>JARJEE010000031.1:0-1320126 GCA_030180105.1 Hyles lineata
GGCTTTAACGGTCTCGATTTTTTATACAACCCTTTTTTACCATTTTCACCTCCTTAGGGGTTGAATATCCATAAATCCTTCCTTAGTGCTATCCTATGCCATAATAGGAATCCCTATATAAAATTTCACGTTTCTAGCTCCATCAGTTTCGGCTGTGCGTTGATTAGACAGTTCGGTTCTACAAAATTTCAACCCTTATTTTAACCACTTTAGGGTTAATTTTAGAAAAACAAAGTATGCAGTTATTTTTGTTTTTGATTAATTAACGAAAGTGCAAAGTTTGACAACTGTGGCTTTAACGGTTTCGATTTTCCATACAACCGTTATTTACCGTTTTCACCCCCTTAGGGGTCGAATTTCCAAAAACTCCTTCTTAGTGCTACCCTAAGTCACAATAAGAATCCTTGTCTAAAATTTCACGTTTCTAGCTCCAATAGTTTCAGCTGTGCGTTGATTAGATAGTCATTAAATCGCTCTAGTCTCGCAACACTTCAACCCCTATTTTAACCCCTTTAGGGCTAATTTTAGAGAAACAAAGTATACAGTTAAATTTCTTTTTAAATGACTAACTAAAGTGCTAAGTTTGACAATTGTAACTCTAAAGATTTCGATTTTCCATACAACAGTTTTTTACCCTTTTCACCCCCTTAGGGGTTGAATTTCCAAAAATCCCTTCTTAGTGCTCACCTAAGTCACAATAGGAACCCCTGTGGAAAATTTCACGTTCTTAGCTCCAGTAGTTTCGGCTGTGCGTTGATACATCAGTCAGTCAGTCAGGTTCCTCTTTTATATATATAGATTACCGAAGATGATAGAAGATAAAAGAAGATCTTCTCGATCAGATCGATCTAACTAACAAGAATCCTACGTCCTCACAGATTGAATTTATCCCCTGACAAATACAACAATTTAAACTGTACACCATGGTAAATTAATATCCCTACTTCATCTATAATTTCATGCACAAAAAATAACAGAACGTCTATAGTCCATTTACTTTACGTCGAATAATTTTACATAATTTAATATGGGTTCCGTAGATCGCAGACTTTCACAGAGTTCAGCCATTTAGGTTCAGTGTCGATTAATAGTTTGAGTTTAACTTGCAGATTATCTAGACTTAACACTAAGTCGGCTAAAAACAATTAAGAGCGCTTGCTAACAGCTTAAGTTAAATTTGTAGTGTTTGGTCAGTAAATTGGGTTGAGATTGAATAATTTATTACTGTATATTGGTAGCTTAACAGTCTTCTATTTATTTAGGTATTTGCATATGATATTTCAGTACTAATTTTGTTATCCGGATCAATACAATTTCCATTGTGTTTTTATTTATTTATTTTACAACAATTCTTTAGTGTACACCAGGAAAAAAGAAAAAAAGTAATAACTATGATAAATATAACACAAGTACAATCGGCCTTATTGCACAATCTCTTCCAGACAACCCTTGGATGGAGACAAATAAAAGGAGAAAGAAAGGGCACTCTCAGGTGTTCTATTTTTTAATTTTCTGAATAATAACATTGATAATATTAATTGTAAGTGTTTCACTTTTATTTATTTTTTATGGTTTTTCGTTTGAATTTATAATGTTTTTTATTGGAATATTATTCAATTGTTTTTTATGCTTCACTACTTTTATATAGTACTGATGTTGTGACAGTCTATTATAAAGATACCTACTATGAAAATATGACCATAGTCATGTAAATGTACACTTTGTTAATTATATTCTCCGTTTGATGGTCCCATAATTAATTTTATATTAAGTCGCAGCTAAGTTTATAGCATAAGAGTAATTTAGAAATATAAAAATAAACTTCATAAAAAATGCTTTAGTAATTAGTTACCGATGGATTTTGCAGCAAGCAGCTGGATGTAGACAGCTTCCAAATAGTCACCATGGAAATCGTTGGGAAAGGCCAAGTTCATGCTTCCTCCGTGCTTATGTGCCGAATCCGTCTCCGTGGTTAAACACTGGCTGAAACTGGATGCTGCGGATTCGATCCCCTTACCGAGACAAATATTTGTGTGATCCGCAAGTATTTGTTCCGGATGTTTGTGAGATCGAAAAGTCTCTCGTAGAGCTTGATACCCACGAGACAAAACTCGATCTTACTATGGAGCAGGACTATGTAAGCGACTGTTGGGTGTATTTATTTTATTTTATTCTGTTTACCACCTTAATTCTAACAACTCATACAAATCCTGGCGCAATACAAATTCTAATGAATCCTGAATCTAAGCAAATGGATTTAGTGAGAGTAAATTACAATCAACAGCCTGTAAGACTATTTAATGACCGCACATTAAGTAAACATCAGAGTTAATGAAAAGATTTTTGCTCCAAGTGAAAATAACGAAGTAAACAGCTCAGGAGGACGTGGGAGGGCAAACTTGTTATCAGATACGTCGCGAGAACTCTAGACAAATATGTTTTGAGAGTGTTTGTTCAGAATTTAGAAACTGGATGTTTTGTTTTGTTCGTGTGAGATTTAAGTAAGCACTGCATTTATTTTTTGCGCTTTTTCTTTGGAAGGAGATTATATAACTTACTGTGGGTGCTCTTATGTTTAATAGTTTCTGTTCTAGCTTTTTAAAATAAAGAAAGGAAGCATCACTTTGCTTAATGTTTATAGTGATTTAGTGGGGTATTATTAGTATCTATGCAGATTCTATAGCTAGTCTTAAAATTGTTCACATATTTACCTGGTGCCTCTTATAATATGTAAGCACTCGCCTGGGTAGGTACCACCGCTATGTCTATTTCTCCCACCAAACAGCAGTGTAAATGCACTGCTGTGTTTCGATTTGACGGGTATATTAGCCAGAGTAACTACTGGACATATTGAGACTTAACATCTTATGTCTCTGGGTGGCAAGTGCAGCGAAATGCCAAGCATTGATTTGTAATTCATGGTTTTTGGTTTTCTGGCGAATGTACTGGTCTCGCCATTCATGCAATAAATAAATTATGTATTTTTCCGGCCACCTATCTAAAGTGGGTATCACATTTGCTGAGGAAGTTTCTTGCGCCGCTTCTTCTTCACAGCTACAACACGTTCCGAAGCGGTGGTAGCAGAAATTAACGATTCAAAAGATCTTGTTAAAGACTATTTGAATAAAGAATATTTTGATTTGATTGATTTGATTTGAGTATATCAGGTATAGTGGGTAAGTATAATAAGATCCTCACCTTTTCACGTATTACTCATAGTTTGAAGACTTTCAGTAATAGAAAACTATTAAGAATACGAACCACATCCACAAACAATTTACCAATAAATAACTGGATACAATTAATAACCATCAATGGATAAGTTTAAGTGACATAATTTTCAGAGCAATTGTTTCGTTTAATTTTATCCATTGTTTTAGTTGGGAAAGGCCGGGCTGTTCTGTGAGAAATTATGGTAATAAAGACCCTTAATGAAAGTTTCGAATCTTTTGTCACAGACTTCCTTTAATAAATTAATTAGAATATTTCATTGCGGCCGAAAAATCCCGATTTGAATTATTCTTGATTATTTGAGTTCAGTCCAACTCATAAAGGGTTTGTGGAACCTTACACACACATACTATAGACTGCCCTCTCTTTTTTCCTTCTGTTATCTCCATGCCATGGTAGTCGGCAAGAGATTGACTTTAGCTTAACGGACGCCATTTGTACTCTAATGTAATTTAAACTAAAATTATTATAAAAATCAACTTTTTATTTAGTGACACGACAGACACTGCTTGGCCGAGTGAGGTACATAAGCGCCTTTAATTATTTAGGCTTTCAAAACTAACGAGCCAAAAGGAAATATCTCATATCGACATTTAGTTTCAGCGACAAAATTATATGAAATTGTAACCGTGACACACAATCAAGAATGAACAGCAATTAGCTTTATTATAAAGGACACTCGAACGGCACACATCAAGGGTTCTCGAATGAATTACTAATATGATGAGTCATTCAGATCCGATCGATTCGGTTTCAACGTTTCATTTAATTGCACACAAACTGCAAAATGGCACATTTCCTCGTAAACTATTCATGCTGCGTTGTGGACCCACAATTAAATTTATGAAACGGAGAGCGCTTTTGACGCAAGTGGACACTTCAGTGTCCATATATATGCACTTGCACGCATGAGACTAAGTTGAGTAATTGAATGTCACAAAATTACAATGTATAATTTTGAAAATTTTGCCAACCCGCACTAGGCCAGCGTAGTGGACTATATGGCCTAACCACTCTCAATCGTACTCTCTATTGTAGAGTAGGCCCGTGCCCTGCAGTGGGACGTATATGGGCTGATACAGATACAGAAATTTGAAAATCGAAAGTATATAAGTATTTTTTGTTTTTGTAAAATTGAGTTAAATTCAATTACATTTTATTTGTAAAATTAGAAAACCGCGGCACAGTCAAAAACAAGACTATGTTAAGTTCTTGCTACAAGATGAGATGAAGCTATAAAAAAAGCTAAAGGCGATCTATTCTTTACTTTCAACTTTCAAGTCACGAATATTGGATTGTATATTCATTAGCTCACGTGTACAACCTAGACGAATCTGAATACAAGCAAATGACTCACGTACATTCAAATTATACCCAACTGTATTCAGATCTAAAGAAACGCATATTACATTAAGCCATGTTTTCAAATATTGACATTTTCATTTATATATGATAAAATCGCAAGTTTTCATTCTACGAGTAATATCAAAGTTTCATGTAATAAGTAAATATTTCATTAGTACGAAGTTTCTTTTCAGCTGAATGATTTTACATTAATTTCAGTAAAATCGCAATAGGTCAGACAAAATCACTTTGAAGTTCCAATTCGAGATTAAATCATCTTTCTGTAAATGTTATCTGATTTGCGTAGTTTGTCTCATGAAATTCCTTTAGGAGTTTCGATATTATAATTCTTAAACAAGTGCTAATGTTTTAACATTTATTTTCATTTATATAAACTTTACTTTATAAACTAATGGAACATTTTTACCGAATAGTCAGAAAGATCTCTACATTTAGTACCAGAATTTTCTAGTCTTCGTTTGATTAATTCATTTCACATTTAAGTATGTGTATCGTCGAGATTGCCGATGATTTATGATTATATCAACATCAGGATTTTCTTTTTTTTACAAAAGAAATGTATTCCATTGAATTGTTTTATATATGACTAGCTGTACCCGCGACTTCGTTCGTGTGGAATTTAACAAAAACTTTATTTTTCTAAAATAAATGTAGCCTGAGTTACTCCTTATTATATCAGCTACCTGACATTTTTAGAATATTTTTAGACCAAATAAATCAAAGAAACATAATGAGCTCATCCACCCGCGTGTTATAATACCATATTTAAAAAAACAACCTCAAAATTTAAGGGTTTATTTTTTCTGCGGAACCCTAATTTGTTTTTCAAAATTAAAGTAGCCTTTGTTACTCCCGGAAAAAATAGCTATCGTTCAGTGAAAGTCCCGCCAAAATCGGTCCAGCCGTTTCAGAGATTAGCCGGAACAAACAGACAGACAGACAGACGGACAGACAGACAGACAAAAAAAATTCTAAGGTCATTTTCATTTTCAGGAAACCTGCATACCATAGCGGTTCATAAGAATTTCTATGGTATGTAAGTCCGCCAACCCGCACTAGGCCAGCGTGGTGGACTATATGGCCTAACCACTCTCAATCGTACTTTCGATTGTAGAGTAGGCCCGTGCCCTGCAGTGGGACGTATATGGGCTGATACAGATACAGATACATTTTCGTTATAGGTATCGTGTATATAGCGATATGTAGTTGGACATTTTTTTTATTTTCACTTTACAAACAGACACTTTTATTTATATGTGTAGATTATAAAATTTCATCCGTAATTACAGCCATGGTATTGTATTTTCTGACATTTATTTACAAATAGAGATTTTCTAGTTTCTTCTTAATTCTACATAGTTTATTTAAATGTTTCCTTTCAAGCCATTTCACTGACTTCTATTAAAATGGCATTGTTTCTTAGTATAGATTTTGTTCCCGTCATAACTCATGACAGATGTTCTCTGGAATAGGCCTCAGCTGCGCACAATACGCCTAATTCAAACCTTTTATCGACACTAATGGCACTCGGTAATGACGCCGTCACTCCCGGGCACGGTCTACTTATTGCTTATAATCAACTGAACGTTTGAATATTTAGGTGGACTGATATTTAATGCTTCTTCATTTACAAATGTTTTTGGTGATAATGTTGTTTATTTAATAAAATATAGTGCCGATGACATTGCACTGGTGGAGGAGGACCGGCGACTTTTGGAGCGCAAGGTCAATCGGTGGAAGGAGACGCTCGAGAGCGGCGGTCTGAAGTTAAATGTGGCGAAGACCGAGTACATGGCTTGCGGGAGTACGGACCCCCAAAGCATCGTGATAGGGAACGAACTTGCCGTGAAGACGGACAAGTTCAAGTACCTTGGGTCCGTACTGCATGAGTCCGGTGACATCGACCTTGACGTCAAAGCCCGTATAAGCGCTGCTTGGGCTAAGTGGAGAGAGGTCTCAGGCATACTCTGCGACCGCAGGATGCCGATGAGGCTCAAGGGTCTCATCTATAAAAGCATCGTGCGGCCGGTGCTCCTGTATGGTTCTGAGACGTGGCCTGCCCTTAAGCGGCATGTCCAGGAGGTTCACGTCGCGGAGATGAAGATGCTGCGATGGATGTGCAACGTTACGCGTTTGGACAAAATCCGTAACGAGCATATCCGTGGCAGTCTTGGTGTCCGCGATGTGGCTGATAAACTCCAAGAATCCCGCTTGAGATGGTATGGTCACGTCCTAAGGAAACCGCAGGAGTACGTCGGTAATGTGTGCCTGAGCCTCAATATTCCCGGACCTCGACCGCGGGGTAGACCCAAGAAGCGCTGGCTCGATGTCGTCAAGGAAGATATGAGGGTCAATGGCCTTACTATTGAGGATGCTGAAGATCGGGCGAAATGGAGGAGAATTTGCCGGAAGGCGGACCCTGGCACCGGCCGGGATAACGCCAAGTAGAAGAAGAAGAAGAAGATAGTGCCGATATACGGAATAATAAAAAACGGTGGAATAAAAAACATACAAACTCTGAAATATAATGAACAAGTACCTAAATGCTAAGATTGATGTATCGTAAAAACTAAAAGAAAGAAATACTTTCCTAACCATGATCAAACTTGGTTTCTCCCCTCTCGGTAACACAAGTATATTTATAATATGCTTAAAAGGAAACTCCTTATACTATTTCACTATGCGTATAGCTCAGTAATTGTTTTTTTTTTATTATATTTTCATATTTTAACAAAATATTTCAGACAACTACTGAAGAATTGCATGATCAAAAACATTGTAACCTTGGGGCTGAGGATGAGGCTGATTATAAGCTGTATATCACATTCAACATAATAATCAAAGAAGCAATTAAGACGAATTTCGTTTGTATTAGTTTCTTAGTGAATCTCATTTGTGCATGTTCTATTGTGCAAGTGTTGTTCGTGAGAAGCATTGTTTATTTAATTAAGTTGAATGCAATTCGCGCTGAAGACTGCGACAATCATGGAAACACGTTTACATATATTCATATAGCCAAACAGCAGTGTAAATGTACTATTGTGTTTCCGTTTAAACGGTATTGTAGCCAGAATAACTACTGGACTTATTGAGACTTCATATATTTTGTCTCAGGATGGCGAGCCAAGAATGCCAAGCTTTGCTTTATAATTTAAGATGTTTGATTTTTCTACTGTTCATGAGCAGTTGTAATGCTTACCATCAGGCGAATGGCATACACGTCTCGCCTACGTCCAGAAATGGTCGGCGATAGGTTGACTATGTATATGACCATGTATTACACATAATATTATGTATGTTTTAAATCTTATTTTTTTTCTATACAATGGTTTTCTGTAAATGTTTGGTGTAAAAGTTAAACAGATAAGTCATTCCTAATATGAATTTTCACATCTGTAAAATACAATTTTATTTTTACATCTAAATGCATTCTGTAGTTACGCACATAGTCCCAACTGCAGTATTAACAATGAGGTACTTTCGTTTTCGCAGCATCAGTTGATTAAAATCAAATGTTTCAATTTTTGAAATCAAACCAGCTGCTTCTCATTATGCAGCAGGTGCCTTAACCAACTACGCCACGAAGGGTTTCAATAACTTATATTCACAGTGTAAAAAAAACCTTAGTTCAATCTGTATACAGCTTGGGGATGCTCGATTATTCGGATAAAAGAAACTAAAAAAATTACTCCTTACATTGCTAGTAATAATAAAAAAGCCTACACTTTTATGTAAACCTTGTTGAAGCGTAAAGAGATGTACAAATGGAGCGATAAAACAAACACATATTTAAAGTGTAACAACTTTTATTGAATAAGTAATGATGATTATTTCATTGGTTCATTCACCAAACACCACACAAACACTAACACTTTATTGTCCACAACACAAAGCGAAATACGCGAATAACAGCGTGGCGTCGGAACACGCTATGCGATGTATACCGTTCACGCGACAATGGCCTGTCGAAAACGCAAATGGCCATATAGAAAACTACCTTCATTTGATTAATATTTGCCATAAAATTTTAACATTAAAAATACTTTGAAATTGTTGTCTACTTTTATGTAGATATTAAATTTAAGGTATTAAAAAGATAAATTATTAATAGAATGCAACCCGCATTACGTTTATATTTATTTAATTCAGAACAACTGAGAGCCCTGAACAAAAGATTTATTTCATGCGAATGTTTTTCTTTGTATACTGGATGGTATGTTTGAAATTAACTAGCAAATTTTTGCAATTTTGAACTTCAGACTGGTATAGCCGTAAGCTTTTCCAAGCTAAGCTATTTATTCATTTAATTAGTAAGAATTCTCTATAAGGGTGTATTATGTACATTTTACACATTGACAATTATGTACATCATAAGTAGACTATTATGCTCAACCGAACAATATAACATCAGATCGGAAGACCCATGTGTGATGGTGGTTAACTAAGTAAATAATTTACGTATACTATATAAATAAGCAGTAAAACTACTAAAGGGACGGAGGCAAAAGTCAAAAATTCAAAAAAAAAAAAAAAAAATTGTGAAGTAGTAGCGGAAATGAAAATAAAATTCATCACTATCAACTCGCATATTCCTACAGCATCTGTACAGGTTCAATTAAATGACCGCTATTTAACAAATTAAAAGCATCTGGAAGTTATTAATTTTGACCCACTTTTAACATGAAAAGCGACACGTTTGTGGTACTTTAGACGTGGCTAAATAAAGTTTGAGTGGGTAATACGACGAGATGAGCTTAGCCTTTTAAATATTTAACTCGTTTGTGTATAAGAGTAGTGCGGGTCGTCGCACTGCTTAAGCCAAGTCTCAACATGCATTAATATTTACTATTTATTAAAAATTCTGTAAAGTTTAGTTCGTAACAAAAATGCTCAGTTGTGAACCATAGGAACAAAAAGTTAACTAGCATGTTATACATTTTCTTTTTATTTTGTGTGAAAAAGCAGTGGTTTTACTTATGAAAAGTAATCACCGCTTTATATAAGTAAGAAAATGTGAAGTGCTATGTTCTTAAAATGTTCTAACACTAGAACAAAATAATATAATTAACTAGCTTTTGCCCGCAACTTCGTCTGCGTTATTAACTTTATTTACAATATCTTTTAGAATACGTCCTCATTTCTCCCCTACAACTGAGAAAATTCTAAAACTCAGAATTACGTCACTATTTATTAGTAAGCATCCCGTTGGGCAAATTATGTGGCTATATATATTACTTACTTTATCAACAACGACTTCCCGCTTTAACTCCACTTAAAACATAAAAATCCAAAACCTTACAATTGGTCATTATTTATCTATAATAAGTAAATACTATTAAATATAATAAATTCCTCCCTCTAAAATTTATAATCCCAGAACTACGCACAATTTTACTTATGAGTATTATTTGCGTGAAACCCATTAATGGATATTTAAAATGAAAGTTGCTTATGCCCGATATTCCAACACACCTTCCGTCCATTCCTTTTCTCTGACCGTAAATGTGAAACTCTTACACTCATGAACAACGTACAAAATTAGTAAAAATTAAAATATTGCTTTCCCTATCCAGTTCTTGAATTAAACCATCAAGCTCAATTTTTATGGGTTATTTTGTACCCACGGAACCCTAAATACTTTTTATAAATTTTCATCCCCTTCGTACCATTTTTCCAAAATTAGTGCATGCCAATTTCTTGTGTTTATAATAGGTAGCTGAAATACGAATTTTCGTACCAATAACATTGGTGTCGATTTTGTATACAAAATTACAACGCTTATTTTAAGCCCTTTGAGGCTAATTTAACACAAAAAAGTAAGAAATTATTTTTGTTTTTAATTGACTACCTAAACTGCTAAGTTTGAAATCTGTACCTTTCACGCTTCGTTTTTCCATACAACACAATTTCACCCTTATCACTCCTTTAGGGATTGAATTTCAGTAAATCATTCATTGGCACTGCTCTACATTATGATAGGAAGCCCCGTGTAAAATTTCAAGTTCCTAACTCCAGTAGTTTCGGTTGTACGTTGATGCGACAGTTCGGTTCTATAAAATTTCAACCCTTACCACTTTAGGGTTAATTTTAGAAAAATAAAGTATGCAGCTGTTTGTTTTTATTAGATTTACAAAAGTGCAAAATTTGCTAACTGTGGCTTTAACGGTCTCGATTTTTTATACAACCCTTTTTTACCATTTTCACCTCCTTAGGGGTTGAATATCCATAAATCCTTCCTTAGTGCTATCCTATGCCATAATAGGAATCCCTATATAAAATTTCACGTTTCTAGCTCCATCAGTTTCGGCTGTGCGTTGATTAGACAGTTCGGTTCTACAAAATTTCAACCCTTATTTTAACCACTTTAGGGTTAATTTTAGAAAAACAAAGTATGCAGTTATTTTTGTTTTTGATTAATTAACGAAAGTGCAAAGTTTGACAACTGTGGCTTTAACGGTTTCGATTTTCCATACAACCGTTATTTACCGTTTTCACCCCCTTAGGGGTCGAATTTCCAAAAACTCCTTCTTAGTGCTACCCTAAGTCACAATAAGAATCCTTGTCTAAAATTTCACGTTTCTAGCTCCAATAGTTTCAGCTGTGCGTTGATTAGATAGTCATTAAATCGCTCTAGTCTCGCAACACTTCAACCCCTATTTTAACCCCTTTAGGGCTAATTTTAGAGAAACAAAGTATACAGTTAAATTTCTTTTTAAATGACTAACTAAAGTGCTAAGTTTGACAATTGTAACTCTAAAGATTTCGATTTTCCATACAACAGTTTTTTACCCTTTTCACCCCCTTAGGGGTTGAATTTCCAAAAATCCCTTCTTAGTGCTCACCTAAGTCACAATAGGAACCCCTGTGGAAAATTTCACGTTCTTAGCTCCAGTAGTTTCGGCTGTGCGTTGATACATCAGTCAGTCAGTCAGGTTCCTCTTTTATATATATAGATTACCGAAGATGATAGAAGATAAAAGAAGATCTTCTCGATCAGATCGATCTAACTAACAAGAATCCTACGTCCTCACAGATTGAATTTATCCCCTGACAAATACAACAATTTAAACTGTACACCATGGTAAATTAATATCCCTACTTCATCTATAATTTCATGCACAAAAAATAACAGAACGTCTATAGTCCATTTACTTTACGTCGAATAATTTTACATAATTTAATATGGGTTCCGTAGATCGCAGACTTTCACAGAGTTCAGCCATTTAGGTTCAGTGTCGATTAATAGTTTGAGTTTAACTTGCAGATTATCTAGACTTAACACTAAGTCGGCTAAAAACAATTAAGAGCGCTTGCTAACAGCTTAAGTTAAATTTGTAGTGTTTGGTCAGTAAATTGGGTTGAGATTGAATAATTTATTACTGTATATTGGTAGCTTAACAGTCTTCTATTTATTTAGGTATTTGCATATGATATTTCAGTACTAATTTTGTTATCCGGATCAATACAATTTCCATTGTGTTTTTATTTATTTATTTTACAACAATTCTTTAGTGTACACCAGGAAAAAAGAAAAAAAGTAATAACTATGATAAATATAACACAAGTACAATCGGCCTTATTGCACAATCTCTTCCAGACAACCCTTGGATGGAGACAAATAAAAGGAGAAAGAAAGGGCACTCTCAGGTGTTCTATTTTTTAATTTTCTGAATAATAACATTGATAATATTAATTGTAAGTGTTTCACTTTTATTTATTTTTTATGGTTTTTCGTTTGAATTTATAATGTTTTTTATTGGAATATTATTCAATTGTTTTTTATGCTTCACTACTTTTATATAGTACTGATGTTGTGACAGTCTATTATAAAGATACCTACTATGAAAATATGACCATAGTCATGTAAATGTACACTTTGTTAATTATATTCTCCGTTTGATGGTCCCATAATTAATTTTATATTAAGTCGCAGCTAAGTTTATAGCATAAGAGTAATTTAGAAATATAAAAATAAACTTCATAAAAAATGCTTTAGTAATTAGTTACCGATGGATTTTGCAGCAAGCAGCTGGATGTAGACAGCTTCCAAATAGTCACCATGGAAATCGTTGGGAAAGGCCAAGTTCATGCTTCCTCCGTGCTTATGTGCCGAATCCGTCTCCGTGGTTAAACACTGGCTGAAACTGGATGCTGCGGATTCGATCCCCTTACCGAGACAAATATTTGTGTGATCCGCAAGTATTTGTTCCGGATGTTTGTGAGATCGAAAAGTCTCTCGTAGAGCTTGATACCCACGAGACAAAACTCGATCTTACTATGGAGCAGGACTATGTAAGCGACTGTTGGGTGTATTTATTTTATTTTATTCTGTTTACCACCTTAATTCTAACAACTCATACAAATCCTGGCGCAATACAAATTCTAATGAATCCTGAATCTAAGCAAATGGATTTAGTGAGAGTAAATTACAATCAACAGCCTGTAAGACTATTTAATGACCGCACATTAAGTAAACATCAGAGTTAATGAAAAGATTTTTGCTCCAAGTGAAAATAACGAAGTAAACAGCTCAGGAGGACGTGGGAGGGCAAACTTGTTATCAGATACGTCGCGAGAACTCTAGACAAATATGTTTTGAGAGTGTTTGTTCAGAATTTAGAAACTGGATGTTTTGTTTTGTTCGTGTGAGATTTAAGTAAGCACTGCATTTATTTTTTGCGCTTTTTCTTTGGAAGGAGATTATATAACTTACTGTGGGTGCTCTTATGTTTAATAGTTTCTGTTCTAGCTTTTTAAAATAAAGAAAGGAAGCATCACTTTGCTTAATGTTTATAGTGATTTAGTGGGGTATTATTAGTATCTATGCAGATTCTATAGCTAGTCTTAAAATTGTTCACATATTTACCTGGTGCCTCTTATAATATGTAAGCACTCGCCTGGGTAGGTACCACCGCTATGTCTATTTCTCCCACCAAACAGCAGTGTAAATGCACTGCTGTGTTTCGATTTGACGGGTATATTAGCCAGAGTAACTACTGGACATATTGAGACTTAACATCTTATGTCTCTGGGTGGCAAGTGCAGCGAAATGCCAAGCATTGATTTGTAATTCATGGTTTTTGGTTTTCTGGCGAATGTACTGGTCTCGCCATTCATGCAATAAATAAATTATGTATTTTTCCGGCCACCTATCTAAAGTGGGTATCACATTTGCTGAGGAAGTTTCTTGCGCCGCTTCTTCTTCACAGCTACAACACGTTCCGAAGCGGTGGTAGCAGAAATTAACGATTCAAAAGATCTTGTTAAAGACTATTTGAATAAAGAATATTTTGATTTGATTGATTTGATTTGAGTATATCAGGTATAGTGGGTAAGTATAATAAGATCCTCACCTTTTCACGTATTACTCATAGTTTGAAGACTTTCAGTAATAGAAAACTATTAAGAATACGAACCACATCCACAAACAATTTACCAATAAATAACTGGATACAATTAATAACCATCAATGGATAAGTTTAAGTGACATAATTTTCAGAGCAATTGTTTCGTTTAATTTTATCCATTGTTTTAGTTGGGAAAGGCCGGGCTGTTCTGTGAGAAATTATGGTAATAAAGACCCTTAATGAAAGTTTCGAATCTTTTGTCACAGACTTCCTTTAATAAATTAATTAGAATATTTCATTGCGGCCGAAAAATCCCGATTTGAATTATTCTTGATTATTTGAGTTCAGTCCAACTCATAAAGGGTTTGTGGAACCTTACACACACATACTATAGACTGCCCTCTCTTTTTTCCTTCTGTTATCTCCATGCCATGGTAGTCGGCAAGAGATTGACTTTAGCTTAACGGACGCCATTTGTACTCTAATGTAATTTAAACTAAAATTATTATAAAAATCAACTTTTTATTTAGTGACACGACAGACACTGCTTGGCCGAGTGAGGTACATAAGCGCCTTTAATTATTTAGGCTTTCAAAACTAACGAGCCAAAAGGAAATATCTCATATCGACATTTAGTTTCAGCGACAAAATTATATGAAATTGTAACCGTGACACACAATCAAGAATGAACAGCAATTAGCTTTATTATAAAGGACACTCGAACGGCACACATCAAGGGTTCTCGAATGAATTACTAATATGATGAGTCATTCAGATCCGATCGATTCGGTTTCAACGTTTCATTTAATTGCACACAAACTGCAAAATGGCACATTTCCTCGTAAACTATTCATGCTGCGTTGTGGACCCACAATTAAATTTATGAAACGGAGAGCGCTTTTGACGCAAGTGGACACTTCAGTGTCCATATATATGCACTTGCACGCATGAGACTAAGTTGAGTAATTGAATGTCACAAAATTACAATGTATAATTTTGAAAATTTTGCCAACCCGCACTAGGCCAGCGTAGTGGACTATATGGCCTAACCACTCTCAATCGTACTCTCTATTGTAGAGTAGGCCCGTGCCCTGCAGTGGGACGTATATGGGCTGATACAGATACAGAAATTTGAAAATCGAAAGTATATAAGTATTTTTTGTTTTTGTAAAATTGAGTTAAATTCAATTACATTTTATTTGTAAAATTAGAAAACCGCGGCACAGTCAAAAACAAGACTATGTTAAGTTCTTGCTACAAGATGAGATGAAGCTATAAAAAAAGCTAAAGGCGATCTATTCTTTACTTTCAACTTTCAAGTCACGAATATTGGATTGTATATTCATTAGCTCACGTGTACAACCTAGACGAATCTGAATACAAGCAAATGACTCACGTACATTCAAATTATACCCAACTGTATTCAGATCTAAAGAAACGCATATTACATTAAGCCATGTTTTCAAATATTGACATTTTCATTTATATATGATAAAATCGCAAGTTTTCATTCTACGAGTAATATCAAAGTTTCATGTAATAAGTAAATATTTCATTAGTACGAAGTTTCTTTTCAGCTGAATGATTTTACATTAATTTCAGTAAAATCGCAATAGGTCAGACAAAATCACTTTGAAGTTCCAATTCGAGATTAAATCATCTTTCTGTAAATGTTATCTGATTTGCGTAGTTTGTCTCATGAAATTCCTTTAGGAGTTTCGATATTATAATTCTTAAACAAGTGCTAATGTTTTAACATTTATTTTCATTTATATAAACTTTACTTTATAAACTAATGGAACATTTTTACCGAATAGTCAGAAAGATCTCTACATTTAGTACCAGAATTTTCTAGTCTTCGTTTGATTAATTCATTTCACATTTAAGTATGTGTATCGTCGAGATTGCCGATGATTTATGATTATATCAACATCAGGATTTTCTTTTTTTTACAAAAGAAATGTATTCCATTGAATTGTTTTATATATGACTAGCTGTACCCGCGACTTCGTTCGTGTGGAATTTAACAAAAACTTTATTTTTCTAAAATAAATGTAGCCTGAGTTACTCCTTATTATATCAGCTACCTGACATTTTTAGAATATTTTTAGACCAAATAAATCAAAGAAACATAATGAGCTCATCCACCCGCGTGTTATAATACCATATTTAAAAAAACAACCTCAAAATTTAAGGGTTTATTTTTTCTGCGGAACCCTAATTTGTTTTTCAAAATTAAAGTAGCCTTTGTTACTCCCGGAAAAAATAGCTATCGTTCAGTGAAAGTCCCGCCAAAATCGGTCCAGCCGTTTCAGAGATTAGCCGGAACAAACAGACAGACAGACAGACGGACAGACAGACAGACAAAAAAAATTCTAAGGTCATTTTCATTTTCAGGAAACCTGCATACCATAGCGGTTCATAAGAATTTCTATGGTATGTAAGTCCGCCAACCCGCACTAGGCCAGCGTGGTGGACTATATGGCCTAACCACTCTCAATCGTACTTTCGATTGTAGAGTAGGCCCGTGCCCTGCAGTGGGACGTATATGGGCTGATACAGATACAGATACATTTTCGTTATAGGTATCGTGTATATAGCGATATGTAGTTGGACATTTTTTTTATTTTCACTTTACAAACAGACACTTTTATTTATATGTGTAGATTATAAAATTTCATCCGTAATTACAGCCATGGTATTGTATTTTCTGACATTTATTTACAAATAGAGATTTTCTAGTTTCTTCTTAATTCTACATAGTTTATTTAAATGTTTCCTTTCAAGCCATTTCACTGACTTCTATTAAAATGGCATTGTTTCTTAGTATAGATTTTGTTCCCGTCATAACTCATGACAGATGTTCTCTGGAATAGGCCTCAGCTGCGCACAATACGCCTAATTCAAACCTTTTATCGACACTAATGGCACTCGGTAATGACGCCGTCACTCCCGGGCACGGTCTACTTATTGCTTATAATCAACTGAACGTTTGAATATTTAGGTGGACTGATATTTAATGCTTCTTCATTTACAAATGTTTTTGGTGATAATGTTGTTTATTTAATAAAATATAGTGCCGATGACATTGCACTGGTGGAGGAGGACCGGCGACTTTTGGAGCGCAAGGTCAATCGGTGGAAGGAGACGCTCGAGAGCGGCGGTCTGAAGTTAAATGTGGCGAAGACCGAGTACATGGCTTGCGGGAGTACGGACCCCCAAAGCATCGTGATAGGGAACGAACTTGCCGTGAAGACGGACAAGTTCAAGTACCTTGGGTCCGTACTGCATGAGTCCGGTGACATCGACCTTGACGTCAAAGCCCGTATAAGCGCTGCTTGGGCTAAGTGGAGAGAGGTCTCAGGCATACTCTGCGACCGCAGGATGCCGATGAGGCTCAAGGGTCTCATCTATAAAAGCATCGTGCGGCCGGTGCTCCTGTATGGTTCTGAGACGTGGCCTGCCCTTAAGCGGCATGTCCAGGAGGTTCACGTCGCGGAGATGAAGATGCTGCGATGGATGTGCAACGTTACGCGTTTGGACAAAATCCGTAACGAGCATATCCGTGGCAGTCTTGGTGTCCGCGATGTGGCTGATAAACTCCAAGAATCCCGCTTGAGATGGTATGGTCACGTCCTAAGGAAACCGCAGGAGTACGTCGGTAATGTGTGCCTGAGCCTCAATATTCCCGGACCTCGACCGCGGGGTAGACCCAAGAAGCGCTGGCTCGATGTCGTCAAGGAAGATATGAGGGTCAATGGCCTTACTATTGAGGATGCTGAAGATCGGGCGAAATGGAGGAGAATTTGCCGGAAGGCGGACCCTGGCACCGGCCGGGATAACGCCAAGTAGAAGAAGAAGAAGAAGATAGTGCCGATATACGGAATAATAAAAAACGGTGGAATAAAAAACATACAAACTCTGAAATATAATGAACAAGTACCTAAATGCTAAGATTGATGTATCGTAAAAACTAAAAGAAAGAAATACTTTCCTAACCATGATCAAACTTGGTTTCTCCCCTCTCGGTAACACAAGTATATTTATAATATGCTTAAAAGGAAACTCCTTATACTATTTCACTATGCGTATAGCTCAGTAATTGTTTTTTTTTTATTATATTTTCATATTTTAACAAAATATTTCAGACAACTACTGAAGAATTGCATGATCAAAAACATTGTAACCTTGGGGCTGAGGATGAGGCTGATTATAAGCTGTATATCACATTCAACATAATAATCAAAGAAGCAATTAAGACGAATTTCGTTTGTATTAGTTTCTTAGTGAATCTCATTTGTGCATGTTCTATTGTGCAAGTGTTGTTCGTGAGAAGCATTGTTTATTTAATTAAGTTGAATGCAATTCGCGCTGAAGACTGCGACAATCATGGAAACACGTTTACATATATTCATATAGCCAAACAGCAGTGTAAATGTACTATTGTGTTTCCGTTTAAACGGTATTGTAGCCAGAATAACTACTGGACTTATTGAGACTTCATTCATTACCATCCAATAGGCTAGTACAATCCTAATGTTTGTAACAGAAAACTGCAGTACTGTAGTCGATATCGCGATATCATTTTCTATCCGCCACTTCCACACATTTAAGGTTACTACTCATTAGACCCACCCGGCAGAGTCTCGGCGCACGCGGCCCACTTGTTGTGGCAGGTGGAATACGGGTGGACTTCGCGTGGGCCACTCAATGGCAACGCGTTGATCATTCGGGACTTGTTAATTGTTAATGCGCAACAACGCAAGACAAGCATGCGACCAACGAGTTGTCACCGAATGGTCCACGCGTGGACGGCGGCGATCCATTGACGTTACGGAGTTGATGTAGTGAGCTTATGTCCATACAATTTCATATAAAGAATATTATAATCGCGAGGCGAGGCGGTCCCAAGTGGGTCTAATGAGTCTACACTATCTTCTCTGCCCACGGATTTCAAATTATATTGTTCTGTAGTTACATTTTTATAGGAAAAGTCTAAATGATCTGTAGGAAGCGTAGTTTAGGAATCTTTTTTTTTTTCATGTTTATTGGTTCGTGAACAGTACGCGTCGGGTTTTGTGTCCTGGCGCATCGCTGGATTTTCGCGGAATTCTGCTTTGTGTAGTGGACACCCAAGTGCTACCAAGTCTTTGTGCTATGTTTAGTGCTTCAAGATTGTGAGAAGGGAGTATTGTGAACAATGTTTATAAAACTACGGTATTGAAATAATATTTTTTGTTACCTACATTTTTATCGAACACATAAGTTAACTGAAGGTAGTTCTATTAATATTTGCCTTTTATCGCGTTTATTGAGGGTCTCGTGAAAGGTTTCGAATGCGTGGTGTGTCTTACAAGTTTCACGGATTCTCGCCGCGGTGTGTCTGTGAGCAACACGTGTGTCAGAATTATTTTCTTTATATTTTGTTATTTTTTATTGTATTAAATACTGTAACCTACTGTGATTGTTTTTGTGAAGCGTCTGTGTCTGTAAATATTAGATATTTATTCTGTACTAACAACTGTTTTAGTGTAGTTTCGTGTTTTAGTTTTTTAGGTTAACATGAATAGTAATAAACCCCCCGACCCCCCCGACCCTCCCGATGTAACTCCGCCGTTTTCTCCAACCTTCTCTTCCCCCCCTGTTCTACAGGAAAATCCCAATCCCCTTTCCCAATTCGCTGAAGTTGCTTGCAGCCTAATGGAATCGGACACTATTCCCTCAACAGGCAGCACTAACAAACGACCGGCAGAAGACAATAGACCTTCCGATATACGTCCATCGAAGCATTCGAAAAGCCAGGTTGGGCGAACTAAATACAACATAGTAGACCGGGGCCCTTTCGTTGTTCACGTTTCGAGGATTGAAACACAACCTAATTCTGGTACCACTTTACACCCTGTCACTTTTGGCCTTTTCCTCTTCAAAAACAATATACACAATGTAGTGAAAGACGGAGTCAAAAGAGTTGGACGAAATCGAGTCTCTGTTGAGTTTAGTACTCAACAGGATGCAAACGCTTTTCTCTCCAACAACCTTTTAGCAAAACACAAGTTCGCTGCCTCCATCCCAACATTTCATGTAACTAGAATGGGCGTCGTGTCTGGAGTCCCTGTGGACATGTCGGAAGAGTCGGTTAAACAATACATTACTGTTCCACCTGGATGTGGCCACATCCTTAAGATTAGACGCATTAATAGAAGAGTGCTTAGAGACGGGGCTACTGAGTGGATACCAACAGAGACATGCGTTCTAACATTCGACGGTCAGATCCTGCCTAAGCGAGTGTTCTGCTGCTACACTTCTTTGCCTGTAGAACAATATATCTATCCAACAATTCAGTGCAGGAATTGTTGCAGATTTGGCCACATAGAGAATGTTTGTAGATCTAAGCCTCGTTGCAGTAAATGTGGCCGTGACCACCCAGGGAATGGTTGCGACATATCTGAAAAGGAGGCTTTCTGTGTGCTGTGTTCTGGACAACACTTTGCAAACAGCAAGGCATGTCCGGAATATAGTAGACAGAGAGCTATTAAAACTACGATGGCTGAAAAAACGATTTCATACGCGGAAGCAAGCAAATGCATCCCAGCAGCTTCACGTAGTTATGCTGATACTCTGAAATCCCCCCAAACTCCCCTCTCCTATCGCAAAACAGTTTCCAGACAACCCAAATCCCATATTCCTCTTTCCCCATCCTATGATAAAGTCACACACCGGTCTATTACTAACCCACCCCCACCGTCACAGCATAATGGCTGTGCTATAAATATTGCTCACCCCAATACTAACACTGTTGATACCATAATCCAACTTTTAACATCTCTTTTAACCTTGAATTCCTTTCAAAATCCTTCACCCTCGACTTCACATCAACCGTCCAACGTTGCCCAACAATTAATTAATACACTAATCAATTTTAAAAATGGCTACGCCAATAGTATTCCTTCAGTGGAATGTGAGGAGCGTGTCTCATAAGAAGCACGACCTCACCTTCCTTATTAATAAATACAAACCTTTAACTTGTGCCTTGGCTGAGACTTGGTTACTTCCAAATCTCAGCTTCCGTATACCACACTACAACATTTTTAGATGCGACAGGCCTGATGGCTATGGAGGTTCTGCATTATTAGTTAATAATCAAATCCCTTTCGTTACGTCCCCCATCAACCCCTTAATAGGAGACATGAACATTGTCGCTGGCAGAGTGGAGGGTATAAGTGTAATGTCTATTTATATCTCCCATCCTGATTCACCTTTTCTCCCAATTATCAGGGATACACTTCAACATGCAGATCGACCACTACTAGTCATGGGTGATTTTAACTGCCATCATTACAGATGGGGTTCTGATCGCTGCGATTCTTTCGGATCAGGCTTAGTTGATATTTTGGATGAACTTGGTCTCTGCGTGCTCAACAATGGTTGTTCCACTCGCCGAATCTTACCGGGACAACAAAAAAGTTGCGTCGATATCTCCTTTTGTTCACCTGATATCGCAGCATCTGCATGCTGGCAGTGTACAGACTTGTCACATGGGAGTGATCATTATCCAATTATTATTACCTTAACCCAAAGAACCTATTTGGCAAAATCCCTTCCCCCCCTTCTAAAATATAACCTATCAGATCCAGATTGGTCAAAATTTGCACGATTACTAGACGAAAAAATTGTATCCTTAACTATAATTAATGATCCAAATTTAACTGATATTAACCCCTCCCATGTGAACTTCTGTTACGAGCAATTAGTGGAAGCCCTAACATCCTGTGCAGATTCTTGCTTCCCTATTAGAAATAGCAGCAGACAAAAAATACCATCCCCACCGTGGTGGGACAGTGAATGCACCATGGCTATCAGGGAAAGAAAATCGGCAGAGAAAAGATACAATCAGGACATGAGCGCACAGAATTTATTAAGTTACAAACAAATATTCGCAAAGACTCAACGAATCCTGAGACGGAAGAAACGCGTGGGCTGGGCTAACTTTTGTAGTTCTTTGTCGCCTTCAACTCCATGCACTGTAGTTTGGAAATCTATTAATAGATTCCGGTCTGGATATTCTCCAACGGTCTCCTCTCCTATCTCCCGTGATGTTGCTGAACTCTTCTTCGGAAAGATTGCTCCTCCATATGTACCGTCGCTACCAGAAACATACATCGGCCCGATTGTCACATCAGATGATCCACATGATGTCCCATTCACTGCAGAAGAACTGGACTTGGTTCTTGGCAGTGTACGAGATTCCGCTCCGGGTATTGATGGCTTTCCTTATTCTTTTTTAGTCCACTCTGGTAAAAATACAAAAAAGTACTTCCTGGACCTTATAAATTATTGCTTTGTAAATGGGCTAGTACCGAATCCCTGGAAGACGCAAATAATAATCCCAGTTTTAAAACCCGGAAAACATGCAGATGACCCGAATAATTTTAGGCCCATCGCTCTATCATCTACAATGGCAAAAACTTTCGAACACCTAATAAAAAACCGGTTAGAGTGGATAACAGAGTCGAGAAATATTCTCCCTAACTCCCAATTTGGTTTCCGGAAGGGACTTGGTACGTCGGATAGCATTGGAACCCTGGTGACGGATATTCGATTAGCCCTGTCCAAAAATAAATCAGTTGTGGCTTCATTCTTAGACATATCTTCAGCATATGATAACGTCCTCCTTCCTCTTCTCAGGCAGAAAATGCAAGAGCTGAGATTCCCGGCAAGGTTGATTCAGTGCATATGCTCAATGCTTATGTCGAGATCCCTGACCATAAGATCCCAAGGTGTAGAGTTTGAACAAAGGCTGACGTGGAAAGGGTTACCTCAAGGTTCAGTACTCAGCCCAATACTTTACAACCTTTACACAGCTGATATCGACACATGCTTAAACTACAACTGCCATATTTTGCAATATGCTGACGATTTGGCTTTGTATGTATCCAGTTCCTCAATTTATGATGCAGGCACATCCCTTTCTCTCTCCTTAAACTCTCTGAATCATTGGCTATTGAGACATGGATTGAGCCTGTCAGCACCAAAAAGCTCCGTAGTGGTATTTACCCGTAAAAAACAACTTCCTTCATTCGAAATTAACATCGAAGGTCACAATATCCCAATTGTACCCAAAGTTAAATTTTTAGGCGTTTATTTAGACTCGAAATTAACTGGAGTAAACCATATTAATTATTTGATCAAAAAATGCGAACGGGTAGTCCCTATGTTAAAGGTCTTAGCTGGCGTCTGGTGGGGCGCACATCCCTTCACAATGAAGCTGGTATACAACGCTTTGGTGCGAAGCATTATGGACTATGGCATGTTTCTAATATCCCCATGCAACAAACTAGCTCTATCAGGACTAGACAAGGTTCAGGCTAAATGTCTTCGGATCATTTCTGGCTGTATGAGGTCCTCACCGCTGAATGCAATGCAGGTTGAATTTTCCGAACCTCCCTTACCTGTACGGAGACAATATCTTGCCAATCGGTTCTGGAGCAAAATTTGCGGCAAAAATAACCACCCCCTGTTTAGAAAAATCGACAAATTAGACATCGCTTGCAACAGGTCTACTTACTGGACCCATAAAGAAGTACCGCTACTTGTTCAGGCCTATCGTTCTTTTAAAAATTTTGAAACTCCTGTGTGTACATCTCATAGACTTCCAATCTTCAATACAGAATTTGAAATTTTATGTTTCAGACCAAATATTCTTTTTGACATTGGAGTCTTCAAAGACTCCGTTTCAGCTGACAGAACTTTTAATGCTTGTGTTGGCGAGCATTGGTCCAATTTTCATAAATTTTACACTGATGCATCAAAATTTTCCCAAACTGAATATACTGGTGTTGCAGTATATTACCAAAATTCTAAGATCATATTGCAATTTAAATGCCCTAGAGAATCCTCGGTATTTACTGGTGAATGCATTGGCATCCTAGAAGCTTGTCTTTACATCCAAACCCATAACATTACAAAGGGTATTGTATTCACAGACTCACTGAGCTCTCTTAAAGCCCTAATACAAAATCCCTTTAAAAGTAAATTACACAGTTCCTTACTCCTCCAAATAAAAAAATGTCTATTTTGTTGTGCAAAAATGGGTAAAATTGTTCAATTGGCATGGATCCCAAGTCACTGTGATATACTTGGGAATGAGTATGCCGATAGATTGGCGAAAAACGCAACTTTCTCTGAATCGGCTGATCTAAAACATTTTATACTCCATCCCTACGATCTACTGAGCCTTTCCCGGAGGACTTTGATGGTTTCGTGGCAGAACCAGTGGAATAATTCATCTAAAAGAGTAGGCAAACATTTTTACGCCATACAGCCAGTGATACCGTCGAAACCCTGGTTCTATAAATATAAAAAACTTTCAAAGCCGGTTATATCAACAATCTGTCGAATTCGTATTGGTCACTGTTCATCTCCTGTGTTCCTGAACAAAATTCGGGTTCGGGATTCGTCTTTATGTGAATGTGGCTTAGATGAAGGTTCTCTGGAACACATATTCTTCAATTGCCCCAGGAACAATTCGGCACTAGATTTTTACAAAGATATAATTTCTCTTAATATTCCCGTCCCCATTAATTTTCCTTCTTTGTTAACACACTTCTCTAATGAACTCCTCGAAACAATGCTGAAATTCATACGGACTAATGCCATCAGACTGTGAACCTGAAACGTCAGAAATGTTTAGGGTGGAATACAAAATATTTTATTAAATAGTTTTAATTATTTTACAATTTATTTTGTACAATTGTTTTAATTATTTATATTTTTCATTACCTTATATTAACTTTATTTTTTACTCATATTCATTTTGCCTTATTTGCGTGTCCTTTTGTATCAATTTACTATCCACGTTGCCGTTATTTAATACATTTAGTTTAATGTCGATTTATTACTTGCAAACAATTGATAATCAAATGAAATAAACCAATCTTTACTTCGTACTCGCAGCCTACCAAAACACACGGGTACTCATAGCACATTTGACATTGGCAGAATTGTCGACATCGGCACTGTTTGCCATAAACAAAAAACTGAACTGAACTACAAGTTTCACGCAATTTTCCTTGTGTTGTGGACAATCAAGTTCTAGTGTTTTGTGGTGTTTAGTGCTCAGATAGTCCAGTATTATTGTAAGCCCTGGATCCAGTGTCGGCAGCGGAGTTAAGGTAAGTGGCTCGATGTATATTTTTGTTGGATTATAATGTTATTTGTTATATTCGCCCTTCTAGCTACTTTTCTGAATATTTATAGAACACCATATCAAGTTTCAGTGACAAATATTTCCTCATCCACGATGTAGGGAAATAAAGAGAATTATTAGGTCTATGAACAGCAATTGTATTAGTTTGGATCACTTCTCTTTGAATATTTGTTTCGACATTTGGTAGTAATAAAAACATATCGTAATATTTGTATCAAAAGAAACGTTATTTAAATATATTTTACATGCGGTATGTGCAGGATATACAAACATAGGGTTATTGGTATATTTTAACCCACGTCAAAACGGACGATGTTTTTGTTTGAAGCCATTTTTTATACATATTATTTACGTACATTGTTTTTCTGAGAACTGTATTTCGATTATAATATTTCTTATTAAGCTGGAAATGGATTTGAGGTCATGCCCAGATATAAAATTAATTCGATTTTAAATTTGGATTTATTCGAAATCAGTTTTTATGCTATTATTTATAAGTTCGTAAACAACATATATTAAAACGGAGAGGCTTATACTTCTTTTCGTATAATTCTTCGTAACTGTGTTTGACTTTTGAATACAAACAATTATTTCGTACAAGATTTAACTTTTGTTCACCATATTTGTTTTTTGCTAAACTAAATGTTATACATTTTCATAAAGGTTTTCTTGTTCAAATATTATTTTTGTTGTTTTAAGCTTTGCGAGTTAATTTATATACATTTATTGTTTATTTCACAAGTTATAGGCTGTATAATAAGTAAGATTCTTAAGTCTTTTGGTGTGTTATTTATTGGTCCTCATTTCAGGGCAATGTGAGTACAGTTCCAACGCATTTTCGTGTTTCATTCTAAAAACCAAACTTAAAACGTGGCTCACAATATATTTTTTAGTATAAGCCCACTTATTCAAGCTAGGCCAGGAAAGTAGACTGGCCTTAACGACTTTAATATCCTTCTCGATTGAAAAGAAGGCTTGTGAACAATACAGGCTGTACTTAA
Source organism: Hyles lineata (assembly GCA_030180105.1). NCBI lineage: Eukaryota > Metazoa > Arthropoda > Insecta > Lepidoptera > Sphingidae > Hyles > Hyles lineata. The sequence goes on from JARJEE010000031.1 coordinate 26,151, forward strand.
ACTGGTCCATTATTTATATAGAATAATAACTTTGTCATATTCTCATGCCTAGTAATCCAACAACTATGTCGCTGGTCCATTTTTATGCAAACTAATAAACTGATTTTAAATATTTTATATTTCTGAATTACTTCCTCTATTAATCTTATTACCATTAACTAGTAATATATGGTAGTGTTTCAACCTAAAAACTTGTACAATATTATTGTCACCGTCAAAACACGCAGAATCATATTAAAACTACCAAGAATTAACCTGATGAGTCGGCATAAGAATAATGTCGACTCGAAGCCATTAAAACTTCGCTCCGGTACTCCACAAAGCGCAAACTTAATTATGTCAACAGGAAATTACTAGTCGCCACTAATTCCCTTTAAAATTTTCTTTGGCTGTACAAGCGTTTAATGAGGGCTAAGAATTAGGAAGTTGGAGTATTGTTGGGACTAATGTTTGTTTTGATTTCTCTGTCGTTTGGGTAATGTTTTTTGTTTTTGGTAAAATAGGTAAAATACTCCCCTTTTTTACAATGGTAAAAATAGCACATTGATTTTTTTTACAGATTTTCTCGCATACTCGGTTTGATTTTTATATTTTGTTAAATTGCCGTAGTTTCGATTACTGTAATATTTTTCTGGTCATGATTTTTTTTATTGTCCATTTTTTATTGCGTAGTTATAGTATTTGTGTTTTTACGCAAAATAATACATTGCGATTGTATAGACATACACAATGTACGCAAAATGTATCCTGTTAATATACCAAAATGCGTAAATCTAAGGAATTAATCTCTGTATCAGTCCATATACGTCCCACTGTAGGTCACGGGCCTCTTCTACAATCGAGAGTACGATTGAGAGTGGTTAGGCCATATACTCCACCACGCTGGCCTAATGAGGGTGGGCGGACTTTACATAGGTACCATAGAATTCGTATGGTATGCAGGTTTCCTCACGATGTTTTCCTTCACCGTTAAAAGTGCGAGGTGATTGGACTAACAATACACCAAATGACTCCTTAAAGTCAGAGGTATGCCCTGGGATTCGAACCTGCGACCACGGTGAATATGTTGGCAGTCACGTCTAGCCCGTTTACCAACAGGCCACCACGCACTTAAGAAATTAATATGCATTAACATAAATCTGTAGTAGCAAAAGACATTTCATTTGCATACAACCACGTTTAAACCATATGTTGCATAAAACGCGAATAAACAATTGTAAAACTGACCTCGATACAACGCGCATATTTCTAATTTATGACAACACGAGAGACGCGATATATCCAAATAAATGCGGCTCGCCTAAAAGCAACGCCATATTGTAATAACTCAAAAAATCCCAGTTTGGAACACTGTTTTTATTTCCGAGACCAGTTCCGGAATAATCAGACAATAGTTTTGTCGTATTGTAAAATATGTTTTTTTTTTTTTTCATTGAATGGTAAGACGAACATGCCGTTCAACTGACGGTAAGCGATACGACCGCTCATGAACAGTGGCAAAACCAAACAATACCTTGCATTACAAAACAATCCTTGGCTTTCCACTACGCTCGCCATTCTGAAGCATAAGATGTTAAATCTCAATATGTCCATTAGTTACTATAATGTCCTTCACACCGAAACACAGCAGTACAATGACACCGCTATTTGGCGGAAGAAATATATTGCAAATTTTTACAATAATTAAGTAATAAATGCACCCAACAGTCACAACCATAGTCCTGACCCCACACTTATATCGAGTATTGTGTCGTGGTTAACAGAAGCTACGAGAGACTTTTCAGTCTCACAAATACCCAGACCAATTTAATATATAGATGGAATAATATAAATAATAAATATATACTCAATTATGATTATTATTTGTAATACATGTAATTGTAAAACTTATAATTTAGGAAGGGTAGTTAAGTGGTACGGTGGTTATTATATAAGAGCGTGCATTGTGAATCATAATTTAGTTAAGTGTTAACTGGAACCACTATAATAAAATAAATAGTAATGTAACAAAGTGCTTTAAATTGCTACAAGTTTAATGATATGATCAGGCATATTACACTTGATTTTTCGTATACATCACGTGCCATAGAAAGTTTTGTAAACTATGATATGCAGTTTTCTTTGCGATCCTTTTCGGTCGAAGTCTAGTCTGTTAATAAATCGTCAGTCTGCGCTGCTGAATTTTACATACCATAGAAATTCTCAACAATCGCTATGGTAAGCAGGTTTCCTGACGAGGTTTTCTTTCATCTTTAAAGAACGTGGTGATAGACTATCAACATACATATGATCTGGAAAGTCAAAAATGTGCCCTGGTATTTGAACCCGTGACCATCGTGGACATGCTGCCCGCCGTGTCATGCCAGTCCTTTATCATGCAGTAGCAGGCAGTATAAAAAAGCACAAATAAAAAGTACAATAAACCAAAAGCTTAAAAAAAGATTAACAAACCGACCAACTTATCTGTTACACTCCCGAATCCGCCCTCAAAGTGGTGTAAATGGATAAAATTTGTCAAGAAGTTACGACGTAAGTTATGGTGTCCATTGCTGAGTGTCGGGGCGTAGGAGACACTTATCAGGGCTTAACGAAGATTCATGCACTTGGTCTTTATCTGTGGGGCGTGTATGATCGCTTAATCTTTATTAAAATACTTCTATTCTAAGCGCAAACGTAAATAAGTCAAGAACTGTTGATATTAAAATAGCTTAAAGTTTAAAGTGTATATTTAAACGGGACTTTCGTATTTGAGTGTAATTTAATATTTCAATAGTGTTTGAGTTTTCGGGTCTTAGTAGTTCGGGAAGTTTGATCATTTCTTGGGACCGAAATCGCGTATATCATATTATACAGGGTATATCTAGACTGTTACCGAAAACGAAACCTGGTGACTACTAAAACTTTTTCAAATAAACGAGATGATTTCCTGTTTTATTTGGGTGGCAAATACATCGTACGGCCTATTATATGTAAATATGCTGTGGTATGCAAGGGCTAACATTATTATTTTAGCACAAACTATGAATATACCACTCAAACACTAAAACTGGCGCATAATTTAGCGATTTTTTTTAAATTTTTATTCGCATTGTGCCTTCCGCCACTACAATTACCATCCGGCTTCGTTTTTCATGGCAGTCTTGATATATTCTGTATGCTTTTGGTAAATACATTATCAAAAACCGCACAAAAGTTATCTTTCCGTATTCCCACATACACGCTGATTGCACCTCGATTCAAACAGAACATTATGGAAATCTTTTATGAACACTTTGTATCGCAGTAGGTTTCCAATTGATGAAGATAGTAATGATCATCTGTATACATGATCGATAAAGCTTAAAATCGAATTTAAATGCATAAGAAACTGAATTCAAAAAACTATTATTTATATCACGGAAAAAAATAATCATTGTTTACAACAGTAATTTCTTTAACTTTGTGTTTGCAGCCTTGTTTTCCTACAAAAAATATACTATCAAATAGATAATCTGGATCCCATTATCGTTGACTATTCCCATAGCCATTTCCCCCAAAGTGAATTATCTAAGAAAATAATAGCAAATCCGAAATGTAGATAATGAACAAACACGCATTGTGGCTGTGGTAAGCCGTATTGTGGTATTTCAGATTACAAGTATCTAAGGAACCTTTCACATTACTATTTGTCGTGACTTTTGACTTTGACATTGTCTCCAATGTTCGTGTATCCCACAAGTATTTGTCCCGGCTCTGGGTATTTGTAAGACTGAAATGTCTCCCGTTGTTCCTGATACCCACAACATAAGACTAGATCTTGACTGTGGGGTCAAGATTATGTACGTGACTGTTGGGTGTATTTATTTATTTTGGGAAGAGGGAACTTTTTGTGTAGTGGCTTTATATAGTCTATGGGCGGTGATTTCAGCGTTAAGTTCCAACATTTTTGAGGATTTAATTTGTAATTTGTTTTAGATAATTCTACTACCAACTACTTGAGTTGGCAGCGCCTCGTTTATTATTTGTTTCGTCCACCGCGTTCTGCTAGAGGTTAAATACGTCTATGTGATGTTTGAAACAATAATATTTTTTAAATCTACGTAACATCAATATACAAAGCGCTGATAGTCACATCGATAAATCAAATAATTTAATTATGGGAATCGAAACATGACATTTCATATTGACTTTTTTAAATTTTGTGATCACAACAACAACTTCCAACACACTCCTTTTTAAAATTGTAATTCCCAAAAACCGCCACAAACTTGCATTTATTCTCGTAATTATGAATGTAAAGTGTAAATTCTGTTAGGCTGCCGTGGAGAGGCCTCGAGGGACCGAGGCGCGAGGCCACTTTATCCTGCAAACACACCCACCTACTTCCGACACTTGGGCTGCTCAAATATTATTAATTTAATTTTGTTTACCGTGAATTACGCGTGGTAAGGTTAAGGGTGGATTTTGAATTGATTTATATTTTCGCCTATATGATCTAAGCAGGGTAGACTATTAATCGTGAGGTCCATGGTTCCATTTCCAAAATATTCAGTAGCGAGAAGCTTGGTAAGACTTTTTGTTTGAAAAAAAAAAGTCGTGTGTGTTGTGTGTCGTTGTGTCGTGGGTATCAGGAACTATAAGGCTTTTTGGTCTCACGAACATCCAGACCCGAAAGCGGGGATGGAACCCACGGCCTCTTATTTCACAGGCGGCATCCAACCGACCGCGCCACGGTGACTGTCGGTGAAAAATTACTTTTATTAAGCTTAGATTTTTTTTCAGCTGTGATTAGTTGGTTCTCTCAACATTATTTTTATTTTTTTTTTATTGCAATGAATGGCGTGACGAGTATGCCGTTCACCTGATGGTAAGCGATACAACCGCTCATAAACAGTAGCAAAACCAAACAACGCCTTGAATTACAAAGCAATGCTTGGCATACTGCACTCGCCATCCTGAGACATAATATGTTAAGTCTCAATATGTCCAGTAGATATTCTGGCTTCAATGTCCTTCGATCCGAAACACAACAGTGCATTTACACGGCTGTTTGACGGGAGAAATAGAAATTGCGGTGGTACCTACCCAGATGGTCTTTCACATATGACAGACCTACTACCACAATTTGTTCTACCTAGACGAAATTACGCCTAAAATATACCTTGTGTATACACCTGTGTATTTGCTTGAGTTTATATTTGAATCCGCCTGTTGCCGTCCAATACTCGACATAAGTCGCTTCAAGTAAGCACTAGCCCAGTCTTGAGCTGTCTGTTTCCACTCACTTAAGCTTAGGTTTCTATATTTTAGGCGTAGTTTCAGCTAGGTAGAATTACTACCAACCCGCTTTAGGCGTGCGTGGTGGACTAAACGGCCTAACCCCTCTCAGTCGTACTGTCGATTGTAGAGGAGGCCCGTGCCTTGCAGTGGAACAGTGGCAGGTACAGAATTACTGGGTTTAGTAAACCATACATCACGTGCAGACTAAAAGTAGCCTATGTTATTCGGTTGACCTTAAATTCTGTGTGCTAAAAATTATCTGGATCCATAGTTTCGTTGTTGGGTGAAAGATGAAACAGCCTACAATCATCATCATGACGGCTTCCGTGTCGTGATTATTAGACGAGCCCACGGGTTCGATACCTGCGCCAAAAACACTGAAACACACATATTGTGTGTGATTCACAGGTTTAAGGTTTCGGGTCTGGGTGTTTGTGAGACCTAAAAGTGTCTCGTAGTTTCTGATACCCACGCCACAAGACTCAATCTTAAGGTGGGGTCAGGACTATGTATGTGACTGTTGAATGTATGTATCAGCCTATAGTTGTCCACTGCTGGAAATAGACCTCCTCTAAATTGCGCCATTGCACACTGCCTTCGGCATGTCGTATCCTGCATCTGCTAGCAACTTTTCGCAAATTGAACAAACCAACAAACAATTGCATGTAATTTTCAATATAAATATAATTGTTTAATTTCAATATTTTATTAATTAAATATAGGCCGCGGCATTAAATGCTGACCATTTTATGAAACCGTTTATGAATTTTAATAAATCGAATGGTCTGTTATTATTAATTTTAATTTTAAATGTAAAGTTGTTAATATTTTTGCCTTTTTATATGGGCTTAGGTAGTGGTTTCTTGGAAAGCTTGATTAATTAAAATGACTGAGTAGTATATATAAACAATTTGCGTAAACAATTTTGGGACCTATCATGCCATAGAACTCCCATAAGGACAATAAAGAGAGATGACTACCTGTCTACAGTCGATGAAATTAAATCAGCCACCTTGAAACTAGCCGAAAATAAGGATTACTTTTTTACTAATAATTTCATATAGTTTCCTAAGCTATTGCAGATTCAATCTATTTGAAAATAAACATTTTTTGAACGCGTTGTAAATATTTACAGTACCTATTGTAGATAAAAAGATACCAATAGTACAGGAAATGTACTGTGACTGAGATTATCAAAGAACATCCTTCAAAAGACTAAATAGGCTTTATCTCAAGACATAAACTTGACCAATTAGTTATTATTCTGACATTGACAGTTTAACTTTGAGCCCTTCGCTCACCAATAAAGTTGTTAAGGATTCGCTTTACTTTCCCAAACTCTGCCCTTAATTAGCCTACTTCAACATCTATATTAGACGTCGTTTGTTCTTAGTGCGGGAAACAGGAACATATTTTTTATGTACAGTATTTAGGTTAGTTATTAAGTTTTCGAAGAGGAATGGTTTCACGTTCAATACGTGAACACGGAATTATTTATTACTAGCTGTACCCGCGACTTCGTCCGCATGTAATTTAACAAAAACTTTATTTTTCTAAAATAAAATATTTTTTCTAAAATAAATGTAGCCTAAGTTACTCTTTATTATATTAGCTACCTGACAATAAAAGTCCCGTCAAAATCGGTCCAGCCATTTCAGAGATTAGCCGGAACAAACAGAGAAAAAAATTCTAAGGTCATTTTCGTTATAGGTATCGTGTATATAACGATATGTAGGTGATATTTTTTTTTTATTTTCACTTTACAAACAGACACTTCAATTTTATTTATATGTATAGATTATTATTTTTATTTAAGTCCAAATGAATTTATACAATAAGAATGGTTTTGGTCCCCTGGCATACTTAGTCTGTATTTTGGGTGACAGTGTTGCTCCACAAGGTCCTTAAATACTATTCCCTGACACATTACCATTACTCAAATAGTACCTGCATCCAAATCCATTTTACATACTCTTTTCGCTCTCTTTTCTTTACATTAATATCGGTTAAAACTTATTTCAGCAGAAATAATAGCAAGATGAAAACACATCAAAGACGAGGGGTTCTTTCCCAAAATCCCAAGAGCACATTCCTTAGTTCTTCGACCGGAACATATTTACCGATAGCGGCTTTTATCGGCGAAACGTTCGAGAACTAATTAAGTTCCCGAACACATAAAAGTGATACTTTGATGGCACGGGTCTGTTCACATGTAGTGACAAAACTGATTATATTATTTAAGATAGAAATAGTTGTGGATATTATAAAACATAATATACTAGCTATTGTTTGTTACTGATTGCAATGCCTAGAAAATTGTTAATTCAAAAATAGATGGACTTCCTTTCTTCAGAATTAAGTTATCTTATAATTTTTTATCCAATGGATGGTGAGACAAGCATGCTATTCCCCTGATGTTAAGCGATACGACCGCTCATGGATAGTAGTAAAACCGAGCAACCCCTTCAAATACAAAGCAATGCTTGGCATTCCCCTTTACGTCTCACTTAGACCTTTCCTGTATTTAAATAAAAAAGTATATAGATAAATCCCCAATGACCCGGATTACTATTTTAAAACTACTCTCAATAATTTCAGTACTTTCTTAACGTTGCATTATGCACATACAAAACAATACATGACACAAGAAATCCAAACAAAGTACATAAACATATTAAATAATAAATCCTGCTACTTTGAATATGAAACGACCTCCGACCTCGTGGGTTTCGCGATCCGTAACATATGAACTACGACATAATTCCTTTCCTGACCTCACCTTGACGTGTAACCCACATAAACTTAAATTAATTGTACCTTTTATAAGGGACAGTATAAAAATAATAAAACACGTGGTTTGAATTAATTAATCATACGTCATACATAAACTCACCCCTTTTTCCCATGAGTGCTACTGTGACACAATTGCTTAAAACTAAGCTTAGGCCACTCAGTACATTTGGAGTATCAATAAGATGACCATGAAAATCGATAAATCTATTAGATGTTTTCACAACTAAGTCGAAATAAAAATACTAAAATTAATATTAAATTAACAGAATGTAATAGATTTTGTCTTTATGGTGAAAATTATGTAAGCGTCGCACCACTTACGTTAGAAAACTTTACGTGCTCTTCGCCCTGCCCACATATTTATCTGAATGCAGAACAAGAAAACACCGATAATCAACAATACACTGTTAAAGCAGCTAAATGAAACAGCTCACTAGTAAATCTACATAAATACATTCAAAAGTTATACCTTTTTCCCAGAAGGGGTAGGCAGAGGTGTCACTAGGACACCCACGTTTCACCTTGTGTTTTCCGTCCCACGATGTGATAGCGGGTGGGGCCTATTGCAATATCAGCCACAAATTCCTTACTCTAGAATTTTGATGATTAGACTAATCTAATATCACTTTGCCCGATCCGGAATTGGAACCCAAGACCTCGGCGTTGTAATCATACCGTGCCACTCGTAGTACGTCACCGAGGCAGTCTTATTAATTACTCAGTCCAATTAATGTGAAATGGAATTTTGCAAATGTTTATTAAGAAACGTGAACCTTTTTGGTACTTACGGATGTATATTAAATATTTAACAATGAAGAATCGGGTTGTGGTTCATTCGGATGTTATTAATGAGAGAAATGAACAGACCATTACCCGTAATTATGATGTATTGAAAATTATTCTTGATTTAATAAATTGTGAGTATTTGCCGACTTTATTAACTTCCGTAAACAAATCCATAATATGAAATGTAAACTGAATTAAAAATATAGCAACGATATACTATACTTTGATAATATGCTGTAATTTGAAAACAAAATTGTCATAATAACGATTTCACATTAGATAATCCACATTTTATTACCATCTGGTACCTGTGCAATTAATTCATTTACTAATACTCGTATATATAAAAGATTCCTACTACACAAAATTACTACCCATCAAATTCCATTTTCAGACATACAAAGGTAAATCGTGAAACCAACTACACAAAGCAAAAAATCCACCTCCATGTAGATTTTTAGGTAAACTAAAGCCGAGTAACAAACAAAGACATAAAAGCAAATTTCAGAAGGGGCTCCACATCGCAATAACATTTGCATATTTCGGAACCAGGCGAACTGAAATGGACAAAGGGATTCTAGTGGTAGTTAAGATTACTAGGCAGACTAAGAAGATATCTTTGGACCTGTATTTCTAGCTCTGACTAAGCTAGGGGAGACATAATCAACTAAAACAGGTTTTGCTAGTCACCAACCGTGTATTAAATTGTCATTGAGTCCTTTCAGCACTGAATTAAGTGTGGATTATACTTGAGCTAAATTCTCTGTACTATCCAAAGTAATTTCTATAGGAATAGACGTTGATTTTAAAGTTGAAATTGTTTTCATTACATCTTGAAACTTTATATAATAGGATTTTCTTGAATATGTTAATTCCAGAATATTTTGCCGTTGTTGGACGGGTTTTATCTTATTGTTGTCCTACCTAAAAATAAATTACTCGCATTTTAATGAACTTCGTAATATTATAATTATTACTTTATTCCTTATCTTTATTAAATCATGTAATACTAGAACGATTTCTAATGATATCTAACTCGAAAGCAATTTGAAAAATTACTTTAATTTTCATTACGGAAGTGTAACACTCCCATGTGTTGTAACTAGGAAAGGGATGATTATCACAATAAAAACCCCGGCTTCGCCCAGAAGGTTAATATATGGTGGTTATAAACTGCAATCATAAAATGTCGATAAAACAATGCTTTTACGAGTTCAACCCCAGTCTTTTACTACTATATTACTACATATCTTTTGATTTCATGCCTCGTTTGAAATCCACGGACAGGTATTAAGTCATTTATAAAATTGGATAGATAGACGTAAATCGGGCTCTAACTTTAAAGGAAAATGTTTATTGTTTTGTTTTCTATTTAGAAACTTCTGATTTATGCACGTCTGAACCATTTCAATCTTTTTCTGCTGATGTATGAGATTGGTGAATTATATCGAACTAGCTCCAACAAAGTTTTATGTCTGCTGCTGTAAGACGTATGTTTGTTTGCAAATATTTTTATATATAGTTTTTTATCGTAATGGGGCTGTTTTTTTAAGATTTTAAGGTAATCAACATAAGGATACTATATTGTTGTACTTACTTTATTTTATTATATTCTAAATCAAATAAATTTATATAAGTCTTTTCATCGTCTTCTCTTCCGCTCGTGTCTATCCACTCTCATGGGCATTCCTTTTTTACTCCTTCCATCAATCTTTATTCCAATTTTAAACATTCATTTTCCTTTTACTCTTATACAAACACCATCAAACCTATTCATTGAAAAGGTTCTTGGCCTAGTTTCTTAAGTTCGTAGAATCCTTGGTTTCATTTCTTTTAAGAAATGTTTCAATTTTGATAAAAATATATTTGATTTCCTTAAGTATTTCCTAACCGTCAGACATCTACCACATATAAGGAATTTAAGTATTTTAAAATACTATGAACTTTTTTAAAATTCGTTCAGGTCGGGCAAAAATAAAAACAGAGTACCCTAAAAATATACCTTCGGTCCCTAGGTATACTGGGTATATCAAGACTGCTACGGAAAACGAAGCCGGGTGGTAGTTTTAGGGACTACAAAAACAATGCAACACAAAATGTTGCAAAACAAGCGACGATTTTTTTCCTACGGTCCTAATTCGATGGTAAGGTCCAAACCAGAGTACGATTGAGAGGGGTTAGGCCTTGTAGCCACTACTACAACGCTGCCCTAGTTTGGGTTGGCGGACTTTTACATACTATAGAAATTCTTCCGAATCGCTATAGTATGCAGGTTCCTTCACGATTTTTTCCTTCACAATTATAGTGCATGATTAATGGTGACTAACTATCAATATGCACATGACTCCAAAAAGTTGGGGTTGTGGCCTGGGATTTGAACCCGTGACCACCATAAACATGTTGGCGGCTTTGTCTAGTCCGTTACCAATCAGCTGCCACGCACTTCGCCCAATACCGAGTAGACATCCTAGGCCCTGGTCCATATAAGATTTAGATTATTCATTGTACGCTGAACTTACAAACACACCTAGCTCTTTAGCACTTACAGTATATTATCCATTACTAAATAGTCCATTTGTATCATCAGAATATGGACGTCATGTGCATGGTGTAGCCAAAACAATTCCCGAGAGAAATATTCATAATCACGTTGAAAACGGGATAGCTGGCATTAATCTCTTAGTTGATGTAATTACTATTTTAATTGTGTGTATTAATTTAGTCACATAATCGCATTGACGAGTATATTTACAACTAAAATTTAACCTTGGTTTCATCTGCGTAAGTCATGAATCCGGGTCCAGTACTGATCTAATAAAAAACATTATGTATAGATAGTTAATATAACTCGGCTTCAAGAACACGTACTCAGATAAAACAAATATGAGAACTTAAGTTAGACTCATTGATTTGTGGGAGCAGCGTCTAATTATATAGAGTATTTTTTGCATGGTGCGTCTACGAACAGACAAAAACTAAACATTAAAAAAAATATTGCCTCCTTCACTGTTTTGAAAGCCCCTCATATTGTGTATGGAATATTACAGATAGTATGGCCTGTTGGTAAACGGACCAGACGCGGCTGCCAACATGTTCACGGTGGTCGCGGGTTCAAATCCCAGGGCACACCTCTGACTTTTCGGAGTCATGAGTGTATTGTTAGTCAATCACCACGCACTAAAACGGCGAAGGAAAACATCGTGAGGAAACCTGCATACCATAGCGGTTCATAAGAATTTCTATGGTGTGTATGTCCGCCAACCCGCACTAGGCCAGCGTGGTGGACTATATGGCCTAAACACTCTCAATCGTACTGTGGATTGTAGAGTAGGCCCGTGCCCTGCAGTGGGACGTATATGGGCTGATACATACAGATATTTATCTATACAGGGTATATAAAATCTGCTAGCGAAAACGAAGCCGGGTGGTAGTTTTAGTGACTACAGACACAATGCAACTCAGATTTTCATTATAATCAATAAATTGTTATTTTAAAATTTAAATGAATCGATATAAATATTTTAATGTTTATTACATTTAAGGGCTAAATATAACCACATTATAACAATAAGATTATTCTTACAATGAATTTTAATAATAATTTTTAATTACTAGGCCAAATTAAAAGGTGAAACAAATTTAATTATTTACAGTAAGAATTATAACAATACGAAGTTTGTGGGCGTAATGAAACACAAATAAGGCTGATATCACATTTAGCCACGATTTTTAAATCGTTAGATGAAAGTATCAATTAACTTAGTTTTAATCTGATTGGATATGCAATGGGCACTATAAAATTATTTTGTAATTACAACTATTATGTTTAAATTGCCAATCATATCTAATTGACCCTTGACAAATCCGTCCTTGATCATTTCCTATTACGTCATACGACTGGAATTTACGACGGAGGCGGTTAAATAAAGAAAACCTTACTTAGCAAAACTTTGACCAAGGTCGCATTAAGCACATAACCAGTAATTCACTTATAATAGCCAGACGGAATTTAGCAAAGTGTTATACAATCCTTTTGTAACTGCGAAATTTATTCTAAAATCCTGATTAGTTTGGTAGTTCAGAACTGTTTCGAACATCAAGACGCTTTAACTAAGGGGCTATTCGAGGGATTCTCAGAGGATTGTTAATAAACTTGGGCCTTCAGACATGGTGGAACTGTTGACCCATGAAATTAACGCACCTGCGGGCATCCAATATTGTTTAGTTGGGTTGTACTTGCTAGACTAATTTTCGAAGTTCCGATTTTCGTGAATGTTATTTTATTATGTCGAAATTATTTAAATGAATGTATTATGTTTCTTAAGTTTTCAAAAAAAAGGAGAAGACTTACAACATAGGTTAATCTTTCAAATTTTAAGTTGACATCTGAGTTCTTGCATGTGCCTAACTATATCCTAGCAATCGTTTTAAACGACGTCCTGGACTCTTTATGAAAATTATTTCTAACCGCAAGTAACATAGTTCAAATTAAACCAAACAAAACCACCAAAAGGGTCACTCTTCAATTTTATTATTCCGAATAAATCCAAAGACATTTTCGGGCCAACAAGACAAGTTTAAATACATGATTACCCGCAACCCGTTCCGTGGCCCAGCCAGCTGTCACGTGTCCACACTGACATTTCAATTACCTTTGCGTTTATGCTCCGGTGCGTATTTTTGTCGCTCGTGTGCGCCGGCCCTAAACACAACTGTGATTGATTGACCGCCCAAATTGAATTGATGTTGTGACGCGATCCAGATAGTATTGTTTCCAATGTTTAGTATGTTTTAAAAATGGATTTTTGGAGTTTGTTCTCTAGGCAGGGACGGCGCGAGGCCTTAGCGTGATGTGGGTAGAATTATATTTCGTGAAGTCTCTTGGATTAGAACAAAAAATTTAGAAAAGATTTTTCACAAGTATTTATGATTTAGAAATATTTTTTTAGCGTTGCTGTATCAAATATTAACTTATCTTCTGCTTGACATTATATCACACTTACATGAGATCGGCGTATGGTAAATTATTTTTTCCTTTTGAATGATAATGCATGCCCCCTTTTGGAAATAAGTTTTTTATGGTCAATTTGTAACTAAAGTTTTGAAGTAAATTACCTTACCCTTAAAATTCATGAGCAAAACTCTGTGATACCTAGGTAATAAAACTCTCGGATATACAGCTCCTTTCACAATTTGTTTGTTTACTATTCTAATTAACTAGGAATTTTAAAGAGCGGTCAAGTTGTTTAAACATTTTTTACTATGTAAAGAAACTTGAGGTAGGGGGTCGCTTTGTCTACAAGGTAGTGGGTAAAGGCCCACGTCCCCTCACCTCACGCCGTCTATGTCTAAATAGAACGTCTTCAAATTCCTGATATTTGATGATTTAATGGAAGTTTTGTAAGTTTCTTGGTAATTTGTTTGTCGTATCCAGTTTCAACCCGCTTCGAATAATACCCTGGCTCTGGTGTTTTCCTTTTCGTAATTTTTTTTTTTTTTTTTTATTGCTATGAATGGCGAGACGAGCATGCCGTTCGCCTGATGGTAAGCGATACGACCGCTCATGAACAGTAGCAAAACCAAACAACACCTTGAATTACAAAGCAATGCTTGGCATTCCACTGCGCTCGCCATCCTGAGACATAAGATGTTAAGTCTCAATATGTCCAGTAGTTACTCTGGCTACAATGCCCTTCAACCCGAAACACAACAGTGCGTTTACACTGCTGTTTGACGGGATAAATAGACACTGCGGTGGTACCCACCCAGATGGCCTCTCACATATGAGAGACCTACCACCAGTAATTCCGCTAACTTTGCCCGCAGCTGTATACTAAGAAAAATACTTACTTCAATATTTAATTACATATAGCTTGTGAGCTTCGGAAACTAAATACCTTTACCAGCTTTGTTATGTCTGCTTATATTTTTACACATACATACTTTTCTTATACTTCTGGGCTATATGGCTTAACCACTCTAAATCGTACTCTCGATTGTAGAGGAGGCCGTGCCCTTCAGTGAGACGTATATGGGCTGATACAGTATACTTTTCTTAAGCTAGTGAAGTGTTCGTTCTGGTAAAGGGTAAAAGAAATAAATTATTCTTTCTCTAAACATAATTTTATATTAGCCTTTCAAGCATATCTAAGAAAATATTAATTTCCAAGTATAAATAATGTTTAAATAATATATGTTTCGTCTTAAATAATCTGTCGCTGTCAAGAAAGGACGTGAAGATCATTACTAAATACTAGGAATAAGACGATGTCTCAGTTCTTATACAACCCACTGAACAGATATTCCGCCTACGAACTCTATTTTGGGAAAGTTCATAAGTAATTAATATCCCATCCCTATACGAGGAATGTGTCTTAGAATAGGGTATTTTCTATAAGAAATTTATGTCTGGGATACCATTCAGGGTACGAACAGTGTCAATTCCGACATATCTTGTTTTAACCGTGTTTTGATTGTATTTCATGAGAGGATTTATTTCAACTAGGCTGCTTGCGAATTAATCATTAAGTTATTAGTCAAATCTTTCTTTTATATTTATTACGATCGACTTTACAAAACCATTATTACATAGTATATTAAGTACATACGTAGCAAAAATTCTGACCTAAGACCATCTGTATGAAGTGGCAAGTACTAAGAATTTTACAACACTGCATAGCACAGCGCCTGAACATTAAAGCTTGTGAAAATTATAAAAGAGAGCAAAAATCTAGAATAATCTAGTTGTTTACGTAACCACAATAGCTCCCAGAGGCTTGCTAACGTCTCAGTCGTTTAGCTGTTAAACACGAAAATTAAGAATTCGCACAAAACGGAATTTCTTGACTAAATGGCGGTACACAAGTAACAAGCCACCGTATAATTTGAGTCTGCAAATTGAGAGCGCGTGACTAGAAAATTTTAACGAACTGAAAACTGTGCTCCTTGATACGTGAAAAAACTCAGCTCGGTGTAACAAAGTCGGAAGAAAATTGTAATTAAACTTGTAAACACTCGTTGGGCTGCCAAAGGTAATTATTTGAATGTATTTTTGTACAGCCATTTTCGGTGTTCCATCGTACACTTTTATTGCGAAGTAACCTTAGGGCGCTGGATTTCAAAATTTTGTTGTTTTATTGGTGTTATTTTTTTTTTCTTCTATCAGAGTTAAGGTTTTTGCTTTGAATGTGGCAGAGGTAGAATAGTAAAATCCTAAAATAATATACTAGACCTTGGTATTGAGGTTATAATCGGATTGTAGAGTTGTAAATCTAACTACCTATTGATGTTTGGTGATGCATTATCATAATCTGAGTTTAAAACTACATCAAATTACTATTAAGAATCTTCCGCAAGGCCTGCAAAGTTAAGCATAAAGCCACATTTCAATGATCGCATGAGTGATAAATTTTACCAATCTACATACAAATATCTTCTAAATTCTAATTAATATAAGTGGTAAAATCACGTATCCAGCCATTGAAGCACGTATATGCAGCTAGAATATTGGTGGAAGAACGGCGGAATATCTTTTGAAGAGAAGGATTCTTACATGTTTCTACATAACGGGCACTGGTAGCTCTGACAGACTCATTAACGCGGGCTGAAAAACGAGTGGCCACGGGTTTCATTCCCGCACCGAGACGCATGTTTGTGAGGCCCACAAATATTTGCCCCGGGTCTAGGTGTTTTTGAGACCAAAAAGTCTCTCGTAGTTCCTTATGTCCACGACACAAGACTAAATTTTAGTGTGGGTCAGAACTATGTATGTGACTGTTGGGTGTATTTATTTATTAATTAACTGCGACACAGTCAGTCAAACTAATTACAGTAAGCAACTTTCTATTGCACCATTTCCATATGCGTTTTTGTGCCTAATAAAGATTTATTATCATTACCTTAGTCAAAATATGTGTCATAATACCCTAGATTATATGATTGTATTAGATGGACTATATGGCCTAACCACTCTCAATCGTATTCTCGATTGTATAGGAGGCCTGTTCTCTGCAGTGGGACGTGGATGGGCTGATACAGAATACCCTAGATAGTCAGAAGTTACTATTTCTGTGGAGATCGTTATATTTACCATTAGATTAACTTTAATCTTGCCAGTATCAACTAATATCATTCGAAATTACTTTTATAAATCGAATACCAAGTCTAGCCAAATTAAATTTGCCTGACACAATATATAGAGCCGAAACACCAACCAAAACACAATCGGTACCAACAAACAAACAACTGTACTGTACCTAACTCTGAGGGGTTACTCTGTAGTCCGACACGACGACGATTGTTCGAACATCGCACGTAAAACTGTATGCCTAAATTACAAAATGTACGAATTTTGTATCGTAATGTTAGACTAAGTCCGAAGTATATGATAAATTTCATAGAAAATAGTATTGATTTTCAGAAGTGGACAACTTATGTCTTATATGTCGACGTTCAACATCCGAATATTCGAACTTGTTGGAGTATAGAGTAACCCCCATGAAGCGTGAAGAGTACAGTAATATAAGGGATTCGATTGACTAACTTCAGTAACGACTTGGTGTACAACTAATGGTCATGTCAAACCAGTGTCCACAGAGACTGGGAGAGATGTAATTATTGTAAGATCTATTGAGTTTGGTCTGTGTTTCTGCGAATTTGAAGTTGTGTCTTTAGTGTGCAGGGAGAGTTTAAAGATTTGTTTCGGGATAGTGAGGCGCTAAGTGCTAACTAACAGACTTAGGAAGGGTTGAAACAGAGCTTGTTTAATATGGATGTGTTGAAATGACTTTATCGCGTTTTTTGTTTACGGGAAGTTAGGAGCCTGTCTGATAAGTTTTATCTGTTGAAATTATTGCAATTCACATTTTGCCTACTTAGGTAGAGAAGCTAGGGGCCCGTCTTATAATTAATAAATGGATGCTACCATCTGTAGTCTTTGCTTATTCTAGAAACATAGTCAAACACCATCCTACGATGCAGTAAAAAATATTTTTGAGCCTCTTTTTAAAAAGATTTCGTTCGTTCACATTCGTGATAAATTCAGCGAATTGGTCTATGCTGAAAAGTCTAGAACTGAAGGTTATCTTCCTGGTTATCGCAGCACATTCATAATATCTAACGTGACGGTGATTGATAATGATTGATAATGTGAGTTGAGGCATCTGTAATTCTTGAAAGAAAAAATAAAGATTATACTTATTTAAAGAAAACACCAATAAACATCAATACACAGTTAAAGCAGCTACACAGCTAGTGAGCTGTGCTGTATTTATGTTTTTAGTCACTACTAAAAACACATAAATACATACATACATACACTCACACCTTTTTCCCAGAACGGGTAGGCAGACACCCCACTAGGACTTCCACAATTGGCCTCGTATGTTGCGCACCATAATGTGATAGGGGGCGATTCTATCGCCATATTGGAAATAAATTCCTTACGACTTGACTTTTAATGAACAGAAAATTCCATATCACTGCCTGACCCAGGATTCGAACCCGAGCAGCTATGCAATCAGACCGTAGTACAACTACGCCACCGAAGCAGTCTACTAACGATAAAAATACCAAAACGAAAGTATGAGAAGGTGCAGCACAAAGATTTGCATGTCTAAGAGCGTGTTTATCGCGGTATACGCCACCTAATACACTTAGAGCTCCGCCGATACACGACAAAATGTACAAAGAGTTGCACGGCAAACAACATAATCCACTTACCTGGCGTAATGCGATTTCAGAAATTTGTTTTCTATTGCCTCGGCACAATCGGCTGTATTCTACCTATAGATTTACATAGAAAGAAGAACCGGGTACAAAGTATGCAGATATCCCATTTTAATTGGTATAGCCAAGAACATTATGATCAAAACAGATGAAAAAGTCGATAGGTTGTTTCGTGTGAACCCAAAAGGGTAATATTTAGTCATTGACAAATCATCAAAGATATAATAAAAAATCTAATGATTATAAGCGGTAACATTGGTAGTTGGAAAAATAGACTCAGGAGTCAGGAATATAGACCAGCGCTATATAGTTTTTACTAAATACTCGAAAATATACGAAAATAGTAAAATAAGCAGTCATCGTAACGGACTAACTGAAATATAAATACTTAAAAATAGTGGAAAAATATATGTTGTTAAGTGTTTTAACTACTCGTATGATAAAGAGATAAAATAGATAGAAGACAAAATATTTTTTAACCATAATAAAACTAAAGTCTCAGCCAATGAGAAAATATGCATATGATCGTCTACGATCTTTCGACGTAGTTGTTAGTCATGCTGTTGTCAAAATATTAGGAACAGTTGTTTCTTTTTTCACATTTAATATAATATTCACCGTGTTTATACTATTAGATTACGAGTATAAATGCTTGTTGTTAATATTATAAAAACATATTACAAACAATGCATTAAATATATTTTTTTAAATTTTATTTGTAATTCCAAACGCAATACGGCAATAGAAGATTGACGACATATTCGTATATATTGTTTATCTACACAGCATCGTGAACATCAAATAAAAAACTCACTTCGCAACCTCCATACATGAAGCGTATTGAATCAACCCAAACACCACATTTGATACTCGAGGTGCAGAATAAGAGGGTGATATGCGGCCGCAGGTGCTGTGGTTTGGGGTCGCGGCCCCCGCTTATTAATAATTTCGTGAAATATGTTCACGCGTCGCACTATCTTCCCGTTCCGTAATACCACGGTGTCACACTGCTTCATAAATTAAATGTAAGCTTTGAGTTTATTATTCGATTTTTAAAATAATGTTTGAATATATACATTATAATATATGTATTCGCAAATTATGCGCATGATTTGTTTTCTCTGCACTAACAAAAGGTTAACTGTAAGAGGAAACATATAGGCATTAGAGCTGTCTTTGTTACCTGTATGAAGCAAGCACCAATGAACTATCAATAATAAATATTGAGTTTGTACATTTATAAACTTAACTGTAAATGTGAGTAACAAAATTATTGATAATTAAGCTTTACAAATACGAAATATTAATGACAAGAAAATCTGCGTCCGTTTGTCAACGGTACTCACGCTTTATGCTGGTTCTGTAAATAGAATGAACCTAAGAAATGAAAAATTCATTAAGTACAAAGTTAGATAGGTTTTAATATAGCCAGAAGCTCAATAATAATCATTTTTTTTTGCCTATTACTTTAGAAATTAAAAACGACTCTATTGTCACAATTTTAAATGTAAACTAGTTTGGTATATTCTGATTTTGATATGGCATATGAACTGAATATAAAAATATAAATTACAATAAAAAACGTAAGATTTATTTTTCCACGTTTGATTTGAAATATAAAGTGGCCGTTTTAGCTACTTAATGACACCACTAAGGTATAAACGCATCCCGGAATGCCGTATCGAGGAATCCCGCATAGACGGAAAACAATTTTTAGGATAGCGGAAACCAATCCCAAAACTATCACCGGTGCTAATCATTTCATCTCGAGAAGTGCTTTAACAACGAGGAAACTAAACCAACACATTTAGAATTCCAAATGAAGAGAGAAGAATAAAAACAGCTCTATTCGCACGGAAAAATCTCATGAGTATCGAACTCCCAAAATCAATAGAAGATAAATTGACAATGGAACCTACCTGAGTAACGAAGTTGATGGATAATCTGTGGAATGAACTCTGGCCCAATATTCCGACGTAAAGGAAAACGCAGGGGAATCAGTTAAAGAGAATAAATTGACTGATGCCTAAACGCTGACTGAACTGTGAACGGTACATATTACTTCCTGGCTTTTCATGAGAGCTCATTTTGGTAAACCTTTATGAGACAGTCTCGGCTTCTCGTATGGGTTTTGATTTAAAAGCTTTGCCAGCAATTAGTATTAGGTGGCTGTTGTCTTTGAAACTAGATGAAAGACTCTCGGTAGTTACACTCAGAGAAATGTAATTGCAGACTTATGTACAGTAATGGCCAGCTGAAGACTTTATCTTTAAATAAAACTATTTTTACGGATTTTATCGCAGATTTAGTTAATTTTTTACTTCCTGGCGTTTTGATTACATTACAGCTTTCGTGGTCACGTGGCGGACTGAGGTATTTGTCATCTCAGTGGCTGCTACATTTTAACTATCCTTTTACAATTAAACTAAAAAGATAATTTTAAAATTTAGTTTTTTACAATACTGTGCGGTGAAAATATGATAATATTATTTAAATCCGCGCATATCAATATTATATTAATACTGGTGAATTTTAGTAGGAAACTTTATTATTGTATTAAGTAAGTGTGAAAAATACATTAATAACGATGCAATTTTACAAATTAAATTAATTTGGATTAACTCGTTACTATCGTGTTGTAGCTTCACAATGTTATGATTCGACCATTCTGTACAAAAGGAGTACACAGATAAAATATTAACGTAAGGCTTACATAAATAAACAAATGTAAGGCTCGATATTAAAAACGTTTACGCAAACAAATTTTTAAACTCATGATTTAATATTAAGGCACTTTTTGCTTTCCTATGTTTTTTTTACAAAAGCATATGTAACTACTAAAATATATTGATAAAAACCAAAAAACACGCAGCAAAAGTAAGTTCACAATCTAATTTAGCAGTAACAAATCGTTTTGGCGGATAATCGGGTCCGCGAACAGACCTGAACCGCCCAAACCGTGTAAGTGATAATGTTCTGAGCTGAAAAGATTTGTGTTGCAATGGACGCTTTAAAGACTCCGTTTGATTTTCTCTAAGATTCTCTGTTACGTATTTTTCAGCTCATTTTCTTTTTCTATTTTGAGCTCTTTTTCGGTTTAATCGTTTTCCAAGTTTTTGCAGTTAGATTACTTCTTAATTTGTACTTATCAGCCTATATATGACCTACTGCAGAGCACGGACATCCTCTACAATCGAGGGTACGATTGAGAATGGTTAGGCAATATAGTCCACCACGCTGCCCTAGTCCGGGTTGGCGGAATAATATGTGCGAAACGATTTTGCAATAAAAGCAAATATTTAATTTTAAATATTCCTTGTTACTCCCGTATTCATAACCGAATAATGTATTTGATTCATGAATTTAAATAACTTCATAAACTTTACTTGTTGATTCTAAAATAAGTCACCACCATTTTCGACCACAAGAAGTCCACTACTAAACAAAACCTCCTTCATAAATTTCCACGGCAAATTTCCAGTAGCCTGCATCAAGCAACTTCCTGGAAACTTCAACAAACATCAATACACACTGTATTTCTTAAACTCACCGAGCAAATAAATCTTGCTGCTTCTAAAATTTGTTTCCAAACATTACAACGGACCGGACGGAGTAGTTGATAGGAAAGTTTCCTGGGTTACTGGGACACGGCAAGTTTCGCACCGCCCTGCCAACACTTGAAAAGTATATTCCAACTAATTCACCGATAACATTAATAGATATGTTTTACACGCCGCGTAACGTTGGCGTGACGTGAATTCTTTAATAAATATATTAATTGATGGGGCATAACGATAGTGACATATTATTTATTCGTAACAATACTTTATATTTTTAATTTTTGTACCTTTCAAAGGACTGTCCGTGGACACAATATTCAGTCATGAAATAAATAACAGCCTTTAAGGCCGCCAACGCAGATCTATGTCTTATGGTGCTGCAGATATTCATGGGCGGCGGTGATGACTTACCATCATATGGACCGTATGCTCATTTGCCCCTTACAATCATCATCATCATCATCATATCAGCCACAGGAAGTCCACTGCTGAACATAAGCCTTCGTCCGTCCACCTTGTAGGCGGGCGTCCGACACTTCGCTTGCCTGTACGTGGCCTCCACTCGAGAACCTTTCGGCCCCAACGGCCATCGGTTCTACGAGCTATGTGCCCTTACAATATAAAATATAATATCTGTTTGGTTCGCAAACAATTGCCTAACGTTTAACGTCTCCGCTTTTCCTCAAATGTTTAAAACATCTTCATAAATATTATTGGATATAGTAAAATAGTAAAAGCGGTTTAGAATTTTTTGCTATGACATTTCAGTATTTCTAAAAAGTCATATATCACAATAAATATCGTTTACACACGAAAACCCGCCAAAAATAAATCAAACGCACAAAACAAGGCGTCAATCCAACCACGCCAATAAATATACCGTAAAAACTGTCTCCAAGTAATAAACAAAAATGAGACGAGAAAAACTAGACAAAGCATAAAATATCCGCCCATTGTAACACTTAGAAAAAAAAAGGCCAGTCTAATGGAGCGAAGTTATACGGAGGTTACGTAAGAACTCAGAATTGCGAGTCAAGCCCTACATTAATTGTCGCAGAAGCCTCGGTGTATAATAACCTCGTTTGTGTAATTTCTATTAGAATTTTTATTTCACTAATATTCTCTTGGATGAGGACGAAAATTATGTTAGAAACGTGGATTGTGTCAGGGAAATTTCAACCAATCCAGACCGTGTACGACCGCCCTTGAGTCTCGTAAGAGCTTATCTTCAAATACTTTTAGATAATGTTACAAAAAGTGCTAACAATAAAGACGATGAATGACAGGATTTTTTATTGCTTATGTCCGGTAAAGGAGCAAACATACAACAGCAAACAGATCACTTGATAGTAAGTGATCACTGCCGTCACTGACCATCCACAACATTTGGATGCGCGATCATGCGTGTATCACTGGCCCGTAAAATCGGGACGAGAGCGGGAAGGAAAAAGGATGAGAAGAGGAAGCAGCAGCCGGCAATGTAACTCACCAAACAAAAATCTTTACAGTCGAAAGCTGCTGGACCACATCGATTTCCTGTAAAAGTGTAGTGTAGTCCAGTAGTAGTGGTAAACCCGACGCCTCATCGTTGAAATCATACCAAAGAACAACTGCGCCACTAGAGCAGTCAATATTTAGGTTCAATTTGAGTTTAAAATCATTCATTCTACATGTCATTATGCTAGCTAGTACAGAATTCGTTCTTTCATTATTTCTCTTGGTCTTTAGAATATTCATTTATTATATTAGGTATACAACTTTGCATCCGGCGTTTTTTTTTTTTCAAAATTTCTTTGTATTTTAAAGTATTGTCAATTGTTTTCCATAACCTTCTTCCCCCTTATGGAAGCAACCGAATCCCACGTTTACGTTGGTAATTTTTTGCAGCGATCCACGAATCATTCCAACTTTGAACTTCCTCATAAAACTGGAAATGCTGGTCGATCAGGCCAGGATCAGCCGTCATTTTTATTCGAAAATAACTAAATGATGAAAGCCCAAATGAACTGCTGGTGCTATCAGGTTATGTTCACAAGAAACTTGAAGAGTATTTTATGTCGGTTATAATGTATGTACTTAATGTTTACTTGTCAATGATGCCATTTATAGAAAAATGGCAGGAGCAAAGTTGTATATCTAATATTAAGATCAATAGGTATCATATCTTCTTTGTCGACATAAAGCCTTTCCTTTTCTGTCCATCACGGCGCTTTTCATTTAAAATATACATTTTTGTCATGCTGGCATTCCATAGCGTAGGCGGAGATAATGGATCACTTTTATCAATCGTGACAAAACAATGTCGTTTTGCCACATTCATCAATTAAATGTTTATTTTCGCTTTCAATTTCCTTTAAAAATTGATCATAACATTAATATCGCTATTCCATGGACACAGTTACGAAAAAAAAACATGAGTAAATTGTAAAATAATTGAAAACAGAAACAATGCTACATGAAACATCGACGAATCCGCACTGTTCTAATGAACGGTAAACGGAGTTTTGACAGGCGATGTGTCATTTTAATGGCTGCGTATCAAACAGGATGGTTGCGACGCACCATCATTCAAAATACAGTTTCGCGTATATTTTTTTAGAAATATATCAACTAACACTCGTATAGAAACGATTTTTGGCAATCACAAATATTTGCACGACGTTTTTTTGATTCAAACGTTCGTATTTCGCATTGATGAGGATTTATTTATTTACAAAGCTATACAAACATGCATGGTATGGAGATAGCTTTTCTTTTTTGTTTATTGCAATGAATGGCATGACGAGCATGCTGTTAGCCTGATGGTAAGCGATACGACCGCTCATGAACAGTAGCAAAACCAAATAACGCCTTGAATCACAAAGTAATGCTGGGTACGGCACCGCATACCAACCAGCCAAATTAGAAAAAAAAAACCAGCGTTAATGCCAAAGGTCAGTTTTTACAAATCTCATGTTACTGAGCGATGTTAATATTACCTACCGACGGTTAAAAATATATTTTAAGACTACTTGAATATTTAACTTTGCCATAGCAGTATCTAAACAAACAAGTAAGACCCTTTAAACAGCGACATCTCAACTAATTTCGGTTTTGCAATCAGTTTTAAATCAAACTTGCCGGTCCATCAAATACCCCTTACCTACGAAAGAGTCTATCAAATAATTTATTTATTTATTTATTTATTTATTTATTTATTTATAACCAACCAAAATATTTTACAAAAATTAGTCAACATGTAAATTTACAACTATATAACAAAATATACACATTATAGTGATCACTAACGTCTAAACTAGGCCGAGCCTGTATTTTAGACATTAGTATCTTCCATGGAATAGTAAAGTATATTTTATTAGCGTTAGTAAAAACTGATAAAAGAGTTATTTAACACAGAGTAAATTATACAAACACAAGACTGTACTTATTTCTATAGTAGGTAGGCAAAAAATATTTCACTATTACAATCGTAAAGCAACATTACAAATACCGTCATTACAAATAGGCCGCTTGATACATAATAAATAGTGAATCACCTACCACACATTCTGTGAACTTCGGACATTTATTAAATATATTCGAGTTTACATTTGCACGGAATGTTTACTATGTTTAAGTGTTTAGCAAATGAAAATATACGGACAATTATGCTGATGTTGTAGGAATATTAGAAAATAATAACAGATTATGATAAAGATATCTAATTAGCAAAATGAAGGTTAATGTATAGAAAGGATTTTGATACTAATATTAAAATTTTTTCTTTTACTTTCCCTTGATTTTTTTGTTTATTTTTTTTTTTTTTTTTTTAATTTATTTTTATTTTTTTTTTTTTTATTTTTATTTTGCCTCTTTTGATTTTATTTTATTTTAAAGTTTTAAACAGATTTTCGATCTCATCATATTTTTGTGTCTTTATCCATGAAATAATTGATTTTTTACACTTGAAATTATTAAGACGATAAATATTAAGAATTTTGTTCAATTTATTATAAAGAGTAGGACCGGATAATGAGGATAATGGTTCTAAAGTATGAATATCCTCTGTTTTATGATGTGAATCAGTCTAAATACCAAATCAACTGTCCCGACAATAGCCACATCGCCTCATCATGTAAATGTCACTTCTAAAACTTTTCGCAACCTAACACGAACAACATTATCTGTCCAATAATAAGAGAAATATAGACATATCGATATTAAGAGTGTTTTTCCTTATAGCTATCACATTTAGTTTGGGCAGTAGCCGCCAAATGACCTATGGGTTTGTTTTTCCTTTTATTTTGTATTCAGCATCGCTTTCCACGTAAAACGCTATTTATTTTTACCAAGAAGATACTTAATCAGCTTTATTAAAGAAAGTTAATTAGGTCCAGTCATTATACCTCCGCCTCGTGTTAAAAAAATGAAATTGAATCTCTTTATTACACTATTTGTTATGTGATCATAATCATCGCAATAAAGAGAAAAAATAATGACACATTATACGACGGTCCTTTGGTAGTGCCAGGAAAAGAAACGAAAGATATTTAGCTCAATTAATTGGTACTCTAATTAAACTGTACTGTATTTACATCATATGTGTCTAATTATTTTTTTCACCCTTGTATATCTTCTGTACTAATATATAAAGCTGAAAAGTTACTTCGTTTGTTTATTTTTTGCCACTAATCTCCAAGAAGTACTGGTTCGAATTGAAAAAATATTTTTGTGTTGGATAGATCATTTATCGAGGAATGTTTAAGGCTGTATATCATCACGCTATGACATATAGGACAGAAGCAGTAGTAAAAAATCTAGGAAATACGAGGAAATTTTATTCGATTTTCGTAGTTTGATTGCTCGATATTCCAAATTGATAGTCAGAGTTGGACATTTTGGCCACCATTTTGAAAACTGTATCTACACCCGGGCGAACTCGGCCAAACCGCTAGAGAAATATAAAACTATTTAATATTTTACTAAATCTTGCATTGAGAACGGATTGTTAACGTTAGGTTGATACAAAACATTAGTTCTGTAAACTTCCACAAGCCATCAAAATCCAAAAAAACATTTAGTTCCCGTAAAAATATGAACTAAACTCCAAAAAGTTTCCTTACAACTAAAATTCTTCAAAGAAAACAAAGACCGAACCACCAGCAATAAAATCGTTTAAGAAAATAATCCGTGAAAACGGTTAGCCACTCCCCGTCAGAAGCAATAAAGGAGACAACAGTGAAAGCATGCAGTTATTAAAAATGTCGCTTTGTACCGAAAACTGACGGTTGTGCTTTTATTTCGTGTCTCGTGGAAAAACATGACCAAATTCATTTAGAACGTGGAAGAGTGGAAATTTATTTTACAACGACTTGTTTTTTAGCTTCTATTGTTTTACCTGGCCTTATCGGATGTGTACTTCAGTACACCCTTTGAATTTTTTAGGATGATTTGGCTTATAATATGAGAATTAGTTGTTATTTAGTGAACATTGCGTGTTTTATTTGCAACGATTATTGAAGACATGAAGCGCCCGATATATATCCAAAAATACTGTCAGTACCATAACAGATACCAATAGTCGGGTTACTGATTTCCCCTTCTATGCAATTAGCCGCTTACCTGAATACTTAGGTGAAACAAGTAAATGACTAATCATTTATCAGGTCTTTTATGACAGCCTCCGTGGCGCAGTTGGTTAGACGCAGACTGCGAAACAAGAGGTAGCGGGTTCGATCTCCGCACTGACACAAATGTTCGTGTGGTTCGGTCTGGGTGTTTGTGGAACCGTAAATTCTCTCGTTGTTTCTGATACCTACGACACAAGACTTAATTGATCTTAGTATGGGGTCAGAACGATGTAAGTGACTATTGGGTGTATTTATTTATTTACATTTATATTTATTTTATTTATATATCAGTCTACTGCACGCGGCTGATACAGGCTGCCTCCGAAATATTTATAATAAATTTTCTAGTATACAGATATCCTTACGATATTTACTCACAATTTTAATACAAGTAATTATTACCTATGAATGTACCCGCAAAATTCAGAGGTTTATTCTAGGTTCAAAGCTGTAATTTTCGTTTCAGTCGAATATTTCAATTTTTACTAACCTTTTGCTTACGAGTATCCAAAACATATGAACTGAACTAATAGATCAAAATAAGAATCGTTTTTATTAATCGACGTCATAAAACGAGAATTATCAATTGCCAGCCTTAATATTTTTGATTAGCTATCCCCCACGATGTTTCCCACATAGTTCGTAGCAAGATCTTATAAAGCATTAAGACGTCCAGCTCGCACCGAACTAAAATCATTTTTGGTATATTTAGGTATTTTTCATTTATTACAAGATTAGGTTTATGTCTCTTTTTATTGCAATTTTGAAGCTGGTATAATTTTTTCAAATTATTTTTTTAACTCTTACAAACCATTTGATCGACTGCGGAATTTCAAACGCTTCAAGGTACTAATGGTCCCGAGATATTTTTATTATATTAATGCGAGACGAGCATGCCATTCGCCTGATGGTAAGCGACACGACTGCTCATTAACAGTAGCAAACAGCACCGTCAATTACAAAGCAATGCATGGCATTCCACTGCGCTCGCCATCCTGAGACATAAGATGTTAAATCTCAATATGTCGAGTAGTTAGTCTGGCTACAATGCCCTTTAACCCGAAACACAACAGTGCGTTTACACTGCTGTTTGACGGGAGAAATAGACACTGCGGTGGTACCCACCCAGATGTCCTCTCACATATGAGAGACCTACCACCAGTAATACTTACTTTGATAAGACATCGTTTCTCTAATAATGTTTTTGATGTTAGTCTAACAAGTTTCTGCACATCAATATAATGCATAAATATATAAAAATGTTTAGACAATATGAATTAGGGTACCTACTTACTCATTCGTTCTCTTTTTTTTTTTTTTTTCAATAAGTTTTAGGTCCTAACCTCACTTAACCGTTCCCGAAATTCTCAAGAAGCCCCGTGTAGGTACTACAGCATAATTATAGTGGGCATAAGTATAGAGTTGTTAAAAATAAAATTAGTTTTTAAGTACCAGTGTTTACGGTCCTTCTCCAGTGTAGCTTTGAGAGCACGTTGCTCCATCCATAGCAGTATTAGTAAAAACGTTTAACCAACTATCTATTTTATCTAGTTTTAAATGAAATCAAAATTCAAAGGTACATATAAGATTTTTCCCCCAATTTGTTACACATTTTATACGTTGCAACGAGAATTTAAATAACGTTTTTATGTTGGTATACAAAATTCATGAAATAATAGTATATTTGTGAATCTAAAAAATAACAATCATTTTTATTCTCTTTGTTAACACTCTCATACAGTGTGAAAATTGTGATGTTATATTAATATTTAATATTATTATTCTGCTGAATTGCATTTTGTTTGAAATAATTAATTAACTCTGCATTAAGAAATACATTTCATGTTATAAAAACAAGATAAATTCATTCCAACGAAATCAATTTTGGAGAGTACAAATTTTTGGTGATAAAATAGTGGAAGCCGTTTAAAATAATATCGAAGGGAAATTATATACACTTCATTCTAAGCGAACGTCATACAGATAATTTTATAGAAAAAAATAAACTCCTTTTTTTGGTTGGTACATGTTTATGATTTTATTATAATAAAGGGGAAGCAAAGGACCGTTAACTGGTATTCATTTGACTATCTTGATTTTACACCACTGAATTAACGCTTGATCAACATTTTCCTATTAAGATTTTCGAATCTTCTTCGATTTTGAAACATTTCAGTGGAACGATGCCCTAATCTTGTGGTTAAAATTCAATGAAATTATAGAATGATCCACCCCAAATTGTATTGCAAGAGATGAGTTAGTTTCTCCTTTACACTGAGGCTCAAAACAAACGTGGCTTACGTTTGACGCATCTACCAAACGTCGTCGAGCGTCATATGGCCCTGCCAATGACTGCCGAAAGTATTAAGAATCATGTTGAACATTATTAATGAACCTTTTTTAATGGGTTTCATAATAAGCGAAATCATTATATCCTACATTTTTATATAGAATTTTATATGAAAATTAAACGTCTTTGTACGATTACGTCGTATTAAGCGTCATAATAAACGTTGGTTGTCTTGTTGTTAAATGGACCAGACGTGGCTGCCAACATGTTCACGGTGGTTGCGGGCTGACTTTTCGGAGTCATGTGTTTATTGATAGTTAATCACCACGCCAAAATATCGTGAGGAAACCTGCATATCACAGCGATTTATAATAATTTATATGGTATGTAGTCCTGCAGTGGGACGTATATGGGCTGATATAGAAGCGTCATAATAATTGTTGCTCAATATAAGCGAGGTCATAATAAACGGATTCAACTGTACATACAAACTCACAATCAATTCTCCTACGCTATTGGATCCTTACGCAATCGATGACCAACATTCCATGAAGTTTAAAGAACTCCCATAATGTTACAGATATTTGTTAAGTACATTCAGCGAAGCCAGGTTTAATTTTCCGATAAATATCGGGTGCTTCGTGCTCGCATGAAATATTCATGAAGACAATGTAATTTGTTACCGATATTGGTCGTGTATGCCTACGGTGGTATGCGGGTGTGCACGTGATGGAAGCTAAATTAGTTTTTAAATTACTTGCGTTATACAGTTCGCACGAGCGCAATATTTGACGGTGGATACAGTAATTAACTTAAAACTCTTTCAGTTAAATTTTATAGGTTTTTGGTACTTTTTATATAGTCGTGTGATAGAAGGTTCGGATGCAAAAATGTTACATCGAAAGTTGTTGAAATATTTGTTGAAAAATTTTTTTGTCGAGGACCTTGGGTCTTTGATTTGAAATATGTGTAATAAAACAATTGGAAATAATTATAGTAATGCTTTGCAATCTAAAATATTGCGAAAAGTAAAGAAAACAACACTTCAATTTCATTTATTTATTATAGCCCACCAGAGACTCGTAGTAAATATTTGAAAAATGAAAAACTTAATTGAAAATTATATTGCAATTTTGTACAATCTTAATTGTACGAGTACCAATGGTAATGTGTTGTTCTTAAAACGAAACACATTTTTCAACCATCACTTGAATATATTGCTTCACTTCACATCACTTCCTTAACATTTTTTTAATATTGTTTTTGTAATTATCGTTTTATATTTTTGATAACAGCAACTTGAATTCTGTCTTTTTGCCCATAAACTGATATAAGTCACGCCTGCGTGTAGTTAGACGCTTGTTCCGTGGACCATAACGTTTTGATTAATGATACAGGAAAGGAAGTAGAGGACAGTTCCGAAATCGACTCGTGCAGGACCGGAACTATGAAATAGGTTTATAGCTAGGGGAAATGGGGATTAAGTGTGTGAGTGTTTCAGTAAAATAAAAAATGAAAAGAAATATTGAAAATAGAATTGTGATCTTAAAAAATAGTAATTTTTGTTTTGCTATCCGATCGGATATACGAAATCTAATTTTAATGACGCCACAGTGATTTCTTGTTAATACACACAATATTCAATAACAGTCCTGCCTTCAGTAAATAAAGTAGGCCTTGTGGCAAAGATATCAGAAACTATTCGAGAAATTTTGACTTGAATTTTCCAATTTCTTTCATTTCTTAACGACTAAAATATACTATGCCAAAGCGGGGCAGACAGATTAGGTTATCGATTTAAAACATCTTATGTTAAAGTATTTTATAGCTAAAACATTATAAATATTCGTAAATACAGGGTCATTTTGATCAGGAAATTCAAAGTTTAACATGAGATTCAATTCATTCGTAATTTGTTTTTCACCATGCGCTAATTGGTATTATTCTCTTGAGACCAATAAAAAGTGCATTCTTTAAAAAATTATCCCGAATAACGTGTAGTTTAAGACTTGTAACGCACCTGATCATCCTTTGGTGTGTTATTAAAACAAAACCTTCCAAAACAAAATATCCTTAAAAACGGATCAAACTTTACAACTAAAAACAAATTCAATAAAAACGTACAGATTGCCTTTATTGACGACAATATTCAATCAATACGAACTAAATGGTTTGCAAAGGCAAACGAAAGCCGACGGATTACAATTACTGTATTTTTTTTTTGTTAGAAATTGCAACTGTTGTAACTGCGTTTTTATTTGGTCGTCTGTACTTCGAGTATTAATTAGTAAGGTTGTTTGTGCATTTGATTAATATTGATACATGCAGAAATATCTCCATATAAATATTTACATCTTTAATTTTCCAACCGCAATCGTCTTATCATTTGCATTTATTATTGTGAATAGAGTTTCATTAGCATAGTTTAGCGTATGATTATAGGATCGAACTCAAACAGAATATTAGCACCAAATTTAAAAAACCTGCCGTACCTAATATACGAATACTAATTTTATGAAAAAAAAAAACGAATCATAGTTGTAACCATGGAGGTCAACTTTTGATTATTGTTTATATTTAACTTCATCCAAATTCAATAACAACTTTTAAAACAATTTAAAAACCAGATTTAACGACCTTTTATCGCACCCAATAATATTTTTCCTTCACGGCAAATAGTTCAAAATAATCAAAATAAAAATCAAATCTAAACCTACACGGGGGATAAAAGTGTGACAAACACCAATTCAGAGCTATCTGCCGATTCGCACCGCGAAACAGTAACAAAATAAAGACTGTCAGTGCTAAAAATGTCCCCGGGGCGATCTCCGTAACATCCACCGTCTGAAAATGTAAAACTCGCACGGGATTGCAAAAAAAAATGTTAACAAGCTCGTGAAAACGTTTCACAATCAAGTTTGCGGATCGGATGGAGTTTAAACGTATTCGCGTGATTAGCTTATCAAATTTACAGGCTCGCTGGGTATCTATGTCATGTTTTGTACGCTGGTATTCATTTTAGGTAGTATGCTATAATTTTGTTAATCTGTTGTAAGTGGTGGAGTTTAGTTATTTGAGACTAGCGTCGGAATTAGCCTTTTACACCGGAGTGGTAACAGAAATGTATTGTATCAGCCCATATATACGTCCCACTGCAGAGCAAGGGCCTCGTCTACACTCGAGAGTATGATTGAGAGTGTTAAGGCCATATAGTCTACCTCGCAGGCTTTGTGCGGGTTGGCGGATTTTACAAACCATAGAAATTGTAACAAATCGGTATGCAGGTTTCCTCACGATGTTTTCCTTCACCGTTATAGTGCATGGTGATTGACTATCAACACACATTTAACTCCGAAAAGTCTGCGGTGTTCCTTGGGATTGGAACCTGGGATTAGAGTTACAGTGTCTTACAGAAAATCGAAGTCGACGAAAATTGCTTTGAGCAGGTCACTCACATAACTTTAAGGGTCATTTCTGACCATTAGTAGGAGCAACACCGCTTAAATTGCAATTACTAAGCACAAATTGGCGCTTCAATATGCTAATCACTATAGAACAATAGGTGTTAAATATCCTAATATCCAGTAATTATAGGCAACAATATGAACCCGAGAATCAGATGTCAAATCTCTCAACCCATAGTAATCACACAAAACTAGTCACAACTATGTTAATGGTTTTTTAGATTTACGTGTTTGTTACACATTGAAATAAAACTATTATTTTCGAATTGTATCGCGGATTTAAATAATACCTCAGTCCACCCCGTGACCGTGAAAGCTGTTGTGATCCGAACGTCGGGAAGTCAAAAATGTAAAAAATTAACGAAATCCGCGATAAAATCCGTAAATAATAGCTTTATTTCAATACAAAACTATGTTTATAAATAGTGACTTGCTTCAAAAAATACCTACTGATAGCGCGCGAGTTGAATGCAGAGCTTAGGAATGCGGTAGTGCGGTGATCTAGTTATTGATGGCCATAGTGGGTATATCGATAATTTTTACATTGTTTTAAGTTTGTCACTTAAAACTAGATAAACATAATTAAAAAAATAAACAATATTGTAAATATCACACATTTTCAATAAGTAATTATTTTACACACTAAAATCAAATAAAACAAATTATTTATTCACAATTTTCGCTATTTCTCGTGCTTGGCCACGAATAAAATTTGTTATTTTTAACATAATTGATGGACAATTTGTCATAATGAATTATTAAAAAAATTAATAACAACACGGGCTATAATATGTTGAGTATCGTAACAAGCGTACGATAACTCGGGAAGCACTGCACTTAGCTGCAGGCCCGGGAGGGGACACGTGCGGACGACGGAGGGAGATGCTCCCGCTCTTTACCTCAGGCCCCGCCTGCATTCAACTCGCGCGCTATCAGTATATATCTATATCAGTGGTTCTTAACTAGTAGTCCCTGAAAGTATCGCAAGTGATCTGCGCAACCATCCTAAAACCATCGTTAAAATAATTTTATTTTATTTTATTTTATACTTGTAGGAAAACTTACAGCTAGTAACAATATAATGTGAGCTTATAAATAGAAGGCCAATTACAAGTTTTCACATATACAGACTGAATTAATGAAATAATACAGTGGTAGTCTTAACGAATAACATACATAAGTTGGGAAGATTTACAAGGGAAACAATGTTTATATTAAAAAAAAAGGAAAATAATAAAGAATAGACATTGATTAACTTAGAGAAAAAAATGGTTACTTAAATACTTTTTCAATTCACCAAGTTTGGTATTAAATAAATCGTAGTCTGAGTTACTCAAGGCTTCATTTAGTGCATAACTACCTCTTATAATAAATGAATTCTGTCGATAATTAGTGGATGCAAAAGGGGTACAAAGAATAGAACGATTTCTTGTAGCAACATATGGTACGCGAAAATTAATTTTAGATAATAATTCTGAACACTCAATATTATTGTTACATATTTGAAACATGTAGCTTACATCTGCTATTTTTCTACGTTCATAAAGCGGTAATAGGTGAAAATGTTTACATCTTGTTACATAATTAGGAAGAAATATCTTAGCGCGGTATTGCAAATATTTGAGAAATCTTTTCTGAATAGATTCTATACGAAATACGTGGCATTCATAGTTGGGGTTCCACACTTGGGATGCGTACTCCAAGATGCTGCGGACGAAGGCACAATATAATATTTTTATTGTTTTAATTTCATTAAAATGATTTGCCATCCTCAATACAAAACCTAGTGCCTTCGAGGCTTTGCCAACGATACTGTCAATATGTTTGTCAAAAAGTAATTTGGAGTCGAAGTAAACGCCAAGATCTCTCATGACGTTCACCCTAGTCACGGTGTAGTCATTCAGTTTATAATTAAATAGTAATGGTCTAGGTTTACGAGTATATGAACATACATAACATTTGGATACATTTAAATCTAATCTATTTCTATAACAGTACACTACAAATCTATCTAGGTCTTGTTGGAGCTTGATTGAGTCACTTTGATTAGATATAGGAGAGATAATTTTCATATCATCCGCATAAAGGAATATTCGAGAGTTTAAGAAACATTCAGATATATCGTTGATAAATAGGATAAACAATAACGGCCCTAATAGGGACCCTTGAGGCACACCTGAGGGAATTGGCATAGGTATGGACGTGTATCCATTAAGGACTACTGTTTGGCATCTGTTTTTAACGTACGAGGAAAACCACCGGTATAGATTGCCTCTAATACCAAATGATGAAAGTTTATTCAACAAAATCATATGATCGATACGATCGAAGGCCTTGCAATAGTCCGTGTAAAGAACGTCCACCTGAGAAGGTTTACACATATTTTCCAATATATATTCGCTACACAGAACAAGGTTAGAAGTTGTGGATCTACCATGAATAAAACCGTGTTGATTTTCATTTATGACATTTCTAAGAGAGGAAAAAAGTTGTGCATAAATAATTTTCTCCAGTACTTTGGCAAATATGCAAAGCTTAGATATGGGCCTATAATTTTGAATGTCATTTTTTGCACCCTTTTTATGTATAGGAGTTATAAAGGCGGTTTTCCAGATGGCAGGGACAATACCTGTACTTAATGAGAGGTTGAATAAGAGGGTGATCGGCAGAGATATACTTTTAGCTAATTTTACTATAAAAATAGGATGTATATTATCCGGGCCTGAGGACTTATTCACATCTAGCCTTTTCAGCAAACGCAAGACATGAGACTCTTGGATTTCAATTGAAGGTAGGTCACAGAGTGCATAATTGCCAACCCTACAATCCTCCGAAATGTGCGGTAGTATATCAGCCGACGGTGATAAAAAATTGGAATGAAAAAAACTTGCAAACATGTTGCAAATTTCATTTCCTTGACTGGAAATACGGCCGTCGTATTTAAAAGTGGTGGGATACGCGTTGGATAATTTAAGGTGTTTCACATAAGACCAGAATGACCGAGGATGCTTTCTGATATTATTCTCAATAGTAGACATATATGAATCAAACATATCCTTTTCTAGTACCTTAGCCCGTTCTCTTAAAATTGTGAAAGAATTTAAATCAGAAATATTTTTATATTTTCTATACCTCGAGTGATATTTGTATTTGTCTTTTAACATTTTTATAAGAGGTTTTCTGTACCAAGGTGGATATTTATTGTTAAAATGTATTATTTTCTTCTGTATGTACTTCTCACGCAAACGATATAAAGTATCGTAAATATAGGAAACTGCATCTTCCAGATTTCTAGTATTGATTTCATGATGCCAATTAATCTTTTCTATTTCTTTACCTAGGGCTTCATAATCACCAAACTCATACAAAAATTTTGTGTGGGGTTTAGATGTCATTGTGTGATATTCTACAAAGTTAGCTATTATTGAAAGGGGCTTGTGATGGAGATCCTCAGGAACTAAAGGTTCACAGTTGTCCACCTCTATTGGGTAATTAGACAGTATCAGATCCAAAATTCTGTTATTTGCATTAGTCTGTGTGTTGTATTGTTGCAAATTACATGTATCAAGCGCGTCCACAAAACTTTGTTGAATTGGACCCTGTACATTGGCCGGACAGAGAGAGTTATTTCCATTCGAAACAGGATTCCACTGTATATTTGGTAAGTTGAAATCTCCTAGTATAATGAAGACGTCAGAGGTGTTACGCAGCACAATGTCAGTAAGGTTATGAGAAAAGTTATTTAATTGAGTTGATAAGGTGTTACCATTCTTTTCATTACAAATATACACAACACAAATGTGGATTTTATAATTTATTCTCGACTTAGAACGTCGAAGCGATATGGTAGCCCAAATGTCTTCTGCTGATGAGCACCAATCAGATGACTGAGTAGCTGATAAATCGCGGCGCACAGCTATAAGAACGCCACCCCCTAACTGCTGGTTAGTGGCGGAATAATTTCTATCACGTCTCCATACTAAGTACCTTTCATCAAAAAGTTCGCTATTGTCAATCCCCTCTACCAGCCAAGTTTCTGTTAGACATATTACATCATAGCAGTTCATACTAATGTTCCGAAATATTTCTAATGTTTTTGTCCGGAGGCCCCGCACATTTTGATAATAAATATTTAAAGGAGCCATTTAAAAACACAATAATCGCCTTCAGAATAGGAATTATAATAATAAAAAATAACAAGATATATTCTCTAAACATAAATAATATAGTTAAAATAAGATAATCAACAACAATAATACAAATAGTTAAGAACGCAGTCAATGTAAACAAATTATGATGACCTACATAATACACACTAATACTCGATTCAATCGCAATAGTACACTCCCGATTGCATCCACAATAACACACGTACTTAGCAAGCATATTATGCGGTAAGAAATTATAAAAAAGTATTGTAAAGTTGCACATTGTAAACTGTTGGCTATAAAAATCGAAAAGCCGGGAGATATCTGTTAGCTGTGTTGAATAAATGTAATGCAATATTGAAAATACGAATAATTCTACCAATTTGCACCAGAAAATACCTTTAAAGTGATGACATTTAACTATAAAATACACAGAATGAAAAAATAGAACGCTATAGATCGACATTAACACCAGTAGTAATAATAAATAAAATTGTGGGTAGACCATGTTGCCTTTAAAGCAATACTTGCGCGAGTCCGCGGTTCCCAAACTTGATGCATGGAATGATAATTTGAATTTATATTGACAAAGTGTGAATACAAATGAAATGAAAAGTGCTACTGAAAAATCCTTTTCAGATCAAGCTCCGACTTGATTATATGAACGGGTGAGGTATTATTCTTCCGTACGTGTATTTTACAGGCCTTGACCCAAACATAGGCAAAATCTCGTTCCTTAGCATGCAGCTTGGTCTTATTAAGTAACATTTTATTTTCAAGGGTCAGATGGTCATTGACATAGATCCTGCTGTCTCCCTGCAAGCCCAAGTCGGATGACGAGATTCCCTTGTTTTTTTTAGCCAGTGCTGTTATATTGTCCTTGAGGTATCTATTGTGTAAGGCAACAATAATAGATTTATTTTCTTTATTATCTCGCATTGGAATTCTAGCTACATAATTGATGTGATCTTTGAGTATTGGACAACCAATAACTTCACCAATTTTATTGACAATAGAGTACAGGTTTTCATCAGCTGAAGTAGGCACTCCTTTAATCTCCAAATTATTGAGCCGCGAACGTTGATCGTTTTCTAACATCTTGGCTTCAAGATGTGAAATGCGCTTTTCTGCAGAATTCAGGTCTTCCTTAATCCGTTGGAAACATTGCACTTCTTTATCTATAGCAGCAATCTTGCTTGTTAGTTCCTCAACGGATTCGTGAACAAAGTTGATTGAGGTTTTTAAGTCATTAATTTCCGGCAAGATTGATTTTATTTTATTTATTTAATCCTTTTTTGCACTGTACAGAAATTTTAAAAAGATATTACTCAATAAAAACTAGTACAAGTGGCGGCCTTATCACACTAGGTAATTTCTTACAGGCAACCATGGGATGGATATATTAACAGGAGATAGAAAGGGCAGTCTAAGGTGTAAATGAAATAATAATAATCTACAATTAATAAATAAAAGTAAAAATATAACATAATAACACTAATAATACATATTTATATATATATATATATATATATATATATATATATATATATATATATATATATATAAATATATATATATATATATATATATATATATATATATATATATATATATACATACATACAGAATATACAACATACTTATTATACATACATATAGATAAACATACTATATACCTATCCTAAAAATATACCAAAATAAGAATGGACAAATTATCTCAGCTACAATCTTGTTGTGAAAGGAAATGTAGTTTGACATTTCTTTTAAATGACGACAGTGTTTCAGCCCGTCGCAACTCAACTGGAAGTGAATTCCACAGTCGGACAGCTTGGACAGTAAACGATTTGTCCATGAATACAGTGGAGTGCAAGGGCATTCTCAGTTTCAAGTGCTCCGACGACCTCAAGGATCTTGAATGTGAATCATGGAGAAAGATGAAACGATCTTTAAGGTAAGAGGGCGTGAGAGGATTAAACAGAATATTATACAGAAGTGAAAGAATATGAGTATTCCGACGAAACCGGATGGGTAACCACTTGAGCTTAGCACGAAATTCAGAAACATGGTCATATTTGCGGAGCCCAAATATGAATCTGATACAGAGATTTTGGAGACGCTCAAGCTTATTAAGTTGGTCCTCGGTGAGATCTAGATAGCTGACATCAGCATAATCAAGGATGGGGAGAAGGAGAGTTTGCGCAAGTGAAATCTTCGTGGTAATGGGTAGAAGGTTGCTCAACCTTCGCAAGGACCTTGCCGAGGCAAACAGCTTCCGACTAAGCTCACGAAGCTGCGGACCCCAAGTGAGAGACCTATCAAGAAACAAGCCTAAATTCTTAACGGTTTCACTATATGGGATGATAGTGCCATTACATATTTTTTATTCAGCGATTTCCTTTTTCAGAGCATAAAAATCTTCAGTCAATTTAGGTAATACCGCGGTTTGCTCGGATAAACGCCTCAGTTCTAACATAATCTTTTCTAGTTCGTTTCCATTATGATCCTCCTCGGACAGAAGCAATGGTTGAATGGGAGGGCTCACACGACCTCCCTGCCTACATGAACTGCATTTCCAGGCAGTTTTCCGGTTACGGTACCTTGTTTCGGTGATTCCGGCACATTGAAAGTCAAAGTGACTATGACAAGTGTTACACTCAGGTCCGTCACTTACAGGAGTATCACAACGTTTACACTTAAACATATCGAGAAAAAGTTTGAGAATCTTAGTTAGTTAATAGACAACACGATAACTGTGCGCGCGTGCGATCGGCGATAAGACTACCGACTGACTGAATTTCTGCGTATTTTATTTATAAATTGATAGAAAATCCCTTTTCATCTTCATCCCATTCATTTTTATACTGCATATGGGTCGTTAATGGGTAGACAGTTACTTTATACTGTGGTCCCTCAGGATTAAAAGAATAAGGCCTACTGATCTACTCGGACGGTCTAGCTTTTACGAAAGGTTTCTGACATATTTAATACCTTTAAAAGTTCAGACAAAGTTTTAAACTATCACTTAAGAATTATATTGTGTAGAAAAAGTCTACTAAAATATTAAAACCGTCTACTGTAAGACAAGATACATAACCTTTACAACCAAAAAGGATAACACTAGCAACAAAAACAAACGTCCATACTAACAATAAAACTAAAGAATATTCAATTCACAAAAACGTTATAAGCTCAGGTAAAACGAAACAAGACTTCAAAGCAGCTTCGAACCCCGAGGCCTCAATCTAATCACCTCTGCGGTAGACACGCGTGTAATGGGACGCCAAAATTCGTTGTCACGTCTCTTTGACTCAGAATGAGCCCTTGAAAAGGCACCGCGTATTAAATAAATTATTTTCAACGACATAATCTTGTGTTATTGACTTGACTTGGGTAGATTTGATGTGGAATTGGCAGTTTTCGTTTGGAAAACACTTTTTTTAACATTTATTCATCGAGGTATATAAATGCTGGTGATTATGTCTCTGATATGTGAAACATACGGCTGCAATATTTATTTGTCCCGGCAACCAGCAGTGTAAATGCACTGTTGTATTCCGTGTTGAAGGACATTATACAAGAAAAAATGCAAGCAGATAATACGCATAATGAGATATAAGTGCGGTGTGGCCGTGTGTACCGGACGCGTTTGCCTAGTTAAGTGCCGCGGGTTCAAATCCCAGAGGTACGCCTCTAACTTTTCGGAGTCATGTGTGAATTAATAATCAATAATCGCATAAAATAAAATAAGCATATTTTAATGTTGACCGATTTTCATGGAAAAGATAGTAATGATACTAAAAGTTAAAAAAATAAAAGCTGCATAATAATTCGGAAGTTCCTAGGTTACTGTCATCACACCAATCTTCCCATCAATCTGCGGCATTGAACTAACAAAAAAATATAAATTCACCATCTAATTAAAAGCGTCTAAAATGACATTCTTTCGGTTTTTATTTATACTTTATCGTTTCCTAAAATTAAACATTAAAAACTTCGAAAATACTACCATACAAAATTAATGATAAACTTAAACCAAAGTTTAAGTTCAGTTAGTCGATTAAAATGTTGCACCTTTGTGTCTTACATCGCCGCGACGCTTTGCTTAAGTGGGTCACATAGTTTTACTCAAATAAATGCACGCAGCTTAAGAATCTCTTTTGCTTAAGTCTTTTAAACACGAAATATTTTTCTAAGTTAATTTTACGTGTAAGATTTTGAGTTTAATACATATTTTGAAACTCGAAATGTCCGAATGACTATTGCCGTCCACTGTTTACGTCTTTAGATATTTATCTCTTTCTTCAGCCACGGGAAGTCCATTACTGAACATAGGCCTCCCCCAAGGAGCTTCACATTGACCTAGACACAAACGGAGATAATTTCCTATCCCGGCATAAATACAGGTCTTATGCAATTAATTGAAAAAAAAATGAACCTCTGAATCATACACAACGATGACTACTAGACTTAGAAGCCAAAATCAGGCCTTTTTTGAACTAGATCACTGCGCTGCCCCTAATGATAAGTGCCAATGCCGTCCTGACAAAGTATCAAATGGCATCTGGCGGTAGTCCCATGCCATTAGATACAGTAATGCCCGCCTACATAGATGACTCTTCACACTACATTTTGCGGTTCACCTTCGTTCAACCTTATATAGGTCAAGACCAAGGACCTACATTGAGATTAACCGTCTTATCGTTTTCACGACTATTTCAAATGTTGTTCTATATCTTCAATAGGTAATGTTTTTATTACAATATATAACAAATTATATTGATCAAATCCAATACAAAACAAAGATAATATGTAAGATTCGTTCCTTCGGGAAATCAAAGAATGTTGATGCTTCGTGGAAAATAATAATTACGGATCCAACTAACGATGTTGCGATATTATTTCTTTTATTCTTTTCCAATATATTAAATTATTTTAAATTGAGTGGTAGGATTCATTTAAACAGCTGTTTCTCGGAAGAAATAGACATATGGAAGACCTACCTCCAGGATTTTTATTTATGATTTGTATATGTATAACATACATACATAAATTCACGCCATTTTTCCTAGAAGGGGTAAGCAGAGGTGCTACTAGGACGTTTCTGATAATTATAATGAATAGAAAAAAACAGTATCAAGACTTATGCTGCACGACGCAGTATCTTAAGACTTAAGCAAAAAGGACATTAACTATAATTTATTAATAATTAACAGTTAACAACATTCAATCTACAAAATACATAATATCTACATTGCGTGATTTATCTCTGAAGAGATCCAAAAATATAATCTACGTTCAATTGAAAAGCAGGAGGTATTAAAATGATGCAATCTCAAAGGAACCTATAATTTCATATCTTTAATTTTTATAACATGTGGTATTTTTTTCGCGCTTAAAAAGTCAACCCGTAAAGTTTGTCCAATAAATGTAAGCAATTTGCATGCGTCGTCAGCTTCAACCCTCCACCGTGCTAAAGTAATATCCTCTGAAAAATTAATAACGAATATTTTTCAGTTCATTTTTCTTTTTAACCCATCGAATACAGGAGCGTAGTAATTAAGTCGCTGCTTGGGTTTAATAAGCCCGGCTTCATATCTCTTCCGATTCAGCCGACAGAGTAAGATGGTGCAAAAATAAAAAAGCTTTAAGTAAACTATAAAAGCGTTGTGCAAATATTAATAATGGTTGTAGAAATACTCGAGTACTTGAAGGTATAATGAAGTGTGTGAATGTTTTTCCATAATATGGTAGAAAAGCTACAAAATAAATTTGCTCGTTTCTTTATGTGTATCCTTGCTATCCTCTGATGTCTATTCGTGTTGGGCATGGTTGGATAAAGTGAGTGGTAACCTGCTGGTAATTGACCAGACGCGGTTGCCATCATGTTAACGGTGGTTACGGGTTCAACTCCCAGGGCACACCTCTGACTTTTCGAATTCATGTGTACGAGTATATTGATAGGGAAATCAACACGCACTAAAACAGTGAAGAAAAACATCCTGAGGAAACGAGCATTCAATAGCGATTTGTAAGAATTTATATGGTATGTAAAGTCCACCAACAAATAATCAAAAACCAAATATCATTAACTAGCGGCCCGACCCAGCTTCGCCTGGGTGCATATATTTTTTGATTCCACTCCACACCAAATACATGTTGTTTTTCGTATAAACTCT
The DNA here is from genome assembly GCA_030180105.1 of Hyles lineata. NCBI lineage: Eukaryota > Metazoa > Arthropoda > Insecta > Lepidoptera > Sphingidae > Hyles > Hyles lineata. Next base: position 69,962 of record JARJEE010000031.1, read on the forward strand.
TGTATGCCTAAACTTGACGTAGCTATCCTACTGTCCGGCTCAATCCCGTCTCATCCGCCTGTTCAGTCTCTTCCCAATCCGTCCCGTCCCTTCTCTTTATTATCCATCCCGTTTTATAACGTGCATTTAAATTTCGTCCTAACAAATCTGTGATCTATCCCAGCCCTCTCCCGTACCTTCGATTCTATTTTACTTTATGTCCCTTCTCTCCACAAACATCCGTATATATCTTATACAACGGGCCGTGCAGCAGAAATCGTAATATTTTAATTTCACCACAACTTCAAAACCAAACGTACGCAAAATAAGTAACTTCTTTGGTTGATTTTTTTCAGTTTGTGTCCGAAAAATCCAAATATCTTACGGAACCCTATTTTTTTCCAAAATAAAATATAGTCTATGTTACTCGTGGATAATGTAGCTTTCGAACGGTGAAAGAATTTTTAAAATCGGTCCAGTAGTTTTTGAGCCTATTCATTACAACCAAACAAACAAACAAAGTTTTCCTCTTTATAATATTAGTGTAGACAACATTATCAAAAGTTCGATCGCTCTACGGTTGTCATCGTTAAATATGAAAGATCACTAACATTACTGAGAACTTTCGGTCCAACACACACTGGCGACAAGGGCATTCCGCGTCGCCGGCCTGCGAGGACAGACGGTTTAATTGCCGGACCGAGCCGTGGCTACCTATATATGGCGGGTTTTTCAGTATTTACTGGCCAATGAGCAATAATTTTACTGATAAAAGCACTAAAATTATTACGTTATTGATAGGTGCAATATCTTAAAAGATGGAAGTAGTAGAAATTAACTACAAACGAACGAAAACTATAAACAAACTAAAGTAACTTTATTACTACAGTACTGTTCACTACAAAAATACCAAATTATTCAAAAACCTCCTTGGCGCACTTGATAAGGCCCGGCTATGAAATGGGAGGTCGTAAGTTCGATCCCCGCACCGAGGATTTTGGGTCTAGGTGATTGTTTGACCGAATAGTCTCTTGTATTTTCTTATACCCACTACACTAGGTTAGATCTTAGTGTCAGGAATATGTATGTTACTGTTGGATGTATTTATTTACTTACTTTTTTAATTTAATTTCATTTCATTATCAGCTTAGAAACAGAAATTTGTGTTCGGACGGACGGAACATACAAGACGAAATGTGGGTGCCGAGGCACCTTTGCCTACCCCTTCTGGGAAAAAGGCGTGAGTTTATGTACATATGTATGTTTTTTAAATATTATTCATGCGTTTTCGGATATGAAAGATCACCAACATTAACGAGAACTTACGGTCTAAAGCGTAATACACACAGGCGACAAGGGCATTCCGCGTCGCCGCGTCGCGCGGACGGCACGGTTCAACGCCAGACCGAGTCGTACCTCAACCGTTTTATTGGAAGCCTGAAATTCGTGACGTTTTGCAGCACAGGCTTGATAACTAGCAAATGGGTCAGATCTGTTAGTGACTGAGAAGTGCGGAAGGAATAGTCTGTATTTATTTAAATTGATGACTGGCTGAGGGAATGTATTACAAAGTCTTTTCTCACGGAAGTGGGGAAAGGAAATATTTTGATCCCTGTAAATTCAAAGCTGATGGCAGGCAGACAATCAAACATTAAAGTACAGCTTCAAATATCTTCGTGGTTGGCATATGGACAAACATTAATTATTATTTTCTAAAATGAGACTCAAAATAAATTACTTTTTTTGTGGCTTTAGAACACCCATAAGATTTTATCTCATTATAGCACTGCAAAAGGACTATTGCACCCAATGGTAACAGTACTGACTGGGTGAAGTATGGAGGCAGCGGGTTGTATACATATCTTGAGAAAAAATTAGCAGGTTCGGCTACATTGTGAATCTGCCAGTGCATAACAAGAAACCAGGCGATACGAACCTTATAGATCGATTATGTAAATTACTCGTAATATTAAATGCAAATAAAACGATTCTCTCTGCGTAAAAATACATATTTCAGTTTATCGCGTTACCTGTTAAAAACATTAAATACATTCGCTGAAACCCATTGGGATATAATTTTAAATACTTTTCTGTTGCAACTTATTGCAGCAATATTTACGTTGGCAATATATTGATGAAATTACCGTGATAAAGTTTTTTTACGTTCAATGAAATTATAATTTGAGTTTTGCTTTATTTTAATTTTAAGATATAAAATATACCTTGTTCCTTGTAGTAGGTACTACTGGTGGTAGGTCTCTCATATGTGAGAGGCCATCTGGGTGGGTACCACCGCAGTGTCTATTTCTCCCGTCAAACAGCAGTGTAAATGCGCTGTTGTGTTTCGGATTGAAGGGCATTGTAGCCATAAATAGTTTTACGGTTTTATGAGTGTATTCTGAACAGTTCCTCATAAAGTAAATAAATATCTGAGACGATTTTACTGCGAAATTAACGGCAAAAACATATTATAGGCACGCGTGAACTATGAAATACCTTTATTTATCTATATTTCATACATCAACAATATTCGTTAGGCGGTTATTTTCTGTCAGTCAGTGATATTTTGAACTTTTCAACCCAGATATATTCTGCGTAGTAAAATTGTAATTTTATTTCATCATATTTTTATTCACTCACATGTACCAAAAAGCAACGCAAGTAAATTATACAGTTTTCATTACTATATTTTAGGCCGGTATTACAATAAAAAAATCCGATACCCAGGGAATATACGATAGTTTCGAAAATCCTTTTTTATTAAAAATCTTATAAAATCACATATCAGTATTAAAAAAGAGATGCCTAAAGCCCAAAAAATGGTTCCTAGGGAATATCCAACGTAGTTTCAATATTCTTTTATTAAGAATGTTATAAAGTCATGTCTTTATATCTATCCAATTTTTCGATTTAACTAAAAAGTCTGAGTATACCATTCAAGGTCAGGCAAAAGATAATTCTCTATACATTACCTCTTTGTGAATAGCGTCGCGGTCTCCAAACCGTTTTCGCAAAGTGAAGTTAAGTAAAATAGATTGCTCTACAGCTCTCGTGACCTCTTGAATTGAGTCCTAAATATATGCTTAAATTCTGCGCTTGAGGGCACAGGTTGAAAAATATATGTCCATTTATAAGTATGGTATATCTATACTAATATAGAAAGCTGAAGAGTTTGTGTGTTTGTTGTAATCTTCGTCGAAGGTTATAATCTCAGGAACTGCCGTTTCGAATTGAAAAAATATTTTTGTGTTGGATAGGTTAATCGAGGAATGCTATAGCCTATGACTTAACATCGTATGTATTATGATGACGCGCGCAATCGAATGTCAAAATTTGCATTGTAATTCATGGTGTTGTTTGGTTTTGCTGCTGCCCATGATCAGTCGTATCACGCCAGTGGCAATGCTCGCCTCGTCGTCGCCATTCATCATAATAAAACAATCTTCATTAGGTTTAATAGGTTAAATAGGCGTTGTACTCCGATATTCTATCATTCACTAAAAGAGTATACGTTTTCCTTTGTACTTAATATATTTTTATTAAAGCCCGCTACCACTATAAACATGTTGGCAGTCGCGTCAGGTCCATTACAACCAGATCCCACACACTTTAAAAACATTAAGACAGTTTAATTAAAATAGAATTCGCAGCGGTAATTTAATTCCAGCACTAACGCGCCGAATCGAAAATGCTTTATCACTGTAATCATTTTCGCTTTGTTATTATTATTTCGGTGTTCGGCCAGCACTAACGGCTCACAGGGGAACGTAGCAACTTCATTAAATATACAGATAACGTAATATCTACAGTTAATATGAAATTTATGAAGCTGTAATAATACTGGAAATATTGGGGCTATATTGGCATTTTTGGGGTACGGAGTATCAGATGAGATCAGTATCTTGGTTCTAGATTTGTCTTATTATTTTACTGTCTCTCATATGTAAAACGCCGCCTGGGTAGGTACCACCGCGATGTCTATTTCTTCCGCCAAACAGCATTTTAAATACACTATTGTATGTTGGATTAACTGGGTTTATTTTATTAAATTAAATTGGTTTTATTAAAACTGGGTAAGCGCAGCGTCGGCCGTCCGGCGGCAAGGTGGGTCGACGATATTGTCAAAGTCGCAGGCCGAACCTGGATACGACTGGCCAGGAACAAAGAAAAGTGGCAGAATATGAGAGGGGCCTATACTCAGCAGTGGGAACCTACAGGCTGTGGATGATGGATGATGATGTTGGATTGAATAACATTGTAACCAGAGTAACTACTGAACATGTCGGTTACATCCTTTAATTTTTTGTGTCTTTATCTCACTCTGAATACAGACATATGAATGTTATATTTATATAAGTTAAGTTTATAAATAAGTTTATAAACTTATTTATTGCCTTACACAAGATTAATCGAAAAAACCTGTATCACAGATAATATAAGAGTTAATGATTCTATTGATGATACCAAAAATCGAGTAAATGAACAAACAAGACAAGAAAATGTTACCCTGGCGCCGCGCCGGCCGGAATATCGAAATGATAGAATGACGTCTTATTTCCAGATTCCGTTCAGATACATCACATATTATGTTTATCAGATTTAAATATGCGAAATGGAATGGACTGCGTCGGGTTTTCACAAAAATATCCGGTTAACTTTGCACAATGTTAGGAATATTGTGAAACACAGGAAACGTTTCCGGACAGCGTCGTTTCACTGACGCTGGGGTGACTATAATGTGAAGAATGTTTTGCGACACATATGTCAGTTTATAAATAATTGATGTCCTTCACGCATATCTCCTGTATTATGTTAAGAGACTTGGGTGTTAATCCAACACAGTTTATTCAATGCTAGATAAATTATTATAGAAGGTGAAAGAAGGAAGGGAAGAAAGGAAGTAGTATGATAATTCTGAAATGGCAACAATCTTTTAACATTCTCAAAAATATTAACAAACATTGTGTGGTTTGAAAACTACAATACTAAAGATGTAGTTATTAATCTTATGTTTAGTGGTTAATTTACCAGTACAAGGCTAATCATAGACCGATATACTAGGAAATTGGTAATCAAAAAATTAATAAATATGAAGAAAATACTTAAACAATTGCAATAGGTACATAATGCAAGCACATAACCAATTCAACTGAAAATTCTCAAATATCCTCAACAATATGCAAAACATGGTCCCAAGACGCATGAATCACGAGTTCACAAGCGTAGCTATGAATAAATGCGCTTTCCCGGGCTTGGATAAACAAATAGTTAGCTCAGTTGTTTGTCAGTTTCTTAAATACTATACGAGACGCACACAGTTGTTTGTGACGTATGCTGAAAAAGCAGTTTCTTTTTAAAACTCTATGAATAAAGACGGTAATTAAGGTCTAAATTTGAATACAGTTTGTTCAACTAATTTGTATAATGTTAGGAAAGACGTTTGATGTACCATGATGTTTGCAAAAAAATGCAAAAGGTAAGGCATATCGAGGAGTTTTGTACACAACATTTTAAAAATATATCTACGGCTTTTATCAATGTCACGAGAATAGTTTTATCAATATTCGTAATAAAGGAAAACATATTTTTGTACATGATTGCTTATTTCAGAATATGTCAAAAGAAATTGAAAGACTATTGCTCATACAAAACGGAAGAAAGGGTCATGACTAAAAGCTGAATATATTTTTTACTCCGAGCATTCGCGAGATTAAATGTTGCGTATAATTTAACGAGCTCGCCATGAGAAACAACATTCTTAAAACAAGATGGGTCGGGTTTACTTTTCCTCCTGTGACACTTTGATTAAAATCAAATTGGACGTTTTCTGCTACATTAACCGTTGGTAAAGATGTCATTTTGTATAGGCAATGTATGGATGCTGTACACATTTACATTTTAGTAATGTACATGACTGAATTATCTGGAGATATCAAACTTCCTTAAACAACTAACAAGTAACATTTTTTATATTACTGTGCTGTATATGCGAATTTGAATCCAGAAAACTCAGCAGGGTTTAAAAATTGACCACCTGTATCCCAGATTTCTTTACAATTTCGACACTATTTTTTTTTAATAAAAATACATTATATTATACTTTGTCAGAATTGCGATCTGTATATATAACGCTGAAAAGTTTGTTTGTTACCTCTAATCTCAGGAACTACTAGTACGAATTGAAAAATATTTTTGTGATGGATAGGTCATTTATCGAGGAAGTTTATAGGCATCACGCTATGACCTAGAGGAGGGAAGCAGTGGTGAAAAATCTAGCAAATACGAAGTTATTTTATTTGTTTTCCTTGTCTGATTGTTCTCAAAATCAATATCTGAGGGATCCTTTGTTCCGATAGCCTAAATTGATAGTCTGAATTGAACATTTGGCTGCCATTGTGAAAAGTGTATCTACAACCGAGCGAAGCCGGGCCGGACCGCTATTTAGAAATATCAGTGTTGACGCCTCGAGTGTGTCGACCCGCCACACTCCACGGTACAGACCATAGCGAGGGTCGCGGTGCAAGCGGGACGCCGGACCACGACGGGGGCGGCCAGCGGCGCGGGGAGGTGTCGGCGCGGGCGGCGGTGACAGCGGCCGCCGCGCGGCTCACTTTTGCTCCGGGACGCGCGCTGATCGCCATGCGAGACAAATCGCCCGCATTCACATTTCAAAAATCATTGTAAATTGTTTAGTTGATTAAATGTTGGAAACTCAAATCTGGTTTCTGTACGCGCGCACATTTGCTGGTCCTTCACACCGGATAATCAAGAAAGAAAAATCAGAAACGGCGTAGAAATACGACGACATCACCAATCACCACGTGGCGTACGGAAAAGCATGCATGCATGAATCTGCACCCTGCCTCACTGAGCTACATCATGGAGTCGGTAATCGCAAACGGCAAATCCCGGAGAAACAGTGAGTTCGTTCCAATTTCCCATCCATAACGCAAAACTAGTGAAAAATTCCACTCGCTACCTCGACGCCATTTTGTCGAACGTCAATGCATTTATTCTCATACAAGGGGTTTATGAATTGCCTCGAAAGTGTGACAGTGTTATTGCTAGAATTTAATCGAGTTTGTGTATTTCCAGCGCATGTGGCTTTTCGATGGAGCGGGAACTGCACCCATTGCGTTGCGTTGCTATCCGGATCCGGGCACTGCACGACAAAGTTGCTACTTGCTCACCGCGTGGTTTCACCTGCTTCGCATTTGCACATTCACATTCTCCTGCTGCACCATTATTTCGTTAAAATTTAAGTATCTTTCAATTATTTGCTCATTTACACACACGCTTTCATTACTTAATATACATAATTTATTTCAGACATCTTTGAGTACTCACAGTGTTGATAAAACACATTACAGGTTCATTGTAGCTTATTATTTATTATAGCATAATGGAATTCAAAAACTTAGTTAAGAAACGGGGCAGTTTCAAGGCCAAATTAACCCAATTTAAAACATATTTAACAATACTTCAGAGTTGTGACAGCCCAAGTGATCTGCAAATTAGTGAATTAACAATACGATTAACTAAGATAGAAGAACTTTATTCAGAATTTGATTCTATACAGAATGATATAGAAATCACATGTGAAATTCCAGAGGAGCAGTACAAAGAGCGCGAGAACTTCGAGAACCTGTACTTCGGCGTCATTGCCGCAGCTCGTGAGTTGCTGAGCGGACGAGAACCCGCGGCGGAGTTTGGATCGGCTGCAGGCTTCACTTGTGAACGTAAGGAAGGGCCCCGGTTAAAACTTCCGGTCATTCACATACCTACCTTTGCGGGTCATCATCATGATTGGTTAGAATTTCGTGACACATTCACCTCACTCATACACACAGACAACTCAATTCCAAAAATAAACAAATTCCATTATTTGCGAGCATCACTTAAGGACAGTGCATCATTAATAATAGGTTCTCTCGAGTTCACAGCGGATAATTATGACAATGCATGGGCACTACTATGTGATCGTTACAACAACAAACGGTTACTAGTTAACAACCACATTCAATCCATATTAGATATTGAGACATTAAGTAAAGAATCAGCCACAGCATTACGAAACATACTTGACACAGTGAATAGGAACTTGCGAGCCTTAAAAACATTAGGATTACCCACTGACGGTTGGGACATGTTGATTGTTCATATTATCATTCGAAAATTAGATGCAGCAACACTAAAAGAATGGGAAACACATCGCAATACCATAGGGGAATTACCCACTTTAGCACAGTTTACTAGATTCTTGAAAGACCGCGCAGATTTGTTAGAAGCTATTGAGGAGGGTAACAATAATCACCGCATTACGCGTAGACACAGGGACGTTACACACAACAGTCCAAAAATATTCACCATGAACACTCATTCTGCAAATCACACTCATCTTTCCTCATGTCCAATGTGCAAGGGCACTCATGCCATATTTCAGTGTCCTAGGTTCAAATCTCTTCCAATTGAAACTCGCATTGAAAGGGTAAGAACTCTCAAATTATGTCTCAATTGCCTGCGTCGAGGCCATTCTGTGGCTTCATGTAAATCGGGAACATGTAGGATTTGCAACAAGTCGCACAACACAATGCTACATTTGAATGGACAACGGGTCCACACAACACTATCAAGTGACACATCAGATGCAACATCTACACCCGGGCAGTCCAAGGCTAAGCCAAACGTCGAAACCGTCTGTGAATCATCTGACACTCAAGCCCACACAAGTTCACTTACTCACAAAAACATTGTTCTCGCCTCAACACACAATAATCAGTCCATCGTTTTATTATCCACTGCAATTGTTCAAATCACGGGCCCAGATGGCCGCAATCACACAGCACGCGCTCTCTTAGACAGTGGTAGCACAGCCAGTTTTGTCACTGAGAACCTATGGGCCAAGCTCAAGTTGCCCAAAAAATCAGCCAAAGTAATTGTTGAGGGATTAGGTGGGCATTCATCGACCGTTACAAAACGGTGCAACATCACAGTTAAATCACGAATCAACTCATATAGTGAAAACATACAATGTTACATTGTCGATCGCATCACACATAGTATACCGGGTACAAGAGTAGACACAGAATATCACGCTAGCAGATCCACAGTTTCACACGCCGTCTCAGGTAGACTTGCTACTCGGAGCTGACCTATTCTGGAACATACTATGCTCGAACCACATCTCACTCGGACGAAACATGCCGACATTGAGCGAATCGAGGTTCGGTTGGCTGATATCTGGACAAGTGCAGCCATCATCGCAATCTCATCATACACTTAATACAGTCCATTGCAACCACTCTATCACAAACGAAGACAGTCAGCTCCAAGATCAACTGAGAAGGTTCTTTGAATTGGAAACTGTTACAAATCATAGACCCGTCAGCGAAGACGAAATAGAATGCGAACGCAACTTTGCTGAAACCACAACACGTGACAAGGACGGTCGGTTCGTGGTCACCGTCCCGTTAAAGGAATCACCAAATAAGTTAGGCGATTCATATGCACACGCAGTGACCAGATTCACAAGTCTAGAACGTAGATTCAAACGCGATTCGAATACACTCAATTAAGGAATACATAGCATTAGAGCACATGGCAGAAAACACTGCACCAGAAGAAGACAAGCACAACACACACACACAGTCGCGCGAACTCATTCACAGATTCTCAGAAGTTGGTAGACTACAACGCGTAACAGCATATATATTACGTTTTATACATAACATCAGAGTCAAACAAACAAAACACACGTTGGACCAATCATAATTTGAACCGCAAAGGTAGAGGAAGTAGACTTATTAAAGCATACATATGCATATTTGTGTGTTTGACCGTTCGGGCGGTGCACGTGGAGCTTGTGTCCGATTTAAGCTCCGAAACATTTATATCCGCACTTAACAGATTCATTGCACGTAGGGGAAAACCCAACACGATATTTTCGGACAATGGCACGTCCTTTGTAGGGGCCAACAACGAGTTGTCGAAGTTCTTAAAGGCAAACTTAGATTATTTGGGCTCTCACGCTGCAAGCATATCCATAAATTTTAAATTTAGCCCAGCATATTCTCCACATTTCAATGGATCAGCAGAGAGTGCAGTAAAGCAGGTGAAACACTTACTTAAAAGAACATTAGGTCTCGCTAATTTAACATATGAGGAAATGAACACAGTCCTCACTCAAATTGAGGCAATTCTAAACTCTAGGCCTCTCACTCCTATGTCTTCCAATCCTTCAGATTTGACAGCTCTCACACCTTCTCATTTCCTAATTGGACGAACTTCAACTGTTCTGCCTTCTCCACCCGCGATAGATACCACAAGATGCAGCACGCTGTCAAGATACGCAAGAGTCCAACAAATTAAAACTCATTTTTGGAATAGATTTTACAAAGAATACATTTCAGAATTACAAAGAAGGCAAAAATGGCGCAAAGGAGGGGATGAATTGCGTGTCGGAGAAATGGTGTTCGTGAAGGATGATAGACTGCCTCCAAACAGATGGCTGCTGGGACGAGTGACCGCAGTTTATCCAGGAACCGACAACGTGGCTAGAGTGGCTGACGTGCTGACCAAGACAGGAACCATACGGCGGGCCTACAATCGTCTCTGTCCGTTACCAAGTATAGACTAATAACAAGCTTAACTATTCTAGACGCCTGTCATGCCGGGGCGGCAATATGTTGACGCCTCGAGTGTGTCGACCCGCCACACTCCACGGTACAGACCATAGCGAGGGTCGCGGTGCAAGCGGGACGCCGGACCACGACGGGGGCGGCCAGCGGCGCGGGGAGGTGTCGGCGCGGGCGGCGGTGACAGCGGCCGCCGCGCGGCTCACTTTTGCTCCGGGACGCGCGCCGATCGCCATGCGAGACAAATCGCCCGCATTCACATTTCAAAAATCATTGTAAATTGTTTAGTTGATTAAATGTTGGAAACTCAAATCTGGTTTCTGTACGCGCGCACAATCAGTAATGTCCACACTAGGTATTGCTTGTCTTGAAGCCGTCGGGATCTGCTAGCTACATAGTATATGATATACTTAAGTATGAGCGTAAAATCATGTTTGATAGTATGCAGATATCAGCCGAAGTAGTATACTACATGGACCTAGTGGAGACTAGGACGAATTTCCGTGTTTTCCGGCGGTTTTGCCATACCTATTACTGGAATCAAATATTACAGCTCTCACAATAGGTCCCATTTAAATGTCATGATGAATTCCGTGGTGCTTTACAGCTGGCTTCTCCGGCTGTAAAAGTCTTTTTTGTAAGGTTATTTACCTCTTTAGTTCAATGTTTTTGTCACCCGCTTTGCACGGAGGGAAGTGGATTTTTTTAATTTCCAACTCCTCCTATTAATTTAACTTTCTGATTAATTTCGTTGCGGGTTAAAGACAAGTCAGACATTCCCGGAGACTCGTCGAGCTTCAATGCTCGGTGTCATTACATTGCGTGCCACTGTTGATCCTGGCTTACAGGAGTTGCAGTGGCGGGTGTGAGGGCGGGACAGTCTCCAGTCTCCGTACTTAAGTATAATAGGATATCGTACACTTCACTAATTATAGTAAACTGTAAAACTGTCTTAAAATTATGTTGGTACTTGATTCCGTTCTTGAATTAACTTGATGAATAAAGGACTAAGCTCTCTAAAATGTAAGCGAGGACCTTAAGCACGTGGTAAATAATTTAACTAAAGAGAACATACTAAAAAAGAATTTTCCAAGATCTTAGATATTTAAAATGTCTGAACAATCAAAAGTACTCGTACGCCTAACAGCGCTGTCAGATTTAGACTCCAAGAACACTTGAGAGAACTTTACCAGTATTCATAATATACGAAAAAAGGGATGATTTCTCAAACTTGGAGCGATTTAGGGCACTCAAAACCACGACCGAAATATGAATAAAGTTTGGAATAGGATCAGAAGATAAAAAAACCTCGTAGAATATTCCATTTTTGCAAAGTTTCGAAGTAATAAAGATTTAATTTAAATAAAACAAGGGCCTCGGGGTTTGTGACGTTTCTGACAACTTTTCCATGTCATAATCTACATTTGACAATCTCATTGTGTACGTTAATAATATATTTTTTGATATAGCAAGCGGTTATAACTTACAAAATCACCTTGGTGTTAAGAGACTAATAAATGTTTTGCCTTTCTCTATTCTATTTCATTTTTATGCAATGTCTATTTCTTCCGCCAAATAGCAGTAAGACTTATTGAGACTTAACCATCTTATATCTCAGGATGGTGAGCGCAGTGGAGTGCCAAGCATTGCTTTGTAATTCAAGGTTTTGTTACTGTTCATGAGCAGTCGTATCGTTTACCATCAGGTGAACGGCATGCTGTATTCGCAATAAAAAAAATACTTATATTGGAATCGTCTTAATATGTTTGTTAGGAATATTTGAAAAATATATTCAACCAAAAAATCAAATACCAAGACCCTTATACCTTTTATAACCCTTGAAAGCGCTACTAGTCACTATAAATCTTCTCAATAAACGAAAGAAATGTATGTTCGTATGACAAATAGTGGCTTTTTTACCTTTTATTCCGTTTCTTTTGAAAAAGTACTTGGTGGCCTATTGGTAACGGACTAGACGCGGCTACCAATTTCCACAATTTTAAATCCCAGTACACGCCTCTGACTTTTCGGAGTCATGTGTGCATTTACCTGTGATCGTGAGGAGCAAAGCGATTCGGACATAGTTTAATTTTCGACAGTCTCCGTGGCGCAGTTGGTTAGACGCCGCCTGTGAAACGAGAGGCCGCGGGTTCGATCCCCGCACCGAGAGAAATGTTTGTGCGGCCCACAAATATTTTGGGAGGTCAGGACTATGTATGTGACTGTTGGGTGTTATTTATTTATTTTATTTATTTATTATTATTCAATGGTATATTAAAATCCACGAAGCCGCACTAGGCCAGCGTGGTGCACAATACGGCCTAACCCCTCTTAATCATTCTCTCGATTGTAGAGAAAACCTGTGCCCTGCAGTTGAACGTACATATATTATGGGCTGAAAAGTAAATTACTATTGGCTAATTTAATATTCTTCTTGGCTTGTAAGCGAAAATAAGCAAGATATACGTAGTTCAATAAAATTAATTACACGAGAGTTAACAATAGATATGGTTATATACTAACACCACCATGAAACCATGTCATATTTGGCTATAATCCAATGTCTTCATTTGGCAACACAACAGGGAACATCTTGGCATTTCTCGAAGTGAATTTTTATTAGCTTTCAACACATATGTTTGGGATGACTCTGCGGTACAAGGGTTATTGTATTGATTTTTGAATATATTTGGCAGCCATAACCTATAATGTTTCACTGGAGAAGGGAATTTCGATGAGTCTATTTCTTCATCATAGATTCATATATATTTCTCCTGCCAAACAGTAGTGTAAATGCGCTGTTGTGTCATTTGAAGGACATTGTAGTCATAGTAACTACTGGACATACTGAAACTTAATATCTTAAGCTTGAGGATGGCGAATGCAGTGGAATACCAAGCTTCGCTTTGTAATTAATGGTGATGTTTAGTTTTGCTACTTTCCATTAGCGGTTGCTTACCATCAGGTAAATAGCATGCTCTTTTCGCCATTTATTGCAATAAAAAAAGTCTAGGAGCATATATTGTATTAGTTAGATTTTTCGGTTGTGACTACAAAAATTCTTACGCTTTGAATTTGTTAAAGCTATAGTACCAGTGGGTTGGCTGCGCTGGATCATTATCAATCTCATGAAATATTTGCCTGCTTGAAACACACTTAAAATACAACTGGGTAGTTCAATAAATCTTATTCGACCATCGTTTACGTTGTTCACTATTTGGCTAGATTTGCCGCCAACCCGCACTAGGCCAGCGTGGTAGACTATATGGCCTAACCACTCTAAATCGTACTCTGATTGTAGAGTAGGCCCGTGCCCTGCAGTGGGACGTATATGGGCTGATATAGATGGATCCCGCAAGACTCGATCTGAGTATACAGGATATATCAAGACTGCTACCGAAAACTAAGCCGGGTGGTAATTTTAGTGACTTCAGATGCAATGAAACTAAATTTTTTGCAAAAAGAGCGTTTTCGGTAGCAGTCTTGATACACCCGGTATAACTGTTGGGTGCATTTATAATTATTATTCAACTCTACAATATAATTGTATTTATGATTCTCGCAACAAACAACTCCGAAACAGTCCAGCTAGTATTGTTCAAATTCACACCTCAGTTCGTTGACTTGCAACAAGTTATTGTCATCAAGTCAAATATGCAAACGCGGGGCACGCGAAACTTCCACTAACTTTCAAAATGACCCAGTACTCCCGACCTCTCTAGTTAGAATAGTCAACTCAAGTTTAAGGTTCGTTGAACGCGTATTAATAAGGAATGTTTATCACCTGGGCGTGTTTAGCAATTAGCGAACAAGCACGCAAGTGAAAGACCTGAGGATGTCCTAGGGGAATAGTGTCGCCAGAATTACGTTAGTCTGTGCCGGTTTGTAAGTTAAAGTTAAAATGTACATAGTTAAAAATATATAATTTATTGTTGTAGTTAATTCCAATTTTTTAAACCTATTAAATGGCATATGATATTGTCATTACATAAATAAACTCACGCTCACTGAACGCACTCACGAAAAATCCAATATCACTTTGCCCGACCCGGGATTCGAACCCGAGACCACAGCATTAAAATCATACCTTAGTACAATTGCACCGCCGATGCAGTTATTATCGTGACGAATATGCGTACAACTACATGAATACGATCTGACAAGAACCATCCAAAATACACTGTAATATTTTGTAATATTTATTACAATGTGATATGTAAATATGTATTTCTTACACTTCCTTCGCTAGACTAAAAGCTTCTAAAAGTGACAACACTAACTATCCAATTAAATACCCTCATAAAACACTACAGGCGTAAAGAATATTTCGCCTCCGCAAATTGTTTTGTGCCTGGGGACCCAAATTCTCATCACCTTCGCAATGCGGGGCGCTATCACAGGGTTTCATTAATAAGGAATTGGAAAATTTAGGTCGCGGTGCCTCCGCCGTACTGAAATAAGCCAATGTAATTAGTAAATGGAGTCGTCATATCACATTAGTATAATTGCATTCCCGTAAAGCGAGGAAGAAATTCCTTTTTGATGTAAGGACAATTGGAAAATTATCTTCATTACAGAAGTATAAAGGGAAGGCCAATTTCTGAAATGGTAGTGTGATAAAGTATAGAGATATAATGTGTGACTACAAAATGTTGTTACACTAGATAGTTTAGTAAAACCGTAAATAAGCGAATTCGGTCTGCTTGTAATAAAAATAAGTCATCATTAGTCATACAAAAATGTTTCTTCACTCAACAACACCTCAAGTTGGTCTTGGATATTTAAAACTACGCTAACTTCAATGTTTCTCAAAAAGAAAAGAACAAGACAATAAACTAATATCTTACACAAACATATTAATTTCAAAAATAAATTGCCAATTACTTCTTTTAACACTGTGATAACAACTACGGAACAGTAAATAGCTTACTGGGTAATCTTTTTTCCACAGACAAACAACTGCAAGGCACGAGATGATTAAATCTAACACAAACGCGTTGACAGTTATGAACAGACGTTTCAATTAAGCAAGACAGGAGCACATTATT
This sequence comes from Hyles lineata, assembly GCA_030180105.1. Taxonomy (NCBI): domain Eukaryota; kingdom Metazoa; phylum Arthropoda; class Insecta; order Lepidoptera; family Sphingidae; genus Hyles; species Hyles lineata. Next base: position 85,623 of record JARJEE010000031.1, read on the forward strand.
ATAAAAGCAACATTGCGTTGTAAAGAAAAAACAATATCAAAGCACAAAGCGGAGCTAAGGCTGCCACTGTACGAACAACGCTTGATTATCATTTTATACCTGAAAGCACTCATTCGGAAAAGAGGCAACCTTGTATTTTTTTCGGAACGTTGAGTATTTGATAATAACACTCAAGAATGTCTTGTTGTTACAGTAAATTTGAGAGACTCCTGAAGACAAGGTTAAAGGGTATGACAGCCTCCGTGGCGCAGTTGGTTAGACGCCGGCTGTGAAACGGGAGGCCGCGGGTTAAATCCCCACACCGAGACAAATGTTTGTGAGATCCACAGAATTTTGTTTCGGGTCTGGGTTTTTGTGACACCGAAAAGTCTCTCGTAGTTCCTGACACCCACGACACAAGACTCGAGCTTAGTGTGGAGTCAGGACTATGTATGTGACTGTTGGGTGTATTTATGTATTTAATAAAGAATACAAAGAATGTAGATACCCTGGCAACTGTCGGGTACAAATAGAATTACGGTGGTTCTAACAAACGAACTAAAGCCTCTTAAAGTATTACTATCAACCCATATACGTCCCACTGCAAGGTAAGGGCCTGCTCTAGAGTACGAGTGATAATTTTCTTCAATAAACAGTTATAGATCGTAGGTTGATCACGATGGTAAAAGTCGGGGATTCAATGATTAGGTAATGAACCTCCAAATATCACATCAAAGCAAATAAAATTTAAAAATAATTAAATGCCACAAGCATATTCTAATCCACTTCTGGCTGGACCTATGACAGGTAAAAGCCTAAAAACAACTAACGCTATCAACAACTTTGTTGATAGTTGAGAATCCATTGTGAACCATTCATACAAAATACATGAACACGCCTGTATCCCATAAGGATAGGTAGAAACTATGGATCCACTTTGCTCAATCCTGCCATACTACTTTCTATCTATTTAAATCTTTTATGATATTAAAGTTACGATTTAAAATGTTCTATGTTCCGAACATTGTACATCAAGTAACAAAAGGCGACACGACGTCCCAGTTCAGTGGGTATATCTACTTTAATTTACTATACGAGTAGGATTTCGTCATCAGCTTGATGCTTGCAGTTTCTGACGGGGCAACGTCGAGTTCCATTATCGGCTCAACAGATGCATTGTCGTGTCTTGTGGAATATCATGCATTAATTTAGCATTCGATTTCTGCTTCCTTCGTGGTTGGTATGGAATATTTCGTTCTAGATATTACTGTTCAATATTATTAAAGGGTTTAAATCTTCTTTACTCTTCAGCTGTGGTCAGATGCTGTTTTATAATCTTATGATTTACATCGTATTAATAATTGTTATTCGTCTTTTTTTTCCTTTTATAGAAATTAAAAATTAAACTGACAATGAACAATGCCAGATTCTGGCTTAAAATACATTTTTTAAACACCGCGGAAAAGGCCAAATACATATTCCATTTATATTAATGTACACATGCATTGTGGGAACTATATAATAAAGATATAATATTTTAATTATTAATTATCGCTAACTGACTGCAAATAGAAATACATTTCAGTATTGTCCGTGAATATTTTACACCAAGCCAAAATCTCTTTTGGAGTCGGGCATTTTTTGTGTGATGAGGTAGCGCTCTTGAAGTATTCGCTCTGCCGTAAAATGGAGGTGGAAAAATTGACCAGTGAGAGACAGTTTATTAGGTTGCTTAGGCTTTAAACCAGTCGAAGTTCTTTCTTTCTTTATTCTTTAATATATGATGTTTACTGTGCCAAGGTCTCGTACGGTGTCCCGTGCTTTATCATCAATACCACGTGTGCTAACCACGCTTAATACTCTCTTAGGCACAAATCATGAGTGTGATTTGTTTACTGATAGATGGGCGGAGATATTAACCGAATACTTGAAGTGCAGTGAGCGAGATGCTTGACTGAATGCCTCCTTAATATTAAGTCATTCATGGAAATTGTGTTAACAATAACAAATAAGTAGCTGACCAATGCCGGTGCATATAATATCTGGATTGCATGTCAGTTACCATCGATGTGTCGGAATAAAAAAAAACTGTATCTGTATCAGCCCATATACATCCCACTGCAGGGCACGGGCCTACTCTACAATCGAGAGTACGATTGAGAGTGTTTAGGCCGTTTAAAAAAAATATAATAATATAATTATATCACGACTCCTAATACGTGAAGTAGCAAGGCATATAATATAATGCACTATTTATTAAGATAATAAAATAAGGCATGGATATAAAACTATTTTAATCGGATTTTTTTTGCGGATTTAATAATTTATGCTTTTGGTAAAAAATTATTTTCATTTCAAAGTGTAACATTTGCATAAATCTAAGACAACGTTATGATTCATAATGTAAGACCTATTATAGCATAAGATACCTTAGTGGAAGGCAATTATTTGATTTGATATGGTTACAATCTTTACTTCACCCAATCTGTCACTATAAACTATCCTGCGGAGTAAACCTGTGCTTAATGTTTAACCATCAACCGTCTCATGCACGCCTACCGCGTTCTTCTAATAGTTCCACAAACTTCCATTCAACTTCGTAAGCTCTGCTTAGGAATGTTGTATAAAGGTAAATCTTTTGAAGTTCATAGTGCTGTTATACGTCAACTGAAGTGCAACTTTGCATATTTAATAATTGTTTGTTGCATTAGCTAGTTGCAAGTTGTAACAAGTTAAATTATCAAGTTTGTTAATTTTCTTCTGTTTCTTGAATGTGATGAATAATTCAAGTAATTTTAAAAGTGGTAGAGCCACGCTGTTGTCAGTCATGACTCAACATGAACGGGCAGGCTCGTTCTGTATTAATATCTCACAGAACATCAACGTGAAGCGACAGCCTTGCTGTTGCATTTTCTTTCCTCGTTCATGGGCGGCAGTGACCTCTTGCCATCAGGTGACCTGTTTGCTCGTTTTCCAGACCTATGCAATAAAAAAATGACACAATAAAAAGAATACCAGCTTATACAGACAATACAAAAAAAAAGTACGTATAGCAGTCTTATCACTATGAGGCGATTTCTGCCAGACAGCCATGGAACGGATATACAACATTGATACAACCGAGCGACTTTTCTTTAAACTGCATATACTAGGCACCATTTTCAAGCTCTGTACTAAAAATCAATTAAATAGGAACAATAGTTTAGTCATAAATTATTTTTTAAGTTTTTGCTCTCTTTGAACACGCTGTTGCTTTTCGAACAGCTGATTACGTCCAACGCATAGGTCATTCACCTTAAAGCGACAAATCTTACTAAAATCTATGCGCTGTTGCCGCTCTGACACAAGTCACATAAATAAGTACAACTAAATTACTTTAAAAGTTGGCGATGCAAATAAGAAAGCGATAAATACACACACACTTACACTTTCATTACGAGAGCGACATAGCAAAACATTCTGTGCGTAAAAGAAATAGAAATAGGTCAGTATGTGTGTGACACGTACGCAATTGACCTCTAAAAAATAGTTTTTAGTCTGCCGCCGGTATCCTTTCAGAACGCATGTAACACGGAAGCTCCTGCGCCGCCGCGCCGCGCCGCTTTGATCTTGCCGGTCTCACGCCGATAATTTTAATTTTGTCTTGTTATTGACACTACTCGTAAATAAGTTTAAGACATTTTTTTTGTATTGTGACAGGACATGTAACTTCGGATAATTATTATTTAGTGTTAGTGTTTCTGTGTTAGTGACTGTCAGCCAACAATGAATTGGTCGATTAGGACCTGTACGGTGGCCGCTATCCCCGGACCTAATCCCTTGGATTTCTTTTTGCGAGGCTTATTAAAGAACTAGAAATAGGTTTATTAATCATTTGATAAACTTAATAACAATTTAAACAATAATAATATTGTCCGTCGCTATAACTTTTACTTAATGTAAATGGAGGACATATCGAAAATTTAAAAATCTAGTGTACCTAAATAAAGTATGTTGTGCGCGTACTTCAAAAGTACCTAACTACGCGCGGTGCACACAGCCACGCTGCGGCGTGGCCTTGGCGGCGCGGCGCGACAATAACACATGGCGCGCGCGACGTTGCCAATTTGGTTTTTTATAATTCGGATCTACAGGTCAGTGAAATGTACTTACACAGGGTGGTTACGTTTTACTCTTATTTGTAAGCTATTTAGTTTGTTTGAAACAAACAAAATCTCATTTTTTGTATTATAAAGTTTTTTGCCGTGTCGAATAAATACTAAGAACGTATAGTATACGTAGTGTAATTTTATGCCCATAGGTCACATCAACTTTGTATAAGAATTAAAAAGAAAGGGACAGTTCAACTTAGATAGTTGGTAGAACTCTGGTAGGTAAATACTTTTTACAATATATGATACTGCAAATCTACATAATTATCCAATGTATCGCATGTCGGGTGCATGCACTATGCATGTCCAATTTCATTGAAGTCGGTATGATTGATTTGATCGTGTCGGGTGGAGACAGTACATACACAGTAAAAGTTACTTTATCTGGAATACACTTACCAACAAGTGGATTATGGTCATATTACCAGAATAAATTGGCCGAAAGCTTCTGGAGTAAAGGCAACGTAAAGGCAAGTGAGGTGCTGGACGCCCGCAAGGTGGATGAACGTGGTTAAGTTTGGAAGATGACGTTGGATGCAAGCCGCTTCCAACAGGACAATGTCAGGGAGGCCAATTTTGAGGCGTGTGGACTTCCAGTGGCTAAACGAACGGACCAGAACAAAACAAATATCCTAACAGCTGTACAATCTCCAGTAATCCCACGCAAACAAAGTTATCGCATCACGTCGATTTTCTATAAGACATTCACCACCATTCAGAGCTGGCCCACTGCTCCAGTTTGTCAAGGTAACTGTAGTGTAGCTTCCTCTAATTTCAACTGCATTCCACGTACACACATCAGGTACACATCAAGTTCATTGTAGTCTGTGGTAGTATAAAAATGTTAATATGTGTGAAGCTGGCTTTATGCCTGTAATGATGCACGTTCGTGCGTGACTACCCGCCTTGTGCATTTAAATGGAGCGCGTTACACATTTATTTAAGCCAGTGCGTCCCTTTGTCATACTCCTTTTGAGTTCATATTGACTTTACAGCAGCTACTTCGACTGTTTAATAGGATGCTGCAAAAGGTGGGACAATGGTTTTAATGATTTCAATTCAGAGGTTGAACATGAAAGATACCTGCAATTATTATATAAAATAAATAATGTGATTACAATTCTAGGGTGAAAGGAAGAGATCCGCTTTGCTACGGAGGGAAGTGGATAAAAATATTTCCAACTCCTCCTATTATTTACTTTATGATTAATTTAATTGCGGGTTAAAGACAAGTTAGACATTACCGGAGACTCGCCGAGCTTCAATGCTCGGTGTCATTAAAATGCGTGCCCCTGTTGATCTTGACTTACAGGAGTTGCAGTGGTGGGTGTGAGGGCGAAACAGTCTTAAAAAAGGAAAGAGAAAAGTATGGGTCATTACATTGGCATATTCATTGAGCCTCTCATAATCTCAATCTGCAGACGAAACACGACAGCACAACCCCCGCCATATAATAATAATCGACTAGACTGTCACCGTCTTGTCGTATTCTAATGTAACTAAACTGTGGCTCCAGTATTTAACAATATAAAATTAGATTAAACTGAGTTAGTTCCGTCTTGGGTCAAATGGCTGGCGGGTGATTGGCTTAATAATCGTCTTTGTAAAACCGTCTTTTTTATTTCATTTAAGAAGCGTATTTATCGATCGACTTTTTCTCCCTTATACCATTCTTCCGTACTCACACATCTTACTTTTACATCCTCTATCTATTTTACTCCTGAGTACTTTTATTCCTCTTTTCTTTTTCAAAACACGTTCCATATCAGACATTCATCTTACTTTTCAATCGTCTTTCTGCATAACATTCAAACCCTACATAAAAAGTACTTACAATTCATGCAAACATGTTTATTAATGAAACTGGAGCGACGACTCGTCATAAATGCAACATAAACGTATTAAAAGAGATTAAACTCCCCTTATGGTTCTTACCGGTAATAAAACGATATGGTGAGGGTAATTACTTTAACGACCCCATAATAGGGAAATAAAATTTTAATGTAATTTTAAATTGCTGGGGAGAAATAAATTTGATGACAGTGGTTAGACGGTATTACATCAAGTGTTTTTCTGAGTTGACTGAACTCTTTTTAGCTGACCTAGTATTATGAGGTTCAAAAGAATTAAATCTCAGTTTCCTTTATAATTTAAGAACACTTTATTGTGTACTTTTCTTAATACAAAACTTGGTTCACTTCTGATCCGGCAACAGTCTCCTCCCCCCCCCCCCCCCCCCCTAACATAATGTAGGACGGAGCATACAAGGCAAAATATGAGTGTCCCATGAACACTTGTGCCTATCACTGCTAGGGAAAAAGCGTGAGTTTATGTATGTATGTCAATTCGGCTTAAAATACTTTTTCTTCAGTTTTTTTCTCTCCTATTATGACTGGAGGTCTTCTACATTGCACTTAATTATATGAAAAAAAAGTTAAACTAATACTGAATAAAATCCTAGATTATGGTAAGCCCGGTCTTATCGCTGAAAGCAATTTCTTTCAGACAGGCTTCAGTTAGACATTATCGGGAATCGAAGTAGAACTTTAATAAGATGAAAAAAAAATGTTTCCTTTTTTACTATTTCAGTAAATTTCGCTTATCCAGTGTTCTTAGTTTCTAAGATTTCTTAGTCTAGATGGAGTTATTGTATTACGATTTCTTATTGTTTTACTTTTTTCTTTTGAGATTGCATTAATGCAATAATATATCAATACTTATCTATAAAGCTAAAGAGATTGGATATTTGAACGTGCCAATCTCTGGAACTACTGGTTGTCATTGAAAAAATAGTTTACTTCGACTCCAAATTACTTTTTGACAAACATGTTGACAGTATCGTTGGCAAAGCCTCGAAGGCACTAGGTTTTGTATTGAGGATGGTCAATAATTTTAATGAAATTAAAACAATAAAAATATTATATTGTGCCTTCGTCCGCAGCATCTTGGAGTACGCATCCCAAGTGTGGAACCCCAACTATGAATGCCACGTAATTCGTATATAATCTATTCAGATAAGATTTCTTAAATATTTGCAATACCGCTCTAAGATATTTCTTCCTAATTATGTAACAAGATGTAAACATTTTCACCTATTACCGCTTTATGAACGTAGAAAAATAGCAGATGTAACCTACATGTTTCAAATATGTAATAATAATATTGAGTGTTCAGAATTATTATCTAAAATTAATTTTCGCGTACCCTATGTTGCTACAAGAAATCATTCTATTCTTGGTACCCCTTTTGCATCCACTAATTATCGACAGAATTAATTTATTATAGGAGGTAGTTTTGCACTAAATGAAGCCTTAAGTGACTCAGATTACGATTTATTTAATACCAAACTTGGTGAATTGAAAAAGTATTTAAGTAACAACTTTTTTCTTTAAGTTAATCATGTCTATTTTTTATTATTTTCCTTTTTTTTTATAAACTTTGTTTCCCTTGTAAATCAACCCAACTTATGTAATTCGATAAGGCTACCACTGTATTATTTCATTAATTCAGTCTGTATATGTGAAAACTTGTAATTGGCCTTCTATTTCTAAGCTCACATTATATTGTTACTAGATGTAAGTTTTCCTACAAGTATAAAATAAAATAAGCAAGCTCAACGTCAGACCAATTATGTGGACAGACGACCTGAATATAAAAAAGTTACAGGAAGTCATTACGAGTATTTTTATAATAGTGGTTTGTGTCTAAATATTATATTGAAGTTCTATCTCTATTTCTCATCGACAACCACGGTAGCGCAGAAACCAATGAAAATGTTTATTTATTTTACAGCCTCCGTGGCGCGGTTGGTTAATCGCCGGCTTTGAAACGAGAGACCGCGAGTTCGATTCCCACACCGAAAATAATATTTGTGTGAACCACAAGTATTTGTTTCGGATCTGGATGTAAGTGAGACCGAAAAGTCTCTCGAAGTTCATGATACCCACAACACAAGACTCTATCTTAGTGTGGGGTCAGGACTATGTAAGTGACTGTTGGGTGAATTTATTTTACATAACTAACATTATTTTGCATAACTACTTATTATTCTAAGATTCGTTACATCTCTCTAAACATTTTGAGTCACTTCCGGCAGGCTGCAATAATTGAGATCAAGTTAGTCTTTTATACTAAATAATTATTTATGCAATCAATAAATAATTACGTTGAAATGTATTTAAGACCAAATCGGGAGACGCACTTGAGTTTACCTAAGTTTAGTTTCTTAGAATATTATAATGACTTTTAAACATTACAAATCTAAAATGAGATATTAATCTGATCCTCGTCAAATACAAGGGCCTCTTAATTACTGAAACAGTGGAAACGTTGCCAAACGCTACCAGCTCTTTTCAAAAAGTCTCTTTCATTTACCCGCTTAAAGCGACACTTTTCGGTAGACATGAGCTGACTACGCCAAATAAAATAGTAGTTAGATCGACCATTTTAATTGGACCTCCGTGAAGTTCGCAGATAGAAGCTGGAGCTTTCGAACGGATATTTTCCTAAGACCATTTAAGTATGGTTAACGCAGCCCCAACATGACTTCTGGCCATTAAAAGGCTCAGCGTTTTACGTACATCGGTGTTTAAAAAACTGAGCGGTTTCGAATTTGCATTTTAGGTACTGTATCGGTATTTTTGTATGGTATTTCAAATCGATTGCTTATCATACAAAATGGAAGTCCCGACCTGGGATTCTAACCCATGTTTGTATCTTTTACATCGACGCCAATGCCATATGCTAATTTATTTCTCTGCATAAACTTTATGATGGTTATTTAAGATTTCATTCATCTTTATAATGCGTGATAAGGCATACACAGCACACACTTAAGTTATCTTCTCAGTACACTAAAACGGCCTTTTTCATAAAAAAGTTTATAAACCTATTTTCAATGTTGTGTCTTCTTCGCACAAACTTAATTCAAAAGTATTTCGAAAGAGACATAAGATTTAGGTTTGTACATTTTCTATGCTGAAGGTGTTTAACTATATGTTTATATAGTTTTCTACTTTGTATCTCAAAGAAAATTCATCGGCCGAAGACCCCTCCGAGGCGTTGTCGTGAATAAATTATACGCAATCAATGTTTTTTACCGTTTGTTTAAAAGTCTCAATTCTTTCGACGTCCTTTGTTAAGTTCAAGGTCGGGATTTAAGAACTTTGCATTTTATTTTCTCGCTTTTCGTCCAAGAGCCTCTGTTAGTATTTTTAATATATACATAAACTCACGCCATTTCTTCAGAAGGGCTAGGCAGAGATGTTACAATGACACCCACGTCTTGTCTTGTGTGTTCCATCCCACGTTAATTGGGGTGAACCTATCGCCATATCGGGAACATATTTCTGACTACGGGCTAATACTGAATAGAAAAATGCAATATCTCTTTGCCCGACCCGGGCTTCGAACCCTACACCTCGGCTTTGCAATCATACCGTAGTACAACTGCGCCACCGAGTTAAGTCTAATACTGTTTGATTATAAATAATATTCCTAATGCCAATAATACAACCGTAAAAACCGTTATATTTCAAAAGAAATGATCAAAATTCTAAACTTGTTTGGTACATTAAATTTAATCTAGACTATACTAGTCATAAAGGTGGATTATAAGGCCTAACCCCTTTTAATCGTACCCTCTATGTAGAGGAGGCCCGTGTTCTGTACTGGGACATAATATTAAATAGGCTGATACAGATACCATTGATGTTCTGACTTGGCTTGTACAACTATCTGGCTGGCACTCTCAAAGTACGGTAAAACTATTACGATCTTAAGCTTTAGGCCTTTTTAGACAGCTTTAATTGAGCAATCACTTTCCACATTGCATTAAAAGATCACTCGCCCCATAAATTCTAAGCAGCCACTCGAAATGAATAAACGCGACAAACTCCGGGGAACTAAAACAAATTTTGTCTGAACTTCGCCGAGCGGATTCAAAAAGTGAAATACAGCATGTAAGCAAACATTTCAAATGAAACGGAAACGAGTGCTGGCTGGATATTGACTGGAAATAATATGAAACTTCCCAGTTTATTGGCGATCGTCGACAATTGTTTTGCTTTTTTATCACACTTGCAAGTCGACTGTTGGAATAACTATTTATGTGTGCACTTAATGGAAACTAAAGTAAACATACTTTCTTTATACCGATGTAATAGAATGGATTTTTACATTATTGTAAGTAGGTACTAAGCACATCAATGTCAAAATATAGCATCAATTAAATAAATAAATTCACTTAACATTCAGACAAGAAAGAGAGAGAAAGAGTTATGAGAGACTTTTCGGTCTCACATACACACAGACCCGAAACCTGTGAATCACACAAATATTTATCTCGTCGCAGGGGTCGTACCCGCGGCCTCTCTTTTCACAGCAGGCATCTAAACAACTGCCCCACGTAGACTGTCATATATAAGATAGGAATGATTGCTCTTCTTGGAACCAATGAAGCTTTGTCTGATGCAAAAGATAAATTAAAATGCGTGGATCAGAGGCCAGCTTTCAGCAGGCCACCAAGGTTACAATAACATTTATCCTGGCGGATAGGGTAAAACTATTAGACTCATCCTAACCTTATACCATCTTATTAGCTTTCTATTTATGGGCTTACTAGCGGCCTGGCCCGATTTTGCTCGGGTGCAGTTACCTTCTGAGTCCATTGTACATCAACAATGTATTATTTCGCGTACTAACTATTTTATAATTAAACTCAATGTGACTGCATTCCATTATACTGCTTTCCTGCTCCGTCCTGTTATATCCCGTTCTGTTCTGTCTAATTCAGTAACATTATTCAAAGCATGTAATTATGTCTTCTATCCCGTGCCATGCTTTTTAATTTAAAAGAGTACCAAATAATTTTCTTACAATTCCTTGCTCACCCCACAGGATTCCTTGTTAATCCGGGGTGTCAGCTACCTCTATATCAAATTCCATAACATCGATATAGTAGTTTATGCGTCAAAGAATAACCAACATTCATAATTACAAACCTTTGCGTTTTTTATATTAGTAAGGATTTATTTTGAGGTTTCTGACGCTAGGTGGGTACTTCATTGATTATCACACATCATATCTTTTATTACTTTTTACCAGCATTTTAATCGTGCAAAGTGTAAAGTTTAAAAGTGAAACAGCTTATACTATGCCCACTACGCTACGAAAACTCAACTAATACAGAAAGCTGAAATATCTTGATCAAGGCCGATAGCTGGCTCCTTCGTTACACTCCTGGGATTTCATATTTGAACACCTGTATATTGGAAATAAAGTTATAGAGGATGAGCAAACTCGATAGCCGGTTTCGAGTGATTTTTCTATATTAAATTTCAGCAATTTTATTTGATGTCAGGTTCGGCGGAGTTTCAACATTAATCAGAGCCATCGATATTTATTAAAGGAATCGAGATATAATAAATTAAATGGAATTTGTCATCTTATTCGTCACGTGGAAAATTTTATATCGGATGGAATTGTAAGAGTGCTGGTATTGTTGGTAGGATTCGCCTGGAAAGCAACCATTTTATACGATATTTTGTGTGCATTACCAAAGCGAATGCATGCATGTCAACACCGCTCATGGACTTTCGTAGCGCCTTTCGTAGGGGTCTTGCACAACCAGGTCGTTGACTACCGTAAAATTATCAGCTCGTGTATATCCGCGAGTAGACCGACATAATAATTGTAACTTCCTCATTTATTTAAAAGTCATCTTCGAGTTTGACCTATAAGGACGCATCGTTTCAAAGTAGATGGTCTCCACTCGAGAACCTTAGAAACTCATCGTCCATCAAATTAATTACATTATACAAATTATTCTTCATTTTAGCATCCGTTTGTCAGGTCAGTTGGAATTCAATGTTTACCATCCAATTTCCAAGCTTCTCTTTAAGTCATTCAAAAATGCACAGAACTTGGGACTCAAATAATATTTCAGTGTATATTTTGTCGCAGTGGCCGACTTCTCTAAATTGAAACCAGAAAATGTTCCGTTCACGTACAAGTTACGTGCCCGGTCACCGCTTATTATTTTGGTTATTAAATGAATCAAAACGGTATAACGTGGTAGGAGTGGAATAATTTCCTGATTAAGAATTTAAAATATTGATGTTTTGAAATCAAATTTTTTAAGGTAATTTTGGACAAAGGAGTCAATGCCAGACCCATCACTGCCTAATATTACATGGCGAATAATACTTTAGGATGAGACAGCTTATTCAAAGTGTAAACTTAGTGCAAGTGTACCTTCACGAAGTATGACCATCGCTGTGTTGAATACGCTGTTATTAGAAAAGCTCATTTGCAGTGGAGGGTTTCCAATAGAAGATGACATGATGACAAAGAAAGCAGAGATCTTTTCCTTCACATCTGTCCTCAAAAGTGGTAGTCTGCCTAAACTTCAAAAGAAGAGATAGGCAATTATGGACGTTCACGTTTCATCCCTTCAGTACCACTACTATGGCACAAAAAGTATAATATATAGAACCATCAAACAGTGATCCTTTTATTAGATTAATTCCGGTAGATAAATGGAAAGTCTGGTTTCTAGATTGCCTTTCGATGTACGTCCTTGATTCATCTGACCGTACTTCCCTTTAAGTAATACATCATCAATCTAGTCACTCTTTGACTCACACTGTCTGCCAAAATAAGCACAGCCCTAAAATACTGACCTTCTTGGTAATCTCTTCAACAATATTTGTTCCTGTCACTCAGATTATCGAAGGAGCTTAAATTCCATAAAAAAACTTATTTTCTATTTTTAGCATTGGACTAAAATGAGCTGATATTGAAAAATTTAATAACGTCGACAAATAAGTGTAAAGAATATTCCTACAAAAATAATTTAGTTTGTTCGTTCAATGTGACAAATTCTTTATTAATATTCAATATTCATTATAAACCCACTATCATGATGTACTGGTATGCCAAACGCAGAGTCATCTTTGAATATGTAAATCCCATTTCCAACAATTGCAGATTTCAATCTGGCACGTCACGTTCACGTGAAACTAGCTTTTGAGAAGATTGTTATTCAAATGTTTAAATCGGATAATCGTATTATAGCACTTTCTTATTCTTCTTGCTATATTTCACTTGAATACGCGTATATTTTATACATATACAAAAGCTTACATACAGATTTGACTAAATAATATAAGAATCCTCATTATAATCTAAACTAATATTTAAAAGAGAAAAGATTTGATTGTTTGTTAGCATTGAATAGGTTATGAAACTATTGAACGGATTTAAAAAAAAATCTTTCAGCATTTGAATCTAACATCTACCTTGAAAAACATAAGCAATAAAATATGTTCATTAACTGTATCTGCGCCCTGGTGGATCCAGGTCGGGCCGCTAGTATATTCGCATTCTACCATCTAGCGACCACCGTACACGATAGTGAAAAAATAGTGAACCGTACAAGTGTTACGCGATGCGGGTTCACAAGTTTTCCAGTGTTTGCCCGGCATTTGGAGCTATGTAATAGGCTTCAGAAAATTATCTTTCGCCGGCAGATGTTCATGTTGATAGCACTGCTGTACTGTGCTGTGAAGGGTCTGTGGGTAACGGACCAGATGCTGCTGCCAACATATTCGCTGGTTCAAATCCCAGTCTATACCTCAGATTTTTCTTATTTTCTAAGTCATATGAAAAACATAATGAGGAAACCTTGAATACCACAGCAATTTGTAAGAATTTATATGGTGTATACAGTCTACCAACCAGCACTAGGCCAGCGTGGTGGACTATAAGGCTGAACTCCTCTCAATCCTACTCTCGATTGTAGAGGAGTTTCGTGCCCTTCTTTCAGTGGGACGTATATACTAATACACTATTGTATACAGTATTGTATCAACTCAAAATCTTTCCAAACGAGAATTCCGTTTTGGGCACAGCACTTATCACCCGTTAAAAAACAACAGACGCTTTAAACCCCACAGTTACATTAAAACTAAAATAATAGTTCCAAAACAAAGAAAAATGCATTAAACGTCGCAAGCCTTAACAATTATGCGCAGTAGTGAAATGAACCGGCAAACGTAAAATGTTCAGGACAAAGCTGTGAAAAGTCCTTAATTCTTAACCTAATTTGCGAGCGTTTTGCTCATTTTATGCTCAACAGTGAATTATAGCCGTGGAATAGTGTTGGAATACTACAAATGTTCTGATTTATTTGCATTATTTTGCTTTTTGGGTGTGAACTATTCATGTTAAATACAAATTTTAGATTTTAGGGCAGGGGTATGTTTCTGCATGCTTAAAAAGGTAACCAATACTCACAGGAAATGTCTGTCACTCTGAATATGTTGGCTATTTAATGGTGAATTTGATAAAAAAAACACAGGTTGTCGTTTTGGCCTTCTTCATAGAAAGATGTCCTCCATCCTCTTATATTTGGAAAACTATTTAGTATAGATTTAAATACATCTATTTGAAGGGCTACTAGAAAAATACATCATGTGTAACATTTTAAAACCCGAGAGTAAATTATCCTTCTTCATATTACATTCTTTTTTATCAACAATTTGAATACTGTCAAATTAAGTATATTCAATTTAGTAGTACCACCGAAATAGAATCCTCCGAAACCGGTCAAGTTAGTAGTACCACCACAATAAAATCCTCCCTAACCGATTAAAATACATGTACAAAATAAATGTACAATACTTGGTCAATCACTAAAGGCTCGTTCTACGCGTACCACTTGGTACGGTAACGAGTGCTGTATGCAATTTGTTTTTAATGACCGTTGTTCACTGCACTATTGGACTGTGAAGCGGAATTATTGTTTCTATTAAGTAATTGGAAGGTGTATTGAATCTGAACTGGAAAATAGGAATAAGAAAGTATTGTAGAATTTATACTATGATTTCTGTCTATATTAATTTACTCATTTATCAGTTACGTTGCGGTCAGGGTAGTTTAGACTCAATGGCACGAAAAGGCTTAAAGAAATTAAAGAGGCAGATATGAGGTAGCTTTATCGATTATGGCCCGGCATAGTGCTACATGAGATCGATTTATAAAGAATTGAAAGTACTGCAATATAAAGAAACATCAACATATTGATTAAAACTTTCCGTTGTCGGTGGACAATATTCAGTCAATATACGATTGTAAAATCACAGTGCGGGCTCGATTGTTGTTAAATAACATAAAAAAGAAAAAAAGGAGCTAAAGAAGTGTTATTTTATATTTCTTCATATTAAATACATACGACCATAGAATTTTGCATAGAAAGAAACAAAAATTCTAAATCTCTGGTCAATAAAAATAACAATATACACCAACAGTCACGTACTTAGTTCTGACCCCACATTAAGATCAATTAAGTCTTGTGTTGTGGGTATCAGAAACTACGAGATATTTTTCGGCCTCACAAACACCCAAACCTGAGACAAATATTTCTGGGCCTCATAAACATTTGCCTCGGTGCGGAGCTCAAACCCGCGGCGTCTCACAGCCGACGTCTAACCAACTGCGCCATGGAGGCTGTCAAAAATCCCTAAGTAACATACATTGCATCTCTCAAAACCCATCCAACAAATCCTAAACCCAATGAAGCATATCGACGCAGCACCAATACACGTGTATCAATCTACACATACTATATATCTTGCACTATCATTGGCAAGGCGTGCTGGTGTTTACAAGTTTGGATGTCATACGTCACGAGGGCGGTGCAGCGACGCACGACCATTACAATTGACTTGATTGATGACTGTGCATAAATATTGATGGAATGTGTGAAGATCCGGTAGTGATTAAAGTGTGAGGTTTAGGAATAGGGGATTTAAGTACGCGAATTTTACTCATTGAAATGAAACTATTTTTACAGATTTTACCGTTATTTTTTACTGGTGGTAGGTCTCTCATATGTGAGAGGTCGCCCAGGTAAGTGCCACCGCTTCTTGGGGGCCAGGCTCTGCGGTCTTTTCTCCGCTTGTCTCGAGCAGGGCCATTTTCCATCAAAGTGGAAAACAGGCAAGCTGGTCCTGCTCAAGAAAGAAGGACGACCCGCAGAAGCACCATCGGCTTACCGGCCCATCGTGCTGCTCAACGAGGTTGCCAAGCTCTTCGAACGCATAATTCATGCGCGCCTTGTTGAGCACCTCGAAAGTGTCGGCCCGGACTTGGCGGACGTCCAGTTCGGGTTCCGGCGCGGTCGTTCAACGATCTCTGCTGTTCTGCGGGTCAAAGCAATAGCGGAAGATGCAGTGACCCAGGGCAAATGCGTTGTGGCGGTGTCACTCGACATTGCCAACGCTTTTAACTCTCTGCCCTGGCCCTGCATAGAAGCAGCACTGAGATACCACGGGGTGCCCCCATATCTCCAGAACTTGGTGCATTCATACCTGTCAAACAGATACGTAGTGTATCCGGGCTCAGATGGATGGCACCGAAGAGCAATGTCCTGCGGTGTTCCACAGGGGTCGGTCCTTGGCCCACTTCTGTGGAACATTGGGTACGACTGGGTACTCCGTGGTACCAATCCCCGAGGCGTCGACGTCATTTGTTACGCTGACGACACACTCGTAACAGCGTCAGGTGTGACCTTCCAGGAAGCCGCAACCCTCGCTTCGGCGGGCACAAGCAAGGTGGCGAGGCGGATCCGGCAATTGGGCCTCAAGGTGGCGCTTCATAAATCCGAGGCCATCTGCTTTCACGGGCCTCGGAAAGTGCCACCTGTTGGGGTACAAATAGTAGTCGAGGGCGTGCATATTCCCATCGGCTCTAAGCTCAAATATCTTGGGCTGCTTCTTGACAGCCGATGGGACTTCCGCGCACATTTTTCGGCGCTACAACCCAAGTTGCTGAGGGTAGCAGGCGCACTAGCCAACCTGCTCCCTAACCTGGAAGGTCCAGGAGACCCTTGCCGAAGGTTACATATGGGAGTCGTGCGGTCCATGGCTTTATATGGATGCCCAGTATGGGCTGAGTCCCTGCGCGCCAGCTGTGTTGCTTTGTTACGAAGGCCTCAGCGCGCCCTGGCGCAGCGGTTGATCAGGGGCTACCGCACGATCTCCCATGAGGCGGCCTGCGTTATGGCCGGTACCCTGCCCTGGGATCTTGATGCCAAATCCCTGTCACGCACATATCATTGGCGGGAAGAGGCCATAGGCCGTGGGGCAATGCCGGTCCTGAGGGAGATCGAGGCAAAAAAAGCCTCCTTCCGCAGAGCCGCCGTGGAGGAATGGCAAACCAGGCTGGAAAACCCCAGTGCTGGTGCTAGATTAGTCGAGGCAGTGCGTCCTGTCCTCGACCAATGGATGGACAGGCGCCACGGCGCACTGACTTTCCGCTCGACACAGGTACTGTCCGGGCATGGCTGCTTTGGACATTACCTGTGGCGAGTGGCACGGAAAGAGGAGTCCGCCGTGTCGTCTGGGCAGTTGTCACAGTGGTGACACCACTGTGACAACTGCCCAGACGACACAGCCCAGCATACACTGATGGAATGTCCAGCCTGGGAAGAAGAACGCAGCGCTCTACGCGCTATTGTAGGGGACGACCTTACACTCCCGGCCGTTATTATCTCAATGGTCGGGAATCGAAGGTCGTGGCAGGCGGTGCTCTCTTTTTGTGAGCGAGTTATCTCACAGAAAGAGAGCGCAGAAAGGGATCGCGATAGAACCGATCCCGCCCGTCGGCAAAGACATCGGAGAAGACGGCGCCAGTTTAATGGCGACAATTAGTCCTGGCGCCCCGCCCTGTGGCAAGGGGGCGAAAAGAATTCCACCACGGTATTCCCTGCCTGTCGTAGAAGGCGACTAAAAGGGACCACTGGGATTATTGGGTGCTTTTGGGGGGCACCCTCCTTAAAGTAATCCCGAGGCGAACGCCCGAATAGGGCTAAAGGGAACACGTACGTGTCGCTCTGTTATGGACGAAGGGGGGGCTAGAGTTCTCCGAACTGCATAGGTTGACTGCGGAATAGTACCAGGCGAATCACGCTAGCAGAGACCGCAGTCATCCTAATATGCGCGAAGAGGGCCATCGAGGGGTTTTGGTCGGTATGCCGGCGTAGGATATAAGCGTTAGGGACCCAGCTCGGCATTAACATCTCAAAGCCGGGTTGGAAGGCCGGTGACCCCGATACATCCTTCCTACATCCCTCCCCCAGGGCTGTAGGAAGAGGACCATAAACAGTTTTTGCCCTCGTTAAAAAAAAAAAAAAAAAAAGGTAAGTGCCACCGCAATGTCTATTTCTCCCGCCAAACAACAGTGTAAATGCACTGTTGTGTTTCAGTTTGAAGTATATTGTAGCCAGAGTAACTACTGGACATATTGAGACTTTACATCTTATGTCTCAGGGTGGCGAGCGCAGTGGAATAAAAAGGATTGCTTTGTAATTCAAGGTGTTGTTTTGTTTTGCTACTGTTCATGAGCAGTGGTTTCACTTGCCGTCAGGTAAGGCAAGGTCACATCGACATTAAGTGCAACACAATTTTATTTTTAACATTTTTAACTTCGCGACATTTCGATTACTTTACAGCTTTCGTAGTACAATCCGCCCCGACACAAGTGGTCTTTTTGGTACGGTGTTTTAATTATTTAGTCCATTTACAAGGTGACACAACAACAAAATTATTTACAAAGTGGTTGTGGATTGTTGTGATGGCTTGCAATTAGTTAAGTTAATCATGCGGCCTAATGAGGTAAATATAAAATAGTTTAGTGTGAGGCAATTTTATTTAAGGACAAGAAATATTTTTAAAACAATAAGTTGATATATAATTGTCTTGTTTACTATAGAAACCTATATACGAACCAAACCAACCGATCGAACCAATTTTTTCAGGGCGGGTCGAAATGTAGGTAGGCTATTTATAACAACATTTTATCGTTGCGATAAATTCTGTGAACGTATGCCTTGTTTCCACGAAACCTCCATCTGGAGAATTGTTATATAACAAACTTTTAATAGTAAATCTGAAATTCCAAAATTTTGAAATTGTAAGAGGCCTAAAAATATCTGAAGTCGAAAACAGGTTCAACTTCAGATGTTATTGATTTATTTAGGCATGACTAAACAATTTTTATTAATCTAGGGTACTACCATATACTAGGTCTACCCTAGCCTCTGTGTCCGTGTAAATCTTATGTGAAAATCACGTCGAAAGTTGACATTAGTATGTATTTCGCGCAGTACACAATTCCCCGAAGTGGGGTAAAGCTTGCCCGAAATCCTTCGTCGTTTTTGTACTTGTGTAATAAATATATCGGTCTTCTGCTCATTTATATTATAGTATGGACAACAACGCGTGAAACGAAGTATATGGATTTTGAATGTTTCTTAATAATGAGTTTCAATATTAATCACTTATATGGAAACTACATTTTCATTGTATTTTTACTGGTAGATTTTTGATTGGTGGAATTGTAACAAATGTCATTTTGTTGGAATTTTAGTGTAAACCTAAATTTCGTTTCGTTTTGTCGAAATATTAGCAAAATGTAGAATTTAACAAATTTCATTTTGATGTTATGTCGAAAGGACAATGGCGAAATCGTATTTGCAAAAATAACGCGTTTAGAAATATCATACGTGATAATAATAATATTATTATTTTTCATGAGTTTTCAGCATACTAACTATAGTTGTGTAACGATGTTTAAGTTTCACAATATAATAAAAAGCTTTATTGACTATTTTGTATGGCCGTCAGACATTTTTCATCAATGGCATTAGGTCTTTTAAGCCGACAAAAAATATTTTTCATCGAATTTCACTAAATCGGTTACAAAAATAGCTTTATTTGGTAAGACAAGTGCGGTAAATATTTATTTCATAGCCCTACTTCACCAAATAACATTTTTAAGAAAACAATCAAATAGAACATAACCTCAAAATCTATACATTGAAAACGTTTAGTAAGTAATTTAGACTTTTTCAACCAGTATTTCTTAATACATTATTGTTTAGGAACAGCATCGGAATTCATATATATTTTTTTCATCAATAAACGTTCCAAATTTTTATCAACTAAAATCATGTATGGAAATCTGCCATTGTCCTTTAGTAGGTATAAATAAACCAAAATTCTAACAATTTCAGTCCTGTTAGAATTTTAATATAAATGGAAATCTAACAAAACTTTATTCGAATTATTTTTTAAAGTTGGATTTTTAACAGCTTACCCTAGTAAAAACAATCAGCAGCGCCATCTCTTAATCAAATCCGGAATCACAAAAAAACACGTTCCACACGTTATCTCAACAAAGGTTTATTGGCATGCAGTGCCGACGTTCGGTTATCCTTTCCGCATCAGAAGTCGATAATACGAACATATTCGTACGAGTATGAACCGATATTATTGAGTTGTTCGGCAGTCGGTGGATTGCGAACACATCACGTTCGCACCGAGATTTATGTAGTCACCTTTTTGATAGGATTTTTCGATTCGTGTACATTATGGGCAGCGTTGCCGCCGGCGAGAAAATGTTCTCACTATTGGTGTTTGATTGTGAGTCGATTTATAAACTTACGCTCACAGGTATATCCCGAAAGGGTATGCAGAAATGTCCCTAGTGGCCCATACTTCACCGTACGATCATCTAAAATCCAGTTTAGTTTTGAGCAAGTTAGGTTTATTAATATTATCAGTGATTTATTTAAGGTATTTAATTTACGTTCTCATGATTATTAGCTTTATGTATCGTTCTTATTTCAAGAACCGGAAAGAGATATATTTTTGTATGAGCCTTTATGAAAATCCACTTCAGTGTTAAAGCACAAGACGTGTAAAGTAGTCAGTTATAATTTCTGAAACAAAATATTTTGTAGTTTTTGAAATAAAATACTTGTGTACAGAACTATTAAAATTAAGGGATATTATCAGATAATTAGGTATGAGTAAGCATAATCATACCCAGAGCAGAAAATATAAGCACAATAGAAAAAGTTAACGATCGCGTGCAATTTATCTTAACAGACAGTCAGGTTATTACCCTTAGCACTTAGCTACAGAATTCATTACTGTGTAAGTTCATGTAGCGAAGAATTTCGAATAAAATATTCTTTTTTTTGTCGCACGTGACTGGCTGCAAATAAAATCTATGAATATTTTTTTTGCCTTAAGAAAGCGAATGTAAAGCTCATGATATTAATTCTCGTGCAATTTCAACAGAAGGGAGTATACAAACTCGTGTACAAAACTACCTCGGTGGCGTAGTTGTACTACGGTACGGAGACAAAGCTGAGGTCTCGTGTTCGAATCCCGGGTTGGAGCAAAGTGATATTGGATTTTTCTACTCATTATTAGCCCGGAGTCAGGAATTTGTGCCTGATATAGCGATAGGTTCCCTCCCCTACAACGGAACATACAAGGCCAAAATGGGTATCCTAGTAGCATCTCTGCCTACCCCTTCTAGGAAAAAGACGTGAGTTTATGTATATATGTTTAAAAACTGAAACTGAAAGGGGTTACTTGGAGGGGTTTAAGCCCTATTATTATGGTTGCTTTCCAGGCGTAGGTATACGAATATCGTATTTATTTATAAACTCTTCATATTTCACCACATATATAACACCATAAAAAAGAAAAGCGTTTAAAATTAGGGTAACAATCAGCACTATTATCGCTATCGGAGATTTTCCTGATAAACTTAAGATATTCTATATCCTATAGATGTTACCACTAGCGTTTGGTTCTACGCTAATGTAAATCACTCATTGAAACACAACACCAAAGCTGTTACTTCACATCAATTTCCTATGAGACAAAGGTACTACCCCGGCATAGCCAACCGATGTATACAACAACTTTAACTACTTACAACATTGCTCTGCCACCAATTAATGTAAAAAAGAAACATAAAAAGAAAGCTAATTAACAGAACACACTTAAAGAACAACCAAATGATCACTCCTCAACGGAAGCATCAAAAACCGCTTCCTCAATTAAAAATCAAGCGTCCGCCCCACTCAAACATTTCTTTGAACAAAACGTGTTTCAGCAAAGCCAGAATAAGATAGTTGGGTTGGTCGAAGTAAGTGGCCCTCGAAATGTTCTGTCACATCACGAGGGGTCAGGCGTGCTCAAGCCGCCGTCTTCAAACCCGGCTGTAACTGATGTTTGATACGAAATGTATTGGCATGTAATCTATTGCGTCGCATGATGGATGGTTCTGATTGAAAGCGATTCTTGTATGAACATTGCAACTGTTGACGGTTGTTTCTGCAGTTTTTGGATGATTGATGATTACGGGGCAAATGGTTCGCAATTGTTCCGTTTTTTGTAGTAAAAACTAGGTTTCTGATGGTTAAAATACAGGTTTGTACTCTGTCCCGTATTATTTTAATAATAATCATAAAGAATGATATAAAATATTTGAAATTGAAATGCAGCTACATCCGATCTTATGGTTGATGACGATGATCCGCAGAAAGAATTGTTATTAATTTTACAAATATAAAGAATCCTAACTCATTTAAACGCAATAGTAGTAATATAGCCGTTTAATAGGTAGCCAAATGGACTAAGAAAACATAGATCTTAGAACACCTATACCGTCGCGCCAGTTTATCTCGACATTATAACTAAAAATATATCATATTCAAAACAGGTTCTAGACAGATCATCTATAAAACAGTATCATTTAGGTTTTTAGAGATATATAAATAATAAATAAATAGATACACCCAACAGTCACATATGTAGTCCTGACTCCACAGTCCACACTGAAATGGAGTCTTGTGCCGAGGGTAAACTACAAGAGACTTTTCAGTCTCACAAACTCCAAGAGATGATGCGATGCATTGATCTAAATCTATTTATTACCGCACAATCCACTAATCTTTATCAAACCCACTAAGAATGTATAGATAAACGGTATTGAGCTGACTCATCACGGTAATTGACCACAAATACAATTTAGTTGCTTGGCTTTGCCGTAGCACTGCTATTAACTTCTCCTTGTTTATAATGATAATATATACTTATTTATACGGATCAATTTACATCAGAAATAAAATAGTATAATGGAAAGGTTGAAACTATCTATTACTTATAATATAAATAAATAAAGACACCCAAAAATCATATAATCCTGAACCCACACTAAGATCGAGTCTTGTGTCGTCGAGTTGTGTCGTGGGTATCAGGAACTACGAAAGAGTTTTCGGTCTCATACAGATTAATCCGAATTAAGAACCTGTGGATCACACCAATATTTGTCTCGGTGCGGGTATCGAACCTACGGCCTCACGGTTCACAGCCGGCGTCTAACCAGCTGTGCCATGTAGGCTGTAAAATATTTGGCATCACTGCAGATGTCGTATGTTATCAATCTTAATCTTCACTTGGAAGATACAAACAGGAAAATTTGATACTAGTTGACATTGTTCGCAGTCTTGATGCTTGACGGCAGATGTTACGTTTAGTCTGGTCCGAGATATACAGAGTATATAAAGACTGCTATTGAAAACGAAGCCAGGTGGCAGTTTTAGCGACTACAAACACAACGCAACAGAAATATCGCAAAGAAAAGCGCCATTTATTTTTGTGATATTCTAAATATCATCCTGTTTAGGTGATAAATCCATATTTTTTGCTAAAATAATAACAAATTGAGCCCTTGCGTACCATAGTGTCCTTAAATATAAGGGTGTATCCTATTATTTTAGAAAAACCTATATTTACCGCCCTAAATACAGGATTTTTTTTAAAATCGTCAGTTTTCTTTTTGCTATATTTTTAGCTGCGTTGTGTCTGAAGTCACTAAAAGTAGCACTCTTGTTGTACCCTGTATTATACTCAGTCTAACGCCGCCTTTGCCAGACGAAAGCATTCCTAAGTAAGCACTAACCATCTCAGTCTTGGGTAGCCCGCATCATTCGGCCACTAGCCTTTTTCAAGTCCCCGGGCTGAGAAATTGGCTGGCTTTTATCGTTATCATTTTATTGTATTATATTTTTTTTATTATTATTTTGGCCCGGCATAGTGGCCACATTGCACCTGATGGTGAGCGCAAATGCCGCCCAGGCAGAGTATCCATTGGCATCAGACGGCAGTCCCATGCCAATAGATACAATTATGCCGGCCTGCTAAAATCACTTAATCACGCAGATTACTTAGTTTATAACAGATGTCAGTTCTATAAGCCATGCAGTGGTACGTTGCAGGAAAATACTTAAACTTAATGCTTTATAAAAACTGTCTAATATGTTTATCAACAATTTTGAAAGTATATTGCAAAACAAAGTATAATGAAACAAAAGAACATTACTACGAAAAGCGACGAAGCTATTTCATTAGCGATTGCAATTAACATTTTTCCATAACACAAAAGGTTTCTAAAATGCACGGGAGAGAGAAGAAGGGGGGGGGGGGAAGGGTGAAACTAGAGCGCTATGCACAGAAAAACAAGCATACGTCTTGTAGCAGTCTAACCACATTTCTGCATTCAGTAGTCAGGGCTGCCAGATTGTACGTTTTATTAATGAGACATTAGGTCAATCTCGGTAAAATACAGACATATTCTTCTGTCTACATCTGCAACTTTTTATTATAGCCCTCCAAATATAATTCTTTAAAATACGTTAAGTAAATAAATTTATTCCGCAAGGCCATAAGGTGGGCGTATATGGGCTGATATATTTTGCCTTCAACATATTTTTGGGTATTACGTGTAATTTTTAGAAAAAAAAAATAACGAAAAGTATTTATAATTAATAAATAACATAATAAAAAACCACAGAGTTAATAATATTACCAAGTGCATAAAGATTGGCATTATTAAATCTCCTCAACTTACTCCGAAATATTACGATGGCAGCCCAATCTATCTTCAAAGACTTTTGCCATATTAGTCGTTTTAAGCTAATGAACTTCAGAATTTGCATTATAAGTTGCATTTTTGTAGAACATCTGTTATGTAGAATGTACTGTAAAGTTTAATATACCACATTTATTCTTGAAACACTCGCTTACATTAATTTGATGTCCAGAACACGAAACGCAAATAAAATACACAGACTGGATATTAATATCGTGCATGCAGGCTTACATATTTTCTTTTTAAACTTAAATATATTACCACGTTTTACCATATGAATTTCATTTAAAGGAATGACTGAAATTCACCTTTGTTTCGGTTAGAAGTTCAATTTATGTTCATGTCCTGAAGCGGGGTTAAATTGATGTACTTACCTTAGACTAATAAGGGATGCAAAGCGTTGTACTATGGAGCTGCCATACCATAGTTACTCTTTCTTAAGCAGTTTCCAAATACTCAGCAACATCTGATAATAAAATTGTGTGTGTATTTTTTATTGTTCGGCAAACGTCGATTTCTTTCGAAAAAATTGGTCGTACCTCCCGGAATGAACCTGCCCATTCATACTGCGTCATAACATACAGTGTCAAGCCGTAATCGGCTACTGCTAAGCGCGAGACTCCAATAAAATCGGGAATTCTGTTGGAATGATTAAAGTAGACTATCGCGAAAGACGGGAAAAATTGACGGACTCCATACATCCATTTACGTGCCATTTATTTAATTATCATTGATAATTTACTTTAAATAAGCATTTAAATAAAAGGGAACTATGTAATAACACGTAAACTCATATATGTATCTCGGAAAATCTAAGTAACTGACATTTTACGAATACACAATGTGAATTTTCATCCCATCTTAATTATTTTAAAGATGCATAAAATTTTAAACAAAATAATATAAAATCAATCAATTTACCAATTTGATGCAACCCTGCTCGCTATCTATAAAAAAGTAAAAAAATTAAATGGAAACATTGAAATCGAATAGACACAAAAACTGATCTAAAGCAAAACCATTCAAACCGAAAAATGGTTCTATGTGTCTATTTTAATATTTTGAAATAACGAGAACGATTTAAATCGGAGTTTGCTTGCAATAGGAAATCACGGAATAAGAAGCAACAATTTGTAGTAACCATATTTTTGTAATATATTATACACATACATTCACTCACGCCTTTTATGCTGGAAGGGGTAGGTAGAGGTCCTACGATGTTATAAGGGGCGAATCTATCGCCATATTGGGCCGGAATATTTTTTATTCTATAAATCTCTTGCAAAACTTTTAATAGCACTTGCAATAAATTCTGTGATGTGTGTTTTGCAGCTGCCTGCTTCAAACCTCCCCTTTATCGCCCCATACTTTACAAACACAATAACAGACGTTTCATTGTGTATAAGAGTAAATAACCCGCTACCCATATCCTGGTGTACATGGAATACGAAAAAACTGCTGAATATCGTATTCACGAAACGTATACGGCTTTGATTTGCATGTATGTATAGACACGCAGTAAACAACCAATTGAATTTCATTACACACATATCCTCTTGCCAAGCTGTGACGGTAGGAAGAAAAATACAGATTCGTTGTATTTACTTTCTCAGCTCTTCGCTCCTCGAAAGTCATCGTTTTAGATTGCTTTGTGAGACCGTTGCACTTCGATGTCTATAAAAAACAAGTTTGTAGACGGATGAACTTTTACGACTAGTAGTCTCAGTACTCACGACATTTTGATTTACGACAGTGTTTATAGACTTACGACTGCTGTTATCAATCTGAACGATAATGTTAACATTGACAATGTTGATTCAACTGAACAGGCATTCTGAGATGCTAAGCGACATAATTTGATCGCAAGAATATAAGTGAACAAACCAGACCTTTAAACAAATAGTCTTCAAATTCCGTCTCGATTCGAAATAATTTAAAATGATAATAGAGGACAGAAACTTGGAGAGCGCAGCACGATGACGGGAATTTTGCAAATTCTCAACAATTCTGCTCGAAATCACATTTCCCGTTTTGCTTTCAAAAGTAATATTCGTTCCCTCCGCAATGTTTTAATTCTCATCTTTGTTTGATCCCTCCCCGGGTAATGGACGTTATTCATGGTAAAAAGAGTGAATACGGATAATACATTTTTTGCCATTGTATTCTTATTGTGATGATTTTGAGTTTTCTTATTGAATGTGGGGAGATGTTTTGCGTGAATTTTACGTCATTTTTTTTTTCACGTTGTGCCTACATTAGTGAATAGTGAAGTGCGTGGTGGCCTATTGGTAAACGGACCAGACGCGGCTGCCAACATGTTCACGGTAGTAGCGGGTTCAAATCCCAGGGCACACCTCTGACTTTTCGGAGTCATGTGTATATTGATAGTCAATCACCACGCACTAAAACGGTGAAGGAAAACATCGTGAGGAAACCTGCATACCATAGCGGTTTCTAAGAATTTCTATGGTATGTAAGTCCGCCAACCCGCACTAGGCCAGCGTGGTGGACTATATGGCCTAACCACTCTCAATCGTACTGTCGATTGTAGAGTAGGCCCGTGCCCTGCAGTGGGACGTATATGGGCTGATACAGATACAGAATTAGTGAATATTATTGTCAATTTCTGTGTAGTTCCGGTCATTAGCCATTGTATTCAGCTATTTACCATCTTTGTTGAGCAAAAACAGATTGAACGAAGAAGTGAATGTCAAATCAGAAGCGATATATTATGTTGTCCTTAAACTCTGGATCAAAACCTTTACTTAGTTCCTTTCTGAAATGAAAATCTGAAAGGAAATGCTGAACTATAATCATAATAGCGTACATTGTTTTTAATATATTCACTGGCATAGAAAAAAATCCTTAAGGCTCACGAAGTAAATTTGAATTATGAAGTCATCACAAGACAATTTATAAAAGTTGTTGTTACATTTAGCCTGTTATCTCACAATACTTCAATATATATCCAATATAATTTACTGGTGGTAGGTCTCTCATATGTGAGAGGCCATCTGGGTGGGTACCACCGCAGTGTCTATTTCTCCCGTCAAACAGCAGTGTAAACGCACTGTTGTGTTTCGGATTGAAGGGCATTGTAGCCAGAGTAACTACTGGACATATTGAGACTTAACACCATATGTCTCAGGATGGCGAGCGCAGTGGAATGCCAAGCATTGCTTTGTAATTCAAGGTGTTGTTTGGTTTTGCTACTGTTCATGAGCGGTCGTATCGCTTACCATCAGGCGAACGGCATGCTCGTCTCGCCATTCATAGCAATAATATATATATATATATATATAAGTTTTTACTACCACATACATATATGGTTTACTTAATAAAAGTATCTCAAACTTGTTATTGGAAACTATATCCAGATTTTTTTACAAAATATTTTATAACAGCGCGCGTGAAAACTTTTACAAATTTAAAGTTTTTTTTATTTGGCACTTGCAACTGAATATATTATTAGAGTACCGTGACAAAAATAAATAAAGTACCCTCAGATATTAAGTTACCGTCACAAAAATTAATTAAGTACCCTCGGATAATTTGTTTTTTTTGTATGTCATCACCTATCAAACCTATAAAAGAGATCGCTCTCACTCAAAGGACACATTTCTTCGTCAGACTTTGAGCCGAACGGATCTGGTAGCGATCGACGCCATCTGCAGTAAGTTTTTTAGATTAATATCTCTCTGTGATTTGTGATTGTTTTTCTTTGTGATTTATTTGTTTTCTATGATAAATGAATTTTGGTTGCTTGTGAAAAATGAGTGTAAATTATTTAAATGTGTGATCGTTGTGATTCGTAATTCAATTAAAGTGAGAAATTGCCTAATTATAAATAAAAACTGATTTTGTTAATCAATTGTTTTTTTTTTATTATAAAAACCTACTTCTGACGCTAAAATCAGAAGTGGGATTCACTATTGCCCACGATATACAAAAAAAAAAAATCACTGCAACTCTGCTTCACAAGCAACCATAGTTTTATATCTGAAATTGTTAAAATGCCGCGAGCATCACGATCACGTGAGAAGTCTAGTGGTACGTCTCGCCACGACACGAGGCGTGCCCGTAGCAGATCGCGCCGACGCTATTGTAAAACTCGCTCGCGATCTCGGAACGACAGATCCCGTTCGTGTTCTCATACCGATAGATCTCGCTCTCGCTCGCGCTCTCGCTCATCTCATTACCGCCGCTCGCCAGCAAACCACCATAAGCGTAAGCGATCCCGAAACCGCAGAACTAATTATCGAGAGTATTCTCGACATGCCAATCCTAGTTCTCATACGTCCAATTTTGATATTAGTTCAGTAAGAGCCACATTGGAATCTGTCATGTCGCGATTGGATACGATAGAAAGTAAAGCGGGTGATTCGTTAACTCCGTTACCAGCATGTGGTGGCGCATGTCAAAATGGTAGCAATCCATCTATAACAGAGACTCTGGTGGATGCCCTAAATACAATCCATAAGGTAAAAACACATACTTATTATATTTCTAACTTCGATCCAACGGTTAATAATTTTGAGGTATGGTGTAATGAAGTGGAGCGCGCGAGGTTAGCAAATTCCTGGGAGGATTCCGAGTGTTTGTCGCGGGTAGCAAACTGCTTAAAGGGAGACGCTAAAACATGGCTCAGTGATTGGAACACTAATGATCGATCATGGTCCAATTTCGTTAAAGAATTTAAATCTCTTTGTCCGCAAAGTATAGACCATGCCCAAATACTTTTCGAGGTTATGAACACAAATTCCGACAAATTCCTTACATTTGCCGAGTACGCCCGTCGGTCTCTGCTTCGTTTACGAATAGTTCAGGGCCTAAGCGATGAGCTTAGAGTTCGAATCGTGATAAGAGGAATAAATGATGCCCAAGTCCGTGCAGCAGCAGCCAACGCCAATTTAACAGTTGAAAATTTAGTGTCGTTTTTAGCTATTTACGTTAAACCTGGCCAAAGTAAGTTAGATAATCGTGGTCCGCCCCATGCTATGAAAAAGCGTTTTTCTGATAAGCCGGGCAATAAGTGTTTCATTTGTGGAAAGACCGGCCACTTGCGCATTAATTGTAAAAACCGCGGCAAAGCGGAGAGCAGCTCAAATTCAATTACTTGTTCGTTCTGTAAAAAGCCCGGACATAAAGAGACCGATTGCTTTACGAAAGCACGCTCAGAGGGACGTCCCATCCCCAACCAGCGTAAGGTGAACTTATGTAAAGCACTGACGAACGATACCCACAACAGTGATATTAGCACTGCAGTGATACAAGGGATACCCGTCGATATTTTAATAGATAGTGGGGCCCTTAATGTATCGCTTATGTCGTCAGCCGTAGTAAAACATTTTGTAGGACAGCGTAGTCCGACCTATTGTGTTCTGAAAGGTATCAGTGACACAGAAATTATAGCTCGTGAGTACATTAGTTTAACTGTCGAGTTTCGTGATATCACAGTGGATGTAGATTTCATTATAGTACCCTCAGACTTTATGAATACACCTATCATCATCGGTACCGATGTTCTCAATAGAGAAGGTGTCACATTCATACGTACGAAAAATCGACAGTATTTAACACGTGCTCCCACTCCGTCTATAAAAGTTAACTCGGCAACGGTTATTGATTTTAAAGAAGTTAAAACACCTCTTCAGGGGGATGAGTTTGCTTTATTGAAGACTGTGATAAATGATTTTTCACGATTTTTTATATCGGGCACCGCTACCACAACTGTAACTACAGGTAAAATGCACATTAACTTAACAAGCAATGTCCCAATAGCCTACCATCCGTATCGTTTATCATACCAAGAAAGGCTGAAAGTTCGTGAGATAATAAAGGACCTACTGAACAAAAATATCATTCGAGAATCGAACTCAGAATATGCAAGCCCGATCATCCTAGTTAAAAAGAAAGACGGGTCAGACCGACTGTGTGTAGACTTCCGGGCACTCAATCGCATTACTGTCAAGGATAGATATCCGCTTCCTCTAATTGATGATCACATAGACCGTCTAGGCAGTTCTCAATTCTTTACAAGCTTAGACATGGCGTCCGGCTTTTATCAAATACCTATAGACGAAGACTCCATCTACAAAACAGGGTTTGTAACTAACGAATCGCATTATGAGTTCGTCAAAATGCCTTTTGGGCTTTGTAATTCACCTACGGTGTATCAAAGGATCATAAATACCACCCTTAAGCGGTTTATTGAATCCGGGAGTGTCCTTGTATACATCGATGATGTACTTTTGCTAAGCCGTACGATAAGTGAAGGAATCGATTTATTACGTAATGTTTTAAAAACCCTTACGGACGCTGGCTTCTCTATAAATTTGCGTAAATGTTCGTTTTTGAGTACCAGCGTGGAATATTTGGGTCGCGTAATTAGTCATGGTCAGGTGAGGCCGAGCCCTGGAAAAATAGCAGCTTTAGTGAATACACCAGTTCCTACCACCGTTAAACAAGTCCGCCAATTTCTTGGGCTTGCTGGTTATTTTCGACGGTATATTAAAGATTACGCAACGAAAACCGCATGCATCTCGCGACTCACAAAGAAAGACGTAAAATTTGAGTGGGGACCTGAGCAAGATCGTATCCGCCAAGAGTTGTTGGACATTTTGACTAAAGAACCTATACTTGCAATTTTTGACCCAGAATTGCCTACTGAGCTCCATACGGATGCAAGTAGTGCTGGTTACGGGGCTGTACTTATGCAGCTTCATAAAAATGGCTCTAAGCGGGTGGTAGCTTATTTCAGTAAAGTAACCCAAGGAGCAGAGTGTAGATACCACTCGTACGAGTTGGAGACATTGGCTGTCGTGAGAGCAATGCAAAATTTCAGACACTATTTGATAGGTCTAGCGTTCAAAGTTGTAACAGACTGTAATGCTCTTAAAGCCACTGAACGTAAAAAAGACTTGCTTCCCCGAGTTGCACGTTGGTGGATATACATGCAAGATTTTAACTTTGTGATAGAATACAGGAAGGGAGTGATGATGGGTCACGCCGACTACCTAAGTAGGAATCCACCTACGGTGCAAGTCAATCATATCGAAAAACCAGTTAGTTGGGCGCAAATGGCACAATCAGCCGACAACGAAACTCAAGACTTGCTTCAAAAACTTCGAGACGGCCTTTTAGATGCACGACGTTATGTCATTCGAAACGACACTCTTTATTATCGTCACTCTCTTACTGGAGAGGAATCAAGATTGTTGTGCTTCATTCCAAAAGGGCACCGGCTCAGTTTGTTACGCATTTTTCACGACGAACATGACCATATCGGAGCAGAAAAGACGTTGGACTTGATTCTAAAACATTTTTGGTTCCCGGGTCTCACGTCTTTTGTAAAAAAATATACTTCACATTGTTTGGTTTGTGTTTCTAGAAAACGAGTACCTAGGGCTCCTAATCAGCCTATACAGTCGTGGGAAAAACCTGGCGTGCCCTTCAATACAGTACACGTAGACTCATTAGGTCCCCTACCTGAATCAGAGGGACACAAATTCGTACTTATTTTAGTAGACGCTTTTACCAAATACTGTCTGCTTTATCCTTTACGAAGACAGGACACAGAAGAATTAAAACGTGCATTTAATAACGCGATATCATTATTTGGCACTCCTAAGCTGATTGTGTGCGATCGCGGTCGCATGTTTGAAGCCTCTAGCTTTACACATTGGGTGACTGAATTGGGCTGTAACATCCACTATATCACGCCCGAAATGCACAACGCTAATGGACAGGTGGAGCGTTATGCAAGAACGGTTCTCAACATGCTTAGAGTAGAGAGTCGTAACAACACCTCCGGGTGGTTTAAGGCGTTAAGTAGAATCCAATTAGTTCTCAATATTACAAAGCAAAAAACTACCCAATTTGCTGCTCTTCATCTGTTAACTGGCACAGACGCAACAACTCCGGTTATTCGAGCGTTAATTAGAGACGTTGCTGTCGAAAGTACTAGCCCCAATCATGAGGCTGTGAGAGAACTTAACCGAAGTCACGCTAGAATGTTACTTGAAAGAAACCAGAAGAAGCAAGATCTTCGTGTCAACCACCCTCGAAGACCTCCCAGGGTATTCAAAGTCAATGATCAAGTGTTCGTTATCAAGAACTCACAATCAATTGGAAAACTTGACGCGGGAATGAGAGGCCCGTATCGTGTGACGAAGATTTTGCCCAGCGATCGTTATGAGCTCAAATTGTTAAGCGGCGCTCGTGGCAAGACTACGCAGGCAGCAGCTCAGTATATGGTGCCGTGGAAAGGAGAATGGTGCCCTGAGACTTGCTCAGCGTTTTTCGAGAGTAAGTGCTTAAAAATTGTACTTCTATGTTACAGTAACACCATGGTCTAATGTTGGCGCTAGCACATAAGTCCTGTGACACATGTCAGCGATTCAAGTTGGACCTGTAGTGGCGCCTTCGAGGGAGTGTAAAGGGGCGCTCCAGGTGGTGTTGCATATCAGGCGTTGGCCTGGCAGACGCATTTTCTTTTATGCGTATCAGGGTTTTTCCCTGGCAGATGCATTGTTTAATGCATATCAGGCGTTGGCCTGGCAGACGCAATTTTTTTAAATGCGTATCAGGGGTTTGTCCCTGGCAGATGCATTTTTAATGCATATCAGGCGTTGGCCTGGCAGACACTCGAGTGTGGGCGGGGAATTTAAAAGTCGTACGCACCAAATAAAATTTTCATGCAAGATGATGTATGAGACATGAGTGCATAAGAAGTGAAAGTGACAATTATAAGTTTTTTTTTTATGTGTGATTTGACTGTGAAAGAGGGCCTTGAATGTGAGAAGATTGAAAGGATAGGCAACAATGTTACAGTGTCAGGATTAACTGGTACTTTGTTTTCATAGACACTGACGACGAGAGCGACGTCGACTCAGGAGCAGTGGCTGGTCCTTCTTCCAGATAAAGCTTCATCTTCAAATAAATCTGCGGCCGAGGACGGCGCATTATCAGGAAAGGCCGTATTAGAGTACCGTGACAAAAATAAATAAAGTACCCTCAGATATTAAGTTACCGTCACAAAAATTAATTAAGTACCCTCGGATAATTTGTTTTTTTTTGTATGTCATCACCTATCAAACCTATAAAAGAGATCGCTCTCACTCAAAGGACACATTTCTTCGTCAGACTTTGAGCCGAACGGATCTGGTAGCGATCGACGCCATCTGCAGTAAGTTTTTTAGATTAATATCTCTCTGTGATTTGTGATTGTTTTTCTTTGTGATTTATTTGTTTTCTATGATAAATGAATTTTGGTTGCTTGTGAAAAATGAGTGTAAATTATTTAAATGTGTGATCGTTGTGATTCGTAATTCAATTAAAGTGAGAAATTGCCTAATTATAAATAAAAACTGATTTTGTTAATCAATTGTTTTTTTTTTATTATAAAAACCTACTTCTGACGCTAAAAATATATTTATGTTAGTCTCAATAAAATGTTTTTGATTGAAAAACACTACACTACTTCAAACAAAATTCAATATTACAATAATAAAATACCATTACAAAATCCTCAAATATTTAAAACGAAATCTGCGAATTCATTGATGAATATCTGAGTATCTCAAACACGAAATTTAATGCCTCAATCCAATCAGAGTCCAATCAAGTGTAGCGAATAATTACATTCATACATAAAATATTTATGTTCGTTTATCGTTCTGTATAAGACACTGTTCTATTTAATGGTAGTATATTTTATTGGAACATACGTATAGCATTTGGCAGTCGGCCTGGCGTCGAAATACTAAGTTCAAAGAACCCATTCGTACTGCTCGATACGGCAAAAACTCGTGTTTGTGGATACCGTGAGTAAAAACAGTCGTGGATGGTGCGCGATTCTCTCAATGTCTTTCGTAGTTTCCAGATTGTATTTCAGAAATAGAGAAAAGCAGCAATAAGATCACCTTTTTGCTGAATCATTGCGCCATCAATTAAGATAAGAAAAAGCACATACCAAACGTGGCATTGCAAACAAAAGTTCTACTGAATCAAAGAAATGATTAAATGGCCTTTATTAATAGTGAAATTAGAAATAACATATTAATTTTTATAGTTTTTTAGATATTTTATGTTGGAGTAAAAATCTCAATTACTTGCTGTGTCTAATCCTTTGGCAAAACGCGGAGAAAGAAAACGTGGAAAATTAAACGGAAAGGAATTGAGCTTTCGTGTAATTCTAATCCCAGATTATTGTCCGGTTCATCCGGATATAGCGTAATATCTAATCCTTTACTTAACGTGTGAAAATGAGGTTAGTTCTATTGTGGTGTTGTTAATAATAAATGTTTATACAACAAGTTATGTAGATTTCTAAATAAAAAGTTTTGTTGGTAATTGAATAATCCTCTTGATAGACCTACTCGCCAGCAAATCCTAGGTTATGTAAAGGGAAATGGTAATTAATTATTATTTACCCTGTATTGAATTGCAAAAATTTTTTTTCATAGAAAACTCTTGTAATTTCTGATATCCGCATACACACATACATAAACTGACGCCTTTTTCCCAGAAGGGATAGGCAGGAGTGCTACCAGGACAAACACGTCTCGCCTTGTAGGTTCCGCCCCAGGTTGTGATAGGGGGCGAGCCTATCCCCATATCGAGCATAAATTCCTGATTCCATAGATTAGATTATTCCGTAGATATATTGACTCCAGACTGATAAGTAACAGTAAAATCAAATATCACTTTGCTCTACCCGGGATTCGAACCCGAGAACACAGCTTTGCAATCTTACCATACAACTGCGCAACCCAGGCAATCTGCAGTCAAAACATATATCTACAAACTCATATATTACTGAGTTCAGATCTACAACATTTCATTTCATTTCAAGAACTATGTGTACTATTTGGCATATTTATTTAATAACTAAAACCAAACTAAATCTAAACAACCATACAAAAAAACTTTTAAACCGTAACTGCACCTCAAATAACACTAGAGCAAAGGCCAAATCCGAAACGGAACAAACTTATAATGATCCAATTACCATACAAGGTGCTTGGAACATTCCGCATTAGAATTCCATACAAACTATTGTGTATAATTTATTCCGATCGCATATAACATAAATGATACCGAAAAGTTTATTAATGGACATTCCGGAGGTGGACGGTTGCTCTCCTGAATTTCGTGCACTGAATTTATAATAATATGGGAACAGTTTTGTTGGTGACGCTGCATTGGATCCTGTTTCTATATTGATTTTATATATTTATTCTGGCCCGGCATAGTGACCACACTGCACCTAATGATGAGTGCAAATGATTGTGATATCTCTTGTTTGAATTAGATAAATAATTCGTTTAATGCATGGGAGTAATATGGTGAGTGTAACTTGACAGCCTCTGTGACGTTATTGTAGTACGGTATGACTGCAAAGCTGAGGTTTTGAGTTCGAATCCCAAGTCGAGCAAATTGATATTGGATTTTATCCGTTATCAGCCTAGAATAAGAAGTTTGTGCTCAATATGAGCGGCAGGCTCCCCCCAATCACATACGTGGGACGGAAAATGCAAGGCGAAACGTGAATGTCCTGGTTGCACCTCTGTCTACCGCTTCTGCAAAAAAGGCGTGAGTTTATGTATTTATGTTGTGTATACCATGAGTAGCGTTACTCTCATCTAAAGATAAAATTAAAACTTAAAATGGTTTATTAGTATCAAGTCATTATACATTTTTTTTTAAATACCAATACAACAAAGGGACTATAATTAGTACTATGGAAAATGACTTACAGTCAAATACGAGTAGTGCTCCGGGAAGAAGAAACCGTTTTGCCAAATCGAATTTACACCCTTGCTTGGTTGATTGTTATATGGTGGATGCGATTTTTTCTCCAATTTTTTAACGTTCTGAAATCTTACTCCCCGAAAGAAATTAAAGAACAAATCTGACATCGATAGTCGTCATTTTATTCATACCCAATTACTCTTTTACTACAAATCCGATAGATAGATTAAAAAATCATTTATTTTAGTTACAATAAACACAAAACAATCTTAAAAATATAACAAAAACATAGGTAATCATTACGAATAGGTACATGTGTAGAATATTGTAGCCGCAATCAGGCCCCACCTTAGCAATATGCAATGCTCCAAGGAGCAAATCTTGTATTTCTGCTGGCACTTGTCTAGGATAAAAAATGTATTCGTCTGTTGTAAACTGCTATTCATATTTATAACAATAACATATTATGTTAAACAGAAGACACAGACCTAATATCAATGGGATAAGTGATTAAAAGAAAGAGTTTTAAGAAATCTTCACTTGCCTCCAAGTACATATCGAATTCACAAACATCAACAGGAGTAGTCCAACCTTATTCCCGTCATGCATGAGTCAGACGAAACGGCTCTTGGATCTCATATTTTCTTCAAATAAAATACAAGCAAGCAAAGTTATGATTTCTATCTTGTTCCGAACCGGCTTTAGACGTGGAGCTGTGAGGCGTCATATTTTATTTTATTGAATACTTTATGATGCTTTGAATAGCATTGTCAACGTAGATCTTTTATGTTATGTATAAATTGATCCCGTCTCGGCATTCTTATTTATTTTTGCAAGTTGTATAAACATTATCACACATGCTAAAGCTTTACAGTTTTACCTGTAGATCTTTTATATAAGAATCAATGAGTTTATGTAGCTGTACTATACTGTGTCAGCCTATATACGCCCCACTATGAGGCACTGGCCTCCTTTATAATTGAGAGTACGATTGAGAGTGGTAAGACCATAATATAGTGGTAAGGCCATATAGAAATTCTTACAAATCGCTATGGTATTTGTAAGAATTTCATGGCAACAAAAAAAAGTTATAGAAAAACACGATCTAACACATACAATTGGTAATAAAGCAACATCAGAAAGCCACGCTTGGATTAGAGAACATAAAACAGAAATAGGAAATACCAAACCATCCGTCTAATTAAGCCGAACTGGCTTCAATGTAATTCTACTTCGTAACAAATAACAAGTTCGTACTTTCACACGAGCGTTAGACGGCGCGAAACTAATGTTGGATACGTATTTCGGTCAATTTCGGTTAAAAGGAATCTTTTTTGAGACTTTTGGCACTGTCTATTTTTACATGTCGCATTTTGATTACTACCGGACATATTGAGACTTACCATCTTATGTCTAAGAATGGCGAACGCAGCGGAACACCAAGCATAGCTTTGTAATTTATGGTATTGTTTGGTTTTAGTACAATCCATAAGCGGTTGTATTGTTTACCATCAGGCAAGACATGCTAGTCTCGCCATTCATTGCAGTAATAAAAGAAACTATTCCAATAGTCATAAATAGCGTGATGTTATACTCGTATATTGTTTTTCAAATAAAGTAATTCACATTATTAATGTATTATTATTTTATGGATTTTATCTGAAATAAATATTTTATTATTATTATGACAATATTTTTTTAATGTAATACATGTCAGGTTTTTAAATCATTAATAAAATATATTGTTAAGTAAATTATAATAATTGATCTTGCATATTTTGATTAAAATAACACAATGAAAATTAAATGGCATTAAAATTTAAAATTGTCGAAACTCATCCTTAAACTTTATTTCCACACTATGATTCTGTATCTATTACATCTTAAAATTCAGCACATGTTTACCAAGCGAGCAATCCTATACAGAAGATATTTTTCAACCACCCACTTGCTGCCACTACAAGAGACACAGACAATTATCTTCAAAACATTTATTCTCTTTGAAAACTTTCGTTTTAAGAGCACAAGTTGAGAACATAGCAGTTCTCATATCCGTAGCCAACACTCACGTTCTAACCGTCAAAAGTGTTTGAACTTCAGCTAACGGCAATTAACTGAATCGATTGTGACATTGCAAACTATATTTTCGATATTATGGGATGAGTTTGTATATCTTAGATATTTCCAAAAACTACTTTAACTATGAAGGGCAACAGCATGAAGACCTCCATACATACCGTTTTCTGTTGCACTCTCACGAAGCTTCTCTCATAAAGTGTGTCGTAACTTGAGCCTGACAGCCGTTTCCTATAATCTATCTATCTTTAACTAGAGATTTCATCACACATTTCGATACATTTTATTTTCAGTTAAGAAAGATAGAGAGATGTAGGTATGGTGTATATGTTTATAGATAGCTAGGTAAGATAAACATATATGTCAATCTTTGTTTCTTGAACTTTAGAATTGTACCGACATAATAATGGTATCTATTTTAACCTCTGGTTAAAGATAGATAGGATATAGGGAACAGCCGTTAGTCATACAAATGTTGCTATTATTTATATTTGCAAATTCCGTGATACATATCAAACAGCTTACTAACGGATCAAAGCAATTGAAACAGCAAAAATCCATGAATATTCGATTTTTATATACATTATAAATGCTCGTGAGCACGTGTGCCAGCCTAATGGAAGTGTGGTGTGCTAATGGGCATACCATTGGCTTTATTACTCGCGCCGAATCATACCACACTGTTAATTGACAATCGAAAATTCGGTGAAAATAGCAACGTGTTTACTAAACTGGAATATGTGGTGGGAATTGTTTGCCTCATGAATGCCTCATGAATAAATGCCGTCTATGAACTGGTGGTAGGTCTCTCATATGTGTAGTGGGCCTGGGTGGGTACCAACGCAATGTCTATTTCTCACGCCAAATAGCAATGTAAATACACTGTTGTATTTCGGCTTGAAGATCATTTTGGCCAGGGTAACTACTGGACATATTGCTACTTAACATCTTATATATCAGGATGGCGAGCGCAGTGGAATGCTAGGCATTGCTTTGTAATTCAAGGTGTTGTTTGGTTTTACTACTGTTCATGAGCCCTCGTGTCGCTTACCATCAAGTAAACGGTATGCTCGTCTCGCCATTCATTGCAATAAAAAAAATGAAGACTGACAATTTAAAAGAATAGAAAGTGTAATTATTTCTTAAATTTACGCGAATGTTACACATTCAAATAAAACTTATTTTTACGGACGGTGTCCGCCCCTTGACCACGAAAGCTGTAAAGTATTCAAAGCGTCAGGAAGTAAAAAAATGTAAAACTGAAACAAATCCGTGATAAAATACGAAAAGTAATAGTTTTATTTCAAGAATAGAAAATGTTATTGGATTAGATCCTCGGTAATATTTTTCAAGTAGTACTAACATTTACCCAAAATTCCTCTGAGAACAGTTCGTGGTAGCTCAAGAGGTCATAAAGGAATCTAGAGAGACGAAATTTAGATCGACCCGGTCAGACAAATTAAAAGGCCTCGTGAGAAAGCAATAGTGAGTTAGTATGGTGAGCTCCAACATGCGCTCATTGACCCGTCTGCCAAACATGTGTGAGGATGAGAAAATGTTTTATAGTTAAAAGCTAACGGCTTAATACTAAAAAGGCAAATATTCTAATTTAGATTAACGCAATTATTACCAGTATACCGATTCTTTGTTCTTGCTCTTGCTTCACTCAGCCATATGAAATTCGTATCAAAAATATTTACAACGAATTATTAATGAACTGCTCTGATTTAAACCAACTTGTATATTTTGTAATAATCGTTACATTGTAAACAGGTTTTGAAAAGAACGACCCTAGAGTTTTATGCCCGTTCTTCTCTAGTAAAAATCGCTTTCCGAACCGGATGGTAGATCCAAAAAAAAAAAAACTAAATCTAAATGATGTTGAAAATTTTAATGGATTCAATAAATTATTTTTATTTTCATTTTTTCATTAGACAAATATCAAAAATATTTTTTAGAATTGGTCATATTTTTTTAATTTAAATCTTTATTGTACCCAAATATTATAAAAAAACTACAGAAACAATAATACAAAAAGTAAAAATGGCGGGCATATCGCTCAACAGCAATGTCTTACAGACAACCACGGGATTAGAACGGTTGGAGGCCGGTAGTACATGAAGTAAAGGTACTGTTACGATTGAAACTTTTCCTCAATGTCTAGAAAATAATACCTTCAGCGTAACTTAAGGCATATATAAATTATAATCAAGTTTCAAAGGTAAAGTATATTCAAATTACAATTCGTAATGAACACTTTGTTATCGTTTATTTATTAATAACAAATATGTACCAATTTCCCAATGACTCCAGTGTCGCGGAGGTAATTATAACTTTCGACATAAGCCCCAAGCAAAGGAGAAATAAGGCAATAAATAAACAAACACCCGGCCGGGTCGGAAAGTTTAACGAAATTGTATTACGGTGACCCTATTACGAAATCTTAACTTTATTAAACTTGTATAAAAATCAAATTATGTTTGATTGTAGTCTAAATTATACATATTTGATGAAGATTAATAAGAAACGACTTTGTTGAAAGTCATTGTAGCGATCCATATAAAATTGCTCCAAGTTTTCGGGCTTATTGGGCGACATTGATGTAAAGCCAATCGAAATTTAATAGTAGTGACGTCTAACGTCATATCCATGTGCTACTTATCGAAATAAATGATAGAAATGAATTGCGTTAGTTATATCAATTATTAAAGGGCTTTCTAATAATAAGTTTAGTGAAAATGCATAATATATGTACATAATATGTAAATTATTTTTGCTTAGATATTAATTACTATTTGTAGCCAATTTCAGAAAAAGCCAAAGCCTATATTATTTTGAATATAATATCACAATATAGGCAGGAGCTATCTTGACTTTTGCTGTATCATTATATTTCAGGTGGATGTTGGATTCTTAAGTCTAAAAAAAATATAAAGGACCTATTAAAAATTGCATGCTTGTGAAAAAAGCTCTTAAGTTGACTTCATAACTCATAAGTTAGACTTGCTTTAATATATTATAAGAATACGTTCAAACAAATCCGATATAAACAGTATAATATATTTTCAAGACTGTAACTTATGTAAGAACTTTCAAAAAGTTGAATTAATTTATTACATTTGACAAACTTAATAAGATTCGAAGGTTAATGAGCTGAGAACGAAGTTCGTCGTTTTCATTGCCTATGGGAATATAATTTTGTGATTGCGTAATACCTGTAAGGTAAAATATTACAGCCATTCTCTGAAATAATTATGTATCAGATTGGCTTTCTGGAAGACACAACTTTACAGATTTCTGACAAGAATGCCCTGAAAATTTTAGATCCAGGACTCACAAAAGAACCGTTTTCACAGTGTTTTCTAAATTATGATATATCTGCTGAAAAATATTTTCATTTACTTTTTTGAGCATTTCTATTTTTCATCAACATGTTTCCAAAACATATGATCCATACGAAGTATTAATTACTACATGTAAATCCATCAGAAAATATTATATTTAAAAAAATCACTCAACATTTTTAATATTTATTTTCCATGCATCAGATTGTATAAAATGAGAAAAATATGACACGGAACGTTCGAGTCATCGGACACTCCCCTATCTATTCTTGGCACGACATAATTAACTTCATTTTGGCGGTAATAAATTTCATTACCCTACCGTGCTTGTACAGTGCGAAACATCCTGTCGATACAGCTTATCTTCAGTATATTTTTTTTATTTTCTTTATGACTCCGTAAATATTGTGTCTCACCTTTATTGACTAACTGATGAATACCTAACACAAAATACAACTATGCCATAGAAATTATTCTAAACTATATTATATTCTTCTTGTGGCTGTTTTTTATTACGGATTGTAAAATTTAAAATATTTTTCATAGTAATTCTTCTATTACTCACTGATGTATAAAACACAACGTGTACCATCGCTGTTTAATTGAACAACCAAATTAACTGCGAATACAAACCTAACCTACATCAACGGATATGTATACCGTAGGGTCAATTCTTCATGCATTCATGTAGGGATGTGGGGGTGAATGAAAGATCAAGCTCGACACGGCACTTTTTAATATTTTTAAATTTAACATAATACTAATATAATTAACATAGCGCAAACGGTTCACAGAATCACTACCTTTTCGCCAAGCTTGTTTATATCAAAAAAAGAAGGGAGACGGCAATCGTCGCCTCTCACTTTATTGAAAACTTGGATACACAACAATAACAATGATATATATATATAGATATGATAACATGTCATTTAATTTAATCGAATACTTGATCCTACCTACGTACACGCCTTTTTCCACAAGGGGTAAGCGGTGGTGGCAGGACACCCGCATTTGGCCTTATATTTTCCATCCTATGATGTGATAGGGAGAGAGCCTATCGCTATATCGGGCACAAATTCCTGACTCCGGGCTGATTATGAATAGGAAAATCCTACACCACTTTTCCCGAACCAGGACTCGAACTCGAGACGTCAGCTTTGTAATCTCTCTGCAATTCTATCCCTTCAACTGTTCAACACGTATTTTAAACTGAAGGAATTTCCAACATTTTAAAATATTACACTCCTTTAAAGGTGGCGTAAAGTAATACCAAGTCAGAGGAATGTTATGAAATAAATGTGTCACTTGGATTCAGGTAGGACGAGTGCAGACGTGTGGTGCCTCAGGAACCCATGGGATAACTTACGGTACGGACGCTCTTGTGAATTGCACGTGTCCTGAAACTTATACGACGATGCGCTTTTGTTTCTTTTGCGTTTCAACAAAGAGTATTTAAGTCACAAGTCGAGCAAATAAATACTAGTTACAGGGTCCGGAACAAAATCACACGCCAAAAGTGGCCGAGGTTGCTTATAATTATACATTTGAATTCCGAACCACAAGATGCAGCAAAAAGTCTTAAATTATAATCAACTTCAGGTAACAATAACCTTATAAATTTAAATTAAGAAATATTATTTTTTGGACCAGACTAAAATCAAATAAGACCACACGCTTATTTGTGCTCTTATTTTTCTTCCCGTTTTTAGGCCGTTACTTATAATCTAGGTTTACAAACAAGAAGCGAAATTGATCTTTTAAAGAAATAATGGACACAAACACCTAACCAAAATAACGTTTTATTCTTAAAACTTATTACACCAATTATTAATCAAATCAAATAATATCAATTATACAA
The DNA here is from genome assembly GCA_030180105.1 of Hyles lineata. Classification (NCBI taxonomy): domain Eukaryota; kingdom Metazoa; phylum Arthropoda; class Insecta; order Lepidoptera; family Sphingidae; genus Hyles; species Hyles lineata. Next base: position 129,581 of record JARJEE010000031.1, read on the forward strand.
ATAATGAGCCCACAATTAACACGAAAACTACTCTTATGAACCGACAAAATAATATGACACGAGAATCAACAACGCTCCGTTCAACCGCGCGCCAAAAAAGTGAGCCGCAGCGCCACCAACTGTCAAGCTTTTATTTTTATTTTTTTTTGCTGCACAGGCTAATTTGTTTTTCCCGAGTAGGAGTTTGTTAAGACGGCCGTTCCTGACAATTAGTCGTCCTCGACGTTTTCTCCACCAGATTCAACATCATCTGCAACATGAAATTAACAGAATTGAACTACAAACACTCATGCACTTATTATGATTACAGTCTGAAGCCATTAAAGCAAAATATAATTTCATGACAATAAATCTAAGCAAGATTTGCACAGGCAAGCGTGCACTCATGCCTCCGCAAATCCGTAACGAGAGAACCAATGAAATAAATAACTTCAGCTGTAGGCATTACACATCGACAAACATTTAAGATGAATTCCAAGTGATTGAATTCCGGATTTCAATCACAAGTAATACACCAACAAAAATCTAAGTAACAATGGCGTACCAACCACTTACACCTAACATAAAGTGACATGGTGGGTATTTACAAAGTAACATAGCCGACACCATTCACGAGTGACATAGGCACTGCTCACATAGTAGAGCAGTGCTACTCACAAGCGACATAGACACTATTTGCACAGCAACATAGCGCTATTCGCACAACATAGCCGCCACTTACACGCAGTAACATAGCGCTATAAACGTGACATAACCACTACTTACGTGAAATAACATAGGGCTATTTGTAATTAACATGGCATACGTTTTCTAATTCGTTACCTTACAGAGAACTCGCCAACGATTTACAAAAGACCTGATAACAATAATGCTCATTTTGCAAATACTCACCACTTTCGAAGAAAGCTTGGCAAGTGTCCGGCGTCCATTCACCACGCCAAAGGACCATATGCTCAGCGGTAGCCTGAGTCTTCTTACCGTATGAGCCAGCAAGCAGCTCCAGCACATATCGATGATGAGGTAGCACACGCATGACTTTATAAGGCCCACGCATGCCTGAGTCCAGTTATCCCGTACTTTGGGAAACTTTGCTCACGAACACAAAATCACCTACCACGAAGTTGCGTGGTTGCCGACGACCCTCATTGACATAAGCATCTTGACGCTGTTGATTTGCTTCGAGTACTTCGGACGCTCGTTGTCTTTTGAGGAGCATCAACGCTTCTCTATTGGGGCTAGAATTATGTAATGCAACGTCACGCACCAAAGATCTAATAACTGGGGTTGTTCCATCAATGCCCACCAAAAGCTGTAGCGGCGAGGACTGGGTTGTGGCCTGTTTTGTTATATTTAAATTAAGTTGTACCTTCCAAAGCACATTAGACCACTGAACACCTTTATGACCAACTTCAATACGTAGTAGGTTGAGTACAGTTCGGCAGTATCTCTCTACCTGGCCGTTTTCATTGTGCATACCGGGTGTAATAAAATGTATTGAACAACCCATCTCGTCAACCCATTTTTTAAATGCAACACTTTCAAACATTCTCCCTCTGTCGCAGACTATAGTTGACGGTGTGCCAAATAAAGACACGGCGTTTGAGAACACGCGTTTTAATTCGTCAGAGTCTTGTCGGTACAGAGCATAGAGCAAACAATACTTTGAAAATGAATCAACCACTATCAAAATGTATTTAAACCCATTTGATTCAGTGAGAGGTCCAAGAACGTCGGTATGAATGACTAAAAACGGAGTATCTGGTTTTGTCCAAGATTGAATTGGCTGTTGAGGTGCCCTGGGTACCTTTTTATGTGCTACACACACAAGACAATGTCCTACGTATTTCCTCACGAACTGACGCAATCCGGGAAACCAGAAATGTCGTAATATTAAGTCAGTCGTTTTGTCAATGCCTATGTGGTCATGGTCATCATGAAATACCCTCAGCAACAGAGGCGGCTCGTGAAATTTTTTGATGGGGGTTCACAAAAATATAATTGAAAAACTAGAGCTTACTATTTATTTTATTTGCATACAAAATCCATTCGCCGGTCTTTTTGGCGTGCGAAGATATCTATTTCTTTCTTGTGAAAATCAGAAATGGAATTAAATAAGCGTTTTTCTATGCTTATCATACACTAGCAGCCCGGCCCAGCTTCGCCCGGGTACAAATAGATTTCTGTATAATAATATGTACGTATTATTATTATACATATAAACCTTCCTATTTAGGCACGCTGCCGCCGACCCGGCCGGCAAGTACCGCCGCAAGCGCTACGTCCCGCAATTTTAAATCTGTAATATCTTCGAAAATATTCATTTAAATCTTGTGCTGTAAAGGACCATATAGACCTATATTAAATCAACAATGTATTTAAGCTATTTAATTGGATAAGGATTAATGCTGTATTGGTTAAAATCGCTTCGAAAATTAGCCATTATTTGTCGTAAAAAGTAAATGACAAAAAAATGTTATTGTGGTATATCCATAAGAGACAGACATATACCATCGCGGAGTTTTCTGTAGACCTTTTCAATGTGTACAAATAATTCGTACATTATTTTGATAAATCTCGTAGGGTTCAGCCTGCGTTTGCAATGTAAGCGGAAAAAAATTGATAATTAACGACATCACATTAGAAACCTCAAAAATAACAATATTTTTCCACTATTTAATGGATGCTATTATACATGTAAACCTTCCGATTAAATCACTCTATCTATTTAAAAAAATGTAGTGATAATGCATTGAGACGGTCTTACGCCATAGTATTTCGCGTAAACGTTTTGACTTTATTTAACGTCGAAAAACAATGTTCACATTCTACTGATGTCATAGGAATATAGGAATGGTGCATACAATATTTAAAAGTTTTACGCTTTCAGCAAAAGCTGCTATAAATTACTATTAAGTCATTAAGTTGTTTGTATACATAAGAACGACAACTGCGCATAAGTAGGATATCCCATCGGCGCGCGCACGGTACGGCTGGCTGAACGACAACTGAGTGACGCGTGAGCGGCGCTCCGAAATACGCTAACTTCTCATACGATATCTTTTGTTTCACGCGCCAGCCCGGATCGATTGCTCTCTTTCGCACGCATTGAATACAGTACTAAGAGTCGTACTAAACTTCGTTTCATAGGAGCGCAATCGCTGGCGCTCCACTCGTTACAAATTGACGTTACATGTAATATAATAGACTTTTTATAGGCATAGTAAAATATAACGAATGTAATGTAAGGATCTTATGCATTATAAATATATATAAATTATTAAATTAGCTAAGTATGTAATTTTCGTGGGAGTGCACTGCACCAGCGCTCTTTCGGATGAGCCGCCACTGCTCAGCAAACTGAGGCGATGACCTTTCGGGATAAAACATAAAAATCGCGGTTCTTCGCCGGTTGGCGTATATTTATAAAACAAAAGTTCATTCTTAATGAAATATCGGTTTGAATCTAATTGCCCTTCGCGTAATTTAGTTATCAAATCCTGTGTTTCGGAATCTGCAGTCTGAGCGATCTTCGCCCAATTATTCGGATTACGAATATGTGAAACATTTACAGGAGGATGGCGACTCAAGAAATCCGCGTGTTGCATTAAGGAGCCCTTTCTGTATTCTAAGGTGAATTTAAAATCTTGCAGGTAGACCCACCAGCGCGCTACTCGAGGCAACAGGTCCCTCTTTTTTGCTGTAAGTCTCAAGGAATTACAATCCGTCACTATCCTAAAGTCGATGCCAATAAGATAGTGGCGAAAGTGCTGAAGCGCACGTACAATAGCCAAGGTTTCCAGCTCATAACTGTGATAGCGAATTTCTGCGCCCCGCGTAGCCCTACTAAAATAAGCAACGACTCTTTTCCGTTTATCGGAATGCTCCTGTAGCAATATAGCACCAAGCCCAATAGAACTGGCGTCCGTATGAAGCTCCGTAGGTAATTTGGGGTCGAAGACCGCTAAGACAGGTTCATTAGTTAGGTAGTTAATAATACAATCGCGAGCAACATCTTGTTCGGAACTCCATGAGAACTGTTCGCCTTTACGGAGCAATTTAGCTATGCAGGCCGTTTTAGAGGCGTACCCGGGAATGTAACGCCGGAAATACCCCGCAAGTCCCAGAAACTGTCGAACCTCTCTCACGTTGGAAGGTTTAGGAGACTTGACCAGTGCTTCAACCTTTCTTGGGCTCGGCCTAACCTGACCCTGGCTAATTAAACGTCCTAAATATTCTAATTCGGTGTCTAAGAAAGTACATTTCTTTAAATTTATTGAGAACCCCGAATTAGTTAGTACAAGCAACACTTCACGCAACGTCTCAAGTCCTTCGTCTATTGTGTTCGATAACAAGAGTACATCGTCAATAAAATTTAATACCCTACCGGTTTCTATAAGAGGCTTGAGGGTCTTAGACATAATCCTTTGATAGACCACTGGTGCGTTAGCCAACCCGTAAGGCATTTTTAAATATTCAAAATGCCCTTCGGGGGTCACGAACGCCGTTTTGCTGATTGAATCATTGTCTTTCATTGGGACTTGGTGAAAGCCAGTGGCCATATCTAGACTAGTAAAGAATTTAAACCTACCAAGCTTATCAATTTGGTCATCAATTAATGGCAAAGGGAACCGCTCTTTAATTGTGACCGCGTTGAGCGCCCGATAGTCGACGCACAACCTATCACTCCCATCTTTCTTTTTGACGAGAATGATAGGACTCGCATACTCGGATAGTGACTCTCGAATAATTCCCTTGCTAAGCAAATCATTTATGATGTTGCGAACCCTAGTTTTCTCATCTACTGAAAGTTTATAGGGACGATAAACTATGGGGGTAGTTGAACTCAATTTTATTTCCATGCTACCCGTGGTCACTGTGGACGTTGCAGTCCCAGAAATGAACGAATTCGAAAACTCTCTAATGATATCAAATAGCTGGTTTTTAGACTCACCTAGTAAAGGTGTCTTAATATGCTCTAGATCCACAGTGGTCACGTGTTGCACAGCTGGCATATTATCGTTTCTAATTAAACGTTGTTCTTTATCCGTTCGAATATACGTCAACCCCGCTCTATTTAGGACATCGGTACCCAATAAAATCGGAGCGTTAATACATTCTTTTGAAACGACATACAAGTCTACTTCTAACGAAACCTCGGGAAATTCTATAACAGTCGTAACATAAGCGGTAGTTTCGATTTCTTGACTGCCTATTCCTCGCAATAAACGGTAAGTGGGTTTAATATTAAACTTAAAATAATTTAGTGCGGTTTCCAAAATTAAAGAAATATCTGAAACACTATCGACTAAAACATCAACCGGTACTTTTTTAATCATAGCAGGCATTACGTTATTTTTCCCGTATTCGATTCTGAGCGAAAATTTACATTGCTAGATTTTTTATCATCACCCGCATTGGACCGTTGCTTTAAGAAGCACGACTCGACAAGATGTCCGTTTCGTTTACAGAATGAACAACGTTTCGAAGAGCCACCAGTTTTAGGTACGCTCGACGTTTGAGGAGATGTACTCGAATCAAGTCTAGACTTTTTAGGACAGTTCCACTTCTTATGACCCATTTTTCCACATACATGGCAAATGACGTCGCTATTATTTTGTTTAGGAATTTCGCGTTTCAGCGAGTGAGACGATCCCGACGTATAAGTCGACCGGACTGGCGCAGTGCTTCGTAAGTCACCTTTTGGTTCGTGTATACCGACAAAAAGTCAACCAAGTCTTTAGGCTCTAATTTAGCATTGGCTGCGGCAGCCTTAACTTGAGGATCAGCCAAACCCCGTACAACAATAGCTACTTTAAGCTCATCCGACAAACCACTCACAATATTAAGACGTAAAAGCGACTTACGTGCATATTCGGCATATGTGGCGTACTTATTAGAGCTAGTACACATAACTTCATAAAGGACGGTAGCTATATCGATATTACGCGGGCATAAAGAGCGAAATTCAATCTTAAAGTTACGCCACGACCTATCATTTGTAACCCATTTGTTAAGCCACGATTTTGCATCGCCACGTAAACAGCTACCTACGCGCCCAAGACACTCACGGTCATCCCAGTTATTTAGTTGTTGCCCGCGGTCTACCTCAGCACACCACACGTCAAAATCATGGATACTGGGATCGAACGGCGATATGTAAAAGTTTTGAGATCGCACATGAACTAACGCAGATAACGCTTCAACTATTTTATCCGTCGCGTCTTTATTACCGTTATTTACAGCACTAGTCGCGCGCGGTATGCCATCCGATGAACTCTCTCTTATGTCTGATTCACTACCAGGGATTGTTGCGACTAAAGGTATTGCCGACACTACACTTCGTTCATTACGTGGATGCGACAACGGCGTACTCGATTGTCTCGATTCTATCCTATTTTCAATCGCGTCTAGTCTTGAAAGAATCCTGTCCAAAGCATTATCACGAGAACTAGCACGTCCGCGATGAGACCGATGTCTACGAGAGCTATTACGAGACTTACGCGAGCTATCATAACATTTGCGGGAACTACGGTGACGTTCTACCGAACTATGACGAGAATTATTACGTTCGCGGATTCTACTTTTTGCAGGCTCATTATTTTTCGACCTACTCGACATTGTGCACAATAGTAGGTAATGAATTTGAACAAAAGAAAGAAGAAACACTTAACTTGATGGCAAACGAGCTATAGACACGCGGTATCAATCCCACTTCTGATTTTACAAACAAGAAGCGAAATTGATCTTTTAAAGAAATAATGGACACAAACATCTAACCAAAATAACGTTTTATTCTTAAAACTTATTACACCAATTATTAATCAAATCAAATAATATCAATTATACAAATAATGAGCCCACAATTAACACGAAAACTACTCTTATGAACCGACAAAATAATATGACACGAGAATCAACAACGCTCCGTTCAACCGCGCGCCAAAAAAGTGAGCCGCAGCGCCACCAACTGTCAAGCTTTTATTTTTATTTTTTTTGCTGCACAGGCTAATTTGTTTTTCCCGAGTAGGAGTTTGTTAAGACTAGTGTATATTTAATCGAAGTTTAAAAGACAAAGAGTACGAGTATTTCAGTTGTAAGATAAAAAGTCTAAAGTTATAAGAACAAGAGTCTTCAAGTTAATAAGGCACTTTTTGTGACCGCTCATAAAATCAGGTTTCAGTATCACACGTTTACGTTTGTACATAATTATAAGCGGAGGGTAGGCGAACGCTATTCACAGTTTTCGTCCTAAGATATAGGGATGAGGCTGTCCTTCAACAAGAAGGGCATAAAATAATTGACACAAAATATTGATCACCCTCTTGTTGTATCTTATCCTCAGAACATTATTATATTACTACTTTGTGATCGTTATTGACAAAAACCTAAATCCAATCTCTAAACCTTAATTCTGCTTCAAAACTCATTCACTAGGTCACTCGACTATTATTATTATTATTATATCGACACCTCCCACGCATAAGGTCTTAACCACATTTTTACTGAAAAAGAGATTTTTAGCTTATTGTAATTAGGCACAAAAGCTTTATACATCCCTGAAAATAAAATCTTCATATTGTTAATAAATACCGAGATTTTTAAACGCCTATAGTCGTATCTGTTCAAAGTGCCCACGCATATGGCCCTATCACGAGTAACGACTATCTGCGTTGTACTATTAGCTCGCGCGAGACCCGTCAAAGTTAGTTACCGGCGTCGTATGACACTACCGGTACGCGCAATAAACATGGGATCTACATAAGAAAAATAATCAGATTTTGTTTGTATTTTGTGTTAATTAAGCTTTTATAATAGTTTTATTTTTATATGATAGCAAAATGAACAACTTACGCTCATCAAGAATCTTAAAATTAGCTCTCAAAAATTCAAATGTAAATCTGATCCAATGAAACTCATCGATCTGGTAAGTTGTGCTTAATAATTAATTTTAAACCATGTATATTTGCTTAATAATACGCAATTTTAACTTGATTTATTGCAATCTATGACGATATTTACGAATTTTTCAATGTTAAATTGTTTACATTTTGTCCAGCGCATAACGTCGTAACACGTTAGTTACGACGCTATGCGTTGTTTGTTTTTGAAAGTTAGGGGTCTTAACTAGTACTTGCGACTTTATGCGCTGCTTTTATTTAATTAAGATTGTGTCCATATAGTCGTTTCTAGCACATACAATGATATGCTTCGACCACAATATGATATAAGACTTTATGCAATGTGGCAGTTGCTAAATTAAAGTAAAACTTTGAAATCTTATGAAACTGATTGATTGTATTTATTACATACATACATAAACTCACGCCTTTTTCCCAGAAGGGGTAGGCAGAGGTGCCTGGACATCCACATTTCGCCTTGTATGTTCCGTCCCACGATTTGATAGGTGGCGAGCCTATCGCCATATCGGGCACAAATTCCTGATTCCGGGCTGATAATGAATAGAAAAATCCAATATCGATTCGATTCGAACCCGAGACCTCAGCTTTGCAAGCGTACCTTAGTACAGCTACGCCACCGAGGCAGTCAGTATTTATTAATACCATTCTAAATTTGTCTTTTAGAATCACCAGATTCACTTGAAACGGAGCAGTACTGGAATTTGTACGAATCGCCGTAAGAATCTCTTATAAGTAATAATGATGCTAGAATAAGCTCATACGAGGTAAGACAAGAATTAAATAATTTCGAAGTTACACCTTGCCTGTCACTTTTAAGCGAGTTTTTTTTAAATCTTTATTAAATTATAGAAGGTTTTGTTAACAATATATTTTTTTATATTTAACATTAAACGAGACCCTTTCAACCTCGTTCCGAACACATTCCGTTAAACCGTATATCACATTCTCAATACTGCCACATATAACACAGTTTGGTAAGTGTATATTTTCCATAAGAAATGCAAAAGTATTTATAGGCGTGTTTCCAGACCGAAATCTGACAGCCATCACGACTTTATTTCTAGTCAATTTACAATTAATAAACCATGGCTTAACATTGAGATCAGGTTGAATGGTTTTATACCATATATCATTATGTAGAGATCTCTCATCAAAAGATTATTTCCACAACTTTTAAGCAGTAATTCCGAACTAAAGAGATAAGGTCTGTATAATGCGGTAAACAATTCACATGGTCTCCGTCTGTCATCGCTACCTTGGCAAGATGGTCTACCATTTCATTTCTTGACAATCCGACATGGGAGGATATCCATCATCCATCCATCCATCAGCCAAAGGAAGTCCACTGCTGAATATAGGCCTCCCCCAATGATTTCCACAGAGACCTGTTGGAGGCAGCCTGCATCCAGCGACGTCCCGCGACCTTTACCAGGTCGTCGGACCATCTTGTGGGTGGACGTCCTACGCTGTGCTTTCCGCTACACATATGGGCACATAGCGCGGAGATCTGATGACCGATGGGGTCGGAAAGTGCTCGAATGGAGGCCGCGTAGCGGAAAGCGCAGCGTGGGAGGATATAAATAGATAAAAATTACTTAATATCCTTCTTTCGAAGTTTCCTAATAGTGTCTAATATGGTATAGGCTATCGATGCTCCTCGAAAAATTGAGGTGCAACGAGCCAAACGCTGTAACGAACTCTTTGAGTCCGTTAGTATAACAAAGCTACCGCTACTAAAAACTCGACATATGAAACAGCCTCTAAGATTACCATTAATTTAATGTACATAATTGAAACATTACTATTTGATCTAAATTTCATTGACGTATTGATGTATTGATGACCCAAATGTTGTCCATCTTTTGAACCGTCCGTGTAAATAAAGTGAAATTTGAGTAGTGTATAGTAGGATACTTATTGCATAGAAGGTTTAAAATATTTGGACTTTATTGATGTTTGGATTTTCTTACACATTTAATAGAAGATTTGATAAATTCTGTGTCTATGTTACTAACCCAAGTAACCAATTAAAATTGCTCTAATTGAGAGGTTGAATGTATGTTATTTGTTTTAAGGGATTCATGAATTAACACCATCACAGGCTCGGTTTTACATCTTCAATATAGATGTTTATAAGAGGTTGCCAAACTGTCAATTATATCAATAGTTCCACTCTCTGTGAAAGACTTTGCTTTAAGCCAATACTTTCCGGCTAAATATTGCCGTCTTAAACGTAGCGGAGGGAGATACAACTCGTACTCCATTACATGGACTGGAGTACTCTGTATAAATCCTCCTATAACACGTAAGCATTGATTTTGTAACTTGTTCAATTTACTTAAACTACTTTTATTACCATTATCGTACAGAAAACTGGCATAGTTTAAATGGCTGCATATTATATATATTCTTAACTAACATTTTTATACTGGGTGCTTTTAATCACAAATCCTAATTTAACTATTTCAAGACTGATTAATTAAGTTGATTGATTAGGTATAAGTTCACAATGTTCCTCAAAAATATTATGTAAGATATAATTACCTTTATATTTTGTGCTGTATTAGCTGTAAACTTAAACAATATTAAAGTTGATTTGAAAAAAATATGGTTTTATGTTTAGTACAACTTCAAATATACATAACATGTTGTATATTCTATTATTTATTTTAAGAACCCTATCCACTGGTGAACTTTTTAACTATACAATAATTATGAGCAACTAAAACAACGTCGTAAAACTTGTTGGTACTTATGATATATATATTTTCTTAAGACGCATAAAGTTGTAACCTGTTGTAACTTGAAGGCATAGAAAATTTTCACCACGCATATCGTTGTAAGTCGTCGTATCTTAATAATGTGGCAGTTTTGTTTCAACGCACAAAGTCGTAAGTATGTAATTATCGTTTTTCTCACTAATTAATGTTTTTATTTCTTAAATAGTCCCTAACTAATCAAGATACAGAGGAACTTTTGATTTTAAACTAGAAAGAAACTAAATATTTATACTCAATATTTAATAATCACATAATTAATCTTTAAATTACCGTACTGAAAACTTATCATAATCTCGATACGCCTTTGTGCGTGGGAGGGGTCGATATATTCTATAGGTAAACGTTCTACGTAACTCTCACTACTAACAATTTAATAATCGTTTAAAAAACTAAAATACACGCTTTAATAAAAAACCAAACTAAAAAAGTAAAAAATAATTGATAGTGAGTTAAAGGTTTTAATACATTTATTTTGACTAAAAACATCTATCTACGGCTATCTTATCAAAGGAAGATACCATTGCGCAACTTACCCACTCATAATTTAAAACAAAAACGGAAGATTCTGGATAAGGTAATGTCATATACTTTTTAAATTATTGTATGTCATCGGTCCTCGACAAATCTACAAAGTTAAAATTGAAAGAAAGAAAAATGATTTTATTATCGCGCAAACTAGCCGCATACAACACAGTAAGTACAATAATTATAAAAATAAAATATGACCGTTTAAAATGAGTCGAAATCGCGGCCAAAGGAGTCGGTTACGTACAAATATATCAGTGAAAGTAATATAAAGCGTGTTAAAAAAAAATAACATGTAACAATTTTACCGTCGTAGTTTATGTTTTAGCATCATAAGTAGCTAAGTCTTGAGAAGGACACAGTCGTCACGTTGGCATCTTAGAAAAAGGCAACCGAGTAAGAGGCTTAAGGCCTTTCGTCATGTATAAAAAATCGAAGGGTAAAAGGGATGGAAAAGTCATGAATATTTTTTTACAGGATAAACCTGTTAGTTTATGTAAGTGAAAACGGAACGCTTACATGTTATTTTTGGATGGTAGTAGCAGCCAATATGGATTAGTTTATATCCAGCCAGATGTTCAGAGGCCCGAAGATTCAGTATATTTATCATAAGTCAATCTATCATATCTATACCATAGAAGACAGTCCCTTAAATAGGAACTGAAGTAATTAACAGACTTGGTATAATAAACAAATATCCAATACTCGGGTATAACCATCTCAACAATCGGTACAGTTTTTATGGCGAAGAGTAGGCAGAGTGAGAAACTAGTGGCCCGCCTAATGCTAAACGTCCACCACAGCTCATGAGCTGTGGTGGACGTTTACAAAATTTACTTTTTTTTTTTTTTTACGATTACAAAAGCATGCTTTTGCAATACAAACCGCTACCTATGGTCGCTGCTGCCAGCCCGCACAAAACGGTAACATAGTCTGAAATCGAACCGTGGTATAATTGCGTGAATTATTTTAGCGGATGCTCTTCTCTATAATAATCAAACTAAATATTGTAGAATCCTTTGTTATGATGAGAGTACGAGTTTTTCTTTTATTGCAATGATTGGCGAGACGCGCTTGCCATTCACCTGATGAGAAGGGATACGACCGCGCATGATCAACGCCTTGAATTACTACGCTCATCATCCTGAGACATAATATGTTAAGTCTCAATTTTTTCTAGTGTCCTTCAAACAGAAAAACAACAGCACATTTACAGTGCTGTTTGGCAGGTGAAATAGACATTGCGGTGGTACCTACCCAGGCCGCGGGAGGTGCCTTGTTTTATGTCTTACTTCCCTCATATGTGGGGTCTACCACCAGTAAAGTCAAAATATTAAAGTCTCTACGTATTTTCGAGTCATCACAACGTTCAATACAGAAATCTCCAGGTGCCAATAAAAAGCCCATAAAGTAAGACATAAAACAAGACAATTCCCACGCGAATTAAGTTAAAATTTCATACGAAATCACAAAGTACCATGAAAACCTTTCGCATGGTTTTTATGGCGAAATTTAAACATAAAAATATTAGGGTCCTTGCCTTAACAACTGCCAGTATGCCATTGAGGGGTCATTGAATAACTCACTGAAAGGGTTTTCTTTCATTAAGGGCATTAGTTTTCGGCATAATGGCGTAATATCGCGTATGTCCGTTAAATTTGACCATTTCATTGAGAAATTATTGAGGTGTTATGAGAAAGCTTGACGATCAAGGAAGGGTACCATTAGAGTGACTGTAAATCGTATTTTGATCCAATATCCGACTGCAAGGACCATCATATTTCATATTTCAATCCGTTATTTTAGAACAAATGCTTTGTACGTATTTTTTTTAAATTGCGTCGTATGGTGAGACGAGCATTCCTTTCGCCTGTTGGTTAGCGAAATGACCACCTTTTTCTAAACCAAATACCATGAATAGAAAAGCAATACTTGCCATCCTGAGACATAACATGTCTTATCATGTTCAGTAATTACTTTTGCTACAATGTGCTTCAAACGGAACACAACAGTGCATTTATATTTGGCAGGAGAAAAAGAAGAAATAGACATTGCGGCAGTTCAGTTGCACATGTTCAAATAAAAATGATAACCTGTCGTTGAATGTTTTGCACTGAAAGACGCTAGAGCTTAATTACAAATTAAAACACATACCAAGCGAATTCATATTTTAATTTTATTAAACCCTCAACATTTAATTTTATTTAAGACGTGTCTAGACTTAACTTTAAAATTATTAATTTTGTTAAAGGTCCATTTCATTTTATACCTACGTAATATTTTACACTGAAAATTCTACAGAATTCCGTCTTGCTTTTTTACAAACTCAAGGCTATGCAGCTAGTTTCGTGTAGTTATACCCTTATAATATTATGTGCACACACCGCATTAAGTTAGTTAAAACCCACTAATGTTGTTAAGTCACCTTCCACGGCTACCAGGTAAACCTAAACTTACGTATGTAAACAGACTGGAGATATAAAGATATGTTTTAACACGATCGCTACTAACCTATCAAAATATTTTATAGTGATTAAATTTGATATCACATCAAAAGTAAAATCAATTTCAAAAAATCGAATGAAAATAATTGAAACAAATAAATATATTCACCCAACAGTCACATATATAGTCCTGCCCCCACACTAAGATCAACTCTTATGTAAAGGGTATCAGAAACTATGAGATACTTTTCGGTCTCACAAACACCCAGACTCGAAACAATTACCTGTGGTTCACACAAATATATATATATTAACATATACATTTCACAGGCGGCGTCTAACCAACTGAACCACGAAGGCTTTCAATTCACTTTATAATAATCGTTATCTGCTTATCCAGCAAAAATATACAGTAGGTAACTACACTCTCGAAAATGAAATAAATTAATATTATTTGCTACATGCAATGGTGACGCAATACCGAAGTATGTGGTTTCAATTAATATTGTTATGACTCCACCCTATATTCGTAAAATAAACTATTATTTTTTTGAAGTATAAAGTAGTAGTCAGGTGCACTTTTAAGATAAGAGCTGCGAAAAGTCTAGCTGTTACTTAATGGGAATTGATCACCGCTGCCAATTAATAATATAAATCGATCACTGCCCACTTCATTAACTTAGCTACTTGTTTTTAAAAAATAATTTAAGAATAGTTAATACGTTGATTCAAGGAGATAATAACGGGTATATTATAATATGATATAATAAAGTAGATAGCGATTATATATGTCAAAACAAAATGTGCAAAACTCAACTTGCACAAATGAAAAACTTTTCACCAGAACCCAAGCGAAATTTAAACTGCCCCTTTTCCATAATATTGTCACACAAAATCCTTTAAAATCTGGACGCTCTCCCAGCTTAGTCTAATGTAAATAGCCTTTAACTCCATTAATAGAACTGCAAACATCACCCAAAATATTAATTAAACAACAAAATAATTAAAATTTAATTACAAAGCTAGAAAACTTTTAATAAAATACAAAGGACGGAGTACGGCAGTCATAAAGCGTGAGTAAAACAGTTTGGCGCGGTGCGTGACGAGACCCACATTTGCAGGATTCTATTGTATGTGTTTGCTTAAACGTGGTGAGATAAATCAACAGTAACGCTATTTTGATCCTGTGCAAATTGTTAACTTGGTCGATTTAGGATCTCGCTAATTAGTGGCTATTTTGACTGATTTTGAGGTAGGTCGACAATTTCATTTTCTTATATAATTTATGTGTTATTGAAGCTAATGTACATCCTAGGTAAAATTATGTTTTTTTCTCATATCTTCTCTACTATTAATAACGGTTAGTTCAGAATCTACCAGGCTGGCCTTGTTTTTTTTATTATTGTAATGAATGGCGAGACGAGCATGCCGTTCACCTGATCGTAAGCAATACATACGACCGATGAACAGTACCAAAACCTAACACCTTGATTTACAAAGCAATGTTTGACATTCCACAGCGCTCGGCATCCTGAGACATAATAAATTAGGTCTCAATATATCCAGTTGTTAGTACAGACATACCTATATTTTACTGGTGGTAGGTCTCTCATATGTGAGAGGCCATCTGGGTGGGTACCACCGCAGTGTTTATTTCTCCCGTCAAACAGCAGTGTAAACGCACTGTTGTGTTTCGGATTAAAGGGGATTGTAGCCAGAGTAACTACTGGACATATTGAGACTTAACATCTTATGTCTCAGGATGGCGAGCGCAGTGGAATGCCAAGCATTGCTTTGTAATCCAAGGTGTTGTTTGGTTTTGCTACTGTTCATGAGCGGTCGTATCGCTTACCATCAGGCGAACGGCATGCTCGTCTCGCCATTCGTTGCAATAAAAAAAAATACCATATAAATTCTTGTAAACCTAGTTTTCTACCAAAAATGAAATAATTAATTAAAAGCAGCGGTCAGTAGCCTTTTAATAGGCGAAGCGTAACACTAGCATAATTAAATTCAGGCGGTCTGGCCCACTCGTCGGAGCGTACGTCGCTCTGTACTCCGAGGCACTACAAAAAAGTTACCGACCGCAAAAGCCTTCCAGGCTTGTACCACTGATATAAAGAGTGGATAGTCTAAATGTAACCTCGGTTCTTTTGATTATATTTGTTGTTTGATGAAACTAAGTTGGGTTTAATAGTAGATTTCTTTTGAAAGGATAAGAATGAGAACACATTCTGGCCTGATTTCATCTAAAACTTGTTATGCCATCTTACGAAGTCTGCTCAGCTGTGATTATAGTTGTTACAAGTATTGCTCGGCACATCTTTACGATGCTGACGATGTATCATGTATGTAGAAAATAGTAATGACTTGGCGCTCCTGCTGTTACGCACGTCTCGCACACGCCTGGCAATATCCATATTTAATCGAACTTTGTGAAATGGAAACACTTCACTGCCAAAGTATATAATTACTTCGTCGGCGACGGCTTTAGGAATACGTTCTTCATACAATATGACCAATTAATTGACAACCAATCCCGACCATCATCCTATTTTTAAAATTGTGCTTGAATGTGAACCCCAGTGTTTGACTCTTCAAAACATCAAACATACAAGAGAATAATTTGCCAAATCCTCGATCCAACTTCACGGTACACGGTTTTCAATATAACCTTTATATTCATCAAAATTCAAAGGCAAAGGGTGACAGATGCTGTGGGGTCGGCCCTCAATAAGTTGACCGCGACGACCCCCGCAGAGATATTGTAACGATGTCACGAACATTGTAGGTCATTCCATGGGGAAACCGAATCATAGGTAGAGTGGCATTACAAATACGAATACAAATTGTAATGTCACTTGTAATGTTTTGCGTGTGACGGTTGATTTATATGTTTTTAATTGGTTTGATGAAGTGATAGTAGATGGAGGGGATGTTACTACATTTGATAGAATGCCTGTTGATATTACTAATGTGACAGAATGGCATGATTTTGATAATGAAGAGGTTGGATGGTCCTTCTCATGGATGACGATGATAACAAGCAATAACTTTTAAGTCAAGAGAGAAGGTAGGTAGGTAATTAATAGTATTTCTTGTTAGCCTAACACTAGTTATAAAAATACTGTCGTAAACTCCAAATACCTAAATATTTAATTTATTATTATATACACATTCTGAAAATGAAATTCAATTTACTTTATAATAAAGGCTCCGACAACAATGACGTTTTATAATTTGGTACAAGAAAAATCTACAGAAATATTGGTTAAAATGTTTCTTTATAAATTGTATTGACCCTTCAGTAAATTGAATCCGACTTCAAATGTACGGGTTATTGAAATAATATAATAGTAACTATCGAGCAAGCTTTATGAAGGAAACAATTAAATTCAGACAGACTAATTATACTCCCAGATGTCGCTTTGACGAGGTTTAACCCCGATTAAATCACTGAAAACCGGAATCTGAAGGAGAACAGAATATTGTAAATAGCTTAGACGAAGGCTGTAACTTTTTTACATCGCTATTATTATTTAACAAAGGCAAACTGCTGCTATAATAAGCGATTGTGAACCATGGAATCATGAGGTCAGGTGGAATTGAAAGCTCAGCAATTGTCTTTTAATTTTTGTTTTCTAAATTATCTTTCACATGTTCACACATCGATACACGTACGATTTCTTTACTAAAGTGCATTACGTATTGTTTTTTTTTTTTTCATTTAGTAAAGTGACGAAACACTGTTCTATGAAATAATAAAATTATTATCAGCCTCAGGTGGTGTGTATCAGCCCATATACGTCCCACTGCAGGGCACGGGCCTACTCTACAATCGAAAGTACGATTGAGAGTGGTTAGGCCATAAAGTCCACCACGCTGGCCTAGTGCGGGTTGATCAGCCTCAGGTCGATCATTACCTAAAAATTTATATCGAGTCCACCAACAAAAAATCAATTTTGTTTTTTCGTTATTTTAATTTATTTTATTCATACTTTTTCGACGATTCTAGATCAGTGCCAATTGTTATTCAATTCGGGTTTGAGATATTGCGATAAGCCTACACACTCGCAGGAATAAAAACAAATCGACCATAAAGCAAAGTAAATGCGATATTATTAAATTTATGAATGTTCTCTAAAAATGTATATTGCGGAAACCAGAAATAAAATATTGAAAGGGCTCCCAATTTTTTATTTCACACTCCGTTCAGTTAATTGAAATAAAGGAAAGGTTCTGTGATTAATATCTGACTTTGTAATTGATGGCCAATTAGAAAAAATCCGAATTGGAATTATATTAAAATTTTAAAAGCGTTATTGAAAGAATAATTTAACAAAAAGCGGGTCAAATTCTCTTTTTCAGCTACTAAAATGTATATGGCTTTATTTGTGTGTTTTAAAAATATTACTCGTAGTGAAACCTATTAAACACTAACAAGAAATAATAAATTTGAGGAAACCAACAAAATACTCTCCATGATTCCGTTTAAAAAAGCAGCAAAATAACCATAATATTTTAAAAATCGCAACATTAAAACTAGACACTTTGAAGCAAGGACTTTCTAGTGATGATATAACGTCTACAATGTCCGTAGATAATACGGTAAACATAAGGCGATCATTGAATACATTAATGCAAAGAAAAATACAGAGTTTCAACACTCCCGTCGAACCGTTCCGCAATAAACAACAGCCAGCAACATAAATTGATGTATTCCCGCCCGTAACGTGTAATTTCTGGTCACATTGTTGCGTTTGCGCTAATTAATCGTAGTATATGGGTGTATCAATTTAAATTACTCGCGTATTACGCTGTACCAGAAAGTACGGGTTGGTAATTGATGCATTGTATTGAACAGCTATTATGGCATGGATATGCTGGTAATGGCACATTGGTGCAAATCTTGATTGGCTCTAGATCTGTCAATTGCAGTATCATAACCTGCGATTTTGGTCTTTAAGATAAATTTAAGATGACGATTTTCAGTTTCAGCAAGAGAGGACATTCTATCTACATCATCTTTGAAATATATTGTTATTCCCATTCCGAACTAAAACTATACTGACTGATACAGAAATGCGACACACTTTAGTAGGTTTCTATCGCGGTTTGTTTAATATTATGTACTGCATTTTGGATGGAAACTGGAAACCAATATCCTGATATTGGCGATTCTTAGTTTCAAAACAGGAAATAGCATTTATTCACATTCAAAACAAAAGCCATATGAATCTTTTATTAATCCGGGTCCTTAATTAAGTTAAAAGGTTATAAATTACTAAGGTTAATCTCAATGCAGATCGGAGCTCAGGTAAGCGTGAAAGTTAGTGACGTCAATTTATTTAAAGTAGGCACTCTGGAAATCTGGCACGCTCTGAATTGATTCTTCGACATGCAGCAGAAAGTTGTTGAGCTATGATATTTTTAGCCTCATTCAGATTTGGCAACAAACCAAACGCTACAATGGTTAAAATTCTATTTATACCGAACCGAATTATTAATGATTTTCGTGAAGTTTCAGATTTGGTGTTCTAAGTTTAGCGGCGACAAACTAGTAAGGTCAATGCAATAAAGTAGCAAGTACATGAAACTTAATCATAAACATTGCCATTTTAAACATATGTATGTACCCAATACTCCTTCCCTCTCCCCTCCCGATTTGATGGGCCAGCAACACATCCATGGTCCAAGCGTTACGGATGTTTATGGCTGGCACTGATTACTTACCATCAGGTGACCTGCTTGCTCGTCTGCAGTTTTAAGCTAGCTATATTTTATTCTAGTTAATTCAATGATCGGGACTAGTCTGAAGAAATTCCCTATTGTTAATGTGCATGTTCTACTTCAGACCATTGAGCACAATCCATATGCTTCTCTCGTGTATTCTATACTCTTTTCAAAGATTCTAAATCCATTTAACCTGAAGGTGTTATTTGGTATGCAGATCTCTACTCTTTAACATATTTCAATTTCATTTCACCAACGTGGAATTGTTAATTTTATTCAAACTAATGTTATTGGTGGTGGTTTCGGTGGCGCACTGATACTACAGGGTGATTGCAAAAGGAGGTCTCGGGTTCGCCCCCTGACGTCTTGGCTTGGAATCCCAGCTCGGGCAAAGTGATACTGGATTTTCTATTCATTATCAGCCCAGAGTCACGAATTTGTAGCCGATATGGCGATAGAGTCGCCCCCTATCACATCGTCTGGCGGAACACACATGACGAAACGTGGGTGTTCAGGTAGCACCTCTGCCGACCCCTTCTGGCAAAAAGGCGTGAGTTTATGTATGAATATATAATGTTTTTTCCTAACTATCCTCGCAGCATAATCAATTGAATAAACGTATGGAAAAAAATCTTTTTCAGAAATTATTGTTACAGAAATAGGAACAAGAGTCAGCGCCATGTTTTAACTGTAACAACACGGAAACTTTTTTAATAACGTCCCCATTACGTGTGTTTGGATATCACTTTACGTTCCATAACATACAGTGCAGTACAACTTTCACACTTTATAATACAAGTTTTACAAATATATTTTTATTGAAAGCGAGCGTGCGTGTAACCTGCGTTCTGATAAACATAATAGCGGTTGGAATAGGTCGGTTTCAAATACTGCACACGCTTCGTATTTAATGACTTTAATTGTATCTGCATTGAATTCAGTCTCTATCAACATTTTATTAAAGTCAAACTAAACTTTATGCAAAATTAAAATATTGCTAAAATTAATTAATTTTAAAAATTATAGGATTTTTTTGGATACCTTTACGATTACATCTGATACGAATAGTCTTGAAACCTGAACCAGCTTTAGGAATTATATTTTAGATAAGTGGGAACCTTTGTTTTTTCAATCCGAACAAAATGGCGCAGTCCTGTGACTACTAATTACGATTTTGGTCATACCGATTTTGCTCTTGATTTTTTTTTTTTGTGATTTTGGCAGCGTCCTTGGCGCAGGTGGTTAGACGTCATCTATGAAACGAGAGAAATGTTTGTGCAGCCCACAAATATTTCTTTCAGGTCTGGATGTTTGTGAGACCGAAAAATATCTTGTAGTTCTTGATACCCACGACACAATCGATCATAGTGTGGGACAGACTATGTATGTGATGGGTGTTATGTATTTATTATTTATATATTTACCTTCATCAGTTCCTTCGTAATCATAAAAAGATCTTTGAAAAAACAGTTTTGAGGTCAACTCCACGTCCTTACTTAATGAAACTAAAATAAACTCGTAAATTAATAATAATTACAAGAATATTCAAATTTCCACCAGCAACGCTTTTATCTAGAACAATATCTTTAATACGATGTTCCCGAGTTCCCGCTACTTTATCCTTTACAAACAAGTTTGCATTTTATATTGTTCATTTAACTCGTTCCGAGTAGCGGTAAACTTTGCCCTTGTCAACTTTTGTTCTCCGGCTTTTATCAACCAACGTGAAATCAAAAGTAAATAATTCGGGATATTTAAATGTCCTCTTCGGGTCATTTGGATTAGACTTGTTACGAACAAAAAGCGATTTTTTAATATTACATATTTATTATTAACTAGCGGCCCGGCCCGGCTTCGCCCGGGTACAGATACGATTCTAGTTCATATTTTATCTAAACTCAACATGACTGCCGCTCTCGATAATGCTTATCCAATTTCGAGATCAATCGGATCAATAACAAAATAGTTCAAAATGGCGGCCTCAATTTCAATTCTGACTCCGAATTTAGGTTATTCGGACAAAGGGTGGTTAATATATCCATTTTGAGGTCAATCGGATAATAACAAAAAAGTTCAAAATGGCTGCCACCATTTCAATTCTGACTCCGAATTTAGGTTATTCAGAAAAAGGGTGGCTCCGAAATTTCCGATTCCGACTATGAATATGGATTATTTACACAAAGAGTATCTCAGATATCGATTTTGACACCTATTGGATCAATAACTAAAAAGTTCAATGTTTCATCCCTTATTTCACCCCATGTGCCGTTTTTCTAAAATTGTTGCACGCCATTAATTTGCGTTTGTAATAAGGAGCTAAAATATAAATTTTCATAAATATATCTCCAATAATTTATTTCAACCCCTTTAGGCAAATATATAGCCTATGTTACTCGTGGATAATGTAGCTTTTGAATGGTGAAAGAATTTTTAAAATCGGTAAAGTCCTTTTTTAGTTTATTCGTTACATTCAAAAATACAAATCTTTCCTCTTTATAATATTAGTGTAGATACATTTTAGGTTGGTAATAACAAAATAGAAGTAGATCACTATTATTTAAAACGAATACCGCGTAATAATTTTACACTTTGTACAATTATTATAAAGTACATGCGGACTTAATGCCTATCGGAATTTTCTCCGAAACAACCTTTTGGTAGTGCAGAGAGATAGAACCAGGTGCTTATTAGTAAGATGGTAAATAAATTAAAAAGAAAATAAAAAAGAGAAAAATATAATAAAGCCAGTTCAGTCCACTTCATTTCGCCCAGTGACTGCGATGCCTATAAACTCTTCGCCTTCTTGTCGGCAAGCAAAATTAAAATAAATCCAAATCTGAAAAAATAATATTATTTCAACAAGAACTATAATTTAATTAAAAACCGTAATTATGTACGTGGAAATTTCCTCAAGATATCGTATATCATTCTTGCATATTTAACTGCGCACCTTTCTTTGAAGTCCATTACCAGTTGGTGTCCGAGTTGCACAACAGCAATAAATATAATTAATTTTAAAAAATAAATTTCATTTCCACAAATTAATTTGCATGTATTTAAGTAAAACACCGGTCTCCTTTACAGTTAGATTAAATAGTTCGTTTGTAAATGATTTTCTTGGTTTGTTGTCATTAACAACGGGACTCAACAGCCTTTGAGTTGTGTTTAAAGTTTCCTCATTATTTTGTTTCTTATTTGCGTGAGAATACGGAACTGAATTATTTTCAACAAGTTGTTTTTATCATTGAGTGTTTTGAATTTGTTAAGTAAATATTTAGCTTGCGTCGTTGTTCTTTTGAGTCTTAAGGAGTATGAAATTGTAAACAGTGTCTATTTTTATTTACAGGTAAGTGACGAATCTTCGGTTGACGGCAATGTATCTACGTGATCTCTTGTGGTGAGTCGCATGATCATTATTAAATTGATACTAATTTTAGGGATTAACGTCTGATCACTTATACAATTCATAGTTCTTCATAAAACTTTAATATTATTAGGAGCAGACGGGCGCCAATCTTCAAAAACAGATTTTCTATGACTGAATCATCATCATTTTTAGCTAATTTTAAAGCCACGTTTTATTACATTGACTTCAATGAGAATCTTCATCTTATCAAAAACTTAGAATTTTAATAACACCATCAAGATTTTAATAAAATCATGTCAGCCAGAAAAACAATTTGTTGCGTTACCGATGTTTAGTATCACGTACGGCTAACATTAAAAAGTAATTTTGATATCCCTCCTACTAATTTATTATCATAAATAATGATTGCTATTCAAGTTATTGCTTTTTAACAAAATAATTATTATTATCCCCGTTTAATCTGAGATAGTTCCAAGTAAAATCAGTTTCGTGCCAAATAATATTTCTAAATTGAATTTAACGCATAAAATATCACTCATTTGAATATATTGCGCGTCTAACAAGCTCTGTAATTAGATTACCGTGTAACTAGAACCGAACAAGATCACACATTGAATGCTAATTTGCAGAACATTAAAATATTTAGACGCTATCACGCCTTCTACATTAATTCCTATGGGAACTATTGTTCTCGAATCGATTGTTAGTTCGGCAATATCTATTCTAGTACTTTCGTCTATTTCATTTACCACCGTGAGGGGTTTTAAGAATTATTCGGATTGCAGATTTAGGATAAAGCGTGAATGATAAAAATACGAAATAATGAAAATATTTAGCTCGATACATAAAATTTATCTGTATCAGCTTGTATACGTCCCAGTGCAGGGTACAGGCCTCCTCAACAATTTAGAGTACGATTGAGAGTTTTTAGACAATATAGTCCACCACGCTGGCCTAGTGCGGGTTAAGGGACTTACATACCATAGAAATTCTTATAAATCGCTATGGTATGTAGGTTTCCTCACGATGTTTTCCTTCACCGTTTAAGTGCTGATTGGTGGTGGTGATTTACTATCAATACACACATGACTCCGAAAAGTCAGAGGTGTGCCCTGGGTTAAAATGTATACATATAGTTATTTATCCAATGTAATGGATCAAATTGATCTAGTTTTCTAATTAGTAATTCAGATTGTATAGGCATACAGGTAGTTCTAATAAATATTCCACAAATTAAGTGAGTTTTAACACAGCAGTGACATTCCCAATTAAAAGTTGCCCAAGTTGGTTGAACTTTAATTAATTTGTTCTCACTTTCAGCCCGGTGATTAGGGCCCCGGTGTTATCTGTTCCCACAAACGGTTCTGCTGTATGCGTAAAGGGATGCCAACAGTCCCGAGTGGATAATAAATATAATTACTCAAGTTTGTTCACGAGTATATTAGTATCAGAAATCAATTATATCTTTTGAGATATATGTATATGTGATTTTGGGATACTTGGAAATATTTTTGGTTAAACTGGGATATGCGGGTTCGATCCCCGTATACATGCTTGTCGTCCATCATGCTTTATATTGGTGCCAATATCGAACCCATGGCCTCTCATTCCCCAATCGACTTATCAACCAACTTCTGAAGCTATCAACAATGATTGTAGTTATTGGCTCATAAAGTAACTAAGTTACTCCCACTCATCAATATGAACACATTTCCCATTCCACCCACGATACAATGAAGCCTAGTATAGCACTTAGGTCCCATTTGCAGTTCCAACGTAAGTACACCCCACGTGCTCATAAAATAGCATAACTGCTATTCCCATGCAAACCTAACTTAATTTCAAACAAGGTATCCGTAAAACTGTAATAAATTTTCTGATTAATACTTATGATAGCGTTAAAATAACTCGTTAAATAAATTTAGCAGATGCTATAGTTATTAATGTTATCACTCAAATAAACACATCCATTCATTTATATAGTTCTGATACACACTAAAAACAAGTCATGTGTCGTGATTTTTAGGAATTATGAGTGGCTTTTCGGTCGCATAAACATTTGTCTAGTTGCGAGCCCTTTGTGTATTCATAAATACATACATAAACTCACGACTTTTTCCCAGAAAGGGTAGGCAGAGGTGCCGAGGCACCCACATTTCACCAGTAGGTTCCGTCCCACAATGTGATAGGGGGCAAGCCTATCGCCATATCGGGCACAAATTCCTGACTCCAAGTTGATACTGAATAGAAAAAATCCAACATCACTTTGCCCGACACGGGATTCGAACCCGAGACCTCAGCTTTGTAAGCGTACCGTAGTACAACTACGCCACCGAGGCAGTCCTTTGTGTATTCGTAAGACTAAAATTAATTAATTATTTATTTTATTAGTTAACGACTGTCTCGGTGCGGCAGTTGTACCACTTAATGTTTGCAAAGCTAAGGTCTCGGGTTCGAATTCCAGGTCGGGTAATTTGATATTGAATTTTTCTATTCATAATCAGCCCGGAGTCAGGAATTTGTGCCCATATGTGCATCATATCTTGGGACGGAACACTCAAGAGGAAACGTAGGTAGGTGTCTTGGTTGCTACCAGGAGAACCCCTGCCTACCCTTTTTGGGAAAAATGCATATAATATATATGTATGTAGAAATTAATTTCCCTTCCAACAGCCCTACATTTAAACTTACACTAAAAGTCCTTATACTACAGTATTGATATACTTACCCCACTCTCTGATAAATCTATTTTTATTATTAAGAATTATTACCAGCCTGAAAACTTACTCAAAGTGCACGAAAATAAGTACATCCATGCTGGTAGCAATTAATTTTCTCTTATTAATACTTACAGTGCGTTAAAGTGTAGTTAAGTATCTCGTTAAATAACACCAGATGGTATAGTTATTAATCTTTGCTTCAGATGTTTACCGTCGGTTTCTTTGAACATTTGTTCATAATTTGTTAGAAATATGTTTTGAGGAAATAATCTCGAGGATTCGAAATGTGTTAATTTATTTGGATAAAGGTAGATTAATTACAGCTCCAGTTCAAATGTTTCGGGATATTGAGAACGTGCTTATGTCATTATGTATTTCTTTCACATTATGTTTTTTTATTATTATATACATATTTGTTTTAAAAAAATACACAGTTTATTATGTTAATAATGCAACCATAAACTCATTGAGTTTTTCCGTGCATTATAATATCATCGAGAATAGCAATTCATTATCAGCCCGGTGCAGGAATTTGTGCTTGCCCCCACATCGTGGGACGGAACATACAAGGCGAAATGTACCTATGTGGTGTACCTACTGGTAGCAACCAGCGCCTCTGTCTACCCTTTCTGGAAGAAAGGCGTGAGTTATTACATGTATATAAGTAGGGGGACAAGAGTATCAAATGTTTAAAGAATATCAGAATTATAAGTTTAGCTATATTGTGACGTCACTTATTCCTATTATATTGGTGACTCATACAACCCCGTGTCACGGACGCGTATATTCAACCCAATTTAAGATTTAAATTTAGAATAGTAATTTTGGGGGATGACAATAATTAATGATGTCATTTATTTCTTGTCAAAGAAATATAAATGTTAGACGAATTTTTAATTCAAGTACCTTTCTTTTGTATCTATGGAAGATATATTTTCTTCGATCTATCAAACTGATTTGTCTCTTCACAAGTCCTTTTTGCTTGAGTGTATTTAATTGAAAGTTATTACATAACATAAAAAACAAAATCAAAATAGCAAATTGTTTGTTAAAAGTAAAAGACTTAGGGTAAACTTTATGTTTTACATTGTAATACCTAAACTAATACTATAAACAGGAAAGATTTGATTGTTTGTTTGTATTGAATAGGCTCTGAAACTACTGCACCGTATAGAAAAAATATTTCACCATCAGAATCTTACATTATAACTGATGAACATAGGCCATTGGATATTATCAAAAAAGTGTATCTGCACCCATGCTGCAAACAAATACGATTTTATCCCAATACGATTCGATCACAGAAGAATTCTCGTGGTCTTCACAATGACCTTAATAAACTGTTACTACTAAACTAGTATAGTTCATTGTATTCTATTGTATTGTATCAGCCCATATACGTCCCACTGCAGGGCACGGGCCTACTCTAAAATCGAAAGTACGATTGAGAGTGGTTAGGCCATATAGTCCACCACGCTGGCCTAGTGCGGGCTGGCGGACTTACATACCATAGAAATTTTTATAAATCGCTATGGTATGCAGGTTTCCTCACGATGTTTTCCTTCACCGTTCTAGACAACAATGACCATAATAAACTGTTACTACTAAACTAGTATAGTTCAACGTTTGCCAAATAAATCCATAGCCCCCGTATCCACCTTCGCACATAAAATTTTACGATTGGCGAACTTGGATCTGAAAAGAATCCATCAATTGGCGAAACTTTTGTATAGAAGAGAAATATTGATGGTCTTCATTGAAATATCCGTTTATAATATCCGGTTTCTTTCCAAGCCGGGCGGGGAAACTTTCTAATTGACTAAACAACGATGTCAACTGTGATGAATGGTTTTGTGATATATAAAACTCGGTTATTTAACAAATAGGTCATTTTTTGTAGTTTTTTCGAGATCGTAGGATTTATAGGGGAGTATCTGTGACTAGTAGCTTCACTCACGCAATTTTACTTATACATACTATTTTCGGGATAAATTATTTTATTTATTTATTTATTCCTTTTTGATTAAATTATGCTCATAATAATCAGAATTAGAATATAAAATTTGGAGACAATTTATTCTAAGTAATTTTCCACGTGCGCTAGTTTAGAATTTTGAAATGAAAAGTATGTTTATACCAAAAAGTGTTGCATTTTAAGATTTAATAAATCTCTGATATAAACTCAAAAGAAAACTTAACATTGCTTTTGTCTAATAAACTTAATTTATTTTTAATTCAAAACATAATAAACATAATCTAAAAGAATCTGTATCAGCCCATATACGTCCCACTGCAGGGCACGGGCCTACTCTACAATCGAGAATATGATTGAGAGTGGTTAGGCCATATAGTCCACCACGCTGGCCTAGTGCGGGTTGGCGGACTTTACATACCATAGAAATCGCTATGGTATGCAGGTTTCTTCACGATGTTTTCCTTTACCGTTATAGTGCGTGGTGATTGACTATCAATCTAAAAGAATCTAAAAGAATCTATCTAAAAGAATAATAAAGAATATCTATCTAAAAGAATGCTTCAGTTTAAATCTTTTCTAATCTAAAGAAAACAACGTCAGTACTCGTATTTAAATTCAATTTCTGAGTTAATTATTTAATCTTGAGAAACAAATAACCGTTAATTATTCATATGAGATACCAATTTCCTTATAACCGAAACAAAAGCCCTACATCCGTGACAGCGAGAATAAATCACCGATGAACAAACATGTCCCGAACGACGGGTTAAATTATTTCTATAATCTATGTAATGGGCGGTATAATCTACCCGACTTGTTTGTGTTTTAACCCTTTATTGCCTTACTTTTTTTTTGTAAATAACACCCAACAGTCACATACAGTTCTGACCCCACACTAAGATCGAGTTTTGTGTCGCGGGTGTTAGGGGGTTTACTCTATAAAAACGATACGAACTTCGATGTTCAGATGTTCGACGCCCGTAGTAAGATATAAGTTTTCCATTTCCAAAAATGAATACTATTCTCTATTATACTTATCTTTTTCTCCGAACTTAGTCTATGATCAGGACGCACGATTGTGGATTCCAACATTTTGTGGAATAGGAGGCACATTAGTGAAGTTTTACGTACGGCGTCAAAACATTAAATAAATAAATAACGCCTAACAGTCACATACATAGTCCTGACCCCACACTAAGATCGAGTCTTGTGTCGTGGATACCAGGAACTATGGGAGACTTTTCGGTTTCACAAACACCCAGACCTGAAAGAAATATTTTGTATGTATACATTCGAAGTTACTTTTAAAGAAGCTAAGCTTATAGATTTTACTACCCATACCAGATATTCAAAACATCACTAAATTGTGATCACTTGAACGTGCAAGAAAAAAAATTGAGAGTTAAAATAAATTGCGTCTCCGTTGTACAAGTAACATAAAACGCGAATAGTTACGCAGTCATATTTCTGATGAGCGCTTAGTTCGATAGCGTTGAGAGCCTGAAGCCAAGTGGAAGTTGGCAACTTTCTTAAAGATGCCATGTTGCGCTACACAACACTAGTTTATGTTCCGTAGCTAGATGAAGAATATTTTTATACGCATAGTGTGCGATCTGAGTGAACCGTTTTTAAGGTTTTATTCATGTTTTCAATAGTGATTTTGATATCAAACATAGGAATTTAACATTTAACACCTTATGCGTGAAAAAAGGTAGCACTAGTTCATCGCTCGCCGAGATTATTCTTGTCTCAAGATATGATTCCAACCATACATCATAGGGGAACAAATTTCAGTTTGAGACAGCTTACTTAATCATCGTCATCATCAGCCTTTTATTGTCCACTGCTGGACACAGGCCACCTCCAAATTTTGCCTATTCATCCTGTCTTCTGTTTGTCGCAACCAGTACCTGTCAGCGACCTTTAGAAAATGGTGTCACCAACTACCTCACATACGAATCTAAAAACTCACAAATTTGGATAAAAATGAACTCGAGGTGCAAACTCAGAACCTCATCGACCTGTTGATTGGTTGGACAGTATCTACAACTAATGGACGCTGCCTCAAGGCAAACAATACGACATGCATTATGTGTCTATGTTATGAAATTATGAACTGTAATTTCTTTAACGTAATTTACATAGATACTGACAATAAACTACGAAGTTCAGTCGACTACAAACTGAGTATCGGATGAAAGGTTCAATAAATCCCCGCATAGAAGCTAATATTTGCAGGATCAACAAATATTGGTTTTGAATCTGGATAGAAGACAGAAACGTGAATGATTGATTCTAATACCCACGAAACAGAGATTTATCGTACGGTTAAGACTATGTGGATTGGGTTGCATAAACACTAATCAGTTACCTTTTGTTTTCTTACCTTTAGTTTTGTTCTGAATTTTTGGAGTCATGTGTGTATAGTGCGTTTTGATAGTCAATCACCACGCACTATAATGGTGAAGGAAAACATGGTGATGAAACTTGCATACTGTGGAGATTTGTAAAAAAAACTGTGCGTACAAGTGTGTACCGTACAACAGTATGAGCTTATGGAGTTTCTTGCCCGGTTTCTTCTTAATAACTACAAAATGTGTTGCAGCAGTAGTTTTACTTCGATTTATAAGATCTTAAAACAGTGAACTCAACAATCTTTTGATTTTTATGTGAAATTAGTGATGATATTGAACATGTTGGTTATTTTTTAATTGATGATAATTATTTATATATGATATGATATATAATAATATATAATATGATATGATTATAAAAGATACGATAGCTCCTAGACAGTAGCAAAACCAAACAAAACCACTTATTGCAGATCAATGCTTCGCATTCCACTCGCCATCCTGAGACTTAAGATGAGTCTCAATATGTACCCAAATTTAAGTTTAAGCAAATAAAATATTCACTTATCACTAATGTGTATAAAATTAAGCATACGGACATCATATGGCATTAAAGGCGTGGAAAATAAGCAAAGGAAATTGTGAAACATATACAGATCTAAAATTTATTCTCATCAAATGTTCTTATGTTAATTAACACCAATTAACGTTTACAAATGAGCTTCTTAAACATTACATCTTTTCATTTTTGTATTCAACAAACCTTGTAAAATGTTTCCTTTGTGTCATTAATTATTTTAAAAAGAAAACGCGAGATAACGCCCCCTAATTGCATCTTTTGTTGGGCTAATGAGGCCGTATTTTTTTCTTAAGCTGTGTGTACTTATTTTAATCTGATAAATGGGTCAATGGAAAGAAAGACGACAGTACAATGACATAACTTAATAGGTCTCATTTTATTCTTTATGCCTCATTTTATTCTCCCGCAATGTCTAATTCTCCCGCCAAACAGCAGTGTAAATGTACTGTTGTGTTTCGGTTTGAAGGATATTGTAGCCAGAGTAGCTACTAGACATATTGTGGAGACTTAACACCTTATGTCTCAGCATGGCGAACCAACTGGAATGTTAAGTATTACTTTGTAATTCAAGGTGTTGTTTGGTTTTGCTATTGTTCAAGAGCGGTCGTATCGCTTACCATCAGGCGAACAGCGTGGTTGTCTCGCTATTGATTGCAATAAAAATAAATATGTTGCTTTGCTGGCTTCTTTACATCCATACATACATAAACCCACGCTTTTTCCAGAATGGGTAGGTAGAGGTTCTACCAGGACAATGACGTGTCGCTTTGTGTGTTATGCCTTCGTGTGATAGGGGGTACAAATTTCTAACTTCGGGCTGATAATTAATTGAAAATCCAATATCACTCTGCCCGACCGGGGATTCGAATCCGAGACCTCAGCGTTATAATCGTACCGTTTTTAACTGCACCACTGAATCCACTGGTTTCTTTAGCTGTTCTTTAGATTTTATCCAAGGTTTTTATCTCCGTAGTTCATTAACTTCTCTTCAGCTTTACTATGGAAAGAAGTGAACCATAATTTATTCCCGACATCTGATCATTTTACTATTTAATTAATTTCGTTGCGGGTTAAAGATATTTTATGCATTCTCAGAGACTTGCTAAGCTTCAATGCTCGGTGTTATTAAAATACGGGGAGACGTCAAAACTGATTTATTACTCTGTCTACGTTTATATGAGTTGCAGTGACAGGTGCGATAGGACAGTTTCTGACAGTACGTAGATACATAAACTTACGCCTTTTTCTTAGAAGGGGTAGGCAGAGGTGCTGGTGGCAATCAGGACACCGACTTTTCCCCTTGTGTATTCTGTCCAAAGATGTGATAGAGGTCTGTCCCACGATGTGATAGGAGGCGAGCTTATCGCCGTATCGGGCACAAATTCCTGAAACTGGTCTGATAATTAATTGAAATATCCACTCTATATTACTCCGCCCGACCCGGGATTCGTACCCGAGACCTCAGCTTTGTCATCATAGCGTGGTACAACTACGAGAAACACAGTCTATAACATTTTTTTATGAATAACGGCTGGTAATAGATGTGTACTGAGGATGAAAAAAAAAGAAGGCTCTTACTTCGAAAAATCCAAATCCTCTGGCTACAATGTCCGAAACACAACAGTTTTACACTGCTGTGTGGCTGGTTGGCATTTACACTGCTGTTTAACGGGAGACATAGACATTGCGATGTTACCTACCCAGATGCCCCCTCATATATGAAAGACCTACCACCACTAATATTTTTTTCTTCATTCATCCAAACGTTGCCTGGAAGAGATCGCAGCTAGCGATAAGGCCGCCTATAACCATGCCTTTAGTTTTTAAGTGTTTTGTAAGAGTCTTCCAATTCGGGGTACAATAAAGCATATATAAATAAAAATTATAAACCTCTTTTCAAGTACAAAACCTATAAGCCCCTTATTACTCAAATAAAAAACCAATCCCTTTAACAAAACGCAAGCTGCAACTTGTAGCAATATGTAAATAGAAGAATTTAAATATAAAAAATGATGTAGATTAAGTCTGTTACCATTAATCTTGCGGGTACAAAGAAAGATGAACAACTATTTCAAAAAGATAATTTAACATACAACATTATAAATTCATACATCGTCTTCTCCGCTGCAATGAGAACAGTGTAATGCAAAATACTGAATGATATAACAATTAACCTACAGAAACTATACACAGCGTTTATGAATAACTGAACGTTCTAAAAGGTTTTAATATTTTATTATTCCCACTGGGGAAATATGAAGACAGAAGAGTTAGTGCTTTGCGCTGCTATATAACTATTTCCGTCGATAAAATGGCCGCTCTCTTTTTTATTGAATGCGATGGAAAGGGATAGTTATATTTTACGGTCTGTCTGTTTGACCTTTTGGCCTGTAAATGCGCTGTTGTCAAAATATTAGGAACAATTCTTATCTTAACATTTTCTTATATATACGACATGGTAATACTAATAAATTACGAGTATAAATGCTTGTTATTTATATTATGAAAAAATATTACAAACAATGCATTAAATATATTATATTTACGGATTCGCTGTCTCGGCTTTCTAAAAATCGCATACTTCACCCAATTTCTGATATAGTGTTGGGACATTTTTTGAAAAAAAAAATGCCCTGTAATTCTTCGTCCATACAGGTTTTATATAAAAATTCATGCCGATTCTTTGCACCGATATTTATTTATTTATTATTACTTAGTGAAATAATTTTGTTTCCTTCCTCATTTCCTTCCTCTATCCCAAATATTAGTAACTTATTTTTTGGGCCCGATTTGTTGTTTCTTTGCTGTCTTATTTAATAAAGTTATACTGAAAACATGTCATATTTGGAAAATAACAATAAGATATTGAATAAAGAATAAATGAATAATAATGACATTGAAACCTATTATGCTACAAACGCGAAAAATAGCTTACCCGAAAATTGTTAAAGATAGGTCAAGTCTATAGGCCAGCCTAATGACATTTTCCCAAAAGCTGGAAGTCAAGTAGGTGGCTATTAATATATATTTTAATAAGCCGAAACCTTTACAAATATGGATAAAACATATTATTGCGTTGATTCGATCCAAGAGAGGGATCAGAACATTTACAAAGAAAGGTATTCGTATTAACCCAGTAATGTATAATATCTGTAACAAAAGTCACGCAAAGACACCCTTTGATTTATCATTCAAAGATTATCCAAAATATATTAAAAACATAAAAGCAAAATGTATTTGTATTCCTTATTCCGTTCAGATGGTTAAGCACGCTTTCGGATTTCTTTTTATGGTTCGTATTTTATCTTAGATTATGCAAATACTGCCTCAAATGTAAGCGTTTTGTAAAAGCCTACAGATGTCACCAGATTTGACTTGCGTGTTCCATCTTACGCATAACATTTAGCCGGTTACGTAAGTAAGAAATAAAATTTAAATGTAATATATTGCTTGGAAAAATTACTTATAACATAACCAGTACGTAATTTCATATTCCACAGCCAGAATATATTTTAAATGTACCTCCAATTTTCTAGTTGATTAGGTATTGTAAATTATTTGACGTTTGAATAGAAACAATGAGGATTCTTTTATCAAATTCTTCAAGGTACGTATGGATGAAGCTTTTAACTTCTAAGAAACAGTCTTACCAATTCTTAGTATGACGATATTACGCTTCCTTGCCTATAACAAATCATCTTACGCACGCTTCTTAGTTACAAGTTCTCCTAAGCCCTTTATAAAATATCTTAAATTCAACCTGAATTACTACGCCTGGGGCTTTTTTTATCTAACATAATTATTATTTTTATCAATCTTGATATACCTCTTTTGCATCCACTAAATTATCAACAGCATTAATTCATTATAAGAGGTAGTTCGAACTAAATAAAGTGTTTAGCGACTCAAATTATGATTTATTTGATGCCAAATTTAAATAAAAAAGGTATTTACTTAATATTTTTTTCTTTAAGTTAATCAAAGTATTTTTCTTTTTTTATAAATATTTTTCTACTGTAATATGTGAAAACTTCTAAAAACTAAAAACCGTCGTTCCAACTAATCCATCCCATGGTTGTCTGGAAGAGATCGCCTCGAGCGATAAGACCGCCTTTTGTACATTTTTTTTTATATTTTTTCTTTATTTTAAGGTGTACAATAAAGTTTTAAATAAATAATAAATAAATAAAACTTCTAATTCGTTTTCTCTTTTAATATTATATTATTTCGTTACTGGCTGTAAGTTTTAAATAAAATACAAAATTTGCTTTTCAAAATTTTAACCACCTCTGGTCTGCGGTAATAAAAATCTTTTCATAATGTAAAAGCAAACATACGGCCGAATCAGCGGAAAGTATCTGCTTGCACTAGATATTCAGGAGCCATCCTTCGGCAACTCTTTCATATCGAATCTCTTGGCAGGAATCCAATGGGACATGGATACCAGTCGCTGTGACGATGTTTTCCTCAATTGAGTTTATTTTTCAAATAGAAATCGAAAGATTTTTTATTTATTTAGAATTTCATATATAGGTAAAGTTTTATATGCATACATTAACTCACGCTTTTTTCCTAGAAGGGTTGGCAGAATTGCTACCAGGATACACACGTTGCGCCTTGTAAGTTCCGTACCACGATGTGATAAGAGGCGAACACATCGTAAAGTAATTTGATATAAATCGACGCTTATTTTACTATCCAAATTTTTATTTATGTGGTGCTGTTAAATAATTGGTAGAGTAAAGAGAATTGTATATAATTTGTTGTAGGCCTATGTGTAGTGTGACTTAAGAGTGTACTAGGTTCTTATAGGTAAGATTTTATGTATTTGTTTATTTTTCGTATCAACATAATTACACAAATAAAAAATTAAGGAACGCAAAAGATATTATATTATTTTTTTGCTATGCTTCTAAATTAAAAACGAATTTACCTACACCGTCCTAGATTTAGAGAAGAAATAATATCAAAATTATTTAAAAAGACAATTTATATCCTAGAACCAGTCTTCAAACCTTGTGAAAATGTGCTCTAAATAGGTACATTAATTTCGTAACTGTTCTGTAAAATCCTTTATATAAGCACTCTGTTCTGTGAGTAGTCGGTGCTAAAACTGAAAGCTCATTAAATGAAACTGAGTCTTCCTTTATTGTGGAACGTAATACATATCAGCTAATTGAAATCTAGTGCAACATGACATTACAAAAGAAATTTGTTTAAAAAAAATGGTGTCCATTGATTGTCCGACCCATATAATCCATGTGGTTTTAAAATATGTGTATATGGTCCTTTACAGCACAAGATTTAAATGAATATTTTCGAAGATATTACAGATTTAAAATTGCGAGACGTAGCACTTGCGGCGGTACTGGCCGGCCGGGGCGGCGGCAGCTTGCCTATATAGGAAGGTTTATATGTATAATAATAATACGTACATATTATTGTACAGAAATTTATTTGTACCCGGGCGAAGCTGGGCCGGGCCGCTAGTCAATAATAAAACAATAAACACCAACAACTTTCTTCTTGCATATAAAATATTTTTTGTGTGTATTGTTTCACTGCAGTACATACGATATCTTTATGATTTACTATTCCTTGTTTCACGAACCGAAAACTACGAAATACATTGTTTGAATTTGAAATCGGATCCTTGGTTCACCTAATATACTACTATTATTTCTGCATGCATTTTATCTATGTAAAATGATTTAACATTTTACCATTATTTGCGATCGATGCCTGCCCGACAACAACCCTTTTGAATAGAATATGTACTGCTTTTAAACAATTTGGAAACGTGAGGACGTATTATTTTCGAATTAATTTTCTTACATTTTCTTTGATGTTTTTGTTTTATCTTTAACGAATTACTAGAATGTAAGTTCGTTATCATGCTGGGTGTATGCTCATCATTATGCTTCACAGCTAGTTATAGCTTAGTATTGTGGGCGTATGTGGGCATGTGTCAGATCAAATCATAATCTTACTCACGGAACGCGAGGCAGTCTCCACGCTCTTACAGCACTATTTTCAGGTAATAATATTTACTCTCTTGATCGTAACAAACCGGACTGCTAGCTCGCAGACCGTTGAGATACCCCTGACTTTTGTTTATGAAGTCCCTGATATCTTCAGTCAATATCTAGCGTAGATTCTGTCGAACGCCTATAGATGGCATTGGCATTCCGTTTTTAAAAATCAACTCGATGACGACATCTATAATCATGCATAGCTCCCTTGTTTTATCAGTTTACAAATTGTAAAGATTATTTTCGCGCGAAGTTAAGCGAACCTCCAAGCTGGTACTATTAATTTACATTAAACATTGCACTTCGGAGATACAATAAGGACCTCCTCTAAACTAGAGTTTTCATAACTATTTTCCTGATGTTCATTTTGGTTTTAGGATAGTTATTAAATTTGCAATGTAACTAATTATACAAGGAATATCCAGACTGGTAATGAAAATGAAGCCAGAGGGTTTAGTTCACAGAGCACATAACAATTTCGTAAAAAAATAGACAATATTTTATACATCGTCTTTTTGGGAGGCTAATACATAGGTCATACTACTGTATCTTTTAAAATTAACAGTTGTACACTATTTTAGGACAAACTACGTATTTACCACTCAAACACGACGGTAAGAAATCGCTTTATTTTTGCGGAATTTTAAGCTACTTCATACACAAGGCACTTAAACTACCACCCGGCTTCGTTTTCGGTCTGGATTATACCCTGTGTTTAGTCTGTGAAACATTTTGAGACATAAACCCATTTACTTAACCACATTACGCTGGCAACTAGACTGCGACCTTCTGTGCAATATTATTAGAACCGTGTTGAATGTAATTACTTTCTATGCCTCATATCCACTTAATTACAAATTCCTTTATTACTTTAGTAAAACGGTGTTTAGTTTTATCATTTCATTTATATATAGATATGTAATATAACCATCATGTTGTCGGCGGCAAGCCGAAGATAGGGTGAAATAGTGCAAAAGAAGTGAGAGACTGGGCCTGGGTATGTACCACCGCATTGTCTATTCTCCCGCCAAACAGAAGTGTAAATGCACTGTTGCGTTTCCGATTTAAGGACATTGTAGCCATAGTAACTACTGGACATATGTCAGCAGGCAAGCATTGCTTTGTAATTTCAACTGGTATGTAAAGTCCGCCAACGCGCACTAGGCCAGGGTGGTGGACTATATGGCCTAACCACTCTCAATCGTACTCTCAATTGTAGAGGAGACCCGCGCGCTGCAGTGGGACATACATGGGCTGATAGAGAATAGTAAAGACCTTTACCGAAAATCTATAGTATATCTATCAAGGTATACGCGGTCAACATCCACTAGATTTTATTTGTTCAGTCTTATATTTATCAATACAGCAATAAAAATTTGATAGATTCATAAAAAAGTTTTTATCACTACCATAAAATAAAATAAAATTATCAACAACAACTCAATAACTGAAATTTTATGTTTGCGGGTTGGACCATCATACAATTATCCTAAATAATTGTTTTTCTTGAAGATTTAATTAATGTACTTTAAAAGCACCAATAATCTCTTAGTGTCTTCTCAAAGCGAGTCAGGTAAACAGTACAAACTACAAACCTACCAAAACTTTGAATACTGATGTGGGAAAATCACGCTTAATTTGTTAACTTTAAATGTCTATTCAGCATAACCAGCTTTTGCAATTACGTCTTTTTCATATTAAGCAGAATTAATCATAATTTCTTCGGGTACATTCATGTTTGTATAAGAAATAATAATCACCGTTGACTTCATACGATCGACCTCGTCAATAAATCTATTAAGGACTGAATTTGTTGTCAATACATTTATTGAGATAAATTAAGCGATAAAGTGACCATGTCTAATGACAGTAAGTGGTGGTACCATATATTGTCAACATTTTTTGGACTGAAGCCAAAATGTACTATTTCACGATATTCTGAATGTCCTTATACATATAGAAACTAGTTCGTCTTACGGTATTTAGGTTTATAAAATAGGAAGTTAGTTTGCTATTTGTGACGAAATATTCGGACAAAAATATAATAAAAATATTCATTAATGTTTTGATATTTAAGTGAGTTTTTGGGTGTTAAAGAAAAAACCGTGAATGTTTAAAACATTTATTATTTCCTGTTTTGATGTTGACAATGTTTACAAACCCGCGCTTTACAGACAGTAAAGTCCTAAGGTAAAATCACAATAACATCAAACTAAAAACATTAATATAATTAATCCATTTATTTCAGTAAACATTTATAAAATTAAAAGTTGATCACTAAGTGATGAAATATAATCATTTCGACATTATAATATTTAGTAAACTTAACACAAAGATTTGGTCTGAACAACACAGCGGAAGATAAATAGATGTTTTATAAAATTACATAATTTTCATTTTATACAAATTTTGATAATTTTTCTCTATTATATTTTTGCGCATCTTATTTATTAGAAATTGAGACGCTTAAGGCACAGCGAAATTACATCTAACTAGAATGTACAACTATCATAGACACTCTTGGTAACGATTTTTTATTCTATTATGCAAATTGTGATATGTACAAAAATATTTCATTCCATTTTTATTATTATATTATCTATCTAGCAATTATAGTTATGAATTAAAACACAATCGTAAACCTCAAATGAATACACGATGCTCAAGACAAAATAAATGCAATGAATGTGATGACGTGAAATAAATATACAGCACCTCACTGAAACAATAAATAAACACCGCCAAACAGTGCCCAGTCTAACAAAAGCTGAATACACAAAATAACTTTAAAACCACGCGTAAACGTCTTTTAAAATTCACATGCAAAACACACGGTGTTGGCACAAATACACTAACATTTAGTCTCAGTATCGGTAAAAATCGGTTCCACTTCTAGAACCGATACTCTTCAAATCAGGCACGCGAGTTTTCCCTTCTTTGCCTTTCCAGTTGTTTTCTGTGACTGTGACGTTTTCTCGCGATTATCGCTACTAATATCACAACAACTGCTAAAGCTACGCCTATTCCTATCCACCAGTACGTATTATATGATGCTTCTTTCGTACTCGTTCCTTCTACTTGGTCCTCGGCTGCTACTGGATTTTTAATTTCCAAAACACCTACAGTTGAAGTCTCTATACTGAACTTCTGGTTTGGTTCATCTCCTGTATCGATAACATTATCGGTAATGTCATCGTGTGTTTTCGCTTTTTCTTCTTTCGATGGGTCTTCTGGGAGTTCCGCAGAAGTTGGTATATCGTTTTCATCGGGAATTGGTTCACTAATAACTGGTGGGTCTACGTAGTCTTCACTTACTTCGTTGTCGATCGATGGTTCCAGTTGATTATCAAGGTACTCATCTAAAAGTCTGTAGTAATCAGTAAGGCCTGTATCTTCGAGCCCGTTTTCTCTCTTTGCTAGTAAATCACTAACCATTTCTATCCAATTGGATCCATATCCTTGCATCATTGTGTCACTGCAAAAAAAAGACCATTTTAATTTCTTATTATCTCTCTTCTCTCTCTTCAGCCACATTGAAGTGTTCTGCTGAACCTCCCCCAAGGATCTCCACACTGACCTGCTGGAAGTGGACTGCATCCAACTTCCTGCAACCTTAATCAGGTCATCCGTCCACCTTGTAGACGAACCTTTCAGCCCATACTTCAGAACCTGTCAGCCCCAACGGCCATCAGTTCTTTGCGCTTTGGGCCCTTATATCTCATTACTTAGTTTAAATAAAAGTGTTATAAATAAAGAATATTAATATTTCCTACCAAAAATATACCAGTATTATTTATACAAATTATAACTTTTACTAAACTAAACACAGCCAGGAAAATTTTATTTGACTTTCAATCGCTGCGAGATTATTAATTAAAGTTCATGGAAACAATTATATTACTGTTATTGGATAGCCTATTCCATTACGATCATGAAATTTTCGAAATATTGAAAATCAAATCTATTAAATTTGTCTTATAAATGTTATACATTTGTCTTAAGAGTAACTTACATCAAACGATCGTTGTTTTCGGCGATGTGACTGATCAAGTCATATTCATCAGACATCAACTCCTCCGCGAAAGATTGGTAAATTTGATACTTTAGGATGAGGCCCATAAATTTACTGTAACAAAATTAATTACACAATTAAGCTTCGTGCGTACGTTGTGGATTTTGAGTTTAATCTTTGAATTACTCACCCGAGGAAAGGTTTGTTGAAAACAATGTACGGGTCTCCGAGAAAATCTGTGTTAGATGACTCGATTAAGGAGAAATTCTTTCTGAATTCAGTCCAACTGCTTGGAATCTTCGCGTAAGGGATCGCTCCCATCAAAACTTTCAATCTCCATTCGTCTGCCGCCAAATAGAAGTTCAATCTGAAACGAAATTGATTAATTAGCATGTATCATAGAATTATAAACTTTATAGTAAATATAAAAAGGAAATGTTTAGATGTGACGAGTACGTTCATGTCGCGTCAATAAAAGGACTTAATTGGGAACCAGCCAGATGCAAAACCAATCAATGTTAGATAATTGTATGTATCTTATTATGTTTCCCAAATCAATCAACAACGTTCTATTCCAATCATTATTAACTAACTCGCTTTTGTTACTCATAGCGCGATTAGCTTTTGTAGAACAATATAGGCAATTATATTTTAGGGCGAAGTTATATTGGACCAACTTACTTTGGTAAATCTCGAAGAGCCATTATCAACTGCAACACTAGTCGGTGGTAGTTCGGATTGTAATTGAAGATTTCCAGTGGAAATAGCCCCGCTTTGCTTAGAGCGTGAGGGTTCAACGATAGGAGAGATACAAATCCGGGTATAGCCTCATAGACCGCTGTAAAAAATAATAAATTAAATAACATTTTCAATTTACAATATAAACTTTTATTCAATATTCCCGAAGACCAAATAAACTCTTTTCTTACTATTCACCTTTCTTTTGAATCTACGATTCCCCTGTGTTTTAGTTATTAATCAACTTTATAGAATCTATACACTAAATGGCCTAACTAATGTAACATCTTGGTAATGACATTTGGTCATTTCGATAGAAATAGGTACACAATTACTACTTGATCCTCTAATTTTGCTCTGTATTATACGTTTCCAAGCTAATTAAATGCAGGAAAAGTTCATAAGGTTTTTGGCAAATTTAAAGTAAACTTAGCAATAATAGAAAACTTACCAGAGAAACGAGGCGCTTCTCGCAAAATATAAGTGTTATTACTGTGTAAATTAATAATTTCTTTGTATTTAATCTTCATGACGGCTTCGTGAGCTTCGATGTAGTTTGCTATGCTAACATCCTTACAAGTGACTGCTTTCATTTTGTTTGGCTTGCACCAGTCAACCAAGGTGGTAGGACAAGTACTATTGTATAATGAATCAGTTAGTGTTTCAGGCTCAATTTCTCCTAGATTCAGTGCTTTGATCAATTGCGCAGCTCGCTTGAACGCGTTCAGACCTCCAAGGTCCTAAAAAGAAATATAGATTTAAAAATATTTTTTTATTTATTTAATATTCATAACTAGATTTTAAAAAAGGTTGAATTTAACATAAAACAGAAAAAATCGATATATTATTTACCTTAAGTTGAAGATTAGCGTGGACTTTTTGGTAAATTCCGGAATGTATTGGTAGTAGACTCTCAATCAGATTCGACCAATCGTCTCCTGAGAGGGATCCTAAAATAAAACAAATGTTAGTATAACGCATTAATTTTCCAGTCTCATTGGTGCGGTACCAGTAATAAAAATCTATGCTTGTAGGATTAACAACATTGCTGTCAGTGTTTCGTTTAGTCCACTGTTTCGGTAAGCTTACTGATAACTAAATAATTGTGACTCTTATTTTACGGGCATATCTTTTTTTCTTGTTAATCATTAAGTATGATGATTGCACCTACTAATCTAATCGCATTAATGAATATCTATGCGACATTGATCGCTAACTTTCAATTGTATTGTTTACTCATTTGTAATCCTATATGAGGAGCCCTCCTCATTAGCCTCTTAGTTGCATTTGCTTAAGTCTGTGTTATCAAAGGATTAAACAAAATAACAACAGTTACAATTCGCATGAAGAATATAAGAATTAATTCAGTCTGCAAACCGATACAAAATTATTTACGACTATGAATTTGAAATGGGAAACTTTAAAACAAAATCAAACGTGTTCAGTGGCAAAAGCATTAAGGTAAAATAATTTATTACTTTCAATATCGTTCTTAAGTCAGCAAATTTTCAAACTGAAAGCACCAATTTCCATTTTCGTCAACAATTTTATGTGCAACATAAATATTTATGTGAAGTTATTATAAAACTTTCGTAATATATTCAATATGATACAATCTCATCGTCGTATATTTCTTAGGATAATGCTTATCCTTAAATGTTTAATCCCGACGATGGTTTAGTTTCCTGGACTTCCGCCAAGTTTTGCTTAAGGCATACAGTGCTTATTTAAATACATAATATATACCGCACAGTTTTCATTACGCTTGCTTAATAAGCCAAGAAATTCCGAAATCTATCTATTATGAACCTGAGCTGTCTTTTAAAGCATCTACGATCTCAAGGACCTAGCAAAAGTAGGTAGATACCAATGCATCTACAATTGAAAATGAAAAGTACTAATTTGATTATTGCAATCTCTTCGCTAAAGACGATTTAATAAGTCCCATTGATCATATCAACGGTAATCCTAATAAAGATCTGTTACTTACTCAGTAAATGCCCTGGCAGAGGCTTGCCAACAGCGTCCGCTCCTTTCAGCCTGAGAGCGACGTATTTGTGCAGCTTCAGGTACAATGGCTTTATATGGCCCCACAGCTCTCGGGCCTTCAGCAAACCGCCTTCGTATTCTCCTAGCGCGTCCCAGTATTCCTCAACGGAGTTGTAATCTAGACAAAGGATTTATGAATTTGAATTTTGTTCGTAAATTTTACGATAACGGTTTCGCCGCGAGGAGAAGATAAATTAAAATGTTGTGATTATTTAATAGTGTAATATTAAATAACCTGTGTGAGGAAACCAATTAATATTAACTGCAATTACTGTTATTTTAATTACATTAAAGGATCACTATTTGTATACTTTGAGCTTTTAAATTTATTTGATATATTTCAACATTTCTAGAAAGAATATTCCTCACTGCTCAGAAGAAAACTATTAGCACAGTTCATAAAACAGTACATTTACTCCTCAGACACGACAAATTACACAAATAATTTTATTACCAAATTCCTAATAGTATCTTTTGTATAAAA
Organism: Hyles lineata; assembly: GCA_030180105.1. Lineage (NCBI taxonomy): Eukaryota > Metazoa > Arthropoda > Insecta > Lepidoptera > Sphingidae > Hyles > Hyles lineata. The sequence goes on from JARJEE010000031.1 coordinate 173,293, forward strand.
AGCTTCTTATATTTGGTTTATATCCGCACATTTGGCAAGGGAGAGAGACCTTGGCTTGCCCACATCTAAATGTTAATGGCGGGCCAGTACATTATTATTTACATGTTTTTTCCTTAAGCAGTTCGCGATACTACTGTCTGGATACTCCAGATACCGCATTTTTGCGATAATAGTTCTTGTACAAATTAAGTCTATTTTAGGGTAATGTTGATTTTTTATAATTTTAGGTGGAGCATCTAGGTGCTTCCAAGATGGTAGGAACTGTGGTGATAATTTTCTTGGTAGTAGAACATTATGATATATCTGAATATAAATTACCGTACAAAATATTGATAAATCTGACCTAGTATTCTACGCAAGTATGCCGCATATCAGTTCCAATCTCTGTACATATCTATTAGACATTAAATCAAGAAACAAAATAGACCAAAGTCAAAGTAAAAAAACGTTAACCCATGTTTTTTTATTAACATATTATGACGTATATATAACTAGCTGTCGGGCCCGGCTTCGCCCGGGTGCAGATAGTTTTTGAGTCCAATCCACATCAAGAACATATTATTTCGCGTGTCTACTAACTATATTTCCCGCGTGCCGTCGACTATATTTCCCTTCCGTAGGAGAGGACATCCCGTGCCAACAATTTGAATTTGAAAGAGTAGAAAATATGTATATTTGGTTTCCTGACTCATCCCACGGGAACACTACATTTTTCGGGATAAAAAGTAGCCTATGTGTTAATCCAGGGTGTCAGCTATCACTATACCAAACTATACCAAATTTCATCAAAATCTGATTGGTTTCCTGACTCATCCCACGGGAACACTACATTTTTCGGGATAAAAAGTAGCCTATGTGTTAATCCAGGGTGTCAGCTATCACTATACCAAATTTCATCAAAATCTGATGAGCCGTTTTTTCATGAAAGAGTAACAAACATCCATACATCCATACTTACAAACTTTCACCTTTATAATATAGTAAGGATTACGCCCGGGAAGGATTAGAGTTGGCAGAACGAGATTTCGTGATGAATCGAGATTCGTAATAATCTATTGTGGCACGATTTAGAATCCACATTGTTGAAGAGCTAAATTATGCGGCCGTGTATTTTCACCTCATTGGTCCTGGAAAAGCGTGAATGTGCTTTGATTCGTGAATTGAAATACGTTTATTGTACATTTCAGTACTAAAGTTCGTCAGTACAAAAACAGAATGTAAATCGACGAGATATTATAAAATACTTTAAATATACCGGGTATATCCAGACTGCGACCGAAAACGAAGCTAGGTTGTAGTTTTAGTGACTTCAGACACAAAGCAACTAAACATTTCGCAAAAAAAAATATCTACAATATTTTACCTATCGTCTTGTTTAGTGGTAGTATATAGATTTTGCTAAAATTATTAAGCATAAACTCTTATTTTTAAAGACGCAATGGTGCGCAAGAGATTAAATTATCATTGATTTTTATTTGCGGAGTATTCGTTGCATTGTGTCTGTAGTCAGTAAAACTACGTTCTCTGAAAAATGCCACCCGGCTTTTCGTTCAGTTTGTATATACCTGATATGTAGTATCGTAAATGAACTGGATACTAAATTATGATACAAATGAGATGGCTCGAAACCTACTCTCTTTTGTTTCGCAGAAATAATGGCATAGCGTAACTTTGCTATGACGTTTCATTCTGTCAATAAAATTTCCTGGCACTCAAAACTTGTAGTCAGAGCATTTTTATATACTCATATTGAACACCCTTCATAATGTTAGTGGTTTTATGGCCAGCATTATTATTTTGAGAGAATGGTAATGAATAAAATTTATTTACTACGCATTTGAATTACGTACGCGTATAATTATTTTTTATTTCAACTTTGCCCTTTGATGTATTCTTCTTTTAAATTCAGAAATATAGGCGAAGTGTCGGCGAGGTTTACTCTCTCATTATAATTATGAAATCTATTAAAACTTTCATTCGTTAAGAAAGAAATTGATACTTTTACGTTCTAGTTTCAGTAATTTCTTGTTCACATTAATAGTAACTATAAATAAAGAATAAATAAAATAAAAAAAGTCCATGATGGACTAAAATAATTACGTACTATTAAAGAAAGAACGGTTTCTGGCAATGAAGGTTATATATCTGGACTATTGTTACTACCATGTCCATTCCAATTACTTTATTATTCTAGTATGAAAAAGCGAAGATGCCAAGTATCAATATTCTTACAAACGTTAATTCATCAACGACGAAGCAGACGAGAGATGGGTCAAACAATTCTTCATTAGGACGGAGCAACCATCTGGTAATGACAACTGTCTGTTACTGAACGCCAACTAAATATCTTACTAAATTGAGCGTCTACAAAAGACCCGTATTTATTCTGCAGTGAAAACAAATGATAGACGAAAAGTATGATTGAAATTAATCAATTACTTTATTTCGATGTTGCCTGATGCGTTCATACATACATACATACATTAACTCACGCCTTTTTCCCAGAAGGGGTAGGCAGAGGTGCCTAGACACCCACATTTCGCCTTGTATATTTCCGTCCCACAATGTGATAGGGGTCGAGCCTATCGCCATATCGGGCACAAATTCCTGACTCCGGGCTGATAATGAATAGAAAAATCCAATATCACTTTGGCCGACCCGGGTTTCGAATCCGAGATTTCAGCTTTGCAAGCGTACCGTTGTACAACTACGCCACCGAGGCAGTAGGCAGGCACGCCTGATGCGTTCATAATCTTATTAAAGAAATTATTAGATGTATTTCCAGTCGAAAGATTTATCTAAATGTTTTTTTTTTATTTATTTATTTTTACGGAAAGCTTATATAACTACAAGTATTTAATTATTTATTGTTAAAAGAGAATAAAATAAAACAAGTGTACAATGTAAAGTCAATACAAAAAAAAATTTACAATACTAAATTAATTTTACGTTTACTTTTTTATGTTTTTGTGCTTATAATTCTGTTTATATGAAAAATACTCCAATTTTATAAAACATACATTTTGAAGAAATGTATTTCAACAAGGTGAAATAATGTCACCAGCGTATTACAATTTGGGTATTTAAAGTATGTATAACTCATTCAAGACTCATTTTATTTTGTATTCTGTCACTATAATACTAAATTTGCGATGCAATAGGGTAACCCACAGATTTCCTACATTAGAGCTGTAAAAGACCTTAAAGCATACACAAACGAATCAGACGCTCACGTAATGTTGTGCAATAATATTCTATTGCCACGGATTATAGAGCTCCCGGCAATTTCACTGACCGAATGAAACGCGATAGCAAAAATGTTCACGTAGGATTTCTAAGAGACACTAGCTAGTATTGCTTCGACCTAACGCCTCATTTATGTAGTAAAGACGGGTCTTATGAATTTATTTCACGTTCATATAAACCCAAAAGAGTCTGAGATATTGAGTAGACATAGCGTCAGGTATTGATCTCCCGAAAACCAAAACTGTAAAAAGTATTACTTTGAATTGCGTTGCTAGTCTTAATTAGGGGTCTATTTTCGATTTGCATATTGGGATTATCTTTATGTCATTAATTTTTATATTATTGATATCTTTATATATTTCTATCGTATGTAAGTCTGCCAACCCGCACTAGGCCAGCGTGGTGGACTATATGGCCTATCCACTCTCAATCGTACTCTCGATTGTAGAGTAGGCCCGTGCCCTGCAGTGGGATGTATATGGGCTGATACAGATCTTTATATTGTTGTGTGAGATATTTAATAATACCTATTTTAGGGATCTTTACAATATTTTAATAGCAATATACGGCCACGATTAGCTACGGAAATAAATCCCAATCGAAGTATAAATTGTAGAAAAAACCTGACCTAACCAGTTGGCGAATACAATACAATACAAAAACTCTTTATTGTAAACAGAATAAGGAAATACAACCAATTAAAAAATATCAATAACAATAATGTAAAAATGGGCAGTCTTTTCACTCAAAGCGATATCTGCTAGACAACCGTGCGGTTAAACAGTATTTTATATTACAGTATTCAGATATATATCTTCTTCCCAAGGATCGTCTGACCTGAACAGATGCATGACTTAACCAATCACAAGGTTGTAAATTGAATGATATAAATTTCAAGTATCACATCTACCCGTGCTACCTAACCTTTCATACGATACCAATCAATCTGTAAACTAGAAGAAAACGTTTTACGGCATTTTTATTGTGAGATGTAAAATATATTGCGATGTTACCGAGAAATCTCTCCGTGGACTATAAAATAGTGAGTTTATTTCCGCTCGTAACGTACATTATGACGATAAATAAAGGTGCAAAGACTTTATTGAACCAACAGATCTATTTATTGAATAATTAAGTACACTTACTGGTTGTTTCTTGATTTACTATGCTGAAGTTTGTTCTGTGTAACTACTTCTGTTTACTCTGTTAGGTACTTCTATTAAACTGTTCAATTATTATTATTTTTTAATATTATTTCAATGAGAGGCGATACGAGCTTGCCATTTGCCTAATGGTAAGACATACGACCGCTGATGGACAGGTACAAAAACAAAAAACACCATGATTTGCAAAGCAATGCTTGGCATTCCACTGTGTTCGCCATCGCTTAATTATCTATTGGGATAACATAAAAAGCAATGACTATAGTAAAATTAACAATTGAAGTTTAATAGGCGATTTTTGTATTTCATTTTAGAGTTTGCATTACAAATAAGAGGTATGTGTTGGCAAGAACCTTAGTCCAAATTCCAGTTGGGCACTCCAAATACTGTGAGTTATTCGATTTCAAAATTCTCATACACAAGTGTTCCCAGACAGGTATTTGTAACCGGAATGGCTATTGGCTTGCCCCTTGTCATGTCTTCGGATGGAAAAAACTGGACAAACAGTAGTAGGCGTGAGTGTATGTATGTTTTTTTAATAGGCAATTAGTTATACTAAACTTTATTTTTAATGGTGGGCGATAATAATACGATCTCATTTCTTTCAATAGTACTTTCGAATGCAGAAACAGCCCGAGCTTTGCAGTGGAACACGATATACTGATACAGATACAGACATTTTAATGTAATTAATATTTAAAATATCTAATTTCATTTAATTTATAAACCGGGGTTCTCTCCATTCCAGTACTTTTATAACCAAGTGCTTTTACTAGAATAAAATACTCCACCTTCTTTGAAAATTTTCCTTGAAATGTTTTAACCAGCTGCTTTAAAAATGATATCCCGGTATTGCGCCAGGCAATTATTCAACAAAAAAATGTCGTTAAAAACACATCAAGCTGAAAGGATTAAGGTAGTTAAACTAATGTTTTATTTTACGGTGTAATTGCTAACAATTTCTATAGACTCGGTCTTGCTCTTGCTTCGATGTTTGAATGGATTTTAGGATTATGAAGTATAAGATGTCTTAGGAGTTTATTTATTAAGTCTTTATTAAATATAAATTTAAAAATGAAATTAAAAAGAAGTACAATTTCTACCAGGCAACAATGGATAGATAGAACAGAAGGAAATAAAGGGGTAGTGTAAATGATATAGAAGAGAATATTAATATAATAGAAGAACACACCTGTATCTCCGAATGGGAATAAATGAGTCAGTCAGTCTTCCAATAGTTCACCGAAATTATTGCCTTCCCAAAATACGATCCTTTACGCCTATTGCCATATCGAACATTAATTATATCCCAAACAAGGTGGATCATATAGGTCTTTACGCATAACAGACCACATCCTAATCTAATGAGACTAAAATATTAAATATAGCGAAGTTCATATATTATGTTCACTTAGCTTTAGACATATTCTATGAACACAATCTATAGGCACTAACTGAGTACCTTAAAATCATAAATAGTCAAAATATTCTCATTCAAAAAAGCGCAAGAAAAGAACTGCAATATCCAATTATATGAAAGAAAACGGCCCTAGGCAGAAAAAGACAACTGAAAGTATGATAGAGGATTAAAGTGGGCACTTATAAGGGGTCTTGGTCTGAAGCATTGCACTTCACATATCGCTCGCGAGTGTTCTTAGCGAACGTCCTTTAATCTTGTAATAGAACTGCCTACTGGGGTCTAGTGTTTGGTTTTATTCGTCTGGAAATCATAAGGCGAACTTAGAATTTTTCTGTCTATTTTACCCTTTTTGCGACTTTCTGAGTCTTTTTTTGGTAAATATGCAAAAGTCGTAGTTAATCAAATTTAATTTGGGAGACTTTTAAACCACATTCTCACCACTGCGACTCCTGTACGCCAAATTTATCAGAACCACGCAAATAATTAACACAGAGTAGTTGTACTCAGCGAGATATAAAGCATGCTAGACTTTCTTTAGACCGCAAGATTTTTAATAAAATAGTAAAATGAAAAAAGTAATGGAGTATTTGACTTTGATCGTTTTTTCATTATTTTGCGTACACGTACAAATATCAATAAAATAAAAAAATGTATCAAAACGGTATCAAAGTAGTTTGTAAAATGAAGCAAATAATAGTATTCGAAAAGAAAAAGACGGAGCGTAATGATGTATCATACCGTCTCTTTCACACGTGCGCATTGTAATGCATATTAGGACTAGTGACGTCATTAGTTTTGTTTTGCATCTCTTTCTTTTACCCCAATTACAAAATTTAAAACGTTTTTTATTTATTTGATTCTAAATGAATTACAATTGTTTTTTGTTTGTTAGATTTTGGATATAGATAAATAACCTTTTGATAAATACAATAAAAAAATAGTATAATACCACATTGTAGTGCGTTTAAATAAGTCTTTTTTTAATAATTGCATGTTATGGTAAGTACAATTCAAATATAGAAGCTACTACATATACGGGATGCTTATATTTTTGTTAAATGTGCACTGTGTTTTTATTCATAATTTGTATTTATAATTTCTTATTATTTACTGACGAGAGATTATTATCTGGCTGCACAGCTATGCCGCGCTATTCGAAACTCGATATGTCAAGCGCGTGAAACACTATACAGTGTACTACTTGGTGGCTTTATGTACGGCAACCGTGAATAAATCTATCAGGGCAGATAAAATCATTGAACATTTTTTTAAACAAGCGTGCCGTTCGCCTGTTGGAAAGCGATACGACCACTTATAAACAGTAGCAAAACCAAACGACACGTTGAATTAAATAGCAAAGTTTGGCATTCCACTGCGCTCGCCATCCTGAGATATAAGATGTTCTGACTCAATATGTCCAGTAGTTACTCTGCATTTAAAATGCTGTTTGGCGGGAGAAATAGACATGGCTTGGTATCTACCCAGACGACCTCTCACATATGAGAAACCTACCACCAGTAAACATACATAAACTTACGTCTTTTTCACAGATGGTGTATGCCACCTACGTTTCGCCTTGCGTATCCCGTTCCACGATGACAATGAATAGAAAAATCCAATATCACTTTTCCCGACCCGGGATTCGAACCTGAGACCTTAGCGTTAAAATTTTACCGTAATATAACTGTGCCACTGAGACAGAATTATATTTGGATATTTGTATACCAGCCACGAAAAAGTTTCACATAGCAATGAAATAAGTCCATAATTAAAATTTACTTAGTACATGTCAACTTAATCTCGCTAAGTAACTATCCTTCGAGCATGATTTTAAATTTAAATGCGTTTAGCAAGCAGCGTCGCCAAAACAAGCTAGTACAAATTAATTACTGTTAATTTCAGACGCAAACTCGTCAGCGAACAAAAGTAATTTCTGTGACTTGTTTAAATTAGTTTGTTTCTTTGCACACTTTATTAGGAGTTGTTCTGTGCGAGCACATTAGCCGATATAATGGCATAATATTACCCAAAACTTGGTTCAGAAATGTGCATTATAATGTATGATTACGAATGTGAGTTTTTAATGGCGATAATATTTTAGAACGAAACTTCTTCACGAAATAAAATTTAAGTTTTGATACGTTATTAATTATTCTTTATTATTAAGAGAATTATTTAACTATAATAATTGGTTTAAAATATTACTTTGAGGGTTAAAACTCAATATTATTTTACTACCAAACCTAAATTAAAACGATAAACTTTTTAGTAAAGATTTAGGACGCTGACATGGTATATACCAGCAAGAATTGTATAGAAAAACCACTTACCGTTCTGCTTGGAAGCATTCCTCAGTAGTGGTAGGATGTGTTCGAGGTAATCCGTGAGGTCTGGCAGGTTCCTCTCCCACGACGCCTTCATACGGCGCTGTTTCTCCTTGTCTTGCTGTCTTGCAAGGTTGTAGTTTAGTTCTGGTAAAGTATAAATAATATTAAGAAAAGTCTGGAAGAGATCGCCGCTGTTAGCGATATGACCGCCACTTGTACTACCGATAATTTATATTTAAGCCTGTTTCTGTATATATTTTTTTTGTTTTTTTAATGGTATACAATAAAGTATGAAATAATAATTAATATCATCATAACCATCTTCAATGACAAGGACTTAAGCCTCCCTAACCAGGGGTTTCCTGTGAACTATATCGTGTATGTCACAATTATCATTTTTGATTACATGGGGTTGATAGCAAACATAGATATCATTGAGACCTGCATACCAGCGAATTTGTAAGAATTTCTAGTTGATACATTATGTGGGTAGACGTCCAATGCTAAGCTTGCAAGAGGCTTCGACTCGAAAATTTCAGCTTCATCGGCCATAAGTTCTTCGCACTACGTGCTATCGTCACTTCAATCAAATATGTACTAAAAACAGGGTCCGGAACAAAATCACACGACAAAAGTTGCCGAGGTTGCTTATACTTATACATGTGAATTTCGAACTATGAGATGTAGCAAAAAGTTTTAAATTATAATCATCTTCAGGTTACAATAAACCTTATTCCTTTAAAATGAGATTTATTATGTTTTTGGACCATACTAAAATAAAATAAGACCACACGTTTATTTGTGGTCATATTTTTCTTGCCGTTGCTTATAATCTAGTGTATATTTGATCGAAGCGTATTAAATTGAAAATGCTTTAAACTTACACGAACAAAATTATTGTTGTTCAATTTCAAATTTTTTTTATGGCTAATATAAAAGAAATATGAATCGGTGGCGTTATAGAAGCTATAAAAAAATACAAAAGAATGGGCAGACTAAGAGGCATTTCAATTTCTATCCTTTTAAATACATATAAAATATGTATGCATTCACAAGAGAAAAACATAATGTGAATAACGCGAGTGATTCTAGAGTGATCTAATTCCATTTAATAGCATTGTCTATGCATAAAATATTGTTACTCCAATAAATTTTTAAAAGGGTTTATAAATGTAAATTGAGAGCACATTCGAATAATAACACACAAAACGGTGTTCTTCTCGGCGCCGTGCGAGTCGAGCAACAAAAATAAAAATGAGACCTCACTGTAAATTCAATGTTCCCAATGTTTCCCGCTCAAGAACAAGGATTTATGCACGGCGAAACATCTGCGCGTGTTCAAAGTTTAAGTGCCTTTTTCTATTTGTGCAAGCGTGAAATCTTAAATCTCCGACATTTTTTTTTCGTACAAAAATACAAATTGCCCTTACGAGAAATGAGAAATTAACTTTTTACATGGCCATTCGTCCCGAGCTGTGGAGTTATTAAAAAGTTTCGCTTGCTTTATGAAATTTGTAATGACTTTGGAATTTCCCTGACAGTGTTGCGTCTCGTTTGTCTTTTAGCTTCCGTCCATTTTTGGTTTGCTGAAGTTTTACGCGTAATCGTGGCTAATTGTGAAACTTGACAGTTGACTTACCCCTCAGTGTGCAGTTGGTGTTTGTATCGCACTCGTAATCAGTTGCGAACCGGATTTTGTTTAGAGCCGTGTCGCCGAATGTTACTAGCTGTGGACAAAATAGGCTATTTAACTTCTAAGTTTGGTTTTAAAGGTTGAAATAAAAATTAATTGCATATATGTATATTACTGAAGTAAAGTAAAGATTTTAAATAAATACCATTGAGTTCTTTCGTCCGTTCCCAGGTATGAAATGGTGCAATCGTACCACCACAAACAAATTATTTTTATGCCAAATGACTGACGAAAACAGAACACCGAAATCAAAATTCCTAGATCTCACATTTCTCACACATCCTGATCTTAGACTCAGTACTTCATATTCTGATATTTTGTCTCTTTCTTCAGCCTTCTCCTTAAATTAACTCATTCTAATACACTGATCAGTCTCAACATGTCTCCAGGCTTTAACAAAAGCTTCACCTTCCACTGCTATACGATATTGTCAGAACACGATGACTATCACCATATTTAGAAACTCATTATCTCACATACCCCAGCCCGTTCCTGATAATCCTAGATTCTATACTTCATATGTTACCAACTCACCCTGATCCACTGATCGGTCTCCAGCAACGTGTCTCCGGGCTGTAACAGCAGCTTCACCTTCCTTCGGAGCACGTTGTCGTCAGAAGGTAACGCGTGCGCAGTTAACGCGTTTCGCACATCCGTGGTCTGCTGACGGGCGAACATGCCGAACGATTTGTCGCGCTCCAGCTGTGGAAAAATACGTGTAAATAAGAATTCTCAATCGTACTCTCGATTGTCGAGGAGACCAGTGCCATGCAATGGGACGTCTATGGGATGATACTAAAGCCTGTAGACCGAAAGGGGTAGTCACAGATAGCAGAAGTGTCAAATACTGTTTGCCGAGGCAACTTCTGTACCAAAATGTTGTTAAAGGTGAGCAAATTGCAATATCAAGCCTGTAATCTAGTTTAAAGCAACTCATCAATGAAATTTTATTTATCAAAATACTCTACATAAATGGGGTGCTATAAGTGGTATTGGAAGTACGGATAGCATTATTCTGCTACTAGATATTAGTTTAAGCCTCATATATGCAAAAAATATTCTTTTTTTAAATCCATTCTTTCAAAAATTGTCTTCTTCCATTCTCACCTTTATAGACAGACCCTTGCTATCTCCAGTGAGTTCGCTCCAAGCGGCGCTGGCTCTCTGCTCGCAGTGATCTACATAGTCCAGCTCCACTAGGTCTACTAGAGGCATCAGCCATTTCTTGTCCTCTGCGCTCGAAGACGTCCCGCAGAGGAGAGGGAAGAATAGAAGACCGTAGAGGATCGGACAGAGGGCGATTATGACCTTCATGGTAAACCTGCGAAAGAACAATAAATAAATACACTCAATTGACAGTTGGAAATGGACGTCTCGATATTACGGTTGATTCCTTGAGAACTACATAAATAATTTTATCAAAATTAATTTTATAAGTACATTAGCGCCCAAATACTGGAACGCAACTTAAATATAAATGGCGCTTAACTACGTTAATCCCGATTAAATGTACTGGCTAAGCGGGCCGTGCACTATTAAGAGCAACTTATTATTTGAATGGCGTTCCAGTACATATTCGGGCGTAGATGTGAATAAAAATATTCAATTGAACCAAAATAATAGATTTAGCGATTATGAAATTTATTTAATTTTAAAGTTACTTCATACATTTTTTTTGTGTTCTAAAATTATTACAGGAGAATAATAATTAAGAGTCATTTCAAATTATTTTATGCTAAGTATCTAATTTAAACCATTTTGTATTATTATGATGTTCTTCTACAAGTAAACCAATAGTCGTTCAGTTACATACATTAAGAATTTTTATTTATTATTTCCACCATATTTTTATACAAAACCAAGCCAGAATAACTACTGGATATATTGAGACTTAACATCTTAGTCTCAGGATGACGAGCGTAGTGGAAAGCCAAGCATTGTTTTGTAATTAAATGTAATAAAGCGTTGTTTAGTTTTGCTACTGTTAATGAGCGGTCATATAGCTTACCATCAGGCGAACGGAATGCTCGTCTTGCCATTAAATGCAAAAAAACACACTTTTGCGAAATAGATCAAAAGTAACCGACAGAAAGCGGAGAAGGCAAAACCTTTTCTGTACGTTAGTTAATTTCAGACTCACAAATCAACTGTGACAACAGGATTTGCTGAAAGAATACTAGATTTACCCTAATCCTGTACAATATGTCGCAAGTCGTATGTCGGTTTTATTTTACCTGCTAAACTGCCCTCGGATTTGTACTGTTATTTGTAGATCTAGTGGGTATTGTATCAGTTTGTTATTACTTAGGATATAGTTGGGTCGTTGTATACTAGGAACCTAAGTCTTAAATTTTTTAATGAAATGAAATGAAAATATTTATTAAACCCAAAATATGTCATACATTATTCAAATTCAATCACTTTTTTCTCTTTTTGCTACCACCCAGTCACAACGCTGTTTTCGCTATGGAAGAATGGGCAAGAAACTCTAGCGTTGCTCTTTTCAACACTTATAGTACACAAAAAACATCAAAATCAACAAACCCTATAATTAAATTTTAAAACAAAATTTCAATATTTTCAAATATTTGTGTGGTAGTTAGTTGTTAAAAAGTTGATTGAAGTAAGTAATTCGAAAATATCTTGCTTTTAGATTTTTGAAACGTTCTTTTTTAGTTGTCCTTACATTCACGATTCCATAAACGAAATGACGACCTAGCAGGAAGGCAGGAACTTAATTCACCAAAGAATTTAATATTATATTTACATACACAAATCAATTACCTGCCTACCATGTTACAAATAATGAAAATCCACCATGTTCCACGTACAATACATATAAGGAGCTTGGAGGATATATTGATTTATAAGCTATTCCAAGATATTGTATCGCTCTGTATAATGACTTTACGGTGGAATTGCAATGCATATGCGAAGATATAATATTGCACGTCATGTACACTGGTGCGCTGTAGGCTTTAGCGTGTTTATTCTGAACTATTGTAGGTTGGTGGATTTCATTAGACATTATGAACTTATTTTATCACTAGGAGCGTGCAAGTACTTTTTGAATTCATTCACATCATCAACATATTATTTCCTGTACTGTTTTATTTATTTTCAAATTCAATACCGTCCTATGTCCTTCTTTCATCCTATCCCGTCCCGTTATATCCAGTCCGTATCATTTTCACAAACACCCAGACCCGAAACAAATACCTGTGGATCACACAAATATTTGTCTCCGTGCGGGGATCCAACCGGCTAAAATAGGACGTTCACTTGATTTACTCTTAAAAAACAATCGTTAAAATATAGCAGTTAGAGTAACTAACATCTATCACTCTTAATTACTTTTTATAACTGCTGTAAAAAATTAGCAAAGCAGACCGCGAATTTTTAATATCCCACCTAATCTAAATTTAAAACGCGTTCCGTTATCATAAAAAACATAATGGGAAGAAAGCGCCATAACTGCGACCGGATTAATTCCAAAGATTTATACAGCCTTTTCAGTTTTGAGTCGTATCAATTATCTTAGCAATACGCGGCTCCAAAATGGGGACCGGTGAAAGCGATTTTTTTTACTCAAGCTAGAGCGGTGCTATTCATCCTTTGGCCAGAAAGGGTCGAAGATAAAAAGAAAATTAAAGAGCAAGCATTCATAAAGCGATTGTTGCTTTCATCACAGAACTTTCTTTTCAACGTAGATATCGCACGCTTAATATTAAACTGACCGAATCCAAAAAAAATAGACAAGGTAGAATAGATCTTATGTTACAAATCTTTAAAGAACGTTTCCCAAAAAATGTTGTTTTTTAGTTAGGTCTCTTTAATACTAAGGGTGCGATATTAAAACTACATCAAGTGTGAGAAAATGCAAATGTCTTTTTTATTGAAACTCGACTCTGAATTGTGATTGTGGGTGCTTAAATGGAATTTCAGATTTTGAGTTTGTGCGTTATACACTGGCTTTGGGCGGTGAATATTTTGAATGGAAATTATTTTGGAGTTCGGCAGGTGACCTTTTCAAGACCGCCGTGTCTTTCATTAATAGAATATTAAAATGGGTTCACGGGACAGGAAAAAAATATGGCTACGGTAAGACGCTTTAAGGGATCCTACTGATATTATTTATTAACACGACAGAATGCGTGTACGTTGGTGTTTTTTACACGCCTTATTGGCAAAAAAGGTCAACATCACACATTTCTTTATAAACTGGTATGACATTGGACAAAACATGAGATTCGAACCCAGGACATCTACGACATACATCTCATATATACATACGTATATTGACAATGCGCAAACGGTCCTTAAAGGCAAATTAATAATTATTTCTAATATTCAACAGATATCATTGCATTCATTTTCACATCTTGCCTGTCCAAAAAAAATTCCTTTGACGTTCGTTCGTACAGAAACTCACGCCTGGACAAAGCAAAACTTAACAATATGCTCCAATATCCATCTTTTGTGCGGACATTGTCTCTTGCGTTTCTCCTTTTTTAATTTCGTGCGCCAAAAATGTTATTATTTTCTCGATTATTCTTACTGATTGTTCCACAATAGTCAAAAGTTATCCATGCTTCGATTGTTTTAGTTCGCACGTTACAAAGTTTCTTAAGCGACATAGGTCTTTGATCATTGCGTATATTCTCTTTCAAAAGCAATTCTGTGTTTGTCCCTGGCAATATTGAATGTTTTGTATTCAATAATTCCTTATTAACTTGAAATTATGCTCTGTATCTCTTCAACAAAGGTTTAATAAATTAAAAACCTCGTGCAATATTAAATCTAGATAAATGAAATTATTATTTCCACGTAATGATAAAACAGATTCGAACTCCAATAAACGTGAAATCATTATGGGTCTTATTACATGTATTGTTTCTATTGAACCCTTTGTTCGTATCGCAATGATGAAATCAATTACCATTGTTTTGCTACCTATCCGCACTCCATTGTAATGAGCCCCCGTTTTCTCGTTACATAATAGACCTCCAGATCGGGTGACATTATTGTATCGACGATATATACCTATATATTGTTTTTTTCTTTTATCTATGCTAATATATAAAGCTGAAAAGTTTGTTTGTTTATTTATTTGTTACCTCAACTATTGGTTAGAATTGAAAATGTCTTTTTGTGCCTTTTTGACAGGTCATTTGTCGAGGAATGCTATAGGCTATATACCATCACGCTATGACTTATAGGAGGGAAGCAGTAGTGAAAAATCTAGCAAATAAAAGGAAATTTTATTCGCTTTTTGTGGTCCAATTGGTCGATATTCTAAATTTATTTCCCAGAAAGAGTAGGCACAGTTGGTACCAAGACACCGTCACAGTTCGCCTTACGTGTTCCGGCCGATGTGATAGGGGTTGAGCCTATTGCCATATCATAAATTCTTGTCTCCGGGCCGATAATGAATAGAACCTGAGGTCTCAATTTTACGATCATACGGTAGTAGTTACAACTGGGCCACCAAGGCAGTTATGTAAAATCTAACAATCCGGAATACTGTGGCTATAGTCAGCACGGTAGACTATATCAATCGCTAAAAACTCCCTGCAGATAAGTAAGAGGCTCAAAGTTGCTATTATAGATTTATAATAAAGTCGAGGGGAATATTACTCCCTTTATACCTAGGCACTGTTGGAGTATCTAACGGAGTCATTGGTTCTCTTAACTGGAGCGACTTAAGAGGGCATCTCAACTGGCAACCATCCAAAAGCAATATCTAAAAGACGGAAAAACTACGAGTATAAGACGCCACAAAAAATAATAGTTGGGAATAGAATGCAATTAAATTCATTTATTAAAATATAATGAGTGATAGGACAAGATGAATTGGATAAATTTGTAAATTTTTATTTGATAATGATGATATTGTTTCATTACCCTGCGAAACAAGGATGGTTATTTCATTGTTCTTTTAATGGGATGTCAAATGATAATTTGACTAAAACTCATGTTAAAATTCTAATTTAAATTATTTATTTATTTAGCACTTTATTGCACACCAGATACAGAAAAGTAGACAGAATTAACATGAAAGAAACAAAAAATGTACAAGTGGCGGTCTTATTGCTTGAAGCAATACGACCAAATTAATTTGGAATTTGATTTTGACAAAAAAAAAACTGCTTCCATTTGAGACTCTGGAAATGATATTTCATAACTGAGCAATACGGAGTATAGCCTCTACTTGTCTCTGTGTGTTACGTATACATTTATTTTCTCATTCCGACTCGACAATTTCAGTTCTCAAAGTAAATTTAACAAAAACATTTCCACCAACATCGGTACTATGGCTGTAATTTATAATTTCATGCAAATATCAAGTTGGTTGACGTTTTGGCGTTAAAGGGCCGAATTGAGCGTCAAATGAACATCATTTGAAATGAACTCGGGACCTCTTTACCCGAATTTGTTAAGTCTATCATTTGACACATCTCATGTCAAATAAACGGGCGTCGCACTTTCATAAATTATTGAATTGGGAATACAAATTATCGCTGTTAAAATGATAACAAATGAATGTGAAGTTTGCGTCTTGTTTTTGTACAATTAATATTATTTCAATCATGTCAGAAACTTGGTAATGATTGGGTTAAGCATCAATCATAAAATTGGCGTTTGCTTTATATTTGAGATCGTTTGCCAAATTCTCTAATATATCAAAAGTCTGTGATCTGTTTCTTCTTTGTTTTGAAAGTTTGCTTTACGGAATAAAATATGAAACAAGATACATCAGGTTTAAGATCAATTTCGAGTGACGTTTCCATAAAAAAGGCTCTAAGAAGAGGTAAAAAGGAAGTAAATAATAAAAACCAGTTGAGTGTAAGTTACTTTTCCTCATGGTTCCGTATTATCATCTTGATTACATAGTAAAATACTCCAGCGCTTGTTTAGTTGGCGTCAGTAACTAGAAGGGATTTAGGATAATCTAGGACCTAGGTTGCGATTGGATCTAGTTACAATCAAGAGTTCTACTGAGAGGCTTCTCCGGATAAGGCCAGTCTATCAAGATAGCTTATGGCGGGTTAGCGGAATACTCACAGCATATTTATCTTTACACCTAATTATTTCTTGAATTTATTGCTAGGATTTAGCCTGCAATATAAGATATTTGTACTGTATTTTAACATTAACATTTTGACAACCTTTTTATTTAAAATTTACTAAATTTACAACCAGTTTACTATAGACGTAAAATAACTGAGTTATATTTATTTTCCATTCGTTAATGTTATACTTTCTTGCGCAAACTGTTGAGTAATGACAATCCGCTGGGAAAATATGCATTTGCAACTTTATTTTAACGCGTTTACAACTATCATTACCAACGTTAAATGCTGCTGGATATTAGTCTAATGTATTCGCTTATACATTAATACATGGAGTATTAGCTAAGTAATTTATTTCTAGTAAATTAGAATAGAAAAAGAAAATATATATTATATTTTACATATGTTTGCATATATCCTTGGAGTGGTAGTACGCAGATGTGTCAGAATTGTCACCCACATTTTAGCGCGTTTATTATAATCTTAAAATGTGACACATGGCAAGGGAAACGGTAATTCCAGGCTTAAAACCCATTACTAGGCACATGAACAAAGCTTCTCATATCCGATTTATCAAATAAAATAAACTGACACATGGTCGTTAAATTCACCCAGAAATCCAACCTAAAATCTGGCGAAGTATAATCCATTGATAGTGACACTAAGCCAATAATAAGAGGTAACTCATTGCTTATTAAGAACGCTAAATAATGTTTTAATCATATTTAGCGTTTCCAAAATTATCCAATTTTCCATGCCAACAAGCCAAGAACTCTCAAATTTTTGTACTAAACGTTAAATTACGTTCTTAAATGAACTTTGTATTAAGTTTCCATGTAACTGAGCCGAAACCGCTTCGGTTACTAAGATATTCGGATCACGTGTCCTCTCCAATTACTTTCTTCTCAGTTCAGTAACCGCAGTCTTTGTGGCGGCTTTCCCAACGTATCCGTGAGAAACAATCATTTTAACTTTCCGTTTAGAGTTACCAATTTTCTTAAAATAATTGGAAAATAGTTGGCTTTAGTTAAGTCATGTTTTTACTTATTGCTGCGACCTGACATTATTGGCATTTTGGTGTTTGTTTCGCGGTGGAAAATAATTTAGAATATTAAGAACACCTTATTAGATTTAACTTTTTATTGTATTAGTTCTTACTGCTCTAATTTGACATCCGTAAGGTCCTTAAAATAAATCTGCTTTACATTGCTCAAAATGGCATTAATAAAAGGAAGCGTTCATAATTGCCACAAAAGTAAATCTCTAGAGCATAGCATTTTGTACATTTTGTAATTACTTTATGAAACGCCGTTTGCATCTTAATTAAAACACAAACAAACGAAGGTAAGCCCGGTGGCCCGTTTCAAAAGTCAATCTTACCGACTCCGGTCTTGTCTTACGGTAGAAAGAACTGCTTTTATTACTTAGCATACTCTTAGTTTTTGTTCTTTGTACACGAGGCAATGGCCAGACAGATTCGAGTTTGTGGATTCGTATTTTTTTCTTTTGTGTTCGAATGCAAAAGTATTTTGCTTGCTACGCTTTTATTCAGTACATGCTGTTGCGAATGGTAGAGTATATTATTAAAAATTACATTTTGTATTTTATTAAAATTAGGTGCAATGTGTTTTTAAAGAGAAAATTCATTACAATCTGCAAACCTATTAGGTACGGAAGTAGGATACACAACCATAATATTCCCTGCAGATATAAAGATAACTGCCATGCTGTCATCGTACCTAACATACGGCCAATGAAATGGTCGAAAGCATACATTTATTTTTTGCCCGCCCATAACTTCCAATTTACAATACAAAGGCCGACTACGGATCTGCAATTCCGTGAAACTGTGAACATTCATGATCACGTTTTGTGGCTAGCCACTATATTTTGAAAAGATTTCATACCGCTGGAGACAGGAACAGAATGGTAAAAGCTCGTTTAAGAGAAAGTAATGCAGACAGTTAATCACGACCCTTAATAAAGAAAATATGACGCAAGGAAGAGGGGATGATTTAAAAATCGTGACATATAAATTCAAACCGTATAACCTAATGTTTTGTCTTACCAGATAACCTCCGTGGCGCAGTTGTTTAGACGCCGGCTGCGAAACGGGAAGCTCGAGTTCGATCCTCGCACTGAGACAAATATTTGTGTGATCCACAAGTATTTGTTTCGGGTCTGGGTGTTTAGAGACCGCAAAGTCTCATGGTTTCTGATACTCGCGACACAAGACTCGATTTTAGTGCTGGATCAGAACTATGTATGTGACTGTTGGGTGTATTTATTTATTTACCAATAAAACCTAAGTCTTTAATCACAACCAATTTATTTAACAAATTCGATTACTCTAAATCTCCAAGGTACACAAACATTTCCGAAGCACATTTAACATTGTGTCAACAACAGAATATTCGGTGAAGGATTCGATGTTTAGGCCCAGTAAACAACTTTTAAAGTATTTCGCCGGGTTGTTTATCAGTTGTTTACTTTAGGAACGATTAAGGGCGGAATATAATGTTCGTTTATTTAGTGGTAATACAAACAATTGTTGCGATTTTCCTATTTAAGAGTTTGGGGAATATAAATGGAATGTATATTGGGATTGAATTTGAAATGTTTATCAGGCACTTTGTGATGAGAGGTTGAATATAGGATGAGGAGTAATTCACAGAATTGGTGAAGCAGTGCTATTTCTGTTTTAGATACGAACGTCGTTATTTATTTTGTAGGTCGGTAAATATTACGTATTTTTTACATACCCCCATATTCAATAAGTTTCTGCTTCATTGCCTGATGGTTAGAGATGCTTATATCAAAATTGAAAGTTATCAGATTTACTTTCGATTTCAAAAATGTGACGGCACTACCGTTTTCTAGACACAAATATTCATATAAAATTTAAAACTAAAATCTTAAATTAAATATTGTTAAATTAAATCGATCCGGAAATAGAAATGAAAAACTCACCCTTCCCAGCCTATGCAATTAGCAGACATAAAAGCTTTCTTTTTTTATGATATCCTAAATTTTTAACGCCACTTAATATTTAATGAATAGATACAAAATACCCAACCACAACTCGTCACGTATCTCCAATGTTTGTAAACGTAACAGAATAAATAACAAAGGGACGAACGGTGACCGTTGCCGTCGGAATGCGGAATGTCCATTTAACTGTATCTTTATCGTCTCGGCGTGACGCTCTGTTTTCATCCTTTTGTGATATTTATTCACAAAAGTGCTTTGTTCCGGCGTGCGGTTCCCTTTCAGTGTCTTTATTAAGAGAATTTAGAAAAAGGTTTAGTCTCACAATGTTGGTATGAACGGTCGGGTAACGTGAGGGTTAGGATCTATATCAGCTCCCACTGTATGGCACGAGCCTCCTCTACAATCGAGAGTGTTATTAAGAGTGGTTAGGCCATATAGTCCGCCACGCTGGTCATCGCAATCGCAGTCGAATACTGCTTAAAATATAGACCAGACTTCTTGGGTATAGTAGAAATTAACAACACAATATAAAACACTTTTAAGTGTGCCACATGCGGTATTTAGTTTTATTTACACAGTAAACGCCTATTTCTACCAGGCTGGTAATGATATGTCACAGAAAACCTACTTAAAGGCTGCCACATTATTCTTGAAAAGTTGTGAATTGTGACATTGTTGTCGTACGTTCTTCCGATTTGAACAAACTCAACTAAAGTTGTTCATCACATTTCTATCCTCCAAATCGCAGAACTTCAAGTATTCCCTTAATTTGATTATTAAATCTATGAAAATTTCTATTAGACCTGGCACAATATTTTATAATACAAAGAAAATGCCAACTCATCTTACAATGTTCCAAGAGCACTTAAGATTGATAGGCGAGATTAAGTGACAGCGGCGAATGTAATTAGTGCCTTGTACACATTATATTATATTTGCCGAGAACTTGCAACATGAGTTCAGACGGTCGGGCCAGCGACATGTTTGGTCATGTCAGTGTGTGCAACAGAGTGGGATTTCGACTTGTAGTTTGTACCTTAATCTAAGACACGACTTGTACTAAGCAAGTCACATAAATTTACGTTTACTACGTAGAGTAGGAACATAACTTAAGCTGTGTTAGTAAAATATAATACAATAATAGTATTATGTGCTTGGGAAGTCTATGTTTGACGTACCCACTGAAAACGCTTATAACAAAATAATAAATGATACTTTTTTTTAGTTTTTCATTGCCACAGTCAGGAATATGATTTAATACGAAAATGAAGTTATGTTAGTTTAATAATTCCTAGTGTAGACTAACTGTAAAAAAAATATTCTTAGACAATGAAGTTGACTAAGTTTAATAATTCCTATAGTATTCAAAATAAAAATGTATTCTAGATAATTTGATCAGAACGTATTAGAAATATATTTTAACATAATACTGTCGCGAGGGGTAGACCAAAAAAGCGCTGGCTAGATGTCGTCAAAGAAGATATAAGGGTTAATAGCAGTTTTATTGTGTATTTACTACCAAATGCGACTCTGTTATTGTCTACCCAACTGAATTGTAATTCGGCAAAATTACATTGTCACTTGTTTTCACAATCAGATATAATTAATTTAAGTTGTTGTTATTAACTTTGCTCATTAACGCGACTTTTCCTTTTATTTTGTTAGTAATAATTTTTGTTATACAGTTTGTTTTTTATCTCCACTGACATAAAATATGTTTTGTAGATTCATGAATTATTAAGAAACTACTTTGAATATACTTTTGAATAGTTACGAAAATTACGGCGGCAAAAAGAAAACTATTCTGACTAAGAATTTAGATTATAGGAACTAGGAGTTCCTAAGATATCGATTTTGAGACCCATAGGATCAATACAAAAATACATTTATCACGAATTTTTACAATGTCCTATCTTTTACCACCATATATAATTTCACTATAAATCAAATTCACACATAAAATGAATTATTATTTGTTGTCTCCACTGATTTAAAACGCGTGGTGTAGATTTATAAATGATTTATATAAAATACTTGTTATTTGTTGTATCATTTATTAACTTTAATTACTTTTATAAACTTTCTTATAAACTTAGGAGCTACATTCTTAACTAGGTATGTCTATCTGTGTTCCATAAACAATAATACCATAGACTATATTACCAACTCTTTACAATTTAAGAAACTTCTTTGAATGTAGTTATGAGTTGTCAGCTTCGATCAAATATACACTAGATACACAGTTCCCTGTAAAAGTTCTGTTAAAAAGTGGCACCGATGCATGACATGAAACAAAGAAACAAAAAGATCACATATTCCAAATATATTAACACAAATTCCACCTTATTCCTGGAGCTTAAAGTAGCTTTTCACATAATATTGTCTTAAGTTATGCGACGTTTTAGAAGCAACAGTCGGTGCGTGACTGAAGGCGAAAGAGTGCTTAAAGCACTCTTTTTTGGTGCCATTTTCTAAGCGCTCATGTTGTATCTAATGTATATTTGATCGAAGGTTGTCAGGGACAGTTATCGGCCAACTCCACGTCGAGGTCGATGTCTGCGCGCATCGTCAAAAAATACTTTCATAAATTTCCAAACGTCCCAAAAGAAATAACTTGAAAAATTCATCAAAAATGCAATGTTTATTCGCTTGTGTTTAATTTAATTGGAATCACAGAGTTGCCTAGACACGTTTCACAATGGCATTAATTGGCGTGGAAAGTAATTTATTTGGCGACAGCTTAACGTATTTAAATACGATGAATTCGACGTAAGCCAATAAAATATTCTGATTAATTAATTTATTTAATATATATCTGCAGTAAAATATGTAGTAAATGTCAGGTTTTCGCGTTATTTCACAATGCTTGTTGGACAATGCTTATTGAAAATTGACATTCTGTAAGTGCATCCAGCACTTACAGAATGTCAATTTTCGGATCCGGCTATCAAAACTTCATTCTACATAGCAAATAAGCAAGTAATAAAAAACGATATAGAAAATTAGACCCTACTCTTATGAACACAAATACCTAAAGGAAAGGGCACACTCATGTCATATACCTATCTTAGATTATATGAAAAATTCAGATATAGATTCTCTCTGTTAATCCGAAGCAATATGGGAACTATCCCACAGGAAGCGTGGAATAAAATGAAACCCATGTCAGCCTCTGTTCATAAATTGCACGAGTATTCTAAAGCCATGCATGCGTTTTGTTACTCCATTGCTATGTGAAAAAGCGAACTAATGAACATTCATTCATATCTACAATACAAGGGATTCAAAATTTTTATAACAGTTTTTCATACTGTACTATTATTACTATTTATTTCATTTTATAATTGAGACCATTAGGATGTAAATCATCTTAATACAGGGCAGGTCTCATCTGCATTATAAAAGCTCAGACCGCACACCAAAATACATTTATAACCAAATAAGTGTACCTCAACTCATTTCATTGTAAAATTACTATCAAAACACTTAGATTCCTCCAGAGCCTGTCACATAAAACACATTCTAGTACTTGAATTAAGACCTAGCTGTACTGAAGGCATTCTAATCTCTTCAATAAACGCTTCGGCTTGCACCTACGGGGTTAACGGGGTGTGGAATGGACTCGGGCTTATGTAGAGGGATCCAGGCATTTTTCTCATTAAGCGCCTCGTCTGGAATCAGGATTAAGTGAATTGGAATCCAATATCTATTTATATTGAGTGAAATGTCACTCGGATTATCTTGATGAAATAGTAATTTAAGATTTTATTGCTTTCCATTTGTCTGTTTTGGAGTTTGGACGGATTTTGAATGATTGCTTCGTTTAGGGGAGTGTAATTTGAGGCTCAATACGAAGTTTAAAGTGTGTTCTTTAGATATTTCAAAAAAAAAAACAAAGTTAACGTACTACATATTTTTCGTATGACTATCAGCAGTAGCAATTAGGTATACCTGAAATCATAGAATCATCAAATCTGTCTACTGGGTTTGAGTGTTATGAAAGCGAATAGATCCTTACAGATTCTAATACCTATGATGGATGACATAGATTTGACTGTTAGGCTACATACGTGACTATTTGAAGTGATAAAGACATCTGGCAATTACAACATGTTGGGCGCCAACAGAATTGTTAATTGAAACATATTTTAATCACAAACTTTTAACACGTGCCTGTCGCGCGTATGTAGGTATTCGACTTGTTAATATTCAATGTTTTGATGGAAAATACATAAACTAAACCAAACTTTGCTCAGCGGAGTGTCGTCACTTTTATACCGTTATAAAAACCACTGGCGGAACCAGTAAATCAGTTTTACAGTTTTGTCATTTGGGAAAGCCATAATTTATGCACACGTTACCGCGAATGAGGTTAGGAAAAATGCATACACGGACAAATGTTCTCAAACTTCACTATATTTTATGGGGATCAATATAAGTTTTAACACAATGAGTACGTAAACTAACGGAGAAAACAAACGAGCTTCTTTCCTAGGTTTCAATTTGGATAACAATTTTATGTGAAAATCTTCGCCGAGATTTTACGGGGATATTTTTTACATTTGTTTAGGCAATTGCAAAACCGGATTAACCGTTGGAAAGTTATTAGCGCATCCTATGGTGATCATTTACAAAGCTAGTAAAATCGTAATACGTCGAACTATCCAAAGTTTGTATCGTGTATACCCAATACTCCATTCGGCACTAATTCGGCACTTATTAATCACTTTCCTACTTTTGCCTATCTTTATCTTACTACATTCACTTGGGTTCGGCGCAATATATCTTAGCAATAGTATTCCAGAGTACTTTTACTATACAAATGGGCGTCCACAATGTTTTTGAGAGTAGGTGTTTTGGTTTATCATGCTATGTTAATGCACTTGCTAGAATTAAAATACCTTCGAAAATGTGAAGAACTCTCAATTAATATGTACCTTTTCTCATTATATTTGTGAATAAAAAAACATCTAAATTCAAAATAACGGGCACCATATACAGAGAGAATGTAATAAAAAATATTCATTTATTTCTAAAAGCCACAATAACATAACAGTGTAGGCAGATATGAATATAAAACGAAAATAAAATAAAGCAAAGGAGGAAGGCACAGAGAAAGGTTTCGCGTGGGCATCCGGGTCAAAGAATTCTGCATAAATAGAATAAAATATTTTTCCCCTACTATCTTGTGAAAAAGCATTCAGTTTAACTTCAACATAATGGATGCATAGAAGGCACATTACGATGAAAATGTACAGGTAGAAGTATTTGAAGCTTAATTACTCGTAATTTGATGATCGTTTAGAATTTACGAGAACTTTCGTTGCATAGTCTTACAATCCTTTTTGCATGAAATGAAATCAAAGGAATAACAAACGCTTTTCAGTCACTTTATATTTCATGTTTCAACATTGTCGATTTATATTTTTTGTTGACAGTTGGAAGGCCATAACATTTCCATTTAGTATGATGAATTTAAGGAGACTTCAGTTTTTTCTCCGGGAAAATATTTGATCTGTATTGCTGAATTGGTCTTAGAGCTTTCTCTGAACCCAATTATATCTCAAGAACTGTTTCTAGATTTTATCATCTGTATTATTTTAAAAAATCACATTACCAAATTTAGTTATGTCAAAACAGATCGATTTCCATATTCTCCGATGTTGAACGCCTTTATGTTGGATTGTTCCGACATTCATTGGTGCATTATAGCAGATTTCACAACTATTGGACAGCCCGTTACCTAGACAACTTTATGTTTGAAACTATATACATTCTATGAATTGTTTAAAAAATACCAACAGCTCAATGAATGTTGAGTGATTGAGCAAAGTTTGAGAAACATTATGAAAGTATAAGTCAGCCGCCATCCTTCCTACTGGGTCGCCAACCCATGAAATATGCATGGCGTTCGATGCATACCGATTTCAATTTCAGATTGGTGCATCAGCTATGTAATGTGAGGGTTAGATGGCGCCGAACCTCCTGATTATACTTCGACTCGGGTGAATCAGCATTTCAGAGGATTAGGATTGTGTATATGACGAGGCGTATTTGTCTTGTCGAATGTGACAGTAATTGGACGGGCTTTCAAAGCTAAAGCGACGACGCGTTGCTTCAACTAACTGCAGTGTGGTCATTTTCATATGTACCGATTATAAATTGTACACTTCTATCAAAATTAAAGCGATATTTTAGTAATTTATGATAATATCGTCCAGTAATACTAAAGCAGGATTTGTCCATAGTCAGACGTGCTGAGCAAGCGAGTTGGTAAGGATAATAATAAAGTTTTGGCACAAGTGGTGCTTCTCCAACTACGCCCTATTTTCTTTCGACCTTGAAAATTGAAATCTCATTCTCCCTCGAATAACTTCAAGTAGGTTTTCTAGAAACTTGTCATCTGCAAAGTTGAGTTCAGTATCGATTCTCCCACCTCACACAATACTGCTGTCAAAAAACTTATTACTTACAGCTTTATAAAATATACAGGTTCACATAAATTTTGCAGCGCGGAGTGAATAACTCAAGGTACACTGAAAACGTGCATTCTCAACACAGTAATATGCAATACTCGAGTTACGAAATCATGTGCTGAATAAATAACACCTAGCACAGCTATAACTTAGTATTAACATTTCGTAAACAAAGAATCCGAAACTGATGTCGTTATTCTGAGATTGATATTTATAACCGTTTAGAAAATGAAGTGATTCTTAATTTAAATTTATTGTAGAATAACAAACTGGAATCTTATAATCAAGGTTGGAGTCCTAGAATTAAGGTCATGATATTTCATGAGTAATTTTTAATTGTCATTGTTTAATTGTAATTGTTGCTTAAAAGTTATCAGCGTTATCTAAAATGATTGCAATGTTGGCTACATTTGTTTATCTTGCTAACGAATAAATCTTGGTTTTATTAATTCTAATAATTTCACAATTTGAAATAACCCATTAATTTAAGTATATTATTATAATCGGATATGGAATATCCAAAAACAGCCAAAACGATGTTCTAAGAGTAAAATGTACCAAAAATGAAGCTATTCATACACCTCCTTAGTTCATTACTTACATTCTAAGCCGTGCCCTCGACGTGTTAAATATTTTATGTATAGGCCAACGACCGGGTATAACTGAGTTTCGTCTCAACCCCAAGGCCCTTAGCGAAGTATTATAAAGGAATATGCTTCAGCAGATTTACAAAGATGTTCTTCGATAAATCCAGCATTATCTAGGACTGTATTTTGAAATGGACGGACCAAAGACTAAAATAATCGATCCGATTGAAGTGAATGAATGTGATAATTATAAAAGTGATAGATAATAAGTCAGTTTATTTACCATTGAAATAAACGAAATATTCTTAAAATATTCACACCAAAAAGATTAAAAACAAACATAAATATAAAATCATGAAACCACGTGTTTGCTAAGCCGTGACATTCTACTACTCTTTGTCTAAATCCTACAATAACGAATGGTCAGGGCATAATATTTTTTATACTATGATGAGCCCATTTGAGACAACAAAACTCGTAATTTTTGCATTATCTTGTACATAAACCCACGTCAATCAAAAGAAAAGTCAAGATTACTTTGCAGAATATACGAAGTAATTTGGTAACGTAAGCCATATTAATGGTGTTAGTGTTAACTGCGAACAGTCTATTATAACTTTCCAAAGTTTGGACGTTTCTTTAATAATACTACGTCGAATATCATTTGCAACCCTTCTGTAATGGATATTGTTTATAATTCGACTGAGTTGGGAGAATCGATAATTAGAATTGATGAGACTTTTCAAAAATCATTTGTCATATTCGAAACAGAAATTACACCGAATATTGCTAGGAACAGCTCGGCTCCGCTTTTGTTTAGAAAATTAAATTGGCAATCACCGACTGACTCACCGATTCTTAGAAGATAGTAATGTTTCTATAATCCCTCCATTTTCAATATAGTGGATATTAGACCAGACATTGCCATTTACAGTGCTGTTTAGCGGGAGAAATAATTAATAAACATTGCGATGGTACATACCCAGGATTCTTCTCACATACGAGAGACCTACTACCAGTAAAGTAACGTTAGTAGTAGTAGTAAAGTTAATAGTAGCTTTAGAATTTCCTCATCCTTGTCACTCAAAATCAATCCGAAACTCGAAGGTAATTTTATATGTAACTGTCGTGTACACGGGCAAACTTGGCAAACAAGCGTGGAACCGAAAGAAGTTGCCAACCTCAATCCGAGTGAATTCGAGCTGAGTTACTGAGTTCATTCGGGCTAATGAGTTGCCAACTAAGGCACGTCAGGTGACGACGGCAATTTTATGTTCGTTTGGGATTGTTCGATTCGTGCTACTTCTTAAAGATTAATGCTACGGGAGACTAATAATTTCTAGTAATAGCCGAGTATAGTCTTGGACAGGCTAATTTGGCCCGAAATGCTAAAGGCTAATAGATGTATAAGCAACATTTGGTACAAACTGGCCGTGAAACCGCTGTGAAGAAAATATGAGATGAAAGTAACTTCCTACAAAGTACAGTATACAAAGGAATGGCAGTCTTAACAAACTAGAAGTAGTACATTCATACAGTTGTATATGTGTAGTGCTTCTATCTACACCTTTAGGGATATAAATTGAGCTTATACGTGTAAATAGATAGATTCGGAAGACTACAAGTAATACCCACATACAAGACTATATAAAATTACCTATCCCAATATCGGGAAAAAGTTCCTGACTCCGGGCTGATAATGAATAGAAAAATCCAATATCAGTTTGCCCGACCCGGTATTCGAACCCGAGGCCACAGCTTTACAACCATACCTTAGTACAAATAGCGCTAGCGAGGCAGGCAATAAAATTACTAAAGATGTTTAATACCACGAATCTTATTAATCCGAATGCAAAATCCCTTTCTTACCTTTTCAGAATGCAATATGTTCTATTACATTGGCAGTACAAAGGCATCACAAAGATACGGCATACGAACAGTACTCGAATAACCTTATTGTTTCATTTAGCCAGTATTGTGTCACCAACTAGGAACATTGATTGGCACTTTTTTAATTGGCAATGTGGAACTTTGAGTTTCGACGTTGGTTTTTTTTTTCGAATCGAATTTTGATTGAATATTTTCAACAGTGCCAGGTTATTGTTGGTAATTTTATTTTTTTTGTGGAACGAATGTTGCACGCACTCGATGTTTGATAAAAAAAAGTATGTTAATAAAAAGATCACTTGTGTTTTTTGTTAAAACAATGAGAGGTATTCAATATTGTTCCGATTAAAATTGAATTTGATGATATTAATTAAAATAACTTAGTCCTATTATTTAAAGCCAAACCTCCAAAGCCAAAGCTACGTACAAATACTCAAAAGCTTGCTTAGTAAAACAGCGCCAGAATGATAGTTTAGATCTATATATATATATATATATATATATATATATATATATATATATATATATATATATATATGTCGGAATAAATAGAAGCAAATACTTTTTATGTTTAAAAAAATATTCATTTTAGTTATTATGCGTGCAACCTTTTTTATTTGATTAGATGACAAAAGTAGATTGTCAAGAGATTGTTCGATGATGGAAGACGAAAAGATTTTTGCTTTGTATGCATCGATATCAATGTTACACTAGATAAGACGTTCTTTGTAAAAAACGTGTCCCACCCAAGTGCGGTGCATGCACCGCACACGAATCAGTCTGCCGCGTGACGGCTACGCAGCAGTGCGCCTCTTTGATTATATTTATAAGTAATTTATTTTGACTTTTCCCCGTCAAACCGATAGCGAAATTTTCTAAAATTACAATATAATTAAAGCATACAACTTAAGTGATAACATATTGCAGTATAATGCCGATAATACAGATATTTTATTTATTATTCGATTAAATATTTTTATAGCTCATTAGAAATACAAGGTGAGCTTCTTAATCGTATGTCTCATTCCCGCGCATAAAAATTGCCCGTCGAGTGAGAGAGACGAACTATATTAGATATAGATTATTCATGGGACATTCATATCAGACGACCAAATAGGCATAAACTATTCGAATACATTACAAATACAGATATGTAGGAAGAATGTAGGTAAAAATTGATTTCAGTATTTTATTTTAATTTTATGTTGTTAATTAATAACACAAAATATGTGTGTTGTATGTATGTTTTGAAACAGTGGACAGTTTTTAGACCCTATTTCTTTATATGAAATACCTAATGGACTACGTTGAAATTTCGAAGCCACTGAATGTTATTAAAGACTAATATCACTTAAAATTGTTTTAGATTCTTGCGCGTCGTTACAAAAGAGGGAGATCTCTATAATATTTGTCTGTTGTTTCATTATCTTATTTTAAAACTGTGATAAACTTGTACACTTATAAGAGTCTTTAGTTTAATTTAGATAACTTTCATGAATTATCACATAAATAAAAAAATATTACAAAATATATAATTGCTATGACGGCATTCATACTTAGGCAGTATCTTAGAAAAAGCTATTATTGATTTGAACTGTCTCTTCTGTCTAATAATCTTTGATCATAATTTGTAATATTCAAGTAAACGTACTAGATGTCGCTACTGAGCTTTATTGAAATATGGGACAAACAGTTTCTATGACGCGTCGCGTCTATCGGTAGAATATAAGTCAATGTTTGTATGATTTTATCTTTAAAAATAGAGTATTTAGGAATAAAGTGCTGTTTCATGCTTTCGGCTGTTAATATCCCTACAACTTTTGGGGGCTCGTCCGGGATACTGGAAAAATCGTCCGGGATACTGGAAAAATCGTCCGGGATACTGAAAAAATCAGTCGTAAAGAAGAAACAGACATCTATTGAAGATTCGAAGAATGCAAGACAATTTGACAACTCTGCGCCGTTACGCCACCATTGCTGAGTCGCGCAGTTAAAAATTTGGTACGAATATTGACATACGTCAGAAGCTGTTTTAACGACATTATGTCTGTTTTAACGACGTCACTATTAATAATGTTGCAAGCTGAAAAATAATTCTACTAAAATGATAGTTTTTATTTGGATTGAAGATTTGTTTTTGAAGACGGAAGACTAAATGAACCCAAATGAACCATCATTTTCTACGACGAGTGGAATAAGACGCACATTAAGAAGTAATTCTATTGTAAAGAGTAATACTAGTTCTGCAGCTACGATGCCACCAAAAAAGGATGATAAAGATGAAAGTGAAGGTGAAGAACAAAAGCATGACGTACAGATTTCATTCAAGGATTTAGAGAAATCGATGAATACTTTTACCGGAGATGACACCTACCCTATAGAAATATTTATTGAAGAATTTGAAGATACTGCTCAGATTATGAAGTGGACTAAGGTTGAAAAACTTATCTATGCAAAAAGGCTTTTAGAAGGAACTGCGAAGCTGTTTCTACGGTCTTTGGGAAGAGTTAAGGATTATACAAGTTTGAAAGAGGCACTTAGAGAAGAATTTGGACCCAAGATTAATAGCGCAGTAGTACATAAGAAGCTTGCATCTCGTAAGATGAAGAATGATGAAACCTACCAACAGTACTTCCTCTCTATGAAAGAATTGGCGCTTCATGGTAAGGTCGAAGACGCTGCTCTGATGGAATACGTTATTGATGGTATTAGAGACTTGGAGACCAATAAAGCCATTCTCTACGGTGCTTCGGATATGAAAGAATTTCGAAAGAAGTTGGATATCTATAGTGAGTTTAGGAAGAAGATGTCTCCTAAAGCTGCATACCCTGTACATGCTG
Source organism: Hyles lineata (assembly GCA_030180105.1). Classification (NCBI taxonomy): domain Eukaryota; kingdom Metazoa; phylum Arthropoda; class Insecta; order Lepidoptera; family Sphingidae; genus Hyles; species Hyles lineata. The sequence continues at coordinate 204,996 of JARJEE010000031.1, forward strand.
GTGCATCATTTGACCAGATTTCAACTAGAAATAAGTTACGTGTGCACAGATGTTACAACTGCGGAGATTTAGACCACGTGTCATCGAACTGTCCTAAAGGAGTAAAATGTTTCAAGTGCAATATCTTCGGTCACAAGTCTACTGAATGTACCAATAAGCCTACGAAGACGATGAATATTCAAAACAATGATGAAGAAGAGAAAGTTCCTTATAAAAGGTTGAAGATTAATGGCAAAGAAGTTGTAACCTTAATAGACACGGGAAGTAACGTCAACCTTATTACGAAGTCAGAGTTCGAGAAAATTAGAGAAGATGTCAAAGACTACAAAACAAAATCAACATGTATTACCGGAATAGCGAAAAACGAAGTCTATACTGAAGGAATGTTTACAGCTAACGTACAAATTGATAACTACTACACAGAACTTAAGTTTCACGTCGTTAAAGATGATGATATACCTGTTACCGCAATAATTGGAGGTCCCATTTTGAAGGATTTTGAACTACGCTTTACTCCTGAAGGTATTTTCTTGGAAAAGATTATGCATCTTACACTTCTAAAGGAGGATAAACACAGTGAAGAAGATTATGATATAGGAGATTCTGAATACAAGGAACAAATTCATAAGATGTGTGAAGAGTATAAACCTAATAAAAAGAAGAAAGAGAGTAACGTTGAATTGAAAATACTATTATCCGATAAAAATCATGTTTACCAAAATCCACCCCAACTGTCACCCTTAGAAATGACTGCTGCTAACACACAAATTAAAGAATGTTTGGACAAAGAAGTTATGAAGCCTAGTAAATCTGCTCTGGCTAAAAATAAAGAATTACATCCGAGAGTCACTCTGCTTCTAAAAGAGTATGATTATAATATAGAGCACCGACCAGAAGCTAGAATGAAATATGCTGACGCCCTGAGCAGATACCCTGTTTGTCTGATGCTCACAGAGACTAGCGCTCGTATAAGGAAAGCACAGAATGAAGACGACCACATAAGATTAATAAAGAAGGTTCTAGAAATCGAAGACTACATTGTGGAGAACGAGATATTGTATAAAATAAAAGATGGAACTAAATTGATTGTTGTGCCGAAGAGGATGCAGTATGAGATAATCAGAAGAAACCACGAAAGAGGACATTTTGGAGTAATAAAAACAGAAGAATTAATCAAAAGAGAATACTATATTAATAATTTACCTGAGAAGATAAAGAAGGTCATAAACAATTGCGTCGAATGCATTTTGATATCACAGAAAAGAGGCAAAAAAGAAGGATTACTACATCCGATTGACAAAGGTGATATTCCCCTATCGACTTACCACATTGATCACTTAGGTCCAATGACTTCGACTCATAAAAACTACAAATACATCCTAACTGTTGTCGATGCGTATACGAAGTTTACATGGATTTACCCCTGTCAAGACTTTAACTACAGAAGAAACAATAGATAAGTTTAAACTACAACAGCAAACTTTTGGTGTACCAGAAAGGATGATTACTGATCGAAACGCTGCTTTTACTTCGAACGAGTTTCAAGAATATTGTAGAAGTGAAAATATCACGCTGTACACTATTACCACTGGACAATCAAGAGGAAACGGCCAGGTTGAACGTGTCCATCAAATTATAATAGCCGTGTTAAGTAAACTGAGTGTTGACCCAACCAAATGGTATCGCCATGTGTCCAAAGTACAAAGATGTCTGAATGGAACATACTAAAGAAGTATAAAAATGACACCATTTGAGTTGCGTTTTGGCACTAAAATGAGAGATCAAGACGATGAAATTCAGAAGCTCATAGAGGAAGAAAATATTCAAAATTTTATGGATAAAAGACAAGAACTAAGAGAGAAAGCTAAGGAATCTATAAAAAGAATACAGGAAGAGAATATCAGAGACTACAATAGGAAGCGAAAGAAAGCGACAATTTATAACGTTGGAGACTTAGTTGCTATCAAGAAGACACAATTTGCACAAGGAAGCAAATTACTTCCAAAATATCTAGGACCGTATGAAGTTGTAAAAGCCAACCGAAATGATCGCTATGCTGTAAGGAAAATTGGGAACAGCGAAGGCCCGATTAATACGAGTACATCAGCTGATTTAATGAAGCCATGGGTCTCACCAGAAGACGAATCATCTGGGGCAGATGATTGAGCAGGATGGCCGTGTCGGAATAAATAGAAGCAAATACTTTTTATGTTTAAAAAAATATTCATTTTAGTTATTATGCGTGCAACCTTTTTTATTTGATTAGATGACAAAAGTAGATTGTCAAGAGATTGTTCGATGATGGAAGACGAAAAGATTTTTGCTTTGTATGATTTTATCTTTAAAAATAGAGTATTTAGGAATAAAGTGCTGTTTCATGCTTTCGGCTGTTAATATCCCTACATATATATATATATATATATATATATATATATATATATATATATATATATATATATATATATATCTCTCTCTCTCTTTGATAATTATTTTCTTCATGAAGTATTTTTTTTCTTTCGGAAAGGGCAAATAATTATGGTTAAGATTTGAGTGTCTCAATCCCTAACTAATATCGTTGAGTAAGACTTTAATCCACACTGGGTATTTCAACAACCTATAAATAAAGAAGTCAATTCCTTACATTCACATGTAATAGATCTGATTTTGTAGGTTAAACAAACAGATTGTAAAGGTATCATCAGCTACTAAATATAGGCTAATCCAGTATAAAGCGTATGAGAAAATGGTGTAAGTAAAATTCACACCTTAGCTTTTCCAAGCACGCGTAAGCTAATTGGAAGATACATCAAGCCACTTAAAGTATAAACTAAGATTACGTTGTTACTTATCGGAGTTCGCGATCGTATTACACTAATACAAAGTAATCCTTTTGTTGCTACCATCAATCACGAGGCTTGTTTCAATAAACATTTGCGTTAATTATCTAAAATTCCTGTAATTTGATTAAATTTTAATTGCGTTAAATTTGGATAATTTAAATTTTATATTGAAAGAACGGAAAACTTTGTTTCATTAAATGTCACATTATTTTCGAAGCTTCGCTTGGCAAGATGAATGTACAAGTGATGGTTAGTGCAAGACCAGTTATAGAGTGTATATATTAGCAATAGACAAGTATGTCAAGTATGTCTCACTACTCAATACATATCGATGAATCTTAGCATTGCTCATGGTACTTAATTGCTCCTTCGCTCTCCGGCTGTGGTTGATGAGATCATAAGAAAAGGTACAGTTGAGAAAATTACTATTCGTCTTTTGTCAACAACCAACACGCATTTAACTGCTAATATGCGAATGCAAAAATAAGTATTACGTTTCATTGGCCCATCTTCAAAAGACTACACGGACTTGGGAACAGAATATAAAAGTCATCTAAAACAGTTTAGTAAGAAATCCGATTGGCTAAAATTAAAATCGACAGGTTGCTGAAGTGAATAGCTTTACAAGAACGTCCTTCATCTGCAGAAGCGATGCGGATTTTTATTTCAGTCCCGACATATTGAAATTGCATTTCTTGAACTCATCAATAGAAATTAACATTTCAATTCCAATCGAATAAACAGATTTATCAGTTCTTGGAAAAGATTTTACAGAATAAAAAAGAACAGCTGCACTGAAAAGAGCTTTAATAAATTGTATAGCTTTACAGAATTAAATTACGGTATAGATGAATCATTCATTATTAAAAGTACGATTAAAAAGCGACTGCATCTGAAATACCGTCCTGAAGTTAAATATTAAGAATTTTTAAAAGTGCATTTTTAAAATGCTGCTCATTTTTGGCAAGCAGTCTGCACTTACCATGAACACTCAGAAAATACAAATAATATTTTCATTGCCGATCTTGAAGACAGAAGAAGCAATCCCGTGCCTTGTCATCAATACCACGAATGCTTACCGCACCGAACGGTTTCCTAGACATAAATCCTGAATGTGATTCGATAGAGGATGAATGGGCTAATATATTAAACGAATGCTTGAGGTTCTGCGAGCGAGATATAGAGATGGTTTAGTTAGTAAATGGTGTCAACCGTATCAATTAGTTAAGTAATTAAAATAAAAAGAAAAACAATCTGTTATAACACTGGCTTAACACATAATTTTAAAGGTTAACTGGATATGAAAAAAGATAACAAGAACAATAATATACAAAAATAAATAAACACAAGTACAATGCTACATTAGTGTAATGATTCTCATTGACTACCTGGTCACCATGTCACTGTGAACTTTATATCAATTAAGACACAAAGAACAGCGCGGTTGTTAAAATGTTTTATAGAAAAAATGGTGGATACAAAGATCTCCGGTAAATGTTTTATAAAAAAGTCATTACATAACAATGACGTAACCTTTATGAACTTGGGATCGAGGTTATTTCCTTATTATTTTTTCGCGCGTAAGCTATCAATCATGCGAACGCGTATCTTGGTTTACTGTATGTTTACTTAAGCACCTCGTTGCTACAACACAGACTGCGCAAATTCCCATACTCGTAGGTAAGAAGCCATCTATTGCATAGCACTATATGACCTTACTATTCAATCTATGAAACCAGGCATTCCAAATGCCCCTTCTTCACCCTCTTTGCCCTTTTTCGCCCTTTAATACAGGTTAATCATTTTTAAATATAAAATTAATTAGAAATAGTCACGTAGGTTCTCTTTTTGTTTGCAAGCAATTAGTGGTACGCCACCCAACTTAGCATCGCATGTTCGTAGTGTGGTGCTGGCCATAGAAAATACTACGATTTGATTTGATTCACCACGTGTCGCGTCGGGTCCGGTGGCGTGGCGTTTCAGTCATATTATGTTTCCGCCTTTATGGATCCAAAGATGTGAGCCATAGCCTAAAGTTATTTTTCATTGCGTGCCGAGGGGGTTATCTATCAGTAGAATGTCATTAAAATAATTCAAAGCAAGATTTTAATACACCAAAGATGCTCAGATGATTGGACTAAAATGCTGATTTTATTTTATAATTCACGAAAATAATAACCAAGACACTAGAAATGAATCAAAGTCTGAACGAAAGCACTTCAATAACAATAAAAGAATTTGAAAATCTAATTTTAAAAATTATATTACATTTGTAAACGCAACCCGAACTAATCAATCACGAGATAGTTCAAATAAATATTATTTAAGAGACGCTGATCATTCCTATTGAATTGCATCTATCACAGACGTCAAGCAATCTCATTACTCTAAAATATTATTCAGCAAATTGATATTGATATGAAAAAGCAAAGTCTCGTCGATTCAAAATGATGGACAAAGAATGACAATGGAAAATTAATAAATCATATTTATCAAGTACTTTTGAGCGTCCTACTTGTGTTGATAGTTGAAAAAAAATAATTAATTGTAAGATTTTGTTACAATTAATTTTATTTTGTAAAGTTGCCTTTGTTTCTACCCCTCGGCATGAATATTTAAGTTCTCAGAATGTTAGCTTTGTCATAAAAGACGTTAAAAAATATTTTATGTCATCTCGATTAAATAAATACACACAGATATGACAGCATCTGTAGCGTAAGTGCTCTTGCATCGTGATCTATGTTTGCTTGATCTCAAGTGTTCTATGTTATGTACAAGTATGAATATTGCGGAAGCAGTGATATTGGATTTTCTATTAATAATTATTAGCCCGAAGTCAGGAATCTGTAACCGATATGGATATTGCCATATCGCTTACCCCTATTACATCGTGGGACGAAAAACATAAGGCGAAACGTTGGTGTCCTGGTAACACCTCTGCCTACCCCTTCTGGGGAAATGGCGTTTGTTTATGTATGTACGTATGCGGATTGCGAATCCGTGGCTTCTTGCTTAATTCAGCTTTTTGACATTCGGAAATACAAGTTCTATTTATCTTGAAAGGCTGTTATGATATGCCAGTGGCAGCTTAAGGTCAAAATTCTATGACAATCGCTATAAAAGATGTATCAAAGAGCAAATCTAGAAAACATCAACCAAATATTAAGTTGAAATTATAGTGAATCTATTTAAAGTACGGTAATAATTCGTAAAAAATGATCTGATATGTCAAATACCAACATTATAGACAAACCATGACTAATTTTAGGATTAACATAATCATAGGTAGTTAATTTTACTGAAAGCCATTTTACTGGATTTAAATTAAACGGGCAAAAAGTTGAATAATGTGTGGTGGGTGTGATTTTAGATTTTTCGTTTATTGGTCAATTAATTTGTTACCACATACAAGAACTAAGTAAACAGTGAACTGCTACATTTACGATTTCCACTATGACAAGCTTAAGCTCAAAGATACCTTAAGAATACTTGGTCTAATTTTTCCACGGAGAGGGTTTGTCTATCAAAGAATTGCATGACATTATCGCATAGGATAATTTCTTTAAGATTGACGTATACCAATGTTAAGGACAAATGTTTACACGATACAACTTTTGTATGTCTGTACGTTTATCGTAATCGTACCTTCAAGGCGAGAAACTCTCCCCATGTAAATGGGGCTTTAAAAAACAATTTACGTTCCATATACTCTTGCCACATATTCACTTCAGCTCTTTTAACCAGCATTTTTTGTAAGAAATGCTTGATTACCTACCACTTCGATATAACTACATAAAGAATAGAATTAGTATCAAAAACGACAAAATAATATTGTTGGCTGGTGATTAATTCGCGTTTGATAAGGCCAATTTGCAAATATTAAATCTTTTTCAAATCACCCATATTATATGAAAGACACTTTTTCATTCAATAGAACTGTTTGTCATTCAACGAGTGAACCTTACCTGCTTCGATGGCCTTATTCTTTCAAAAGAAAACTTTCATCCAAACTCACGGTTGGATTTGTTAGAAGTAAATTCTTGGAGACGTCGCGACAAAAGGCCACATTTCGCAGTAATAATTGTCGTTGAATTTCTCTCATGCGTTTATTTTCTTCAATATTTTTAATATGTTGAGCTGGATAATAGAATACAGCGAGACTGCTTTCATTCTTAGTAGAAATATATTTTTATTTTAAATGATATTCTCAGAACTGTAGTGGATTTACCCTAATGCGTACTGGAGTACTCCATTGTCAAAGAGAATTCTGGGATGAAATATTATACTATTATTTTCTAGTCCTACATGTATGTTTATGTACAATAAATGTTCCACTGTGAGCTTTTCCGGTTACTTTATGTGATTGGTCTTACAGATTAGAGCACTGCGCTGGCCAGTGCCGGCGGATTTGTGGGTTGACAGATTTTGCGATTCTATTGGACAGTGTCCTATTTCCTAAAATTAGGTTCTAGGTTACCAAGCTTTAGTTTTACAACGCTACGACTGCTAATTTCAAATGGTTGATTTCTGTGGTAATAAAGGATTAGTTTTTTTTTCCGAAACGTAGTTATTTTGTCGTGTTTGTGTGTATGGTTATCAGCGCATTAGTATTGGAATATATAAATAAGGACGCAAATAAACAGTAATGGTAGGAATGCAAATCAAAAAGTTTATCAACAAAGGAAGCCGATCGAATATTTGAAATATTTCTGATATCGATATAACGAAATCCCTTCTTCCAGGAAACTCTTATCGATGCCATAATCATAGCTTGAGTTTTTTGTTTGTTAACTCAATTCGCATTTTCATTAGTTTCCAACTACAAAAAAATGACGAACTCATTTCTTTTCTCATATTAAATTATATTACCTATTGTAAGACAGGTCGTAAAAGCCGATATCAATCACATTTATAAAGGCCGTTGCAAAAACCTTAGGTAAACAAACGAACAATAAAGATTCCTCCATTGTATCTTCCGAAATTCCGTTTTGACAATGGCCCTTTTATTATATTTTTCTTCGTAGTTAGCCCAGATACTACAGTTTTCCTTTATTCAATTATTGGTCATTTCATTTTTAACGAAATTGGATTTGTAATAATTTTCTGTTTTTGTATAGTTTTATTGTGGTGAGAATAAATATTTGGCGTGAAATAAGTTTTTGTGATTGTAAAAGATTTGCATGTTTCATTATTATTGTGAAACCATTTATTATTAACACGACCAATCCGATTTAAAGCTTTGATTTCATTATTTTTGGACTCACTATTTTTTATCATATTTGTTTAATAGTTTATGTGGCCTACAAATCTGTGAGATCCTGTGCTTGATTTTCTGAATAACTTTAAATCTAATTACAACTACCCGACTTTCGTGTTCTTGTTACTATTATTATATTAATTATTGTAAATAATAAACATGAGAAGCAGTTTTAAGATAGGTAATACTCCAAATTATTTTCGTAATTAGCGTAATAGAAACAAGTGACTAAAATGCAGTAAAGCCATAAGCGCATATAATAAAAGAATCAAAAACACTGACCACAATTTTATTTAAAATAATTAGAAAAATATAATAGTTAACTTAATAAAATGTTTTGAAGCAGCTTATCTTGAAAGGCAATTTCCGCAAGGATGTCTCCATATAATCCTTTATAACTAAGTCGAGCACACTCGGTAGGGTTGCGGCGTGAGCTAAACAAAAGGCAATAACTTTCTTTTGAAGAGATGACAGGGTTGGAGTGGCGCTTTAAAATTAAGTGTGATTTCAGACACGACTTCAATCTAGGGCTGTGCGATGAAAATCACAAAATATGAAGTTTCACTTCAAGTGTAATTGTTAATGTGGGTTTCTAAACACCTTTGTTGAATATAGAATCGTTCCTTAAGCTATAAATTGTAACTGAGACGAAATTAGTTCTAAAATGGAACAATACTTCAAAATCTGATTAAAATGTTTGCAATGTACTGAAATAGCTATTTAGGTGAATTTAGAACAGATTAAACCTAATTAGGTAGTGATGTCACAAGTTAATGATAATTTTGTTTACGCTCTCCGTAAAGTGGGCCACATGATAATATCAAGATTGTAACGTACGCTTACGCTAATATGCCTAAGGGGGAGACAGAAGTATCACTAAAATGTGATATAAGGATTAATGTGAATAAAATTTATTGCTAGGCTATATGAGATTTTTCAAACCGAAACACAAAATAAAATGTACGACTTGGTAATGGAATTGAGAATCTCACGGTAATATGTTACTGCATCAACGAGTACTCCAATTCACATACATCAAACCAAGGGATCCATTTAATAAACAATAAAAAAAATATTACGCCACTTTACGACGGAGCAGACAGTAAAGTGACGTAATATGTAATAATACGTCACTTGTTGAATTTTTTACGCGGTACAGGGTCTCTGTTCCCTGAATGTTTCACTACCCTCACTTTGACGGTACACGGTCCGATAAATGATTCATGGCGGGTCGAAGCTAAGCTTAAATGACGCTCAACGTGTTGTCTAAAGCCGTGAAAAAGGCACGTGTAAACTCGGTTATTCACTAACAAGTTTGGAAAAAATCGCTTGCTGCGGCTTTTTTACTGTGAATGACGGGTGGGAATGACCAAGTGGAAATGACGCCTTTTATATTGAATGGCAGTGACTGTGCACCTGATGGTTTTAAGTGGTTCCTGGTTGCAAATACCGATGTGCTCGATATTGGATGTAAATTGTTTGATAGCGCAATGTGAGCGAGCTCGGGTTTCATGACAGATTTTGTGCTATGTGAACGGTAGTCATTATCCGAGCGTATTAGATAAAACCGACAGAAGATTTTTCCAAAATGTACTGCTTTTTGAAATCGATTTTTTGATTAACCTGTTTGCTATCGACTCGGGTAATGTATCTAACATTGCTAATCATAAGATTAATACTTCGGAATTGAGGCTATAAAGGACGACTAAGAATATTTCGACGAAATATTCATTGCAATTTATGTTTCAAATTATTATTTATTGGATATTTATTACCATTATTTTCTATGACTGCCACGGTGGCGCAGTTGTACTACGGCACGGTTACAACGCCGAGGTCTCGGGTTCTAATCGCGGGTCGGGCAAAGTCATATTTTTTTACTTCGTTATTAACCCGGAGTTAAGAATTTGTGCCCGATATGGCCCTATCACATCGTGAGACGTAATACACATTAATAAACGTGGGCGTCCTGATTGCTACGAGGGGAGCCTTTGCCCACCCTTTCTGGAAAAAAGGCATTAGTTTATGTATGTATGTATTTTCTATATTGGGACGACCCGATAATAGAGTATCCATCACTGGGATACGCTCGCTGACTGAAACAATTGTACGAACCTTTGCCAAACTAGAGCTTCATCATAATCATCAGCATATAAATGCCCACTGTTGGACACAGGCATCCTCCAATTTCCAAAGCTATAACAAACATAATTTCAAGCAAGCCAATCATCCGTATTCTGTTAACTTTCAAAGATTTCCACAAACTTTGCTCTATAAAGTAGTTTGTAAGGCGAGTAATAGCTCAAAGACAGTTTCGCTGCAGTGTTATTGGCAGTTTCAGTAATACGCAAACGTTAACGTACGCGTTAAGCGTTTGAACCGGGACTGTTGAATAGTGTCGTGTTATTTTATGTTCAATATAGGACCGGTATAGCATATATTTTCTGAAAATGGAATGTCGGGTGGTAAAGTTTTTGTTGGTTTAGACCGCGAGGAATATAAGTGTTATAATTATGATTTATTTAACTGATACTTTAGGTTATGAAATTAGTAAATAAATCCTACAGTGCCCAATATGACGATCAATTAAGTCTTATGTCGTGGGTATCAGAAACTTCAAGAGACTTTTCGGTCTCACTAACACCTAGACCCTAGATAAATATTTATGGGTTACAAACATTTGTCTCTGTGCGGTAAACAAACCCGCGGCCTCTCGCTTCACAGTCAGCGTGAACCAACTGCGCCACGGAGGCTGTCTGTAAGTAAAGCTGGAGGTTAACTATGGAATATATATATTTTTTTGGAGATTTAAATAAATTTCACAAAAAATACATTCCAAATGGCGATTTCGTACCTTCTATGGAACAAAAGTAAAAAAAAACCTTACATGTTGATCGCTTGCAACAGTTTGATATGGAAATTCTTTAAGGAAGGTTTTCTTCAATGGGTGTTCCATTTCCATTCCTACGGCTGATAATAATCAAAGATAAAAACAGACAGCACTTTGATACCAAAACGGTAATGTACGTAATCTAATGTTTATCTCCCAAACATTCAATAAACAACTAATGAACTAACTAGTAAATCCCTAAATATCTAACGTCAACAGTTATCATAAAGCAATCAATTCAAGTCTGGCTGTAATCCCAGGCGGATCTGGATTAGCCGCAAACAGTACGGTAATACGTACCAATTAGTCGATATGTACACTGATTTATGTGGATAATGGTAAAATTCCACAACAGTCCATGCGTGATTATTGAATAGTTTCGTATACGTTGCGGTGTTTGTTTAGCAGTGCGGGAATTGGAGTGCGTCGGACCAGTAATTTATGCGGAATATGGTTTTAGTTAATTTCCTCAGGAGCCTGGGTTTATGAATAACTTAAAAAGAATAGGCTCAAACCAACTTTAATGAAACTTTGAAGAAAATGAAAGTTGATTTGTTACTGCTAGTCATTGCGATGGTACCTACCCAGGCGCCCTCTCACTTATGAGAGACTTACCACCAGTAAGATTTTGTATTGTTGGTGGTTAGGATATTAATTCTATAAACCATTGAATCGGCCAAGTGGACATTTAGTTTGAAGTACATAAATCGACATAATTCTTTCGACTCACAAGAGATTACATTTAACCAGCAGACATTCCATGCATCATTCATCCGTGCCAGTATGAAAACTAGAAGTTCTGACTAATTGAAAATATTTTAGGTAACCCGAACCACACGTTCAAGTTGAAAACGATTTTTAATTGGTGTACACTTAAATTGGATTACATTGAAATTGGTGTACGGTTTAGTGAAAACGACCATCATTCTAAATATGAACACTTCAGTCTATAAAACACTCGTACGAACACTAATTGACATGAATACGACGATCTTACGATGTTTTTAATAAAAAATATTTGTTGACAGGTATTAACGAATTCGATCCCTAAAGCTAGCATGATAGCTACGATTTCACATGTTTTGTAAGATTAGTTAACTGGCAGTAAACATATTCTATTGCAGACCAAGGGTAATATTTATTTAATAGGCTCGGCAAAAGAAAAAAGGATTGCTAATGGTTAGTGATAATCGCCTCTCATGAACATCTACAATACTAAAGTTCGAATTCCCAAGACAGGAAAAGTGATATTGATTTTTCTATTCATTATCATCCCGAAGTCAGGCGACAGGCTCGGCCCATATCACATCGTAGGACGGAACACACCAAGAGAAACGTGGGTGTCCTGGTAGCACCTCTGTATACCCCTTTCGGGAAAGGGCGTGGGTTTATGCATGTATAAATAACTTTATTATAGAAACTTTAACAAACCCATTAATAAATGATGTACTGTATACTTGTATATTGGGTATGTCTTTAGATAAGTGGCTTTGATCACGGCTGTTCAAACTAAGTTTCAATGAAGGAATTAACAAGTTTCTAACCGGCACGACGGTGATAGGATGTTTGGCTTATCAAGCGATTTCTGTAGTTCAGGGCCTAACTAGTAAAATCAAATCCTATATTCAATGTGTTTCTGATCATAGTATATTATTAAGAAAATGCTTAAATCGAAAAATTAGTGAAGTATAAATAAATTTAAAATTTAAATCCATCCCAAGGTGGTCTGTAAGACAAAAAGAAGACTGAGCTATAAGACCGCCAATTGTACTTTTTATGTATATGTATATGTATTTATTTGTATGTGCAATAAAGTGTATACATATACAAATAAATAAATAGATAAATAAAAATAAATAAGTTTACAAACTATACTATGACAATAAATAAATAGGTCTTTTAGAAAGACAGCGTGCTGCAGAGAACTTAAGACACTCTCGCTGGGGAATTCTAAATCTAGGAAAATTATTTACAAATAGTTAACCCTACCACTTAGGACATTGTGCTGCTGTTGATACACCCTTACACACTCCCACACTCACACATACACACACACACATACACTCGCACGCACACACTCATTACTAATACATTCAATTCAATTTAAATATTATTTCTTTATTGATTGTTATTCTATGTGTAAAGTTTAATATTTTTTGTTTTATAAATAATAGTATTTTTTATTTTGTCGCTTCGCTTTTTGTTCTGTATTTACTATGTTCCTATTATATTTTGGTTTTCTTAAGTTTTCCGTTGTAATTACGCCATTAATTAACTACACTAACTCCCGCACACGACCACAGGGAGATAGGGGTGGCTGAAAACCAGCGCTGATCTAAACTCTAGTTTCGGTCAGCATATGCTGAGTCATTTCCTTTTGTCTTTCGATGATATTGTTTACTTAAATTTGTTGTATTATTTGTTAATTTTAAGACAGTAAACATTTTTTTATTTTTATTTTTAATAAATAATTTGACTCAAAAGCGTAATAAGACCCTTATTTATTTTTCAACTAATAAAATAAATATAACTGGTACAAATGAGGACGTATTTAAAGATATATTGTCCCTATATTTGTTAAGAAAACTTACTCATACCTTTAATACCCTGCAGAGTAAAACGTCAAAGCAATACGTCTTAACAAGCTCCGTTTTAATAAATCCTTTAGTTTGTCTTACAAATTGTGTTACACTTCGCCAATGTTCGGCGTTGCAATTTGCGGTAAAGCTACGCCCACCGTTACCTTAATAAAGTTAATAGAAGGTACTATATACGTGCTTTCGACTGAATTCTAGCTGAAATCAAATAAGGAAAGGGCATTGATGACCAAGGGATTTTTGCGCAAAAATTCAGCGGATTTTCAACATTTTTGGATTAGCAGGTTTGTTATGAAAAAAGCTAAGATAATTGTATAAAGAAATCCCGTAAATTTTATTTGAAAACGTATAAATTTAATTTTGGAGTGGAGGAAGGCGCGCTTGATGCTCAGTAGCACTTATTGGACGCTCCTAAAATATCTCATTCATAAAAAGTTCTAAGTATGATTCAATTCAATTTATTTTCAAATTAAATAAGACGAGACTACTAACGAGGTGTAAATTTGTATTCTTGTTTCCAAAATTTTATTTTAACTACTTTCGTTTTTTCTCAAAACAAACTTTTATTGAAATCTGCTACATTTCGTCTGTTTCACAAAAATGTATGAAGGATAAAGTAGAACATTAGATTTTTTTTACTTTTACTACATCCAAGCTGTACAGAACTACAAAAAATGTAGTAAACGAAATTATAACCGTATATTTTTAAATACACACGAGATGCGCGGAGCTTAATTAAAATTCGCCGCTTAAATTCTAACTACAGTTACACGTAGTTTATAACTTTGAACATCAAATTTAATATCGTACGTTCAAATGATAATTTCTGTTCTAATTCTGTCTAGTTTAGGTTTGGTAGTATCAATCTATTTTTAGACATTGGATAAAGATTATGTGGCTGCTTGGTACTGTTTTAATAACTAATGCGTTTAGAAGCAAAGTTGAAATATTTTTTTATTCTGTGGAAGGTAGCTCCACCCATCGTAAGCGCCACGCCTGAATATGAACAAGAGCAATATAATACATAGTAATATTTGCATTGCATTGTACTGCGCTCGTCATTCTGAGACATAAGGTATTCAATATCTTAATACCAACATAATGATGCCCGTCTTTCCAGAACACAACTTACTTACACACTGTTGCCTGGCGGCAGGAACAGGATAAACAAAATGTGTATTCTGCACTAAATTAGTTCATAAGATCTTTAAAATCTTTAAGTAATATATACTTCAGAATTTATTAAGAATTTGAAGAGGAAAGGTTGCTAGACACCATCAGACACACGTTTTTAACCGACTTAAAAAAGGAGGAGCTTCGCAATTCGACTGTATGTTACTTTTTTTTTAATGTTACCATGAGTACCGATTTCGACCATTCTTTCTTTGATTGAAAGCTGGTGCTTGTCATTTGGTACTGGCCGCCTTCGATATGTTACGCATATATTTTGATTTATTGGCTAGTCAAGTCATTAAGCAAATTAATCAACTTGCACAAGTTTTTTTGGTTTTCAGTGGTTTTTTGTCTTGAAGTCGGTTTTTATTTTTTTATAAATTTTTGATGAATTAATGAAGCTGAAACAGCCAGTTGCTCGTTCAGCTTCATATAATAGTTTTATTTTTATTGCAATGAATGTCGAGCATGCCGTTCACCTGATGGTAAACGATACGACCGCTCATGAACAGTAGCAAAACCAAACACCTTGAATTACAATGCAATGCTAGGCATTCCACTACGCTCGCCATCCTGAGACATAAGATGTTAAGTCTCAATATGCCCAGTAGCCAGATTAACTAGCTAGAATGTCCTTCAATCCGAAACACTACAGTGCATTTATACTACTGTTTGGCGGGAGAAATAGACATTGCGGTGGTACCTACCCAGGCGGCCTCTCACATATGAGAGACATACCACCTGTAATTCCATATTCCAAGTTCTAAGTGCTATTATAACTGTTTGATAAAGACGCCAGGTGGGATGTAAATCTGTCGTGTGGGATTCCGTGGGATTTATCCAACACTCGGGTATTCTAAGGAGCAAAAATCCGCCTTTATATAGTGGCCGTAACTTCGCTCGCATTCCGAAAAGTTTGGCTGATATAGTTCATTGTTACTGGAAACAATGGCGTCGTTATCTGTTTGTTTATTGGTTTAATATTTGGTTGGTATGCATAATACCTATATTTTGTATGTAATTTTGTATGTAATTTTGTATTAAATGTGTCAAAATTCAGTTGCTAAAGGAGATGGAAAGGATCAAAGAACGAACTAAACACTCAAAGCAAGACAAATGTTTGTTTGATCAATATTTAAATGTTGTTCTGTAAGAATCTTGGGATCATTCTGGGAACTTGTTGAATGAATCGAGCATCTATGCTGTATACAGACCCAATAGAACGGCTTTAAAATTAGTTATATGCCATTTCAGTTCGACATAAAGCATTCATATTTCCAAAATTGCATACAATACAGGACTGTTATTCCAAATCACTGCGGAAATCATAGCTCACAAAGAAATAATTTTACCGCTTCAAAGGACGTTCTAAAGTGCGCGAAATTCCTAGAAACTCTACTATCCAATCCGTCGCACAACATGAATTGATATACTCCGAAAGCATCTTGAGGAGCATGCACACATGTAAAAATACGTACGAAATGGCATCAAATAAAGAAAAAGCTAAAACGTCGGCTGAATGTATCGGCAATAGTCGCCTTTCGCTACCCCGGGCAAGCCCGCGCCCGAGGGAGATTACCCGGATTTTTGTCCCGGTCTGAAAATCCGGCGAAGTTTGGAGTTCGCAACCTATCGGGCTACTTTGCTATTTGAGTGCGATCCTTGTGTTCGGAAACTTTTAAAATGCTCTTGTGAATAAACAGTTGCACTCGATGCGTTGTTTTTAGGCGAAAATTTAGATAAAATATTAAATTTAATTTTTATTTCTGTTTTACAAGTTTTTTTTTTCATTGAATGCTTAGACCACTATGCTATTCACCTGATGGTTAGCGATACGACCGCTCATGAACAGTAGCAAAACCATTATTTACACAGCAATGATTGGCGCTCCACTACGTTCGCCATCCTGATAGAGAAGATGTTACCTCTCAATATTTCCAGTAGTTACTCTGACTACAATCAATTTACACTGCTGTTTAGCGGAAGAAATAGTCGTTGCGGTACTACCTAGACAGGCGATCTCTCATATAAACGACGGTAAAAGTTACTCCTTTCAGGCGTGTAGGTTTTACTTCAATAGGTAAGCACATAAATCAATGAATAAAACAGAAAGTCCTATAACGTTTGTTGTATGACCAAAAAAGTTTTCAACTTATTTATTCCCTAATGGCGACGAAAATGGGGTCGTTGACATCTTTATCAGTGGAGCATAACGGTTCCCGGAACTCTAGCATTAGCAAATACTAGCGGATAAGATGAAAGATAAAAGGTTTAAGGTTTCAGTTCGTAATAGTACATTGACACGTAAATTTGATTTTTTCACGATATCTTAAGATATTTCATGTTGATTTCTTGGAAGAGTATAAAAACGACCAACAATTGAATAGTTAGGGAAATGATTGATTGAAACTGATGATTGTACTAACCGCATAGAATCCGAATAATACAATAACAAGGGACGGAAAGTTTTGATCATGTAAATTTTCTCTGAGACAACGGTACAATTATAACCGAGCCGGTTTAATCGCAAATAAGAGAAGCCGCATTTGAAGTATTTATCCGAGATATATGAAGTCTAAAGAGGTCAGTGCCAAACATAGGCTTGCCCCATGGATTGCCACATAAACCTGATATATTTTTAAGCTTTGAATGGCGCGACGAGCATGCCGTTCGGTTGATGGTAAGCCATATGACCGCTCCTGGACAGTAGCAAAACCAAACAACACCATGACTCACAAAGCAATGATTGGCATTCCACTGCGCTCGCCATCCTGAGACATAACATGTTAAGTCTAAATATGTCCAATAGTTACTCTGGATACAATATCCTTCACAGCGGAACACAACAGTGCATTTAAACTGCTATTTGGCGGGAGAAATACACAATGCGGTGGACCTAACCAGGCGGCCTCTCACATATAAAAAACCTACTACAAAAACCCAAGTATCTTGTGTTATATGGCGGAAAATCTAGATTAGTGTGAGGGATTCGATGGATGTACCAAGTTCATTAGACAACGTTCGTTCAAAACCTTTCCGTAATAATCTGAGAAACTTGATACTAATAAGTCTGATATTAAATAAAGTGCTTCAATAAATAATTAATCTCTTCAATAGAAGCCCAAACGCAGTGTAAATGAACTGTTGTGTTCAGGTTTGAGGGAAATTGTAGCCAAAGTAACTACTGGACAATTTGAGACGTACCATATCATGTCTCAGGATATCTAGCGCAATGGAAAAGCTTAGCTCGGTACTTCATGGTGTTTGGTTTTGCTACTGTCCATGAGCGGCCGTATCCCTTACCATCAGGCAAATGGCATGGTCTTACCATTAAAAAAGGCAACTGTCCAAATCCTTCTGCTACTGGAAAACCAGCAAACACTATATCATTTTATAGGATAGGATTTGAAGGTATTGTTGCTACCAAAACATTACTTCCCTCAGAATAAATGAGTGTTAACCTTGAGAGTTTGAATTGTCAGTTTAAAGCTTTTTTTATCGGGCAATTTTTTTCCGTAGAGAAATCGAATATTGGGCGGAAGGTGAAATAAATGGGTTTCTCTTTATTGTAAAAGCGATTATTACGTTTCGTTGCGTGTTGAGTGGGCCTGTGGCTTATTTAATTTTCTTTACGTTCATTTGTACGGGAAATGAAACTGTTGTTTTAGCAGATAAATGTACACCGTGTGGGAGGTGAACCCGTATTTTTAGGTTTATTCAAACGTTATGATAACAGGTTATCTGTGTAATTGTTAGCATTTAAAGGTATTTTTATAAAGTAGGTACTAGGTAGTAGATAGTAAGGTATTTTTGATAGCATTTAAGGTACGAACGAACGAAAGACCGAAGATATTTTTGAAGTTAAACTTCTTTTGGGACGTCAGTGAACTATTCGCTTACTTAGTAAAATTATGTAATTTTTTTTGTTGCTACTTTATATTTTATAAAGTAGCAACCCAACCCGGATTCAGCCGGGTGTAGATAAACTTTTTTTAAATATGATATCGCCTATGTTCATCAGGGATAATGGCGGATTCTAATGGTGAAAGAATATTTCAAATCTATACAATGCAAACTGACGATAACATTTTTCCTCTTATTAATGTTATAATTTAGATGAAAAAAAAATTGCTTAATTTCCTATTGTGGTTCTGAGAAAATAATTGCTTTCCACAATACAGCTGATACAAGTTTTTACAAGCAGACCACGCCCGAAACTTATTAGAAAATTAGTTTCATTGTTTTAATTATCAAAGTATGATGCTTTGATGCAAATGTTGGAGAATTCTCTTAATTCTAATGCGTTTACGTTACTTTTTAACTCGATGTATTGACTAAAGTTGTGTAAAATTTTTAAATTGCTTGAGGGAGTATGAAGTGATTTAAATGTAAAGGTTTTTGATAGAAGGTAAATGAGTTTCATTTGCTAGAAAAATGAATATGAGCGATTTCCGAGCCTCGACCGAGAGGCAGACCAAAAAAGCGAAGTAGATGTCATTAAAGAAGAAATGAGGGTCAATGGACTTACTATTGAGGATGCCGAAGATCGGGCGAAATAGAGAAGAATTTGCCGGAAGTCGGACTGGCACAGGCCGGGAAAACGCCAGATAGAAAAAGAATGAATATGAGCGTAGAAGTGTGAAATAAAATATATTTGTTATTGGCATATCGTCGTTGTACGTTTAATTGGAGGCTGGGTCGTATATAACTGGCGAATCGTGAAGCACTATCTATAACGTAACATTTTCCATATCTGATACAATGTTCAAAAATTCACGTTAAAATTAATAAAAGGCACATCGCATGTTGACCCAATAAGTTTGTATTACGACGGGTTTTATATTGTGTTTATACGCTTTTATTGGCTTCGCTTGTACTCGTATATGTATATGTATAAAGATTCAACTAAAAAAGTAAAAATAATTGAAAACGAGTGTAACATTAGAAAATGGAATGAAATAATGTATTTCACTCCATTTTACACAATGAATGCATTAACATTGAAATATAATACATTATTTACCTATCTTCTTCCTCGAGTTCCTCTTCTATCGAAGGTTGGACAAAATAATGGCTATTTTATCTTTTGAAGCGTTTGATCTGAATAGTGAGGTGGTGCTGCAGCCTCATGATTAAAGAACCTGCGAGACTGGTTCGGGAATTGCCATTATGTTATTTAACCTAGCAAAAACGAAGGCGGTACTCATGTTCCTTCTTCTGCCAACACTTCTTTTTCCAGCAATCTTCCCGTGGATGATAAGCTAGAGCAGCCTATATTTGCTATTTCTCATGACGTGACCAAAATGTACCATCTTTTGGCGCTTGATGGTATTCATGAGCTCCCATCTTCTTTTGCCTAGAACCGCAACGTTCGTGATTCGGTCAGGCCATGAGATCCATGAGATATTTAATTATGAAAACCATAAACACATTTCTAATTATTTTTACTCTTTTAGTTGGGTCGTTTTACTGAAGTGTGTTTTTTTATTTTTCAAAATATTATTTATTTTCGTTTCTGATGACAATGTGTGTAGTATTTTTTTAATAAATGGCGCAAAACAAATAAACAAAAATCCTCGTTAACAAAACTGCGTTGGGAACTCTATCCTTTTAGTTTTTGAGTAATTAAGGCATGGAAAATACAAAGGTTAAAATTCGACTATCACTATAACAGCAACGTTAGACGGAAATGTAAAGCGCAAACAGTGGAACATAGCGTGACAATCTCGCTTTGTTTCGATACCAATACGCGTATACTATGTGTTCAAAATATTAGGGTTTTGTTATGGCTGACGTATTTTAGGTTTTTGGTAATTGTGTAATACATTTTGATGTGATCTCTGGTAATTTGTATATTATCCAACCAAATATAATGAAGAATGTTGCCAAGGCGAGACCATGTGACTCGCACTGTCAAAGAGTTATTAAATCTCATATAGAGCCAAGGTTCTTACTCTTCACGCGCTAACTCCACAAGGCCCAAATTCGCAAACTCTATACATTTGTCAAAATATGTGACTTGGCCATTTCGCTACAATTACGTGAAAAATTTAACACTTTTCATTACTTTTCTTAAGACAGTTCTTTTAGTAACGAAACGGCCAAGCCCATAGTTCTCATTAGTCCCGGTTTCAAATCTCAGGGTACACCAATTAATTTTCGGATTCATGTGTGTATTCACCACACAATATAACAGTGAACTAAAGCATTGTGAGGAAACCTGTATACCATAGCGATATGTAGGAATTTATATAGAATGTAAAGAACTCACTAGACCAACTACCTACTCTCGATTGTAAAGGTGACCTGTGACCTGCAGTCGAACGTATATGGAATAATACTGATACAAATGCAAACACCAAGGATTTTATCACAATAGATGCTCATTAAATTACAATACTTTAAGCAATTCATAGCATTTTAATAAATATTATCACTGTTAACAGGCCATTTATACAAAAGAATATTGAACAATTTAAAAAAGGAGTCAGTAACAAAGACTAACGCTGAAACTCAACAATTCTAAAGAATAAATGTTTTATCACTGAACATGTTCACTCTTCATTCCTCTTTTCAGACACAATTCAATACAGCGTGGAAACTTATATCACGTAAGCTGATTTCTCCTTGTTCTTTGCTCTACAATAAAGTAAAGCAAAATCCCCATTGCCAACATTTCAGCAAACATCTGATAACACGTCAAAAGTAAAGAAAAATAACCCAATTTTTCGAAAGATCCACACATTTCGTAACAATGCAAAGGCGTTTGCGTTAAAGAACAAGCAGATACCGTGAGACGGATGGTATTGCTAAAGTTGTGAAATACCATATGCCTAGATTTCAGTACTGTTGGGATATTGTTTTCACGTACGGTTAAGCATTGTTTATATAGACAATGTTGGGACACGAATTCGACTGAATTTACACTAGTTGTTTCTGATACTGTATGGTTTATTGGCGATTCATGTCGTCCAGCCAGCGATTAAGGGCCAACGCAATGGCAAGGGAATTATTTCTTTACCAAAGAATATTCAAACTAATCTCGTGGGAGTATGACATAAATTTCAATGTTGCCTATCGATGCCATGGCATAAATTACATTGGAATTTATTTCGTATTCCCACCAGATACGTTTGAATATCCTTTGGTAAAAAAATAAATACTATGCCATGGCGTCCCAGTCTGTGCTAGCTTTAAAGCAAAGATTTAAAGAAGAGATTCACGCGGCGAGAATCGTATGCCATTATCGAATGACATAAGCGCCATAGATTATCATGTTTGACAAATATTTAAACGATGCATTTTTTTTTATATCCTAACGGTAATCTTATCTTCGAGGCGAGAAACAATTTCCGTGGACATTGCGTGCAGTGTGTTTGTACGCTCTACAAATATTTGGTACGGAGGCTATTTGATCTGTAACACTAGCGTAATATTTAGTACGGCGATTGGAAAACTATTGGCGCACGATATTCACCTTGTGGTATAAGACTCATGAACATAATGAACAAAGTTTGAATCGCGATTATTATCTAACTGTGACGCATTGCTAAACCAACCTTTACCTAAGTCCTAGACATACCGATATAATAGGGTATTTCACTCTTTTTTTTATTGTGTTTATCAAAAGGTATCCATCCAACATCAAAACAAACAAAGAACTTTGCTTTGTTTTTTAAATTCATTCAGAATTAAACAAGTTACAAAAAGTTTTAAATCTTGTAGTGGGAGTAAAAGAAAAGGGATACAAAACAAAACTACTGCGGACACTAGGCTTATCAAGCATTACAGAGTGCGCGTTTGAAAGAGCCGGTAAGATGTGCCCACTACACTCCCACACTTTAATTTAAAATACTGATATTTGGCTCATGTTGCAAGCTACTTTAATACTGTTTTGGCAGAAATGTTTTCTTTGATGGTACTTGTGTTTGTACGCAAAGTAATATAAAAATATATCTTAGTGAAATACCATATTAAGTTGACGTTGGGAAATGTGCCCCTTTTTTCTTCAGGCGTAGAAAGTCTACTGCTTGAGATACCTACTGTGCAGGGTCCACTAGACTTCATTGCTCATTGTTTCTCCATGCTATAGACCTTTTCTATTATAGTCAAAATCCACATCATTTTACCCACTATCATATGCAGTATAATGATTTTCAAAGTCAATACTAAGAATAACATCTTCACCAAAAATGCTTAGACTAGTATTCGTATAAATGTAATTTCTACGAACGTGTTTGTCACTGAGAATATCTCTGACCGACTAACGATACGTGGAATCTACCGTCAAAACAATGTATATGATAGCCGGAGTATTACCTACATTTTGATACTAACTGCAAGGTTGGAGGTGTAAGAATATTTGCGATCGCGCCTTAATATTCATGGAGTATGGAATCTACTCTCGATTGTGGAGGAGTCCCGTGCCCTGCAGTGGGACGTATATGGACTGATGCCCAACCCAAGCCAACATCACCGGCACGCGGTGGACACTGCTGGCAAACAGACGAAGCTCTGTCAACCCACCAACCTTCAGCATTATGGTCCGAACCCCTCAACGATGGAGAGTTGAGGGAGACTTTTGCCCAGCAGTGGGACAATACAGGTGAATAAAAATTGTGCAAATTAACTTCAATTTTTGTGTTTGGTAACATGGTTTTGGCACAAGAGATTCCGGTGTTAATTTTCAGTTCAGGCACTTTATTTTAAATATAATATAATAATTGCCAACAAAAAAACAACTATCACTCAATACTCAATATTTAGTACCGGAATAGCAAAAGAAACAACTGTCCTATAATAATTTTAAGCAGGCGTCTGTGAATAATAAAATCTGCTGGCTCATCACAAAACAGCATAATATTTTGAACAAGGTACCTTTTTGCCACTTCGAAACAAATAACTGCGAACTAAAAGTCTAATAGCGGTCTCAAGAACTCCAATAACGGTCTTAAAACTTTAATAGCAGTCTTCAGTTTCCACGAGGTCGATGGAGTGCATCGGCAAACGTATTCAGCGCGATCGTGACGGATGGCCAGACGCCAATGCGTTGGAAGCACTTAAGGCTGGGTCCACATATATTATTCTAGTATAATTGTATGACAATACCTTTTGCGGCTTTACATTAAGTGATGAAACATATAGCCATATATTTCTAACCCCGTTGAAGAAACTAAGTCTTGTGTCGTGGATGTAAGAAATTGGGAATAACGTTTTGGTCTCAAAATACAAAATATGATATTATTATTCGTAGGTTACAAACATATCAGTTTTAGAAGGCCTAACCATTCGAATCATATTCTCGGTTGCAGATGAGGCCAGTGCCGAGCAGTGGAGCTTATATGGGCTGATACAGATACAGACTCAACCTAAGTAGGTACTTCTTTAATATCCCAGTCAGCTGCATTACCAACCGGTCCATATTCCATATATTGTATCAATGAAGCATATTGCGATGCAGGTAATAATTGCATATTCACACGAATTTTTAAAGCGTAAGTGAATTTCAGTCAGTGTTTTCATTAGCTATGTTTATCTCTCGATATTATTAAGTCAACTTACTCGTAATAGGTTATACATAGGCCTAACTCCTGTCGGTCAGTGTGTCATATTCACAATCGTGAGTGATCACTATCCGGTTGACTATGCATATTCTCAATCCGGCGTATGTGAAGCCGGCTTTATACAGGGGACAATGAATGCAAAATGTTTAGCGCGTGACGCAAATATCATCTGTTTCGGATGAGTACCGGCGTTTTGATTGGCTCAAATCTGCGGTTTGTTTGGTCAAATCCGCTTCATACTGTGCGTTGTAGTCATTAGGATTTCCATTGTTGTTTCCGATATTAGTTTAGAGATTCTATTTTGCTCTCAAAAATGATTTTGTTTTGATTGAATTGAAGGAAGTTGATTGATTAAGTAAAACTCAGTATTACATTAATATCAAATATATGGTATAAATTAGTAAAGACAAAAGGAATAAGAAATAAAAAAAATGTGAAATCACAAAATAATAATACCTACTTACATATTATGCCTCTTCAAAATACATTAAACACAAAAAAAATAATAATAATTATACCATTGAAATTATAATTACCAAGATCTTGATTTAAACATTATGAGTACAGCTCTCAAGTGCGTTTTAATAAGAGAGTTAATTACTCGATTTGCTAGTACTATATACTTCATGTACACTGTATGAAACCTACTGGAATTATTAGTTTTCGGCTCATTTGGAGCACAGCCAAGAGCATTGTGCATACATTATATTTGAAATGTCCTTTTATGAATGCTAAATTTCGTACAACAGAAATTAAAGTCGGTTTATAGCAATGCTTGATTAAATTTATGTTTAGGGGGATTTTAAAAATAACTTAATATACGTTTTGATCAAATTGGGGTGAATATGTTTATGGTGATTAATATATATATATATACATATATATGTTGATCAAGATTGTGGTAGGTCTCTCATATGTGAGAGGCCGCCTGGGTAGGTACCACCGTAATGTCTATTTCTCCCGCCAAAGAGCAGTTTAAATGCACTGTTGTGTTTCGGATTGAAAGAAATTGTAGCTAGAGTAACAACTGGACATATTAAGACTTAACATATTATGTCTCAAGATGGCGAGCGCAGTGGAATACCAAGCATTGATTTGTAATTATTCAAGGTGTTGTTTGGTTTTGCTACCATTCATGAGCGGTCGTATTGCTTACCATCAGGAGAACGTCTCCCCATTCAATGCAATAAACAAAAACGTGGTCACTCTGATGATATTTACCCACAATTCCACACTTAATCCTTACTCCCACGTTAAAACACCAGTATTGTGTCTTAAATATCAGAAAATATGAAGCAATTCTGTCTCATAGCACCCAGCTAGTAAACAAAACTTGTGGATCAAACAAACATTTGTCTCGGTGCGGTAATGAGTCACGAAGACTGTCGGTTAGTACTACGTAACTAGACTTTTTGTTCAACACAAAAAAAATATCTATTGCCGAAATTCAATTTACTACTTTGTTTACAGGCACAAAATAGACTCGTATACTATTATTTTTACATAAACTCCCAGGACAAACTCGGGTCACCTCAAAAAGTCTTTAAGAGTTTTTTTCTCTCTTTGTTTATTTAATAAATTACTTATACAATTGGCGAGGCGTTTAACGAGACAATAAGTATGAATAAGTTAGCAGCCACGTCTTTTTTTGCGCCTAGACAAATAGGCCGCAATAAGTCTAGTCTAGATAGTTGTTTTATTAAGGCTTAGCTATTACCTCCTTACATAAGCAGGACTGGCGATGTAATGAATATATTTAGTGGAGTAGGTCTGAATTATGTGGTGGGAAAATAATCTGCCTTATACAAAACCATTTGCTTTTTACTGGTCAGGGTATGGCCGGATCTACCTAAGGGCTTTTTGGGCTGAAGCCCAGGGCCCCGAGGATACAAAAGGCCCCAGGCCTAACTTTTTTAATTTGTTCATTTTAACGACATCAAAACAACACGAAACCATTGGGTAAATTTTATAAAAATAAATAACACTTTTTATTGTTATCTATTTTTTTTACAGTAAGCCTAGATCGCTCTGCAAAACAGTTTTGTGACACAATAACAATGAGTTGAATAATTAGTGGGCCTTTGTCGTATTATCCCAGGGCCCCAAAATTTCAGGGTCCGCCCCTTGGCCCCAAGGCCTCTGTTACGTTTAAAATAACTTAAACCCTAAACACCAAGGTACCCTAGAAATTGGACTTAGACTTTAAATATTTTTAATATAATATGTATGTATGTAATAGTGGACATAATGCCTCAATTTATTATTCGCTTAACATGTGAAATACCGATAAAAATGCTCTGTATGCAAATTTAATGCAGAAATGTATTGAAGTAGACGTATAAAACGACATTGATTGTAAATTATTACAGTACAATGATATGAAAATAATACAAATATCCAGCTCCGATGTAAAAATATTTTTTTCGGCTGTCATAACGTTGGCTTGGTAATTAACTGCGGAGGTTAAATTAATATTGTTGGAAGTCCGACTGCGAGCCGTGTGATAAAAAAATACAGTACTTGTATGGAATTTATATTAATTTACAATTAAAATGAGAGTGTGTTGCGATTTTAAACAAGGCACTGCTTTATGTCCTACAGTTTAAATCATGTTTCAAGACTTAACAATAGTTATTGTGTGAATACATTGGACAAATATCAAATTTACTTAAAGGTGGTATATTTTATTTTTATTTAGGGCCTTAATCATAAACAGTTTATGATTGTTTTAGCTATCGAATCTTTTGTCCCTTTCCAACAAATTTCGAATTTTGTTTGAGCGAAGAAGACAAAAAATTCGTTAATTAAAATAGGTTTATAAACAGTATATTAATAAGGACGTTGAAATTATACATAAACATTCAAATTTAGCAACCCTATTAAATAGACAATATTTACGTTGGCGTACTTATTGTCGGTAGTTGACATGAACAGTTAAGCCGTGTCAGAGAGCATTATTTTCCAATAAATATATAAGTACTAGATTTATTAGAGTAATAAAATCTGTACGTCTATCAACCCTTATACGGTAGGTTATCGTAAAGGATTCTGAACCAAGAAGGATTAAGGAGACTTTCCAAGATACTGATTACCCGTATATTTCTTTCTCTCTCTCTCTTCAGCCAGAGGAAGTCCAATGCTGAATAGGCCTCCCAAATGATTCGACACATAGACCTGTTGGAAGCGGTCTGTCTCCAGCGACTTCCTGCACCCTTAACCTGGTCGTCGGTCCTTGTGGCAGGGCGTCCGACACTTTGCTTACTTGTGCGTGGCCTCCGCTCTAGAACCTTACGGTCTCAGAATCCATTAGTTCTACGTGCTAAATGCCCGGCCATGTTTATATACAGACAGTTTAAAATACACCAAACTCAGAATAACACAGATAGTGTTTCCAAAAGTTAATGAAAACAATAATTGCACGGTTTTAACTAAACAAGCGCCGGTAATTTACCGGCAAATTCTCAGTTATTAATATCGGAATAATAGACTTTGGCGAACAGCGTGAGTTTCCTGTTTCCGCGTTGGTATATTGATGCATGCTTTTCATATATTATTTATTTATAATGTATCTAATATATGGACAGGTTTAAAATTATTATATTACGTATCGTAACTTAGGTGGAATGGTACCGCATTTGGCAACAAGGGATTTATAAATAAGAATTATATTTTATAAATGAAAAGTATTTTATTAAATTCGCATATTATTTGTTCATTTTTCCTAACAGTTTTTCGTCACGTGACAAAAAATACTAAAACTCAAGTTTAAGTACCGCAGTTCTGTATAGAGGGTTTAGTGTGTGTGCATAATAATCTAGAATCTTCTAAAAGTAACAACGCTAATGTTTAAGAAATATGTTTATAATAATTCATACCTTCAAATACGGCTGGTTTTAAAATCTGCTGTACCTGTAAAAATATAAATGAATTGTTAAGTGTGTTTAATACTTGAAAGCTCATACATTTAAATACCATCTTATATGAAAAAATAATAACTAAATAAATAATAAATTCATTCAGTTGCAGTAGTCTTGACCCCAAACTAAGATCTAGTCTTGTGTAATGGGTATCAGAAACTATGAGACACTTTTCGGACTAACTTTCGAACTAAACTCGAACCTGTGATTGTTGTCCAAATACCTCTAGTTCACACAAAAAAAATACAGTTAGGGGATCGAATCCGCAGCCTCTCGTTTGACAGGCGGCGTCTAACCAACAGCGCCACGGAGGCTGTAGAACTAAATGTTATATCAGTAAAAAATATTCTGTATATTAAAACTGCTATGTCCAACGCTTATGTTGCACGTAGTAGGAGTATTAGACAGTCTCAGTAGTGTAGTGGGCAAGAAGCCAACTGGTAACCGAGACACCGCAGTCCTAAGACAAGTGGTTGTGTGATCAACCAATATTTGTTTTGGGCCTAGGCGTTGAGACAGAAAGGTACTTGTAGTTTCTCATGAATAGGCAGAGGACATGTATCTTACAAGGTTTGAAGAAAATGTATGCGGCTGTAGCGAATATTTATTAAATTGCTATAATAATTAATGAGTACGGACACAGCCTCTGTAGTGCAGTTGGTTAGACGCCGGCTGTGAAACGAGAGGCTGCAGGTTCGATCCCCGCGCCGAAACAAATATTTGTGTGAGCCACAGGTATTTGCTTCGAGTCTGGGTGTTTGTGAGACCGAAAAGTCTCTCGTAGTTCCTGATACCCACGAAACAAAATTCGATCTTAATGTGGGGTCAGGACTATGTGTGTGACTGTTGGGTGAATCATTCATTTTAATTTTAAGAGTTCATAAATATGAATTAAATTCAATATTAAGTATTTATAAAATGAAATAAAATATTTTTATAGCATTTTTATAAATACAAGTTTTAGACTTTATTATTCCGCTACACTATTAAAATCGCGAAGCAGTATTTAAAAATCAACTCGAACTGAAAACTATTCAATTTCTAATACATCAAAACTTAATCACGTACTTCTAAACTTTAAACAAAACAAACTTATTTACTCAGGAAGGCGCTAGAAGTTGAGATTTTCAACGCAACTTTTGTGTACATCACGCCTACAGGCAGTGCGAAACTATGGACCTAATCCCGCGAAGTGTCAGGAATCTTGTATAAACGCAACAATGAACACTTCAGGTATTTTGAAGGAATTCCGCGTGTTACACAATAGTGCAAAACTGGATAAATAAAAACTGTACCTTTAGTTCCTAGGATATGGTAAATTAAAGGCCATTTGACAGACATAATAGCCCGCGTAATGGTTACTCTAAATTGTAATTTCTCGAGACAAATACAATTGTATTTGGGGATAAATATCTTATCTGAATTTTAAGTATTGGATTGATTGACAAATATAGACATTAGAA
The DNA here is from genome assembly GCA_030180105.1 of Hyles lineata. Classification (NCBI taxonomy): domain Eukaryota; kingdom Metazoa; phylum Arthropoda; class Insecta; order Lepidoptera; family Sphingidae; genus Hyles; species Hyles lineata. The sequence goes on from JARJEE010000031.1 coordinate 234,696, forward strand.
TACATATGATAGATAGTAGAAGTACTTATATTGAAATATGGTCTAAATTGTATTTTCTGGGGAAAAATTAAATTTAACTTATTTAGGTATAAATTCTTATCTAATAATGGATAAATAAATACATATATTTATAGATTATAATTTCATATACCTAATATTGATTGACAAATTATTATTATTTCAAACGTTGCAATATGAATGAGAAATATCCATATTCAAGTTTGTCGTGTTATATTTTTTTGCAATTCTAAAAGCAACACGTGTTTTTCAATTTATTATCATAAATTGTGCCCTGAATCCAAATGTAGTGTATTATATTCTTTGCATCATTTATTAGTAAGTATAAAGACTACAAATGCAATGTTACTATTACATTAAAGATGCTTTATGCGTAGTTTGTAATTTGTAAACCAACAGCCGTGATGTCTTAGTTCTTACTAACGCAAACATTAATTTATAATGTTTGTGGAATATTGCTAATTTATATACATACATAAACTCACGCCTTTTTCCCAGAAGGGGTAGGGAGAGGTGCCAGGACACCCACATTTCGCCTTGTATGTTCCCTCCCACGATGTGATAGGGGGCGAGCCTATCTCCATATGGGGTAAGAATACCTTACTGCGGGCTGACAATGAATAGAAAAATACAATATCAATTTGCCCGACCCGGAACCGAACCCGAGACCTCAGTGTTGCTATAATACCGTAGTATAGCGGCACCGAAGCAGTCGTTATATACATTAATTCACTTAAAAATATTAGATACTTCCTCGCATAAACAGTTTCATAGATTTATACGAGTGTAACTGATTGAAATAAAACTATTATATACGGAATTTATCGAAATCACTAATACCTCAGTCCGCCCCGTGACTTCGAAAATGAAAAGTAACTGAAACGTCGGCAAGTTAAAAAATGTAAAATTGAAACTAAATCCACGATATAATCCGTAAATAATACTTTTATTTCAATACTTCCTCGCAATCACATAAATGGCAAAATTTCACACCAAACTATAAATTGGTCGTGAAAGATATATTGGTATATTCATGACTCTAGCTTCTCAGCTATTTGACATCTTAATATTATTTGGCACATGGATAATCCCTTTCTAAATACGATCGTGACTAATTAGCAACTTAATGTAACAGATAAGCGTAACAAATCAATCAAAATTAATAAGCAAACATCTGAACAGCTTCGATCTATCATTAATTTAGTAGGTGATATGTTTTAATTAAGGGAATTGAAACTGAATCTAATCCCTGTTTTATGGATTCTCTGTCTTAATTGTCTGAAATTTGAGTTTGAGATATGATACTTAAGAGATCCTTTGAGCAACTTTTACATACATATATACATAAACTCACGCTGTTTTCCCGGAAGGTGTAGGCAGAGAGGCCAGAACACCCTTGAGCAAATTGTAGAGATTCAATAGTATCTACTACCACCTTTGGATAGACTATTTAGATTCCATTAGACTTACCATCAGGTGCAGTGTGCTAATTTTGCCTTGCAAGTAAAACAAAAAGTTAAAATGAGGATAATACTACGATTATGTGTCATAAGAAATAAAGTCTTCAACCGTGTCCTACCAATTCTCATTTATGCAGCTGAGGCATGGACGCTCACTCAAAGAACACATTCACAATATAAAGTTGCTCAACATGCCATGGAGCGTTCCATACTAGACATATATCTCAGGGATTGAGTCCGTAATTTGAAAAACCACCAAAAACGTAGGGGATATTTGACGCAGGACAACACATTGCCGGGCTCAAGTGGAGGTGGGCAGGACACTTGGCCAGACGAACGAACTGCAGGCTGTCTAAAGCAATAACAGAATGGTAGCCTAGAGAGACCAAGAGGAAGGTAGGCAGACCATCCGCTCGATTCCAAAAGAGATTTTTTCCTTTATAATTAAATTTCATTACTCATTTTGGGTCGATTCTGTGACATTAGTTTGGACTACATTTTTTCCGCGAGGAAAATCCCTTTACGGACCACCCCACCCCCGAAGGGACGGGGGTGTGTCGGACTCACCGGCGCCTTCCGGCCCAACGAAATGTATTGCCGCTCGTGGATGTGCAGGGCGGCCGCTGGTTCGGTAGGGACCGTAAGCTACGCGCCGAAATACTCACTATAATCCAGCGTCGGCCACCATCGGTGTACCTCAGAGACGGCCCCGGGATAACAGAACGCGTCAGGACCGCCTCTTTGTGCACTGCCGCTAAGAGACGCAGCTTTGGACGCGTGTTGCGTCTCTAGGACCGTCAGGGTAGGGACGGCGGCCCCGTGTGGTCTCTGCGGGACTATATGGACTATGGCCTAACTCTCAATCATCCTGTCTGTTGTAGAGGAAGCCGGTGCTCTGCAGTGGGACGTATCTGGACTAATACAGAAGATCAGTCGAAGATATCTACTAATACGATGGGGATCTATGTTCGCACCGAACTAACAGGAAAATAATAGTAAACCAGTACTTATTAAAGGTATTTACACACATGGTACGTATCTAGGTTATTTAATTACTATTCCACGCAGACGAGATCGCATACAAGCACGCTTGCACATGCCTCCGCATTCCATTGTATAGATCTTCGCTTTATAATTATAGATATTACATTAACAATTCAATACGAAAATGCTTTAAACTGAAAAAATGAAGATAAAACTGATGAAAAGCATAATGTACACGAAAGAGGTGGAAATCTACCCAAATATGGTAATCGATGGCATATTGAGTTGGGGCAAGTAAGTAGTAATCAAGATGAAGTGAAAAGACTAAGAAGTAGATGAATAAGAATGCAATGAAAATTATATTTCAAAATCAGTAAAGTGGAGATCTGTAGTACTTAAAGCCAATCCTTGGAACACAGGCATATATACCTATATATACATACAGCGTAGTACCATCAATACAGCGTAGGTACTTCTGGGAAAAGGCGTGAGTTTATGTATGTATGTACACACAATGACACGGGAATTGGAGTTCCAATAAGAGCAATTTTGGTCTTTAATAACATGGTTACCGTTTGGGATGTGGAGACCACTCCAATCGCTGTGAATTAAGCGTCGTTCACACGTGCACACGATAACGCACGAACGTTCGACGCCAGTCATTCAACGCAATTGTCTCCGGGCACTAAAAGCTTTTGTATCACGTACGGCCGAGCCGGCTGATTGCGGTGAGTGGGCGTTTAGAAAGGTTTAAATGTTTGCAATTGTTTTGTATTAAAGTAAATATACTGTTATGTGGTCCTGACTAAACTGTGTGATAAGATCGGTGGGAATTGTACGATTCCGCAACGCTCACAATGAAACTTAAGGAAAAGGTATGTTGACTGTTTCAATATGAGTTCAGTGTAAGGATTTCATTGTAACTTCCTTTCTAAGTTTACTTAAAAATTTAAATAAATTCATCTACTCTTTGACTATCATAGTTCCGAAATCCGTACCATAAAATGATACGAGTTCAACCTATCGCCATATCGGACCTATATAGAATACAAGGTACCATATATCGTACTGTATTGGATGTAGGTTTCTCATATGTAAGAGACCACCTGAAGGTATTACCGCAATGTCTACTTCTTCCATCAAACAGCAGTGTAAACGCACTGTTGTGTTCTGGTTTGAAGGCCATTGTAGCCGGATTAACTACTGGACATATTGTGACTTAACATTTTATGTCACAGATGGCAAGGTTATGGCGAGCGCAGTGGAACGCCAAGCATTTCTACTGTCCATGAGCGGTCGTATCGCTTACTATCAGAATGGCATGCTCGTCTCGTCATTCATAGCAATTAACAATCAAGATTATAAAAACACAGCAAAACTAAGATAAAATCAATTCTATAGACTACTATCAAATAGAAAGGTAGGAGCTCACAGATACTAATCTTAAACACCTACGTCACTAGGTCAACAGTGCGATGCCACTAAAACATAATCTTAAGACTTGCCTGATCCAACCATTACGAGTGTGTTTATTAGTCTCAACAACTAGAACCCGGACTGAAAGCTTCTGAGACATGAAATAGCGAAATTCACATGAAATCCATTAGTTAACTCCATTAGGCCGTTGCAAACTAAAGTAGTTGAAAACCGCAAGTAAAAGCAATAGAATTAAAGATTAGTCATTTATAATTCAGTAGCACACATACGAATATTTATATTAAAGTAGGTAAACTCAACCACCTTGATTATTGAGACTTAACATCTTATATCAGAATGGCGAGCGCAGTGCAATGCCAAGCAATGCTTTGTAATTCAATGTGTTGTTTGGTTTTTCTTCTGTTTATGAGCGTTCGTATCGTTTACGATCAGGTGAACGGCATGCTCGTATCGCTATTCCGTGCAATAAAAAAAAATCACATAATCTTAACCTTATAGTAATATTAGTGGTGTGTCCCCACGCTGATCAGACGAATTACTTTTATGCGGGCACGGAAAATACCACTATCTCATGTGTCATCAATCGAGTGGCGATTCAATTGTGCCTGATTACTTAACAGAGTTCAAGTCTCACAAATATTGTATATCTTATGATTTAGTCGTCCACCAGATCGTTGTAGAAATCATGGCGAGATTATTTTTTTTATTGCCTGGGTCTGGTAAACCAGCAAACATGTCACCTGATGGTGAGTGTCCACTACTGAACCTATGAACATCCATAACGCTTGGATCATGGTTGTGTTGCCAGACCAACAAATCGGAAGGTGAGCGGGAAGGAAAAGGGCGGGAAGAAGGAAGAGCAAAGCTATCAACAATCTATGCTTAGCAGTAAGATTTCTGTATTTGTTTCTGATTGTTTGAGTATAGCAATGATGTTGACAATGTTTTTTCTACACTAAAATATACAAAACGATCCCTGGAATTTCATTCCATTTGAAGACTACTGGTATACTGAAGTAATTCAGAAAAATCATGTAATTTCATTATATTATTTCGTTGTCTGTGTTAGGACACACAAGCGCTTCAAAATCGCCTGAGTCACTGACAGACAACTGAGTTGAAGAAAACGCTTATAGTATTTTACAGTAAACTAATGGAAACCTGCTTTAAGTCTGTCTGATAGTGAGTACCTTTTTCCAAGTGAGAAAACCTTTTATACCCCTTTTTAGTATCCCCGAGTAGGGAAAAAGGATAAAGTACATTCAGCGTCAGTGTCGCAGTTTGTTGAGGATACTGTCGAACTAGAAGTCGCAGGTTCAATCCCCATTCCGAAAATTTTATGGAACCCACATATATGTATTTTGTGCCTAGGTAGTTCGAGATTGAAGACACCCTAGTACTCGTAGTTCCTGATTTCCAGTTAAAAGATTTGTATTAAATGTGGGGTCGGGAATATATTATGTATGTTTGTGGGTGTATTTATTTTATATTGAACCAACACTATGAACCACGTAGAAGCAGCAACACAAGCTGATTAATACAAAACATGTCGAAGACAAGCGTCACAGGGATCCCAAAGGAACAGTTTTTGACACAAGTAAAATGTTTTTTCTTTGATCTACAATAAACAAATACAATTTGCGTACGTTTGGAGTGTTATCAATTGTTATTGTTGCTTTTGGGTCACGTTTATGGTGACACGGACGCTAGCATGTAGCGGAAAGAAATTTTAATATTGTGCCACTTTTTATCATGGGTCTGGCGATCAGCTTTCCTGAGTGTAAGTAATGTTTGCCAATAATAGTCATTTACTATACGGTGTTATTACGGCCATTAAAATGGGAGTTAAAAGGAGAAATACGAGATCTAAGTAATGGTAATCTAACAAAACGCGAAAACAAAACAATTCCATGCGTTCCCCTGGTATTGTAGAGAGAGAGAGAGTAATTCGTAGCTACTGGGGCCAGTGAGTGGACTGGATCTCAATATATTCAGCTAGATAAACGCATTACCTCTATTATACGAGTATATACTCCTCTATAACTCGTATACTAGCGTAGACTGCCTCGGTGGCGTAGTTATACTACGGTACGCTTACAAAACTGAGTTCTCGGGTTCGAATCCCGGGTTGGACAAAGTGATATTGGATCTGGGGGCACGGCCGAGCCCCCTCCAAGTCGAGCTATAGGCCGTAACATCCTTTTCTCGAAGCAATTCAGACCATTTTCAACCCCCTATAACTTCATTGTGGCTAAAGCATGAAGCCTGAATTTGCAGTTACTAAGCAGGCATTGTGTAAACACGGTATATTTAAAATTTCATTCAATTTGAACCAGTAGTTCAAGAATTGTAACTAGTCAAACTTTCTTAATTTTGTCACTCACTAACTGACCGATCATCAAAAGTCTAAGGCACTTCTAGCAGACATAGAACCTTCAAATTTAGAATATAAGTAGTGTTTAGTGTCTTAAGTAAGGGAAAATTCAAACATTTCATAATTTGTGTCTAGTTTTCTAGATAGACCAACTGCGTGAATAACTTTGTAATCCCATATAAATGTATAGGATTACAAAGTTACATTTGCAGTTAATGAATTATTGTAGCCGTATATAATGGAATCATAGTTGTAGATAGGTATCTATATATATCAGACATAACAGAAGGGGGTATAGAGAGGAAAAGGGTGTATTCAGCCCATGAAATTGTACAACATATCTCTAAAAAAACTTGCAAATAAATAGTAGACTAAATAGCTCGAAAATATCAATTACCATGAAAGAAAGAATATTAATAATCAAATCCGCTATATTTGTGATAAATTGATACCTACAAAAATAAGAAAAATCGTTAGTGATATTCTAGAAGTAAAAAGTACCGAAAAGGAAAAAAGTAGAACTCTACAAAAAGACGTGAGATCCCATCAAAAACATCCTGTAAAAAAATTCCAAGTCTCGCAACTCAGGTTTTCTACTGCAAAAAGTTGTGAGATCCATATATGTAATACCAAGTCGATTGATTTATTTAGTCCTTGCTTAAGGGTACTTCTGTATAAAGTTATTACGTAAGTTATTACCATATCAATATTAACAATTCTTTACGTTTTAAATAAATAGATCGACTTGGCCAGCAGCATTATTTATAAGTTGTACGATACATTATGTTTTCATGCGATGGCCAATATTCATTATCAGCCCAGAGTCAGGAATTTGTGCCCGATATGGCGATAGGCTCGCCACCTATCACATTGTGGGACTTAACATACAAGGCGAAATGTGGGTGCCCTAGCACCTCTGCCTACCCCATCTGGGAAAAAGGCGTGAGTTTATGTATGTATGTATATCTCGTATATCTAGGATTTGAATGTTATGAAAATAGATGAGTAGAATAAGACATTACACGATTGATTGAAATGGAAAATAACAGATAAAGAGAGAACTGAATGGAAGGTGATGGAAGACCTTTAATACGACAAACGAAGAAGTAAACAAAACAAAAATAAAAGACGAAATTATATTCAAGATTATCTAAACCATCTTAGTTTGATTTTGGCCCGAGGCAGAACTATTCCCACATCTATCACTAACTTTTGCTAAAAACGCTCATCGCCTCTCGCCTCTGTAAACAAGGCCTTTAGAATTACTTCTGACTTCGATTGTTCTCGCTCGTTACCGGTAATATGCCATTTCAAATGTTTTTTTTTTTTTTATTGAGGGCTGCCCTTTTCAAACTCACTGACATTCAATAATGAATTCAGTTTTGTTTCCCATTCACTATAATGTTAGGTCTATAAGGGAAAAAACATTGCCATATAATCGTTAGTTTCGGTCATATACCAAAGAATGGCACAGTTATGTCGAGAACAAGTCATTATGCTATTCAACAAAAATATAATGCATGCTTTTCTTTAGTTCTCATTATGAATTATAAGAAGAAAATATTTTCTATTACGGCAACGTATAGAATTTAAAAACGGAAATTCTCTATGAGAATATGCCTGAAGAAATATTTACAGGAAAAATACTTTAGCGTGTTTTTATCGTAAAACACGAATAATTTAAAACTGGTAAAACGGGAGACTTGGTTAGACGTCGGCTGGTAAACGGGAGGCCGCGGGTTCGATCCCCGTAACGAGACAAATGTTTGTGCGAAACAGAAGTATGTTTCGGGTCCGGGTTTTGTGAGACCGAAAAGTCTCTCGTAGTATCTGATACCCACGACACTGCACTCTATATTAGTGTGGGGCTAATACTATGTATGTAACTGTTGGGTGTATTTATTTATAAAGAAAAAGTTGGAGGCGGATCAGGACAACGCTAAGTAGAATGAACGAAAACATTGTGATATTTTAGGATTTTATTGAATATAATTTGGATAGTCATGATAATGCTGCTTCATATATTAAGCGCCGTTGGTAAACGGGATCGACAGGACATAAAAGAAGTCATATTGTTAATATCTAAATGTATAATCATAGATCAAATACCTACGAATAAAACGTTGATAAGTAATTACAACATATAATCCTACGAATATCCTTACTTAATTTCATATAAATAAATGATCTTACAAAACTTAATTAATTAATCCCCTAAATATTTGATTAGATTACGTTCCTAGAGAACGCTAGAGGCAATAAAACCATGTTTTTATTACCAAACTAGAATATTATACCTTACAGGAATGCCTGTTTTCACGGCACAAGCAGCCAAATTGTAATTAGCATTGTAGGAGCTTCTAGATTATCACTTGCTCTGGGGAAATTTAATTAAATAAAAACTGTTTCATTTGATGTTGAATTAGGAAATTAATTGTCCTTTACCATAGCAGATAAGCTGTACGCCTTTGTCATTCGTAATAATTTAATTATAATAAAAAAATGCAATATTTATACACAAAGTTTTGTCTTTTAACTAAATTGTTTGGCGTTTTTGTGGAAGTAATTAGAAATGTCATGAAGCTTTGTATATGTATTCAATATTTTTTTCGTCATCTCGTCAAAAAGCAGTGTAAATGCACTGTTGTGTTTCGGATTGAAGGGCATTGTAGCTAGAGTAACTACTGGACATATTGAGACTTAACATCTTATGTCTCAGGATGGCGAGCGCAGTGGAATGCCAGGCATTGCTTTGTAATTCGAGGTGTTGTTTGGTTTTGCTACTGTTCATGAGCGGTCGTATCGCTTACCATCAGGCGAACGGCATGCTCGTCTCGCTATTCATCGCAATAAAAAATATATATATTCTGTATAGTTTTTGTGTGAGAGAGATTACACCATAGTCCAGTCTCATTATTCATAATATTATACAATATTATCTGTTAACTCCACAAGTATCTAAGGCACCCAAAATTATTTTAACTCCACGTTTCTTATAATTATTTCAAAAACAAACTTACTAACTATAAAACTTGAATATGATCGAAACAAAGTTCATTAAAAAACTTTGTGTAAACAACAGGGCAGCTCTGTTTAATAATTTTAACATAATGGTCACGTAACGTAATACTCCCGAAGTAAAGGTTTCGTTGAATCTGTGAAACACTAACAAAAGTCGTATACAAAAAGTTTCCCCCACTTTTCCATAAAATATGTCGATACGAGATGGAATTTCAGTTTTAATAATGCAGAGTGGAAGACCTTTTTAAGGAAAATTGCGAGTCTTTTGCTCAAATTTAGATACCGCCATAAAAATAACAAATATTCCTTAAACAAGGATCTTTACCATAACATGTAGCTAATTGCTTAAAAGTTAGACTTGCGTTATAATTCCGATTTATAGATGTTTACAGCCGCTTGTAGGAGGCACTTATCGTAATCTACATTCCTTGCTCGTTCCACTCCTTTAACCGCACAAATAATTTCGAAAACATATGTTCTGCCAAAAGCATTAACGATATTCAGGTTGTTGGAAAAAATGGCCGCTTTTTAATTAGTCTTTGCAACGGATAAAAATACAGTGCACCTCCTCTACGTATCCGTTGAGTTAATGAAGGTAGGAGAAAAAGTTTCAATTTCATTCGAAATTTGAACTTCCAGGAAGAATTGACATCGGGCTATAAAAGTTGTCCATAAAAAAGTCCATAAAATATTACAATTGATATAGCGAACTCTACAGAATCTGATATTGTTCGGCGAAGATGCGTTTTATCGGGAACATTATACTCGCGCGATCTAATTTCGTGGATAACGCCATCTAGCCAACAGCTGGTGTCTATCGAAGGGTACTATTATGTTTTGTACGTAATGAAGCAAATAAGCAGGATTTCTGGTACAGCGGTCGAGTGTACGAACTGTTAATGGTTGGCTGTCGTTTTACTAGTATTTTTATATAAGCATTTTTGTATTTTATATTTTTACACTCGTAACAATAATGGGCTGACGGTTTATACAGTGCATTTAGATCACGTGCTGACTGGAAAATATAACAAGACTAATATATGGCACACAGAAAAACAAATCAAAATTTATTGCAACAGCTTAACAGTAACAAGAAAGTAAACGAAGTTGAAAGAAAATTCAGAACCACAAACAAAAATAGTACTTATATTAAAAAATATATACGTATTGCAATAACATGGTGAAATCCTTTCTTTAATGATGAATACTTAAAATAATATAGCAACACTTCATTTATGTACGAATAAATAACAACATCTAAGTTAGAGGTTCTTATTTCAACTCAGACATTGGCACAAACATTTGTAACACAACACCGCAATCTTGTAACATGATGTCAAACTGAAAAGGTTATTCCTTCGAAAGTTACAGCTCATTCACACGTTCAAGATGAAACAAAGCATATAGAAATTGATCCGGGCGTCGTCGCATATCCATAATGTATTTCCATTCCCAGACGTCGCATTCTTTTGAAAGTAAATAGAAAAACTTGGTTTGAAATCTTTTATTAAGGAAGTGAGATGTGATGTGATGTGAGACTTGCACCTTGTTATAACCTAATATGCTCACGGTAGACAAACTCTAGCTAGTATATAGTTGTTCCAAAAATTGAATACAATTCCAGGCATAAGCAAATTTGGTATAACGTTTGGAATATACTTGCCACGGTTTCGATATTTGGAGGGACTAGCGAGATTCCTAAAACCTCAAGGACAGGCGAAGCTCGTTTATATAAATACCTACAGATAACCAAAAAGATTTTTGTACCAATCAAGTACAATAAAAAATTACTAATAGGAGCTCTATCAGCAAGTACCAAGATTTATAGCACAAAATTTCGAACCGCCATATAGGATCTTTTGGATTTAAAACAGCCAAGACGCTCTAAGCCCGTCACCAAACAGAACAATACGTTTTACATTTGAAATATTGAAATGTTGATTCCGCGTCGAGTACAATGTAAAGCTAGGCTGTTTGCAAGCGGAAACATCCCTGAAGCGTGAAGTGAAACGCAGTCGTGCTAAGCGATTCAATAGCACTCATTGTTTGTTGAATTGCATGATCAAATGTTGCTCTTTTGTGTCACTGGGAACGCGATAGCGAGCACTGGTTACAATAGGCGTCGAAGGTAGCAATCATCGATTCTAGAAAGTATTTCAATGAAATTCAGATAGTATGGAGATCATGGTTGCTTCGATTAGAAATCTTCGTTTCTTTTACATTGTTGGCTTTTACTTTGCGAATATCTTTTTATGAACTACAGACAATTATTATTAGTATCTCCGACCAATGGTGCGTGGTTTTAGTTTAAAATGCAATAGCCATCAAATATTACTTCTCAATTTTTCTGATATTGCGTTTTTATAACTCTTTTTCTCTTTTATTAAATCCTGAACCACACTAATACAGCGTCGACGCTACTTTACGTCCTAGATATTACAGAATTCATAATTTTACGACCCTCCTGACAGATGGCAAGTTTCCTAAGTAACTCTGATCGCAGATAAATTACGTTTTAGAATTCAAAAACTAACTTAACTGAATTGCAGTAACTCCTGAATCGATACCATTAAATACATAGTCATTAGTCATTACATCAACAAAATACGTTGTTTCTTACAAAATCCCATAAACTACTGTTTATTTGCGAGCATTTTGCATGACAATCTCCAAACAAATTTTTAGACAACTCCACAAAGTACAAACACAGTGCGCATTATGAACTAAAATCTCAACGTTGAAGCAGGAAACGCTACTCTCTCTCGCATAAAACTTTATACTCTTGTTGTTCTCTGTAATCTGCTGGAAATTAAACAACATTACGTGGTGTCAGAACGTTTTGCGCTGAAATACAATCGTTGCGTCGTGTTAAGTTTACGACTCCTTGAAATGAGATGCCTGAGGCCTTGTGTGAGATGCGTTTGATGGGTTGAGGCTATTCGCTTTTATCATAAAGTGACGGGGATTCAAATCCCAGGGCAAACCTCTGACTTTTCGGAGTCATTTGTGTACTGATAGCCAATCACCATAAGCCATAAGTGTATACAGCATTACAACTTATCTCATTAAAACAAAACAAAATCGTTGTGATTCTGTTTTGTTAATCTAAAAGTAACTAAAATGTAGTAAAATGTGGCACAAATTAAAAATAATATTATAAATTGAAGGAAAGGTCGTGAGAAAGCCTGCAACCAGAGAATTATATTAAATGGTATGTTGAAGTCCGCCAACCCGCACTGTACCAGCGTGGTGGACTATAAAAATGGCCTAGCCCCTCTCAATCGTACTCCATTGTAAAATTTCAATGTACTACAAATGTAGAGGAGACCCGTGGTGGGACGTATTTGGACTGGTATAGATGCAGAATAAATAGTCATACGCTTAGTTCAGACACAGCTGTAATATACCAAGTTATGTGTGCTATGTAAACCTTGGGGAGACTTTTCGTCTCACAACAAATATTTACGTCACAATTCTTGGCCTCTTATTCTCAACTGGCTTCTAAAACAACTCTGTCCCAGAGGTTGGTTAAATGTATTTGCTGCGCATTGCTCAAAGTCATACAAGTTTAGTAGTGCAGTCGTAACTTTGTTAAAGCAACGGTCGCGACTGTTTAGGATTTTTATAATATGAAGATGATTGTAGCACTTAGCGCTCTATTCTCTGCCTACTTCAATGGGACTCAGCGTGAGTTTATCTATTTACAATGTATGTATGTGTGCACGAGGCTTTCTGTAGCCGACCTAAGTGTTATTAACAAAATATACTTCTGTAGGTGACCATCATCATCATCATCAGCCCATCCGCATCCACTACTGGACATACGCTTCTCCTATGGCACGCCATTGGGCTCGATCTTCAGCCCATTGTCTCCAACAGTATCGTCTGTAGGTGATATTTGACCGAAAACCCATCATATCCTCTAATACACATCACACAGAATCATCTCTGTGTAAGCAACTATGAGCCAAGAAAATGTTAATAAAATATTGCTTATATTCGACATTCACTTGTATTTCTAGTCTCGCAGTAACTGTTGGGCTTAGACAAATTTTACGGCGCCGGCGAGAGTCTAAGACACCAGCCGAATAACGTGCGACTAGCTCAATGGCACCTCTAGGAGTTAACTGTCTCGAGTTACGCTGTTGTAAATTGGAAAAAACGTTCAGGTCTGTGAACTTTTAAACACTGCGTTTGTGAATGTGGATTTAGTGTCTGGAGTTAAAGCGTTTCGAGTGTAGTTTGAGATTTATTTGTTTGTCTATGAGAATCTTGGCGATTGCTTTGGAGGCAATAAAATGCGCAAGTGGGTTACTTGATGTTCAATGCCGCCCGTGAACATTCAAAGTGCAATTTTGATGGCAATTCTTTAACAATTTAAAGACAGTGAAGTTTGCACGACATTTAAACAGCATGGCAACTTTCAGTCTTTATTATTATTATTGGAATGAATGGCGAGATAAGCATGCCATTCGCCTGATAGTAAGCGATATGACCGCTCAACGGCGGTATCAAAACCAAAAAGCAACATTAATCATAAAGCATTGTTTGGCATTCTACTGCCCTCGCCATGCTGAGACATAAGATGTTAACCATCAATATGTCCAGTAGTTACTCTGGCTAAAATTTCCTTCAAACTGGAATAAAACAGTGCATTTACACTGCTGTTTGTGGGGTGAATAGACATTACGTTGATACCTACCCATTATGAGAGATCTACCACCAGTAAAATTCAACTACTAGTAGTTAAATGAATAGTTAAGCCACCACTGTATCAGCCCATATACGTCCCACTGCTGAGCACGGGTCTCCTCTGCAACCATAATTTATACGATTGAGAGAAGAGAACAAGCCAACTAATAAGTGCACAGCAAAAATAGGCGTTCCTCCGCTAACTCTGACAATATCATATAATTCAAATAAAAATATTTGAGGACCACCAGTATTCTACAGCATTAATATTCTGAGATTTTTTCTCCCACCATTTACCGGAAGACAGTTTCTAGCTTGTAAATATTGATAATATTTTTAATGTTTAATAAAAACACAAATGATCATAAAATCGAGTCTTATAAAATGTAGAATGCTGTCAGATTTTTGATCCGATGCCAAATAGGTCAATGACAGTTAAGAAACTAAACCAGTAAATACAGGCCGAATTACGATGTTACGTTTGGATGGTATCGCTGATTCTTCCTCGGGAATTAGGTTGGTTGTCCAGACCAATCCATTTTTTTGGATGAAGAAGAGTGCAGCACTCGCATTGGAAATAATAATGTAATATTGATCCACACATTGAGTCCACCACGTAAGCTGTAAAATAATCGAAAGTTAAAAATATAAAAATTAAACGTAATCCGGGAAAAAATCGAAAAAAGTAGTTTTGTGTCAATTCAAATACAAACTTGGGATGACGTATTTTTTCAAGTGAACATAAATCCTGGATCTGGGAATCAACCAACCCAACTCCTTACAATGCCTAACTCACAGATCCAGGCTAAGATTATAATATATTTAGTAATTTACGCGAAAAACTACAATTAACCTTGAGCACAACTACCACATTTATAGCTAAACGTATCAATGGAACACAACGCTCTTCTAATGAATTCTTGTAACATTTTCGCCGGCACAAACTATAAATAACCAGCGAAATGGAGATCAAGGACGCGATGGGTGGAGCGATCATACAAAAACTGGATCAAAAGTGATTGTTTTATGAAGCCCCTTAGAGGCAGACTCGATTCAATAAAAGCAATTGAGGACTGTTAAGGAGAAGTACATTATGTCTTTTTCTTTTGGATAAAAAGGAGGGGTATGTTTAAAAATACTTTCACAATGTGCGGGAGCTTTACTATAGAAGGTCTATTTGTTAGATACGTTGCCAATATGCTATAGAATCCAAGTTATTTATAACTTATCACAATTTCTGTATTACTACAGGGCACGGGCCTCCTATACAATCGAGAATACGATTGAAAGGGGTTAGGCCATATAGCCCACCACCCTGACCTACTGCGGGTCGGCGGGTTATAGCGAGTTATTTTAATCAAAAGAGTATAAAGACTATTAATTCAGTTTCATGCATAACATTTATTTAAAATAATTAAAAACCTTTCTGTTTAATTTTCATTGCTTTCAGGTATCATAGCTCGCAAGGTGGTTGTTAAACTGAAACGTGAAATTTAATACAAAGTAAAATATTGTTTATTTTACCGCAAGTAAAGAATTAAAATAACGTATATTCCACAACGCATGTTGTTCATAGACAGAAAGAATACAAAGTAATCATGTGTGATGTGGGAAATAAAATTATTTCTCGCTTTGTTGTCGTTCCTCACAATGGTCATTTTAACGTCAAATTATTAGGAAAATAAAAGGTAAAGGCCACAATACAAAAAGAAAATAACTGGACCATAACACATTTTCCTCGTCATTTCATTCGGAGGCAAACTAAAGAAATTTTCTAATACTTTGTTCCGTGAAATTGTTTGCAATACATGATTACTAGATAGTAAGAAAATTACTTATTTAACTAGATAAAATATTTACATTTGCTAGATCCTTAATCAATAAAACGGTATTCGATGCCTACAGATCTTAAACTATATTCACTGAACTATAAATCGAAAAGTAAACGATTTTTGTTCATTTCGCTCTCCAGAATATTCCGCCGTTTTGCTTATTCCCACCAAACACAAGATAATTGAAAAGTGATATATTTTTCATTCAATTGAAGTTTCTTTCTTGTTATTTCCAATTGTTTCGATTTTTATGTTGTAGTTATAAACAGAGATAAGAAAAGATATAATATAGACTAAACCGGCGTAAAATTCTATTACTTAAAATGCAATCCATTCGTACGCGGTTGATTTTACGTCTTAATAATAAGTAAATATACCCAACGGTCACACACGTAGTTTTTACCCCACATTAATATCAATTAAGTCTTGTATCGTAGGTATCAAAAACTACTAGAGATTTTTCGATCTCACAAATACCCAAACCCGAGACAAATACTTTTAGTCCTCACAAACATTTATCTCGGTGCGGGAATCGAACACGTAGCCGGCGTCGAACCAACTGCGCCACGGAGGCCTTTATTTTTTACTCATAGAAATATCCCAATATTTTTCTGTAAATTCAAAACTAATAGAAACATTAGTTAAACCAATAGAATAAAGTATTTTGCACATCGTACTTAAGTCGAAAAATTAAAAAAGTTAAATAAAGCTGTACGAAGCATTAAAGCGATGGATTTTAAAAACATTTTTGCATTAAAATCATTTCGAGTGAATGTTTTGAAGCGAGTAAAAATTGTCGCACAATTTCTGTGTGTGTAATTGCACAGACAAATGGCAACCGGCGATGTAATAAGCAATTATCTACGGACACTCGCAAACAAAACTGTTTGCGCACCTCCAATAACGCAAAGCCACTGGCGGGAAAGTATTTGCCCGATGTTATTTCAGTTCAAGGTACCGGTGTTTTTTCTACGTATTACTTTCTTTAAATATGTGACAAGTTCCATCGTTCTTGAGGATTTGTTGACGGAGTAAGTTGGGAACTGTGTGGACTCGGTACACTGACTTATGTCATATTTTAGTGTTATTGCAGCAATGGAAATAGAAGTCGATGTAGGAAAATTTCCAGGTGACTGTGGCATGATTTGTTAAACTTGTCCAAACAGCTGTATTTTGTAAGATCTCACTGCTTTTGATAAAATATTTATGCTTATCACTGTTCTAAATTAACTTATGAGTGTAACATTATTTTTAAACACTAACCCGAATGATTTAGGTTTGTATTTTACGAGCCGATGCCTGTCGGACATCATCCCTTTAAAAAATTAAAACAGTAACTACCCTTTTCATTATAATACCTAAACATGATACTTTATATATTTTAAAATTCTTATAAAAGGATTTTGTAGCCAAGTGTACTTATGAGCTACAGTGGCAAGGGATCCTGTGACGCGACATATCTTGATTTTCTTCTTCGGCGCTCATAGTTGTTAATCCTTTTTTTAGAATTTGGTTGGAAATAAAACACACTTTCACAATAATAAAGCGGTTACAGACAAATACTCGAAGAACGCCCGATCACAATCAACTTTAGAAAATCCACAAATCTGCAATTTCGGCGATAAAATTTATAAATAAATCATCTTTATTTCTAGTAGAGAATGCCTTTTCATCCGTGAACAGAATATTTAGCATCTAATTTCGTTCATTGACGTTTTATTTATTGATAAGAAAAGCCATAAAATATTAAGGTTGAATAATTGCCTATGGAAGAACGTGGGTTCATAACCAGACTTTACAAGGAATTGTGGAAGCATAATATGTAATCTTTTTTATTTTATTTGTATGGCTCCCTATCACATCGTGGCATGGGACGTACAAAGCAAAATGTGTGTGTCCTTGTAGCACGTCTGCCTACCCCTTATGGAAAAAAAGGCGTGAGTTTATATATGTACCCATGTAGGTCCGATTCAAAAGCATGTAGGTTACCTATTAAATATTAAAATATGACGGCAACTATTCACGAACCGAATCGCATCTAAGTTGTCTCCTCGAAGTTTTTTAAGAATATTCTGAAAAATAGAGCAAGGACATAGGTAATAAGTTATTGTAACTCCAGTAATTCTCGGGAAAGTAGTTGCACTACAGTATGATTGCAAAGCTGAGATCTCAGGGTTGAATCTCAGGGCGGGAAAAGTGATATTGGATTTTTCTATTCATTATCAGTCCGGGGTCAGAAATTTGTGCCCGATGAGGTGACAGGCCCCTATCACATCATGGGACGGAAAATGCATGGCGAACTGTGGGTGTCCAGGTAGCGTGAGTTTATGTACCTATGTATATAGATTTTAATATTTTACAATTCATACACCTTCATGTAAAAGTAAGCAATTAATACAGCGTAGAATTTGATGATTTAAATATGGTATTTTCACAAAATTTGTGTCAAAACAAGAATAGTAAAAAAAAAAAGGTAAAATTTCAAATTATTATAAAGCATAGCCTTTATTTGATATCTCATTAAAATATTTCACGCTGTTAATGAGAGGCATCGTGATATTAATTATAATTTGGAGTTCTGTCGCCGTTAATGAATTATATTTTGTATTTAAGTCAATTCAAAATTGAATGCAATATATGAATAAATATGTGTATTTGTTCCATTATGGTCGCATTAATTGGTGTAAAAGCTTGTTACATGTCAAACTGGTGATAGTTCGTCTAAATCGTTTTGTTGTATATTTATACATCGAATTGATTCAGTATAATTTGTATATTTAGGTAGATAATTGCGGGATAATTAGAAATGTAAGATTTATATCGCCGCCTGTGAAACGAGGGGCCGCGGGTTCGATCCCTGCACCGAGAGAAATGTTTGTGTGGCCCACAAATATTTCTTCCGGGTCTGGGTGTTTGTGAGACCGAAAAGTCTCTCGTAGTTCCTGATACCCACGACACAAGACTCGATCTTAGTGTGGGGTCAGGACTATGTATGTGACTGTTGGGTGTTATATATTTATTTATTTATTATACAACATGTAACAGATTTAAATGTAAAAGCGGAAAGTAGTACGTTCAGAATCAGCTACAGAACCGATATCAACATTTTTTTTTGGTAGGTATTTTTTTTCAAAATAATTAGTTAAGACCAAGTAAATTACGGACACTCTTTCATTTAGTACTCCGAACAAACGAAATTGAAACGTAACTCCAGAACATAAGATCATTTTTTAAATGAATCACTAAACGAATACTCTAATAAACTAAATAATTAACAATAATGAACTTTATTTCGATGGTCATAAAGTTTATTTAAGCAATCTATCATTAATCAAACACATACAATGATAGGTCTGAATAAACGTAATAACCTACCAAAACAAATAACTATCATATTCTCTTTTCCGCACATTTAACTACAATTAGATAGAGCAGGATGCAGCTATTGTTTAATGCAATTTGATCCATCCGACAAACGATGGCGCGCGCGGCGGTACATCAAAAGGTTTGGCAAGTCGGTGTAGGGATGCGCCGCGAAAAAAATTACTCCCGGTATCTACAGACCGGGCAATCCGAAATCCGCGCAATAGCAATACATGCACTTAAATGAAACAAATTAAATTGTAACAAAATCACAATGAAAAGAAACAACAAGTATTTTTATGTTAAATAATTTCGCGGAACGTTAAAATGATGATTAAATTCGGTTTGTAATTTTGCTACAATGTATGCGGAGTCCTGATGTGTCGGATATCCCATTATTGCAATCCCTAAATGGGCACCGACTATGTGAAAAAAATCTAGTCGTGCACCGCAGTTATCTGTGTCTACTTGTGTTTAAGTGTTAAGTAGATATTTCGATAAATTTCGCTCGCGATGTCTTTTCGGTACATATTCGAATATTGAATACACTGAAATGGTGAGGACTTTGGCACTGTGTGGTGATAATGTATCATTGGCATACAGGACATTTAACAACAGGCACGGCACCAATCACCTGACTTGACGCCTCTTGACCTTTTTTTATGGGGACGTAATAAATCTCTGGTATACTTCAGTGAAAGTACTAATGTGGAGGAACTAAAAAGTAGAATAGTGGCAGCCTTCCTAAAAGTGAAGAGTGACACTGAAGTTTTACATAAATAACGTGAACAATTACGCAAATGTGCATCAAAGTGTATCAAGGTGGTGGACATTCCGAACATATTTAAAAAAGAAATCGCCGCATGAGTGCGATGTAACACGTAAGTTAATTTTGTTGTTTTTTTTTTGTGTTGTGATTCACAATCTAGTCTTCGTTGTTAGATATTGCGTTGTCTTATTATCTCATTCATTAGTAATGCATAATAAATGACGCCCGTATCTTGCCCGCCTGTAGGAACTAAGTTTAGCGGAAGTGAAATTAATAATATTCAATAGCCGATTCATGCAAAATGTTAAAATCTTATGTTGTGTTCGTACGCATTATATCTAGTAAGTAAAATATTTAGATTTTATAGATAAAAAAAAAATGTTATGCTTACAGATTAAATTGATAATAATTGGTTTACTAAACCACCCGGTAATCAGTTACATACGTAATTTGTATTTCGTTTATTGTCGGCCATTTCTGCCGGCGCGGCGCGGCGCAGCGTTCGGCGTAGATGCTCGTGTGAATGGGCTTTGTGTACATGTGTGCGTGTCCGCGAGCGTGTGTAGTAGTACACTCTTATTTGTAACTCGTAAAGTGACCATGTTAAGTGCCTACATTTGGTATAACTAATTTCATAAATAAAATATTTTGTAATTATGGTAGTACGATTTCATAGCATAAACTATGATTGCAATAATATTTTAAAGTTGGGGTGTCTGAGGTTGTGAATTAATCCTGTTACACGTTGTATAAGAGGCGAAAAAGAGGTCTTTTCACTTGTTCAATCATTATTTTTTTGAGATATGATCCTGAAACTCAACAACTCGTTGCACCTAATTCTAAAATGTATTTCTCTGGTAGATTTTCTATTACGTTACAAATTACTATTGACCTTCTTTTTGTAACAAATGAGATAAATATTCATAAGAGTTTAACACGCCTATATATGGTATAAAAGCTCCAGTTAATATGTCCACAAGCTATTCAAATAAAACAAACAACACTAATTAAAATAATGTCACTATATTTCCCAATGCTAACAAACTCAGATTACAAAGCAAATATTTTATTTCCATTTATAAAAGCTGAGGTTATTACTAATCCATTTTGTACATTTGTGCTCGAGATATTTACATTGAAAGAATCCTGTTTTGTCGTATCGTTCCGTCTGTGAAAAATCCGAAAATGCCCTTTTATTTATTAGGCTATTACGCGACGGGACAATGTTTAACTGAGAAAAAATATCAAGGGTTTAGCCGGAACATTAACAATCTTTCTCATTTGGCTTCTAGAAGATATTTTTCATAATTTTTAAATACGGCTAGATTTTACTTGATAAACCGTCCTATGTAAAAATGATGACTAAGATTTTGTTGATGCATTTCGTGTGGTCCTTAAAATTGGAGACCGACCTTTGTCTTCCTACCTTCTCATTATATTTTCCTCCATTGTTTTAGGGCTTTAAGGCATATTTAAGGAATCGTAGTTGTTAACGTGTTTTTGTGTGTGTGAGAAACAAGCATTGCTTTGTAATTCATGGTGTTGTTTGATTTTGCTACTGTCCATGAGCGGTCGTATCTTTTACCATCAGACAGCATGGCTCGTGTTACCATTCATTGTAATAAAAAAAAAAATTGTGCTGTTCCCACCTATTCCAAATAAAATCCTTTCAAATTAAGTCCATAGTTCTTGTTGCGCTATTTTTAGTTTTCTGCTTCTTTTTCGTGTTAGTGGTTCACGGACTCAATACTTTCGTTTTCTCAACAATTACATAAGTTCAGATTTCCCGAGGATTCTTAGCATCGTGAGAATCCAAAATGCTGTCATAACATCCGAGTCTAGAACAAATATTTTCACATCCTTATAAACTCCACAAATATATTTTTGGTAGAAAATGGTAGTTCAAATTCCCCGAATTAAGTACACGATTAGCATGAACTGTTTTGAAACCCAAATTTAGCCGTTACCACTTTCAAAGTAATAATACATTTCTTAATAAAAATATTTGTTATTAGCGAACTTAGGTAAGCAAAGATTGAGTGGTTAATCTGTTCGAAACTTTTTTATACATGAGTTGTGTATTCAGACTTTAATTACTTCAGCGATAACAACAGTTTTGCAGGAAACAATTGTATTTCAGTCTATGTTTTTGTGCATGCAATCTCAATCTAGCTTTTGTTAAATTTTTGTTCTTTGTGCACCACAATCATGGATGCAATGGATAAAAGTAAAAATTTAAAACACGATAAAACGTGGTAATGGTGGCTACAAGTAGAAAGTGGTAGAGCCACGCTGATGTCAGTCATGACTCAGCATGAATGAGCAAGCTCGTCTGTGGCGATACCACTGTCTCACAGGAGATTGACGTGACGCGAAAGCTTTGCCGTCACCTTTCATTCGGTGAGTGTGATTGCGTAATGCCAAATGCCCTTCCCCCTTCCCATCCTATTCCGTCCTGCTCCCTTCCCGATTTGATGGCAATACATTCATTATCCAAGCGTTATGGATGGTAGAGATCACTAATCACCAGATGACCTGTTTACTCGTTTGCCGGACCTATATACAAAACTATATTCCTCACACCGAGACATATTATACCATGTAATTAAATAAAGGGTTTTGGGTCTGTATTGTCTTCGATAGAACATTTTTACCCCTTATTTCTGATACTGATCGAAACGCAACTGTCGGTATTTCATCCTTCACAAACAAACAAATGCACTCACCATAAAAATTCAAAGTCGTCTACAAATGAAAGTCGTTCAAAGTCGGGTACAAATGCTCTGTATTTACGTCACATGACGATAGCGCATGTCAGCAGCAGGATAGCCCTGATAATACCGCTGAACACACGTCTCACGTCAAATGTGGCGATTCAATATCGCGCCTCCAATTTCGCTCAATGTTATTTCACGTTTGTAATTGGATTTTTTCTCGTATTGTTGCTGCTTTTTTTTTCAGTTAATTTAAACGTGAAAATTATTTTGTTAGATCGTTATCCAAGGGTGAAATATAGAGCTTTTCAAGAAGAACTTCTTTTTTTTAAAGCAAATTAGACGAAGAATTTGGATAAAAAATGATTAACATTTTTATTAAATTGGAAAGAATAAGGTATGGCAATTAGAAATGTATAATTATTTCGGGCGAATGTCCACCACAACCACGCCTACAGATGTCAATTCTTTCATCAACATTTTCAATCACATTTTGGCTACTATTATTATGTATTACTTCGATGAGGATATTCTGTCAAGATCGCGCTGTACTTACGTACGTGGGCATTGTATCTATTTTGTCGTGTAAGTATAAGAAGTTGATTTCTGTGGGACAGTTGACTCGTAAATCGTACTTCCATGGTTAAGGTAGCCGAATCGGTAGAAGTTACAAACTATATTCACGGTGGACGCGGATTCAAATCTCAAGGCACAGGACTTTTCGGAGTCATGTGTGTATTGTTATTACAATCACCACATACTGGTGGTAGGTCTCTCATATGTGAGAGGCCATCTGGGTGGGTACCACCGCAGTGTCTATTTCTCCCGTCAAACAGCAGTGTAAACGCACTGTTGTGTTTCGGGTTGAAGGGCATTGTAGCCAGAGTAACTACTGGACATATTGAGACTTAACATCTTATGTCTCAGGATGGCGAGCGCAGTGGAATGCCAAGCATTGCTTTGTAATTCAAGGTGTTGTTTGGTTTTGTTACTGTTCATGAGCGGTCGTATCGCTTACCATCAGGCGAACGGCATGCTCGTCTCGCCATTCATAGCAATAAAAAAAAACACACTATAGCAGCGATAGAAAACATCATCATGCTTAGTAAAAATAATCTATAGTCTGCAAAACCGCCAACCCGTACTAGGCCAACGTGGTGCAGTATATGGCCTAACACTTCTCAATTGTACAGAAAGGTACATGCCCTGCAGTGAGATGCATATCGGCTGATACCGATACAGTAACATAGTACCACTTATAACCTTATACATGTATAAATGCACTTAATTATGTTCTAACATAGTTTCAATTAGTCGAATATTGCGAACTTTTAATTAGAATCAAGTTGAAAGCGTTCCAATTTATCGGTCTAATAAGAAGAATATGTAATTAGCATGTATTTTGAAAATTAAGTGTTAAACAACAGTTTTTAAGTACATACATAATTCAATTAAATGAAGGGTTTCATAAAATGGTAAAAATGACAACCGAATGTGGCATAACAACTTTATGTTACATGGCAAGATTCATCAAAGTATACGAAGGTCAGACAATCACAATTCAAAAGGAAATGACATACAAATGAAAAACGAGACAGGCCATGGCCAAAATTGATGAAAAAATAAAAAAGACAGGGTTGGCTCGCTGATGAATGACTTAGGATGAAATAAAATCTGCCATGTTAAAGAATTACCTTTTCCCGATTTCATTTCACCCGCCCCCCCTCCAACCACGGGATGTCTTAATTTTTGTTTCTTGTTATATGTCTTGGTTCATTTTTAATACAATTAAAATGGCTATCGCTAATAGTCTAAATAAGTTTTTATCACAAAATGTATTCGATACTTACCTCCCTACATGACGTACTCATATACCAGAAAATTAATCATGT
This sequence comes from Hyles lineata, assembly GCA_030180105.1. Lineage (NCBI taxonomy): Eukaryota > Metazoa > Arthropoda > Insecta > Lepidoptera > Sphingidae > Hyles > Hyles lineata. Next base: position 259,252 of record JARJEE010000031.1, read on the forward strand.
AAATCGGATTAATGGTTCTCGAGTTATTAGCACAAAAACAAACAGACTAGGGACGTTCTGTTAATTAAATAGTTCGTAAGTGCTAAGTGCGTAAGAATATTATTTAGTCTAGTCAATTAATGTGTAATTACGTATACCTATCGCTAATCGCATCAATTATTGTAGTCACATAATATAATATTATTCTAGAATCCCTATTGCCTGCTCGCCTCATTATTATCACGTATGCGAAAAATTTAGGCTATTTTTTTTATTGTACACAGTAAAAAAAATAACAGTTTATAGAGACAAAACAATAAAGTATAAATGGCAGTCTTATGTCATGCAATTTCTATCAAAAACCATGGAATGTGATATGAATTTGAATCAAAACTTGACTCTGTTTACAAAACAAGCATAACGCTGATTTTTAAGAAGTGAAGAGATGATGATCTGTAATATTTTATATTTCAGCGAAATTAATTTTATTGTCTCTTATTAATAGCCTGCGCACTGACATCAAAGCTTCCTGGAGTAGGTCAATTAATCCATCACGCTATCCTGATGGTTCTGGCAGACTTACGTACGAAATTAATCTGGGTACCTCTTTGGTAAAATGATTTTTCTGCGAGGTTTTCTTTCACCGTAAACAAAGCAATTATATTCTAAGAATACATATAAATATAAAAAGCCCAATCTTTGCTTTAGTTTCGAATATGCAACATGTAGTTAAGCAGTTCAGTCCTCTTCCAACTTAGCTAACACTTCAAAAACCTGCGTAATAATGAAATCCCTAACATCATCGCCATTATAAACTTGTAGAATATCAGTTGAGTGAGTTGCGGATACACTCAACCACGAGCAAATGCCGTAAATGTTGGCTTTTATTAAAACCGTGCTCTGAATATGCAGTCGGGAACCCTCCATATTTATTTTGCCATCATATGCTCTGTATTGCATTATACCTTCACGGATGACTGGCCAGAAATGAAAATATTGGTTCGACTTTCATGCGACTAGAATGGTTTTGTGTTCTGAATTTAAAATCATATTGGGTAACATAAATTCGCTTTTGTTTTCATCTGTACTGTATGCCGTTCAGTGGAATATGAAGAGGAAATAGTAAAAATTCAAAGTTATTTCGCCACACCAGTACAACTTTATATCTTAAATATACTTTATTAAGATGAAAGGTAGAGATCAAAAGCAGCTACGGAGTAAAAAAATATATACACGTTATAAATAAAGTATTAATCACATGAAAACAAAAAGAAAAAAAACATTTTTATCGCCGTTTCATTTATTTCAGCTTCATTGTATTTTTTTTGTATTACTTCAATTTCTTCGACAAATAGTTATTCAGAGGCTCTCCTATAAGATCGAGCTCTAGACAAAATAGTATTACAAAATGTGATACTGACTAAGTTAATGACACTCTTATAACGTGATACCGTTTAGCTATAAGGTCGTGAATATTATAAAACAAAAATGGAGAAAAAAATCCCCCCACGTAAAACCCTAATAAAATCCAACGAAACCAGAGCCCTAACGCCAGTCTAGATTGAACGCACTAATAAGGCATCTTAACGCGGAACGCATTAAGAATTTCATATAACCGAAGGATGGACGGTAATGAGACACCCATTCGTCTTCTTTAAGGCTTCACCGAAATATTGGGGGTGGCATCAAGTTTATAACATTTTTATTAAACAGAACTTAGCAAGTAAGGAAGTGGTTCTTGTAAATTAAAATAACAACTACCGTCCATGAATATCATTCGTTTTCGATTTCGTTTGTTAAAGACAAGTTAGACATTCCCGGAGACTCAATGTTCGGTTTCATCAAAATGCACGCCACTGTTGTTCCTGTGTATTACAGGAATGGCAGTGGCAAGTGTGAGAGCTGGCCAGCCTCATAAAAACACCTACATATTGAGCAACGGAAGTGAGTTTCTTTTCGGGATCAGCTTGATTTCGGGTTTGAGAAATGTGATAATTATAGTGCAGACGAAACATTAGATCTTTTTAAAATTGTCTTTGATGGATAATCTACATTTAGACTTCACTTATTTTACATTAAATATTTTATCTGTCGCTATACCCTATGTCGTGTCAGTTATTTTTTTTTTTCATACACTAACTGCTTTTGAATGCGTCGGTGGCGTCGTCGTATTACGGTTTGATTACAAATCTGACGTCTTGTGTTGGAAACCCCGTCGGACGAAGTGATAGTGGATTTTTCAATTCATTATCAGCCCAGAGTCAGGAGTTTACGATCGATATGGCGATAGGCATTACATCGTGCAACGGAACAAATGGGGGAAAAGTGGATCTCCTGGTTGCTATCTCTGCCTACCCCTTCTGGGATAAAGGCGATAGTTTATGTATGTAAATTATGCTTAAACCAAGAACAACAAGTACAAAATATAAGAATTATATTTTAACAACTAAGGCTCCACTTAGTATCCTTCAGAAACACAAAAGCACATACTTGTATCAAATACACCCAGTTTTGTTTCTGTGGAACATTGTTCGCGATTTCTCACTTGCACGTAGCTTGGGATGCTTCTCGTTGCCTTCAACTCGGTAACATTATCATAATTAAATCAAGAACCGGAACAGTAGAGAACTGTCTCATTTTTGTGAGGATATCAGTTGCATCGAGAAATGCAGTGGTTATTTAATACCACGGACTAGAGCATAGTTTCCCAAAGTGGGCGATATCGCCCCCTTGTGGGCATTGGAGACTTAGAGGGGGGCGTTAAGGATTCCAGAAAAAAAGGGGGGCGATGGTTGATTTGTAATTTTAATTACTTTATATTTTAAAATTCACTAAAATTATAACCTACCTACTACTCAATATCGAATAATTAGTTTATGTTTCTGTCCTATAAGATGGTTTAATCACTAAAAATACTCAAGTACAATCAAGTTGTAAATATATTTTTTGGGTAAGAATCGGCTCATTGTATGTTTAAACACCAGAGCCGATTAATATATCACATTATAACTGAATAAATTAAAGACATGATTTTTTTGTTAGGAGTGTATCAATTGGGGGCGCTGAAAAATAATAGACTTTCAAAGGGGGCGGTAAAAGAAATAAGTTTGATTATCTCTGGACTAGAGAAAGAATAGGAAAGAGAAAATATATTTTTTAACAGATAATAAACGTGTGACGTAAAATAGAAACGAATGAAATTATACATATTCCTTTAATGTTTTCCCTAATTACGTTATGCATAAAAAAAGGAATATATCATGTTTCTTTCAAAGAAACCCGTATATTTCCCGTGAAATAATTTCGTTTATCTATCACCCAAACTAAAATTAATTATAAACTTTCCAAGAATATGTCGTAGATGATTTAAAATGATAGAATAAAACACCTACAAAAGCGCCCACGACAAAGGTTCACGCTACGCTCCAAACTTTCCTGGATTGATATTGATTTTAACAAAACAAGTCGGTGAAGTTTTTTCGGAGTGAGATCAAACACAGCATAAAATCGAGCCCTAAAACAAGCGGGACGGAGACACTCGAAGTTCGCACAAACATACATCCGATCCAACGTTGCGTCACAGCCTATCCTTTATTTGTTTTACAAAGAATGCTTTGGGTTTGCGATCTGATGAAAATGCTGAAAATCTCTCTAGAGTAGTCAAAAGATGGCATTAATTTTATATCAACCAATGTTTTTGAAAATTGTTAGAGTATTAGTTTTGATATGTGGACCCAAAGGAGCTTCAATGTCTCATCGCTAAACAGCTAGATAATTTTATATGTTGCACATATTGTCATAATAAATCTTTATAAAATATTTCTCATTCTTATTGTAAAGTCATTAATTGGTAAATATTATATATTCTTGTGGCTGACGTTTCAATTCCTCCACATATATTCAAGCCATAATAAAGTTATGTATCAAGTTTAAGACTAATTACGGGTGTAAATATTTTGGTTTAATTACAGAATTTAAATCAAAACATTTCTGTCCAACCAAGTTCATTACTAATTTGTTATAATTTATAAGCAATATACATTAAAGCTTACATTACTTTTAATACTAAATGAACAATAATAAACAAATAAATAATAAGGCAGGATCATAAAGCGATAAGTGCCTAGAGATAAAAAATCAAATAACTTTGTATACGCAACTTTTATTATACGGCGTGCGTTGGGGTAATACAACTGTTTTTTTCAACACCAATGCGGATGTTTTTTATCACTGGTCAAGCCATAACGTGCCTTTTTTACGATATTGGTGCAAACATAATTTCGGGGGCTAAAAGCTGACGCAACTGCCTAAATGTAGGATAAGTACTAAATTATTCCTATTCGATACGTATATAAATTGTATTTTAGTTTATTTGGATTGTAAATGCGTATTTTTGTGAAATGCTTAAGATGATTTTTATGGTTCTTGTAATATTTTATAGTATTATTTTAGTTGTCTCGACGGTTGGTTTTGAGAAACTGAATGTTATAATAAATATATGTCGTTACTCGTCCGACAATTGTAAATGCAATATAAAAAATAGTATGAATATTTAGCAACAATAGCTTACATGTTACTGATGATAGGTCTCTCATATGTGAGAGGCCACCTGTGTATGTACACCTGACCCCACACCATGATTTAGTCTTGTGTCGTGGGTATTAGGAAATACGAGAGACTTTTCGATCTCACAAACACCCAGACCCGAAACAAACACCTGAGGATCACACAAATATTTTTCTCGATGCGGGGATTGAACCCACGGCCTCACGTTTCATAGCCGGCGTCTAACAAACTGTGCCACAGAGGCTCTCAGAATTTTAGTATATGTACTGCCGAAGCAACTGCTAAGTACTTTTGTACTGTATATTTTATTTTACCTTTACAAATTGTTATGTTCTTTTATAGTATACTAGCGGCCCGGCCCAGCTTCGCCCGGGTACAAATAGATTTCTGTACAATAATATGTACGTATAATACATATAAACATTCCTCTTGAATCACTCTATCTATTAAAAAAAACCGCATCAAAATCCGGTGCGTAGTTTTAAAGATTTAAACATACAAAGGGACATAGGGACAGAGAAAGCGGCTACCTATATACTATGGCTATACTATGTAGTGATAATAACAATGAATAAATAAATGAATTCAGCTTAAAACATAACTCCCTTAGGACAGTATGAAAAAATACCCCAAAAGCATAATTACAAAGTCAAATAAAAATAAACAACCAAACAAACCAAGGCTTGTTTGTTTATTATACAGAGTTTAAATATTAGGACATTACTACTAAAATACACGTATTACACCTAGCAAGGATTTTGGAGTCGACAAACTCATAACCGTACAACAGGCTAAACGCAACCCTTCTGTTTAATCCGACCAATTTAGTTCTCACGTGAAAATATTATGAAGCATATTTTAATTATTAGTAATAACAACGAAACTAATTTTAAAGCTAATAGAGCCTCGAGGATATATTTATTTAAACAGTGCAGGTAATTATAGCAAAAATAAAAAAAAAAATTAAAAAAAACACACCCAACAGTCACATACATAGTCCTGACCCCACACTAAGATCGAGTCTTGTGTCGTGGGTATCAGGAACTACGAGAGACTTTTCGGTCTCACAAACACCCAGACCCGGAAGAAATATTTGTGGGCCACACAAACATTTCTCTCGGTGCGGGGATCGAACCCGCGGCCCCTCGTTTCACAGGCGGCGTCTAACCAACTGCGCCACGGAGGCTGTCTGAGGTGGATTTGTCAAAGGACTAGACGCGGCTGCCAACATATTCGCAGCGTCCGCGGATTCAAATCCCAGGGTACACCGATGACTTTTCAATTTCAAAGTCATGTGTGTATTGATAATTAATCAATCACTACGCACAATAACGGTGAAGGAAAACATAATTAGGAAACCTTGCATACTTTGTAAAGTCCGCCAACCCGTCCTAGGCCAGCGTGGTTGACTATAATGGCCTAACCCCAAGCTGATACAGATACAGTACTTGTCACAAATTAGTATTAAATTTAATGTTTGGTAGCAACGATAGTAATTCAATACAAGCTGGTTAGCGAGATTAGTAAAATAGGTAAGTCGGCCTTTTCGTCCCACTGAAACGTGTGAAACTTCTTTGACCACTGGGAGCAGCGTGGTCTTACTAATACGCTATACATTAATTAATTTGTAAGCCTTTGAATATAATTCATAAGCCTTAATGAAAGTATGCCTAAGAGATTCATATTTCATAAATCATCGACCATAATTGTGATATATTACGTTGCATTTTTGCATCATTAGGACCACCCGCATTTTATGCCCATTTCAAAAGAATCTCCCATTGTAACTAAAACGTAACTCATAACCGAATAGGAAACATAAAATTCAACGTTACATTGTATAGATAAACGCGTAAAGGCCGGCCTATAAAAACTGTCGATAAAATGGATCAACTTCTGCGAACGACCGACGTGTCGGCGACGCACAAAATGTTCAGGGAAAATTGACTATCTACCGACATTGTTGAGTTTTTTAGCTTCAAAATGTCGAAGGTCATGGATTTCATGGTAGCGGCTTGATGGGCATGGCCAATATAAGAAAAACTTGTCATCAACCTGGCAAATGATATGTCAGTAATTTTCAGTTGTTATTAAAGTTTGCGCCACGTTTTCTATTATAACACCGATCTAAAGGTGGTTCCTTGTCTTGTAAAGTAATATTGTTCTTAGTTCTGACTTGTTAAGGACGAGGTCTAATAGCTAAACATTCAAGCATGGATTTCTCGGCCAGATTACCTGTCAGGTATCATAGCTTACACTAAATTGAAAGAACTTCAAGGAGATAATTAAATTATCGTAAACATAGAAATACCTAAAATACTCCTAAATACTCCAAAGTCAAACGTAGAAGAAAATATATTGCCATATAGAAAGCGCATATCTCATAACAAAATTACAAGTTACTAGACGATATTAACCCCTTCCTACGCGGCGTCTGTTTGCTTTCCTTTGTCACATGAGAAATAACATGCTCCTGGCACGCTATAAGAGAACAAAAGCTACTGACGTCATCTATGACGCAACGAACGGTAGAATAATGTAAAATTACGCAACACCAAGTCCATTCACCCTAGTATAATCGCGGTTGCGGCAACCATAAATAGAAATTATGGCAGATTTTATTAACTCCAAGAATAACTGGCATTCGATTGAGGAACGGAAGAAAGTTACAGCTCGGTAATGGTAACGATGTGATTATGAAACTATTGTGCTTGTTTCATTTAATTCGAAAGGATAATTAAAATTGGCACAGCAGTCGCCCATGGACGAGGTAGACGGAAGAGATGGCGCGACGACCTCGACTACTTCAGTCGCGTATGGACGGCAAAAACAGTAAATAAAGACAGATGGAAGGAGTTGAGGGAGAGCTTTGCCCAGAATTGGGACATTACAGGTTGAATAATAAAGAATAGCCATGCCATTCGCCTGATAGTAAGCGATATGAGCGCTCATAGACTGTAGCAAAACCAAACAACGCCATGAATTATAAAGCAATGCTTGGCAGTCCACTGTGCTCGCCATCCTGAGACATAAGATGTTAAGTCTCAAAATGTCCAATAGCTACTCTGGCTACAATGTTCTTCAAATCGGTCACAACAGTGCATTTACACTACTGTTTGACGGGAGAAGTAGACATTACGGTGGTACCTATCCAGGCAGCCTCCCACATATGAGAGACCTACCACCAGTAAATTTGGAACAGCAGTATATATAGAGCAGCTTGCCATCGAAAAGTAGATGTCTACCCTAGCTAGACTGCACTGGACTAACCAGAAAGTGCTGATGTAGCTTCTTGATGCCAGTCAACATAATAAAATAACAACCCCTATTGTATTAAATTTAGTCGGGGAGATGCAATAATGTAAGACAGACATTGTCTGCCGAATTTTCAGGATGATTATTCAACGCGAATATATTTGTTGGAGAAGTCATGGCAATTCGCACCAAAACACCAAACAATGTGTGTGGCCAAGCACAGCGCAGGTCGATTTCGCATCCTTCAGTTTGATTATTTGTGATACATAGCCGATAATAGCTGGATCACGAAGTAGGGCACGAGGTAGGGCCATATTTTGTAGGGGGTATTCGATGCTAGATATTTTTAAATAAATTCACAACAAAAATAAGAAAAGAATCGAAATAACATTAATATTTTACAAGCAAATATATCGTGAAATATTGTGACATCTTAACAAGTAGGATTAAGTATTTTCTTTTACGAGAATATTTTGCTTTGTTCAAGATAATCTCGCCGAGGAAAATAAGGCTGCTTTATAAGGCTACTTTATAACGCTGCTTTACATTTTTAAATTTCAAATCCGAATGGACTATGAATAATTTTCCAGTAGCAAAACGACTGATTCATGTACATGTGAACGTAAAGATAAAATTATTCAGGACGTTGTATTACTGTTTTAAAATTCTGTAAGGATAACGCACGGCTATATTTTTTGCGAGGATTAAATTTTGTATTTTGTAAATTCGGTAGGAATTTTTAGAATTATAATAATTTGTTTCGATACCTATATAGTACGTCAAATTGACTTAAAACGCGCGGAAATTTGCAATGGAATTTTACTATTTCATTGTCTTCGTGTCAGTATTTTTTTTTAATTTGAGATTTTGTGGATACAATAAGCAAATCAAGAAAAACAAAGCCGCTGCATGTGAAAATCTTGTGTTGATAGATTGATTACGAGTAGAATGTGAGATCTATTTAGAACCAAAGCAAAGTCGTGACTTAGTTATTTGTGTCTATAACCTTAAATACATTCATTTTATTTTATTTTATTTAAGTGGGAATCATATAATGTTTTTACTCTTACAAACTAACATAATTTAATATTTATAGATCCGTAAAGTTTCCTCTTATACAAAGGTAATTTACAGTTAGAGTAGATGATAAAAGTTAATAATAATATTTAGCAGGAATGGTTAATTAACAAATTAACATCAAAAATCACAAAGCATTAATTATTTAGAACAGAAAGTAACTAGACAAAAATTCAGTAATTAATAAAAGAGACACTATATAATTATTTAAACTAATTGAGCGTTCATAAGTTTCCTTCATTTTGTTTTATAAGAATTTCATCAGCCTAGAGCCAGGAATTTGTGCCCGATATAACGATAGGCTCGCCACCTATCACATCGTGGGACTAGACATACAAGGCGAAATGTGGGTTTCCTGGCACCTCTGTCTACCCCTTCTGGGAAAGTTCTTCTGGGGAGTTTATGTATGTATGTTTTATAAGAGTTAAGTGTTCTATTGAAAATATCCATTGTACAATATTCTTTATTATATATTATGACAGTATTTCATTGCAAAAATTGCCAATCTCCTTTTTATCCACACACAACAAGTTTCTTGAAATAGATAAATGCGTATTTTAGACTGATCAATCGTTATACCATTTACACTCACAACAAAACCTTTAAAAGTATTAAAACCGCAATAAAGAGTGTAATCCCTTTCCGTACAAAAGCGCAGCGACGATAAATAAATCCGTATCAATGGCGCGCTGGTATTCATGCAAACAATACAACTAGACCGTGATCTTGGTTGTGTTTGCACAAGCACCTAGTTCCAGAGAGAAAGAACACGATGGGAAATATTATACAAATATCAAGTGACATGTAAATTGGATAGTTTTTATTTAACGTCAGTGGAATGTCACGCATTGCTTTGTGTTGTGTTTGATTTTGCTACTGTTTATGAGCGGTCGTATCGTTTACCATCAGGCGAACGGCATGCTCGCACCATTCATAGCAAAAAAAACCACTGATAATAATGCACCTGATGTTAAGTACCAGATAGTCTAGAGAAAGTATCCATGGACGTAAAATTGTATCCATATGATAGACCTACGTATTTTTTTTTTTTTTTTATTTCTATGAATGGCGAGACGAGCATGCCGTTCGCCTGATGGTAAGCGATACGACCGCTCATGAACAGTAGCAAAACCAAACAACACCTTGAATTACAAAGCAATGCTTGGCATTCCACTGCGCTCGCCATCCTGAGACATAAGATGTTAAGTCTCAATATGTCCAGTAGTTACTCTGGCTACAATGCCCTTCAACCCGAAACACAACAGTGCGTTTACACTGCTGTTTGACGGGAGAAATAGACACTGCGGTGGTACCCAACCAGATGGCCTCTCACATATGAGAGACCTACCACCAGTAAAGGTATATGGTCTACGTCGACTGCTGTAGAGGCCGGTACGCTTCAGTGGAACCTATGTGGGCTCATATTGCATTGTGTAGATAAGATGACCCAAAATACGACAAAATTCTGCAACCGATGCTTTATCACTGTGTACGGGCGTCACTATTTTTGTAAACATTATATAGTCTTGTTTTTGTAAAACAAAATGTCCTGGTTGGACCTAATTCACTAAGTATATACCAATAGTTCCATACGATCATCTCTAATTCCATATCACGATATAGATATGTACAAACAAAAAATCATAAAGTTACGACAAACAAAACAGACGACATTTAGACGACATAAGAATGTGCGGAAGTTCGTGAACGGATATTTGCAGATATGGGATCTCTTTCTGATATATCAATACACTGACTGATAACATTAGTAATATGGAATAAATCGGACACTGTGATCATCCAAGGTATCTTGATACCGTCTTATGTTGTTTCAACATCGCCTTATTGTCAAATTATCTTACTCAATTGTCAATTTAATTGTCTTTACTGCTGATAGGTCTTTCATACGTGGGTGGCAGCCTGGGTATGTACTGCCGCAATGTCTATTTCTCCCGCCAAACAGCAGTGTATGTACTGTACTTGTGTTTCGGTTTGAAGGATATTGTAGCCAGAGTAAGTACTGGACATATTTAGACTTAACATCTTATGTCTCAGGATGGCGATCACAGTGGAATACCAAGCATTACTTTGTAATTCAAGGTGTTGTTTGGTTTTGCTTCTGTTTATGAGCAGTCGTAAAGCTTACCACCAGGCGAACGGTATGCTCGTCTCGCCATTCATTGCTACAAAAAAATAATCTCTCTATTTCCAACGGAGGCAGTCCACTGCTGGATATAGCCTACCAAAGATTTCCGCAGCAACCTGGTTGATGCCGTACTTAGTACTACCATAGTTTATTTTACTGACACGGGTATGGTAAATGTTTTATAGAGTGTATCCACTGGAAAATAATGAAAACAATTAATCCTTGCCATTCTACATTCGAACCTTGTTGTTCGAAACAAAATAATTGAAAAACCAGTTTAGTTATTTGTTTAGGTGTGAATTTTCTAATGGCCAAATAAAAGTTACAAACAAATGATCAATGAAGTGTGAAATTGACACGTTCGGACAGTTTTATTAATACAAATGTTATTTTAAATTTTGTTGTGTTTTTACGAAATAATTTTATTCGACTATTGAAAAATTGGCCTTTCAAAGATACAAAGTTAGAGAGGTAACACGTGGGCTGGAAGCCACGTATTACAGCACACCACCGTCTTTTTGCCATGTCTTTATTTCACCGGAAAAAATAAATTCACTTTGAATTGGTTGCGTGTCGGTTTCAAACGACTTTTAAACCGCCGAAAAAATTGCACATAAATGCCTCCTAGTGGATTGCACAAAGCCTATATTCAACCGCACGGCTTGAGGGTATAAAAACATTTGGCATTCCAACTCACATTTCGGATATAGAAATTTAACTTTGAAATCGAGTAAAAACGTCTATCTTATGCGAGTTGAACGAAGCAGATTTTTATAAAAAGCTTGGTATCTTATTCACCAATTGATATTATGGTTGTGCGTAGATATCAATATCCTCTTTAATGTTAGGACTACTTTCCTTGGTTTTATGTTATAAAATAATATTATTATTTATCATTTCAGATTACTTTCATTACTATAATATATAATAACTAGATTGCTGTTTTGATCTACATATACACTATAGGGACCATATGCCTGTGTTATATTTTTTTTTCGGCGGTACCTACCCAGTTTGCGTCTCACATAGGAGACTCATACCACAGGTTAAATTCTAGATCGAGGAGATATACAGTTAACCGTTCCCCGGGTTCTTATACAGGGTATATCAAGACTGCTACCGTAAACGAAGTCAGGTAGACACAATCAATACAATTAAGCACTTTGCAAAAATAGCGAAACATTGCGTACCATAGCGTTTTAAAGACGCTATGGTACGCAAAGGTTTTTATTTTAGCAAAATCCATGGATTTACCACGCAAACACGAAGATATTTTAAAAACCACAAAACAATTTTTGAGTGTCTTTTCCAAATTTTTAGTTGCATTGTATTTGTAGTCAGTGAAACTACAACCCGGCTTCGTTTTTTATAGCAGTCTTGATATACTCTGTAATATTGTCGGAGGCAACAGTACTGTATACATGTATTAACTCATTGCTGTACCCACGTAAGATAAGCAGAGTTACCTTAAATTTGTGTTAAGTTAAATTGATGCTCATATTAAGCATCATAGCTAATAAGCTTTTGAAGAAGAAACACAATGAAGTCCTAGAAAAATATTTCATATTGAAAGTACATCAAGAGTGATTTTCCAATGAACCAATGGTCTTTAAAAGGGTGAGGTATAAGAAAGTCGAGCAGGCTGTACACGCTACAGTGCGCTTGAATTGTTCAGACGTACCTTTTAATACCTTTGCTCTGGTTATGTTCCCCTTTTTTTCTATTGAAAATAATGAAACGTGATTTAATTTATTAAAAGCTTTATTGTACACTGGATATACATAAAAAAGTAGAGAATAAAACAAAAAAAACAACCAATGATGGTCTTTTTCGCTCAAAGCAATTTTTGACAGGCAACCATGAGATGTATATAAAAGAAAAAACTTAAGTTGGGGCAACTTCGGGTGTACGAACAATACCTAAATCACGCAAGACCTATGTTTAACTATTTCTGACCCAAAACTTTAGTACTTTCCATGAAATGAGAAATGAAGTCTTGAAATAAAACTGACGGATGGACGGCGGACTGTCCGCCCCGTGACCACGAAAGCTGTAAAGTAATCGAAACGTCGGGAAGTTAAAAATTCAACTAAATCCGCGGTACAATCAGTAAATCATAGTTTTATTTCAATGTGTAATATTCGCGCAAATCTAAGATATCAAAATGAAGTTATTCTGGAAATGGTGTGACGGTCGTATTGCAACTAACCTGAAGTTTTGTGAGACAAGGTTATTTGCTCTATTTTTTTTTTATTGCTATGAATAGCACGACGAACATGCCGACCGCTCATAAACAGTAGCAAAACCAAACAATACCTTGAATTACAAAGTAATGCTTGGCATTCACTGCGCTCGCCATCCTGAGACATAAGATGTTACGTCTTAAAATAAGTCTCAATAAGTCGAAACACAACAGTGCATTTACACTGCTGTTTGACGGGAGAAATAGACAGTGCGGTGGTACCCACCCAGATGGCCTCTCACATATGAGAGACCTATCACCAGTGAAAGTTACTCTCTCTCAGTAGGTAGTATCATATCATGACTGTAATTTGAACGTACCAAATATAATCTTCATACGTCCATCAAAGACCGTTTAATGAGAGGTCCATCACACTCAACCAATATTGCTCTATGGACATTTTAGTATCAGAATGTTCAGCTTTACAGGCCTTTAGTCACGTTTTAACGATTGCTGTTGAGATGAAAACATTAATTGGACGTTGACAGCAGATTAAATCAATGCTTTGACGGTGTCAATGATACAGGAATGAAAGCGTACGCCATACTGTATCAGACAGAATATAAACAATCTTCTTTATGCCTCTTAATTAAACTATATTATGAGTTTGTGGGTCTTAGAAGGGAATATAAGAGAAACTTATAAGTCAAAATTCAATACAATGACGCACACCCCTAATTGTATTGAATTTTGAACATAGAAAAATAATCAAGTGTACTGAGCTTTTCCAGGCTATAAACAATAGATTTGTTAATTTCTAAGTTCCATATGGGTTCTTAAGTAGTTTAACAATAAAATCAAATTTAATAATTTTTATAATTACGCGAATGATACTTTTTTTAGGGATTTCGTTGCGGTTTCGGTTTGATTTTTTTTTTTTTTAACTTCCCGACGCGACGCGACGTCTCGATTACTTTACAACTTCGTGGTATCGGGGCGGACAGATGTTTTTGTCATCCATCAGTCCATCAGTCTTAATTTACAAAAAATAAAACTCATGATAAGTTTTTTTGTTTTTTTGTTTTTTTTTTTATTTACCACCACGAATTCTACGTAGAACTGGACAGTAAAATCAGAGTATCCATCTATCCACATCTCAAACAAAAACACGATACACTCGCGTGGAACACTACAACTAGATTTCAAACATCGCTTTTGTACCAACTAGTATTTTCGTCACTCGTTAGTGTACGCCGAATTTCATACCCAAAATACATATTATAATTCGAGTATTATGCAGTAGTACAAAGGCATATCCTACAAGCAGCTTTGTAGCTCAATTGAGATTGTTTAACGCAACAGTTGCTGTGCGAACGTGCCTTGAGGCGCTCAGCATGTGAGATAATTGTTTGCCAGGGAATTCTAGTCTATCAATGTAAATGGATTAATCAGTTGCTATTTCTGCCAAGCAGCTGTGAATAAGCAATGTGCTCTGATGTGAAATTATGGCCATCAGCTTATGTTGAGACATCTCATGAAGAGCGCAGTATAGTTTCATTTTATGCTTGGTAATTGTAATTTCCGAAAGGCGCAAAGTGTATTATCTATGGTCGTTGTAATTTCTGAAAGTCGCAAAGTATCTATTATCGTATTTCTCTACAATAAGGCTTGACACTTACAATCAGGCCTGCTCAACTCGATATTGACGCTAGTAATAAAAAATACCGGTGGTAGATCTCTTACATGTGAGAGGTCGCCTGGAAAGGTACCACCGCAATGTCTATTTCTCCCGCCAAACAGCAGTGTAAATGCACTGTTGTGATTCGAATTGAAGGATATTGTAGCCAGAGTAACTACTGGACATATTGAGACTAACATCTTATGTCTCAGGATGGCGATCACAGTGGAATGCCAAGCATTACTTTGTAATTCAAGACGTTGTTTGGTTTGGCTACTGTTTATCAGCGGTCGTATCGCTTACCATCAAGCGAACGTCATGCTCGTCTCGCCATTCATTGTAATAAAAAAAATAATGGCAATAAAAGACGACGTTCCCCGATCAGTGTTTATTACGGTACGATTACAACATTGAGGTCTCGGGTTCGAATTCTGGGTCTGGCAAATATTAATTATCAGCCCGGCTTCAGGAATTTGTTTTCGATGTGGTGATAGGCTCGTATCACATAATGCGACAAAACACAAAAGGCGAAATGTCGGTTCGTGGTAGCGCCCCTGCCTATCCCTTCCGGGAAAAGGCTATATACATATAATATAATAATATATGATATACTATTCAGTTCCACACTCAGACCATAATATATTTCACCAATTATTTCCTCTTTGCAAAGCGTCTGTAAGTCGAGATTTACTAAGCTTTTAGCCCATTGCACCTCTAAAGCTGCTAAATAACTTGCACCAACAAGTAGCTAATAAATTACTGCACCTGGCATTAAAGTACCACGGTCAGTGATTACACATCCGAGTGTAAAATAACGGAAATAATTGTAAATTCATTCCACAATTATTTTATTTCTTAGTATTCATTCGGATTATATTGATATTTACTATAGAATTATCGTTGAATTTCCGACGCAACATGTGTACTAGCATTCAATTATAATCATTTACTGAAACGTAAAATAAAACATCGTAAGATAACCGATTTATGAAATTATTAACAAACCAAGATTGACCGGAAAGTAGCCTCGAAATGGTTGTATAATATGAGGTCTAATATTACGAAACTAAAACGGTGAAGGAAAACTTCGTGAGGAAACCTATATACGATTCGATTTTATTAGAGCAAATTTCTATGGTATGTAAAGTCCGCCAACGCGGGTAGACCAGCATGGTGGACTGTATGTCCTAACCACTCTCAATCGTAGTGTCGATTGTATAGGAGGCTCGTGCACTGCAATGGAACGTATGTGGGCTAATACTGATAACGAAACTACTGTCATGGATTTAGGTCTCTTCGTAATCATCATCAGCCATAGGAATGTTTCATCACTTGACCCTATACTTAATACAGAGGCCTATGCTTCCCTGAAGGATTTCATAGCGATTTGAATACCGAACATAATATCTAACGCTGCTTAATCGTAGAAATATTTCAGATATATTCAACATTGCTTTCTTTGGATATGTTAATAAAAAATCTTATTTCTTAAAAGTATTAGCCATTAATCTATTTTCAAACCAGTTCGTAAGGCTTGTGAATATCAGGCGGAACAATCCATCTGCGTCTTAGCTTGTTGTAGTTTGTTCTTAGCTGCATCTCGTGTTTACTCCAAGTTTACGACGTATTTCGGCTGTGCTGTCTTTGTCTGCCTTTACGCCTGACTTTATTGTTTAAATAATTGCTCGGAGTTAGTTACTTGTGATCCCTGCTGTGTATTTAGTTTGCTGTGAAGTTCTTGCGGGCGCTTGATTGGGGCTTAGAATGTTCTGTTTGGTTTATTTTTCTGCTTATTGTGTATTGCTGTTATACTCCGTACGGTAACATATATGGGTTGTGACCTACAAGGTCGATTGGAATTCATTTTGTGTTAGTTTGCAGGATAAAAGATATCGTATTGGTCAGCTTAACGATGGAGTCACTCCATACTACATTTGGTACCTAGATACAATGAGGCCGGCATAATTGTGCCGACTAGCAAAAGATAATCATTTTATGTCGTTGATTGTTGAATATAGTTTCTTGATCGCTCAACACTTACAAGTGCAATGAGATAATTTTGCTCCACAATATAAAAAAATAGCTTAATAATAAACATATTACTTTTAGATATACCTACCCGGAATATTATCACAAAATACATTACCCTAAATTACGTGAAAAATGTAAATATATTATACCTTCCAACAATCCATAGCCAGACAATGCGAGGAAATTTAATAAGGAAGATCCGGAAAGAGCTTTGCATAACTCGGTGTAATAATCGGTTCTCAACCGTTACTTAAGATATTTCAATAGGCCGATATTTATATACGAATATAAACATGATGAACAAATGCGAAATATTTTTTGCAAATATTTGGTTAATTTTTATTTAAAATCAGGTAAAGCCTTTAAGATATATAAGAAGGTGTATACACAAAGCAACTTTAGTTGAAGGAAACTGTCAACACTTCAATAGTTTTCGATAAAAGTTACCTGTTGCAGCAACATTTCATTTAGTTATTCATGTTATAACGTTTTACAGGTTTGTTCAACCAAAGTTGCACTGTGTGCATACAGCCTTATATTTTCTGACATCCTATGTATTTTTTTAATTATGGCCAGTGCTTCTTTTTTCCAATTTTATAAAAGGAATACTGCAAAAATCGGTTTGACTGTGCCCCAGGCATTTTCAACGCCCGTATAGTTTAACCAATTACAAAGAGAGGCGCCACTGCCTCATCTGTATACAAAAAAAAAAAAACGAAGTTTATTCACCCAAAATATAGTTTTAAATTTGGTATTTTCGAGACTAATTCCGATGGCTGACTCATTTTATAGTACGGGATTTCGAGTGACACATTTTTCTATGAGGTCATGAAATGTATGTGATAAGATATCCACGATAGCTTATCAGCACGCGTGTTCCTATTGCTTTTTTATGTTGATACTATGTTTATACACACGGTATATATAGACTGTCACATGCAACCAAACATTTTGCAAAGAAACGTGACATTTTTTTTGTGATTTTTTCTAAATATCTTAGTGTTTAAGTAAGTCCATAGTTTATGCTACAATAATAATTTAAACCCTAGCGTAGCGTCATTAAAAATAAAATGGTTTACCTTATTATTTTAGGAAGAACTATGTATTTACCACCCAAATACGACGATAGGAAAAAAATAACAAAAAAATCGTCGCTTTCTTTTGCAATTTATTTTGTTGCATTGTATCTGAAGTCACTAAAACTACCACCCGGCTTTGTATTCGGTAGCAGTCTTGATATACCCTGTATACTACCATTTCAGTCATTTTTAATTAAGGGCCAGATCAAATAGCCCGTATCACTATTTCACAGAAAACCGACTCAAATTAATATCGTTGTAGTCGCATATACTGTTAGTGAGATTCCGGGAAGCCTAAAATCCTTAATAGTTGCTTCTGCGAATAGCTTATCAGTTCCCTACTTTAATCTCAATAACTATCATTTGTCAAAGTGTAGATGTTCACTTTTATTACAGAATTGTTCTACTTCATTACACCTACGCAAAAAGCACAGGAAAATAAATTAACTAAATTATTTTTAAAATAAATCCTATTTATGATAAAACAGACAAGAAGAAATATATAAATAACACCCAGCAGTCACATACATAGTCCTGACCCTACACTAAGATCGAGTCTTGTGTCGTTGGTATCAGGAACTAAGAGAGACATTTCGGTATCACAAACACTCAGACCCGAAAGAAATACTTGTGGGCGCACAAACATTTCTGTCGGTGCGGGAATCGAACCCGCGGCCTCTCGTTTCACAGGCGGCGTCTTACCCACTGCGCCACGGAGGCCAAAAAAAAGTCAGCGAAGAAAACAGTGCAAATATCAGTATCGGCTATGGATAGATATCACACATATATTCATAAATTCGCGTCTTTTTCCCAGAAGACGTAGGCAGAGGTTCCCCTGCTAGCATCCGGGATACCTACATTTTGCCTTGTGTATTCCGTACCACGACGTGATAGATGGCTAGAATTCCTGACTCCGGGCTGATAATGAAAAAGCTAACACGCTTTTTTCCGTCCCGGGATTCGAACCCGAGACTTCAGCTTTGTAATCGTACCGTAGCATAAATGCGCGACCGAAGCAGTCAGAGAGATAACATCTCTTTAAGATCGCTTATAGCGATAAGACCGCTGTTTCTAGCACTTTTTTCTGGTCAATTTTTTTTTTGGTAATAACTTTGTGGTGTTTTAAATAAATAGTTCTTAATATTTTTGTCTCTTGATAATGAAAATAATACTACTCTTACAACATTATTAAATTCAATGTTAACACCTTTTAGTAATAAAAGTTCGTACAAATCGTCAGGGGTTTTAAGATGAAGTCATAACACAAAAACATTACGAACCTTTTTATCTCTCGTTTTATCTCTATTAGAAACAGACTTACACAAAACCCTTCGAATATGAACATTACCGCATAATAGGGTCTTCTTTTTTGTACATCATTTCTAAAAGCTTTTGTATCGTGTTCAGTGAAGCGTCATACCCGTAAAGATGTATATGAAGTGAGGAGACGTGAATTATTTTATATTTCGCGGCCTACGTCG
This sequence comes from Hyles lineata, assembly GCA_030180105.1. Lineage (NCBI taxonomy): Eukaryota > Metazoa > Arthropoda > Insecta > Lepidoptera > Sphingidae > Hyles > Hyles lineata. The sequence continues at coordinate 278,726 of JARJEE010000031.1, forward strand.
GGTTAAAGTGGAAAAAGATTCAACAAGATACATAATGGTTATGGTTGTCAAAGCGGTCAGGTGCAAAATAGATTTAGATTGTTTTAACAAATTGATCAGCTGAATTTTTAGAACAATTTAGGGATAAAATCCAAGTTTTTTTTATTTCAATGACGATTGTTTAAAAGCAATGTTTAAGAAGCTGATATTTACGATGATATAATGGTGATAATGTATTACAATGGTGGGTAAGCATCAATAATTGGTACGTTGAAAAGGTATTTTAATTTTAAATAAAAATATGTTCAAATCTAATTTTGATAATATATGATGAAGTCCGCCAACCCGCATTAGGCCAGTGTGGACTATGTGGCCTAACCATTCTCAATCGTACTTTCGATTGTAGAGTAAAACCGTGCTCTGCAGTGGAACATATATTGGCTAATACAGTTACAGACATATTGATAATTATATAAGTATTTACGTATCAACAATAAATAATTCTCATGGAAATATCAGTAGAACCCACTAAATAGATTAACATTAACGTCTACATATCAATAGGAACAACAAACAACGCAAACGATTAATAAATGTTTGCAGACAATAATGAATTCGTATAATTCGATTTGTTACAATCAAGCATATCATTTAACGTGATTCCCGAAGTCTCGTCACGAATTCAGTTCGCTGCCAGAATGGATCACAAACAAACCGACCTGTATTGTACCCACTGGTTACAATATACAAGTAATTCTATTAGGACTGGCAAATGTTGGAATCGCTGATTTGTATCTATAAATAATGGCAAATATTTGGTCGATTTTCGGTCTCTTCGTCGAAGATTAGTGTCTTGGTGGTATTAAGTCAGGAAGGTCATTATCAATTATAGATTCAAACTTAGTTTTAGATATAAATGGTGGACATGATAAATCAGTTTTAAGGGCAAGTGAAATGTCCAAATAGCAAGTCGTCAACCTAGTCTAAGTACATTGAAATAAAACTATTATTTACGGATCAAGTACTTAGCCAAAGTACTTAAGATATAATTCCTCAGATGTTTATGGGCGGTGTTGATTACTTTTGCATCACATAAGTAGCCTTCACGCTTATATGATGAGACATAATATGCTTAAATCATGTATATTTATTCAATTTTTTTGATTATTGTCCCCCATTGTCAGCCGAGGTCTCGGGTTCGAATCCCGGGTCAGGCAAAGTGATATTGGATTTTTCTATTCATTATCAGCCCGGAGTCAGAAATTTGTACCCGATATGGCGATAGGCTCGCCACCTATCACATCATGGGACGTAACATACAAGGCGAAATGTGGGTGTCCTGGCACCTCTGCCTACCCCTTCTGGGAAAAAGTATGAGTTTATGTATGTATGTATGTGGATTATTGTGGTCATCGCAGCTATTTAAGTTACTAATAATCATTGCTGATTGAAAAGCCTTTGCAGTATTATTAACGAGATTTTCCGCGTTGCCTCGTGCTTTGATCGTCCGAAAACGGTATTAAAGGACTTATAATCTATTCTTTTAATATGAAACTTAATGTTTGAGGTTTAATATTTATGAGAGTAGATGTAGCAAAATTTGTAATTCTAAAGTAGAGTAAGATTATTTTATTGACGTTGTAAGTATCTTTTTATTTAAAACATGAAACATTATGATTTTTTGTTGCTTATTACCACGATGAATCTATTAAAAATAAAAATGGGTCATGAATTTTATAGAAATTCTCATTTTGAAGCATTCTTTTACAAACCGCTTTTATGTATTTCCAACAAAAATAACCATTATTTTAATCCGGTTATTATTTGTTTGTAAAGTAAAATCAGCTTTAAAATATTATTGTTGAAAATTTTATTTCCAATTTTCCTTCTAAAATTACGTAAATATTTAATATTGATACATTTATATCTTAAAAATATATTGCAATACAACATTTACATACTAAATAATCGAGATCTTATCGATCCAATTAATTTCGGATCTAAATCAGAACTATTGTGACGAATTTCTAAGTCTAGTTACAATTTTAATATTTGAGTTACAAAACTGCCTCGGTGGCGTAGTTGTACTACGGTACGGTCACAAAGCTGAGGTCTCGGGTTCGAATCCCGGGTTGGGCAAAGTGATATTGGATTTTTCTATTCATTATCAGCCCAGAGTCAGGAATTTGTGCCCAATATGGCGATAGGCTCGCCACCTATCACATTGTGGGACGGAATATACAAGGCGAAATGTGGGTGTCCTGGCACCTCTGCCTACCCCTTCTGGGAAAAAGGCGTGAGTTTATGTATGTATAAGTTACAAAACGGCAGAATCTTTATTAAAACATTCTACGATATATTGCGTTATTTTTATTTTTTATTTATTTTATTTTATTTATTTTATGGAAACATACAGTGATACCATAACAAAACATTGAGAACAACTATACACTAATTACATGTTTCCGCAGATAAAAAATAAAAAGTATATCAAAAAGCATCCTTCATCATTATGTGTTAAATAGGTGAACATTCACTGCAAATCCAAAATGCCGCAATGATTAATTAAATCCAACATAATTAAAGATTTACAAACAAAACAATGACGTTCCATTTAGAAGTTAAATACGTTTAGTTCAGTGGGTTTCGGAATTCCCGAATGCATTGCAGTGGTGAGTAATCACTATCGGGCGGCTAATAACAGAAACTTCGCCACAGCTTTGTTGCGAGTTTTCTGCCGCTGAAAACTATGCTACTATTAATGAAATAGGAGGACAAATTAAATAATAGAACACTATTTAGTATTTTTAAGAGCATGGTGGCCTGTTGGTAACGGACCAGCGACTGCCAACATGTACACGGTTGTCGCGAGATCGAATCCCAGGTCATACCTGTGACTTATCGGAGTTAGAGTATTGGGGCCCCGTGGTCTGCAATGGGAGGTATATGGGCTTATATAGATTTATTGCATAATTGTTTTTTTTATTTGCTTGATTGGCGAGAACATGTACCATTCTTCCGATGATATGTGACCAACGATATGGTCATATCGTTACAAAACCAAGCAACGTCATGAATTACAAAAAAATACTTGGCGTTTCACTGTGCTCGCCATCCTGAGCCATACGATGTTCAGTCTCAATATATCCAGTAATTACTCTGGCTGCAATGTCCTTCAAATAGGAACACAATAGTGCATTTAGCATAGCATAGCAGCATTTTGCCGGGGGAAATAGACATTACGATGGTACCTACACAGGCAGCCTCTTACATATGAGAAACCTACCACTAGTGAGCAAAAATGCAGGGTCGAGCAAAAATGCAATGGTTTTCATTATAATGTATATACGACACTTGGAATTTAGATGCGCAGCTGGTCTCTCATAATAGGTGGGGAATAAAAAAGAAAGGATGAATGTATTGGTGTTCGGGCTATTTCACTAAATGAAAACAATACCGAAGCCGTAGCTTGAGATCGATTTTCAACTAAATAATGGACTTCCTAAAGCTAACTCATTCCTACTGTAGTTTAATACTATAGCTATATTTAATCCATCCACTGCCTTGGTGGCGTAGTTGTACTACAGTGTGATTACAACGCTAAGGTCTCGGGTTTGAATCCCGGGTAAGGCAAAGTAACAGTGATTTTTTCTATTCATTTTTAACTTGGACTCAGGAGTTCGTGGCCGATTTGGCGATAGGTCCGTAGCCGATACTACGATGTGATATATCATGGGACAGAACACACAAGATGAAACGTGGGTGCCTAATAGCACCCCTGCCTTCACTTTTTGGGGATAAGGCGGGAGTTTATGAATGTACGCATCATTTTTACCGAGTGTGAACGAAAATAAATAAGTTCATAAATTATATATACATACATACATAATCGTCACGCCTGTATCCCATATAGGTAGGCAGAGACTATAGACCGCCATTTTGCTCGATCCTGACATATAACTTTCGCTTCATCCACTTTTATCAACTTCTTCATGCATTCTCGTCGGTTCAGGGTGCTTTTGACCTGACCCTTGTTAAGGGTATCACCGATTCGGATGGTGTATTTTCGGTGAGGTCGACCCCTACCGACTCTTCCATAATTATATAAACCAGTGTTTATATCAGATCTTGTGTATATAATGTTAATGACAATAAACGGTATTAAGACTTACAAAATATAAATATACAGAGTATATCAAGACTGCTACCGAAAACGAAGCCGGGTGATAGTTTTAGTGACTACAACCACAATGCAACTAATAATTTTGCAAAGAAACACGACAATTTTTTTATCTTTTTTTAAATATCGTCATTCTTGGGTAGTAAATCCATAGTGTTTGCTAAAATAATAATTTCAACTCTTTTATACCTTAAAGTATTTGTAAATAAAAGGGTATACATTTTAGGAAAATAAATGTATTTACCACCCAAATACGACCATATAAAAAAATAACAAAAAAAATTACGCTTTTTTTCCAACATGTTCTATTACATTGTATCTGAAGACGCTTAAACTACCCTGTATCGATCGGTCCTAAATATTTTAATAGTTAAACAAAGACAATAAATAATGCATGAGTGGCTTCAAAGCATTGAAACGTTCAATTTATGTGGTTATCCGGCCAATGCGGCATTTGAGTGACGAATTCTGATATGTAAATATTTCATTGCAATTATTTGGCGATAATTCATTCTCATTGCCGTTTGATGTTGATTTAATATAAATAGTTTAACGCTAAATAGAATTCTAACCAGCAGTTAGTACATTTTTAATATAAAAATAAAAGTAGGGAAAGGAAAAATATTTAAGCGAATGAACAAGATATAAATGAAATGACTTCCAGTAGCGGTGATTAGAAAACAAAAGAATATTACATTTAGTTCAAAGTGATTTTTTTAATTACATAAAAATATGACTTATTTATAATTCACGCCCACTGATAAAAATTAAAGTTCCGAGAGAACCGTATACCTACAAATTTTCTTATAGAATAATTAAAAATTGTATCCTAAATAGTTCCTCATGAAATTTCCTCTTTCTAAAACTTTAAGCTGACACTTAACCAAAGAGGCAAAACAATTTATACTCGTAGGTACGTTATATAAATGCCACCTATACACATTGGAAAAGGAATAAATCGACTTAACGTAACTAAATGTAAGAGCCACAGAAGAGAATACATATATTATTAAAAATTGACGAAGAAATAAATCAAATTTACAGAAACGTAAACCAAATACGAGAACCACAGAGGTAAACGAATATTGAAATGTTCTATTTATAAACCGGTACCAAAAGTTTTAATAAAGAGACATTTAATATCCTTTGCGAAAATTTGTGGCATTTCATTAGAAAATATTTGTATTTTGTACTTTAAGGATTTTGAAACTTGAATATGACTCACGTATTTATTAGTAACAGCAATCGCCTCATACCTGTAACAGAATATTGTAATTAGTGCAAAAAAATATGAAACGATACACATTTTTATTTCCGACACGATTCTAATCTTTAGTCGTATATATTAGGTATTACAGCAATCAACTGCCGGAGACGAATTTGTCCCAAACCACTTCACGCGAGTTACGAAAGAATTTGTACAAAAACTCCTTACAGAAAATCAAATCAAGATCACACAAGAATAATCGTTAGCCGAAATCTTTTAAGCGACAAACATTTCAGATGCCAGTTGAAAAGGTTTGGGTGACATCAAACGGTCCTTAACGCATAAAAAATATCGTCGCTTAATCTGCCTAGTGGCGATAAAATCGAGGGACTCTCTTTCACCAGCTTTTTCTATGCCTTCATTTAAAAGGAAGGACGGATTTTGTAAGTGGTTTTGATAGTACAAGTGAGGGTAGAAATAGTATTTTGCCAATGTGCATATATAACATACATAAACTCACGCTTTTTCCCAGAAGGGGTAGGTAGAGATGCAACCATGACACCCACATTTCGCTATTATTTTCCGTCCCATGACGTGATAGAGGGCATGTGGAGTGGTAGTGGAAATTAATTCTGATTAGCCCGCTGTTTATTTTATAACTTTGGAATTAAAAGCTCTGTAAAGGTTAAATTATTTCGATGTAATATTCGTAATTATTTATAAGGTTTTAAATTCCATAATCAGGCTATCAAACCAATGTAGTTTCCGATCTTGCAAGAAAAGAAAATGCTGGGTGACCCATCCTTAGACGAAAAAAATACTATGAGTTAGTTCAGTATGTTTGTTTCTTTTCACGTTAAGTTCTAGGAATAAGTTTATGTTCTAACTCACAATGAATATCTAGAAATTTACAAACATTCTTTGTATTCCAGATACTCTGCCCATTATAAAAATTAAACTTCAAAACTACTAATCGTAAATTAATTATATTATATAAAATCACTTAGCATACTTTGAAGCTTTGCCACGTAACTATTGACGGTCCCCGAGGAAATATATCAGACGTTCTCAATGTTTATAAATAGAAAAGCCCAAATGTTATTCCCGGGATTCTTGGCACATAAAAAATGAAAGATTATGCTATAAAGTTGTTCCGAGGGTGGAATCAGGTTTGTTTCTCCGGATCCCGTGCTTGTGTTACGCGAATTTATGTAATCACGTACGAAAATAAGGGACGTAATAAAAATAAGACATTCATACTCAAAGCCGCGTATGTTTGAGGTTTCGTGATTTGGAATATTTCTGTTTAAAATTTTAGGTTTAATTAAATTTTGAGTTGAGTTCTTGAACGTTTAAGCTATATGGACTACAATAAGCATCGAAATGCCTTCGAGAGTAACCTGACCTGCCCTTTTTCAGGACGTCTAGTCACCTTGTAGATCGACATAAAAGGTGGGCCTGTTCGTACGTGGTCTGCATTCGATTTCTTATCGGCCCATCTGCCATCATTTCTGCATACTATGTACTTTGCAAACTGGCACTTCAAGAAAAACCATTAGGGTTCGACCTAGGTTCTTTCAAAGATTTCGCCATTTCTGATTGATCGCATAGATACTCCGCATTATAATTCAGTCTATTACCTTCTAATCCTGAATTTTTAAAGGAAAAAGCAGTCTTGAGCAACCTGCATCTAACCGATTCTGCAATCTTTTACAAGACATCTGTCCAGCAGGTAGCCGGACTTAATATTTACTTCTGCTTATATTATTTTCTTCTGACTGAACTAGAGTTTCTTTAGGTTATATATTGTTTTATTTTTGTTAATATTATTATAAAATGTTATATTTACGGAGTATCTTATTCAATTTTGAATGAGTTATATCGTTCCTAAAATTAAAGTTTTGTTTTATCTATTTCGGCAACTGCCATTTCATTTAAAATGCTTATTTTAACCTAAAAATACCGAAATAGATTTACAAACATTACCACTTTTAAAACTGAAATTCTTTGGAATGTAGTTATTAGCAGTTGTAATTAACGTATTTGTGTACGACTCAAGGTGAATTCCACATTCGATCCATGCGAGGGAAATACATAATTTTCTCATTAATTCACTTGCTTCTGTTAATTGATAGCGAACCTTGAGTTAAATAACTTCTAGTTTACTCTATGGTGTTTGTGTTGTTTATGAGCGCAATAAGATTTATAAGTAAGTAAAGCAGCAAATGTGAAAATGACACCATTGATAGAAGATGGTCAACAGTGCTCGTAAATACTAGCAAATTCTGTGACGTTGAGCAATTTTTAGATTTGAAAAAGAGGGGGAATTTTCAAGCTTTCAATAATTCCATTAATTAATTTCAATCGTTTTTGTTTTCGGGTGATAATAATCTTTCTAACCTGTAGAGAATTTATAATTTTCAGAAATATATAATTTGCGGTTTCAATGTCTATTTTTAAGACTTTATGTACTACTTCGATGATTTTGCTCAAGCCAATGTTACAACATTCGTCATCACCTATTCTCGACTTCCCAATTTTATTAAAAAGAAAGCCAACCGCAAATAAATTAAAGTAAAACAGCGAAAGGTCTTTGATCAACGATGCTTTTGACCCGATTAATCCACAACTGTTCATAATAGAGTTGTACTTACTTCAATCTTAGTAATAGCGAGCAGTGGAATTTGTTCAAATTGATGATTGAATCTTTGACGTTTGACATTGGGTTGGGAACTCATTTACAATATTAATGAAGCAGTTAAAGTTTGGCTTGCCACCTTTGTATCACCAGCTAAGTAAAATTAATACCCATGTATACCATCTTAAAGTTTTAAAGTTTAAACGTCTAATTATTATAGTTGCAAATATTTAAATTTAGAGTTAGAAGTAAGTAAAAGAAATGGGAAATAAAAAATGCATTTTAAAATAGGGCCCTTAAGATACTTTAAGCTATCAATCATAATCATTATCATATTTAGTTGCAGGGATTCGTGTATGTCACCGGAATCTGTTGAAAGAGGCTTGCACTCAGCGACTTCCTGGGACATTTTTTCCGCGACTTGAGTGAGCGAAACACCGAACACTTGAGTACCCATGAACCTCGCTATGAAAGGCCCCATTATATAACAATTAAAGACTTTCGTCTTTACTTACAAAGGTATTTAGGAAGAAACTTGACATTCATTTTTAACAATTGTCGCCAATTACAATAATTTCGTGTTAACTGTTACTAGGTCATGATTATAAAAGTCACCTTTAATATACAATAATTCAAGTTGCGTGACGAGGTCTTATTCGGTTAAAAATTTCAAGCAGACATTTAAACTTTATACAAATCACATAACTAATTGTCTTAATGCGGGAATAAACCTTTCCTTTGTTTTACAGTCCGTTTTCCACTACAAAGTCGATCTGATCTTGTACATATATCCGATGGGATTAACTAACTTTCTTGATTAATTACGTATTATTACGCAGTATTCCCAACGCCTACCACTCTATACATAACGAGTTTCGATGCATGTCGGACGGTTATCAGAACTTCGCTAATAGCCTATCTTGGTCACAAGTTACGAGGCAAGTATAAGCTGTATATCCAAGTGGAAACACTTTGAGGGCAGTTTGGTCCTTGATCTTTCGTACTTTTCTATGTCCTTGTTTGTCTATCTCGTTCGGTTGAGTAGTTCTAGGCTTTGGCTCGCTATAGTTACTAGGATGATATAAGTTTCTTTTGTTTCCTAATATCGATTATATTTATAATTAGTAATTTCTTCCTGAAAGTGAAATGAAGAAAAAAAAACGTCTGAATGCAACTTACGGCCATAAACATCAACTATAATGAAAACTGAAAATAGTTTTTTAAACAAAATACTGCATAGTATTTAATTTACCCAAACACATTTTGTGGCACAGATCCGGCAATCGAGCAACAACAAGTAAGTGATCAGTGCCACCCATGAATACCCACAAAGCTTAGATCGTAGATGTGTGGCTGGCCCGTCAAATCGGAAAGAAAATGGGAAGGAAAAATGAGACGAATAATCAAGTAAGTTTGTTACAGCTAAGCTGTCGCTTCAAGTCGATTTCTTGTGGGAATTTATGTTGAGTCATGACTGACAGCGTGACTCTACCACTTCCAAAACACACATATCAAAATTGTGAGTAAATAACTGTACCAAAGCTTCGCCGTATTTCAAACGTATTTGAAGCTCAATCACAACACGTAACGCCAGATATCTTCTTGTATCAGGAATATTGCTTTGCTAGCAACCAGCCATTCGAATACCACGAAACATTACTAAGCCGTAGGCAAGCTTAACCGAACCGTACAGCAGAAGTGTCAAAGGCCGCATATTTCCTTAGAATTACACACACAGTACTAACCGAATTGAATAATTTAACATAACAAACAGTTGGGAAACTATTAAGGATAGTAGCTAAGCTGTTGTAAGATGTTTGTGGGTTACAGTCTAATACCCATTATAAATAGCGATATACGCAGTTAATGGATTCCTAATGAACGAGAATTGTATTAATAGTTGTGGAAATTAGTGACGTTGTAGTTCTTGGAATGCAGACCCACACACACGCCAATTTAATGTAAGCTAAACACCAATGTAAGACCAATGTAGGCTGACCTGTTGTTTAACTTAAAGAACATTGGTAAAACCTTTGTTCATTAAATTCTTGAGCGTCTATAAATTTCATGTATAAAAATATTAATAATTAATTTTCGAAGTAATTTTGGTGACTAGCTCATGGCGAACCTAAGCCTGAATTAAAAGAACATATTTTTCACAAATCTCTATTGATATTTACTTTATTTTCATTGGAGAGGCGTTATGTCGTTTCAATGTTGCCATTCTTAAAATATAAGCTTGACTGAACTGAGAACAGCAAAATAATCACTGATTAAATAAAGGAATAACAATTTTATTATATCGCCCGAAAGCGCTATTGCGCAAAGTAATATGTAATATAGTTGTCCTCTCCATACTTTTTATTTCATTGGATATGATATTTCTATTAGATTGGTAATATAAATAAGTACTCAGTGTTAATTTGCGTGAAACATATGTATTTTTACTTTTATTTGTGAGTCTTAGCTTTGCGTCACGCCAACGTTGGAACAAAATTACATTAACTACCTACAGAGTTTGACAAGACATAGATAGCCTGTAAAACTTTAAAGTGGAATATCTTTGTTGCCAGGCTTGCTACAATAGTAAACCTTAAGTAAGAATTGTTAAGGAATTCGGAATCTATATTTTAAAATATTTTTCATCTCAAGACACACAAAGAAAATTACAACAAAAAATTGTATGGAGGATTATCATTGTTCTTTTCAAGTAATTATACCACTGTACTGGAATAAATTACTGATAACCGATTGTAAAATTGATTTTCTGATATATAAATTATTCTATAATTTTCTTTAATGTTACATTCACTTTTATTTCGAATACTACAATGCTAAATACCAGATAACTCGTTACAATTCCTGTATTTTTTACTATTTGGCTGATCATTTCCATATTATTGAGAATAGTGCTAAATTATTTATGGAATGTATTAGAAAATTATCTATTGTATTAGAAAACCAAATCAAGCTTATGCTCAAATGGCCTAAGCCTGTGAAATCGAACTCTCGGCTGACGAGGGTTCCCGTATTCAGCAGGATACATACATAAGCTCACGTCTTTTTCCCAGACAAGGTGATAAGCAGAGGTGCTACCAGAACACCTATGTTTCACTTTGTGTTCCATCCCACGATGTAATACTGGGCGAGCCTATCTTCATATCGGATATAACTTCCTGACTCCGGGCTGATAATAATTATAAAAATCCAATATCACTTTACTCGACCAGAAACTCGAACCCGTGACCTCATTATGATAATCGAAGCGTAGTAGAACTGCGCCACTGAGCCAGTCAGGTAGGGCTGATGCAGTACTGTACAGAACCAAATCAACAATTAGTTTCGAAACACAATTATGACTAAATCAGCCCTTGTAAAATTTAATGGAAGCGACAAATTGCCGTTAATATTCGCAAACTGTAAGTGGGGTCAGCGGCTTGTTTAACTTTCATTGAACTACCTTAATTGCAGTTTAATTATGGTATTATCTGAATCCGTTCGGGGATGGACAGTAAATGTCTCGTAAATGTCAATTTTGTATACAAAGTGTGAAGGACGCTTCTTTATTTAGGCTGGGTTATTGGATTAGCGTGGGCAATCAGGCTGAGAAAGGTTGCAGTAATTAATGATACATATCTATTTCAGTAATTATACCGAGTGGGAGAAACAAGGCGATAATAATTGAAAACAAAAGAGAAACACTTGCAGAAAGTTTCTACGAAATCATGGCCAATATTGCCTCAATTTATAGAAGTTTTTTAATGAGTCGAAGAGGGCCACCGCGAGAATTTGAGTGGTATGCCTGGTTAGATTTGAGTAGGAACTCGATTCAACAAACACTCGTACGATGTATTCTCGAGGGCTTGGTCGATGGGTCGTAAGACTGATGAGCCCAATATAACCGCTAGAGATTGTTCCCCCTAAACGATGCGTTAGTGATAATTCGTTTCCAACATGCATGTAAGCTAATATAGAACGATACAGAGGAAAGTTAAGTCACTGGTGGTAGGTCTCTCATATGTGAGAGAGCGCCTGGATAGGTACCAGCGCAATGTCTATTTCTCCCGAAAAACAGAAATGTAAATACACTGTTGTGTGTCGGTTTGAAGGATATTGTAGAAAGAGTAATCTATCCATTAAGTGCAATAAAAAAATACCTTATCCTGCAATTACCAAACTGTAGCTAGCAATCCTCCTTTCCCTAGAGTCAATTATTCGTGTTGTCAGCACTAATAAACCTGAAGCCACAACCGAATAGCTTCAAAACGCCGTCAATTTTCGCTAGCCACACAAAATGTCCACCGCAAACTGGCAAACATTGCACAAACGTATCACAAAATGTAACATTGATCCTAAAATTCGTTGCTATTTGTGCATTAGTACGCGCTCGCTTACCTAAGTGTACAAACCACTCACTCAGTTTGCTAAAAGCTTGTTACATAGCACGCCTCGATCGTAGCTCATACTGACCGTAATAGAAAATAGGAAAATATTTAATGATTTTTAACACTTTTGTCCGGCAACCCGCATCAGGCCAGCGTGATGGTCTATATGACCTAACCACTCTCAATCGTACTCTCGATTGTAGAGGAGGCCCATGCCCTGAACTTGGATGCCTACACGGGCTGATTCAGATACTGATACAATAACACAGATTTGCGGTGGTGGCACAGTTGACTGGAAGCAACTGGATATACTATTTTAGACGTAATCCTGATTGACTAATAGCAGCTCTTTCCACAGGTTTGAACGTGGAAAATATTTATTTATTTATGTAAATCTTCATTTTACACATAAAAATACAATATACGTAAACAAAAATAAAGAATACAAATGGCAGTATTATTGCTCAAAGCAATATCTTACAAACATGGGATTTTAAAGAAGAATATATACTAAGGTTTCGTTCTTGTTATCACGCAGTACTAAGACTTTTTAATTATGCATCCCTTTCTGATTTACTTTGTTTGAAATTGAAAATTATAGAGATTATCTATTTCTTCGCTCACAAGTGTTCATATTTACTATTAAATCAAGGATTCTTAATTTGTACTGAAATAGTGTATTATTTCTTCTCGTTTATTATTAGAACGTTCAGAACAAAGCATATACGTATCCGTCAATATTATTAATAATAATATTATCTACAATCCTAAACCCACGCCGATATATCATTCAGCACCGTTAGCCTCATTTATTTGGTTATTCAGGTGAACTACGAATATAATTTCATTATATGTAATTAGAACAAACGTATCGTATTATATGAACCCTAAATCCAATGATATTTTAGAATTGGAATTAAGGGAATAGAAGTATTGTTGAGGGTAAATCGGACAGCAGAAACGAAAGTGGAAGTTTTTTTTTTTTGCTTTGAATGGCGAGACGAGCATGCCGTTCGCCTGATGGTAAGCGATACGACCGCTCATGAACAGTAGCAAAACCAAACAACATCTTGAATTACAAAGCAATGCTTGGCATTCCACTGCGCTCGCCATCCTGAGACATAAGATGTTAAGTCTCAATATGTCCAGTAGTTACTCTGGCTACAATGCCCTTCAACCCGAAACACAACAGTGCGCTTACACTGCTGTTTGACGGGAGAAATAGACACTGCGGTGGTACCCACCCAGATGGCCTCTCACATATGAGAGACCTACCACCAGTAAAAGTTAGTCTCCAGGGGATGCTTTTGGCTTTTTGAAGTTATTGTGCATTCCTAATTATTCTCACTAGCTTACATGCTTTACTAATAAAACCGATCACTGATTTATTCCGACATGAACAAAAGTACAGAATTCAACTCGACATTCTAGTAACTACTTGAACAAGGGAAAACTAAAAATGGATTTAATTTTAATTTATTCTTATTCCTCAACTTTTCAATTCCTTTAAAATCAAGTATTCGTATATCTGTCAGCAGTTGTTGATACAATTCAAACGTATAGTCACGAAAGAAGATGCAGACAGTTAAATGTTTGTATAGAAATGTGGAGTGTCATACGTCTAGTGAACGAGTGATAGATGGTTCCGAACACACGCCACATCAATTTCATTCTTATCTATATTGAAACTCGATAGCTGAAATCTCAGGGCACTAGAATTTCCGCTCTGGTGAAGCGATTCCATTTATCAATACGGAATGAAGTTAATTTTTGTCTTCTTTAAAGAACATAACTTATTTGTAATTCGATTTAGGATTTTACATCACCGTAAGAGAATCAGAATAGAAGATTGATATTTAATGACTTGTTATGCTATCCTAAGATTTTGTATTTTTAGTTCAATCAAAACTTACAAATATAGGTAATTAGGTATTTTGACCATAAAGAACTGACGATGCAGAAGATGAGAGTTATTGAGCCAAGTTCTCGATCACTTGTTTCATCGTACTTTTTTTTCATACCGGAGAACACAATAGACGTTTGTGTTCATAGACGGAAAAAATCGTTTACTACTGAGTAATTAAATTCTCTGCTTGCTAGGCTTTAAAACAGTGTATTATTTTTTGTCCAACACAAAACAACTAATTTTAAAATCCATATTTAGCGCATTGATCACATAAATAAGTAAGAAATTAATTGCTTGTTTTTTAACTTCTCTTCTTTGATATAGGCATCTATTTGTCGCTGGGAAGGCCTAGTCTTGATATGGATTCAGTATCCATAAATAGTCTGGATCCCAGGCGACATTTCATTTCAATACCAAAGGAAACTAGTTTTGCGGGCTCTGTGTTTCTCATTCAAAACTTTCGTATACCAGAAATATTCAAACAGTTCTTATTTGATTTACTTCATGGCTTTATGTAGATATAATAATCAGAATACATCAAAATAATTTGAAACACTCGTCAGGTAATTAAATGGTAAAAGAGCATGCTTGCCATTTTGCTATTTTATTATAGGTGAGTTATAATTTTATTTTGTTGACATACCTCTGTACCATTTTCATATTTATATACCATAAAATAATAAAACTTTATTTCAAATCTCTCAACATAGCAAAGACCGTTATTTCGAAGTAATCTTTAAAACTAACCCGCGGATTTCAAAAAGATTTCCACTGGCGGATAGGTTGGCCGCGTTCTAATGCAATATTAGTTCCCGTGGGACTTCATCCACGAATTATAAGGTTATTTAAAAAAAATGCTAAGAATGCCATGAAAAAGATTCACTATCATCTCCAAGAATTATGAGTTTATTTTTAAAATATCCCTAAAAATATCATGATGTACTTTTCACTAGCTAAATTCGTCTTAACACAACAGTATATGTTATTATTTATTCATTTTGGTATTTATTTGGCTTCATGATTAGTATTTTTTGTAAACGTATTCATAAAACAATTGAGTTTTCAGACAAGAAACTGGGTATAGAATATGAGTATGAGATTGCAGGTTTGATCTTTGTTCGTAAATGCTTGTGTAGTCAACAAAAATATTTTAAGGACTTAAGGAACTAAAATATCAATTGAATAAACATCACCAAAATGAATGACACCGAATAAGATAAGATAACAAAGCAGGTTTTAGTTTTTGGCGCACAACCCTTGTTTGAATGGAAGAGTTGTTAAGAGTCAACCGCAAAGCATCTATGCTAGCCAAATGTGTTAACCCTAAATAAGGAAAAGGTCAAGACTATCCTCAAATTAATGCAATAATGTTGACATAATTGAGTGAAGTGAAATTGTTAGTTCCAGGAAAGTTAGCAGAAGATCTAGCAAGACGGAAATCAAGTCTAAGAAATCCTGCGGCAAAAAAAATAAATGATAATATGGTTTCATTTTCATTAAGAAACCAAGTACTCGCAGTAAATTCCTACCTCGTGGAATAAACCCGATACCATTCGATAGGTTTCCAAGAACATTTTTTGCAACGCTAGTGCATACTCTGGAATGAAATTCAACTATAGGTAGTTCTCGGAATTCCATTGAGCAAATTGAGTGTACTTACCACACGATAGTGGTTTGACTTTGCCCTCGGCACAGGCAAATGTCATGAGTGAGTGATGGCATACGGGTTGCCAATCCGTCTGCCTGTGTAGAAAATAGTAATACATACATAAACTCTCGCCTTTTTTTACCAGAAGGTATAGGCAGAGGTTCTTCTGGTATCAACCGGGACACTCACATTTCGCCTTGTGGTTCCGTCCCACGATGTGATTGGGGACAAGCCCATACTGAGCACAAATTCCTGACTCCAATCTGACAATTAGTAGAAAAATCCAATATCAGTTTGCCCGACCTTGAATTCGATCCTGAGACCTCAGCTTTTCAATCATATTGTAGTAAAATTGCGCCACGATAATAATGAAGAAGACATATCAGGGAACACAGTTGCTTCCTCAGCAATTAAGGATCAAGGAAGGGCAGAATCAAATGTTCCCTATAACACGCGTTAGATCCGTGTGGCCCGATTATCAGTTCCAATTAATTGTTAACGATCTAAGGAACTCGTTAGTTGTATTGCAACTTCTTATCTTAATTGTCGCCTAGTATGTTATTGCGATGTGTGTTAGAATTGCGATCTATTGGATAATTGGAGCGTTGCTTGGGTTTTGTTTGTAAATGTATTTGTTATTGAGTTTTCCAGCATACGTCAGAAGTGGTAGAGTGGTAGACCGCGTGGCGATACTAATTTTAGCAGGCATTCGCCGCTTCGAGTTACGGATTTAAGAACTATCAGGATCTTATGGTGCTTGCATCTAGCTGTTGAATTAAAAATATTTAACTAATTTAGTGTTTAATCGAGCATTTTTAAAATTCCATATAACTTATCCTTCTAATCGTTATAAAATTTTATTTTTTTCGGATCCTTTCAACACAAAATATTACCTTTACCTTTCCTATTACCTATTTACCATATACATTAAC
Source organism: Hyles lineata (assembly GCA_030180105.1). Taxonomy (NCBI): domain Eukaryota; kingdom Metazoa; phylum Arthropoda; class Insecta; order Lepidoptera; family Sphingidae; genus Hyles; species Hyles lineata. The sequence continues at coordinate 295,601 of JARJEE010000031.1, forward strand.
CGCACCAAAATATCCACATCAACCTTAGATTTTCTAAAATACAAATTCCGAACCTTTTTATATTATTCTATAAGTAAAGACCCGGACAATCCAACCAGTTACATCAAAGCTAAGATAAAATCAATATACGAGCATCGATGTATGGACGGGCTCAAGATACTAGGCGCCTTGTATGAGCTGTCCACGAGCCAATTTCCATCATATAAACTAGATCAGACTGCCAGTTCAGACTTTGCAATCTGTAGATATATTTGATTTTCATTTGTTTATTTTAAATAAAGAACGTAGTCATACTGATTTATTTTATACAGCGTATTACACACCAAAGACGCAACGCGTGTTGCGCACCGACATTGCGACATGACTTCTGCTCAGTTGCCCGGCGACATTCAACACTGTCATAAAATAGTTCATGTCATGTCGGACCGGTGACATATCGCCAACAAAGTTTTTCGACATGCAATGATGGAAGCCGCCGGCTAGGCCTCCAACAAAAAGTTATCGACATGCGCCGGCGGGTTGGCGGCTTCGGTGTGTAGTGCGCTTAACAAAAGATGTTTTGCCTGATTATTGCACACACATGTATGTCATATATAATATGTAGCTAAGTCTGTGGAGTAGCTCAAGGTACTAGACGCCTTATGAGCTGTCCACGAGCCAATTTCCATCCTATAAACTAGATCCAGACTATATGAACATACTTCGTTAAATATAGATAGATTTGATTTTCATAGATCGGTTTTGAAGTAAAGCACCGACATATTATGCTATTAATTGTTTTGTTCAGATGTGATAGATAGCCACAAAGTAGAACTCTGACCTAAGGCCGATTGCAAAAGCCCTTTATGAAATTCCTTAGGGCAATCTTATTATTCTACAGTTGACTTACAGTTACTAATGAGACAGAGAGAGAAGCAAAGATAATCAAGGCATAGGCCGTATATTATTACAAGTACCAAGTAAGTTTGGACCACGTGTGAAGAAAAATATAGTTCAGGAAAAACAAAGCAAAAAAATAGAATCATAAATGTGAAGAAAAAACACGCAGATGAACCTAAACCATTAGTAAATATAAAGCATTATTTAACACAAACCAGTCTTCTACATTTTAAATAAAAGAGAGTTTTGCACATGAAAAATCTATAGCAATTTGCCTGCTGAAGATAACATTCGTCGCCTTTAGCTTGTCCTTAGCTGCCAAGAGCAAGCGTTAAACGGAACGTAACGGAACATGTCGCCATGTCGCAGCGTCCGGCCAACAGTCACGCTACATGCGCTTTGAATTTTCCACGTGGATTGGAACGGTATTTCTTGATCTTACATCTCAATTGAATATTTTGAGGATTTCCGTGTTTTTGTAAACCGATTTTTGAGGTATTCAATTTAAAATATGTAAAAGTATTCACAGAAAATCTTTAATTATTGGCCTTGGCATTAACCATTACATACATACATAAACTCACGCCATTTTCCTATAAGGGGTTAGCACAGATGCAACCAGGAAATTCTAATACAGATTTTTATAGTATGCAGGTTTCATCAGAATGACCCCTTAACAGTTATGTTAAGGGGTCATTCTGATGAAACCTTAACTCGAATACGCACTTTAACAAGTGCGTATCGAAATTTTGCTCGTATGGAACAAACCGGCTTATTTCCACCATTTTAGCCTTAAAATTAATAACATATCTTTAATAACAAACAATTTACATCCTTAATCAAACAAAACTTAACAATACACTGTTTACTGATATTAACCAAACCACGGAACACTGCCCATGTGCAGCCCTTAGTCATTTCCTATTCGAAGACCTCGTAAACAGTTAATTTAATTTGAGTGTACATTGCGTGATTTGTTGCCGCAACCGTTTTAAATAGGTTATCGGAGGGCGCCGTGTATTAAATCAAACTCGTGCTTAACGAGACTATAAAAAGAGATGCATGGTTTCGACAGTAGCTGATTGGTATTGCTTTGTTGTATACATTTATTTTATGGTAATTCGGTGATTTATAGCGGTTGTTTTGAATGAATTTATGCGTAAAGCATGGTGTTTGCTGTTGCTCTTTGTTTGTTATTTTAATTTTATAATTGAAGGACAAACACGATTTATTTTTATATGTTTTCCATAGATATCTGCATCTACAAGAGACACAACAATATATTCTAAAACACATTTAACACAGGAAAACAAAATTACTGATATAATGAATGTCAATTATAGACGTACAAAACAATCATATAACAAATCTATACATTACACGCATATGTTCAATAAATGACCTTAAGTAGTAAGGTCAAGTAAGTATAAAAGTCACAGCTAAATCGGAAACAATTGTTTCTAAAAATTATCTACCAAATGTTTTAACGACAACAATAACTTATATTGATATTAACACAGCAAATGCGATGTACTGCACAGAATCAGCGAATACCAAAAAGGTTATAATATTTTAAGTATTAATTACAAGCACTTAAAAAAAGAAAACTAAATCATATTTTTAATACCTTGAAGGAACAAAACCCAAACAGCGTGAAACACGTTGATCCCATTAAATATGAAATAGGGGGACGGAATCGCTCGAGGGCTATTATTATTGTATTATTACAGCAATAAATATAACAATGAATGGACAAACAATATTATATGTTAGTCGGAAGTTACTTCGACAACACGTCTTACAAGTTAATGGTATCATTTAATCGTTATAGTTTGTTGTTTAAAGGCGCAGGATGGTTGGTTCCGCGGTATACATTACTTTTTATAGTTACGTGTGTGTACTTACATAATATCAAGGTTTAATGGTGTACCCATTGCTGTAAATTTATTATGGACAGGGCGGAAGACGCGTAAAGAGTTTCGACGTAAGTGGTGCGTCCAGTATATCTAGTGGAGTGTTACTGAAATTAGTCAAGAAAATCAGAATTAGAAAAAATCTATGAAATTAAGCTACCTTAATATTTATTTAGAGCCATTTTCACGGTCATATTCTTGAAACTTCAAATGTACTAACGCGCCTACCCTTAGTTTTTAAATCAAAGGGTGTTTGGAAAATGTCACCCTCACACCCACCACTGTAACTCCTGTAAGCAGGATTAACAGTGGCACGCATTGTAATGTCACCGAGCAATGAAGCTCGGCGAGTCTCCGGGAATGTCTAACTTGTCTTTAACACGCAACGAAATCAATGAAAAAGTTATATTAATAGGACGAGTAGGAAATAAATTATTATCCACTTCCATTGCAAAGCAACTGACAAAACAATGAACTAATGAGGCAAACAACCTCGCAAAAAAACTTTTACAGTCGGATAAGCCGGCGGTAAAGCACCACGGATCAAATCATTATATTTAAATGGGACCTATTGTACTTAATTCCAGTAATAGGTATGGCTAAAACGCCGGAAAGCATGGAAGTTATTCTTAGTCTCTACAAGGTCCATGTATACACATCAAAGGGTGTAAACAAACATTGTTAGGAGGCTTGTATACCTGAAAATTCTACACAACAATATCCAATTTACTATCGGCAGCGGCTTTTCTGTGTCCCTGGCATTGTAGAGTCTATGAGCTTGTCTGTCTACGATGGCAAATATAAAAAAGGTAACCTTAATCAGTACTGTACTATACTGTAACAGCCCATATAAGTCCCACTGCAGGGAACGGACCTCATCTACAATCGAGAGTACGATAGACTGGTTAGGCCATATAGTCCACCACACTGGCTTACTTAAATTTACCAAGCTGTACTAGTCGAGCATAGCAACTAGAGGATAAATAAAGAGTATGTGTATAGTTCACTATCCATTACGCTAGAAATTCAATATTCGATATATTCAATAGAAAAGGTTACTGTCGAGATATCAAACACCTATTCTATTTTTGGCACAGTTGTACTACAATATTATTGCAAAGCTAAGGTCTCAGGTTCGAATCCTAGGTGGGCAAAGTGCTAATTGATTTTTCGATTTATTGTCAGCCTAGAGTCATGAATTTGTGCCCGATATATCGATAGAACAACTACAATCGAGAGTACGATTGAGAGTGGTTAGGCCATAAAGTCCACCACGCTGACCTAGTGCAAGTTGGCGGACTTACATATCATAGAAATTCTTGTATAAATCGCTTTGGTATAGAGGTTTCCTCACGATTTCTCTAAAATATTAGTATAAGATTATCAAACACAGAAAACATGCCAAAACACTATCATTTTTAATATGAAACAGCTTGCGGCTACGAACTCATGACCGCTTTATATACATTTCTCATTCTCTCGGAAACAATTTCGGAAAAATTTATCATTCCCTCCGCCCTTGAGTCGGCGCCATCACAATTTATCCCGTAAATTAAGACATTTCTTCTGGTTTACTTAAAGTAAGCGTCGTGTTTCGTATTCATAAGCGTTAAATAAGTCTGTGTTGAATTTACGAATTATGAAGATAGCGGGGTTAGGAAAATCTTGGTGGATCATTTGAGGGTGAATAGATGCTTCTACTATATGTATGCATAATGGTTTCTTAAATTCACGCGAATATTACATATTGGAATAAAACTATTATTTACGCATTTTAGTCCGCCTCGTCACCACCAAAGCTCTAAAGTAATTGAAACTTCGGGAAGTTAAAAATGTAAAAATTAAACCAAATCCGCGATAAAATCCGTCAATAATAGTTTTATTTCAATATGTATATATTCGTGTTGACAAAGAAATAATAAAAAGTGATCAGACGTTGATATACATATAAACTTATTGTTTGCAAAAAAAAAGCAACATACAGTCGAATTGAGAACCTCCTCCTTTTTTTGAAGCTGCTTAAAAACAGGGTAATTCGCAAAAATGGTGTTATGACTTTCAATTATTATTATTCTGTATTTATTATTATGTGTTTTCTGTGGCTCTAAAATATTAATTACAGATTATCGATGAAAATACATCCGTACCATAATATGTTTACAACATATAATATACGAGTATATAGAACATGGCAGCTGAAGATATCCATCAGCTTCATAAATCCGAAAATCATCAAATCGTCGCGTTTGGTGTGAACTGTGAATGAATTCTTAACCACCTTAAACCGCACATCCAAAAGGACATAACTCCATAGTTTACGACTTAATAAACTGAATCTACACGCATTGTTATTACGCAGTAATTTCCAACAGCTCGAGATATGCTGAGTAATAAATAATACAAATACATCTTATCTGTATTATTAACATCAATGAAACACCGCGTGGGGTGGTGATTTATTGCCAAGGGAGAGCGTTTTTAATAAATATTTATTACTTCTATCATTGAGGTTTTTGTTAAAGTACTCAACAAAAATTATTTAATCCAAATCAAAAGTGTATTCGACTCTTTTTTTAAGTCTATCGAAATGTGTCTATATCCAAAATCTATCAAAAATATATTTTGTTAATCCATTAAGAATTAAATAAGTTACAAACGTTTAAAATCTTGCAGTGGGAGTAAAAGAAAAGGTATGCAAAACAAAAGTAGTGACGTCACTAGTCTTAATATGCATTACAATGAACGCGTGTGAGAGACGATGTGAGCGCTATGATCACACTATTGTTTACACACTATGGTACGGTTACAAAGCTGAGGTCTCGGGTTCGAATCCCGGGTCGGAAAAATATTATTGGATTTTTGTATTCATTATCAGCTCGGAGTAAAAAAATTGTGCCCGATATTGCGATAAGCTCGCCCAGTATCACAGGTAGTGTGCTGTGTGTCCTGGTAGCACCTCTGCCTTCCCTATTGGAAAAAAGGTGTGAATCTATTTATGTGTGTAAATGTTTAAACCAGATTCAATTAAATAAGTAAGTACTTACAAATAAATAAAAACACCCAACATTCAACATTTCCAAAAAATAATGCATTAACCATCAAAATTTCAGTTACCCGTGCCAGTGTGTGAAAATACAGCTCCAGACTCATTTGAGGCTATATTGTAAAGGTGAATTTCAAACCACTACTATTCCGTCGTATCGTATCATTTCAACATAGTCTACCTGTTCTCTTTCAACGATATTGGTGAATTCTACGTAAAACTGATACATAGACTCAGTGAACGGAACTCTGTAACATATTTGGTGTGCGTAAAAGCTTTGTGATCCATATGAAACATCTAGACGAGTACCGCATGATATCTGAAATGAAGCATGGAAGTAAATGTTTTTATGATGTATGGACACTAAAAACAATATAGCCCTTCACATGGGCCTATATTATACAGTTTACAATATAGAAAATAAGAAGAATATTTATACATACATAAAACACGCCTTTTCCCAGAAGGGGTAGGCGGAGGTGCCAGGACACTCACATTTTGTCATGTATGTTCCGTCTCACGGTGTGATATGCGACACAATCGCAATATCGGGCACGAATTCTTGACTCCGGCTGATAATTAATAGAAAAATCAAATATCACTTTGCCTGACCCTGGGATCTATACCCGAGACTTTGTAACCATACCGTAGTACCAAAGTAAGAATATCTATATACCATATTAATCTTAATATCCCTTGTAGGACTAAAGATTCTTTCCTATTCGCTACCAATACACTGGCTTATTTACATTAACAATTACATGATATTTCTTTACTCCACCATCATCCGTCTTTTATTTTGGCTTTTATTCAATTGTCTTGCTATGAAATAATTCAATTCTCTCAAATATTATTCAAGCAGGCCTTCGAAAACACCCTATGTCGAAAAAAGTACGCACCATACAATTTCCACACAAAAAGAAGAAGTAAATCCACAGCAAATTTCCAAAATCCTACTTCCACATTGAACGCACCATAAACTTGAGACAGCGATAGACGAAATAAATTGACGTGGAAGTAACCAAGAAAGTACACACATAAACTCACGCCTTTTTCCCAGAAGGGGTAGGCAGGGGTGCCTGGACACCCACGTTTGGCCTAGTATGTTCCGTCCTACGATGTGATAGGTGGCGAGCTTATCGCCATATCGGGCACAAATTCCTGACTCCGGGCTGATAATGAATAGAAAAATCCAATACCACTTTGCCCGACCCGGGATTCGAACCCGAGACCTCAGTTTTGCAAGCGTACCGTAGTACAACAACTACGCCACCGAGGCAGTCACATATATCACGAAAGTACACATACAATTTAAACCCAGTGTAAATCCACGCGGAAGTAACAAAATCGCTTCTCGTACGCAATACAACCGCAGGCAATATCATTAAACAGAACAGTATCGCTGGCACTCAGGAGCGCGATATCACCGCCTATCGCTTCACTAGCGTTACATTTGTTAATAATTCCATTTGTGCGTAATCAGCGTCTTTGCCTCATGTGTCTTGGCTCGAAAATGTCTGTAAATGGAACGCGAATTAGGACTGTTAAACTATTAAAATTAATTATATTTCACATGCTTTTGCATTGCTTTGATGTTATGGAGTAGTTGGTAATGTTATTGATACAAAATGTAACTAAGTGTTAATGTTGTATTTAAGCTACATTTTTATGACTTATTCGAACAATTTAATGACGCTGCGAATGACTACTATAACACAAGTTTTTATTTGCACATCTATGCGTTTTGGTAGACTAGAATCAACATTCTTTGAGGCAATCTTTTATGTAAACATTTTATTACATTCCTTCTCCCATATAGCTAACTATAATTATTTATGAATACTATTATTTATGATCAAGAGCTCACCACACTCTACTTCTAACAAAGCTTTCTCTCTATCAAACCGAAAGAATATATTATGTATCGGTCATTACTATGAAATCTTTATGTGAATAGCTCAGCGCCACTAACAATGTGTCATCGGCTGTCACTCCAGCCCCAACTCAATTACTATTGTACGGAGTTGTTTGCTGAAGGGAAATGCGAACTCACGACCGACATTCGCCATTGTTATGATATCGACAACGTGCGTAATATGCGCAGGAATAGCTAAATACAAATTGAACTCATTCATGGTATATATACATACCTAAACATAACAACATATTACACTGCTGGGTATAGATCTATTGAAAACGGTCTCCAACAATGGATCAATATGGATTATAGGAAACAAATATTTTATACTACATAGATTTTCCAAATATGGATCCTTGATTGGATTTTCCACCATTGGTCCAATGTGGATAAAATTATATCGAAAGAATGTGAAGACTTGTTCCCCGTGTAATGTTGGGTTGAAAGCTATCTGAGGAGTTACTGGCGGAAAATTGTGACATTAGAATGGCTATAATTCTCGAAAAAAACTAACTGAAGTTGACATTTCTGTAGTTTTAATCTCTATGTATCAGCCCACAGAACAGAAGAAGGTCCCACTGCAGGGCACGGCTCTCCTCTGCAATCGAGAGTACGATTGAGAGTGGTTAGGCCATATAGTCCACCACGCTGGCCTAGTGCGGGTTCGTTTTCTTTTCATTGCATAAAATTTCTTACAAATCAATTACTATGGTATGCAGGTTTCTTCACGATGTTTTCCTTCACCGTAATAATGCGTTGCGATTGACTATCAATACACACATGACTCCGAAAGGCAGAGGTGTGCCCTGGGATTCAAACCCGCGACCACCGTGAACATGTTGTCAGCTAATGGACCGTTTTACCAAAAGGCCACCACGCATTTCTTAAGCTAGTTTTAAGCTATTAAGCTTCTATATATAATAGGGAAAAACCTCATTGAAAATAAAGCACTTGAAAATAGCATGTTTATTTTGCCAAATTCATTCCCTGTTGTGTTTGCTTACACAATTCATTTGATATTGTAACAGAAACAACTAGCTGACCAATGAAAAAAGAAAAATACGTGACCATTGTTACATTAAAGAGATCAACTTGTCGCGAAAGCAAACAACAAATAATCTCAATTCCCTGTTTCTGTTTTTCTATTTTGTAAGTAACCTACACTGACCTTTATTTGTGTTTTGCTGATACTGGTACTAAAAAGTTCTAAACTATTGTATGTATAAGATATGTAATTGGCTAAATTGCGAGCAGGTTAAAAATCTCACCTTCAATCCAGTTTTGTAGAATTTAAATTGAACGAAAGAAGTATCTTATCATAAATAACCTAAACCTATATTTACTTGATACCGCCATGCAACTTTAAGCAAATGACAACATAAAATTCAATTTCAGCGTCACAAAGTCGAAACATCTCGCTGCACACCTACTCCTTCCTTCTCGTTTCAAAGTATATAGGCGAACTGCCAAAAATAACTTTGTACGGAATACGGATACTCGCAAACGAAACGTATTCGCAAACGTAGTCACGCAATCTAAACTTGACAACATTCCAATAGTTTTTGCTTTGAAAGTATTTAGTGTTACATTTTTCACCTTCGAATTTTACTTGATTGCGTAAATTGTTTGGAATTGTTCGTTGCTCACATTAGAGACAACGTTCAAACCATGATAATAAAAAAAATAAAAAATTAACCTCAGCCGGATGCCCTATACCCATTTCCTGTTCCTATCCTTTTTACCTCATGCTCCTCTCCCGACTTGATAGGCCGGCAACATATATTGAGAGCCTGTGAAACGAGCGGCCGCGGGTTCGAACTCTGCACCGAGAGAAATGTTTGCGCGGCTCACAAAAATTTTTTTTTGGGTCTGGGTGTTTGTGAATCCAAAAAGTCTCTCGTAGTTCTTGATACCCACGACACAAGACTCGATCTTAGTGTGGGGTCAGGAATATACTCGCATATGTGACTGTTGGGTGTTATTTATTATTTATATCTATGACCTAAACATATACCACACACCTAAATATAAAATAGATTTAGAAAGTCCTTAAAACTATCACAGTTTGAGTTTACAAGTATAATACCTATAATAAATATTTCGATTGTTTATAAGTTACGATATTGTAAATTGGTTGTTCTGTATTATTTTTTTATTTGTAATTTCATTATTTTGCGTCTCATTAATATTACTTTGTGTTTAATTTCTTTAAATGTTATGTTTAGTTGTTCTTTGATGTCATGTCGTGACTACCTATAATTGTAACAGCATTTTTTTTTGTTTTTAAATTTCAATGTATCATTCACAATTGTATGTTACGTTGGCGATCCTAAATAAATAAAATAAACGTAGGTCTTCGTGGGTGGCGTTGATCATTTACCATCAGGTGACCTGTTTGCTCGATTGCCGGACATATCGTATAAAAAAAATGTCCACTGGCTCACAAAAGTTTACATAGCCATCAAGAATTCTCACAGAGACCTTCTGCAAGCAGTCTACATCCAGCAACCTTATGTAACATCCATTAGAGTAAGACGATCTAACTTTATCGATAAAATACAATTAAATTTAAAATATCGCGAATATATTCTAATAAAAAAAATACAATTTGAATTCGCCTCATTACGTGTAATCACAGAACTCACGATCATTAGGGCGTGAAAATTGAAAGGCTTTACACTACGCTTATCAATGAGCAGGCGTTCTGCGTCATCGAAGAAAGGCAATTAGCCGACACCCACTGAAACGAAGTCCGAGATCGAGGACACCGACAATAGGGAAAAATTCCATAACGTTTTATATCGTACTTATGTTTTGATGGATAAAGTTCAATTTTGAAACTATTTATTTGTTGACGTTTCGTCGAATAGAGGGGAATGAAAAAAGTTATATTGTTGAAAGTTTGAAGAATGAATTGACGTGTTTGTTTTGCTACGTATGACGCCCGGAGCACGTAAATTATTTTCATCAAAATATTTGAAGTATATTTCTGTCTTATAAGACAAATCGTAGTGAAAAAAAATAATTCTGATAAGGTATAAAGAACAATAGCACGTCAACAAGCTCACAAAAGTCGTAAATTTGTAAAGTTGGTAATGACCATTTACCATCAGGTTCCACTCTATAAAGAACAACTAAATCTAACTTTAGTTCTACGCACAGCTCGACTATTTCGTCTTACAAAATATTTGTAGTCTCCAAGATATTGAGCGTTATGACGCCCAGACAACTTGCTTCGGTAGCCTCCTTGTGTGCGAAGTATTTGACGCATCCAACTATTTGGACCCGTTCCAATGGTCTCATAAAGTGACGCACTCGTAATAAGCAAGAGTTACAACGTAGTCCTTTGTTTGCCCTGGGTCTGCGTGAATATCCGGACCATTTAAATGTACGAATGGCTATGGGGTCTTAACATAAATAGAGAATATAAAATGGAAATACAAAGCAGTGTTTACGGACGTAGATGGGTATCGATGTGTTGAATGTTAATATTGGTGAAATAAATGAAAGAAAATACTCAGATTGCTCTGAATCGAATACAATTTAATTTCCGGACACACGAAATGCTATAGTATTGTGACTCAGTAGACATAGTTAAAGACAAAGGATCATTTGATTCCATCCCTAATAGATGCGATAAATAAAATATTATTGAATTAATTATCTGATAATGTATAGCCTATTGACAGACATACGCAAAGCAGCGTGCGTATACTGATGTTCTAACGTATTTTTAATTTGGCAATGTTGGTCAGCCCGCAATCAGAAATATTTCAACCCATTCCTATATTCGCACAAGATTAAAAAGGAAATAAGTTAACTTAAAAATCCCAAAGCGTGCAACTTAATAAACATCGTGAAGTGTCCACCCCGCCACGTGACCCTAAATCTGCAGCAAGGAGTGTTTGCACAGGACAGGCGTTCCATCAACGATGTTTGAACGCGGTTGCGAAGATTACCACAAAACTTACCTAGCAAACTTGCTTTTAATCAACTCGAGATATTAAAGGATTATAAGCTTCAAAATTGTGTCAAGACAGGCCTGGCAATGTAGGAAATGTTAAGTATTGGGTTTATAAAGGTTACTGAAATGAATCGGCCTGGCAATTAAGGATATTTTGAGTATTGGTTTGAGAAATTTGGTTACTGGTGCGAATTAATAGGTAAAAGAAATTAGTTTATTTTGGTATAGGTAAATGTTACCTTGGGATAATTTGTTTCAATTTCTAAATTCGGAGAAAGAATTTAAAGTGGTATAGTTTATTTATAATATTTATTAAATTCCTTTTTTGGACTATGCAGAGAAACAACAAAGAAATCACATAATAATAGTAGGTACAAGTGGCGGCCTTATCACACAAGGTAATTTCTTACAGGCAACCATGGGATGGATATTCAAAGAGAAGAAAGAAAGGGCTTCTTTTTATTTTTATTAACATATTATATTAAAATTGAAATACAGGGAAACATACATTTTGAACATACTAGTCTTATTGAGAATTAAAATCCAATAGTGTTTAATATAAACCTAATTTTGAATTCAAACTCTCACACTTCCCTCCTAGCGATCAGAACGAAATACAAATTGTAGAATTTAACAAGTAATCTAATAGTTATTAGCCTAGGTACGCTTTGATTAGATCGAAATACATTAGGAGAACTACATTTACTTTACAAGAGAATTTCAAAGGATTTTAAGGTAATTAGGAGATTTAGCGGCGATGTACATATATACACCCAATAAGCTCAGTATATATATGTAATAACGTAAGGTTTATGGGAATAAATCTTTGAAAACGTGAGAACATCAGGATGGCTATAATACTCGCTTCAAGGACATGTAAAGGGATTATTCCGCCCCGTACCTGGCCTTTCTTAATCTTCTATAATGTTCCCGAAGTAAAATGTAATAAAGATATAATACTACGGACACAAAAAATAAATTCATAACTAAATAAGTGTCACCCCGAAAAAAATGGGGTGGGTACCACCGCAGTGTCTATTTCTCCCGTAAAACAGCAGTGTAAACGCACTGTTGTGTTTCGGGTTGAAGGGCATTGTAGCCAGAGTAACTACTGGACATACTGAGACTTAACATCTTATGTCTCAGGTTGGCGAGCGCAGTGGAATGCCAAGCATTGCTTTGTAATTCAAGGTGTTGTTTGGTTTTGCTACTGTTCATGAGCCGTCGTATCGCTTACCATCAGGCGAACGGCATGCTCGTCTCGCCATTCATAGCAATAAAAAAAAAAAAAATCATTAATACTTTACTGACAAAAAAAAATCAATGAATATGCATAAAAACCTAATTAAAAACTAAAATTCCATTTTCGACCATCAAACGAAGCAGATAAATAAACTTTGGAAAACTTTAATAGAATTATAATTATGCAAATCGCGATATCTAGCATTGGCAGGGCTCTGTTTATTCCAATGAATGTTTGCTGGCCCAAACATAAAAAGTTTGGGTGTTATTAAACACGATTTTCACTTATCTAGGTCGGACTGCTACTTAGACTAATCAAGCGACCTATCTGGAGTGACCCGGAACGCAAGCGGTCATAATGTTTCCCGCTGTGGTTATAAAATGTAATCTACCGCACTTGGGCAGGGTCGTTGTAAAAGAAAATGTTGCAAGGACATTATGTATCACGAAAATGTTAGTTGACGTCATGCTCGGGAACGCCCAAACTTTTTGGCGTTGGGCCTTCATGGTATAATAAAAACATATTCATGCCTACGTTTCTCTTGTTGCAAATTACTTTTTATTTATTTAAGTATGACTTTTTTTCATTAAAATGCACTGTCTTATTTATCCAATTTATCGTATTACTGGAGTATAATTAATTTCCGAAGTACAGCATCAGAATATTCCTATTGTGATTTCGTCGTTCTGTTCAGAATACAAGCGCTATCTATAGTTCAATCAATGTTATTTGAAACGATATATCTGTTTTATGCCCAAAATATTGTTTTAATACATTTCATCGTTCAAACAATTCAAATGGAAATCAATCAACATCGCCAACAAAAGAGCTTGATACAAATGCGTTTCATAGCGGAACTGCATCGGACGGACATAGCCCGCATAATGTAGACGCAACTATCAATAATAATAAATCATTCACGCTAGTTCGTTATTGTCGGAATGCACGTTTGTTCATTAGAGACAATCTTTAATTCGAAACACTGTATGAAGATTAATTAAAATACTGGAATGATATATATATGATGTATCATAACACACCTATCTTTAGACAGGTTTAGGCAGGCTTAGGTAAGTTTGATATAATAAAAAAAATGTATTTACAAAAATCCCACACTTTCAAGTAACATTACCAATATACAATTTAAATCTAATTTGTTGTATGAATTTTGGTTTTTTATTATGTCATATTTGTTGATGTAATTTGTGCACACACCAACGGGGATATTGCCGCGAGTATGTATATAATCTAATGAAGTTTTTTTGAAAATAACATTCTCCATACGGCTAAAAGCTATCTCGTGAAATGAATCTAGTTGCATGTTTGGAGAGTGTAGGTGCATGGCGTGATAAATAGGACACGACATACTTTTCAGGTTATTTGGTTGTATCCCTTGGGAACCTAGGCTGCATCATGAAGATGGATGTAATAGCTTCATGTTTTTTTATTCAAATAGAAATTTGAACATTAAATAATACTTTTCCCTAACAGACAAATACATAGACCTGACCCCTAAGAGTCTCGTATCGTGGGTATTAGAAGCTACGAGACTTTTCGGTCTCACGAACACGCAAACCCGAGTCAAATTATTGTGGGATTCCCAAAAATGTGTCACAGAATTGTTTATTTTAATATTATTTATGTTTATATGTAAAATCTATACTTAATATCACAGAAATATATGTAATGCTGAAGAGTTAGTTTTTAACGGGCTAATCTCGCGCAATTTTAGTTCAATTAAAAAATCTTTTAGTGTCGTATAGGACATTGATCGAGGCAGGCTACAAATTACTTTTTATACAAGAAATACATACTTAGCGAGATTTTTATCCCGGAAAACCTCTTTCCCGTGGGTGAAGCCGCGGGCAATTCTAGTTATACATAAAACCAAACATTGTGATATATCCTATATATTATGTCGCTCTGTACATAATTAGGTCCATACTAGCTAACACTGGAACACGACTCGATTGCCCGGGGAATTATTACCGATATTAAACTTTGTATTCAGATACAGCAACAATACTTGATAATTCAATATGTTTGAAATTTATTGAAATACAATTCAAACAGTATATTAAGTAAGATGAGACAAATATGAAGATATAACTAAATAGAAATGGTAGCAAACAATGGAACTCGAAAATGAGAAAGCATGGCGATAAAGAACAAAAGACCCTTAGAGTTATGGATATTGGAAAATTTAATCAATTGTATATTAAGTTGATAATACTAGTATAATCGAATTGTGAGTCTAAATAAATAGAGTTAGACCGCCCGACACTACTAAAGATAAATTATCCCTTTTCAATGAAAAGATTCGTTAGTTTCATTTGATTTTTACTATCGTTGCGTGAGTAAAATTAAAAGGAGCATATTAATTACAGGATACAATAAGAAACGAAGTTTGTAATTTGGTTTCATAACCAAGTTCTAAAATAACATTCACTTTACCATAAAAAAAATATATTCAGAATTTAAATGTCAGTATATGTATCAGCCCATATAAGTCCCAAAAAGATTTACTTATTTACGCATAAATAATACTAAGCTAATATGACATTGATTATGACATTATCATTCCCAAATAAAAATTAGTCATTACACTATACAAAACGCCCCTGGATATACAATACTAGATGACTATCGCATATTTTACACCACACACCAATTCTGTTTATCAACATAATACGAGTATTTAACTTGACAATAACACTACATATCAGATGACAGCTCTGACAGTTACGAACCGTGGTCTCCAGACCTCAATCAGTTAAGTGGTTGTAAAGTTACACAGTCACTAAAAGACCCACAAGACTTTTATACAACAGTGGAGACGTGATTTATTAATACTACATAATATGGAGTTAAGAGCACCCATGTATACATACATAAACTGACACCTTTTTCCTAGAAGGAGTAGGCAGATTTGCTACCAGGACCCCTATGTTTTGACCTGTGTGTTCCGTCCCAAGATGTAATAGGGGGCGAGCCTATCGCAATTTCGAGCACAGATTCCTGTCTTCAGGCTAATAATGAATTGAAAAATCCAATATCAGTTTGCTCGACCCGGGAATTGACCCGGGACCTCAGCTTTATAATCATACTGTAATACAACTGCGCCACTAAGGCTGCCATTAGAAACCTTTCAATGGTTTATATACCAAAAATTGACGTATAATAATTTTTATGATCATTTATCTGCTATAATTCCATATTAAAATTGGCACCTCATTTAGCGTTATGAAATATTTGTACTTTAATATAGCGATCATATCGTTAATATCATAACTGAATAACATCGTGTTTCCCTGATGAAAATCAAATAATATATTGTTGAAGATCCTATAACTTAGGACCATTGCCATAACTACGGTATAAAGTGACGAATCAGAGTCGATTTCGTTGAGTACCATCTATTTCATTACATAGGCTTCTAAGGGCTCTCCGCCGTTCAACAGGTTTAATTAGGCTATTACCGAAGCGATTCCGGGGATCATGTTTAGGATACTTAATGTGTTTAAAGCTCATATGACAAGATCGTGAGATGCTGAAGTACCGTTTAGAAATACAAGCTGAAGCACGTCTACATTATCATTAGAATCAGTTTGAATGTCCTTTTTGCCTTATGAGGGATCAGTTTTAACTTATTAAGTGTAACTTACAAACAAATTGGACCAGTAACTTTCATATTTTCTTTCTTCACAGTAACTTTTGCAATGAAAAGTAGTCGATGTGTTTACATGTCCGTGGCAGACCTTATGCCAATCATGGCAATCTATTAATAAGTTTGTGTCGAAATACAAAACGAGCTATTTACGCAATTGGTATATTAATGTTAATGGTACATGTATTCGATTTTCATTTTAGAAATAGGCAGATACTGATGTTACTATTCTCTTGCTAATCACGAGCTTTGAATCTAATTGTACTGATCGATTATGTAATCCCATTTTGTTTAACGGTCTAGTTCGTAAATGAATTACAATGAATTGCATTATCAAATTGTTAAATGATTTGTCCCGGGAGGGAGAACATGTAATCAGTAGTAGTTCAAAGTTAAGCATTTTAATACATAACATTTTAAAATTATCTGTCATTCCACTTCAATCTAGCTTTTGCCAGGATTTGCTAGACTTCGTTACTTTTTCAAATCCCCCGTCTTCTGCGTTGTCGGTAAGACTGACTGACAATCGACTGCCACGAACTTGAATTTAGAATTCAGTTTTCCGATAAAAAGACACAAAATTAATTCCTATTCATTTCAGAATCCCATTTGGTTAACATAATCAACAACATCCTGATACGTAATTAGCAATTTATCGAAACAAACGGCTCAATTAATTATTCAAATGTCCATAGATTCGCACGTTAGTACGAAACAATAAAAAATAATGAACCGCGACGCTTTATTCATTTTTCATCCGCGACCATTTGCATAAAATAGCACTATTTATAGTGCTCCGTTGTCATCAATCATGTGTCTAGTTTTGTTTCGAGGTGTCCGCACTAAATGATAGTACAACATAAATAATTCCAGAGGTTATTTGCGTGCTATTGTTTCAAATGAATTCGATTAAATTGACATGAATATTCGCATGTTTTAAAAATAAGCGCACAATTTTGTGGTAATTATGCTTTTGACTGACGTAAGGTCAGGATATTATTTGATTTCTTTTAATAACTAAAATCCTGAATACCGATACTACTGGCATTGGCAGTGATGATTGAATGAGTCAAAAACTTTATAGTTTTGTGGGAACATTCTAATGCAAGACGGACCTTTTCACTAACAAAATAAACATCTATACATTTGCTCAATGAGGTGGTACAAAATGTACCCAACCATTTAAAATGCCGGTCCCACATTTCCAGAAATGTGATATATCATTTAAGACTTTTTACATATTATTTTAATGAGGATATTAGTTTATATACTTTAGGATTGAAATATATTATGTTTCAAGTCAAATTGATTTAAGAACTTTGTTACAAATTATATAACAAAGGATAGCATATCAAACGGCAAATTTCTAAACAATCAAAACAGTGAGAATGTCATCATAACGTAGATATTAATGAACGATAAAGGAAAATCAGCCGTTGTCGAATTTACGTTCACATTAAACAGAACGGTTATCATGCACTTAACTAGCGTGGATAAAGCTATACGGAATGGGAACAAGCAGATGTCTAATTTGTCATACAACGGCACGCAATTAGAGATCGTGTATGTAGATAATGGTGATTGGCGATTTTCGATCAACGAAAATTCTAGTAATAGTGATTGCTTTATACGAAAAAATGTGGGACTGTGGCCTTGGAATGTAAAATTCCTTATAATTGATCCACAGAAAAGTATAGCCTAAGGCCTAAGCCGATGAATTTAGAAGAATACAATTTTGTACAGAAGTTACTTAAATAATTAAAGTGAGCAGGAGGAAAGGGTTTTTGAAATGAACCCACTAAACTTGGGATGGGAAGTTGTATGACTAAATGTTTTTTTTTTGAAGTCCAAAACATAAAAATTAATGTTTAGGCTTCAGAAGTCATACATGCAAGTAATGGTAGTGAAAGCAAAAATATACTTATAGTCTAATAACAAGTAGTACCCACTTAATTATTCGTTTCTATAACATTGAATCCTGGAATTTGGTAAAAGAAAAAATAAAGCAGAGTACCATAAAAGTATTGAAATTAAATTGCAAGTAGAAGATAAACAATTCTTGTGGGATAAACAACTCTTCCTAGATTTTGTAGGGTACTGAATAAAACAGCTTCAGTGTAGCCATTTTGCCGTGACAGTATACAGAGAAAATATTTGTATATACTCGTGTGTTTATAGATAAGTTAAAACAATGCTCAATGGTCTGTGAGTCATTGCTTCGTTAATTGGATTTCAAATTCGTTTAGTACCAAAATGAAAAAAATATTAACATTTGAAAATACTTGTATTTAATGCTAAGTTTAAACTTTGTATTATATCCACAAACTATGACAGTAATATGGAATGATGCATTAACCTTGAAATTTTGTCACGAACACCATTTCCATTGTGTCATAAATATTGAAATACATAATTGTGCGTTTGTGTAATCTAATTACTAACACGTATGATTAATATTATCAAATTCGAACATCGACCAATATTTACACTATATTTTGCTGAAAGTAGTTAGTAAAGTATTTGCCTAAAATACGAATTTGAATTTGTATTTGATACGTGATGCGTGCGTGATTTTAACTTAAACATTTAATTAGCTACATTTTGCGTCGAAACTTTAGGTCCGTGACAAAGTAGATAAAATACGAAGGGAGTACCTGACACCCGAGGCTTTGTGTAGATTACATTGCTAATGTACCAAAATGGACAAACATGTAGGTAACTAAATTGGGAATCACGAATTAAGGATTTAGATACTTCGAGAAATCTCTTTCATAAAACAAATACCAAAGGAATGGAAACAATTAATCGAATATACATTCATAAATCTATAGAAGTTTGTTGTTCAGTTACTGGCAATGGTCTCGTTACTATTCCGACAAACTGCAACATCGCATTATTAAATCCGACAGTGTAGAAAGTATTATGTCCAACGATGAAATTTAAACCAGCTGATATAGATAAACAGCACAACTAGACATTCAATAGACCAAACAATGAACATCAGAATTTGCTTTCATTAAACGGAATGCTACTCACCTTACATTATCTCGGCCCACTAATGCAAGCGTAGGTATAAAGCGGTCTTATTACAGTATAAATTCAGATAACCCTTACTCCAACCCTCTTTCACAAGGCAAAAGGCGGGAAGGACCCGGTAATATAATTCAAGATGTGTACTTAAGAATGAATATGGATGAAACGCTCAGACCACACAATGACAGTGATCTACGATTCCAAAAACCCCAACGGACTTTTGCTTTTAAATACAAACGGCATAATAAATCTTTTCCTGTCAAAACTGTGCCAAAAAGATCAACAACCGGGAAAGTTCTTCAACATTATGTTTCGCTGCTTAACTTTTGAAACGATTCGAAGTTTATGAATTAATTTGTAAGCAATTTAAGTAATTAGAAACTAATTTATAATTAGTATTCGTGTTTTAAAGCGAATTGCCGTTTACTCACCTCGCGGAAGATGTAGGTACCTACGTAGCCTAAACTATATGCTCAGAGTTTGGTTGATTTTTTTATCATCATCATCAGCCCGTTGCAGTCCACTGCTGGACATAGGCCTCTCCCCATGTACACCACAGAGGCCGGTCTGCTGCTTTATGCATCTAGTCACTGCCGGCCCTCTTATACAAGTCATCCCGCCATCTGGCCAGAGGGCGACCCACGCTACGTTTGCCAAGTCGCAGTCTCCACTCCAGAACACGCTTACTCCGGCGATTATGCGTTCTGCGACATATTATATTACCACTTCAACCTACTAACTTATTTATTACTTTTTTAATACTGGTTCTAAATTAATATAGCACACTGAATAAAGATTACGTCAAAACGTTTGAATTCTAGATTTCACAGATTTGATTGCTCGGAATCTCAGGCCTATACATCACGCTCTGCCGATCGCCTCACGTAGGAAAACACTGTGCCTAGCAAAATATTTTTCTTAAGACTAGAATAGTTTAACGAATGAAGGAATCCTGCGCAAATCTAATATTGTTAAAGGAGCAGCAACTGTTTGTTTTACTTATTCAAGTAAATATAGAACAGTCTAAGAAACGTGTTCTCTTACTTAAGTTAGTGCTCACGACACCAAACATTGTAAAGCTGTGGTTAAACTTTTAAACTGTAAAATATTCAGACTGGCGCGTTTGAGATATATATTTTGCTGCAAAAAGTTTTAATAAAAAAAATGTCTCCTTAGGGGTGGCCCTTATATTTTTTTGCCACTAATAAACCGACTAACCATCCAAACAACCGAAATTAGTCGACTAACCATCTAATAAAAGTGATTGCCATCAACCATGGATGTCTACAATTCCATGTAAATCACAAACCCATCCAACACCAATATTCAACTTGGGAACCAACTTACTCGATAAAGACAACTGTTAAAAAATATATTCACTGCTACATTTTTATTACAATAACCATAGCCAAACAATTCACAGGGCAAACAAGTTATTAAGAAACAGTAGAAAAAATACGCCAAATAATGCGGCGTTGTAATTATGAGAACGTTTCCCGACCTCGAAATGTGTATTCCGCACAATAGAATCTCGATCGGGCTTCAGGGTAACAAAAAGGGCAATACAAGGGTCCTCGGTGTGGGCAAGGGTCTATTTTATTGAGTATGAGGAACGTCTAATGAGAATTGCTAGGCTCACGCTAAAATTTTCAACTACCCAACTGCCCTCGCATCGATAAATTCCGTCGCGTAACCAGCGTAGGTTGGCCTGGAATTTGGAATCCTGTGCCTTCATCTATTATACACTTAATTGT
Organism: Hyles lineata; assembly: GCA_030180105.1. Classification (NCBI taxonomy): domain Eukaryota; kingdom Metazoa; phylum Arthropoda; class Insecta; order Lepidoptera; family Sphingidae; genus Hyles; species Hyles lineata. Next base: position 317,015 of record JARJEE010000031.1, read on the forward strand.
ATGAACCCCTGGTCTATTAAAAAGTGGAATGTTTATCGGTTTATTGATCAAAATTAAATAATATATGTGTATAAAACACAAAAATAACTTTGACACAAATATTTTGGTAATTTTCAGTAACACATAATTGACTCAACAATTTGCTTGCAGTGTCTAACATCTACGATATCACACACACTGGTGGTAGGTCTCTCATACATGAGAGGCCATCTGGGTGGGTACCACCGCAGTGTCTATTTCTCCCGTCAAACAGCAGTGTAAACGCCCTGTTGTGTATCGGGTTGAAGGGCATTGTAACCAGAGTAACTACTGGACATATTGAGACTTAACATCTTATGTCTCAGGATGGCGAGCGCAGTGGAATGCCAAACATTGCTTTGTAATTCAAGGTGTTGTTTGATTTTGCTACTGTTCATGAGCGGTCGTATCGCTTACCATCAGGCGAACGGCACGCTCGTCTCGCCATTCATAGCAATAAAAAAAAACACACCTATCAACAAAGATTCGAGAATGTCTTTCTATTCTTCGCTATATTAATTTTAAGACATATTTCATATACCAACAACCAAGTTCTTACAATCCAAACTGTACGCAGTCTCCGAAAAGATTAATACCACAACATTATTGTTACGAGCGATTTCTGTAAGGCGATTTGTTCCTGCTTGTACAAAGATTAATACCATATCATCAGTTTTGATCGTGTTCCGAGGACGATCGTTCACCAAATTACATTATACGAAACTTTAAGATATTGCATCACTTGGGTGTTACATGAACGGTAACGTAAAAATATCATGTTACAAGCTTGGCACGTAAATTTGTCTTGTGAGACGATTAAAATTGCTAGGCATATAATTTAGATATTTGTAATTGTTGTGTAATTATAATGATATTTCGCGGAAGACCGAAGATGCGGTTGGAAAGAAGAGTTGGATGCATTCGAGCCAAAATGGCAAGAGCTTGGAGCGAGCGAGGACAGGGAGGAGTGGAGGAACAAAGGGGAAGCCTTTGCCCAGCAGTGGGACACATTACAGGCTACTATAAAAATCTTTGTAATTATGGTCATGATCTAACTCTAAAAGGGTACAGGACCAGTTATAGACACTTTATGAATTAATATAGGTTTATTTTGATACATCGAGGTTTAAAAACAATCCTACGAGTTGGGAAGACATACATTAATTAATTTTATGAAAACGCCTTGTATGCGGTTTCACACAAATTTTCAGACCTAATTTCCAACTAGAGGTTTTAAGTCAAGCCACTTGGACTTCAGCCAATAAACGAAGACAGGCCACTTATAAACACAACAGTATTCTACTAGTATCAAACTACGCAATCTTTATAGTTTTATTGCACCCTATTGTAATACTTCCTGGTACATTATAGTGATTTTTCGTTCGCCACAATGCATTTCCTAGTTTTACGTAAGTTTGTTCTGTTTCTCTTTCGCTTGAGGTGTAGCGTATCACACTTTCTCATTCTGTGAGTAATGATTTATAAAGGACGGCGTCATGCAAAAACAAAGCACACGCTACTTTCTCATTGTTATAAGAAAATAGAATACAGAGATGTACTACCAACTAAATTGCTACAGTGTAGAGTAGATCGGAAGGTAAGAACGGCATATTTCAAAAAATAGCTTGCTTAACAAGGATTTTGGTTTTCTATTGGGCCTATCCTAAGCTGTGTCAAGGCACAAGGCTTTCGTAATGCGAAGTAAAAATTCGGACCATAGAGACTTGAGTTTTTAACCTAGAATGCGTATCCTTTACTGTTATTTTTAAATTGAAAATTCTATTTGCCAAATCAACAGAAACATAAAAAGACACCTAACAATTAAACTGAGGTGCTGCTTAACCAAACTGCCATCAAAGTTTTGCTAGAAAATTATATTCGTCTTTATGAAAATGGGGCCGATTAGTTATGAAATATAGGATAATAAAATAGATACTCTAGATTTACTATTAAAGTAGTTTTATCACTTGTCAGGTGAATTGTTATTATTATTAGAACATTATATTTTACGCGCCGGTATATAATCGTTATTGGTGTATAGTTGCTATTCTTTAAAATCCAAAGATTAGAATTGATCTATCCTTCATTTCAAAGCTCAAATATTTTCACATTTACAAAAACTGAGCTTCGAAAAAGATAACTACATACCATATCTTCGTACCCATCTCAAAACTGTAGAACAGACTACTGTCACAGAATACTAACAGAAGTCAAGCTTGTGTATGTACTTCACTTTTGTTGCCACACTTAGTACTCACACTACGCTCGGCGTTCGCGCCAGGGCTGTTAACTCTGGCTTATGCGAAAACAAGTATCGTGGTATAGGTCTACCAGAATCTCATGGCATAAAATTTAAAAAAAAAACAATGATTTTTATGTGGCAATACCATCGACGAACAGCTGATTCAAAACTTGAGTTATGTCATTCGATGTGAATATTTTAAGATTTCTATCCTTTCTTAGCGAAAAGGTACAAATTAGTTCTACAATCACAAGTGCGACACATTGTTTACAAGGTTTATCGCTAGATCCGTGAATAATTTGGTCAAATTTAAACAATATCGTCGATTTTAAAATCGACGTCGTTTTAACAAGTAAGTCGGAGTGAATAGTTTTGATACTTCATTTTTTTTTTGTTAGTTTTAGATATGTGTATGTGTTTTATCGTATATTGATATCATTTTTTGAAACTAAACAGTAATGCATTAAATACCTATTTACAGGAGTTTCCAGAGATATTAGATAAGGAACGGTTTATTATTCCTTTATCTTCATCGTCTTCATCAGAAGATTTACAGGAAAAGTATTTAGAAGAAAGTTCTAACTAAAGTGTTAATGAAATAAAGAAGACTGGAAATAAAATTATACGTTTTTATTATACAATCTTGCATCTTTCGTATTACATTTATCGAATCTAATAATTATTTAAATAAAACCGACTCATAATCAAACTACTTACAATTTGGAAATTGAAAGTTGTTTGACTAAGTGAGAACTAACAAGAAGAGAGAATTAAAACGAAACTGGTGGCTCGGTACCACTATTTTTATCTACGTTTTGAAAGTACCAGCGCTCCATCTATATTATAAATACTCGTAAGACTCGTATGTATGTTATAATTTAAAACTGAAAAAATTCTTATTTGCCTATTTTAATTGGCTATTAATCTAAAAGTACAATTTTGAAGTAATTATAATGTTTAAATAACCTTTATACAACATTGATACAACCGAGCGACTTTTCTTTAAACTACATATACTAGGCACCATTTTCAAGGTCTGTACTAAAAATTAATTAAATAGGAACAATAGTTTAGTCATAAATGATTTTTTAAGTTTTTGCCCTCTTTGAACACGCTGTGGCTTTTCTAACAGCTGATTACGTCCAACGCATAGGTCATTCACCTTAAAACGACAAATCTTAATAAAATCTATGCGCTGTTGCCGCTCTGACACAAGTCACACAAATAAGTAAAACTAAATTACTTTAAAAGTTGGCGATGCAAATAAGAAAGCAATAAATACACACACACTTACACTTTCATTACGAGAGCGACATAGCAAAACATCCTGTGCGTAAAAGAAATAGAAATAGGTCAGTATGTGTGTGTGTGACACGTACGCAATTGTAAGTACCTCTAAAAAATAGTTTTAGTCTGCCGCCGGTATCCTTTCAGAACGCATGTAGCAACACGGAAGCTCCTGCGCCGCCGCGCCGCGCCGCTTTGATCTTGCCGATCTCGCGCCGATAATTTTAATTTTGTCTTGTTATTGACACTACTCGTAAATAAGTTTAAGACATTATTTTTTTTTTTATTGTGACAGGACATGTAACTTCGGATAATTATTATTTAGTGTTAGTGTTTCTGTGTTATTGACTGTTAGCCAACAATGAATCGGTCGATTAGGACCTGTACGGTGGCCACCGCGATCTCCGGACCTAATCCCTTGGATTTCTTTTTGCGGGGCTTATTAAAGAGCTAGAAATAGGGTTATTAAGCATTTAAAAAACTAAAGTGGCTAGTTTCGAACACTGACTTAATAACAATTTAAACAATAATAATATTGTCCGTCGCTATAACTTGTACGTTCATGTAAATGGAGGACATTCCAAAATTTAAAAATCTAGTGCACCTAAGTAAATTATGTTGTGCGCGTACTTCAAAAGTACCTAACTACGCGTGGTGACCAAAGCCACGCTGCGCCGGCGGCGTGGCCTTGGCGGCGGCGCGGCGCCACAATAACACACGCCGCGTGCGACGTTGCCAATTTGTTATCTATTCGGATCTACAGGTCAGTGAAATGTACTTACACAGGGTGGTTACGTTTTACTCTTATTTGTAAGCTATTTAGTTTGTTTGAAACAAACAAAATCTCAGTTTTGGTATTATTATTATTTTTGCCGTATCGAATAAATACCAAGGACGTATAGTATACGTAGTGTAATTTTATGCCCATAGGTCACATCAACTTTGTATGTTTACTTAAAACATTATGTAATTTATTTAAAAAGTTGTACTAAAAAAATAATGTCAATTTGAAATAAAAAATAATTACAATTATTGAAAGTATCAAAATATGTTCATCCAATTACCCCAGTGTTGCAATGCGTAAATTCAAATTTCCCAAAATGCCATGAGATTCTGGTAGACCTATAATAGCACTCGCATCGTTTGATTAATTATTAAAATACAACATTAAAAAAAAACAATAACAAAATGAATAAATTGTGATTTTATATACATAGTCGTTGAGAATGTGTATGTCATAATCTAAGATTTTTTTTATCGTTTTTGTATAATATTGGGTATTTTATTAAAGAAATTTATATTCAATTATTAATCTGAAGTTTAAATACAAGTGTAATAACTTATTCATTCGCTCCATCTTTGCACAAAAAATATCACTAGATGCGTGTCCGAAGCGAGTGAAAGTCGCGCTCGCAGTGGTTTTGAATGGTCTCAAATATCGTGTCGGTGAACGCTGTCTATGTGTGCGTTGGTTTAGGGCGCTTTGTATGGAGCTTGACTTCTGTTAGTATTCTGTGCTACTGTCTAGAAGTAATTAGTCGTTATTTTCAATAAGATAATTTAATTCTTAAAAGTGGGTGAAATTATCACAGCTGCGATAATCACAACAATTTTAAATCAAATTGAAATAAGCCTTTGGTTCTGACAACCAATCCTCAAATATGCATGACGTATATTTTATGCGTATGTATTTTTCGGAGCTATCACAAAAAATGGAATATTTTTGTACAAAATTGTGAGCAGTACTATAAACCGGAGCTATTGTTCATCGGTTTGAAATAGCGATGATTACGCTGGAAAGATTTTAATTTTTTCCTCGTTGCCTCATTGGTCCAGTGAAAACGTATTGTAGGGTCCGAAACATGAGGCCTTGATGTTCATATAATACGCTCGAGGAGTATGACTCGACAGCCTCCGTGGCGTGGTTGGTTAGACGCCGGCTGTGAAAGGAACCGGGCTCGTTCCCCGTACCGAAACAAATGTTTGTATATTTTAATGTCTGTGTGCTATTTGTTTCGGGTGTAGTTTTTGTGAGAACGAAGTCTCCCGTAGTTCCTGATACCCACGACAGAGGACTTGGTCTTAGTGCGGGGTCAGGACTATGTATATAACAGTTGGACCTGTTTATTATTATTAATTCATTAACAATATTTTTAATTCTATATTGTTTATATTCACGGATTTTATCGCGGATTTGGTTTAATTTTACATTTTTTTACTTTTGGACGTTTCGTTCACTTTACAGCGTTCGTCATCAGTCACCCGCTCAGTGGCTTTTACAATTAATTTTAAAAGTTAATTTAATAACAATTAATTGATTCTTGCGTTTCGATCTACGCAGAAGGAGCTCACGGTGTCTTGAGATCTGGCAGTTGGTCTTTTGAATAGACCCACGTTTGGTAGCATGGGATCTTGTGCACAATTATGGGATCATGGGAATTATCATCAATGCTATTTTTTCGTAAATTCGAAATCCACATAAAATTTTGAAAGTACCTATAGTACGGATCTGTATTAAGTAACACGTAATCTTACACCATTCTAGTGTTATCCAGTGTCAAACGCTTTTCTAGCTTCGAATAACAAAACATTCTTCTCAAATAAAGAACAAAACAAGCTTGCTTTTCAGAAGTTTGACTCCTCCGATTTCAAAGATGGATAGATGACCTCCATGGATGAAGCGCTTAGTCAACGTTCATACCGAATATCAGATTTAAAAGATGTCTCTGTGTATTGAATTATTTAAATAACATGGGAATAGGAAACATACAACGTTGTTTTTATTGCATTGAGACATTCATGACCTTCGGCTGAGGGTAAGCAATACGGCAGGTCATGGACAGTAAGTAAACCAAACACCATGAATTACAAACAATGCTTGGCACTCCACTGGCAGGCCATTCTGATACTTCCAATAGTTACTCTTGCTTCTATGTCCTTCCAAACGAAACACAACAATGCATTTACACTGCGCTTGGCGGGATATAATGTAGAACTACAGATATAGCTCCATAAATTGTTCACAATATTAAAATCAATATTTGATTGAGGCCCAATTTTTCTGTCGTGAACTATAAAACACGACCAAATTAAAAACGATAGATGCATTAATAAAATTGACCAATAGAATCACTTGTATATTTAGCTACGTTCTTACTTAATTGATGGAAAACTTTCACCTGACATTTGCAAAGGCACTATGCGCGCTCTGCTTCATAAATTGATTTCATTTAGCAGTAAAATGTTTTCTATTTTTCTTAATTACTGTAATGGAAAACAAATTTATAATTCAGATTCAAAGAAAAAAGAAAGTGAAAATTATTAAACAAAATATTCAAAGATTGTTAAAATATGTACAAGTCGAATATCGATAATTAACTTTATAAGAATTTCTCAAAGTTCCGAACAAATTGCGAATAGTTAGTTAAACCGAATTTGTTTCTTGAATATAATTGACCCAGCGTCGGCAAACTACAAAGTTTACAACAATTTTCTAACGACAAATTATGTTGCCAAGGGAAATTATTTATTTAGCTAAGTAATGTGTACAATTGTCTGTGTACAATATATTACGTAAAGATCTTAACCCGTCTTGCTTGCTTAATACAAATTCGTTGCCATCACATTCCTTTGAAGGTCTTGTAGAGACATTTATACTTCTGTACATAAAAAATAAGAGTCAGGCGCAAATTCCAATCCCGACCAACACATGAAATTCTTCAAAGCAAAAAAACGCAGACAAAATGTCGCAATTCGGAAATCTCACCAGAGACTTCACTGTCATTACACTACACTAGACAACAAGACCAATGAGAATATTGTGTTTCCCTTGAATAAAATAAAATTATAGCAACACTCTGCTTTCTACTACTACTGTATTTTTACAGAAATATAATGTGGTTTTACAGTCTGTTCCGTAAAGACGGAATTGAATAGCACCGCCTGGAACCTTAAGGATTCTTATGAATGAATTCTACTTAAGGCTAAGGGAGGAAGCGTAGCGAACAGAAGATTTTATTTTATTTTTTATTCTACCAAATGCGCGTTGAGTGCTCTCTCATTGCAAGTGAAATTGTAAAATCCTTTAAATGCTCATAAAATTTAAAAGGACCACAAACCGGTAAATAGAATGGTAAAAATGCCGTAAATGTTGTGTACTAATTTAGAGGACACACAAGGTCTATCAAAAATGTTATTGTTTAAAATTTGCAAGAAATTTCTATTGAATTGTGATGACTAATGGGCATTCTTTTGTTTCGCATAAAAATTCACCATTTCACTAAACTCTTACATTCCATGAATAGCAATATGTTAATAAATAATAGAAATTAATTGTGATAAATATGAAAAAAAGCTTCCTTTTCTGCGTCTATTTCGATATTAAGATAGGCCGTAAATTAGCCATGACTAGAAAACTATACTTATATGCCCTAACTAGCTGTACCCGGGACTTCGTCCGCGTAGAATTTAACAAAAACTTTATTGTTCTAAAATAAAAGATTTTTTCTAAAATACATGTAGCCTAAGTTACTTCGCATTATGTCAGCTACCTGACAATAAAAGTCCCGTCAAACTCGGTCCAGCCATTTCAGAGATTAGTCGGAACAAACACAGACAGACAAACAGACAGACAAAAAAATCTAAGGTCATTTTCGTTATAGCTATCGTGTATATATGTAGTTGGTCACTTTAGAAACAGACACTTCAATTTTATTTATTTGTAGAGAAGTATAGATTATACTTTACTGTACTGTAATAGCCGATATACATACGTCCCATAGCAAGGCCCGGGTCTCCTCTACAATAGAGACTACGATTGAGAGTAAGTACGATTTTAGAATAATATCTAGACATTCAAAATTGGAATCCCAATTAAGTACAAATATTCTAGAACATTCGAGAGATATCACACCACATCACTAAGCCTACGCCCCGCCGGCGCCGCTCTATCGGAATCTTTCGTACAGATAGAGATGACTGGGTTATTGGAATTGCAATTACTATGGTCTGGCTGAATTAAATTATTCGAATATTATGTTAATGCACGAGGGGCGTGATGTGATAAGCATTCTATTATATTTAAGCGTGTGTGTTTATGTTTTGTATAATTATATTATTAAAAAATAGAATAGAACGCCTCGGTGGCGTAAATGTACTACGTTATGATTGCAAAGCTGAAGTCTCGGGTTCGAATTCCGGATCGGGAAAAAATGGTATTTTTTATTAGTACAGTACATAATTATCAGATCGGAGTCAAGAACTTGTGCCCGATACGGCGTGGTGGACCCTATCACATAGTGGAACGGATCACACAAGCCGAAACGTAGTTGTCTTGGTTGCACCTCTGCCTACCTCTTCTGGGAATAAGGCGTGAGTTTATATATGTAAAAGAATATAATGACTTATTTTTTTATTCGTTTAATACACAAAGATACAATTACATTCGGTTTAATTGTTATTCTTTACTATGTCTTTCAATGTCTCCAATTTTGACTATATGAAACTTATACATCCATTGTTTAATTATTAAACCACAGTTCATGTGTCATAGCTGTTTGAATCTAAGGATTAATATTATTATTAACAAATTCGTCAAAAAAGAAAGTATACCAATAACCTCTTTAATAAAACACGATATCAAACGACATAATAATCCAAGGTCACGCGTATATCTTTATCTGTCGCACTGTTATCCACTTTCATAGTTTACGAGCTGCGAACGGTTTCGTGTCCAACACAACAACGACTTTCAGACCCCCCGGGAATACAGCCTGCTGGAGAATTGATCCCGGGATTGGTATACTGTATAACCTTCATATGTGATATATTAGTTGATTTTTGTTCACAATTTTGCGACGCAACGACGGCCCTGAGGGTTTATGCTCCGAATATAGTAGTACCTACAGATTATTTGATTTTTTTAACACTATACAAATTTTATTATTGTATAAGTGGACTTAATGCTTGAGGCATTCTCTACCAATCGAACCTAGAGTGATACAAAGATGAAAAGAGATAAATCATGTATATTTTCGATGCTCAATTTTAACCATTGTTTTATCGACAGTAATACGTGATTGAAAATATTTTTTATGACAAATCAAAACATATTATATTAATTTGTATTGGCACGCAATACTGATCAATCTGCATCTGATGGTCAATGGCTTCTCAATTTCTTATTAAGACTCTTTTTAAAGGCCCGATAACAACTTATTTAGGTGAAATAAGAATATTAAATAATTGACAATAACCCATAGTATAGCTCAAACATTCTCTAAATCCCAGGCATCGTACGTCATAATCCGGTGAATTTTCGATCAGTAACGCTTCGACTTTCAGCGTGAGGTTATGCCCCGTCGTCGAACCTTGACTTTGATGACATTCGCTTATTGTGTTATTAATATTTTATCATTATTCATATTTAAAATGAAAAATCTGATCTGGATATATTTTCGTATGTACTGAATATCCAAAAATGAATTCTGTTTATGTTTCCCACTATGTTTAAACCTTTTTCCTAGAATAAAACTTAACGCAGTGTGAAAAAAACAAACCACATTTTAAGTAAAACAGAAAAACAATATTCAAATTGCCTCTGTACCAACGATGCCAAGCTAAGTACACGATTATACAGAAATATTCACGATAATGGGCCAGAATGGAGATAATTTACACAGAAAAGCCTATACAGGAATCTAGGCCAACGTATACCGAATAAAAAAGACTGAATAATTTGTTTCATTACACAAATAATTGGGCTAATATAAAAATGTATTTTTATGCCCTAGGATATCGAGGCTGAATTAATATATTCACTAAAACAGCGTGTAGAATTTCTAGGAAACTTGTAATGAGACTCCAATTTCAAGATACTAATAAAAAGGAATAAAATATTTTATTAGTTGTAGCGCCACACTGTTGTCTGAATAGGCAGGCATCTCGCAGGAGATCGACGTGAAGCGACAGTTTTGCTGTTACGTGTTACTTTCGTTGAGTGAGATTACCGGATGTCCTTTACCCCTTTCCTCGTCCCATTCTTTTTCCTTCTCGATCTCCTCCCTATTTGATGAGCGGGCAACACCTCCATAATCTAAGCGTTGTGGATGTTCATGGGTAGCAGTGGTCACTTACCATTAGGTGACTTGTATGCTCGTTCACCGGACCGATATTATTAAAAAGCAACATACAGTCGAATTGAGAACCTCCTCCTTTTTTTGAAGTTGGTTAAAAAAGCACTTAACAGTTGTGAATATAAGCATCGTTGATTTATTTACTAGCGGTATAAGCAATATTAAATATATACATGTAGATCTTATTTGCCGACTGCGTAAGTCTACAAGGAAATCCGTAAACAAATACTTCAGGCTTGGATCATTTCGGTGAGTCACTATCTTTGTTTATTTTGGCTGGAGATGCGATAACAGACTAATGTTACAGCGTAACTTATCCGAATTACCAATACACTTATCGGTTTACAAAAAAACGTTATCTCTGGACCACAATATATGTTTTTATTATAAGCGCAATAAATGGGGAACTGGCTTTGCCCGGATGGCGATTATCGTACACAATGGTGGAAAAATTCACAGTGGTTCACGAGATAGGTTGTACTTACAGTATGTTTCTTTTATATTTCGAGTTCATTATGATTTTGGTTTTAACCGATTGATTTAATTTTAATCTGGAATGGCGTGGATACTCTGCACAGTTTTACTATCATCATCAAATACAAGGTATTTTTTATAATATAGGGGATTAATAAGCTTACGGTTCACATGATGATATGTGATCAACCCCGCCCATAAACATTTACAGCACCATAGAGCATAGAGATGCATTGCCGGCCTCTACGGTGGGAATACACTCTTTTTCGAAGGTCACTAGGTCGTATTTATTCTCAAATGCATTTGGCACTTGATTACAGAAATTTGTAGTACGTGGAAGAAAAATCTGAGAGAACTATACTGCCGTGGATTTCCAACTTCCGAGTTGGTGTGACTTGGAATCACCAGCAGGGATAAGTTTTAACAATTCTTCAGAGTACGAATATAAATAGGATAATTAATTCAGAGCGATGCTACATCTCTTAGCAATGCCAAAAGATGAATGCGATCGGAAAGAACTCGGTCTTCGATGATTCGAACTGCCCGACGTTGTATCCATAAAAAAGGAGATATAGTCTGCGTAAGCTGCAAAATACTCACTGCTAAACGTAGACTTCATCCAAAGATTTCTATAGTTACCTACATAATACCTACCTGCAATTCAGCTTGCTACAACCTTTATCAGTTCATTTCTACTCGTGGGTGTACGACCTACGCAGCGTTGGGAAATTGTTAAAAATGAAGTATGCTTTTACAATATTTAACAATGGTAATTTAAAAACTCTATTTAAAATTCGCTTCGTAGTACAACATAATTCCATTATATTTCGACGTGCTTTTAATGTATTTTTTCATTCCCTCGCGAGTTCTGCTATCTAAACAATGAAATAAATTAATACAACAATGAGAGAACTGAAAATGAGAAATTAAAATGTAATTTATTTTCCCTCTATTACTTTTCTTACTCATACTAAGATTTATTGTTTGAACAGAAGAATTCGTTTTTAAGGTGTTTTCTTGCCTTGGGCGAATTTTCACATTTACGTAGTTTAATAACCTTAACGCGGGGGTTAAAATTCTTTACTCTGTATATGATTTTAAAACTAAGGACTACAGTACATTTGGAGTATCAAAAATTTGTCCAAGAAAATCGCACTAAAGTAAAAAAATAACTAACTAATAGTAATAGATTTTGTCTTCACGGTGATTAGAATGAGAATCATTATTTTTTTTACTAAACTTTCTGTCATAATAAAAGCAAGCATTTTGAAAATCGTTTTGAGTGACAATTAATTTCAGTAACGCTCCACTGTAGGGCGTCGCACCACTTACGTCTGAACACTTTATGCCCTCTTCGCCCTGTCCATATATTTATGTCTATCACCCTGTAATTAGTAACCTTATAACTAGTGTTCTACGAGTGAAGAAATGCTATTAGCCAGAGAAAATTAATGTGGATTAACGACTTTAGCTATATGAATCCAAAAGTCTAGACAGACTAGATATCAATCAATATTTTTGTCACCATCAAAATACCAATCTCTCCAATGTTCTCCTATGCTACAAAAAATAAGATTTTCTATTTACTAATGGAAGTCGTGTCACATTTGGCTGTAACAATGTTGATCATAGTAAATTTCGTTAAATGAAAATAACTGAAATATTCCAACAGCAAAGACATGATCGAGTGAAAAAATAAAAATGTGCATGTATGAAATGTTTTAAAAGTAAACATAATATATCTACAATATAAACATTTTTATCTCCGCAGAGTATACCGGTGGTATTACTATAACTAATTCATATGACATTGAAATGTAGATAGCATTACTCGCATTTAAAATGTAAACAAACACGAAACCAGGTCAATTCTTGGACGATATAAATAATGTGTTCAATCGTCAACGTATTGACCTACATAATAAGACTAGACAATGTTTACACAATTTATTTTGATAATCCGGTACATTCCGAGTTATCGGCGCCAAATAGAATCGCTAAATTATTTAGCAGGAAACATCCTACAAACCATGATAATATAGATAGAGGAGTTCGTTTTTCCTTCCTATTCCTCTCTCTCTCGTCTCTCTCATCAACGCATTTTCCGATACAAGAGATACACCTACGATCTTACTAGAGGTTTTTAGATGATATACAAAATACTTAACAAAATAGTGAATAAAATACGTGCATTTCTATAAATTTTACAAGCGCACATTCTTTCCTCTAGAGAGTGATAAATATAATATAATTACATATTAATCAAACGAAATTAATAATTTTCTACTACGCTACGGAATATGGACATACTTCCTGTAATACTCAAGACATTAGAATAGATGCCGGAAATTTAAACCAGCGAAATACGGCAGGAATTAACAAGGAAGCATATTTAAGGAATCGTTAATACATGGTGAGGTAAATTAAACATCCGAAGGAAGGCTGGCCCCCATAATTAGGGATCAAACATAATACAACCATCTTGGGTATAAACACAAGAAATTGCCAATTTGCAATTGTTTTTGTATTCGCAAGTACTGTTTAGTTTTTCTCTTCGCCCCCACAATGGATTACTGGTTAATCCGATGTTTGAGGAAAACAGATCAAATCGTTAGAGATTTTGCTAAAGTGCTTTGTTTAGCTAATACGACCAGTTACTATTAAATTAATGCGGATTCGCGATATAAAACAATTGCATTATGAATAATTATCAAAAGCTTTTAAAATATCGCAATACGCAGAAAAGAAGTAGGAGACAAGTTGCATAATGTGAAATGTTAATGATGCTGAGCGCAACTATAAACTATGCTTCAATTAGAATTAATTTAAATTATACTTTTATTATTATTTAAGTAAATCAAAAGTTATAACAACTTAAATCTTTAGAGTAAAACAATCAAGCAGAACTGTATAAACTTAATACAACATAGTATGAGATAACGCAAACGTCTGTACAACAATGAAATTTACTAGAAGCTAATTAAAGTCCAAGCAATTATTACTACATTGTAACGTAATTCTGCTAATACAACATCTCAAATTGCCATCAGATATAGGCATTGTCAGTTCAACAGAAGAATAAATTTTACACAGAAGTGAGTAATATTAGTCTGTTTTGATACAATACATAGTGAATCAATACTGGTAATACAACTTAAATCCAATCTAGAAAGTGCAATCAGATCGGATGAGATCGTGAGAGTTGAAGGAAAACAATGTAATCACTTGGCACAGTGCAGAAACATATGGCGTGCAAATGAGGAGGCCTTTACCTATATAGATACGAATTTTCAGTTCAACAGAGGAAGCAATTTCACAAAAAATATAACGATTCACGATATACTTTTATCTGATAAGTGTTGGCAAAGCCATTATGATAAATATGTTAAGTGTTACCCTCAGCTTTCCTATCCTGACCCCATCAACGTTTACCACCAATAAACCACGCCTAACAGCAACCAACATCAGTTCAACGGTACAATAAAACATAAGATATAGCATTTATTTTTTCGTCTTGTGTACGCCTGGTATCGTTTGCTTTTACGGTATCGTAAATTGAAGTCGGATTTACGCCTCAAATCTCCAAGATACTGTCGGTAAATCTATGATTATTATAATAGCTGCTCTGTTTGCTAATTTTGTTGTATCTGTTTAATCCATTATTTTATGTAGAATTTTTGTATTATTTAAGGATTTGTCAGAGCTAGGTTTACTGACATCATCGTCATCCGATGATGGCCATTGTTTAAAGACTTTCAACGTGATTGTTTGTTTCCTCTTGTTTCTTCTACTTTCTAAGACATGTATAGATAGTCTTGCCTATTTTATGGGTGTTCCTCTAATGCTGCGATTACAGTATCAGCCCATATACGTCCAACTGCAGGGCATGGGCCTTTTCTACAGTCTAGAGTAAGATTGAGAATGTTTAGGCTCTATAGTTCACCACGCTGGCCTAATACGGGTTGGCAAACTTCACTTACCCTAGAAATTCTTATAAATCGCTATGGTAGGCAGGTTTCCCAGTTTAAATTGCGTGGTGGGTGATTGCACCACGCTCTAAAACGGTCAATGACTATCATTATATACATGACTCCGGAAAGTCAGAGGTGCGCCCTGGGATTCGAACCCGCAATCATATTGGCAGCCGCGTCTGGTCCATTTACCAACAGGCCACAACGCACTGCAGCTGCGCTTACTAAATGAAATAGAAAAGAAATTGATGTTTATCAGAATATTGTTATCAAATGCAAGAGAAGCACATTTTGTTATGACAAGGTTTTGAAGTAAATATAATTGATTGGCGGAAGATGCAGCGATAGTTGTAACAAGCACGGTTCGAATGATTTCTTCGAATTGCTTTTGCTTTGAATACTCAATGTATACCATTTTCTAAGTTAACTGCTGAATATATTTTCCTTCGTAGGAGTAACAATATTTCGACATTTAATTTACATCACATCCTCTATGATAATTTATACAACGAAATAAATGTAATCAAAATAATTATTAAGTCACAATAAAGATTCAAGAAAAGGCAATCTTGTTTGAGAAGGAAAACTCGAAAGATACTATCGTTCCGAAATTTAATGGCTCCGGGTACATAAACTTAATGATCAAAGGCATGATTACAAATACTAATCAAACCCTTGCCTTTACAAACAGAACGAGGGTGGAATCTAAACACTCGCTTTCCTGAAAATGTAAAACAAATTGTCTTGTTTAAATGGAGGTAAAAAATTCTCAAACCTGACCCAGATTTGCATAAGCTGTTATGATATGCCCGTGTTAACTGCGCTTTGTGAATTTTTGCTTGACTGAGTTTACCATGTATGGAATATGAGTGGAAATTTAATTACGTTTGTATTTGAGAATTATGACTCTAATTTCGCTATGGACGTAAACAGACGTATGCCTTTTAAATTTTTTTATGCGATTTTTTTTTAATGTTCATGCATTATTTCGGTGTTTGTGTTAAACTTTAGTTCACAGTCACGCTTGTCTCGCTTTCCAAACATTTTCAAAACCTCTACAGCCAATTACAACTCGTCAGACATTAGATCGGAACTACTTACTAATACATATAAGGACGCTGAATAAATAAATGTTTGTTCCATTTTATTTCCTGTATCTTCACAATTTCCTTCGTTTTTTGCCAGTCGATATTACTATCGACCACCCACATAATCTTCCTTGACTATTTTATGCCAGCAATATTTATGGCTGAATTACTGTATTCCTAATATTTCTGTGTCCTTTTGGGTATACATTTTCTTTGGCTATATATATATGCCTACTATCAAATATGTAGTGTCCTTTTGCTATAAGCTATTTCACTGATGATAGTTGGTCGCCCATATTTGATCGCCTGGGTAGGTACCACCGTAATGTCTATTTCTCTCGTCAAACAGCAGTGTAAATGCACACTTGTGTTTGGGTTTGAAGGATATTGTAGCCAGAGTAACTACTGGACATATTGAGACTTACCATCTTATGTCTCAGGCTGCCGAGCGCAATTGAGTGCCAAGCATTGCTTTGAAATTCAAGGTGCTGTTTGGTTTTGGTACTGTTTATGAGCAGTCGCTTACCATCAGGCAAATGGACCATACCAGACGAGCACCTCGCTATTCATAACAATAACAAAAATAAAAGTACTATATTGATTAGTGCACTGCAGTGCGTGGTGGCCTGTTGGTAAACGGTCATGACATGGCAGCCAACATGGTAACGGTGGTCGCGGGTCCGAATCCCAAGGTACACCTCTATCTTTTCGAAGTCATGTGTATATCGATAATCAATCACCACGCACTATAGCGGTGAAGGAAAACATCGTGAGAACCTGCATACCACAGTGATTTGTAAGAGTTTCTGGGGTATGTAGAGTCCGCCAACCCGCGCCAGGCCAGCGTGGTGGACTATATGGCCAAACCACTTTCAATCGTAGTCTCGATTTTAGAGGAGGCCATTGCCTTGCAATGGAACGTATATGGGCTGATACAGACTATATTAATAATAAACGAATTAAATTCCGAACCCTCTCGGTGACTAATAGCCGTTTGCCATTACGACAAAAAGCAATACGATCAATATTTACACACATCAATTTTAATACAAACATAACTGATATACAAATAGTTCTGTATCACCCACGCCCTATTTTACTTCCACAAACGTCAGTACATTAACCTAAATAAAATATATTTGTATTACGTGATGCGGATTCCACTGTGGATCGCTTTATTGGTATCCCATTTTAGAAAGCACTTTGTGTTATTACAAAACTTTTAATATTCGCTCTGGATACGTTACAGATCGTAAAGCGATCTGTTTTATTGTTACGCGACCACCAGGGGTTCAAATATAGATTAAAAATTATCTTCCAATATTATTCAGGGAGTGATAGAAAGAGGATTCCATTTTATATTCATTTCGTTCGTTTTTTTTTTTTTAATGTAACAAGGAAGGCAATCTGTATAATTATTCGACGTTGAATACAATGCTTTGACAATTTACATAATACACAAAATTATTACGCCAGGTGTAATATTTTTCTTTATTCCTCAGTATACGTTTACAAATGTATATTATACTGAATGTAAAAATTATTCATTTCTTACGTATCTTCACCATAACATTATGGTTACATATTTTGTGTGCGTATACTAAAGGTAATAAAATAGCCCAGAAATCTTGGACCCTTTAATAGTGTAAACGGTAAGTTACATTGTCCTGAACCCAGTCCCCACGCTAAGATCGGGTTTTGTGTCACGGGTATCAGAAACTACGACTTTTCGGTCTCACAAACACCCAGACCCGTAACAAATACCTGTTTATCACACAAGTATTTGTTTCGGTACGGGGATCGAATCCACGACCTCACGTTTCACAGCCGATTCCTAACCAACTGCGCCACGGAGGCTCTCATCATATAAGAAGTAATATCAAATATTGGCTACTTTAATTCTATGAATTTGTTGTACATACGTTTCGCAGGGATTCTGCAGTATCAGATGAGTGTACTTACCTGAAAATAACAACACAAAGATTTAATAAATCTGTAAGTTTCAAAATTTAGAAATATCTATATGTATACATATATCTAGAAAGACACAAGAATCATACAAGTACACAGTTCATGAATGATGAAGCGCAGTGGTATCACAGAAATTAATTTTACCAAGTTATCTGCTACTCAGGTATTATCTTTACGGTATTTGAAACATTAACTCGTAATGAGAAACCCTTAAAATATTTAAGAAGCAAAAGAGTTTTCAGAAATTACTTAATGAAAATTATAAATATTATTTCAGCCGAAAGATAACCCTAGATATAAATGAAAGTACTTTTTATTCCCAAGATGGCTTCTACCAAGAAAAAATATCAGAGACTGTACTCCATTAAGAATTTAAGATTTCTATCAAACGAACCAATGTAGGCAGCTGATTTTGTGTAGTGTTTCTAATTAATTAAACCCTATTTGTAAGCGGAGTCTATCTCGGTCACTCATCTCCAATTAACTAAATTAAATGGAAATCAGTGTTTGATGTCTTATCCTTCATTACTTGTCTAAATTATTCATGATCCCTTGTTTATGCACAATAGTACACGAGTAAATCTAATAATTCAACTATGCGAATGGAATATTCAATCAAATACACTAATTCGGTTTTAAAAAACGAATTGAGTGACTCAGTGGCGCAGTTGTAGGTACCTACTACGGTACTGCAAGGAGATAATAGATTTTTCTATTCATTATCAGTACGGAGTCAGGAATTTGCACCCTATATATTTTTAAAATGCAATGAATGGCGAGACGAGCCTGCCGTTCGCTCGATGGTAAGCGATACGACCGCTCATGAACAGTATGTTTTTGTTATTACTATATTATTGCAAACCAATGCTTGATATTCCACTACGCTCGCCATCCTGAGACATAAGATGTTAAGTCTCAATATACCCAGAAATAACTCTGGCAACAATGTTCATCAAACCGAAACACAACAGCGCATTAACACTGTTTGACGGGAGAAAAGGACATTGCGGTGGTATCTACCCAGGCGGCCTCTCACATATGAGAGACCTACCACCAGTATGCAATATATGGCGCTAGGCTCGTGATAGGGGATATCACGTCGTGGGATAAAAGACACAAGGCGAAACGTGGATGTCTTAGAAGCACCTTTACCTACCTTTTCTGGAAAAAAGGCGTGAGTTTATATACATGTCATTTCTAAGATACATTTTTTGTATTTTTTCTTCATAAAACATAATCATTGCCATTGCAGATGTTTAGGATAAAGATGCACAAATCCGCTTTGAGAATTATCATCTATGGGAAAAGTATTCGTAAAGTTAACATTCAAATGTCAAATGGTAGCCAGTAGCCATACAAGCACGGATTAACTCGACAGATCTGCCTTCCGGGCACAATTGCTAATGTATGATGAGAATTGGTCCTGATACGTTTGCCGATAACTGCCTGCGGCTGCTAAGCTCTTTCGCTTTGTCAGATTTTCTAATATTTCCCAATACAAATATTGAATATAATAAAGTATATAAAGTGCGTGGAGTCCTGTTGGTAAACGGACAAGATGCGGCTGCCAACATGTACACGGGGGTCGTGGGTTCGAATCCCAGAGCACATCTCTGGCTTTTCGGATTCACACTATAACGGTGAAGGTTAACACCGGATCGGATAGGAAATCTGTATACCATCGCGATTTGTAAAAGTTTATATGCTATGTTAAGTCTGCCAACCGGCACTAGGCTAAGGTTTACTGGATTGGTAACCTAATCACTCTCAATCGTACTCTCGATTGAAGAGGAGGCTCGTGCCCTGCAGTGCGAAGTATATGGGCTGATTCTGTAAAGTACATAATACCGCAGAAAACTAGATTATATTCTTAAATATATCCAAAGCATTTGACTCCAGCGGTGTAACAACTTGTAAAACATCGAGTTATGATTGTACAGCCAGTAATTCATTTTTGGGTTAACAAGGAGCTCGGAACTTTCGGCAATTAAAGGATGAGAAAGTTCAAAGTCGACCCTCCCCTTTTTTGATGCCTATTCGTTATTCCGCGACAAAAATGTATTAAATATAACCGAAAGTAAATTTAACTTCCAACAAAGATTGTACAACAGAAGAAATTGCTTTTGAAACCAGATGGGAAAGTTTAATCCTGTTTAATGTTATACAATGATTTTATTAAACCCTAATGCCCTTTGAGTTCGTTTTGTTTTACTAACGAAGCCTTTTTCGGTATTATTTCACGTTTGTTTTTTCTATTTTGTATTTACTGTGTATTGTGTTTGCGTAAATGCAAATATGAATTACTATGTAACTGAAAACATGCTGAACTTACCATGTCTGGCATAGGAAATGATAGCTAGGCTTCGCGAAATTCTAATTACTTCGACTGACGAATATAACGAATGATTGGTCAAGTGACGCTAAGGGGCCATTCAAGTATTACGTAAGAAGATTTATTACAATTATATACCCCCCCACCCCCCTTGTCAGCAAAAGTAAGCAAAGCTCTTACCCCCTCCCCCATGCTTACGTAAACATTTTTCAATTTATATACTTTTAATTTTTAATGATTCCTGAAGAAGTTATAATTCTAAAAAAATTTTTTTTTGTTGCATTGTTTCTTCTTCTCACCAAAACTACCACCCGGCTTCGTTTTCGGTGGCAGTATTGATATACCCTGTATATAACATATATATCTTATATTTTCTAACTTTCTTTTCATAACATCCCTGTGTTTATCTGGGCAACTGCGTTTTGAATCTTCCTGTTAAGATTGATTTGATGACGTAATCATCATCTAGACCCCCTTACCCACATGTCATACAAAATAAGCAAAGCAAAGACCCCCCCTCCCCCCTATGGTGCTTACGTAATACTTGAACGGCCCCTAATAAGTAAATTAGAATCCTTCAATAATTTTCTGTAACATTTCTATATCAGCAACCAAAATTGCCATCAGATATGAATTAATAATAATTAATACACCCAACAGTCACATACACAGTTGTGAGCCCACACTAAGATTGAGTCTTGTGTCGTGGATATCCGGAACTACGAGAGACTTAACGGTCTCACAAACACCCAGACTCGAAAGAAATACTTGTGGTTAACATAAACATTTTTGTGAATGAAGTTCGCAAAAGTATCTCAATGTTTCTGACTCCCATAATAAGTATCTAAAGGTTTATAATTGGGTGGTTTAACATTAGTGAGGCAATTTTACAGACGTTATCATTCAAATTTATCTAATCATCTCTATTAAGCAACTTGCCCCGGTATTTTTATCTTCATGAACTAACTAAACTAGACCACAGCTTGTTATAAATATTTCCTAACATTGCGCTGAGTTCTGTAGTTGCTTCACAAATGTAAACAAGAATGAGTACCGTGTAAGCAAAATTCGGTGCAAGTAACAAGGTGAGGTTCGTAAATATTTGAACAACTATTTGGAGTGTTGTTGGCAAACATGTGATTTGATTTTTGAAAACAGAACCGGGAGTTTTTGTAACACTTTTTTTATAAAATTATATTCTTTGGTATTTTGATGTATTGCCGATGCGTCTACAAATAAAAACAAATTCTGAACAAAAATATCTGAACAACAACCAGCGCGAGGATCAAATCAGAAATGTTTACCAATTGTTTAGCCCCTACAACAATCGGTGCTCCAATTGCGCTGTATTTAACACATGGGCAGTAATGAGTGATATTCTCATTTTAATTCTGGGCAAAAAGCAACTTGTAGCTGTTTTTAAATTTTCCAACCTGGGGGGTTACTCTATGATCCGAAAAAAGATCGAATGCTCGAACGTTTGACATCCGAAGTAAGTTATAAGTTTTCAACTTCTAAAATCAATGCTAGTCTCTATGACACTAATCATTCATTCCGAACTTAGTCTATGGTTATGATAGAGGATACGAACACTTTGCGGAGTACCTAAGCACATTCGTACAGCACGACGTCCGAACATTCGAACTTCGTTTTTGATCATAGATTAACTCTTCTGAAGTAAATCCTTAGATGAGAAACTATTCAATTACTTTACCTTTAAAGATGCTGATGAGACGACAGATGTAATAAACCGCACTAAAGTAAAAACGTCATTAACGGAAAAGAGTATTACAAATACAAAACATATAGCCAATACTAAGACCCCACTTAACCCGCTACACAAAATTCCCGGAAAGCGCAGTTCCACAAAGCCCCTTCAATTTGTCATAAAGACCGAGGCAATTTGACTTGCCTTTCCCCAACCACTCACTACGTTCCACTAACACCTAGCCATTATTAATATTTTATGAACCTCTTTTTTTTCCAAATGGGAACAAAAGAAACTCAACTGGCAGCTAATGGGAAAATGAATTTTTAAAACAATATAAATAGAAGTTTACTGTTTTCATGCAAACATCTATTGTACATTCGAAAGAATCGTCAGGTGTTTGTTTCGCTTTTTCATATTGTCGCGCGAGTTCTGCTGCACTTAAATAATGAACTGCAACGAAACATGTTTCTTAAATGTTTTGTTTCAACTATGTCTAGTACTTCCTGTAATTTTAAAAGAGCAAATGTATTGAATGTTATGGCCAGCTCCCACATACACAAAACTTAGGAAGTTATACTTTGCGTTCTAGCTTTTAGAGATATAAGGCGGATAACCAGCAAGAAAGAAAGCAAAGGGAATAATGCAAACGTTAAACAGAAACGTACATCGATTTTTTGTTATTCTTTGTAAAAACATGCAATTCATCAATAGAAACAAAACCAATAGAAACAAAAGTTGAAGAAGAACAATTAGCTAACGAGGGTGAAAGACATCTTATTTATTTGTCCTGAAGACAAACAAAAATACACCAGAAAGTCTTGTTTCATAAATTCCATATCAATTTACTATAGGGTTTAAAATATAGGGATGAATGATAAGACGCTTGGTGCTAAATCAATAATTCTATGAATAAAGTTGTCATCGGTTGCCGACATTTGCAAACATCGTAAATAATTCAGTATGACATGAATACGATAATATTCAAGGAAACGGATTCGTGAACAAAGTCCTGTTTACGAGTTCCGCTCATTCATTGATATCGGAAAAGTATCAATGTTAATATGTGTTTAATTATTTTTTAATCGTGGCCGGAATTTACCTTTTATTTACATCATTGTATTGTTTATATCGGAACTGATTTTATAATGCAGGTATCGCGTCGATAAGGGCAAAAACTTCACCTTCGGCTTTAAAATTAATAAAAATATTGATGTCAATGTTTTAATAATTGTAACGGTAGATTGTCCTCGTTCATACGTAATAGTCTCATTTAATAGCCCAGATATCGATATTAATAGCCCAAATGAAGATAACGGGGTTATAATGAAAACTAACCCTTGACGCTTCTACGATAAGGATATTTATTTATTTACACACCTGATTCAAAAAGTAGAAAGCATTACATGAAAAAAAATATGTACAAGTTGCGATCTTATTTCTGTCAGACATCCATGGGATGAATAAACGAGAACGAATGAAAGTTGGGGCAGCTTCAGGTGTGCGAATAATACGGCAGTAAAATGAAAATTGGTTGAATGGACACGCAACGACTAGGACGAACAATTATATTAATTAATTTATCTTACCTCCCTCAGTCGCAAAGGTAGGGCATTGTTTCATAAGGTGATTGACTCTGTGTTTCTAGCATGCAAGTTGTATATGGGTGTACCTACACTGCGACTATGAACGAAGCCAGATGATTGGTAGTTTTAGTGACTTCAGACACAATACAACAAGAAAATATAAGCTAGGAATTTTAAAATATTGTTTTACCTATCATCGTGTGTGGTGGTTAATACATATTTTTAGCTTAAATAATAAAGAAGATTGTAGACCCTTTATTCTAAAAGACGTAAGTAAGTAGTCAAAAGTATAAATTATATATTTGAAATATCTCTAACAAGTAAACATGAAGAAAGGTGAAAGAAAGAAAAAATGGTTGCCTGTAAAGTCGGTTTTACGGGCGAAGATTTTACGTGACAACGTCTTTTTCTCGGTAGAATATTTATTGATATGAATATAATTAAATTAATCACTCAACTATAATTAGATCATAGTTGAGTGGGAGAGAGACGCAAGGCATTCGGCGGGCCTCTCTCTCGTTCGGTGACTCATCGTAACGTTACCGGGCGTTACACTTTTTCATAAGTGACTCCCAGCCGCAACCTAATTTAAGACGTTGTCACGTCAAAATTCGTCGTTTTTTTGCGAAATGTTTAGTTGCATTGTATCTGAACTCACTTAAACTACCACCTGGCTTCATTGTCTGTCGCAGTCTGGGTACACCCGGTATTTAACTATCATTCATCGTAAGACTTGTTTTGTCGTTACGTTATTTTCATTTTGAAAGCAGGGAGATTCGATAAGTATTTTATTTCCAATATAGTACAATACAAATCCCGCTCTATGAAGTGAGGTCAGCCCTTGGTCCCTTAGTAACACGTATATGGGTCACTCAATATTATTATTTATGGCCCAATTTATTGCAAAAGCATTGACTCTATTGCCATTTAGTAGTCTTATTGATCTATTGGCAAATACACAGGCTGAATCGTAAGGTCCTGAATTCATTAGCCAGTTTGACCAAGCTTATTTATTTTAATAATAGTTTCGCTGCCTAATATATTTTTTGTAAGTTTTCTTCCCCTTCTGAATGCCATAATGTACAATTATTCCTAAAAAATGTTTACTTTTGCTTAATTTTGTTGATAATTTCGAAACTGGTCTCTTATCTAACGCCATCAATTTTAACAAACCAAACCTGGCAAATCCTATCACTACTAAAAAAACCCTAGAAGTTATTTTATCATCTAAATATAAATATCTAGCATTCCGACGTTATCAAAGAAATTAACTTTAACAAAACAAAATATAAAAAACATAAGCCAACCCAGAGAAACCGCAGGATAAGTCGCGTGCCAAAACAACATAAACGAACCCCATACTCAAGTAATGGACTGTGGTCTAAGAGCTCCTAATGAAGGGAAGTCTCTCGAAGCCAACATGCACTCCTGCATATGCAAGCATATTAAGACTGCGGTGTCACTTATCTAGGCACTTGCCTGAAG
The DNA here is from genome assembly GCA_030180105.1 of Hyles lineata. Taxonomy (NCBI): domain Eukaryota; kingdom Metazoa; phylum Arthropoda; class Insecta; order Lepidoptera; family Sphingidae; genus Hyles; species Hyles lineata. Next base: position 342,310 of record JARJEE010000031.1, read on the forward strand.
ACGTCTGTAATTACCACCGAGGATATTGGATTCGAGTGACACTTGACACCGCATCTAGCCACCCGAACGTGTATTTGTTGATAGCACCAAATTACCCAGTGATTTAGCACTCAAAGACTGTTAGGTTCAATTCAACAAGTACTAAATTACCATAATCGATTTGGAACGATTTGCAATTTTCTTCGACGGTTGTGTAAGAGTTGAGTCATCTTTTAACGCTTTGGGTGTTTGAAATTTCCGTGCTGTTTTGTATGTAGAGAATATGGACTTAATGCTGCTATAATTTCTTATTTAAATTTTATTTGGATTTACTGTAGATGGTTAGTTAAAAAATGCCTGAAAAGTAAATCAGTAAGAAAGTAGGTGCAAAATTATCAATACAGTTATGTTCCATTTTAGAGGTATCTGTATCTGTATCAGCCCATATACGTCCCACTGCAGGGCACGGGCCTACTCTACAATCGACAGTACGATTGAGAGTGGTTAGGCCATATAGTCCACCACGCTGGCCTAGTGCGGGTTGGCGGACTTACATATCATAGAAGTTCTTAAAAAATTATTTATTTTAGAGCTTTATTTATTTAATAAAGCTACTTCTCCATTCTAGGTTACGCAACAAAGACTTTTTATTTTAGAACTGACTAATTGTATAATACAATTTTGGTATATTTTGTTGTAAAACTCTAGTTATAATTTAGCTTACGTATTATTACCTGGTTAAATTGTATATGATACTCCAGTTTAGGTAGAATATATTGCATCATATTCACATTTCACACAATGGTGGGCGGTACCATAATTTAGTTCCATTCTTGAGACTACGGAGCACTGTGTCGTCTTAACTTGATTTGCCTCAATATTCACATCCTCTGCAATTTAATGGCATTAAGTGTATTCATGTGTTTAAAGAGATGAAAAGAGGTAAGGGCATATAAGGTTACATAAGATTGCAAAAATATGTTAATGGTAAAAGACCGATCATAAAGAAGAAGAGAAAATAGAGAATGATAGTAGGAAATGCAGAACGAATAAAACTAATTCCGACAAATTCCAATATAAATTAATTTTCCAAGATAAATAAGCTGAGTCGGGAATTAAACATAAAAAATACAAATGAATCAAGGAAACACCTCAACAGTGAGTGATTAGATACGAGAAAAGCAGCCAAGATTGCGTTCCAACATTTACTCAAGCATTGAAATGTAGGGAATGTGGCCAAGCGATGCTTCTAGATAACGTTCAGATGTCGAGAATGGACAAGAAAACAAATGATGTTAGCACTAAACAAAGTCTTGTAGGACATAAATGAACGAGACGGTTGAATGCGATGTATTCTAGATAAAATATAATCTGAAAATCTACACATACAAATCGTACTACTGATAGATTCGGAATCGAAGATGGTAGATTTATTGATTGATATATCCTGTTAATTAATTAAAAGTTAATTAGTTTTCATTTATGACATAATATGAAACACATTTTCAATGTGATAATATAAAATGGATATATGGAAATATGGATAATTAAGTACTGTAGTTTATACCGGTGGTAAACTCTTTATAATCGGTTTTTATAGTTATTAGTTTCTAATATGCAGAAATTTTTTAAAAAAAAGCAACAGCTATTCTTATTCAATATCGATGTTGCTGAGTTGGTGCTCACAGGAAGCAGAAATACATATTTCGTTTACAATTCTACAGGAAATTTTGCAATAACAGCCAAATTGTGTTTAATAATAATTTTGTTATTGCTAATAACTCAACAACACATTTTATTAAAGAAAACACCAAGATCCTCTTGCATTACTAAGATCGAGACAATTAAAGGAATAAGCATTTGTAGGTACACATATTCGTCCCGATGCGGTGATCGTACCCTCAGCCAAATATTATGACTTGCACGTAATAAAAGCAGACCGCAACGGTTCAACGATTGGTAGTTTGAAGTTTGAACATCACATGCCTGTCCTTAATTGAGATTGATTCGATCCATCAGTTCATGGCCGCAACATTAGTCACATGCTTACAATAAACAAAGTATTTTATGCGATCGTTAACATTCTCACTGTAAGTGTTTCTTTCAGACATTGGATGACTCATCTATCATATAGTTTGGGCGTTTAGTGAATCAATTGAATGAATCCAAAAATAACTTTGTAAAGAGTTGTGTAGCATCTGAATCAAAGGGTATTTAAAATCGCTCAGCGAACCACAGAGCTTTGTATTTCTTTAGTGGCTTTGAAGATCTTGCTGTGATCCTACGTAGACTGTAGACGTATAGACTGCAACGTTGATTTATGGATTTCTAAACTTATATACTGGGTGTCTCAGTGGCGTAGTTGATCTACGGTACGCGTAAAAAGGTCTCGGGTTCGAATCCCGCGTCGGGCAAAGTGATATTGGATTTTTATATTCATTATCAACCCGGAGTCGGGAATTTGTGCTCGACATGGCGATAGGCTCGCCCCCTATCACATCGTGGGATATACAAGACGAAATTTGGGTGTCCTGGCACCTCTGCCTACCCCTTTGGGGAAAAAGGCGTGAGTTTATGTATGTATGTATATATACTGGGTGTGAAGATCAAGCGTATAATTATGATATCGAATGCATGAAGGGCGAAGATTACTAAAGATTTGAGCATTAATATTTCGTCAGACAGTGCGAGGGAATGTAATTTACGAAATAAAATATGAATATTTTATACCTCGTTATTTCATTTAAAGTTTATTTGTGTTCATTAAGTTGTTGAATTTGAAATTAATAATTATAGTTTTGTTGTTTTTGTCATTTTCTTATTTACATTTACAACGAAGATTATAACAGTAAATGTATTACTTTGAAGACTGCTGGATAATTCTAGTATAATAAACCTCCATAAAGTCGATAATATGACATAAAAAACGCTATAGCCGTTTTTAGTACCGCACCTACAATACTCGAATTATTCGCAACTACTTTCACCCGGGACGGGTGCTAAGTGCTTTCTCCTCATTGTTTGCACGTCTGCATTTTGAAAGCGATCAACAGATTTATACGATTGGGATGAAATTTAATTCACAGAGGATCTGTATTGCAATGAAACGAATGACTGTCGGTATGTTTACATTTGTTAATCAAATTTTGGTACGAATGCAAAACTTAATTTCGTGATCTTAGTTTAATTTAATGCTTTCAATGAATTCACTTAAATGAGAAATTACGTTTGTATTAAAGCTAAAATATGTAGACGTATAACACAAGTAATACAGAATATAATATGCATTTCAAATGTCAATGTGCTCTAAAACCCAGGAATAGATAAACTAAAGGGTAGGCAGCGACTTTGTTGTGCTGGTCCCCTGGCACTGCAGTCTATGAGCAGTGGTAGCCGCTTACCATCAGACGGACCAATAGCTCGTCTGCCTACAAGGCAAAAAAAATTGAACACAATATATTGGATACTAGCTGTGCCCGCGACTTCGTCCGCGTGGAATTTAACAAAAACTATATTTTTCTAAAATATATGTAGCTTAAGTTACTCCTTATTATATCAGCTACCTGACATTTTTAGAATATTTTTAGACCAAATAAGTCAAAGAAACACAATGAGCTCATCCACCCGCGTGTCATAATGCCATATTTAAAAAACAACCTCAAAATTTAAGGGTTAATTTTTTTTCTGCGGAACCCTAATTTGTTTTTCAAAATTAAAGTAGCCTATGTTACTCCCGCAAAAAATAGCTATCTTTCAGTGAAAGTCCCGTCAAAATCGGTCCAGTAATTTCAGAGATTAGCCGGAACAAACAGACCGACAGACAAAATTTTTTTAAAGATCATTTTCGGCACAGGTATCCTGTATATAACGATATGTAGTTGGACATTTTTTTTTTATTTTCACTTTTAAAACAGACACTTCAATTTTATTTATATGTATAGATATCATGCGGTTAAGGTTCACTGAAAATATTACAGTGAACCTAAACCGCAATTGAATGAACCTAGTAAACCTTCCATATTATTAACAATTTGTTTTCAATGACAATTTAAATTCACCATCCATATTGGCTTTTGGAAGCCACTTCAAAACACGCAAACAATTCAAATAAAAAACTAGTTAGCGGAACAGTAACCAGCGCGCTCGATCAAATAATATTCCACCCGATGAACGGCGAACAATTAAACACGACCTGGAATGGTAGGAAGCCTGTGTCACGGACACCGCAGCCTAACGAACTAGTTGTTCTCAAATTTTAAATTTCGATCGGAGTTCTTTTTTCGATCGAATTTCCGCCCCTGAACGGTTGACTTGGCGATCTTTCCGTTCAATTGGATCACGCTTCGGTTTATTAAGCCAAGTTGTGTGACGTGCATACGATTGTTTTTTATCCGGATGACGTCATTAGTATACTCTGACCTAGTAAGTGTACTTGGTTCCATTTCATCTTGGCAAAATTACGGAACTTTCTAGATACGTTAGTCTTTAATGACATTTTAGGATTACAAAATATTTTTTTCAAGTTCAGTGCATGACTCATGCTAGGCGATGCGACGCCACCCCATCCCTCTTGATGTGGGACGAGAACATTAAGGTTTAACAGACAACATGATATACAATAATTACAAGAATGCAAAGTAAATTAGATGAACAATAACTAAAAGAAGGTATGATTTGGCGGCGATCTAAAATAATTTCGTGCACCATAATCATAAATTGTTATACTTGGCCTATTTATATTATATAAAACTATAACTATTTACATACAAATACCGAAATGTTCTGGAGTGGAGACCACGTACAGGTAGGGGAAGTGTGGGACGCCTAGAAGGTAGACGGATTACCTAGTTAAGGTTGCAGGAATTCGCTGGATGCATGCCGCTTCAAATAGTTCGATTTATAGATCATTGGGTGAGGAGGCATTCAAATATTAGTGTAGAAAGATCATAAGCTCCCTAAATTTAGATCCTGAATTCGACAATATTTGCGCCTAGAGACATAAAACAGTAACAGTTTTTGTATCCAAAATGACTCTCCAAACAAAAGGCCGAGTAAAAGGATAACAATGTAAATTAATCACAACATAATTAACGAAATAATTACCTACAAAAGTATATTTCTTTATCCATTTCCAATTACACGTAATCCGATTGGTGATATTGATTCTCCGGTAATTATTTCTTATCAAATAACCAGTGATCGACAAAATGGTATACTTAATTAAGGATGATCAAAGACGTGGGGAATGATACTTCGTCAAAGATTCGGCATCAATTGATTTGAAATAAATCAATTTTATTGCCGGCTACGCGTATTCGTCTCTGGCCTAGTGTTCTTGACAATTATTTAATAAATTGTTTTGTGCGCATGGCTGCCTCGGTTGCGTTGTTGTAGTACGGTATGGTTACAAAGCTGAGGCCTCGGGTTCGAATCCTAGGTCGGGCAAAGGGATATTGGATTTTTCTATTCCGTATCAGCTCGGAGTCAGGAATTTGTACCCGATATGGCAATCAGTCCTCGCACCTCTGCGTACCCCTTCGGGAAAAAAGATGTCAGTTTGTGTGTGTTTGTGTGTTGTTTTGTACGAATCGATACCGTCATTATTTAAACACAATCCGCCATATAGCCAATTTACTGCGCTCGCCATCCTGACACATAAGATATTAAGTCTCAATATACTCGTATCCAGTAGTTACTCTGACTACAATATCCTTCAAACCGAAACACAACAATGCATTTACACTGCTGTTTGACGGGAGAAAGAGACATTGCGGTGGAACTTACTCAGACGGCCTCTCACATATGAGAGACCTATCACCATTGAATCTGCCCTGATTAGGCCCATCTGTAAGAAATAACCACCTTACGTTCATAGATAGATAGAGGTTCTCAAACTGTGTTTGAATAAATGGGTTTATAGAATGGCGATATTTCGGAGTCGGCTTAGATAGTTGAATGCTGTATGTATTAAGAGAGAAAGAGGTTTTATGAAATCCGTTATGGCTTAGGAAATGTAAATACATATTTGATGTTTCTGAGTATGCTACTTTCTTAGTCATAAGCCAATACGGGCTGAAATATATTTCGTATTTACTTTTCCCTCTGTTTTAAGAATCATTATATGTCTTCGTTAGTTTGGTTTGCGAAATAATTTACATAATTTCGTGATGTAAAATTCATCATCATCATCATCTCATCCGCGTTTGCTGCTGGAAATATGCCTCTACTGTGGCACGCCACTGGACTTGATCTTCAGCCAATCGTCTCCATCTGATGTGAAGTTATATTAAAATTATTATGATCGACGGGAAAAGTGTTAATATTATGTGATTTTAGTTCTGGAAGCGTAAACATAATTAAAACTATTGTTAGTACAAAAATATAATACCGTCTCTCGAAGTTTCTGATGCCCTTAGTGTAGTGTCAAGATTATTGCATGTTACTGTTGTGTGTAATTATTTATTACTTATATTAGACATATTCGTTACATTTAAGTGGTCTTGCAACAGTAATAATTGTTTATAGCTTCAGAATTGGGCAGATAGACCCAACATAGCACACACAAAACAAATATTTGCAGATATTGCAAACATTTGGCTCGCCACGGGAATTGCATTGAGACCTCCATTGTCTGTTAAGTGGCGTTACAAAGGAGCTAATAAATTATAACATTGTTAATGAATTTGCTTCTGTAATTTAATTAAAATTTCATTACAAGAAAGACATTTTAACTAATGAAATAAATTACTTTACCTTGAATTTAAATGGAACTATTATAATTCAATGAATTATTTTGTACTGTGTTCTGTATTTTAATGTACTGTGTAATTAGAACGAACTTCATCGAATTTTTAAAACATAATAGGGTAGTATGTATTAAATATTTCGGTAAATTGAATAATGCGGTAAAAAAGTAATACGAGTATAACAAATTTTCCATGCCTTTATAATTTTCAAGTTACTGTGTACAAGTTATTTTTAATTAACTAAAATGATAAACCACGCCACATCAACCTCACGCGAAAACCAACGGTAACAAAGTGTACAGTAAGGCGGTTTTCGTTTTCTCATTTCAGTGATCTTTATTGTCTTTCCTCTGGCCAGGCAAACAGGCTGTCCAATGCGATCCACAGGCCTGTACAACTGTAATTGAGTTATGTACGCTAGCTTCCTCCACTCACGTTAGACCGTTCCCCATTCGTTTGAATCAATTTGCTAAGATATTGCGGGTAGATTTGATTTACTGGTGACTGAGTTTGATTGCGATATCTTTTTGGGAATTTATCCTGGTCCAAGGAGAGCGGGATGGTGTAATTCCCGAAAAATAAATGTAAACTTTCGCTAGTCCATAGTTAATATAGTATATTATGAGGAGGAAAATTGTACGCATGAATAACACTTTTTGTAAAGAATATTAAATTACGACCTTATGTCTTTGATATTTTAAAAACCTGTTGCAGTTGTCGAATGTTTTGTGTCTTTCGAACGACTTTTGAATTCTGTTTGAGCAAAGAATATAGTCTTTAACAAAGAATACAGCGTAATTGGGTATCGTTTATATTCTCTGAAGTCGTCTATAAGTGTCAAGTTACTCACACGTGCCAGATAATATCGCCAAATACACTTACCTGAAACAAGACATAAAAATCAAAATAATGTTGACATTAACACATATTACTAAGAAATAAATATAGTAACCTATAAAGAATACAATTTATTTAGCGTCTACTTCACTTAACTAATAGAGAAGTAAGGTATGAAACATGGGACAAATAGTCAAACATGCAATTTCTGCAAAGATTTGATCCCAAAAAGGCCTCCCATAAACATGTCCAGCATTTGTCTAATTTACAACCCGCATGTCATCCCATTTTGCGTGACCCCAGACGAGTATACTACCAGCCGTAACACTAAATGTAGATTGCAAAAATCACGATACGTGCCAAGGTGCCTTACTGTAATTCCGTTTATGGCGGTAGGTAACCGTCATGTGACGTAATCTCGCAGAATATTGACCTTGAAGATTTATCTCTGGTAAGGTCAGCGCACGAGAACGCCTAGAGGTTCGTTCATATTTAACGCTAAGTTATGACGTTACTCAGTGCGTGTGCACTTAAGATAAGGGGTGTAAGTTTTGATCGAGTGTACCTGAATAGTTTTGAAGGTAAATTAGTTTGTTGGTGGTTTGAGGGCATTACTTCGTTGTGATACATGGTTTTAGTAACTGTTGTATAGGTTAAATATGACCTTTGGGTGGGTAACATTATTTTTAACATCAATAAATGTTTACGTGTCGTGACCTGTAGCGAATTAATAAATGAAAAACGGTCTGTCTAGTGTCGGGAGAAGATAGAAAATGAAGGATTATGGAGCCTACAAAAAGAACAGTAGATGAAGTATACATTTTTTCTGGCAATCTTACGTACCGGAAAGCAACAGTTTTTCTTTAAGGGTTTTGACTCTTTTATACTTTCTCAATTCTTTGCGATGTAATAAATATATTCTTTGTGTGTATCACAATGCTATGTAATGTATGAAAAAACGAACGAATTATTATAATCGGTATCTGAGAACCGATTTAAATTCATTCTATTTTTAAACTGTTTACGAATAACAGTTCTACAAAAACTTGTTCATTAAGAAACTGGCTGCATAAATTGAACAAAAAAAAAAAATGAAAATAGCTGGCTGTGCGCAATGCATTAAAATGCCAACCACGTTCAGCCTATACTGTTAATGTGAATGCTTATAAACTGCACAGTTAAACAAACTATAACTCAGTTCCAACGTCTATAAGATTAAATATTTGATTTAGGATTACTTTTAACACGCCCCAGGCGGGTTTATGCAAGATATTACCACTATAAATTTTATTTGCAAGCCCCATTAGGTGTTATTGCTCTTGTTTGAGCTAGCTAGGAAAATTGAACTACTGAGTTCTTTTTTTAAAATTTAAAGGTTGAAGAGGAAGAGATCTTTATTACCATTAAAACCTCTTTGGTATTAAAACGTATCTATGTGTAGCGCTTTTTCCAAGATTGGTACATAGTTTATACTTAGAATGGATGGATTATTACAAGTATTTTTAACACAATTTCTATTCATTTTACGTAACTTTTTTATTTCCATTCTACTTTTTATTCACGGTTCAAAAATTCAACTAAAAAAAATTTTAAATTTTAAAACCACGAGCAAAATAATTTCAGTTTGTGTTAAAATTTCGTTAGCTCCTGCTGCGATTTTCGGGAGACTTGTTTGATTAATTAACTCGTCAACGGGAAGGCGGGGTAGAAACGCCTGTGACACACCGTGCATACGTATTAAACAAATTAACTTGTCATCCGTTTAAATCGGACTCGATCCCGGACGAAATCTGAATGCTAAATCTTACACGCAATTTTCTTAAACGGATTATCGTTTTATAACTTAATGGTCGGCTTTAGATTTTTGAAAATGTATTGTCCCTTCATTGTTTTGCTAACCTAAATTAACACGTTAACTGTGTAGCTACAGTTACGGAGGCAACTCCATAAGTGCAAACACAAATTGGGAATAATATGCAGTGTTAGGTATAAAAATGACATATCTTATCATTATTTTTTATTTTTATTCATTATTCATTAAAAAATAACCATTTTAACGAATGAGCCGTCCGTGGATCATACACGTATGACCTCTTTTTCTATGCCAATGGTCGTTATTGTCAAATTATTATCTGTCATTATTTAAGACTTGGCAGCATGGTCTTTTTTTTTTCTTTTTTTTTTTACACTTTCTGATTAATTTCGTTGCGGGTTAAAGACAAGTTAGACATTCCCGGAGACTAGCCGAGCTTCAATGCTCGGTGTCATTACATTGCGTGCCACTGTTGATCCTGGCTTACAGGAGTTACAGTGGTGGTTGTGAGGGCGGGACAGTCTCCAGAATGGTCTTTGACCTTAACTGGTTCTTTGCGGAATAAATAAAAATAAATATCTGTCATAGTGAAAAACTCAAAAGTTTTCGTAACGTACTGGCAATCCTTATTTAAAAAGTTCTCCGGTTTTCACGTCAACCTCACTTTTTGTTCGTTGCTCACACGTGTAAGTTGATATAAGTGTATAAACTCACACATGCGTAGAGTTACAAGCCTTTAAACTTGCGAGGGGCTCATGACCCACCGATGGTGCATTCACGTATGGTGAGGATCTCAAAATGCCCCATCGGTGGGACATGCACAGTGAACGTGTTAATATCAGATTGCTATTTGCATTTCTGGTTTTCTAAATTAATATAAATATTTTGTTTTACAAAACCCACTTCGACAAACCCTAATTTCCCATTCTTTGTATTCGGTTTCAAATTTCAACATTCCAGACTGATTAAAATTAATATGTTGATAAACGTATAACCGAGCAAACTCAATTTTAATTACAACTTGCACGTAAGATCCCTAGGATCTTATTGTAATCTAACGCGAACATACTCGCACACCGAGGAATTAAGTTGCCACGCCAAAGACATGGAGCGATCCAACGTGATTTAAGGCTATATCACACAGGACCAGATGTAATCCAAGACATCCTGCATATAGCCTTTGTCTTAGTGCCTGAATTACAATGTATTGTAACTGTGGCATCTTTGCTTTTAAAGCTATGAAACAAGAAGACGTGATCGATGCCGACTAAGAAAATATATGTATAATTATAAAATAATTACGCCATGCAAAAATATTTTTAGTTGCTGTAATTAGCTCACATACATAGTCCTGACCCCACACTAAGATCGAGTCTTGTGTCGTGGGTATCAGCAACTATGAGAGACTTTTCGGTCTCTCACACAAATATTTGTCTCGGTGAGGGGATCAAACCCACGGCCTCACGTTTCACAGCCGGTGTCTAACCAACTGCGCCATGGAGGCTTTATTTTGATATAGATAGGTACAAATATAAATCTTTATATTAAACCATTCTGAAACCACATACATTTCCATTATTCCCTTCTGTCCAAACTTAAAACCCAGCGCGTGTTAACTTCGTTTTATTGCAAACCGCACCAATTTACAGTTACAATATGTCATTATTCGAAATTCGAAACAAAAAACGTCCGTATGCAATTGAGCTCGCATTGATCGCGTTTAAAGCAAGTTTTCGGGAACCGGATCGCTGTGCGGTTTCATTGAGCGTTGTCCGGACAGCGGCCGTATTGTATGCTAATTCCCTTGTATCGAGAACGAATCAATCAAGCGCCATGAATGTTTCAGGCAGACGCGCGTTTTTTTAAACGTTAGGTGCGGCGTTAACAATATGTATGTCCGAGAGGAGGTGAAGTGATCGTAGTATCGATATAATATAATATACACATATCAGGTACTTTAAAACAATTTTTAATCAAATATGGATTTTTTCTCTATACTATATTGCAAATACCTACTCTTAAAATAAAATAAAATATACATGCATAATTGAAAAACCCAGTTGATTAGCCGCTAAAAATATCGAATATCGAAACTAATTGTTAGGAACATATAACTTACACGATTTTTACTGTACGGGAAAAAATCATGTAAGTTCCAATGATTCCTAATATATTATTTAACTACACCTACATCTTCAGTCGATGATTGAAATTAGTAGAATTAATGACCATAAATAAAGGGATATCATTCGGTATGGAAAATTAAGCTTTATTATCTACAAACTTTTTTTATATTACTTGATTAAGTAAAGCTACTGTAAAAATAATAAAATGTTACAAAAAGTTAATAGTCTGGGTCGACGATCTTTTTGAGACGTAAAACAATAAAACATTCGGCTAAGCCAATTAGATCAATGTAAGAAACTAGGTTTATAGCTAACTGTACCCTCAATATAAAAATTGTCCCCAATTGGTGTTACATTGGTAATTCCTTTTTGCAAATAAGTTTCGTACCAATTCGGGTCTAGTAGGCCGATACTCTCGTGGATTGACAATGAGTCATGTGACAACAAATTCACGTTGTAATCAATTTTGACCAATATCTCACGGAACACTTTCTATGATAATATGATCACTACTATGATACCTCATAATATAGCCAAACGCTATAAGCTAGCTAAAAGCTTTTTAAATATACGTATTACTTAACATACACTCGTTAGTTTAAAAAAAAAATCTTTTACGTTTCTTTACTGCTCACTCAATCTCTCTGTGATCGTTCCGTGGACGGAATGTTCCAATATAAAAATTCAAAAAATCTTTCATCGAAAATTCATTTTTGCAAAAACGCCCGTCTGCACTGCACAAGAAAATGACCCTAAACATTACGGCTTTGCGGCGTCCGACCATCACATGTGACTCACACGCTAATTCAAACAGCATTTGCTTACAAAATAAGATTATTTTCATATAGGAAACGGAAATCCGCAATTAAACGTATCTTTAATCGCTTATGACGTTAATGCGAAAATATTATTAGTATTTGGATGTATTGTTGTCGGCCTCATTTGAGAACGTGCGTGGAATATTCAACATCAATAAGTAAAGACATCCAATAGTTAATAGGGTTTTGACCCCACATTGAGATTCAAGTCTTACGTCGTGAGTATCAGAAACTACCGTAAACTTTTTGGTCATACAAACATTTAGACTTAACTTATGGATGGGATCATCGTATCAAAAAGCGAGACCCGACCTTTTGTCAGCCACATTCCAAATAGCACACGTCACACATTCACAGCGATCCAGTACCTAACAATCACAATAAACACAGGTAAAGAAAAAAACATAAGGAAGGGTCCACAGAACAAAATATTTTCTTAAATGTTGTTCGAAGATTTTCGTGGATCTAACAAACATTCATTAGCTCGGTGTGAGAATTAATCTATCTCTCATTTCACAGTCGGCTTTTAACCAATCGGACCACGGAGACTATCACGATAATTTAATTAGATGAATTCATTAGGGATTAATTATACCCATACATTGAGATATTATACGATATTATACTAGATATACTAGAAGGGACATTGCAAACAAAATGTTTGTAACAAAAATGAACGGTACCGTGCCATTCCTTCTATTTCTGTCTCTGTCACGCCTACGCAGTAAAATCATCTTCGCTCTCACTTCATTAAGTTCGTGTGCGTGCACACGAGAATCCTGCACTAGCACAATGCGCAGAGATTTTGTTCGCAATGTCCGTTCTAGTATCTCAATGTACCCAAAGCATATATTTAACCTTTCGTTTACCAAAAAATCTTGTAGAACGCACCGTTGACCGTATCAACTAATAACACTCAATAACAAAATACTCCATGTACCAGGAAATGCTTCGACCAACCTTGAAACTTCACAAACAAATGCAAAATATATTTCATCATATTAGCGATTCCTTGAGAATTCTTTTTGTGATAAAAATGCGTCACTCGCTTATCGGACTTAGTAACTGTGAAGGTCGCGAAAGAATTGCATAGCGTGATAAAATTGATAAGTTTATTAATAATATCAAACCAATTTTATTCTGTTTCCAATCACAAGCCATCGGAGTGATTGAGAAAAAGTGTCCTTACTCATTACTCTGCTTAGTGTGACCTGGTGGCATTGATTGTGGTCGAAATGCTAGTGGGATATTTACAGATATGCAGGAATTTATATTAGCACTACATAGTGACAACAATACATCTGGTTGTTAGTGTAGTGCAAATTAAAAATACACCGAAGAAAGATAATCTCTTGTAATACATACATAAACTGTCGACTTCTTCCCAGAATGGGAAGGCAGAGGTGCTATAAGGTAGTACAACTGCGCCACTGAGGGAGTCTCTGCAGAGATCTCTTATAAATCGTAAGTCCACACAATTACACTGGTTACTCTAAATCAGATCCAAATATGCTTAACATAAAACACGTTGGGAACTGTGATGAATTTTCCTCCATCGTTCTCGATGAATAATCCTAAAAGAGAAAATAAAAAAGCAATTAGAAATCATTTTTTCTATCATACCATGAGGATAAATTGTAAAGATATTTCATATTTGATTAACGCTCAATCTTACAACCGCTATTCTATTATCGAAAAGCGAGAGCCGTGATTACATCTCAATCTTAGAACCATTATTATACGTAGATACACCGGATGATTAGTAGTGTTTACCAAACGGACACAGAACTAAATGGACATAATCATCAAAGCTACCAGAGGTAATTACTCAAACCTCGTTGTAATTAGTGTCGTGTCTCCTAGCGCATACTGTTCTGACTTCTTACACGCCTAATTTATAGATACATGTAATTTGGAGTCAGTAATTGCGATATTTTTTTGTATAAGTTGACAGGCTCTGTGGCGCAGGCGGTTGAACGCCGCCTGTGAAATGAGAGGCCGCGAGTTCGATCCACGCACTGAGAGAAATGTTTCTGCAGCCCACAAATATTTCTTTCGGGTCTGGGTGTTGGTGAGACCGAAAAGTCGTAGTTCCTTATACCCACGACGCAAGACTAGATCTTAGTGTGGGGTCAGGACTATGTTTGTGACTGTTGGGTGTTATTTAGTAATGTGTTACGAAAAACTAAAATTTAAACAAACTAAAATTATAATCATTGTATAACATTTTGTAGAGTTGACACATAGGAACGTAAGATTTACATGAATTAAAGGTAATATTGTTACATTTTAAGTTGTTGTGTCTTGGATTTGGTATGGATTGACTAATGATTGAGGGTAGCTAAAAAAGTACGGTTGATATGTATTTTTTATGAATCATTATTAAACACATTAATAACTGGTTTGGTACATGTTTTACGACCCAAAAATAAAACAGCATTGGTATTTCCATATTTAGATATTTCCGACCAATTTACGAATTTCCATACATCGTTGGGTCCAAATTTGGTAAGCACACGTAATAATACAAAATCGGTTTATTTTTGGCAACTATATAATTGAGCTTACTTTAGTCAATATTTGCAAATTGTGTCCTACAGATATGTGGACTTACAGCCGCTGCCAATAAACAATCCCAATCCAAAATTTGCCATTTAAGATTGACAGCTCAGCTCTTTTTTCTGATACTATATTGCCGATAATCAATCTCAGTAGTGAAAAAACTATAGCAACATGGTAAATGACAAATCGAAAAGTAGAAAACAATCCAGATCAAGAAGCTTATACCCAAATGGAGATTGCATTCCGTATATAAAAGTGAAGCACAAAAATTTGACCTTGAATGACGTTGCTGTTGCCTGCTATCCTTTTCTTTCGCGTGTCAATGAATGAAAATGACTTTTAGTTCATTCATTATCACTCAAAAGAAAAGGATAGCAGGCAACAGCGACTGCATTCAAGGTCAATTTTTTGTGCTTCAGTGTTTTATACGGAATGCAATCTCCATTTGGGTATAAGCTTCTTGATCCAGATTGACTTCAATCAATTTTTTTCTATTGATTATTGGCATCGGCCGTTAAAGTGTATCTTACCTTTTTGCCACTTTAAATGTGTAATTTCATTTCGACATTTCAATCAAACGTTTTGATATTTCGTATTGCATTGTTAACCACATACATGAAATGTTTATACAAACATTTTACAAATATAAACTCAAATGAGTTTTACCGTACATCACGATTATTGACAACATTGTGAAAAGACATACTTATTATCAGTACAATTATGTTTAGGGTAAAAAGCAAATAATGGAATATCGGGCACCGCGCTGAATGCATCATTATAAAATTATAAGTATAGATTGTGGTTGACAAGTTGTTTCTATGGCTATTATGTGTAATTTTAGGTATATCACAGATATGTGAGTTTGCATGCATTAACATATTATTGCTATATTGCAAAAATATATATACAACTTTATTGTTTTTATATCATTGCGGTATTTGAATTTCGAAGAAATATTGTTTGAGTCAAGGTTTATATTTTAGCGAGTAATTTAATTCCTCAATGTTATAGGTAGTAAGTTAATAACATAAGGTATTATATATTGTAATATACTTTTGCTGTGTTAGTTTGTAAATTTTGGGAGTAATAATTTTTAGCATTTGAGATGCTGCGAGTTACCGTGTTATAATCAAGTTTTGTTTTTATTTTCCTAAACCATTAAAGAATTCTTTCGTCCATAGTGTTACGTGATATTTTCATCACAGGTATACTTACCTGATATGTTTCGTTCTATATGTAATACAGTCGACTCCCATTAATACAAACCTGCGATAATTCGAACCTCTCTATAATTCAAAGTTATCACGAGTTCCCTACAAAATCTCTTTATATTTCGAACTAAATCAATACATTTTTATACACTTGGTAATTCGAACTAAAAAATCATCGCTATATAACAAAACGACGCGTTAATTCGAACTCAACGAATTCCAACATTCGACAATTCAAAGTTGCAGAGAGAGAAAGAGAAACTACAAATGTTTGACGATTGCTATTGATTGAATAATTGAATATAGTTCGTGGTAGCCTGTTGGTAAACGGACCAGATGCGGCTGCCAACATGTTCACGGTGGTCGCGGGTTCAAATCCCAGGGCACACCTCTGACTTTTCGGAGTCATGTGTGTGTTGATAGTCAATCACCACGCACTAAAAACGGTGAAGGAAAACATCGTGAGGAAACCTGCATACCATAGCGATTTATAAGAATTTATATGGTATGTAAGTCCGCCAACCCGCACTAGGCCAGCGTCGTGGACTATATGGCCTAACCACTCTCAATCATACTCTCGATTGTAGAGTAGGCTAGTGCCCTGCAGTGGGACGTATATGGGCTGATACAGCCCATATATCATTTATTGAATAATAGTTGATCAACACTTAATGATTCGAAGTTTTGTAGTGTCTCTCGTAAATTTCGAACCATTTGATATTTCAAACACTCGATAACTCGTAATATTTTAAGAGTCCCTCGAGTTTCGAATTAACGAGAGTCAACTGTATTATAGTTGTTAAAATCGAAAATGCAAGTCCAGTTAATGAAGGAAATATTCACACTGTCGACTGAGGAAACAGTTAAATAACACCGCGCGACATTGACCTTGCCAATGACGCGAGGACGCGTCACATGGCGTGTTACAACATTCGTTCACCGGTTATTTGCATCTCTAATATACTTTACTTACATAACTGAAGATCTTTATATTAATACAACTGTCTGTGCTGTTTAGAGTTGGTGAGTCATTCCGGGCTATCTATTAGCTGTGAGTTTTTCTGTTGAGTAGCCTGGGTTGATGCTACTGCAAAGTCTATTTCACCCACCAAACAGTAGTGTAAATGCACTATTGTGTTCCGGTGTGAAGAACATTGTAGCCAGAGTTTACTGGACATATTGAGACATAACATCTTATGTCTCAGGATGGCGAGCGCTGTGGAATCTCAATCATTGCTTTGTAATTGTTGTTGTTTGGTTTTGCTACTGTCCATGGACGGTCGTTTCGCTTACCACCAGGCGAATGGCATGCTCGTCTGGCCATTCATAGCAATAACAAAGTTCTGTCAATCCCTCACACACAAAAAATATTCTATATGCAAGAAGAAAGTTGTTGGTGTTTATTGTGTTATTATTGATGAATGATGACCCAGCTAATTAAATATCAGCAGTGTTTATTTACGGAATAGAAATGTTTTCATTTGTAATTTAATCTCGTTTACATATTAAATACATTCGAAAATGATGCTGCAATAAATTACAGCTTATTTAACGGTTTGCATCCAGTAGGCTTCAATGTTAACATACATATTTTTATTAAGAGAACCTTTAAACGCAATATTATTGAGAAATTCAAAATACCGTATGCCTTCACCTGTATTGCTTAAATCAATGAGTCAACAAACAAATGACGTCATACGTTTCCAATCAATGGGGAGTGAAGTCATGTGTTTTTATTCAGTCATATATTAAAGTAACCTGTTGTAATTTCCAAGATTCGGACCACAAATGTAAATATAAATATTAATATTGCGTCAACTGAAGATGTTTATGGGTTACTCAGTATAAGTTCTGTGAATTACTTCTATCATGCTATGAGACAATTTGGTTAGGTCATACTCAATAAAAAATACGAGAGGAATACAGAACCGCTTTTTGAAAGAGCAAGGCCTTGCTTCAGCTCGTTAAAACTAAAGTTAATGGGTCGACTCGACCTATCTGTAAATTTGTAAGTATTGTAGTCAATTTGTTAATATTTATCAGCCCATATACGTCCCACTGTAGGGGCCTTCTTTACTGTGGGATTGGGAGGGATTGGGCCCTATAGTCTACTGAATAAAAGTTCTTGCAGATCGCTACGGTATGCAGTGTTTTCATTCACATTAATTATAGTGAATGCACACATGACTCCGAAAAGACAGAGGTGTGCTCTGGAGTTTAATCCTGCGACCACCTAAATGATTTGTCAGTGGAACAAAACAAGCAACTATTTTGCGTGTCAAGTAAAGAGACGATTAATGGTCGCTTAATGGTCCCTGAGGACGGCCTATGGTCACCAACGGATTTCCTGTGACTGTAGAGGGATGGGAGAGATTTTTACGAAACCGCCATGAACTTGATACATTTAAGGACTTTGAACCTATGACCGTAAGTTAATGATATCTCGTAAACAACTAAACCATGATCTTATTACGTCAACATTGGCAATGAATAAAGTTTCCGAAAAGTCAAGTCAGCCTTGTAATCTTTACAAAAAGTGGGTCATTGTCGGTTCAGAAATGAACTATGGCGCGCTCCAGTTATATCGCCGAACTGAGTTTTACGCGGAATCACACAATAACTTCGAGGAAATAAGGACAAAATAAACTGCAACATGGATTTTACGTGTTAAATTAACTTAATTTTGAATGTGTGTTGTCAACCGTAAGATATTCATCATCATCATCGGTTGGAGGGCGTCCTACACTACGCTTGCTTGTAAGATATTGGGTTTGATATACATACAGGGTATATCAAGACTGCTACCGAAAACGAAGCCGGGTGGTAGTTTAAACGACTACAAACACAATGCAACAGAAAATGTTGGAAAAAAAAGCGACAATTTTTTTTTGTAATTTTTTTTTACAATGTCCTATTTGGGTGGTAAATACATTTTTTCGTAAAATAATAGTGTATACCCTTTTATTTATAAAGACTCTAAGGTATAAAAGAGTTTAAATTATTATTTTAGCAAAAACTATGGATTTACCACCCAAAAATGACGATATTAAAAAAATGATTAAAAAAAATTGTCGCGCTTCTTAGCAAAATTTTTAGTTGCATTGTGTTTGTAGTCACTAAAACTACCACCCGGCTTCGTTTTCGGTAGCAGTCTTGAGATACCCGGTATGTACATATATCAAAATCTATGACCACCTCCATTAAATGTGATTTACATTTCTTAGCTTCGCAAATTCAATTTAGTAAATAATATCTCAAAAGGATAAATCGGACAGTTAATTAAAATCAACACCTTGACGATACTTATAACCAAAGCATAACATAACTGTTATTTTTAGAAGACTCTGTCATACCTTAGTTTCCTCTTAACATCTTCCTTGAGTCAGTATATTAAATTGAAAAATATGAATGAACAGGCAAACCACAAATTTATATTTAAAAGCAAACCAATATTTTTATTGTTTGCAGCATTCACGGCCCTTGTAAATGTAGACTGTTATTTACATAGTGTGTTTATTTTTGTTTTAATATTACTCAATCATTCACAAATAAAGTTAATTGAAATGCTGAAACTGTTGTCCGTTTACAAATACTTCCATGAATTGTGGCATTTATTTATGCTTTATACAAATGGTGCTTTAAGTGAGCAATAGTCCACGTAACTGCATAATCGTCACGCCCGGATATAGGGGTAGGCAGAGATTACCACTTTGCTCGATCCTGACATTACTTTCGCTTCATCTACTTTTATCAATCTCTTCATGAATTCTCGTCAATTCAGGGAACTTTTGACCTGACCCTTATTGAGGGTATCACCAATTTGGATGGTGTAGGTTCGGTGAAGTCGACCCTTAGTCTTCTTTCATCCATACTCTCTACAAGTCCAAACTCGATTATTCTTAATATGCTATCTTTTTTATTACTATTT
The DNA here is from genome assembly GCA_030180105.1 of Hyles lineata. Taxonomy (NCBI): domain Eukaryota; kingdom Metazoa; phylum Arthropoda; class Insecta; order Lepidoptera; family Sphingidae; genus Hyles; species Hyles lineata. The sequence continues at coordinate 362,333 of JARJEE010000031.1, forward strand.
TTTAAACTGGCCTGGCATTGTTGTGGCAGCGTTATCACTAACATTGCGCCTGATGGTAAGCGCGAATGCTGTCCAGGCAGAGTATCGAATGGCTTCAGACGACAGTCTCAAGACATCCGATACAATCTTCATTGAGTTAGTCTTACATAGACGTATTACTATTTTATGAATTGCCGGTATTGGGATATTAGTAAATGCTCGGACAGGACCTCTATATACATTAGTTAAAAACCAATAATAGCGTCCCATATCAATTTTCCTGCTTACCCATATATCTATCAACCATAATTGGGTCCATCTGTAAGAAATAACCACCTTACGTCTATAGATAGATGTAAGAAATTAGAAATTACCTAGTGTGATAACTTGAACTAACTTGTTATTATTATTGTGTAATTTTTATTGTTATATGTTATTATTATTGTGTAATACCTGTATAGTGCAATAAAGGATTACAACAAAATAATAAATACCCTATTTACCGTACACTGCTCGTACCCACAAATGGATTGTAGTTATTTTGAAGTACCTATATATTGTAAGTGCGTGGTGGCCTGATGGCAACGGACCAGACGTTGCTGCCATCATGTACGGTGGTAGCAGTCCCAAATCCCCTAGGATTTAAGAAGTACTGTGTGTATTGATATTCAATCACTACAATGATTAAGCAAACATCGAGAAGAAACCTGCATGCCATAGCGATTTGTAAGAATTTCTATGGTACGTAAAGTTCGCCAACCCGCACTAAGCCAGCGTGGTGGCCTAAACACTCTCAATTCTTCTCTCGATTATAGAGGAGCCCTGCAGTTTATTATTATTATTTCCAACAATTGTTTCCTGCATTGAGACGTATATGGGCTGATGTCATAACGTACAAGCATAAAAAATGTTTGATGTACAAAAAACGTAAAAAACTTGATAAGCCAAAACTCACAAGTCATTTTAATAATCCCTTTAGTCCGGCATTATGGCTGATTATGTTGTTTGCAAGTAATTTAATATAATCTCCTTGCTTGCATATAATTTACTGCTGATACGTCATAACAGTTGTCTAAACAAGATTAGCTGAGATCCGTTAAACCGTGCCTGGTCTACCGGCCCTATTATCTTGGTAAATAACTTTTATAATGACAGAGTTATACAGGCACTTTGAAACGTGAGGCCGCGGGTTCGATCCCTGCACGGAGACAAATATTTGAATGATCCACAGGTATTCGAAGCCTCTCGTAATTCCTGATACCCACGATACAAGACTCTATCATAGTGTGAGGTCAGGACTTTGCATATTTATTTATTTACTAGCCTTGAGCCGTAGAACTCACAGTTACACGAGCCTGTGTAGTTATAAAAAAATGAATAAATATTAGAGCTTTCTTTTTCTGTCCATCCACGATTATTTTAACTGGTGCCAGGATTCGCTTCCCTAAATGTATAGTGTAGAAAAATATTAAGACTAGATATAGTCCCAACTGTCCCACTGCAGGGCACGGGCCTCCTTTACAATCAAGAGGGTATATTCACAGAACAGATGAATATAGGGTATATTATAGGTATATTTAAATTCCTATAATATAATGACCGAAATTTTAATACATTCTTAACTAAGAAATATTTTACTGCAAAGCGATATTATTGGACGAGAACAAAACTTGCACATAAGCGCCTCGCAATCTGAAAAATAGGGGCAGAAAAGTCCGAGTAAAACCCGATCTTCCGACCAGGAAACTAGGATTTCGCTTTCTTGCAAATATTGTATCACATTTTACGTGAGGCGGCGATATGCAGCAGGTAAATCTGCCTTTTTGTATGACTTTATTGCATACTTACGTATGGCAAGAGGCAAATATAAATTTAATACATACATAGGTACTGTATGTCTTTATTACATAGGGAAGAGACAAATAGAACTTTAATACATAGTTATTTGCCTTATTACTGGTGATAGGTCTGCCTCATACGTGAGAGGCCACCTGGGTAGGTACTACTGCAACGTATATATCTCCAAACAGCAGTGTAAACGTACTGTTATATTCCGGTTTGAAGGACTTTGTAGCCAGAATAATTACTCTACATATTGATTATTATCATCAGGCGAATGGCATGCACGCCATTCATAACTATAAAAAAGTGCTTTCAATCCATCATAAATAAATCAGCACCAATCCTTTCGACTTATTCAAATGTTTTTTTTTTTATCAAATTTCGAGAGGCTACTAATTAATAGAAAAAAAAAGAACACGTGTCCAAACTATTGCACAAGAAGAAGAATTTTTACAAACAATTCAGTGCGCGTTTTTGCTAGACCCCAGTTCAAACCCGTTCAAATAATGACCACGCCGTTATTTACCGCAATGATTGCTTCCGGCACGCATTCGCAACTTGCTTATGTCTGAAGATCTAGGTGTACTGGCGGGCTACTCTGTACATCGACACGATGACGAATGTTCGAACATCGCACGTAAAACTGTACGACTATACCTAAATACTTTACAAAATGTTCAAATCCTGTATCGTACGTCGTAATCTTTGACTAAGTTCGAGATTAATGATAAGTTTAATAGAGATTAGTATTCATTTCTAGAAGTGGTAATTTTTTTCTTTATAGCGGTATGGCTCGGCGCAACCCGCAGATACACTTTTCAAAATGGCCGTCAAAATGTTCAATTCCGACTATTAATTTAGAATATAGGGATCTCTCAGATATCGATTTTGAGACCCATCGGACCACGAAAATCGAATAAAATTTCCTCATATTAGCTAGATTTTTCACCTTTGCTTCCCTCCTATAGGTCATAGCGTGATGATACGTAGCCTAAAACATTCCTCAATAAATGACCCATCCAAAATAAAAATAATTTCTCAATTCGAAGCGGCTGCTCCTGAGATTAGAGTTAACAAAGAAACAAATTCTTGAACTTTATACATATATTAGGGTTGGCGAACAACGTCCGAAAATTCGAACTTCGTGTCGGAGTATAGAGTAACCCCCCTGAATCGCCTGGTAGTTAACCTACATGCTACTGAAGGTATGGAGACGGCACTACATTTTGTTTCCTACTCGTGTGCATGTTACTATTTGATTAATATCTTTGCAGGTTAAAGACTAGCGTCCATACATATTTTAGTTATAGAAAGTTGTCTCTTTCGAACAACATTGAATTCAATTTGAGCGAAGAAGACAAAACATTCGTTATTTATACAAGTTTGTATAGGTCTATCTATGAATAAGGCCGTAGTGAATACACACTCGCTGGGCTTCAGTTTTCATTTTGTTACTGTATTAACAAACAATTAAATCAGGTAATCTACGGGATGGTCAACGACTAAACAAAAATTTTATTTTTATTTATTTATAAACTTTATTGTACACCAGGAAAAACAGAAATTATAACAATATATAAAATAAGTACAATCGGTGGCCTTATTGCACTAGGCAAAATCTTCCAGGCAACCTTTGGATGGACACAAGAGAAAGGGCAGTCTAGAATGTAAAGTGACAAAATTATACCTATGTGAGAATAGTTCAGTTTCAGGTCAAATTAAACAAAGACCCTTTGGATAATCTTTAGTATATTATCGTCTTATAAATTCGTCTTAACTTCAGTCGTCCTACTCGTCTTCCATCGTCTTCCAGACTTTTCTATTTAATTCCGTCATTCCGTACTTCAAAATCTTTATCATTCATCCTCTAACTCTTTCCATCTTAAATACTTTCATTTGTCATCTCTTTCACACAAAGCACGTTCCATGTCAGTCATCGTATAACGTTTCATTCTACTCATCTAAATCTAAATCCTACACCTATATCAACAGATAACAACATTACAAAATAATAAAGATAAAGAAATAATAAGAATAAAGTAAAACATATATATAAATACACATATACAGTCCCATACATATATACAGTGTGTCTAAAGGTCCCTCGTGGTTCAAAGGTTAAGAACCATTGAACTAGAGGCCAACTTGGCCAACACGCACTAGCGTTTGTGTAATTTTTTGGGGAATTAGTGTTGACCAAAAGTATCCTTTATACTATAAGACTGTATGTATGAATATTCAGTGTATTTATTTGAAATGATATTATAAACATAAATTATTTATCAAACGAAATCGAAATTTAAAATTAACAAGATTTAAGCGAACATTTTATCATTAATCCCGATGAAAATAAACGTAAAAGCAATTCGAAGATAAATCCTCTCTGATCTTATTATATTTCTAAATATAAACAATTTTAATTTATGAAAGCTAATCAAAAGTGCCAGACAATTTAAGTTAGAATTTACGACAAACATTTGTGTTGGCAAATTAATTCTCATTTTAATTACATAAACAGCCTACTAATCCGTTGTAAATGTGCTGAGACACGTTCGAACTTTTTAATGGAGTTAAAAAAGTAGGTTCTTTATTCAAACTAATTAAAAATACAATGCGTGTTCGAGAACATTATGGAACTCTGAGACCTAATTCCATGTATAAAACTATATAAATCCACTCCAAGTCTTTGAACAGAAAGTTAAACAACATTTTTTAAGGTCTTTAAATGCTAATCGTATAGCACTGTTACAATAATAACTAATACCGGGGGTGTAGCTCTGTGGTAATGTCTGCTTGACATGAGAAAGGTTCTGGGTTTAAGCCCAGAATAAGTCTCAGCACCTCCACCTAAGGCTGCACTGTCGTTTATCTTTTTATTTCTCTAAAATCACTATTTTTCGTGAATCATAAAATATATTTTACATCGAGTTTTTTTTTTCATTTAATTTCATTCTGTTTAGTTTTTCAAGTATCAAAAATGCAAACACCATTAACCAAGTAATAAAAGTTGTGTCCCAAAGAAAATTTGCAAAATTCCCTTTCAAGTTGGGCCTCGTAACTTAGCGAATGCTCGCCGACTTTACACGACCCACTTAGAGCGATAACAGTAAACGACTGTTTGAAGGGATTTTGCATTTTACGCGGTTACATAAGTTAACGAGCTGGTAAAGCTGTTAGGACTACAACCGGTTTTAAAATTTTGACACTGCATTTAAATTTGAACGTTATCCACCCAAAAACAGGGCTCGATTTCGTTCATTGACTTCAGTACATTTTAGCCGAGAATTCTTCCACCTAGAATGCTCTAGATTTTCATTAAATGGACCCTGGATTTTTGGGAATAAAAAATATCTGTCTGTAACACGTGTATTCATAGTTCCTTGGATGTGCATAAAAGTGGAAACATACTGTTGAAACGCCACGCGACCCTACGCAATGCAACACGTGTTCAGTCAAATCAAATCGTATTATTTTATATGACCAAAACCACATTACGAATTCGCGATGCTAGATTTTATGGCGTATGCGTACTGTGGTTCTGGAAATAGAAAATAATACAATCCGATTTGGCTTAGTAAGTGTAGCATCGCGTGGCGTTTCTACAGTATGTTTCCGGCTTAAAAATAACAAACGCCAACAAACTCAACACGAAGTCATAAAGACATAAGTAGGCAAACAGGCTAATATTCATATAATAGATCAAGAATATGGTAGTTGATTAGTGCCAAGGCTCACGGCTTCAAAGCCAGTTAAGTACCAACATTCGGAACTCGTTTAAGAACTCACGACAGTCAAATGAAAACGATTACCAACATTACAATACTTGTTGCTGTTTACATTCATAAGCTTCTTATACTCACCCATTCTTCTAAACCTCTTTAAGCGCTAACACCGCCCATTGTAACTATATTGTTTTTTGTTCGATTATATTTCCTATTTTTGGTTGCAATAAAATGTTTTATAGTGTGGTCCATTGTACACTTCTGACTTTTCAGAGTCATGAGTCTATTGACAGTCAAACATCACGCAAATTAAACTGTGGAAGTGAAGGAAAGCATTGTGGGGGAACCTGCATACCATAGTAATTTGTAAAATTCTATCGTATGTAAATCTGCTAATCCGTACTGGGCCTGCGTGGTCGACTATATGGTCTAACTCCTCTCAATCGTACTCTTGGTTGTAGAGGAGGCCCGTGGCCATGAGGCCTTGCAGTGGGACTATATATAGGCTGAAACAAAAATATTTATATAGATTTTGCTCACATAATTTATTTCAGTTCATAAATTAATTTAATAAGGATACAAATGTCTACGTACCTTAATAACTCAAGTTGTTCGGTCTAAACGTAAGGATCTTTAAGTGGATCGTCTACGTCCCATGATTACGGTACAACATTACCCGCTAAATATTTGAACAGATTGGCCCTTCTGTGTTAACAAATAGGCATATCTTGATATTGGGAGATAATTAATTAAATTGAGTGGTTGAATGTTTTAGAAGAAATTAATTAGGAGTAAGGTAAAGTGATAATTTGGAAATATTATTAAACACGAGTTTCTAATATCTCAAGCTGATACAATATGAATTCTACTCATACATTCAAAATGGAAATCACATATATAAACTCAGGCTTTTTTCACAGAAGGGGCAAGCAGAGAAGCTTCCAGGAAACCCTTGTTTCGCCTTGTGTATTCCGTCCTACGATGTTATAGGAGGCGAGCCTATCGCCCTATCAGACACAAATTCCTGGCTCCGACCTAATAATGAATAGAAAATCCAATATCGCTTCACCCGACTCGGGATTCGAACCCAACACCTTTGCAATCATACCGTAGTACAACTGCGCCACCGAGGTAGTAAATCGTCTTTAAAGGCAGGAAATTGCGTTTGTATCCGATAGAACAGCTATCACCGTAAACAGAGTATAAATCTCTTCTCACTGAATGTGTTGCATTTTGGAATTAGCCCACATATATCCGCTTTTAAACAGGTGGCCATAATTATTTCGAACGACTAACTATAGGTTTTCGTCTGTCGCCAATCGATACTAGATCTAGGGAACAGGGTTTTATTCCAGAATAGACACTTTTCTAAAACAATTTAAAATAGATTATCCAAGACATGATTCCTTCTTTGAAAATAATCTCATGAAAGAACGAAAATTATTTTGAAAAAGGCAGCACTAGTTCAACCACTTTCAATCCAGGTGGTAGAATAATATGATAAGTTTACGGATTTAATAAATCATTTTCATTATATTTTAATCTCCGAAACTCTTAACTTTACAATACATAGATAGCAATCAATCAAAAAGGTTACATCGTGTTCTCGGTACCTAAAATAGCATGCAAAAAACTTGTTGCAGTTCTTTTAAATGCGGTTTCATAACTAGATTTTCTACAGTACAGAACTGCATTTTAAGTTTCATATTTTTTTATTACATTATTTACATTAATACCAACCCCATCTTTACGAGTCTCTTTTGTCCCATTGTCGCTAAATAGAAATTGTGGACAGACACAAAAAGAAACGTAAAAAATGTACAAGTTAATATTCCTTCACAATAGTGAGCATAAATATATTTTTACTGAAATATTCTGACTTTTGTTAACCACCTAAAAAAATCTTTTATTTCGTTTCTTTTTGTCTTCCTTCATACCTAGCGTAGTCCAAGTTTTCCTTCCTGGTTAAATTCATCTGCGTCATATTTTGTTATCAATCGTCTTTAATAAGAATATTAATTTTAAAGTCATCAAGAGTTTGTTAGTATATCCAATTCCTTGTTTTGTTTTTCTGATTGATTTCGCTGTACTTTATCACATGAAAGGACGTCAGTATCGGAGCCAAGAATGCTGTAAAAAACCTTCATAACATACAAAATTTAAAGACAATTCCCCTAAACCCTTTCCTTATTCCAAATCCGATAAATAATTAAAGCAGCCACTGCAACTCGACTTTCCGTCATAATTTATAATTAATAATCGCAAGTAAAGCGACGACGGATAAAACATCTCGAACCGTTAATATTACATTACAGAAGAAATGACGCCCGGTAATACACGTCATATAGTAAATGTATGTCGTAAATTCACGTCACGGCGTTTAAATGATAACCGGCACGCGATATGAGTGTATAAAATGCAATGGCGTTGCTTTGACGAATAAATTTAGTGGGGTTGTGTGAGACAGATTGGACGTATTAAGACGTGAGTAATTTCAACTCATCTTAACATAAGCTTGATATTAGATTTCACTAAGATATTTTTAATTGTCTACACATTTTTTTTTTTAATTATTAATCACTACTATAGAAAAAAAAAAAAAATTTCTGTGTTATCCTCACGATCTTCCCTTCACCGATAAAGTACATGGTAATTGAATGTCAATACACACATGACTCCGAAAAGTCAAAGGTGTCCTGGGAATCGATCATCGACCACTGTCTCGCAGCTGCATCCAGACCATTGCCACGACACTTAATTTTTATACTTAGATTCTGGTAATTCATTATTCTGTGCGAGATATAACTGAGAGCGGGCCTGATAGGCTGCGGTTCGCCAATTCATATTTTTACCGCTCCATTAAGCTGTGAAACGATTTGCTAGTCGGCTTTGACTCTGCTATATAAACTTTTAGATAGACTCGGCGCTGCGCTTCGGCTTTTGGTTAGTATGAACAAGTTAAAAAAAAACATAGCCCTGAGATCAATTCAGGCCCAACTGCACAAACTAACTTTAAGCAAATTTTGACTTTGAAAATATTTACCCATTTATTATTTTACTGGTGGTAGGTCTCTTATATGTGAGAGGCCGCCTGGATAGGTACCACCGCAATGTCTGTTTCTCCCGCCAAACAGCAGTGTAAATGCACTGTTGTGTTTCGGTTAGAAGGACATTGTAGCCAGAGTAACTACTGGACATATTAAGACTTTACATCTTATGTCTCAGGGTGGCTAGCGCAGTGGAATGCCAAGAGTTTCTTTGTACTTAATGGTGTTGTTTTGGTTTTGCTAATGTCCATGAGCTGTCGTATCGCTTACCATCAGGCGAATGACATGCTTGTCTACAACTAAAAAAATTAGTGTAGAAATAGATCATAATGCATATAAAAATTTATATCGGTGCAGGGATCGAACACACAGCTTCTCAGTTCACACCCGCTGCTTAACCAACTGCGCAACTAAGGCTGTGTAAGTATACGTTTCTTGTGCAATTTACTGTTATTATTCACTCGAACTCAGTGAACGCTCCCTTCGTAACTGAAAAAGGTAAAAGTATATTCCTAAGGCAATTTTACCAAGGTGCGTGTATATTGCGTTTACAAGGATCAATTTATAATCTCGCTAAATTTCCTTAAAAAATGAACATATTAGATGTTTTCTGTGAAGTTATTTTATGATATTATGTTCATAAAAGTTAAATGCGCCATTACTCATGTAGGCACTATGAGGCGGATGTTCTAAAAATATTAGAAGTATGAAAACTGACTGCCTCGATGGCATAATTGTACTACGGTACGGTTACAAAGCCGAGGTCTCGGTGTTGAATCTCGGGTTGGGCAACGTGATTGAATTTTTCCATTAATTATCAGTCAGGAGTCACGAATTTGTACCCGACACGGCGATGGGCTCCCCTATCACATCATGGGACGGAACTTACAAAGCAAAATATGGGTGTCCTGGCACCTCTAACTACCCCTTCAAGGAAAGAGACGTGAGTTTATGTATGTACGTATGTACATACCTACGTCTGATAAGAGATTACCACATTTCTTCGGTGTATTTTTAATTTACACCACACTCACAAGCAGATGCGTTGTAGTATGTTACTACTATAAATGCCTCGATATATGAAAATACGCCACAAGCATTTCGACTATATCAATGCCACCAAGTCACACTAAGCAGCGTGGTGGATTTAAGGCATTTTTTTATTGTAATAACCGACCGCTCATAAACAGTGGAAAAACCAAACACCTTGAATTACAAAGCAATGCTCGGCATTCCACTGTGTTCGCATTGGGATGTAATGTGTTAAGGCCCTCTATATCCAGTAGTTACTCTGGCTACAATGTCCTTGTAACCGAAACACAACAGTGCATTTACACTGCTGTTTGGCGGGAGAAATAGACATGCGGTGGTACCTTCCCAGGCGGCCGTTCATGAGAAACCTTCTACCAGTAATACTGCATAACTGCTTCTCAATAGCCTCGATGGTTTATGGATGTATATGTATGTATTTACGATTTAATAGCAAATACGAGTACTTAAGCGCGGTCAAAAGGACTGAAAATCAACGAATACGAAATATTCCAATTGAATTCGTGATCTGACCAGCAGAGTGGCTGCAACAAAGAGATTTTACATCGGCCTGCGGTCATTTCTGGCCTCATCAATTCACGCAATTCATTTGCAATTAATTATATGAATAAACATTTTAATCTCTTTTGAAAATCCGACAGTTATTTGTTTACGAGGAAAGAAGAAAGTGTAATATCAATTTTACTAGGAGTATGCAGCAACAGTCACTGCAGAATATTACTAACATTTAATCTAATTCTTAGTCTATTCAAAATTAAAAAAGAACTATTAAACCATTTTCTGACAACGCTCAATTTTCTTTTTTGATTGTACCTAGCCAGTAACATTGGTAAAGGCTTGGTATCTCAGTTTCTTCTTTGACAAGAATATAAACTGAATATGCAACAAAAAAAATATTCAAATTCTTAATTCAAATTTCTAATAAAACATTAACGAACTGCCATGTTTTTTATAGCACTTATTCTTATTTCAAAATTTTATGTAGGCAGTTGCACTATGATAAGGGCTTGGGATCGCCACTCCTTTGCCGAGGTTGTTAACATCCATATACATGTGTACCTACTATTAGTAGTCCCGAAGTCTCGGCTAATCCCCGCTGAGTGATGCTGTCTCACTTGAGTGGGGTTGTCTAAAATTACCGCCAGAGTGCAAGTGTGAAATGTCTTCACCCCAACCCGTATTAAACTTATGTAGCTTTGCTTTTAAAATAACATTGGTAAGTGAAAGTATTGAGGTTTCTAAAAATACTGAGTATTAGAATATGTAATCCTGGTTTTTATAACAATAGATAGTAATAAACTGCCTCAGTGGAGTAGTTGTACTAAGGTACGCTTGCAAAGCTGAGGTCTCGGGTTCGAATCCCGAGTCGGGCAAAGTGATATTGGATTTTTCTATTCATTATCAGCCCGGAGTCAGGAATTTGTGCCCGATATGGCGATAGGCTCGCCACCTATCACACCGTGGGACGGAACATACTGGCGAAATGTGGGTGTCCAGGCACCTCTGCCTACCCTTTCTGGGAAAAAGGTGTGAGTTTATGTATGTACGTATGTAGTAATCAACAGATTATACCATTCAATCAGTTGATAAAATAGTCGTGAAAAATTGGCACATAATAAAATAACATATTAGATTATCGTTCATTTTTGGATACTTAATAAATAAATATACCCAACAGTCACATACATAGTGATGAGTGGGTATCAGAAACTAGAGAAACGCCCACACCCGAAATAAATACCTGTAACTTATACAAATATTTATCTCGGTGCGAATATCAAACCCACAGCTTCTAGTTTCACAGCCGACGAATAGTTTAGTGTCCGACCTCCTCCAGGGTTAACAAGCTTTTTGTTCTAAAATTAAATTTTATTAATGGTCTCAAACTATTCTTCAACAAAACCCATTAATTTAAGTTGGAGAGCACGTACGATATAAATTGACTGATTACGTCTTTATTAAATTGCTTTATCGTGAAAAGCCCCTGTATCAGTATTTTGACATTTTCGACTTTTAATGAATTAACAAAGTTTTGGCGGAATTATTAACGCTTGCACATTTGGCGAAACAATGCAGCGACAAAGGCCGGCGAAAAATGCAAGCATTCCGCGTTAGGACACGTCCCTTGTCTCAAATATATCTTATAGAAAGGTCGATAGGCAATGTAAACGAGAAAATGTATGAACTTTAATAAACTAAGTCGCTTGATGTCAGTTTTAACAAGTTTCATCTTGTACTCGAAAGTTTCATGTCAAATCCCCGTTTTCACTTAAATTGACCGATTTATCTGAAACTACATATTGGATGCTTTCAAGTGAATAAAGTTGCAAAGAATAATATTGAAAATATTTATGCCAAAGTACATTTCTGACTAGTTATACAATTGGCATCCAAAAATGTTATTTGCTTCCAATATTTCTGATAATAGTAATGATTGTTACACTCACAATACGAGAAAGTTCACACACACTTTCCTGGTTGTAGGTCTCTCATATGTGAGAGGCCGCCTGGCGTAATTGCGGTGGTACCTACCCAGGTACCACCGCAATTTCTATTTCTCTCCCCAAACAGTAGTGTAAAAGTCCTGTTGTGTTTCGGTTTGAAGGACAATAAAAAAACACCTTTACGAAAGAAGTACCCCATTAAAAAGTAAAATGGCCAATCGACTTGGCCAAGGCACCACACGAAGCCGCCTTATGTATTCACTTATCAATTCCAAAATTTAAAGACATACACATAAGAATACTCAGAAATATTCCCACAATCGAACGCCAAATCAATGAGGCGATATATGATCGTTCATAAATTGCTTTCTATAACAAAAATCCGGAAGATATGCTAGGGAAGTATGGGAAGGTATGGGTAGGCCATTGCGATGCAGACGTGATCTCACGTCCACAACTCATTCTGATTCATATGACGTAATGCAAACCTTTTTACCGATTCTCGAGAAACGCACGATCGTACAATACAAGTCAGTTTCGCTGTACTTTTATTTTTATTTATACCAACCTTGGGCCGGGTGTTGCGTAAAAAGGAACGTTTGCTAAATATAGCCTTGATTTTTTTAATTTATTGTATTGTTACGTTTCTACCGAGTATTAAATTTCGCCCCTTATAAAATTATAAGAAGGAATATACAAGGCGAAAATTGGGTGTCTTGGTGACACTTGGTGCACTTCTGAGAGAAAAGCGTGCGTTTATGTGTGTATGCATTAAAATTCAGTCTTAAAAAATATTTATTAATTATTTTATTTTATTTATTTAAAACAACAGTTTTTGGCGAGAGAAATAGACATTGCGGTATATCCTCAGAATTTTAATGATTTTTTATTGTTTATATTATATATGTGAGTAAACTTCCTCAGACCCACCTCCATAATAATATCACTATATCGTAAATCCAGTGTTCTTCCAGTGCAAGCTGTTTAATACAATCAGATGAAATCCCACAAGCTATGGTTATTACGGACACTACGTGCCTGTAGACTCGTTTGGAAGAGTGCTCCGAGAGAACTCCACAATTTAATGGCATTATTAAAAACGCGTATTTTTCAATAAGATCTTTTACGTAAACCTCCTTGAATGTCCTCCTCCTTGTTCTATCCATTTTACGAGAGTAATAGTATTCATATATAGCGGTATCTGAGTAGTTTTAATTTAACTTTTTAGTAAAGTACCTATTATTTATTAACATTTACATTTTGTAATAATTCACTACATTGCAAACTGGTTTTGAAAAGAGCAACACTAGAGTTTCTTGCCCGTTCTTCTCTAGTGAAAACCGCTTTCCGAACCGGGTGGTAGATTAAAAAAAATGACTGAATCTAAATGATGTTGAACATATTAATGGATTCAATAAATTATTTTCATTTCATTTCATTTCATCATAATATTTTCTTAAACGTATCGCTTGTTGCAATAAGCTTGTAGTATTGAACATTAAAGAGAGTTGCTGGCATTGAATTTGTTTTTTTTTTTGTTCCATAAACGGGTGATATGTCTAGATGTATTTTTGTACTATAACTATATTACCAAAGTCACAGTTTTTTTTTTTCACACTGACATATTTTCACATTGATCAATCCCTAATCGACACGGCTTCAACTAATATTAAAATATACTTATAACATATTTTATAAATCATCGTGCTAATCTATAAATCTTCAGCCTATATCAAAGTTTAAATCATGTGTGTTCTAGAAATTTCCGTCAGCAATAAGCCCTGTCCTTACATTGATAGTGATGAATTGAAGGGCGCTGGATCCGACTCAAGTTAATGCCTAACTGGCTAACTATTTTCGACGGCTATCAAGACTTGTTACGAACTACGTTTGGACTGAGTGTTAAGTTTATCTCCATTATTTAAAGATAGTATAAAAGTGATTTAACTATGTGTGAAAAAAGTGCTTTAATATTTTTGTGATCAAACATTAAACATGGCAAATATTGTAGCAATGAGAGAAGCAAGAGGAAAGCACTAATTCAGCTTGTTTGTCATGCTAAAGAACACAAAAATATATACTTTATTAAGTTATAAATAAAAAATGAATGTAATTATTAACCTTCTATGACAACACACCATGCACAAAACGAAAAATTCGTATTACAACGATATCATTCGTATTATTAGCAACAAGTATTTATATTCGTAAACTAATAGTATTAATCCATTTTAGTAAAATGTGATGTGAGAAAAACCGTTCCTAATATTTTGATAACAGCATGACAACAACGCAAAGATTGTAGACAACCTACGGTGTGAATAGTATGAAGGCTGTCGTAAGTGAGTTGTGTATATCATGAGTAATATCTCGACACTTTTCATACCCATCCGAACGAAAGAAAATCCCACTTCACGCCTCGTTTGAAGGGGAACACGTGATCCGTAAAGCTATTCCTCAGTTATATTACGGACAAATTGGGTAACCAATTTGCATTTATAATGTTTATTGCGTGAAGTGCGTGGTAGCCTGTTGGTAAACGGACCAGACGCGGCTGCCAACATGTTCACGGTGGTCGCGGGTTCAAATCCCAGGGCACACCTCTGACTTTTCGGAGTCATGTGTGTATTGATAGTCAATCACCACGCACTAAAACGGTGAAGGAAAACATCGTGAGGAAACCTGCATACCATAGCGGTTTATAAGAATTTCTATGGTATGTAAGTCCGCCAACCCGCACTAGGCCAGCGTGGTGGACTATATGGCCTAACCACTCTCAATCGTACTGTCGATTGTAGAGTAGGCCCGTGCCCTGCAGTGGGACGTATATGGGCTGATACAATACAATACAATACAATGTTTATTAGGTTCCCAGCAGTCTAATAATAAGAACCGTTTTCTTCCCGTCCATGCCGTCATAGACATGGCGTAACCACAGGTTGACGAAAAGACAGCACTGTCCACAGCGTGAGCGCACTATATTCGCCAAACCGTTATCAAGCGTGGCGAATATTGGCAAAATTCCTCAATGTATTGTAAGAAATACTTGGGGAAAGCCTACGTTCAGCAGTGGACGATGGTTGAAATTAATGATAAATAAATAGATGTTCCACAGAATTACATTTCTCGTGTTACAGTATCTGTGACGGACCTGACCTTTACGTGTGAAGCCTAAACACCTACAGCGTCCAAGAAAAAAAAAAAACATTTCCAACACTTTTACAGCTTTGGAACATCGCCAAAACAAAATTACGCTTTTAGAAACACACTAGTGCTTCCCCGTGACTGCACCTGATTGAAATAGTTTGTAAACCGGATCGCAGTCTTAAACTTCGCTGAACTCAAACAGTTTTCGAGTTAAATTCTCTTAAAACTAATCTAAAGAATCATAATACATCTCAGTGTGGCGTAGACTTAAATTTCTATATTGTACCAGCCCATAGATGTCCCACTATAGGGAATGGGCCTCCTCTACAATGGAGAGAACATAGTGATCGACTATCAATACACATATGGGTCCGAAAAGTCAAAGGCGTGTCCTGGGATTTGAACCCGCGACCACTATGAACATGTTGGCATTCGCGTCTGGTCCGTCAAGAGGCCACCACGCACTTCTTTCTATATTATAACTTCGTTATTGCAGTCCAAACGGTAGAGTTTAGGTTTTGGTCTACAAAGCAGGTCTCAAAGCAGGTTGCTGGATTTTAAACACATTTTTATACTACACGACAAAGTAACTACATAAATCTTAGAGTAATCGCAACGCACACCCAATTGAATATCCACTAACTACAACCAACAAGACACACAAACATTAAATCATTATTTTGACCTGCTTGAAATCCTATGCAGCCTAAGTGTGATAAATTCTCCTAGATCACTATAAATGGCTTACCTATATGTTCGACGTTCGATATCACTTGGAATATGACCATCCTACCACCACACATAAGTCTGGTGGTCAACATACACTCAGATACGATCATACTACCACCAGTTACGCGACTTATCAATGTAAATACAGTAAATGAAGACAAACTCACAGGCATCAGCCAGTTATTGCAAAATTTCAAGTACAAATTAACCTTTATTAAAAATGCCATGTAAATTGTTGAGTGAAAATACTCCGAGATTTTATTAATAAAATTCCATCATTGAATATTTCTGGGCCGATTTTAATCATGTTACACAAAGTTAAAGGGCCTTACATTCATACATCTCATGCTTTTTAATATATTGATATAATATTATTTATTAATATTACGTAATATGTACGCTGTAAAAGTTAAGGTTTTGTATATGTTATATAACCGCCTATGTTAATCGGAAGACGATGAACGATGTCAAATAATTTTCATTAAAAGCTTATTTTTGGTAGTAGACTAGGGAATAGATATAATTATTACCTTATTCGACATATCGTCTTTCGTTTTTCGAGACTTTATTCGGGCTAAATATGAATAGTTATCTTTTATTGCTCGATATTTTATCAACATCAGGACTAGACTCATCATAACGACTTTCTCTAGGTGAATAAGTGAAAAGTCTCAGAAAAAAATAGCGACGTATACCCCCATTTATGATATCTCATGTGAAGCTAAATTTTGAGTCAATAGGAAACTAATGCGAAATAAATTAACTAAGTTAACACAACATAGACAGCTAATTAAAAACTTGGAACCATTTTACAAACTAATTAACTATCAGTAAATCTGTCCATGCTATCCATTAATCCAAGCGAAGTTGGAAATTAAAAAAGTAAACACACAGGTGTGTTTGAAACTTGCGGAGTCGACTAGTTTCCCTGCATTTCTAGCGAGATATTCTAGAAAATTATGCTTATAAATTCCTTAATGTTTCTTGTCATAAGTACATATTGTACCTTTGTTGGAGAGGGGTTGAATAGCATTGTTTATTATATGATACTGCAAATAGGTCCATTTCTTGCGTTTTTTAACTAATAAGCATCACTCTCTTTGCTTTTCTTACTCTCAGATTCCTCGAGCAAAATATCAAGTCCTTTTTCAATTGCAATATTGAAAATTTTAGCTCTTTTAGGGTTAGCAGTTTAAACATCACGATAACCAAAATCGATAGCTTAATTCGTTCTACGAGTAAACGGCGCCAAAAGGTTTAATCCACTAAATACAGAAACATCGAACTGAGGTTTAAAGTCACGTCTTGCCACAGCATCGGCCGTACACCTCGTGTATCATCAATTACTCTGAAAGCCTCTATAGATTTGACTACTGCTAAATTGGCCGCTACTATGCCGGTACCTCCGTAACCGACAACCAATCTTTGCTAAAGTCAGTCGTAAGGTTTCTAACCGAATTGAGGTGCTAAAATTGAAAGAAGCTTGGATTGCATTTTAGACATTTGGATCGGGGCTGGATGTTGTCGGGTCTTAATGGTCCTTATAATTTCTAATGGCCAAGACACACATTAGTATTAGCAAATATTATAATGATTTTGTATTAGCAAATTTATAACCACCATTATCATCATCAGTTCGTATTCAAACAGTACGATCAGTTGGACAGATTAAGGGAATTATTAACAAATATGTAACTTAATATCATCCAACAGTCACATACATAAACCTGATACCACCATTAAGATCAATTAAGTCTTGGGTCGTGGGTATCAGAAACTTTTTTTTTTTATTGCAATGAATGGCGAGACGAGCATGCCGTTTGCCTGATGGTAAGCGATACGACCGCTCATGAACAGTAGCAAAACCAAACAACACCTTGAATTACAAAGCAATGCTTGGCATTCCACTGCGCTCGCCATCCTGAGACATAAGATGTTAAGTCTCAATATGTCCAGTAGTTACTCTGGCTTCAATGCCCTTCAATCCGAAATACAACAGTGCGTTTACACTGCTGTTTGACGGGAGAAATAGACGATGCGGTGGTACCCACCCAGATGGCCTCTCACATATGAGAGACCTACCACCAGTAAACGACTACGACTACGAGAGACGTTTAGGTCTCACACACACCCAGACCCGAGGAAAATACTCTTGAGCCTCACAAACATTTGTCTCGTGCGGGGATCAAAACCGCAACCTCTCGTTGTACAGCCGGCGAGGCGTCTTCAACGTCAACGGCGCGGCGCCACGGAGACTGTTCCTAAGGATTATTGATTAAGGTTTCCTTATAGCGAAATAAGAGACTGAAACGAAGTAGTACTCAATAAATAGTCTCTTAATATATCCATCCACAGCTGGATCCTCTTTTTATCAAATTAAGATACTTACTTCCTTGACCTCACCGGCATTTCGGGAGACATTTTTATAATTAATACGCTCAACACTATCCCGTTGAATATTTTCGGCACCGTTAGTCGACCTGTTTGGTTTATTCATGGAATCAAATAAACATGAGGGATCAGCAGGGTCTGTCGCTGAAAGATTGCCGACGCCATTTTTACAGTTATCCGCTGGTTAATATTTAAAGACTTATACATTTTCATGTTTTCTTTAAATTCGGTGTTCGGTTTTTATGTTTGAATAATTATGCGGCAACGGTATTGTTATTTGCGTAATGTTAGCGGTTGTTAAATAGATTCCGAAACCAAACATTGAACAACAAATCACATACTCAAATGGATTTGAATTTCTAATCATTTTTTTACTCTTTTATATATAAATAACGGTGAACAAAGTTTAAAACCTCTCGTAGTGACTCTGTTAAGAGTCTGTATATAAATATACTAATGGGTGTACTATTCGTGAAAATTATATTTTAACGGTTTGGTTTGATACCACGAAGTAAGCATGTTCGTTTCTTATGTCGTAATATATATCCTGATAAATCAACCCCAATGGTCGCGAAGTTCTATTCATTACTACTATTACCTACGCATACTAAATCAAATGACTAAAGTTCACTTGCCAAGAAAAAAAATGCGTAGAACGAAAATGTGAAGACTTTCTTGACTTTCGATTTCAATATCTGATAATCCTATTTAATTTTCTATTTGGAAAGTCAAGATAGACCAGAAATAAGATTATTTTCCGCATGAATGAGTGTCAAACGGGCCGCTAAAATTGAAATCAAAAGTCAAATATTTCCTTTTCCTAAAAACTTCTGACTCTCATATGTTTGGGTGGGACAAGGGTAAAATATTTAGCTTAGACAATCGCCGGAAAGGTCTATATCCTACACAGGCCTTAGTAAATGAAAATACGTCCTCGTTCATCCTAAACTCATTACCATAGGAAATTTAATCAAACGTTGCAGACTCCTATACGACACATAGTAGTGTATAAGCTCAAACAGCTGAAATATTAGCAGAGGACACCAGAACCGTGACCTAATTAACTTTGATATATGTATATTTGAAGTCTGATGACCCACCTGGCCCAAAGAGCAAGGTTATCAGCAATTAGTAATTCAAGTGCTAATTTCAGTCTTTAACATAATGTTGTACGTGCTCGGATTAAGAGACCCTACCGGACCTCGCGTGCGACAGGTCGAAAATTAAACGGGTGTTTTGGTATCGCATTTATGAGCCACCTAGAGTTTGAATAAATTGTCCTCGAAATTGTTTCAGGAACCCGCTAGTTACTGTCACACTAAAATCTTTACGAACGACAGCTGTCCTTGTTAAATTCGTACACACACGGGTATTTAATTAATTGTCATGAAATAGATAATTTAAAACCATTACGCAATGGTCATAGAATTTCTAATGTGTAAATATGCCTAAATGTATGTTAGTTAATTCTTCCTACACACATCTATCCATCAGCCAAAGCAAGTTCACTTTTGAACATAGGCCTCCCCGAATGATTTCCACAGTGACCCGTTGGAGGCAGCCTGCATCCAGGGACGTCTCGCGACTATTACCAGGTCGTGGGACCGGTACCTAGTAGATTGGAAATCCTTCAACTATGTTATAGGAAGGCTATGTTCAATAGTGAACTCTCGCTAGTAACCTCATAAGTTTTAAATAAACTATACCTTTTTAATAAAGTGCATTAACAATGAGTCATACCGAATCTGTATTCTGTCATGACCTGGGAACAGTGTTGAGGTTATCACCAAGGCCGTCTCGAAACTCAATGGACTTTGGCTAAGTTTTATACTGCATGCGACACTGAGTCAGCTTGAAATATTATCTTGAATGGAAGTTTCGAGAATGCATGAATAATATCCGAGATTCATACGTGGGTAGATAAGTTCGTTTAGCAAGTTTTGGAAATGAATTGTGCAGGAATTGTGATTCTGAAACTTTAAAGTGGTGAGTCAAAGTGTTTTATTATTTATTTAAAGAGAAAAATAAAGTTATAATTCCACAATAGTTTACATCATAAAGTTAGAAAAATATATAAATGATTTTGAGGTTAGTTCCGCTGTTACAGTCATGCAATAAATACTGAATAGGGAATATGCATGCCATTTTTTTATATTTTTAATCAATTCTGTATGTTATTACATTATCAGGAAAAAATATAAGTCTTTGAAAATATCAATAAAAAAAGTACAAAAAAATAATAAAAACTGCTATCAGTTTCGAAGCATTTAAACGCCATGTTGGCGCAAACTCGCTGTGACGTCAGAGGGCACGATATGAACAACGTAGTATTTGGATTAAGTTTCATTCATGAATTGCTACAGAACTGTATTTCGTGACAAAATAATCCATTTTATTTAATAGTATAAAGAAAGCACAAAATAACTCATAAACACACGTAAAACAATAAGCAAAAATTTCATAAGAACGTGCCCTCTGACGTCACTTTCCTTTTCAAGCAGTAGATCGCGTTTCGGAAAAAATGCGCGGCTAATTTGAAATGTCATTTTTTAAGTATTTATTTTACCGATTTAGAGTTGATAAATTTAAAAAAATATCTTTAAGGTATATTGCTATTTTAATAAAGATTACAAAAAAAATATTTTGACTCATTTTGAAGTCTGATGCATATTCCCTATTGATTAACTTATGTGCTATGCTGACCTCATGAGGCTGAAGATAATAACGATATCATACTCCCACTTGTACAATAATGTTATGAGCCATCTTCTGTGGTATTAGAATCAAACATATTTTTATTTAATAAGGACTTATCGCAGTTTTCAAATGCCTTTAATATGAGCTGACTCAAAAACGTTATAGACGTCAATAATCACTAATCAGCTATTTAACAGCTGCTTAACTTTAAAATGGCAGAGTGGTACCTTTCTTTAAGCCATTTTTAAGCAGAAAAATGGCAGAAAAACGGTGATTGAAAGAACTTTTTTTTTCATATAATTTGACAATGTTATTTTAACTAATACGCTAGACTAGGATGTGCTGTCGCATAATTTTGAATTAACTTTATTGAAAAAATAAAATAAAACCTACAATAACAAACGAACGCATGTTTTCTTATATTGGGAGAATTTTCTTCGCTTTTGTTCAGTCCATAATGAACTTTGTTTTAGGAGGCGTGCCCAAAACATTATGTGGCGTGCCATCAAAGGCACGCGTGCCATTGGTTCGCCATCCCTGATCTAGTGTATATTTGATCGAAGATTATGAGATACATTAATATATGATGACTCTTTAAATTAATTTAGAGATTATTTTCGGTTAAAAATAACAAGAGTTATATTTTGTTACTAGTTTTAATTAGGAGATACAAAACAAAAACAGTGATGCTAAACAAAACACAATAGGAAAAGTCTTTGAGCTCCGTTTATATCTATAGTAGGCGACAAGTCAGCATGACTAGTGATGTTGTATTTTCCGTTCAATGTCACAATTTTCTATCACTTTTGTCGCTTGTTCTTGTGCTTGAGAATGTATTATTTGTATTTTTTTCTAATATGTGACGAAGAAGCTACTGAAGTCATTTCAATACACAACAATATATTATACAACGAATCAATGATGTTTTAATAAAAACTGTCCCCATTGCATACACACTTATTTGTCATACAGAAAGTTCGGGATGAAAAGAGGTATCCTTACGCTATCCAAATATTGAATTGGAGCGATACAAACAGAATACTATATATTGATTTGAACGAAGACTATGATATACATTAATATTTGATGACTGTTTAAATTAAATTTGAGATTGTTTTCGGTTAAAAAGAACAAAAGAGTTTGATTTTGTTACAAGTTTTAATTAGGAGGTACAAAAAAGTATTTGAGCTCCTTTATATGTATAAAAACTGTCCCACCATGCATATGCATACATACTTATTTTTCATACAGAAAGTTCGAGATGAAAAGAGGTAACCTTACGCTATCCAAACATTGAATCGGAGGGATACGAACAGAATACTATATACTGTTTCTATGTGAGCAGATGAAATTACACCAATGGCTCGAATTAACGCCTCAGTTTCCACACGCCAGGGCAATATCTAGGTCTCATATTTTTATATTATCATTAGCATTGCCAAGAACAATGTGATTGGGATCAAAATCGATAAACGGAGTCGATGCGGACTCGTGCACCACAGGACGGCGCGGGCGATGGGCGGGTGTGCGTGGCGTACCCTCCCCCACGCATCACGACATACCCCGATAATCAAGGCGACTTATACAGTACAGTTTTTTTTTTAATTAATCATTTTTGAGGTAAATTCATTATTCTATTTATTTTAATTAGCCTTTCAATGTCGTAAGTTGACGATGAAATTGTAGAATGTGGAAAAGATGAAGAAATGTCGCTGTTGGACACGCGATTAGCTCCTGCAATCTCATATTCAGCAAGCACCGCGCTCAAATGTCTCTTGGCTTTGGCTTTATCAAGAGGGGGCAAGCTTCTAAGTACTGTAGCAATGTGACCGCAGAAAAAATCGACGTCGTCTTGCATTTCTATTTTTTGTTTTTTAATTACATTCTCTCTTGTCACGCAACAAGGCGATCTCGATCTCGCTTGTTCTCTATGTCTAGATTCTTCTGTAGGTCTCGCTTGTTCTCTATCGCTAGATCTCACTTCTTCGCTAGGAGTCACTAGCCTTCTATGTCTCGGATGTTTCCTAGGCCTTCCTAGTTTTCTGTGTCTCGGATGTTCGCTAGCCGTTGCTAGTTTTCTGTGTCTCGGATGTTCGCTAGAGTTCGCTAGTTGTGTTCGTGTCGATTGTTTGCCAGGGTTCGCTAGTCGTGTTCGTGTCGTTTGGGTGCCAGGATTCGCTAGTTGTGTTCGTGTCGTTTGATTGCCAGGTTTCGTTGGTTGTTTTCGTGTCGTTTGGATGCCAGGGCTCGCTAGTTTTTTTCGTGTCGTTTGGTTGCCAGGGTTCGTTAGTTGTGTTCGTGTCGATTGTTTGCCAGAGATTGCTAATTGTGTTTGTGTCGATTGGTTGCCAGGGCTCGCTAATTTTGTTCGTGTTGATTGTTCGCTATGTTTCGGCTGTTTGCGAGATCTCAGATGCATGCTGGTTTTCGGTTGTTTTGTTTTGCGAGGTCTACTTCTATCTTGAGGTGTCTGTTCTACTCCATGCCTCGGTTGTTCGCTGGGGTTCCCTAGATCTTCGTGTCTCGGTGATTCACTTTCTCTCGATTCTTCTGTAGGTCTGGCTAGTATGCTAGGGCTGGCTAGTTCTCTATACGTCGGTTCTTCAATAGGTTGCGGTTGTTCGCTAGGTATCGGTACTTCAATAAGTCTGTCAGGTTCGCTAGTGCTCTCAGGTTTGCTGAATCTGTCAGGTTCGCTAGGTCTCACTTGTTCGCTATGTTCCGCTGATTGCCAGACTTCAATTATTGTGTCATCGCCTATTGCCGTGTCCTTTGATCTGTCATCATCTAAATTACCGCTGTCAACTTCAGACACTATAATAACTTCATTATCTTCGCTAGGTCTCACTTGTTCGCTAAGTTCCCCTGATTGCCAGACCTTGATCGTTGTGTCATCGCCTATTGCCATGTCCTTTGATCTGTCTTCAACTAAATTACCTTTGTCAACTTCATACACCATAATAACTTCACTATCTTCGCTAGGTCTCACTTGTTCGCTAGGTTCCGTTGATTGCCAGACCTTGATTATTGTGTCATCGCCTATAGCCATGTCCTTTGATCTGTCATCAACTAAGTTACCGTTGTCGACTTCATACAACATGATAAATTCATTATCTCCACTGGATCCCACTTGTTCACTAGGTTCCGCTAATTGCCAGACTTTGATTGTTGTGTTATCGCCTACTGTCGTGTCCTTTAATCTGTCGTCTACTAAATTACCGTTATCAACTTCAGACACTATGATAAATTCATTATCTTCGCTAGGTCCCGCCGATTGCCAGACTTTAATCGTTGTGTCATCGCCTATTGTAATGTCCTTTGATCTGTCATCATTACCGTCATCAACATCAGACAATATGACAACTTCATTATCGTATGGTAAGATCTCTTCTTTAATTTGGATATCTCTTTTAATACTACAAGTAGGATCAATTCTTGGTACTTTTTTTATTTTTTTCGCTAACGGTGGTGGTGCTGTGTTTAGGAACGCTAACCGATTATATTTTGTTAATATTGGCGCAGCTCCTACATTCCTTTTTATATTTGTTCTCATGAAACTATTATGAATAAATTTCCATCTCCTTTTACATTCATCACCTGAAAATAATTTAAAAAATACAACAAATTAATAATTCAATATGTTACCAATAAACGTTTTAAAATAAAGCATCATATAAAAATGATATAATTGCCGTAATAAAAATTTCATCATCAATGTTTAATATTTCCCCGCGAACCCCAAATACGAAAAAACAAGGGACGAACGCACAGAATAATATCAGAAGTCAAGCTTGTAAAGTACAAGTTTTGTTGCTACATTCACATCAGGGATGTTGCGAATATTCGCATCCGCATCAGCGGAGCTGTCGCATAGATTTGGTCATCTGCATCCGCAACCGTATCCACAAAAATGCGGATATGCGGATGCGATTGTAGTACAAGTTGCGACGAGAAAGAAAGGAGAATGCCTATTCATAGTATCGGTAAAAAATATCTTTGATCCCGATATAAATACTGCTTAAAATTCATTATAGCATTTTGCGTGGTTTGTCCATAAACGATTTCCTGTTCTATCTCGGGCAAAAGGTTTTATAAAATAAAGTAAAAAGTAATTATCATCACATTTTAAATTTAGTTCACAGAGCCGAAGAGAAAAACTATGTTTTTATTGGACTTCAAGTTCATTTCTCAAAGAACTCCGGGCCTGTTCCGCAATTATGTTTATTTTCATCGAAAATATATATTTTTCTGATGATGGAAAAATTACTGGAGGGTTACACAGTATATATATACGATCACTTTTGACTAACATTTATTGACATATTGGGTCCGCTCAACCAAGGTCCACTACAAGCTCACTAGAGAGCCGTATAGTAAGTAGCATCTTCGCTATCGCGTTTCGTTAGTTGAGTGACATTGCCGAAGAACCAACAGCCGGCAATATGGTTGATGACTGTATTGCCGGCTGTTGGTTATCGTAACTTGTAGGGTAGAGTGTATCATCATACATACTGGTGGAAAACTCGTCGATGACCCTTGCAAGTGTATCAAATTTAGGAATCAAGCTTTATATATGTCCGATGTATACCCGGTTTGGATCGCACTACATTTACATCATGTGCACTGGAACAGTTTGTTGGGCCAGAGGAGAAAACGACTCGGCGGTTGAGGATGGGACGGTGAAGAAAAAAGAAACCTACAAGTGAAGCAGGTTCTTGCCAGAAAAAATATGTTTTGACGACATCTTCAGGAGATTGGCTTGAAATTCAAAAACATTATGTGGGTAGATTTGACTTTTTTTCGGACACATTCACGTCCATGACATATTGTAGATATTTTGGACCTTTTTATACGTAAACATACCTTTTATTTTCAATTTGGTCAGTATCAACACTAAACTGTACTTGTTACCTATTATTCTACTGTCCTATATATAGGACGCTCATTTCCCGGAAGGCCTTATGGTAGATAATTTATTCAACATTTTTTAAATTCGCTTTAACAGTAATGAAATTTACAAAAAAAAATAGTTTCAGGCTTATCTAGGTAAAGTATAATGCTCCTATTTTAACTTCATTTACTAATATTAAAATAAGTTTAAAAAAAAAAATATTATATTTAATAAGTAATTTTCATTAATATACAACATTGATACGACCGATGGACCTTTTTTTTAAACTGCATATACTAAGCACCATTTTCAAGCTCTGTACTAAAAATCAATTAAATAGGAGCAGTAGTTTAGTTACAAATGATTTTTTAAGTTTTTGCCCCATTTGAACACGATGTAGCTTTTCTAACAGCTGATTACGTCT
Source organism: Hyles lineata (assembly GCA_030180105.1). Taxonomy (NCBI): domain Eukaryota; kingdom Metazoa; phylum Arthropoda; class Insecta; order Lepidoptera; family Sphingidae; genus Hyles; species Hyles lineata. The sequence continues at coordinate 388,696 of JARJEE010000031.1, forward strand.
AACGCATGGTCATTCACCTTAAAACGATAGATCGTACTAAAATCTGCGCTTTGTTGACGCTCTTACACAAGTCACATAATAATAAATACATCTAAATTACTTACAAAGTTGCCGATGCACATAAGAAAGCAATAAATACACGCACACCTACACTTTCATTACGAGAGAGACATAGCAAAACATCCCGCGCGTAAAAGAAATTGAAATAGGTCAGTGTGTGTGTGTGATCCGTACGTAATTGAGCTCTAAAAAAATAGTTTTTAGTGTGCCGCTATCCTTTCAGAACGGATGTAACATGGAAGCTCCTGCGCCGCCGCGCCGCGCCGAGTAAGTTTGAGACATTATTTATTTTTAAGCTATTGCATAGCTTCTATAGCGGGCCTTGAACGTGGAGACCGAATCCAGAAATTCCGTAACGAAAATAACCTAAGTCCGACCGAAATTTTAATTTAATATTTTTATTTTGATTCAAATATGTGCCAGTACTTTTAAATGCGAATTGCAAAGCTATTGCGTGATTAATTGTAATCTAACCTCTTTCGATATTTAGTTTTGCTTTTTGAAATATCACGCTTGTCTCTTTAGTTCAGCAACTCGCCTCTAGGTGGCATTGGTTATATCGGTATTACTGCGCATGTGTAATCCCCCTCTTCGCCCTGCAATCTGGTGACTCATGCCTGCTTAGAGTTTCGGCGTTAGGCTTGGCGTTAGGGCACCTCCTCTTTGTATTTACTTCATGGTACGACTCTACGAAGCTCGCACGTACAACAGTGAATATCTGTACAATAGGCGAGACGACAGTATCAAAATATCTAATATTTTATGATGTTAGGGGGAAATACATATTAGGGTTTAAAACGATGTTTTAGTTTTAATCCAGAATTGGAGATTAACAAGATTTTCAATAAAATAAAAGTACAAAATATAGCAATCGGCCATTTTGACAGAAACGCTAGTCACGACGCATGATGTCACGCCTATGTAAACTTGCCGTAAACATTACCAATTTCTTTATAAATGTGGAATGTGAACTTTACCGGAACCACTTATAGACTTTAGAATTCATTTTTATCAAACGAAATATGTTTTGTTTCGTTAACTTTCCTTGCTGCGCATAGACACATTGACATGTTTACCTAGTAGGTGACGTTATAACGGACGCCATGACACCTACTAGCTTTTTCTGTGCACTATTGAAAGATGATTAGAAAAATGGCTTAAAACTGTGTTAAACTTTTGTTAATTCTTGAAATATAGATGATTTCGTATATAATAAATGGGTATCCATATTATAGAACATGATTTTAAAATAATTCGTCATGCCTATGAATATCAAAGAAAAACAAAGGAAAAAAATACTGCATAAATAAAATAAATAAATAATTATAATTTCATAAGTTAATAAAAAATGCTATGCAATAGCTTTACCGCGGCAGTCTCCGAGTGCCACACGTCTTTTTTTTTATTGTGACAGGACACGTAACTTCGGATAATTATTATTTAGTGTTATTGTTTCTGCGTTATTGACTGTTGGCTAACAATGAATCGGTCGATTAGGACCTGTACAGTGGCCACCACGATCTCCGGACCTAACCCCCTTGGATATCTTTTTGCGGGGCTACATTAAGGGGGAAGCGTATGTCTCATAAGTAAACACAATTAAAGAACTTGAAATAGCGTTATTTAAGCATTTGCAAAAACTAAACTGACTTCTTTACAATTTAAACAATAATAATATTGTCCGTCGCTTTAACTTGTACGTTCATGTAAATGGAGGACATATCGAAAATTTAAAAATGTAGTGCAACTTTAGTAATGTATTTTGTGCGCGTACTCCAAAGTACTTAACTACGCGCGGTGCGCACAAACTCGCTGCGCCGTGCCGCCGCCGCGCGCGACTTTGCCAATTTGTTCTCTATTCGTATCTAATTCTACAGATCAGTGAAATTTATTTACATAGGGTGGTTGCGTTTTTCTCTTATTTGTAAGCTATTTAGTTTGTTTGGAACAAATAAAATCTCATTTTTGGTATTATTAATATTTGTGCCGTGTAGAATTAATACCAAGGACATATAGTATACGTAGTGTAGTTTAATGCCCATCGGTCATATCAATGTTGTATATGTGAATCATTACTTGATTATTTAAATAAGATTTAAACATCCGCATCCGCGGATGTGAGCCTTCAAAAATCCGCATCCGCATTCACATCCGCGGATGTGAAAAATCTCGCATCCGCAACATCCCTAATTCACACTACGTTCGGCGTTCGCGCCAGGGCTGTTAACTCTGGCTTATGCGAAAACCAGTATCGTGGTAATAGCATTCGTATCGTTTGATTGATTGTTAAAATACAATATAAAAAAACAATAAGAAAATTAATAAATATTAATTTTATTTATATAGTCGTTGAGAATCTATGTATGGCATAATCCAAGTTTTTTTTTATCATTTTTGTATAGTATTGTGTTTTTTTAAGAAATGTATATTCAATTATTGGTATCTGAAATTTTATATACAAGTGTAATAACTTTTACTAGATGCGTGTCCGAAGCGAGTGACACTCGCGCTCGCAGTGGTTTCGACTGGTCTCAAATATCGTATCGGTGAACGCTGTCTAAGTGTGCGTTGGTTTCGCGCGCTTTGTATGGAGCTTGAATTCTGTTAGTATTTTGTGACGCTATGATGAACTCAAAATATTTGAACAATTTTGAAATACCTATACATAGGTAACTATAATTGCGGGACAAAACACATCGCTAACTTTGTTATGTTATGTTCATTGATTTATATATTTTACGTCAATGGTTATGTTTAACTAAAATTTCGATTAATAAAATAGCTATACGTAAACAAGTTGTAGGCGACGCGACGCGGCCGCGCGTCAGTCATATCAGATCAGACACTTTTTTTTTGTTACCTACAACTATGAAGCGACCCACGGAGCTACGAACAAACATTATTCAAAATAATTTTGAACCTTATCGGACCGAGTTTAAGTGCATTATACTTTGTTTTAGTGCTCGACAGATACACCATGTTTTGAAGTAGCCGTATTACGGCTGGTTGACAAATAACAGAAACATTTACTGAAACCTAATAATGAAAATTTTATATACTCACTGGTTTTATCCAATTGCGCTGCTATTGACTGCCAAATAGAATCTTTATAGTCATCACGCTTAAATTTTTTGTGATTTACGTCGTAAAGCGCGGGAAACTTAGATACGAGTTCAATCAATCGGTCCTCATCTGATATTGAGAAACTCATTTTATAATCTGAAAATGGCCACGTCCTTACCAATTTGCCGTGGCTGCACTACTAGCGATTGGGGAGAGCGCGGGACACGGGTATAACCGACATGTTCGGCGGCCGCCATTAGAAAGAGAGGTAGACACAAATAGAAAGAGAGGTACTTGTTACATACAAAGATGGAACTGTACGTACGCTACGTAGCTTGAATACACACAGTCGAGGCGCGGAGCGGTACAGGGGCCTGCCGTCGTCGGCAGTATCGTAAACAAAAAAAATATTGGCATAGATCGTCTACGGTCTTTTGGCGTCCGAATGCGTTGTTGCCATGCTATTGTCAAAATATTCGGAACAGTTTCTCTCTCTTCACATTTTATTATATTAGATATGTAAATACTAATTGATTACGAATATAAATGCTTGTTGTTTATTATACGAAAACGTATCTCAAACAATGCTATAAATTAATATACATATTTTTTATAAAATATATATTTTTAAAAGGAGAATGCACGTTCATAGTAACGGTAAAAATATCATTGATCTCGATACCGATACTGCTTGAAATGAATTATACCATTTTTATGGTTTATCCTTAAACGTATTTTTTTTTTTGTTATATATAAACGTTTCCCTGTTTTATCCTGGGCGACAGATTTTTATAAAATAAAGTTATTATCATCAAAACTATAGCAGCCCCATACAAAAAAATATTTTTGATTGGACTTCAAGTTCATTTCTCGTTGTCTCAATAATGTTTATATTTATTTAAAACATATATTATTCCTTACACAAAAAAGTAGGTTTTATCATGGCACAACAATCTTCGCACCAATATTAATTTCATAGTAAGATGGTCATTCTCTTTTTATAGTTCCAAAATTCGTCACACGCCAAAACAGTTTAGATGAAATATATGTAATATATATAATGAGCATAATATTGTACTTAAAATACGAATCAAATGTTTTTGAAGTGAAACTTCTTTAAAATAATCGTTGTGATTTGAAATTGTATGAAAAGAAAAAGGCTACCTACCTGAAATAGTAGATGTATTACTTTTCAGTTTTGATCCGAATGGTCTCAACTTCGATATCTCAATTTTGTCATCACATTTATCCATCAGTCCTTTGTGCTAAGTTAAATTTAATATTCCTGTAATATTTGGCCGACCTATGATTTACTCGTTGTATTGTTTTGAATGTTAGTAGAAAAGTTAGGTACAAAACGCGCTATTTTGAGGGCGGCCTGAGGGAGTTTCTTGCGCCGTTTCTTCTTCACAGCTACAACACGTTCCGAAGCGGTGGTAGCAGAAATTAACGATTCAAAAGATATTGTGAAGGAATATTTAAATAAAGAATATTTTGATTTTGCCATTAAGAAACCAGTGTAAGAGCCGCTGAATACCGCGAGCGCACGTTTTGCTCCAATCAAATTGTCAGTACTCTGGCGATTATTTATATCTTTTAGAATTTTGCTTTTTTTTATGTATGCACGATTAAAAGTGATCTATAAATACACTTCATCTGAATAAAAAAATACGTTTAAAACAATAGTACAGTATCTGTTGTCAGTCCGTTGTCTACAACACCATATGTGTCTAATATTATACAAAAATGTGACTGGCCTGGACATAATATGGTATCATGATAGGATCTTATTCACTAAACTAAAATATATAATTAAGGATTAAATCTTTGTTTCCAAAATAAGGTCAAAAGTTGGCCTATTTTTACACGCTTTATCATTGATTTAAAAACTAAGGATAGGCCCTTCAGTACATTGGGTACGTCAAAAAGATGCCTGTGAAAATCGCGCCATCTGTCAGATTTTTACGTCAATGGCGGCCATGAAATCGTTTTCAATAATGCTAAAATAAATCTTATATTTACTTAAAGTACTATAATTTTTACTTAGCGGTGATAAGAAATATTTTTTTTTTTGTTAACTTTCTGTCATCTTTATTGCACCCACACACGATAAATTAGGCATTTGTCAACGATTTACAAAACCGTGCGCTGTGACGTCACAACCGCTGCACTGGTGCTGCAGACCACTTTTGTGACAACACTTTTCCCGCTCTCCGCCCCGTCCATATATTTTACGTCAATGCGCTTTATATTATTGTTTATTTACCCGTATACGATTCACCTTATGTGTTCTGTGCCACGATTAGATAGTGCACGAGCTTATCGCCTTATCGGACACACATTCCTGACCCCGGGGGCTGATAATGAATTTGAAAAATCCACTATAATCGTAACTGCCCGAGCCGGTATTCAAACCTGCAACCTAATCGTTTTAATCGTACCGTTGTACAACTATGCTACCGAGGGAGTCAGATTAAACATATCTAAATAAAACTATTATAATTATAGATTTTTTCGCGAATTTGGTTTATTTTTTACGTTCTTTTAATTCCCTACGTTTCGAATACCATACAGCTTTCGTGGTGACGGGACGCACAGAGATATTACTCATCCGATTAGTGACTGTTACAATTTAACTACCCTTATTTACAATTAATAAATTAAAAAAATAATTTCAAAAGTTTGTTGGTTTTATTCAGTTTTAATTCAATGTGTAACATTCGCGTAAACCTAAGAAACCATCCGGTTAAGCACATCATAATTTTATTATCACAATATAAAAGTAAAATATAAAACACCAACACACGGTACCTACATAATATATAATGTACACATATGTATATCTGTGTAAATATACGAGGCAATGGGAGGAAAGTTTTATATCAGAATAACAATAAAATAAAATAGACGAAACGGTAACACTTCGGTATTGAATAGTCCGGTATTATTTCATGAAAATATATGTAAGACAGCTCGTTTAGATGCAGAATGATCCGCCATAATGTTTTTGGGCTATGACAAGACCCTCATGAATAAGGGATTAGTGTGCGTGCAGAATAGAAAAACTTTGTATTAAAGCACATTTTTGTACGTATTTCACTTGCACATATGACCTTTGCTATCTGGACTAAAATACTTTAGTTAAATGGTAATAGCATTATTTCTACGCATTATAACAGTGACGATTTCTTTGTCACTGATAAGTAAATGGACTTTGTACGTCCTAGTGATAATTCACTATGATAAAATTCATTCAATATGTTTCTTTACTCTCGTACACCCTATGGCAAATTAATAATCAGTAATAAATAAAAATAAATAAATAAGAGTAAATGTCCCAAATGGCCAGCGTAGTGGAATGCCAATTGCCAAGCATTGTAATGCGTGGTGTTTGTGTTTGCTACTGTCGTCTTGCTTACCATTACGCGAATGGCCTGCTCGTCTCGCCATTTATTGCAATAAATAAAACTTTTTGCTTTTCTGTCATTGCTACTGAGTTAAGCTAGCTTAGCTTCTGTACTTATATCAAGATTAAATTAATTATCGATGGACAAAAAATTCAAAACCTTCAACTTCGCGTGAAGATGCATAACATTTTGCTATGAGTAACTTAATAAAATAAGCAATATACATTTTGTGCAGGACGAAGACTGATTTGATAGTCATAAGCCTAAATATGTTAATGTTTGTGTTATGTCTTTAATCTTTATGTATAATGTTCCAGTACGTTAATGTTTGTGTCATATCTTTATGTAATGTTCCTACACGAATGCTTGTTATTTTCCTATATGAATCTTTGTTATTTTCTTATATGAATCTGTGTTTTCCTATGTGTAATATTCTTGTATGTAAATAAAGTTCCAATAAGCTCAAGCTAACAAGTTGTGTAGATGTAAGAATTTGTATTTGTATAATTTAACTGTGAGAAATTGTTATGTGCAATATTAACTTATTTACTAACATTATATAACGATCTGAGTAGATTAGAGAAAATTTGTAAGACCCAGTATTTATATGTATTTGAGTTTAATGTCGGGTGCGAGGTCCGCCGAACTTAGGTGCCTCCCACAAATCTAGTGCGGATTTGCACCTCGCGGCCCCGCACTCCCCGCAGGACCGAGCTACCGCCCCGCACGTCGCTACAGCGACACCCCGCAGCGCGCGCTCTCATTGGTCGAGCGCGCCTGTGACGATCGCGGGCCCGACACTAGGGATTAGCCTAAAATTTGGAATATAGGTAGGCCTCCTGGGTCGGGCAAATCAGTTCGGTTCCGGCCTACGAGAGAAGAAACATCAAGAAGTCAGCAAGTAGTCAGCAAGCCAGCAAGTAGTCAGCAAGTAGTCAGCAAGCATTTCAAGACGTGGAATCGCTGCCGGGAAAACCCTGCACGCCGATCGAGCCAAGCTTCATCGCCACGGTGCCTCCGCTACGTGTCGTCAGACATTGTATTTGAAAACCGTACTTTTCAGTGCGAATAAAGTTTCTATCATCTAATCACTGGTATTATTTACCACGCAACCAGCACCCCCGAACTTTAATTGAACGAGGCTGTTCGAAGGCGGTCTCGTTCATTCTGGTCCTTCAGTTCGCCGGATTTGCGTGGAAATATGCCAGTGACTAGATCGGTGGGAAGGCACACCGCCTCGGCCTCGGCCTCGGCGTCTGCCACGGTGACATCCGCCACCGCCACGACAGACGAGACGGGTGCGTCATGCACTACGACGACTGTCACCGGCACCGGCACCGATGCTACCACCACCGCGATAAATCTAGAACGTTCAAATCCCGCGGCGACCGAACCGTCGGTAGCAGAACCTACCATCGCCGCCGGGAGTGAAGAGAAACCCAGAAGCAAAGCGCCGTCAAGAGCAAGAACCAAGAAAACGTCAAAATCTCGCCGCCTTGCCGAAGCCCGAGCCGAACTCGCTCGACTGAAAGTCGAGCTCGCCGCCGCCCGAGTCAGACAAATCGAAGCCGACTCGAGCACCGAAGATGACGACAACACGACCGTCGCGGAGATTGAGCAAGAACTCCGCGTCCAAACATGGCTACAGAATAGCCAACTGCTCGCCATCGAGAGCGAGCCGCACACCGAAGCCGCCGCACACGCACCGGCGGGAGTCACCGCCGCACACCCGCCGTGCACAGAGTCGTCACTTCACCCGCATCCGACACAGCCGACGTCAACAGTAGAGTGCGCACCCGCGCCTCTACTCGCCGACCTGCACGCGCCTCCGCCAGCGACCACTGCCGCGTCCTGGGGACCGAACTCCGGCGCTGCACGCCTGCCGCCGACGTCGACCGCAGAGTGCGCACCCGCGCCTCCACTCGTCGATCTGCACGCGCTTCCACCAGCGACCACTGCCGCGTCCTGGGGACCGAACTTCAGCGCTGCACGCCCGCCGCCAGCGGCCATTGCCGCGCCCTGGCAGCCGAACAGTCAAGAACAGCAGCAGCGACCGCCGCCCGCCGTCGCCGCCTGGCTTGCCGAACAAGCGGCACGCGCCCCTCCGCCGTTGACCACTGCCGTGTCACGGCGGTCGAACTTCAGGGACGCGCCGCCGCCGCCGCCACAAGCCACGCCGTGGGACTCCGCTGCCGCTCTCACCGCGGCCGGCCTCGAAGCCGCCGCAGCCGCCAACGCGTTTTGGCAGCAAGGCCACGCCGCGCCGCCGCCGCCGCCGCCGCCGAACACTGCGCCGGGATTGGAGCCCGGCGCCGCCGCTCCGCTCGCACCAGACATGTCGGACGGAGCACTTGCCGTCCCGCCGAAGAGGACGGAGATGCAGCAACTGGCTGCAGCGATCACCAACGCAGTACATGCCGCGCAAGTAAAACAAACAAGGTATGTGGAATTACCATATTTTAACGGTGATCATCAAGAGTGGCTAACGTTTCGCGCTTCGTATGAAGAATTTGTGAATAATTTCTCGAAGTTAGAAAACATGTCCCGCCTGCGCCGGAGCCTGCGCGGGACCGCCAGAGAGGCAGTGCAAGGCCTCTTAATAACGAACACGGATCCAGACGACGTTATGCGCACGCTCGAGATACGTTTCGGCCGACCAGAGTCCATAGCGACAGCCGAGATGGAACGTCTCAGAACATTGCCACGCTTAAGTGAAGCGCCGCGTGACACCTGTACGTTTGCCACCAAAATAAGTAATGCAGTGAACACACTTCGGGCCTTACGTTGCATGTACTACATGTACAACCCGGAGATAGCACGGGCCGTTGTAGAAAAATTGACACCCACATTGAAACATAAGTGGTACGAATTCGCTGCACTACAACCGAGGGAGGAACCAGACCTCCTCAAATTAGAACGCTTCATTCACCGAGAAGCTCAAATCTGCAGCCCATACGCGACCGCAGAGACGGTCACCGAGCGACCGCGAACGAATCCAACACGACAGAAAGTGTTCAACACAGCCGCTAACTCGAGACCTAACGTCGTATGTATTATGTGCAATAAGGAGGGACACATAATAACAGAGTGCAATAAATTTAAAAACGCAACTATCGACCAACGATGGGACGCGGCCAAGAGATACCACTTCTGCTTCCGATGCCTGCGACGCCGCACTCAACAACACACGTGCAAGACAAAGAAGTGCGGCATAGATGGATGCGAACATCCTCACCACCAGCTGCTGCACTCAAGAAGGAGCGCGCCGCCAAAGGTGAACGAAGACGCCGAGGAAGAGAAGGTGAATTCGACGTGGACATCAAGCGTGTCGTACCTGAAGATTGCACCAGTACGAGTCTCGGGACCGGCGGGAGCCCGCGATACCTACGCGTTACTCGACGACGGATCTACAGTAACGCTGATCGACCAAGGCCTCGCGGACGACATAGGCGCAGTGGGACCGGACGACCCACTACGCATCTGCACATACGACGGGAACACAAAAGAAGACCACTCCTCACGTCGTGTGAAGATACTGCTCCGAGGCAAGAACCGACGCGACCTACACATACAAGCCCGGACAGTACCTGACCTGCGCCTAGCTGCACAGAAAATATCACCAGAAGCAATAAGCAACTGTCCGCATCTGAAGGGAATCACGGACACTATAATCACCGACCAAGTGATCCCGAAAATATTAATAGGTCAAGACAACTGGCACCTATTAATAGCCACCCGAACAAGATCGGGTCGAAGAAACCAACCAGTGGCCTCACTCACACCACTGGGCTGGGTGGTGCACGGCAGCAGAACTCGAACGCTCGGACACCAAGTGAACTTCGTCGGTCACACATCCGAAGAAAATATGGAGAAAATGGTAGCCGAATACATAACGACCGACAACACGTATCTAAATCCGAAGCGTCCGGAAAACGACCCCGAGCAAAAGGCGCTCCACATACTCGAGGCGAATACAACGCAGCTGCCTGGAGGCGGGTATCAGACCGCCCTCCTTTGGAAGTCGGAGGAAGCTACACTCCCCGACAACTACGACAACACCCTACGAAGGCTCCACGGCATCGAAAAGAAAATCGATAAAGACAAGCTGCTGAAAAGGAAGTATAATGAACAAATTGAAAAGGGTTGCGCAGAACCAGCACCAGACACATGGCCAGTGGAGACACCGAGCTCACCGCCACCTTCGGGCGAAGAGCGCGTAAACAACATCTACACCGGCGACCAGTCAAGCGTGATACCTGACGTCACACGCTTCTCGTCGTGGACGAGATATCTCAGGGCGACAGCAAGGGTGTTGCAAGCAGTCGCTATGTTCCGGCGCAAGATAGAACAAGTCAATTACAAGCGAACGAAAAGGGGTCCACGCCGCGACCCTGATTGGCGAGCCGCGAACACCACAACCAATCCGACAGTCAGGACACGCCAACCCGCAGCGACAGATAAGTATGTCACACTAACAGCGGAGTATCAGCGGATGGCGGAAAAATTGATAATAAAGAACGTCCAGGAAGAGACGTTCAAAGAAGAACTCAAGGCGCTGCGGGCAGGCAAGGAGGTCGGGAGACATAGCCGACTACGCCAACTCAGCGTACAACTTGAGGACGACATCATCGTCCTGAAGAGCCGAATCAACGCCGCCACTGGAGTATCGGAAGAAATGAAAACTCCTCCAGTCATAGACGGAAACCACCGGGCCACACAACTGTGGATCCTTCATGTGCACAAGACTCTGCATCACGCGGGAGTGGAAGCCACCGTAAACCAAGTCAAGCAACACAAATGGGTCGTGCGACTGCGACCGACAGTCAAGATGGTACTATCGAAATGTCAAATGTGTCGTGCAAGAACCGCGACGCCTCCGAGACCGGCAACAGGAGACCTGCCGACATGTCGCTTGGCGCACCATCAACGCCCGTTCACATACACGGGCCTCGATTACTTCGGCCCACTCACCGTGACCGTCGGAAGAAGCACACAGAAGAGATACGTCGCGCTATTCACATGCCTCACCGTACGCGCAGTACACCTCGAGGTAGTGTCCTCACTGAGCACCGAATCCGCAATCATGGCGTTGCGGCGAATGATCGCGCGACGCGGTTGTCCGACCGAGATCTGGTCGGACAACGCGACAAACTTCCACGGGGCGGATGCGGAAATTCGCCAAACTCTTCTCTCCGGTGCGAAGCAAGAAGCGTCGAAGAAAGCCATCTCATGGAGGTTCATCCCCCCAGGAGCTCCATTCATGGGAGGCGCGTGGGAGAGGTTGGTGCGGTCGGTGAAAACCGCACTAACCACGGTGCTCCACCAGAAGAGCCCCAATGAAGAAACTCTCCACACCCTACTCACCGAAGTCGAACTCACTCTAAACAGTCGACCATTAACACATGTGTCAGTAGATCCTGCCGATCCTGAGTCCCTGACGCCTAACCACTTCCTGCTGGGCGGTCAGGGACACTTCGCCGCTGCGGGCCTGCCAGCGGACCACACCGCCAGCCCGTACGCCAGCCTGCGTGCGACGCAGGCACTCGCCGACGCCTTCTGGGCGCGTTGGCTCAGAGAATACCTGCCCGAGCTCCGCAACCGGCGGGAGCCCCATGGACGGGGCGTTGAACTCCGTGTCGGCGACCTAGTGCGGGTCGTCGACAACAACCTGCCACGCAACACCTGGGTGCGCGGGCGCATCTGCGCCACGTATCCGGGACCGGACGGCGCCACCCGAACAGTCGACGTCGCCACGAGGGGCGGCGTGCTACGACGCCCGTCCAGGAAGATCGTCGTAATCCAGAGCGTCGAGAACGACGAGTCGCCCTGCACCGAATGAAGATGCACCGTCGCGTCGCTACGGTGCACGGCGGGAGAATGTGCAGGACGAAGACTGATTTGATAGTCATAAGCCTAAATATGTTAATGTTTGTGTTATGTCTTTAATCTTTATGTATAATGTTCCAGTACGTTAATGTTTGTGTCATATCTTTATGTAATGTTCCTACACGAATGCTTGTTATTTTCCTATATGAATCTTTGTTATTTTCTTATATGAATCTGTGTTTTCCTATGTGTAATATTCTTGTATGTAAATAAAGTTCCAATAAGCTCAAGCTAACAAGTTGTGTAGATGTAAGAATTTGTATTTGTATAATTTAACTGTGAGAAATTGTTATGTGCAATATTAACTTATTTACTAACATTATATAACGATCTGAGTAGATTAGAGAAAATTTGTAAGACCCAGTATTTATATGTATTTGAGTTTAATGTCGGGTGCGAGGTCCGCCGAACTTAGGTGCCTCCCACAAATCTAGTGCGGATTTGCACCTCGCGGCCCCGCACTCCCCGCAGGACCGAGCTACCGCCCCGCAAGTCGCTACAGCGACACCCCGCAGCGCGCGCTCTCATTGGTCGAGCGCGCCTGTGACGATCGCGGGCCCGACACTAGGGATTAGCCTAAAATTTGGAATATAGGTAGGCCTCCTGGGTCGGGCAAATCAGTTCGGTTCCGGCCTACGAGAGAAGAAACATCAAGAAGTCAGCAAGTAGTCAGCAAGCCAGCAAGTAGTCAGCAAGTAGTCAGCAAGCATTTCAAGACGTGGAATCGCTGCCGGGAAAACCCTGCACGCCGATCGAGCCAAGCTTCATCGCCACGGTGCCTCCGCTACGTGTCGTCAGACATTGTATTTGAAAACCGTACTTTTCAGTGCGAATAAAGTTTCTATCATCTAATCACTGGTATTATTTACCACGCAACCAGCACCCCCGAACTTTAATTGAACGAGGCTGTTCGAAGGCGGTCTCGTTCACATTTAGTACTAAATATTGAAATAAAAGGGGATAAAAATGGCAGTAATTGTGTAAGTAAACATTAGATAAAATAGCAATATAAGTAAATGATTATCATGTACGTTCAAGGTTTACTAAAATTAATTTTAACAATATTATGATAAGTTTGTGTGGCGTGGTCAAGGTCTCCATTCGAGCAAAAACTACTGCCATGACGTCATCAAAGAAGACAGGGAAATCAGAATAATTTATATTCATAGATACAAAAAAAAACAAAACTAACCAAATTAGAGCTGCTGCATTCAAAAACAATATACATAGATTTGACGAAAAGTATTTTTTTTTAAATCACACGATAAAATTACTCCCGGGCACCTAATTTTAAGTTCAACCCAATTCAAACTGAATATCCTAAAAAATAAATATTAAATAAAATAAATAAATAGACCCAACAGTCATATACATAGCTCTGACTCCACAATAAGAGTTTTCAGTCAGTCAGTCAGACGCATTTTCAGTCGTAGAAAACCCAAACCAAAGGGACTTCTCAGTGCGGGGTTCAAACCCACGGTCTGGCGCTTCACATTCCGTATTTAACCAAATGCACCACGGAAGCTATCATAAACAAAAACGACCCTATTCATAGATAGATTGCCTGCCTCTGTGGCGTAGTTTTACTACCGTACAGTTACAAAGCTGGGGTCTTGGGTTCGAATACCGGGTCAGGCAAAGCGATATTCAGTAGCAGCCTAGAGTCAGGAATTTGTACTCGATATGGCGAAAGGCTCGCCCCTTATAACACGGGACGGAACATTCAAGGCGAAATGCGGGTGCCCTGGTAGCACCCACAGGTAGCACTTATGCCTTTGTGTTTTGAAAAAAAGCGTGAGTTTATTTTATGGATGTCATAGATAGATTTCAAACATATTTCAGTAATATAATATTTTATCACATTCGAACGACATTTGAATTCAGTTTGGGCGAAGTGACAAAATATTCAACAATTAAAATATGTAGTTTCATAAACTGTCCATGAATAGGTTCGGAATCTAATTTATCTCTGGTCAACGTAGACAATTTCCCGCCAACACACACAACACTGCAACACCAGTCAGCCAGGATCAACGGTGACAAAGAACTGATACCGAGCGGCTTAGTCTCTTAAAGAAATTAAATTTTATTTATATACTGAATGAAACATTTTCTTTTAACTCACCTCGAAATTAATCGAACAGAAAACAACGAATACTAGGAGATATGTTATTTATGGCGTCTATGATCGGAAACGTAGTCCCATAAATTCGACGCGACGCGACGTACGCAAAACTGTACGAATGGGCCTAAGTACTCCACAAAATGTCGTCCTCAATCCTATTTACAATTTTAATTTATATTAATCCTCTATTGAACGTCGCAACCATAGACTAATTTCGAAGTGAATAAGTGTCATAGAGAATAGTATTGATTTAAAAAAAACGAAGACATTACTTACTTCGGAAGTCGAAAGTTCGAATAAACGTTGGAAACTTCGCTGGGTATCACAGAGTAACCCTACAAGATATAATTAAAAAAAATCATTATTCAGTCCATGTTATATCCTATACTTAGCACACACATTGGCCTAACTACAAACAATAATACTGCCATCCTCAAGATAAAATGCCGTTAAGTACTAAAACCACTTTTTGACTTATGTACAAAAAAGCGATATTTTTAAAAACATTTGCTCCTTAATAACAAGAGGTCATCTTTAAAACCTTGGAGTACTCAATAATAGATCGCAGGAGGCACTTTCAAATAGTGAAACTTTTAATTTAGAATTGTAATATCGCTTTTTTGTGCATAACTCAAAAAGTGGTTTCACTAGTAACATGAAATGAACGATTTAATAAATATTATGTTGCCAACAAAGAAGACAGAAACATCATAAAATAACATTGTTTGTTTCAAAATAATTAATAAAACTATATTGGTTAAATGTTATTCATGTGTGGATTTGGTTTGTGAAACAATCAAATTATGGTGGTTAACTTTCCAATTATTCATTCACTTCAATTTATTTTATTTTATTTGTATTCGGTTTCGTTTCTTTTATATTATTATAGAATTTGGACGCCACGGTTTATAATTGAAATTAAACAAAGCGCTTGTCTTGTTTCGTATCGTTATTTGTATGAGCCCATATACCTCCTACAGCATGGCCCTCTACAATCAAGAGTACGATCGAGAGGATGAAATAAACAATTTGGTATTTTCGTTCGCTTCTTTTTTCTACTGTATTTTATGTGATCTACATGTAAATATTTTTAAAAGTATAATAAAAAGTAAAAACTAGTTCTCAGAATACTCACGGGAAAGCCTGTCGGCCACCTGATACTAAACCTTTTCTATTATGATTCAATCATTATTAACCGAATTCAAAAAAGGCAAGTTCTCAATTCGGTTGTATGTTTTTTTTATATTCAGTCCTCAACTAAACCAAAAATCTCACACTCACTAGTTTGCCCGAACTGAGAATTAATGATTTTGCTAATTTCATTTTATTTAGATTAAAAACAACAATTAATTGTGATTATATAATTTATAGCATCATTAATCGCCTCATTAGTCTAATGACAATGGGCATAGGCTATCTAACATAAGAACCAAATTCGAATACCAGGTCAGGAAATTTATTTTTTCGGAGTTTATAAATTCGAAAGACAGAATTTATGGAATCGAGATATTTCTAATAAAGGTTGATAATAGGTTACTATGAGATATAATACATATAGTAAAAGCATATAACTCATCAGAAAACAACATACATCATTAATCATATAAAGACAAGCACAAGAAGTAGTGCTAAACTACAATTAGTATTAAATCGCGTGACCGAACGGAATAGAACCATCACCAGAGCTAAAAACTTTCTAGTCACGCGAGAAAACGATGCATCACTGACGTATCCCTACGTTTCTCGTTAAAGTAAATAGCGCCGGGTGCCCCCACTGACCTCAAACCCTTATCTATCTTCCTTATTATATGGATATTTATAATCGCAATAATTTATTGGTTCGATAACACGACGCAACGATGCAAAGTGCGATTTCGACACGATGTTTTTAGCAACCGAGAAAGGGGCAAAAAGATCACGCGATTATTATTACTACGCGCAATACTAGAAGTTGTTGCACATCGTTGGATAGATAGATAGATAGATTGCGGAAAGAACGAGAGAGATGGAGATAATCATTGTAGGGTTTCCAGAAATCTTGTTTTTACTGGAAATAATTCGGTAATAATTTGGGTCCAATACAAATGACACGGAATCATTTTTTTTTTTTATAAATGCACAAAACAATAACTGCACTTGAATAGGGTGCAATGTAAAGAGCATCCGCGATTGTGTGATAATATCTCACCGACATACACAATTATGAATGCTCCAAACTGGATATTAAAACGGTTGAACACGAAATTCGACATACCAGTAGGTCACTACGAGGTTTACGTAATTTTTCTGTAAAACCACTACAACAACTAGATAAGACTATTGGTTCCCGCCCTAACACCCACCACTTAACTCTTGTAAGCCAGGATCAGCAGCACGCGTAATGACACTGAGTATTGAAGCTCGACGAGTCTCCGGGCATGTCTAATTTGTCTTTAACCCGCAACGAAATCAATCAGAAAGTTAAATTAATAGGAGTTGCAAATAAATTATAGTCCACTTAGTTGCTACTACCATTCATACTGTCGTCCAAGGTGGTCAACACTACAGCTCAGATAATATAAGTCCTACAGAATACACAATAATAGTCAATCTAGTTATAAAAATCATAATACCACAAATAACAGCCGGGGAGCCAATCACAAACGGAGAACTAATCACGATATCGCATACAATCGGAGCGTATTACACTAAAATTAAGCATTATGTTTGGCCTACATGTACGCTTAAAAACGTAAACAAACTGATTATAACGACCGCATTCAATAAATATCATCATCATCATCATCATATCAGCCATAGGAAGTCCACTGCTGAACATAGGCCTCCCCCAAGGATCTCCACAATGACCTCAATAAATATATATTAAAACAATTAGATATCCTTCTTTGTAGAATAGGGGATCTCAGTGTTCATCGCGGCGCCCGGGTGCGCCGTAGAAAGATTTGTGTGACGTGAAGCAGGCTCTCTGAATTTCAAATTTTTGATACTTTTCTGTATCTAGTATCAATGTATCTATATCGACATCGAATGTTTTGTCTTGTTCGCTCAAACTAAATTCAAAAGTCGTTCGAAAGGAACAAAGCATTGTTTTTTTATTTCTATAAATGACGAGACGAGCATGCCGTTCGCCTGATAGTACGCGATACGACCGCTCATGAACGACTAAACAACACCTTGAATTACAAAGCGATGCTTGACATTCCACTGTGCTCGCCATGCTGAGACATAAGATGTTAAGTCACAATATTATGTCCAGTAGTTACTCTGGCTAAAATTTCCTTCAATCCGAAACACAACAGTGCATTGACACTGATGTTTGACGGGAGAAATAGACATTGCGGTGGCACCTACCCACATGGCCTCTCACATATGGGAGACCTACCGCCAGTAAAAACAAGTATTCGATAACTAAAATAGGTTTATAAACTGTCTATAAATATAGTAAAGTAGATTATTATTATTTCATTTATGCCCTAGACTGCCTTCTCTTTCTCCTATTTTAATATGCATCCCATGGTTGCCTGTAAGAAATTACCTAGTGAGATAAGGCCGCCAATTGTACTATTAATATTATGCGATTTCTTTGTTATTTCTCAGTACAGTGCGAAAAAAGAATTAAATTAATATAAAGGCTGCTAGTATTAAAAACAAAGAATAATCGATTCGCTTCAATTATCGTACATACATAAACTCACGCCTTTTTCCCAGAAGGGGTAAGCAAAGGTGCCAGGATACCCACATTTCGCCTTGTATGTTCCGTCCCACGATGTGATAGGTGGCGAGCCTATCGCCATATCGGGCACAAATTCCTAACTCTGAGCTAATAATAAATAGAAAAATCCAATATCACTTTGCCCAACCCGGGATTCGAACCAGAGACCTCAGCTTTGTAACCGTACCTTAGTAGAAGAATAAAAAAAAAACAAAAAAAAACCGTGCCTTAGTACAACTACGCCACCGAGGCAGTGGCCGAGTCAATTATCGTAGTTTGGTAAAATGTCTACACTGCAAATGATAATAAGTTAAAAGTCCTCCCACACTTGAATAGGTGGATTTGAGAATCGAATCCTGGACCTAAATGTTTATAGTCGATTTATAGATTCGATGCAAAAAACTTTAATAAAGGCATTTTCGGAGATAACGGCCTGCGGGCTACACTTTCCATAATGTTTGATTTATTCATGACAAGTTAATATATTGCATTAATAATTTAAAACTTTGAATTATTTATTAATTTACCGTGAAATAATAGAGTACAAACTTCAAACTTCTGATTGCCCCGGTGGTGTAGTTGTACTACGGTACGGTTACAATGCTGAGGCCTCGTGTTCGAATCTCGGGTCGGAAAAAATAATATTAGATTTTTTAATTCATTATGAGCCCGAAGTCAGGAATTTATGCCCGATATAGCGATAGGCTCATCCCCCGTTTACATAGTTATCCTAGCACCTGGTTATGGGTATACTGGCACCTCTGCCTACCCTTTCTGGGACAAAGGCGTGAGTTTATGTATGTGTATGTATGTATGTATGCATAAACTACAAAATAGTAGAGATTATTATTAACATTACACATTTTAACCTCAATTAAATAATAAGCTGACTCAAACTGTTTGCGTAACAGCTTAATACAGTGCGATGTAATTACACGCATAATTTGCATCCAATAATAAAGATAATTGTAAAAAAGACATTTAAATAGTCGTGGCGAATTATCATGAATAATTTGTACCTAATTATTTTATCAAGACTTTTGTGGTATCTTTAAGTGCAATATCCGGGGAATTTCGTAGGTCAGGTGTTTTAGTATCATAATACTGCACTTAATTGATGTGAACTTGAATAGATGACAGTCTCCGTGGCGCAGTTGGTTAGACAAAGGCTGGTAAACGAAGACGCGGGTTCGATCAAAATTGGGCTATCAGCCCACGCACATAGGCACATATTAAGTATTAAATCAAATTGTGTTAAGTATGTTAAAAACCATAACAAGAATATTCGGGAAAAAAGGTTTCATCATCATTAGCCTGTTGCAACACTTTTATTTTAATATGGAATTAAATCCTATCGAAATTCCCACACTTGCGTAAGTTAAAAATAAAGGTCACACCAACATAGTTTCAGGTGAATAGGCAGTAAAGGTTAATTAATGACACTTCGTCTTCATCCCAGGCAATATGTACAACAACCTTTTTCTTCAGGGCTAAATCCTTGGAACAACCTACGTTAAAATAATATGGATATAGCAATCTCAATGAACTAAGGAAACAAGATACTAACTGCTGGTAGTCTTCAGGCAAAAACAAACTGAAATTCTCCATAATACAACGCAATACTCCTGAATCTTTACCTACACCACATCCACTGACTTTCAGACATCCATTTCAACCTTTATGAGGTCGTACGAATTCACCTTTTATATTTGATGCTAACATTGGGTTACACTTTTATTTGAGAATTGTTCGGCCCCATCGGCCAACATTTCTCCGCGCTATTGGCCTTGGCTTCTACCAATTCCAATAGCCAACACTCCGTAGGTAACAGATACCAATAGCATACGAAATTATGTAGAAAATTTACATTAAATATTCATACTAGAATTCAAATAGAATACTCGCATCCTTTCACTCCTTTATACAATACTATTTCATCCAACGACTCCAAATTATTTAAAACGTCGCTTTAATTTCTTAAGTAATACCCATGTACGATCTCTTAGGTCTTCAGAAAATTTGATTTTAGAAATTCCCAAGCATTGCACATCATTCCTAGATAAATCTTTTACAGTCCAAGCTGCTCGCTTATGGAATGAACTGCCCCTGACAATAAAACTCGCTAAATCACTCCCTATTTTTAAGAGACTAGTCAGATCGCACTATTTGTCTCAGCAGTAATATACGAGTATGTATGTATCTATATTTTCTCTCTCCTGTGGTGATTTTTCTTTTTTTCCCCTAACCCTAGATGAACTAGTATTATTTTTTTTTTCTTCATATATTCTTTATTATGTTTATTATATAACATATGTAGTAAATTCACATTTTACTTTGTGTAGTATATTTGCATACTTGTATATATAAATATATATATATATATATAGTGTCTATTTATATAGCTTTTAGTTGTACATGAGTTTCTTCCTTTCCTTTTTAATGACTATCTTCGATTTTCCTTCTCCTATTCATTCCAATCCATCCAAAGGTTGTCTGGAAGAGATCGCCGTTAGCGATAAGGCCGCCGTTTGTACGTACTTATGTTATAAGTCCCTTAATTGTAAAATTATTTTAATATATCTTGTGTACAATAAAGAATTATAAATAAATAAATAAATAAAATAAAAATTAATTTCCAAAGGTACGTATGTATATTATATCCTCCATACACAGCCTCCGTGGTACAGTAGGTTAGACGCCGACTTTGAAACGAGAGGCCGCGGGTTCGATGCTCGCACCGAGACAAATTTTTATGTGATCCACGCATCGATATCAATGTTACACTAGATAAGACGTTCTTTGTAAAAAACGTGTCCCACCCAAGTGCGGTGCATGCACCGCACACGAATCAGTCTGCCGCGTGACGGCTACGCAGCAGTACGCCTCTTTGATTATATTTATAAGTAATTTATTTTGTCTTTTCCCCGTCAAACCGATAGCGAAATTTTCTAAAATTACAATATAATTAAAGCATACAACTTAAGTGATAAAATATTGCAGTATAATGCCGATAATACAGATATTTTATTTATTATTCGATTAAATATTTGTATAGCTCATTAGAAATAGAAGGTGAGCTTCTTAATCGTATGTCTCATTCCCGCGCATAAAAATTGCCCGTCGAGTGAGAGAGACGAACTATATTAGATATAGATTATTCATGGGGCATTCATATCAGACGACCAAATAGGCATAAACTATTCGAATACATTACAAATACAGATATGTAGGAAGAATGTAGGTAAAAATTGATTTTAGTATTTTATTTTAATTTTATGTTGTTAATTAATAACACAAAATATGTGTTGTATATATGTTTTGAAACAGTGGACAGTTTTTAGGCCCTATTTCTTTATATGAAATACCTAATGGACTACGTTGAAATTTCGAACCCATTGAATGTTATTAAAGACTAATATCACTAAAAATTGTTTTAGATTCTTGCGCGTCGTTACAAAAGAGGGAGATCTCTATAATATTTGTCTGTTGTTTCATTATCTTATTGTAAAACTGTGATAAACTTGTACACTTATAAGAGTTTTTAGTTTAATTTAGATAACTTTCATGAATTATTCACATAAATAAAAAAAAAATTACAAAATATATAATTGCTATGACGGCATTCATACTTAGGCAGTATCTTAGGAAAAGCTATTATTGATTTGAACTGTCTCTTCTGTCTAATAATCTTTGATCATAATTTGTAATATTCAAGTAAACGTACTAGATGTCGCTACTGAGCTTTATTGAAATATGGGACAAACAGTTTCTATGACGCGTCGCGTCTATCGGTAGAATATAAGTCAATGGATCCACGGGTATTTGTTTCGGCTCTGGGCGTTTGGGACACCGAAAAGTCTCTCGTAGTTTCTGATACCCACGACACAAGATTCGATCTTAATGTGGGGTCAGGACTATGTATGTGACTGTTGGGTGTTATTTATGTATTTATAGGTTAATAGGTAATACATGCGCAAGACTTTGGACCTTAGTGATAGTAAAACCTGTATGTAATATATCTTTCATAATCTATTCCATATATTGGCCGGTTTCATCACCGAGGCCGCCAAAATAAACAGCCGCGTGTTTGTAGGTTTAAAATTGTTTAAACAAACGAAAACACACAGCTGTGTAATTAAATAAATGACATAAATTACTTCGTGAATTTCATAATTTTTACACGATTGTGGATGGATGATTTTATACTGGTAGCCCAAAGTGCATTCCAATCTGTGTATCTAAAGAAAGATAGGATATATCTCAGCCACCAAAAACTTTTTTAAATATACTATTGCAATGAATGGCGGGACGAGCATGCCATTCGCCTCATAGTAAGCGATAGTCGATACGACCGCTCAGGGACAGTACCAAAACCAAACAACACCACGAATTACAAAGATTTGTATTTCACCACGCTCGCCACCCCCAAATAAGATGTTAAGTCTCAATATGTCGAGTACTCTGGCCACAATGTCCTTCAAACCGAAACACATAGTGCTGTTACACTACTCTTTAGCGACAGAAATAGATATTACGGCGATACTTTAGCAGGCGGCCTCTCACACTATTATGAGAGCTACCACCAGTATAATACCTACCAACATTATGGCGGTTAGCTCGAATCAGGACATACACAGGCTAAACCCGAAACAATTTCATGGGTTATACAGAGAGAGGCTTTAAATTTTATCCACTGTGATCGTCAACCTATCTACTACCACCACCAAATACTGCACAGATATAATAATATAATGTTTTTAAATATTGCCAATAACAGAATGACGGGCCAGGTGACGCACGATGACATGTTTTCCAATAATTAAAAAAATACCTAATATTCCCGAGATTGAATTTGAGCCCGCTACATAAACAAAACTGTATGACGCCATCCAATGCAAATGGTGAAAAAATATGGGCGTCATGCATCTCTATACCTTTGATGTTATCGCCATTTTTAATGAGTACTGAAATAGTTGTGAACAATTTATTTTAAACGTTAAATAATATATTTTTTTTTTTTGAAAAAGTTGGTGGTCGCCTTTTGGTAAACGGACCAGATGCAGCTGCCAATATATTCATAGTGACCGCGGGTTCAAATCTCAGGGTAAAAATCTGACTTATCGGAGTTGAGGAGAGCTGTAAGTACATCGTCGCGCAAATATGTACTCGGTATTTTCCTGGACATCTCCGGTGCTTTTGACAACGCTTGGTGGCCAATGCTACTTCTTAAGTTGAAATTACGAGGCTGCTTTAAAAATATATATTCACTTATTTACTCGTATTTCTCGCACGGAACAACCAAACTTAAACTTGGACACTATGCCGTGTCGAAACCACTGACGATGGGTTGTCCACAAGGCTCGGTCCTAGGTCCTTATTTGTGGAATTTAGGCTTCGACGATTTTCT
Source organism: Hyles lineata (assembly GCA_030180105.1). NCBI lineage: Eukaryota > Metazoa > Arthropoda > Insecta > Lepidoptera > Sphingidae > Hyles > Hyles lineata. The sequence continues at coordinate 412,356 of JARJEE010000031.1, forward strand.
TGCGATTCCCTTACCGTCAGGGTGTTCTTTGACCGGATATGCGGACGATGGCCTCTTGCTAATAGAGTCAAACAGTAGATCGGGACTGGAAAATATGGCAGATGCGAGTTTAAAATTAATAAGTGATTGGGGCCATCGAAATCGCTTAAATTTTGCACCACATAAAACGTTCCAATTGCTTTTAAAAGGAAGTTTAAAATCATCGCCGCGAATTAAATTTAATAATATCACTGTTAAGAAAAAAGATTCGGTTTGTTATCTTGGATTAATTTTGGAAAGGAATTTTTCCTTTCTTGAACATATTAAAAACGTCGGGGAAAAGTCGAAAAGGAACTTTTTTGCTTTGACAAGAATATCAAAATCAACGTGGGGGCTATCATTCAATACACTAAAAACCATCTATGGAGCAACTTACTTAGGATGTATTTGTTATGGATCTCCCGTATGGGCTGATAGGGCTACTATCGGTGCTGTGCGAAGAAAACTGCTCCAGAGCCAACGTTTGGCGTTGATATTCTTGTGTAAGGCATATAGAACTGTTAGTACGGAAGCTTTGCCTGTCCTGGCGGGTGTACTTCCAGTCGACCTGGAGGTGCAACGTCGCGCCGCCATGTATTACTCTACTAGGGAGAATATGGATAAAAGATTTTTTAACCGCACGTGAACTTTTAAAAGTTGAAAGATTATTTAAACCGCTTTCAGTGGTATATAGCGAACTATTAGATGAATGGCAAAATAGATGGGAAATATCTTTGAAGGGACGGCATTTATACCAATTTTTTCCTTGCGTGCGTGATCGTTTGACAAAGACTTGGCTAGATGTCGATTATTGCGTATCACAGTTCCTCACGGGCCATGGTAACTTTAAGTCTAAACTACATTCTTTTAAGCTTGTCGAATCGCCTGCGTGCCCGTGTTCAACATCTAATTGCGAATATGAACAATCCGCGCATCATATACTTTGGGAGTGTAGTCTTTGGCAGGATGAGCGTAAAACCATGCTGGATAGTATGCAAATAACATCTGGAGTTGTATACTACATGGACCTTGTAGAGACTAGGAAGAACTTCCGTGCTTTCCGGCGTTTTTGCCATACATATTACTGGAATCAAGTATAAAAGCTCACATAAATAGGTCCCATTTTAAGGTAACAATAATTTGATCCGTGGTGCTTTACGGCTGGCTTCTCCGGCCGTAAAAGTCTTTTTGCGAGGTTATTTGCCTCTTTAGTTCATTGTTTTGTCACCCGCTTTGCACGGAGGGAAGTGGACAATAATTTATTTCCAACTCCTCCTATTAATTTAACTTTCTGATTAATTTCGTTGCGGGTTAAAGACAAGTTAGACATTCCCGGAGACTCGCCGAGCTTCAATGCTCGGTGTCATTACATTGCGTGCCACTGTTGATCCTGGCTTACAGGAGTTGCAGTGGTGGGTGTGAGGGCGGGACAGTCTCCTTATCGGAGTCGTGTGTATTGACAGTCCGCAATATATCGGTGAAGAAACACATCGCGAGGGAACCTGCATACCATAGCGATTTCACAGAATTTTATTGAAATTCGGGATAAGCGTGATTATATCAAGCTTTGACCGTGTTGGCAGTCTACAGTCTTTCAGTGGCGTCTATACAAGAAAGTGCATTTTGGGAATAATTCATTATGAATACTTTCTTAAATTCTTTCATATTGGATATTTGTTTGATATTGGATTTTTCTATTTTATCAGCCCGGAGCCAGGAATTTACAAGAACAACATAAAAGTCGAAATGTGGGCGTCCTGGTTACACCTCTACCTACCTCCCTCTTGTGGGAAAAAGGTGTGAGTTTATGTCTATGTATAATTTCATAAACTAAGCATCAACCTGAAATTACACTGATCAAACAAATGGGACAACTTGGGTGGTATTGACTTCACCGTGCATGCCTCAATCAACCGCTCTTCTAATCAATCACATTTTTTACTGTGTATAAAATATTAGAAACACTTTCCCTCATATTGGCAGCCTCGTAAACAAAAGCGCAATCATCTACTATCCACCATCTAAATTCTAATAGAACATTCTAGGATAACATTATTTTTTTATCGCCCATGATGTTTATATTAACTGATCCTTCATGGCTAAAAGCAAGAATGGGGGTAGTATCACGTAACGTCACTGCCATAATGGCCTGAGGTCAGACCTTTCCGCCTGAGCGTAGTAAAATTATTTTTTATCTTATGAGTACATGGGTTTGTTCAGTTGAGGCGTTTGGTTAACCAAGCATTTGCCTTCGTCGTAAAGCTTAATGCACCATGTTTGTAATCTTGTTTACAGAAACTGCGTAATGCCCTTAATGATCCGCTGGGATTTTAACTCTCACAAAATGTTCAGTTAGTTTAAGAATTTAATGTGATTAATGAACACGTCAATATGTAATTTATCAATTAATACCACCAATTTAATTCAAAAAGGCTCAGTTGCATCAACTAACGATAATATTAACTTAAACATGTCAATATATCAGGTGCCGGATGGACAGCGTCAAGTTAAAAGTATAGTCAAGGTCAGTTGGGACAACTGGACTTAATATTTTTGAGACAAATTAATTATACGAAATTATACTACTTAGGTATAAGTGAAGACTGTTGCAATTGCCTCATATCAAAAAAATATTAGATCATAGTATCTGTTAGCGATAGAACTGAAGGTATTTTCTACTGGTATATTTCCCATGCCACATTTAGTAATAACCATAATCCAGCAAAAAATCATGACAAAGCTTCGTACTAACTGAGCTAACCACTGCTACTAATAATAATTTACTATGTGAGAGTAATTTACTGTGGCGCGAAGTTCCGACCAACGCTAATCGCTATCTTTATACCTATCTTCAATTCCCATAGTAATTAAAATTATTCACGTTAGTTGCAGTAATCAATTGTTTCGACCATTCAATAGTTATTTTTCTCATATTATATCTAGCTTTAAAAACACCAAGCACGGTTTTGTCATAGAAGACCAATTTTAAAATATCAGCTCTACAAAAATAATAACATTTAAAGTTTCTGAGTTCTAAGGTTTCCAAGAAACTCACAAGTCAAAATTGCAGTTGCTGTTCAAATTACGATAATCATTTAATCTTAGATAATCATCAACAATAGTGCCAGTAGGTACACAAGTACAATAAAAAACTGGCTTATGAGACGTCTCCGTCAGTAGTTTTTTTCTCGAAGGTGTCTTCAAAAATTACCATGTTACTTGAGTTTAAAGTCCACCGAATTTTAACAATACATATTAATTTTATGTGTAAATTCGCAGTAAAAATTGCCAAATGAAACTCAATGAAAGGTCGGAATAATTATCATAGTAATAAAATGGTTCTAAAAAATTCGCCAATGTGAGAGCTGGACGTTATTTTAAAATTCAATCTTTACCCTCGCGTGAATAATATATGAGATTAGTAATTAAACATAATTAAAGAGGCTTAGAGCTGAACTAAATATATAATCTAGATAACTCCAATGCAAACAACCAGAATCTTATCTTTGCGGCGATAAACTAACCGCGGTCATAGGAATTACTTCTGTACTTTAGCCATCCGGTTCCAGGCTCAATTATTAGCGATATCTCGTAAATTAACACCACCTATGGAATCATTTGCCATTTATAATCAAGCCGTTTCAAACGACAACACACAATTACAAACAAATCACAAAATCAGGGCAATCTACAATTCAAATGATTCAAAACGTGAACTTTGACAATACTCACGGGTAGAAACAAAACACCGGTCAACTTGCAAATCCACTTGTGACGTGAATAACAAAACTTACACAACTTTTTACACAAATAAAACACACCAGTTATAATTTATCACAAATTGTTAATACGCATTGTCGACATTTGTGCACTAAACATCACTTTGACGAAGTTTTCGACTCGTAATGGCGGCAAGTCGCGAGTTTGGGTCGGTCCGCACACGACACATACGTCATTACCGCGCAGCAGGCGCTCGCAGACTGAATGAAATGAATCGAAACTTGGAATCGAGATTCGAGTTGGCGACGAGCGATCCGTGAATAACTCGATTCATAGTAAACGTACGCGTAAACGCGTGACGGCCGCGTGCGAAAACTTCTCTTTTTTACCGTCTTCAAAAAAAGGAGGAGGTTCTCAATTCTACTGTATGTTTTTTATGTTTGTTACCTCATATCGCTGTGCTCGGTGAACCGATTTTGATAATTCTTTCTGTGACCGAAAGCTGGTGTGTGTCATTTGGTCCCATAAAAATATGATAATGATAATGATTCTGATGATTATCTTCGGACCTGGAGAGGATAAATCCTCAAAATTAATTAGGATTCCAATGGTTCTTTTTGCATTGGGTTCAGTATAAAAGCTAAGCTGTAGTGGGGAAAAACGGGGTAGGGGCGAGGATGGGATGAGAAAATTGATAAACATGTAAATACTTCAATATCTTGGGCAACGTTTAATCGATTTTAGCGATTTCTTTTTCATCGGAAAGAACATATTCCTTGTGGGACCACCTCTTCGTCATTTAAATGCCTATACATTTTTTAATTTAAAACAATGAAAAACCGACTTTAAAACAAAAAACCACTAACACGTACAAAATAATAATAAAAAATACCACTGCAAAGCAAAAAATAATACTTATTTGGTTGCACTTGGTCATGTCAATTAGTTTGCTTATTGACTTGACTAGCCAACAAATCAAAATACATGCGTAACATATTGAAGGCGGGCTACCAAGTACCAAACAGGAATTTGTACCCGATATGGCGATAGGCTCGCCACCTATCACATCGTGGGACGGAACATACAAGGCGAATTGTGGGTGTCCTGGCACCTCTACCTACCCCTTCTGGGAAAAAGGCGTGAGTTTATGTATGTACGTATGTATTTTTTTCTTTCTATTATTGAACACGAACAATGATTTCACAATGCCACAAGAAATACCTTCTTCTAATTATTATAGTTCTATTACATAAGAGATACTTACTGCGATAAGGCATCAAACCATACTGTCGAATTTCCATCACACACAAAATATAGGCGCTGCCCGCCATTTATTTTCCATTAATTGCGTGTTGGGTTCAGGTCTCAGGCTGTAATTTAGGCTCATAATCTGTGCTGTGAGTAATATCGCTTTGACGGCTTCGAAAGATGTTAGATACCTACTTAGGTATCTATTGATTTTGAAATGTATTTATGTCCCTATATTTTCAATAAAATGACTACAATTCAATACGTAAGTAGACTTATGGCTCATCCTAAAGTCTGATGTAAATGCGTATTATATTTCATTTGTTTGTTTTGAATAGTTTTTGCCTGAATATGTCCATACTCGTATAAGCACGTTGTTTATCCGCTGCGTACATATCGTTGGTATTGTGTTGATAATATAACAAAGTGTGAACATTCATCTTTTATTGTTATGCGAAGACATCATGAAAATAATACGTGAATAAAAATACAAATACTGGTAGGATTTACCTCCTTGAAGCCAGGCTATAAATATCATGTGAATTATTAAAAAGTTAGACGCAGCTGGGATTTTGTATGATAAAAAGCATTGTTAATTGAAAATCAAATTAGTCAATGAAGTTTCTTTTTGTTCTAAAGTTGTCGATCCTAAGCCATTTATAATGTCTTAGTTGCGATTCCGAGGTTGAAATACCTATATTTGATGATTTTTTAAATTTCAGAATACAGGATTTTGTAATTTTTTGAAAACCTACCTACTCTGTAGTCTACCTAGACTTGTCGCAAATTGGATGCATAATTCTGAAAAATAAATATAATATTATACAGAACACACGTTTTGGGTTTCTTCGTAAAATTAAAAAGAATTTGGTAAGTACGGGGGCTAAATTGTGTCGAAGAATAAGAGATATTGTACAAAAAAAGTAATACCTGTCCGTCGCCAATCTATGTATATTTTGAAAGGCATTACCCATATGGAGCACATCACATAACCGACATGTAAAAAAAATAAAATAGGATTTATGGATATACCCAAAAGATTTAATAATGTAAGATTTGTAAGTAAGTACATAAGATTTTAATAACGTATTCAAGAATGGGGAAACTCTGCTAAATTATTGAGAAAGCTCGACCCAACCCACGAGTCAATTTAATTGCAGACCCTAACATTATGATCGTCCGTAGGGTAGTTGTTTAAAATCCGACTGTTAAAAGATAGACCGGAGATTCCATACATATACCGAGAAAAATGTACATGGTATCCACTAGAATTTATTGAAGCCTAGATTCTGGGTTGAGGTCGATTTTCTCTTATTTTTTCGAATACCCACGACGCAAGATTTGTAACATGTGAGATGACGATGACGTGTGTTACTATTGGCTATATTTGTTTTAATGTTTAATACATAAATAATATATTAAAATTTATCTTAATACACAGTGGTATTAAAATTAATTGTAATTTTAACTACCTCGGTGGCGTAGTTGTACTACTGTTTTTTCTATTTATTATCAACCCGGAGTCAGAAATGAGTACCCGATTTAGCGATAGGTTCGCTCCCTATCACATCGTAGGACAGGCATATAAGGCGACATATAAGGCGAAATGTGGGTGTCCTGGTACCACTGCCTACCTGTTCTGGGAAAAAGGCATGTGTTTATATATGTATCTATAGTAATCCAGTCAGCATCTTACTCTATGTGTGACCGTGAGTTTTTCACACAAATCAGAATTAATGTATCCCTATAATTTTTCATCAATTATCTATTCTGTGACCTAGTAACTACGCACGCAATTAATGCAATTTGTTTCTTATAAAGACATTTTGTAAGACGAGTGAAGCTTTTATTATGAGTCTGGCAACTTTTTATCGATTCCCGTTCGATGAAACGTAGGCCATTAGACCAAACGATAGGCACTCAGGGGGACTCTTTAACAAAATATATTGGCATTGCCCCACTTATACTATTTATATCGGTCTTAATCGACTTTTGGCTTCGCTAATGAAGTTTTATGCGCGTATTTTTACTAGTCCTTGGAGATGGCTATATCGGTTACTTAATATTTTTTTTATTTATAATTTGGAATAGTTTTAAATTTTAATTTTATTGATGCCTGAACACTTTAACGCTAAATAATTTAATACCTCTCTTTTGATCCAAGGTTAAATAATAATGGTTAGTATTAAAGTCATTCAGTAAAAAACGATCTAATAAAGAAAGCAAGAAGTCATTGAATGCAGGTCATTAGACCGGGCTTATCCAGACTGCGACCGAAAACGAAGCCAGGTGTTACTTTTAATAACTTAAGGGTACAGACACAAAGTAAAAAAACATAGACGCGTTTTTTTTTTATTTGCTTTGTACTCAGAGACATTTATGTCAATTAAATCATTTCTTAGTTTAGATTTTGCGAACAAAATCTTTACTAAGGAACGATTTATTTGACATTAAACTTCACTGTGTGCCGCCGTTAGTCACTAAGGGCCGATGCCAATAATCAATCGAAAAAATTAGATTGAAGTCAATCTGGATTGTTTTCTACTTTTCGATTGGTCTCTTACCATGTTGCCATAGTTTTTTCACTACTGAGATTGATTATTGGCAATATAGTATATAGTAATATAGTAGAAAAAAGATTGAGCTGTCAATCTCAAACGGCAAATTTTGGATTGGGCTTGTTTATTAGCAGCGGCTGTTAAACTATCGCTTGCCTTCGTTTTCGGTGAGTCTAGATATACCTGGAATAAATTCTCAGAGAAAGCCTATATATCCCAATGGAATTTTCTGTGGTATGTAGTGGTGAACCCATCTATCCATATACTTGTGTGTTTATGTCATATTCAATCATGTTATATTATAACTATTCAGGTAATAAATGTTTACTCAAGAACTGATCTTTCCTTTACATACCAAACACCGAACCTTACATGGCAACCCTGCTAGTATTGAATAAAGATGGATACACAACTACAGGTATAATTCGATGATGGTTTTAGTTCCCTTAGATCTTCTATTAGCAAAGCTCCAAAAAACATCTCTGTAGGTTTTTCTATTTGAATTTCGATCCTTTGATGCTTCTATGAAAATATACCAGCTAACTGCGAATTCAACAAGCGACAATGATTCCGTACGGTATGTACAATACCCGTTCTACAATCTAAAGTCTAAACCAAAAAATATGTTTGTTATGATAAATTTACTGGTGGCAGGTCTCTCATATATGAGAGGCCGTCTGGACAGGTACCACGGCAATGTCTATATCTCCCACCAAGCAGCAGTGTAAACTGTAAATGTACTATTATGTTTCGGTTAGAAGAACATTGTAGCCAGGGTAACTACTGGACATATTGAGACTTAACATATTTTGTCTCAGGATGGCAAGCGCAGTGGAATGCCAAGCATTGATTTGTAATTCATGGTATTGTTTGTTGTGTTGTGTCGTATCGCTTACCATCAGGCAAATGGCATGCTCGTCGCGCCTTTCATTGAAATAAGAAAATAAAAAGAAACTTCTGTTATTCGGATTTATTCGCGTACTACAAGATTTCTTAACACATTTTATGATTCTAAATTAGTAGGAAGTGCCCTATAGGTGTTCTTCACGGACATATGCACTACGTAGTAATCCGATAAGAGTACCGTTTTATTTTAGTCACGGAACCCTAAAAACACAAGCAAGGAAAAGATAAAAAGTATAACTAAGAAAAGCCGATTTAAGCCAAGAATAAGTCACATATGTAATATAAAAGTCTTTGATGACGTCACGTTACGAAAGTAAGAGGACTTACAAACATGTCATATTAAAACTTTAGCAATGTCAAGTAAACCCGATGAATACGCGTAAAAGTACTGTAATAACCTTTATTTCGGAACAGTTTGTTTCGACACTTGGGATGTACATTTCCTACTTAATTAAATTTCCAATTATAACTTAAGCAAATTATTAATTCCAAAGTAAATAATGAGTCTTAAATTAGAAACTTTTGAGTTGGTAATATTATGTATGAAGAATTTCTATACACTGTTATGTACAGTATGTTATGTATGATTGAAGATGACGTGTCGGATTCGGAGATAAATAAATATACCCAACACTCACATAAAAGTCCTGATACCACATTGAGAACGATTCTTGTGTCGTGGTTATCAGGAACTGCGAGAGACTTTTCGGTCTCACAAACACCCAGACCCGAAATACCTGTGGATCACATAAATATTTGTCTCGGTGCAGGGACCGAAGCTGCGGCCTCACGTTACACAGCTGGCGTCTAACCAACTGCACCACGGAGGCTGTCATTTGTTTTATACTTAAGTATTTTAATGTGATGTCAAATTATACTGTTGTATTATGCACATTGCATTATGTCCTTGTTAAACAGTGGACATCATGCGTTTAATCACAGAACCAAATCACACGTTATCATAGTTTAATATGCAGATGTGTTACGATTGAATTAATATGACATTAACTGAATACCTAGTTAAGGATGCAGAGTGTATTAGTTTAAACATTAATTTCTTATCACTAATAGTTCAATATTAGAAATGTTCCATGGCGGCGCTAGATCAAAATTTTATAAGTGCGAAGTATTTTGCGCACCGCAATAGTGCAATATGACATTTATATAATAACTTGAAACTAGTGTTACTGTTACTGACACAACATTTAGATCAACTAAGTCTCGTATCGTGGGTGTCAGAAATTACAAGAGACTTCTTGGTCTCACAAACATCCAGACCCGAGACAAATGGTGGTAGGTCTCTCATATGTGAGAGGCCATCTGGGTGGGTACCATCGCAGTGTCTATTTCTCCCGTCAAACAGCAGTGTAAATGCACTGTTGTGTTTCGGATTGAAGTGCATTGTAAGCAGAGTAACTAATGGACATATTGAGACTTAACATCTTATATCTCAGGATTGCGAGCGCAGTGGAATGCCAAGCATTGCTTTGTAATTCAAGGTGTTGTTTAGTTTTGCTACTGTTTTTGAGCGGTCGTATCACTTACCATCAGGTGAACGGCAAGTTCGTCTCGCTATTCATAGCAATAAAAAATTTAAAAAATTCGTGTGTCACAAACGTTTGTCTCAATGCAGAGATCGAACCCGCGACCCCTCGTTTCTCACCTGGCGTTTAACCAACTGCTCAACCAAGCCTGTCAAATAAAAACATTAAAAAACCGGTAAATTAATTTGTTAAAACAACGCCCTTATGCAAACTAATGAGTGGCAAACGTGATCTATGTCGGTTAATTCAACCGCTATACGTGGACACGCATGATAATTAAATAATTATTTAACATTCACCAAATTTGCGTACGAACCCCTTTTCAACAACGACATTAAATAAACATCACACTGACTGTGGGGCTAATCCATGAGTTTAATGTCGCTCAATGTGCTATGGAAAGAGCTCAGAGTTTCTCTAAAGGAGAAAATTCGGAACAAAGTGATACGTCAGAGAACCAAGGTGACCGACATCCTGGTGGTAAGTGTCTAGAACTTGGACTCCACGATTTACAACTCATATAGACCGCTCCTACACCAATTCATAAAATAAATAAATAACACCCAAAAGTCACATACATAGTCCTGACTACCTACCCCACTACCCCACACTAAGATCGAGTCTTGTGTCGTGGGTATCAGGAACTATGAGAGACTTTTCGGTCTCACAAACCCCCAGACCCGGAAGAAATATTTGTGGGCCGTACAAACATTTCTCTCGGTGCGGGGATCGAACCCGCGACCTCTCGTTTCACGGATGGCATCTAACCAACTGCACCATGGAGGCTGTCAATTTTTTTTTTAATTAGTCTATTAATTTAATAAACTAATCACCATTAAGTAATAAAAGTAAATCAGAAAACCAGTAGTAACAGAAACTCCTAAAATAGCATTTGATAATTACTAATTCGCAATTTATATTGGCGAACCGGTATGATACCGATGATTTAATATTACATTGATACTACCATTATTAATATTAAAATATACTAGAATTAATAACAGAATTTAATTTTATGTCGTGCATTGATACTTTTTAAGAGCATAATGGTGAAAGGTCTCCACTCTCTTGTATATGAGAGACCATCTGTGTAGGTAGTAGGTAGTACGACACTTTTGTGTTGCGGTTGGAAGGACGTTGTACTTATTGATTACCATGCTAAGAGAAGTATGATATCTTCCAACCCACACTAGACCAGTGTGGTTGAAGAGAGAATGTATAAGAGTCCCATGCTTAGCAGTGCCGATTACATGGCATTGTTTTGGTACAGCAGACTATAATGCTTACAAATAAGCCTCATGCACTCCTCAACTTGCTCATCTCATCATTCTTGCTAGTAAAGATCTATGCATTGGACATAGGATAGGTAAATAGTACCATCTACAAAGTAACAAATGGAAGCTAGTTGTCGTTCTGCAATTTGGAGTTATTGGTTGATTACAAACGTTCAAACTCCAATGAATCGACCACAAATTGATGCCGATACCTGACGGATATCCCCGACGTTGAATCGAATGCAAGTCTATTACAGCCATGCGAAAGAGGTTATGGCCGCCAAATTCATTTTAGGACAACTGAAAAGAATTATATTAGCCGTATGCACTCTAGAAGATATGTATATTTTACCCGCCAGTTTAACTTGGTAGAAACCAGGCATAAAATAAATAACATTTATCTCAAAGTACCTACACAAATTGTAAAATTTCATATATTGATTAAATTATGTGCATAATGGTAAATATGGTACCGGTTCACACCAAAAATTACAATTATTACTCAACCTTATTTACATGAAGACGTAAATAATTGTACCAATTTGTTACACAATTATTACAAATGAACCGTCACGAGCAGAAAACATTCTTATTCCCTTAATAAGAAAATATACGCCAATAACAGCACCTTCCCGCCAAATTATCCTTAAAATTGTTAAACAGCCTCATAAATTATGTATTCAAATACATAAATACTTATTAATATCAGTCTCATTTCGGGCTTATACGGTCTTTAGCCAGCGTACGGTAATTGCTAATTAGGTGTGGGAATTGCAAAGCTTCTCATAACGTAGTATTTAGAATGGCTCAGAGCAGTAAAATTTACCTGTGGCATAAAATAACTTTAGTCTTGACGAATGACGCTATGAGTTTGTTAGTTAGTTGAATTTTGATAGCTTGATATTTTATTGCCTAATTTGTCTGCGGTTGCTTAGACTGGAAATCTTGAGGTTCTAGATTCAATTTCATGGTAAACTAATTTGGCTTCCACAAATGACTTAGTACTATTTAGATCTTGTTTTTAGATTCGTAAACCACCACACAAAATTGTTTCTAGCAGAAATTAACAGCTGTTTACCAACTGCACTATAGAAGCTTTTAAAAATCCTAGTTGAAGATCTTCAAGATTTATTTTTAATTTTGTGCATAAAGCCAATAAGGCTTATTTAATAGCCGCTTACGTCCCCACTATTTAGATTAACTGCATTCAGCTAAAGTTAAACAAAGCTGCGTTACCTTATAGCCCCAAGTCTCGAGTCACTTCATAGTTCAACATTGTTTTAATGACCAAAGTCGCTATAATGAAAGTTAGGTATGACCACGAGACTCATAACAGGTCAGCTGGCAATAAACTTAAAGCGAAATTAATTTAGATTATGTGTCCACTTTCCTGGTAAACGGATTAGACGCGGCTGCCAACATGTTCACCGTGGTCGCAAGTTGAAATCCTAGGTATTGATAGTCACTATAACGGTGAAGGAACACATCGTAATGAAAACTGCATAGCTATTTTTACGAATTTGTATGATATGTAAAATCCACCAACCCGTAGCAGTTTACTACTGGTGGTAGGTCTCTCATATGTGACAGGCCGTCTGGGTAGGTTCTCCCGCCAAACAGCAATGTAAGTGTACTGTTATATTTCGGTTTGAAGGACATTGTAGCCAGAGTAACTACTGGTCGTTTTGAAACTTAACATCTTATGTCTTAGTTTGCCGGGTGCCGTGAAATGCCAAATTACTTTGTGATTCAAAGTGATTTTTGGTTTTCTTACTGTTCTTGAGCGGTCGTGTCGCTTTCTATCAGGTGAGCGGCATACTCGTCTGGCCAATCATTCTCAATCATACTCTCAGTTGTATTATGCCCTGCACTGCTGCAGTTATTAATGGATATATTTTTGACCACAAATTGCATCTAGTCCAGTTTAGAACAAGCATTAATAGCGTGTTATGTTTGTGTTTACGTAAATGTTCCACCAGCCATTAACTAAGCTCAGTTCGCGCAAACTGCGTAATCTATCGGTTGCCATCTAAATTAATATCGGTTATAATGGATGCTGTGTGGGACACTTTAGAACCATCGCGTTTGTTTGATTAGACGTCGGGCAGGAGTGGCAAAACGTCGACATGAATCAATACTCACTGTGTTCTGTGTTGCACGACATTAATCTATGTAACTAAGTAATATGTTTTTTTACATACAGATTAAGTACTGGGTGTATAGACTTGTCATAAGAGCTAGTTAGGCCGGAAACAAACTACTAAAACGCCACACGAACGTCACCAAATTTCATTTGGTTTACGTCATATATTCATAAGACATTTTTGCCTCTCATTAAATATATGTGTATATCCACACCACTTACAAATAGAAACAGCTATTGAGTTCCTACGACCTGTCAGATTTATTGTATACGAAGGCTTATGGATTTTTTTGGGCCAGAGCCTGTAGATTTGGTTTACACCCGTGTCATAGAATAAACGTGTATTGATGACTCACAAATATTTGTACAAGGGTGTTTGGTGAAAAACAAAAATTGTTTCTGATACTCCTGACACCATGGTGTATTTTTCAGTAGACTCAACGTATTTTCACTATATAACTCACAAATATTTATACCAGGGTGTTGAGTGAACAAAAATCCTGTTGTTTCTGATACTCATGATATAATCGAATATTCCACTATGGACTCAGTCTATTGGTATTTTTTAATGTGGTTTCAACACGACAAAAGGAGCTCCAATCATAAATTCAAAATAAGGCGCACCTCATAGTGAAACTCAGCTCAATCGGCTACACCAATCGATAAATTGCAAAACAGCCGGCATTTAACTGTGAGTTTCTTGTCAACTTTACGTTTTTACGCCCACAACGCTCGCCGCCAGAATTAGCAAGTACAATATGACCACGTAAATCTGCAGCTATATTACAGAAAGCGAAATGTGTTCAGCATTTTTAAATCTTTCTTTTGTTTTTGTAAGATAAACACACAGGTAAAAATCAAACAGTATTATGGTGTCGAATAGTCGAAGATTAACGTATAACACAACATTATTACATATTATGTACAATGTATCTATAATAGCGTGATTGCCTATACAACGGACCAGATGCAGCTGCCGACATATTCACGATGGTCGCAGGTTCAAATCCCAGGGCACACCTATGACTTTTCGGAGTCATGTGTGTATTGATAGCCAATCAGCACGCACTATAACGGTGAAAGGAAACATCGTGAGGAAAGCTGCATATCGTAACGGTTTGTCAGAGCTTCTACGGTATGTAAAGTCTGCCAAACCGCAATAGGCTAGCGTGGTGGCTAGCGTTGGCCTAGCCCTTCTCAATCGTACTGTCAATTGTAGAGAGTAAAAAGGCATATTAAGAATCGCAGATTTTATGGAACATAAAACTGCTTGGGAATAAATTGCTCAATTTACCAAAATTGAAATTTTGTTAACATTATAATGTTATACATCGACTTTATTGTGACTTATAACAGGAACCATTATAATTTTATATGGCTATGAAGAAAAAAAAAGAAGATAGTTCGTGTTCTTGCACCGTTTCTTCTTCACAGCTACAACATTTTCCGAAGCGTTGGTTGCAGAAATTAACGATTCAAAAGATCTTGTGAAAGTCTATTTTGATTTGATTTAGAGGAGGCCTGTGCCCTGTGTATGGGCTGACACATAGCATTACCTATAGCCTAATTGCTTCTACGTCATAATTATTAAACATTAATAACATCGCATACATTATTCAATCAACTTTATTAATTTATGCTCTAAACTAGAGAGTAAACGGCAAAACAGTAATTATAAACTATCAAAATTGTTCAACAGTTTCTGGTATCGAAATAGGTATTTTCATTTTATAATAAATCTGAAGCGCAAATTCATTAGAAATTAGATAGAAAATTGAACAGGTTCGCTTCGGGAAATTTACCTATTGAAGAGTCCAGCAGTAGTTATACAGGGTATATCCATACTACGACCAAAAACGAAGCTAGGCGATAGTTTTTATTTATTCTATACTTGTGGGGGCTATCGTTTTAGTGGCATCAAATAAAATGCAACTATACTTGTCAAAATAAAAGCGTTATTTTTAACTATAGTTGTGTTTGTGAGGTAAGTAAAAATACTTTGTTGATTGTCCTAAAATAGTAATGTACACCCGTTTATTTTTAAAGACGTAATGGTACGCAAAACCCTTGCAAATGAATAAAATATTTCAGGCAAAACTTTGTATTTACCACCCGACAATTTTTCCTTTTTTCCTTTTCGTGTGTTTACTAACTTCTTTATGTGTATTATTCAAATGTAATAACAATCTCAGTAGTTTCTAATGTCTTTTACATATTTTGATACATGCTCTGTGTACCTGTCATTGGCGTGCATACTTGTATAATCATATTTTTCTGTTATTATTTTGTAATTTTAGTGTGTAAGCTGCTGGGGTACCATAAATAAATCAGTAAAATGACTACCTGGCTTCATTTTCAGTCGCATTCTTGATGTACCCTGTATATGAACGTGTCTATAAAAGTGACTAAACCACAAACATATATGCGATAAATTGTCCTCTACCAACAGATTACCTTCCCATTTGCAATACCTGTTTAATTGTTTCTCCATGTTTCGCATATACAAAAGTGAATATAGATTCTATGCAATAGATTAACTTCTTTGCATCACTGAGCGTTAGCAGCATTCCCACCTGCTGCGCGTACTTAATTGGTTTTCCTCACATGTCTCGACATCGCTTGCAGTCACGTTCTGTCACGTTGCATTTTGCGTACATCTTACATATTATGAAAATGATATTCCTAGATGGAACTTATACTATTTAAAAAAATAGAATCCTAAAGAAGGATAAAAGTTTTATATAATATACTATAGCAATGAATGGTGAGACGAGCATGCCGTTCGCCTGATGGTAAGCGATACAACCGCTCATGAACAGTAACGAAACCAAACAACACCTTGAATTACAAAGCAAAGCTTGGCATTACACTGCTCTCGCCATCCGGGGAACTAAGATGTTAAGTCTCAATATGTTCAGTAGTTATTATCTATTATTTTATGTTTTTCTATTTTGGTAGCTGAGAATAAATTGAATGGTTAGCCAAAGCTATTTTTCCTGGTGACTTGCATTATTCTGTATTACCTATTAACCTACAATTCTGCGTACCGTCTGATTATTGGCCAAGATTACCACAAAGGGAAAAGCGCTTTCCTAGTGCTGATACCTGTAATACTACAAATAAACCACAGAGTACATTATATACAGGGTGTCCAAGGAAATGGCGCACCTGCTAATGTACATTTTAGTAAATCGTGATGACGTCTAGATTAAGATGAATTTACGTAGCATACTCTGAAAATAACGAAGATGCCGAGAAATCAAGAATTAACGTTACACTTGCTTCCTCTTAAAAAGACTCCCAGAACTCAGAATTTTTTATTTGTAAAAAATGTTAAGGGGAAGTTGATGAAAGTTTTATTGCTTATAAAAATGGTTTTCATAGTATATTCCATTAAAGGTTTGATTAATGACGAAACGATAAAATACGTATATATTAAAATCTCGTTCTTTACCCATTCCAATTGGTTTTATGCAAAAAAGTGGTGATAATACTTAAAACTTTAAAATAACTCCAAAACGGATAGGTATTTTGCGAATATTATTTTTATATTATGATATAGATAATGACCTTGCCCTAATTTATATTATGCCCTTGTATTCAACTTAGTAAGTGCTCCATTTTCCTGCACTCCCGGTATATGGAGATAGAGTCAACAGTCAGAATAAGAGCACTAGTGCCCCCTGTCGGTGTACGACGTTACAAAAAACAGGATTCGTCAATATACTAATTATATTATTTTAAATTATATTTCCCCAGTAATCCCCAAGAAGGAAAAAAGCAATGGAATAGGCTTTTAGAAATTATTTTAGGCAAAATAATAATAGTGTTTAGCATAGGCACATAAATTACAGTTTATCGATTGTTTTCCGAGTTCACGAAGGGAAATTCAGAGTTTCAGTCGTAGTATCATGGCGAAAGCAAAGAATTCGAGGATCTGAGATAAAGCTAAGTTAATGAGAACAGCGCCATCTACTACGAACCGAAGAAAAATCAAAGTATGAACTGTTAAGCCACTGAATTATTTCAGTTTTGGTATTCCGAGTATGGATGTATTGGTTAAATGAATTTTTTCATTGACTTTTTAAACACCAAATCGACAGCACAAAATGCGTCCTGTTGTATAAAGCTTTATTTGTAGTACCTAGTAATAATGTACATTATTAAATACATGCCAAAAATTCGTGTTCTTGGTACAAAATTGACAAAGCTAAATAAGATGTATAGTGGAATAATATTCCTTAGATCTTTATAAATCTAATTTCATAACACTACATTTATGATTCACCTTAATATAACGGAGGATAAATAAACTAATTCCAGTTACATAATTTTCGTTCATCCTTTTAAGATGTTACTTCAAAAGGCTAGTAAAAAGTATGAATTTAGCTTATAAAGGAGCTTGTCTACTTAGCCCGTAAAGGTCTTTTTACACTGTGAATATTTAATCAGGTTTCAATGCGTCTTTACCCAGCTCTTTGCGCGGTTAGTTTATCAGACCTTGATATTTTCATAAAGGTAAAATGATGGTGGGCGTCATACTCCGCTACAAGCTTTGTTTGCGACTCTGTTCAATGTTTATGTATTTTTTAGTACGTTTGACCGTTCGTTCAATGTCCCTAGGGTTATTTTCGCAAGAATCTGGTTCAGTCTTCGTACTAATTATCTTCTATTTCGAGAATATTTTTCTCAAATCTCCCTCTATATCATCAAGCAAACTATTTTTGTCGATCTAGATAAGACAACATTGGCCATGAAGTGTTACAATATTTTTAAGACCATTGTCTAAGCTTTAATGTATTCAGCATTTTAATGGTAAACTCTAATTTTCATATATTTCTTGAACTCACTCATATGTACGTTTCCTTTTCTTTTCACTTTCAACTACTACTAAGCATCTTTAATTTTTAAGCATTGTACTTATTTATAAATCATGAATCTTCTACATTTTCCGATTATGCCAGGCGTATATTCTTAACTAAAATATGCACAACACAATACCCCACATAAAAATACATAGCATAGAAAACGTAATTTCTAAGTATTCAAATATTACACCGAAGATGTACAATACACTCACACATTTCAATAATCCTTGAGTAAATGAAAAGTCTGCGAGTAATGAAATGCCACAAGTGTTTATTCTTTCAGATGAAAGGTAAAAAGTGTCACACGGCGCGATTGTATTCAGATGTGGATATTGAATATCGATTTTATGATAATACAGCACGACGTTTTTTTGCTTGTTATTACTGAAGCAGCGTAACTACTGTCTTTGTATGTATCGAAAATATTTATGGGCTAAAAAAGGGCAAGCAAGGATTATTGCTCTAATTACAACATTGGCTTTATACCACTACGTGTGAGAGACTCATAAAGAAGGTCTTTTATGAAAATTGTCTAAAGAAGTCGACAGGTTGTGAAAATAGTCGAGCTCTAGGGGGTTACTGTACCTCGACATGACGGCGAATGTTCGAACATCGCACGTAAAACCTTACGAATACGCCTTAATACTTTACAAAATGTTCGAATCCTGTATCGTACGTCGTAATCTTAGACTAAGTTCGAACGGAATGATAAGTTTCATAGAGAAAAGTATTGATTTGAAATGGAAAACTTTTATCTTATATGCTGAAAACCAAATAGCAGTGTAAATGCACTGTTGTGTATCGGTTTGAAGGACATTGTAGACAGAGTAACTACTGGACATATTGAGACTTAACATATCCATGATGGCGAGCGCAGTGGAATGCCAAGCATTGTTTTGTAATTCATGGTGATGTTTGTTCTGCTACTGTTTATGATCAGGCGACCGACAAGCCATCTCGCCTTTCATTGCAATAAAAATCAACTAACAAAAAAATATGTTGACGTCACCGTCCGAACCTTCGAACTTCATGTCGCAGTAAAGAGTAACCCCCCTAGTTCCAAGTTTGGCCTTTTCGCGGTGGGTTCAAAGTTACCAAAAATACCTACCATGATGTGTTCTGGGAATATATGTGTCAAAATAATCCCAGAGATCTTACACTTAATGAAACTAAGTGTCAAGCGTAAGAGATTAAACGAAAATAGAAATATTGATATGAAGGGCTGCTGATTCTCAAGTTAGTACATTTTTAAAATTTTTCTCTCTTTTCTTAACAACTTTATTTATTCTGCTGAGTGGTGTGGATTAACAGTCGTGGGCGTTGTCTCAACTATACAACCATTTAAGAAAGGTCATCCGTAAATACCAAAGAATAAATTTTCTAGTCATAGCATGCATTTTGGCTCACATTTATTTTATTACTATAAATAACGCCTGTTAATCTTAAAAAGGACGTTAATGTCGTTAACATGCCAAGTGAATTAATAGTTCAAAGTATGTTGTTAACGTTATAAATAAAATAAATTACATATTTAAAAAATAAATCGAATGGTTTGCATAAAATATGTTCTAGAATTTTCTTTTGGATGACGGTTGGAGCATTTTCGATACAACTGTGCAAATCTAGATTTGTTTATCAAAACCTAAAACAAACTTGGGTCAAACATTCGCCCGACCAGACCAATGTAAACTTACAAACTTAAGGCGGAGACTTTACAAAGATCGATACCAACAGATGAGGTCCCATTGTCTACGTAGAAATGGAACTGGCAGATAGCCAGGACGCATCAGTAAGGAAATGTTGGTAAAATTTATGAACACGCACGCCAAGGCTTTCTGGCCATTCGCAAACTTGTACCCTTAATAGGGAAAGTAGGCCAGACGATAATTCTCGTTGTTCCCTAGTCGATAGTTTGTAAACATTGGGGGATGTTGCAGTACATTATTTACAAGGAATACGCTTGTTTTACGATAGCTTTGGAAAACATGATATTATATTGGTTATTTAGTACGCGAGTAAAGTAGTGTTATTGAAAAGTTTTAAGCCTGGATTTTACTGATGCATTTACATGGCTTACGTGTTTAGGTGTTAGAAATTTCTGCTCAATTACTAGTCTTTCAGTGCTGTAATCAACTTTTGCACTTCTAATTGCTACTTCATAATCTACGTCTAAGCTGAAACTACCGTTTATACTTAGAGAAAAACTGACCATTGTTAGTGGCGTGTGATTGGAGAGACATAAATTATATCCAGCAATGGTCGACGCTTTTAGCGTTGACGATAAAACGCAGTCCAAAGAACCTATAACTCATCTCTTCTGTCTCATATTTCCCTCCACCCATTTCCTTTACCAGGTAAACAGCTTCTTCGTATGTCGCATGTAAAAAATCTTTGAAATGTGTAATGTAGGTCGCAACTTTATACGTGCCGTGGTCAAACGGAGCAATAACCTCTGAAAGACTAGCTACTCAAAGAATCAAAGAGCTCTTGCAAAGGCCCACATGTGAAAATGATTGTCGAGTGGGAGAAAGCAGTCAAATATACCTACTTGAATTTATTATACAATTCTTTGATTATTTTTGGATGGACATGAAAAATAACGACTTATTTAATTTTATAGCATAGCATTAGCATCAAAACTAGCGAAATATTCTCGTCTACTTTTTTGTGTAAAGCCGTGGGAGTCTAAAGCAAATCTCTTAATCAGATTAACTCAAATCAATATTTCTTCAAAACTATTTTGTGTTAAAATCATTGATTTAAAAACTAAGGATAGGCCCTTCAGTACATTGGGTACGTCAAAAAGATGGCTGTGAAAATAGCGCCATCTGTCAGAATTTTACGTCAATGGCGGCCATGAAATCGTTTTCAATAATGCTACAATACATGTTATATCGACTTAAAGTAATATAATTTTCACTTAGCGGTGATAAAAAATGTTATCTTTTTTTTTTCGGAACTTTCAATCATCTTTATTGCACCTACGCACAATATAATTAGGCATTTGTAGACGACTTACAGACCGGTGCGCTGTGACGTCACAACCGCTGCACTGGTGTTGGGGACCACTTTCGTGACAACATTTTTCTTGCTCTCCGCCCCGTCCATATATTTTACGTCAATGGTTAAAATTTAGTATTGAAAAAATCGAATTCTTAATTATTCGTTATTTCTGCGATGAATAATATGAGACTCGCAAACCCCGAAACCTGGAACCGTTTTACCCATAACTAAATTAATTACGAAATTTCATTCGGGTTCCAAAACTATTCCACAGACCAATTAAATCCACGCAAAGGTGCAGAGAATCGGAACATTTCTTTGCAAAGCAATTTCTTTTCGACCTTTACGGGCTCTGAGCGAAATTTTTGTACACAGGTTTCTATTGATTAACCGGGCACGTGTAAACAGCGTTTGACCGGTCCTTTGCGACCAATGCTTGGTCCTTTTCTAAAAGAATTCGGGGTAGAGGGCAATTAATTGGAATGCATTTTACGTAATATTTTATGTCTATTGAGTCATGAGTGGTAGATAAATAAAAAAATCTGTGCTCATAAAGAGCAAAGAAAATTTTTGAAGTGTAGGGTAATCGATTTCAGGACCGAATTGTCCAAGTATAATTCAATAATTAAATTAAAAATAGGTGGGTATGTTGGTAAGCGGACCAGATGCAGCTGCCAACATTTTCTAATTTTGTTAATATTTCACTTTGTTTTATTTTAGTTTTATGATAGTAGATCCTTATGTTTTATTTTAATTTGATTCTAGTATTACTTAGCAGTTATTTATTATTCAATGCATGTTGTAACACCTGCAGGTAGTGCATATAGCATATTACGAAATGGCAAGTGTATTAGATATAATAAACAATTTAATTAACATTGGATGTCCTTAAAAAAAGGAAATAAAAATGTATCCAGAAAAGGTACTTAAGAATATATCGTATAAATGTGCTGTTAGACCTACTATAGCAGTAATATTGGTGTTTTTAATAGCGCAATTAATATCTAGGATAGAATGAACATGTCCACGCAACCGTTTCATGTACACGACGCGATGTTGAGATAGTACATGTTTCCTCCTCATTGAGTGTAGTGGCAGCATGTATAGACTGTCAAGCATGAGATATCAGGTTCAGAACCCAGGTCGGGTAATGTATTTTATGTGACATTTTAGTAATTGCAAAATGTTAAAATTCGTTTAATATAAAATGCTTGGAAGTGGAATTTATGCTATTACAATGGGTCCTCTACCTAGACTTTCCGGGATAGCAAAGCGATGCACGTAAACATAGTGTGATTTAGATATTATTTGTTGCACATTAAAAACTTTACGAAATCAAATGTACACACCGCGCCGTCCGATCTCAAAACGTAATTTTTAAAGTAATTTGCTTTATTAGTAAAGATTATCATTAAATTCACAGATAGATTAAACATTAAAAAAAGCATAAAAATTCCACTTAACCATATGGGAGCTATCAGAGAGCGAAAACTTTAAATTGTTTTACAAATCTGAATGCGACGCGTAAGTATTTCAAAGGAGAAAAGTTATAAGTTAGTAATGAGATGAATTTCTATGTATGAATATAACTCTGATCCCTTTCAATGAGAATTCTTGACGGATAAATATATTAAGGGCATAAAACTATATCAAGTTTTGAGACTTTTAATAGTGTTTTGGATATATTTCGTAGCATGATTTGTGAGGCTGTGGCATATTTTTTTAAATTGTATTGGGTACCAATATGTTGTATGTATGTATATATGTTACACACATAATATGTGTATTTATGTTTTGTTTATTGCTTGTGGTTATTAAATTATTTATAAGTTATAAGTTTCTATCAGTTATTGGTACTTTTGATTGCACTCTGTTGATCCTTTTCTTTAATATGTTTTCTTTTTTTATATATTTTCTTTTCCTTTTCTTTTCTTTTCTATTTTCTTTTCTTTTTTACTTTCTATAATAGTTGTCTGTAAGACATTGCTATTGAGCGATAAGACCGCTCATTGTACTTTATAAAGTGTTTACACATAAATAAATAATATGTCCTAGATTCCACCATTGAAAGTAGTGTACTTAGGTCTTAGTCTAGCATAATGACCTAAAGACAGTTGATGCAATTTCAATGTCTTAGATTTTTTGACAGAGCATTAGGTTTCTTCAAGATGTTTCTTTCACTCTTGCATTAGACTTTGATTCGCAACGAAAACACGCGAAACTTTGAATTCATAGGTGTGTACCCTGGACTCAAACCTGAGACCTCCCATTAGTAGAAATTTCTTACTTATTCTTATTCTATATTCTTATTTATTCTATAGCTCACTTAACATATATGTATACATACATAAACTCACGTCTTTTTTCCAGAAGGGGTAGGCAGTGGTGCTACCAGGACACCCACATTTCGTCTTGTATGTTCTGTTCTACGATGTGATGGGAGACGAGCCTATCCCTATATCGGGCATAAATTCCTGACACCGGGCTGATAAGGAATAGATAAATCAAATATAAATTTGCCCGACCCAGAATGCGAACCCGAGACCTCAGCTTTGTAAGTATACAACAGTACAAGTAGGCAGTCAAGCTCAATAAAAGTAAAAATAAAATCAATATGTATTGAGTATCCTACGTTCAACTTGTATAACAGCACAAACCTATCATTTTCCTTCAGAAAGCATAAGAAATCGATACCGTGACTTACACTAAAAAAATACTTACGGCCTTATTCAGACAGTTTAAACTTATTTAAACTTATTTAAGTTATCGAATTTCTTGTCTTCTTCGCTCAAACGATATTCAAAAGTTGTTTGAAAGGGACAAAACATTCGACAACTGAAATAGATTTATTATTTGAAGGGTTACTCTATGAAACCTTACGAATTTCGAATGTTCGGGCGCCATACGTAAAACTTCATTAATGTACTCCACAAAATATTGGAATCCTCTATCGAACGTCGTAACCATAGACGAAGTTCGGAGAAAATTATAAGTATAATAGAGAATAGTATTGATTTTTTAGAAATGGAAAACTTATATCTTACTCCGGACGTGGAACATCCGTACATTCTAAGTTTGTATCGTTTCATAGAGTAACCCATGAATAAGGCTGTTTATGAGTATCGTCTGGGCCTCGTCTCGTTGATGTGTTTAAAAGCCTCTCGTATTATTTGTCTGTCTCGAATTAATCGATTTTGGTAAATCAATTTGCTTTAAACGTGATATCTAGGATGTTTTGATTATTTTAACTCTTGACGTTAATAAGAAAACATCTTGATGAAACTCTTAATTTTTTCGTAAATATATACCATAAATTTGTGTTATTGATAACCGTTATTTCACACAGCCAATATTTATTTATCACGTATGGGAAACTTCACCTTTTGTTAATATACTTATAGAAAAATCAATGACACTTTTGTACTATTATAGTATCTAGATTTCCTTCGCTGGTGGTTAATTTAATTTCAATTTATCTGTTTAATCCCATGTAAAAATACGCCAGTACGCATGCGACGAATTTCAATCATTTTACATCTCCTTTTTAATATAAATTAACTATGCGAATTAACCAAATTAAAAGTAATTAAAAATGAATGGAAATTAATCTCATTATCACAATAGCCGCCAATCCTCCAATTTTATTGTAATAATCGAAAAAGGTTTAATACCTCGTTGGAAAAAGGTTTTAATCGCTACTAATTTAATTACTGGCTCGCGACGAAAGACTAAAACTTTTTGAATTCCGAACGCTGTCCGACAAATTCGCTTGACGTTTCTAAATTAATATTGGAAAATAATTTTGTTGAATAAAAATTGGTATTGTTTTTGAAAACCTATTGGTTGATAAATATGCAATCTGTGGTTACTTTTGAGAAACCCCTACCACATCTCAGTTTACCAGACTGGGATGCCCGACTGTACAATTTACAAGTAAGTGCTAGAATTTGTAAGAAAAATACATACTGTAACTACAGGAAATTGTGTTCTGCAAGTGCAAATTATAATAATATATTTGTACTTGTATTATATTTTGTGCTGTTTTTAGATTTCTGATTTTAAAGTTACAAGTTGACAGTCTCAGTGGCACAGTTGCTTACACGCTGGCTGTGAAACCAAAAGCAGTGGGTTTGATATCCACTCCTGACATTTTTTATGTGCTATAAGTATTTGTTCTGGGTCTGGGTTTTGGTGAGAGCTAAAAGTCTCGTAGTGTATGACTCCAACGAGATAAACCTTGCGTCTTAGTGTGAAGTCACCACTATGTTTGTGATTGTTGCGTATAAATTAAAGTTTAGAACAAAACAAATAACAAGGTTCTCTAATTACTCGTCGACGTTTCTCAATAATTACACTTTACATTTTATCTGTTATTTAAATTTCATTAATAATTTTCTTAATTAAATATATTGTAATACTCACATTTACTCCAATATCTGCTTACTTTACGGAACATTTATATGCGTGGATGCCGAGAAATAGGAGTTATACATGTGTATATTATCATTATATTTCACGTAAAATACATAAGTAGCATATTGACAACCACATATCTGCTCTGAATTAGTATTTAGGTGCCATAAAATACAAATATGTAACAAGAAAAAATCTAGTAATTACCTTTGTTTTCTACCTTTTGTCACCTAATGGTAAGTTATTATTGCCGCCCATGAAGATTCCTAACACTTGGAGCATGGATATGTTGCCTTCCCATCAAATCCGGAGGAGAGCAGGTAGGATAAAAGATGGGAAGAGAGAAGAAATACTTGGCATCTGGCAATTTCACTCGCCAAAGGAAACGTAGCTGTAAAGCTGCCGCTTCACGTCGATTTTCCGTGGAGCTGGTACCGCCCCAAACCAACCTACCTATTCATGTTGACAACATGGCTCTACCACCTTGCTGTTCTTTCGGCATGATTTTTATACCCAACTAAACTGTCGATTTTCATCAGTTAACTTGATTTTATATGTGGTAAATCCTCCACTACGGCCGAACCTGACAACTTAAACGTTTCAATTACCCGGAACGCTCCCAGGGGCCATTTCGCGTATTTTATAAACACCCGGAGCACGCAAATAATTTCGGACATGCCTCGTGGTTCCGTTCGTAAATTAGAAAAGTTTGGTGTCCCGCCGAACCGGAATTGCCGCTGCGTATCGCAGATCAAACGATCGGCCAACTCCATCTGAGTAATGGCCGCTTAACTTTTTGTTATTAATTGACTGTGCATGGAACGGTTCACATCTGTGACAAAATACTGTCTAAAATGTTTGCTGACTGTGTCCTGGGTTTATTGATCTGTTTGTTTATTACTTATTTGATAATTTATGTGATAGAAGAAACGTGAACAATCGTGCGCGTTGATTACACGCTTTCTTACAAGGTAAAGACAAAATAATACGTCAGTATCCCAGAGGAACATTTTTTTCGTGGATAATACTGTAAGCTGGTATGACTCTTTAAAAATATATTTAGTAGTCTCATGGTCTCAGCAATGTCGCGCTGACAAAGATTTGCTCGTAAGTTTTTTGTAGGCTCTGAAACATTTACAAACGTTTTTAAAGATAGCATACTTTAGTACGAAAAACGAACGAGATGTAGTTTATTTAATTTCTAATCAATTTAATTTCTATTGCTTATGTTATCAGATATAAACATTTTCAGTCATAAAAAATTATACTGCGAAATATCCTCCAAATATTTTCACCGCAACCTGTTGGAAGTGGCTTGTATCCAGCGACTGCGTTCAACCTTACAAAGCCACTTTTAGGATAAATATTAATCCAAAATTAACGTGGCTTAAACCTCAACACACCGTATAAATAAACAGACATGTAATTAAAACTATCCTCTTATATCAACATTTAGCGAAACTCATTAAGGCAAACTGTTTGTACCTAATAAACATAAACTAATATGTTTTACTTTGTTGTCACTTTCACGTTGCTTAAAGGATGTTGATACATAATATACGCGCTTTGCATCTACAAATATATATGTATTTTTTTATTTATTAATAAGCAACAGTATCACTCATAGATACATATTATCTTGTGTTGTGGGCGGACTAAAAGTCGACTGAGTTATCAATTGTATAATATTTACATATATATATATACATAAACTCACGCCTTTTTCCCAGAAGTGGTAGGCAGAGGTGCCTGGACACCCACATTTCCCCTTGTATGTTTCATCCCACGGTGTGATAGGGTGCGAACCTATCGTTCACAAATTCTTGACTCCGGGCTAATAATGAGTAGAAAAATTCAATATCACTTTACCCGACCGCAGATTTGAACCCGAGACCTCAGCTTTGTAATCGTACCGTAGTACAATGACGCACCGAAGAATACAATGTTGAGCCTTAAAATAAATTTATATCAACATTGACCTATTGCAAAGATAAAGGATTATATGTCAAGCTGGGTAAACCTTCGAATAATTAAAGCATCATTTAGAAATAACAAATTGAACGTAACTGAAAAGGACTAGTGTGAACTTACAACATGAAAGCACTTTTTAAGTTGATTCCTTTTTGCTAAACTCAGCTTAACTATTTTGTTGCATACTCAAAGGTGCTCTGGGTTTCGTAAAATATTTTTGTACTAGCACCATGCCTAAGATGCGAAACATTGTTATGCAAAATGGAACACGAGATGCGAACTTCGCACGTTCATAGAAAGTGTGCTAAATTCGTTGAAATTTTAACGCTTTGTCGTAAATATGCATCTCAACTATGTTTCAATAGAAATTTATACAACTCTACGGAAAGTGTTACATTGTGTTGTTAATTTTATAGCGTACCTACACATTTTACAGTTTTCGGAAGTTGAAGGAGATAAGTTAACTTAATAATGTTGTCTTGAATGGTATTCAAATGAAGTATAAAGTAATTAAAACCGCTTTAGATAGGTATGCGAAAATAAAAAGCATACCAACGTAGCGTCATATTGTTTTTATTGTCATAAATGGTGAGACGAGCATGCTGTTTGCCTAATGGTATCAAAATATTCTTTATTGAAATATTCACAAGATCTTTTGAATCGTTAATTTCGCCTACCACTACTAGAGAACATGCTGCTGTGAAGAAGAAACGGTGCAAAAAACTCCCTCAGCAATACGAATTGTCTTCTTTTTTTGATAGCCATATAAAATTTCAATTTTTAATGTCATAGGTCACAATCGTAAAACACGTAATGCTTCTACTTTAAAGGTCACATCGGATACAAGAAGAGCTGATGCCTTCGACCTTCGTCACGGTGCCCACCAACTGCGCAACGAGACCAGAATCAAGACTGAATGGGACGGGTATCACAACAACAACCGACTTAGAGCAAGGTTAGCACTTTTTAATTTCTTTAAAAGGATCAAGGGTACAATCATTTGATAAAACTACTGTGATTTATCGCTACCGAACTGTTAAGCTGTGGAACAGCTTTAGACCAGTGGTTCTTAACCTTTTTGTCACGAAGGAGCATTTGGCAAATTGCTGTGTAGCCATTGATCATCCAGTTGGTTGTATGTTAATACAGGAATGAAACATAATTTCACAAAAGGTAATTCTATCTATCTAAAAATAAAACATGCAAAATAACCTATTTTAAGGATGGCCTTAAGATAGCTCCGCGGACCATTTGAGATGCTTCCAGGACCTCAATTTAAAAATCACAGCTATAGACTAAGCTTGAAGGAGCAGTTATGTTAAGTGTCCTAATTGTGTTGAGTAGTGGAAGATAATCCCCTGTTGTCATTCCGTAGTCAATCCGGCCGTGACTAATAACATATATTTATTTATTTATTTCGGACCGCCAAACGGAGAATACAATAACAAAGTATACCTTTACATGAATATAGGTAAATTTTCATTTCATGTATCTCATGATTGACAGTCACAACATGAGTACATAATCCCAAAAGCACTTTATTTATCGGAACAATATATTAAACATAAAAAAATATTTAAAACTTACAATAAAATCTTAAATTCTCAGAGTTTACGAGCTTGACCAATGGAGGATCACATTGCAAGAGCTCTTGGATCGCCTGGACCGAGAGATGTTGGGGCTGAAGGAGGAAAAGGCCTCCACTGAAAGAGAATTAGAACAGCTAAACATGCCGTTGCTCGTCTGTTCAGAATGTCTATCAAACAGGGACGGACGAAGGAGCACCGAGCTGACTTATGATCTTGCTGATACTGAATTGAAAAAGGTACCTGAATCTTTTATTCCTCCTAAATTTCTTTAAAGGGATACTCAGTCTTATTCAAGTGGGTCCGATTTCCGGGGTAATGTATGGGTGTTCAAGTGTTACGAATACTTTTTTACGGGTCTTTGTGTTGGAGGGTCAAAAGGCCCTTGTAAATTGTCATATTATCATTGGAACAAAGTTGCTCGCGTATCATCTTACTATGGGTTTGGGTATGTAAGCAAACGAAGGATTTAAATAATATTTTATTTGTTATAAATAACTTTACTTAAAAGTACATTTCTTTAGTAAGTCCATATTTCAAACTATATTAAAATATGGTCGATAAAACGGACGCATAAGATTTCGTGCTAACTTAATTGAAGTCAGAATGGAATCCAAGAATTCAATCTTTACAACTCATAGACTGGAACTAAATAAATAAAACCACTTATTACGCTTTCAACGAAATGTGAATCACAACATCAAGCCACTAGCCACACAAAATTCCCAAGAAATAAAGTTAGATCCCCTCACAAACGTTCCGCAAAAAAAAAATAACCCCGTTTTTCAAGCAATCAGTTCGCCATTCTGTTTTTCACACCTCAGGAGCTCTGCGTTACCGAGAGCAACAAAAAGATGTTGATAGATCGTTGCCAATCCGCTTGGGAGAAGATCAATAAACTGGAAGTTGTCAAGTTCAAATTACAACTCGATCTCAATGACAAGAACGAAGCTCTGCAGATCGACAAAGACATGCTCGGATTGGACAAAGACTGTGCTAATATAACTTACAAGACTGACTCTTTGAAAAATCCCAAGAGGTAAGATTAGTCATGATTCAAGTGTTGTACTTCGGTGTCTTTATTTGTGTATGCATGATAGGTATAATTAATTAATGGACAGTTAAAAGTCAAATAAGTTGCGTTAGCTAGTTTTATTAAGTTTTGCAAAAGCATGAAACGTGTTGCAAGTTTAAAAGGAATCATTTTATTTTGGTGCTTCGTATTCATCAAAATATTAAAAAAAATACATGGTATAGATATTGAATAAAAGATTGCTCATATATTTTTGCCGCATTAATGTTTAATACTGGAAAGTAGTCCAGATTAAATACATAAGAAAGTAAGTTCGAAACGTTTTCAATCTATATTGAAGAAAAACTTTTCTAGAATTATTTATATTTACTTAAAAATTACTCCATGTTGAAGAAAAAAAGTTTGCGGTAAGTTTACTACGTAGGCATTTTAAAACAATTACATTTGGCTGAAGTTACGGCGCTTTTGTCCCCCCGCACCTGAGGCGGCTTTTAAGAGCTCTCTAAAACCCGCAGCTCTGAGATCCTCAACCCTAGTCTCATTAATAACACAAGGTACGGCTTAGCTTAAAGCGAGTGCCATTCAGCCTTTTTTGTTCAGGAATTAGTCTACGCTGGTGACTAAGTGGCTTAATGAGTTCTTTGTTGGAAACTTTTGCAGTCACTCGCCACTTCTTGTTGCGTTAGCACGCAAATAGTTTTGTACGGTCATGAAATTTACATTAAAGTTGCCGGTTTTTGCTCGTCGGCTCCTCTTGTTTTGTAATTGATTGCTTTAATTTGAGCTTCTTCGATCTTGTGGATTGTTGGTGGCTACACGTTTTTGATTAACATTTTACCTTGAAACACGTATTGAGTATCTTTAATTATAATTATTTAGCATATGATGTTTTGTACCGTACTTGATACTGGGAATGACGTCATTGTGACGTATTTGTGTTGCTTTTCGGGTTTATACTTATACTGTCGGTCAGCTTTCGATTAGTCCGACACGATTATGACGACCGGCGAGGAAAAACCTATCTTTTTCTCGTGGATATTCTATTTGGGTTACACTTACAACCCGATGCACTGGAATAACTTTATCGGGCCAATTTAATTTATTTTACTTTGTCGATAATGTAGTGTGAGGAAAAACATTGTTTCTAATGAATAGTGCAATAAATGTGTAGTCATAAAAGAACCTTGTATGAAGGCAGGAAATTATAAAATATGTAAAATATGAATATCTATACGCAGGGAAATTACCTCAGGTCGATTAGGGTATATTATCATCTTTAGAAACTGTAAACTTTGTTGCACGCGAGAAGTTCTAATGCAAATATAATTACATTAAGTGCTGAGTCTAGGCATTAGTTCGAATTCTAATATTATACGTGGTGTTTGACGAGTAAAATTAAAATGGATGATGATGAATATCGTGATTAAAATACATAATAATTTAATTATACATTTAAATTTTGGATGTAAATATATTTATTTATTTGCATTATATATTTTAATATCTTAAGTAGGTATACTGTTCATCGTATCAAGTTGTTTTTTATAGTATAGTGCTTCATACATTAACATATTAGTTCAATTTTTTTTTTATTTACACGTTATACGTTTTGTATAGGCACTGCTACTAAGTATTTAAAAAAATTGTCACAGAGGGAAGAGGACAATACTTTGTTTACAAATCCTCCTACTAATTAGTTTTGTGATTAATTTCATTGCGGGTTAAAGACAAGTTAGACATTCTCGGAGACTCGCCAAGCTTCAATGCACGGTGTCATTATAATGCGTGCCCCTGTTGAACTTGGCTTATAGGTGTTGCAGTGGTGGGTGTGAGGGCAGGACAGTCTACTAAAAAAAATAGCATATTTTCATGTATGTACTGGATAATAATAATTATGAAGTGTAAGATTGAAAATCAAAGCTAAATATTGTATTGTGAAATAGAATGATCACCTACGACCAATGGCTGGAGAAATGCGAAGCGACGAAAAGGATGGCGATAACAGAACTCCAAGACACGTTGAAATTGAGGGAATCCTTGTTCGTAGCCCGAGGTCGAGCAAGAAACGCCCTTAGGGCTCAAACAGACGTCACAAACTATATGCTTCGCAGAAGAATTTACGACACCCAAAGGGCCAGGAATGAACTGGAGTGGCAAAAGATGAAGGTAATTTTTGATTAAATAAGATTGAATGGTACATTTTCGCCTAAGCAGGTTATAGGGAGTGGTGAAGGTTCATTTGAAACTTTATTTTGTAGGAATAAATAAGTGTAGGTAATTTATTATTATTTTTAAGCCTCACTTTTTTGTGATTAACGTTTTGGTATTTAAAATTAATTATTTTGCCTAATGTTAATATTGGTTTGTAATTTACTCGTAATTTGTGCTCTAGTTCGGTCCATAATATGAATGGACCAGCTATGCCAGGGCACCAGAAATTATACTACTTTACAAGAAACCTACGCAAAATTAAAGCTTCACTGCCGCATTTTATTTAGAGAGTAAAATTACAGGTGGGCCAACAATTCCGGAAAAGTTCATGAGGAAGTACCTCATGAACTTTTTTCTTCCTTTAATTCTCCATCCAATTCAATACCTACAGACATAACCCAATAATTGGCAGTGTTTTTGCGTTGCAGTAATTACCTACCACAAAACAATTACCATTTCTATGTTTTTCGGGCATGTAGTGCTCTAACAGTGTAAAACAGGTATTAAAGAAACACTGTACATTTAAATGTTATCTATACATACATACATAAATTCACGTCTTTTTTCCCGAAGGGGTAGGCAGAGGTGTCAGGACAGTGGACACCCACATTTCGCCTTGTATGCTCCGTCCCACGATGTGATAGGGGGCGAGCCTATCATATTTAGGCACAATTTCCTGACTCCAGGCTGATAATGAATAGAAAAATCCTATATCACTTTGCCCGACCCGGGATTCGAACCCGACACCTTAGGTTTTTAGCCGGTACCGAATTACAACTACGCCACGGAGGCAGTCTTTGTTATCTATACTAATATTATAAAGAGGAAAGATTTTATTGTTTGCATTGAATAGGCTCCGAAAATACTGAACCGATTTGAAAAAATCTTTCACTGTTGGAAAGCTACGCTATCCCCGGTGACAAGGACTTATTATCCATCCATCAGCCAAAGGAAGTCCACTGCTGAACATAGGCCTCCCCCAATGATTTCCACAGAGACCTGTTGGAGGCAGCCTGCATCCAGCGACGTCCCGCGACCTTTACCAGGTCGTCGGACCATCTTGTGGGTGGACGTCCAACGCTGCGCTTTCCGCTACGCGGCCTCCATTCAATTATTATATTTAACAAAAAAATTAGGATCCTTATTACAACTCCAATAATGTCAAAATTTAAAATATTATTCACATCACGTGCGCTGCCAACTATGTATAATACGTTGTTTATGTGGACTGGACTCAAAAACTATCTGCACTCGGGAGAAGCCGGGTCGAGCCGCTAGTCTATAATATACAACTATAATAGTAAGACGCAATACAACAACGTACAAAGAGAATTGAGATGCCTTCAAAGCACATTGCATAACATACAACACAAACGAAATTACTAAAATGGTTACGTACCGGTAAATTGTTCGTAAATACTTAATAAGCACTTGTATTGTAATAATCTGTCCATTATTTTATAAAACACTATATTTGCATTCTCCTTGAGAATTTACTTAAGCTTGTGACACTTGTTCCACTCAAAACTTTCATATACTGGCTTGATATTAACAATTTAATTTTGTTTTATGTTTATTTTTATACATGGTTCATTGACTTGAATTACATCATCATTAGCCATGGGAAGTCCTATTTTAAACATTGAATTTGGTACATAAATGACTAGTTTGTCACAAAACGTATTTTTTTAGATATCAAATAATTTAAATTTACCACTAGAAAAATAGAAAATTCTAAAATTGCCAGACTATAAACACAATAAATCGTGCAACAATTTCAAATAAATTCAACGCAACATTATCCAAACGACTGACACAAACAAAACGAATTGTTTTCGTCCAGATGGAAGAGAACATGGAGAAACTGGGTAAAGAATTGAAGACAATGGGCGAGCAGTTTGCTGACAAAGTGAACGCTTTGAAAGTGGCCGAGACACGTTTGGAGACTAGGGGCTATCGTCCTGGCATCGAATTGGCTGCAGACGAGGCTGACATCGGTCTTAAGGAAGAAGTGCGTAATTTACGAGAGACAATAAGACAGTTGCAAGAGAAATTGGATTGCGCTAAGTGAGTGCCCCGATGCCCTTGCAAATTTAATAGGTTTCACGAAATGCACTAGTGGAATTTCGTTGTGCTTAGTAGATTAATGGAGTTAAAAGTATCAAAACAGTTTTATTATTACTACTAGTGGTTAGAGATACAGAAAATAAGATTGCTCAATTAAAATTCACACAATTAAATGTAAAATTAGTTTAATATTTCAGAAATAAATAGTTGAATTTGTAGATTAATGGAGATAAAAGTATCAAAACAATTTTATTATTACTAATAGTGGTTAGAGATAAAGAAAATAAGATTGCTTAATTAGTATTACCCACAATTAAATGTAAAATGTATTAAAATTTCAGAAATTGACAGTTGAATTTGTTTGTAAATGTATCATTTCTAGAAAATTCATTTTACCCGAGCCCTTGGTAAACAGATAGCGTTCAATAATGTGAGGTTGAAGGATATATCACGCCTACGCGACGTCGTTGATTTGTTGGCAAAAGAAATTGGACCAAATGAAAATACGCCTACGTATAACGGTATTTTCCTTAAATATGTGAAAATGTCTCCAACTCATAACACCAAGCAAGGATAGATATTAATACGAAATTTAATATCTGATATTTCGAAATATATCCTATATTTATTTTCTTGGTAAAATTTTCCCTTAACAAAATGTATTTAAGGAACGATGATGTAATCCGATCTGTGGGCGCATATGTGCCTTAAATCGTGTGCTCTTGGGTTCATTCCATATTGGTCCACCTACGTAGATGCCACAAATCCATTATCTCTTGCCTGGCCAAACGTAAAATAACATGCCAAATTGTTTTACAGTAGGCAATAAAAAATATTTTAGAAAATAAACTGACTTTAAAAATAGTTATAAAAAGAGAGAATTGAAAATAATCTGTTAATCAATATGCCAACATTTTTTTGAGGTCGATGCCAGCAATGCGACTATAAGTTATATTAACATCACGGTTCGAACTATGCAAGTAAAACCGCGGAGCATAGCTGGTCCCAAACACAAAGATTGGCGCCGATCTCAAAAAATGTTTTTTATTTCTCCCTATTTTTTTTTTTTTTTTATTAAGCCCACAACACATATTTTTAGAGAAGGATATACACCTATTTTAGGGGTTTCTAAGTGTGTGCTGCAACGCCATGATGCGCCATAGAAAGTGTTCCGCTATCTCTGAACTTTAGTTTTTGTGGCTATCTACCTAACTACTATGCTAACCATACTTGTCTATTTAGACCGGCTATATGTGTTAAGACGTCGAGACAATATAGAAAATATGTATACCCTCTACAGACTGAAAACGGTTAGACGCCCCTGCTCTCGATTTTGATGAAACTTACACTGCTTCTAGGTTCGACTGTACCTAATCTAAAGTAAAAATATTTGTTGTAATCTTGGCTTATTCGTTTTGAAATATGCATAGAGAAACATGCATACACGTATGAAATTTAGCACACGTGTCAGAAGCTGGTAAAGACTAACATAATCGAAATTTTGCAATTCTAACAAAATTACATACTTACACATCGAATGGATGATTAATCTCCTTGTTTTGAATTTCAAATCCAGTGTACCAAATCTGTTTAAATCAGTTGTAAAAATGTAAATAAAAATTATAGAAATAATTTTACAAACAGCAAAGTGGTACAAAAAAACTAATTTAGTGTCCCAACAATTTCCTTTTAGTTTATACATTCCTTTTTTCGTTTCTTTTTAATCGAACAGTGCTATCTTAACTTGCTTTTATTCCAAAAAATTAAAAGTATTACAAAAGGCTTTTTTCATTTACAGAGCCACGTACAATGCCCTAGAAGCGACGTCCATAAAAATTACTATGGATTTGAATGACAAAAACCAGTCTCTGGAGACTGATACTCGTGCTCTCGAAATGAGGTCGGCTTTGGAACCCAAGAGGCCATCAGGAACGGACAAAAACCTAGTCCTAGCCAGCATGGTCGACGAAGTGCCGGTTGTGGAAAACTGAATATTTCAAATGGTAAAAAAGTGAGCGCCAAATTGAATGTGTTTTTCTGCTTTTTGTCTTTCGTAAAACTATTGTATTTGTGAAAAAATAATTATTTCGTAATATACGTATTTTTTTAATTTAACATTTGTTTGATCGTATAGTAAGGTAGCGCTCTTTATTTACACATAATACATGGAAAAAAAAGCTCACTTCACTGAAATGTCAATACTGAAGTGTCGAATGAAAACGGCCATGAGGGATGAAATGAAATCTAAGGAATTTTCTAATGAAATATGAAATAGATTTGATATAAAAAGGCAGGATTAATATGAACAATCTATAAATAGCAGGAAAATATCCACTAGCTCATATATTATCATGCTAATGTCGAGCTTTCATTGTAAGAGAAATGAATGGGAAATATGCTAAAACTTTGCTATTTGCGAAATTTTTACTCAGTGCGACAAAAACATTCCAAACAAACAAATCTAATTATCAGATCCATACAGATAATGGAAGGAGTCCCGTCGAGCTCGACATGGTTGGTTTCTATTCACTGATGGAGTTTCAGTATAAAAAGGCTTAGCAGTTCTTCGTCTTCACATTCGAAACACCAGCTCATCTCAGCAACTATCCAACCAATCCACTCAGTAAGTATTCTTTAACAATTGTTTGTGCCATCAAGTGTTCGCTCGAGTTTATATCTTTGCATCCACAAAATAACTTTATATAATCCCTAATTCAGTTTCGCTAACTGCGAGCTAAATCATCTATACCAGCTTCAGCTTGAACAAAGGCATTCATATCGAGTTGAGAGCTGGACAATAAGGCATTACGTCGGGACAATGTGGTTTATCCAATCTTATGGAATTAAGTATTTTGATGTCCTTTGACCTGTCTCTTGAGGTTGTATGACCGATATCTGGGTCGAGTCTGGCTTTTGTCTATGTCAATAATAGCAAGGACCGCTTAATAGTTTCATCTCATAAGATCTATTTGCCCTCGATTGTTTTCTGCAAAACATGCTGAGTCTAAACAATCTAGCCAATGCTTTATTAACTTACTTTCCTTTTCGTATATTGCACAATATTTTTATTCGTTTACTTGCTTATTTTGAGTCGTAAAAGTAAATCGCATCCGCATTGTAGAATTAAAAAAAAAAAGATTAATGTGACCGCCATGTTTCACACCCAAAATTACTTGCCACCGGTCTTAACGCTGTCAAGTTTAATGCCCCAACGACCAACAATAACATTTACTCTGAACGGAAAAGTTCCCTACACGTTGGTCATTCATTCATACATGGCTACGTGATTTCATATGCGGAAATGTTATAGTTTTTAGAAGAATCAATCACACCATGTGTGTATCCGGCAGGATTGATACATTTACAAAGTTTAGGAAGTAATGTGAGTATATTTTAACAATTATCGAGATTTAAATCATACTGATAACGAGATCCGCTTCCTAAAAGCCGGTTGGGGCACGATTGCGGTGAGTTTTCTAGAACGTCGTACATTGCGTGTTGGGGAAAAGTTTGGTTAGTGTAGTGGTGAGATACGCGTTCTTTGTAAAGTGTACTCGTAAAGCGAAAGAGTTGTTGGCTATCGTGACGTGGTGCGCCCAGCGCAGCTAGAGGTTATTTACATTTGACTTTTGTTCGTTGGGTGCGGAAGTAAAATTGGTTTTTGTCCTAAATGGTGGTCTATTCTGTGATACATTTTCCACTGATATTTATTAGTATTTTTGAGATATATAATTTTTTAATTTAAGAACAGTATTTTTATAAATGCTGAGATCAGATTTTAAGTAATTTTGTGAACCATTATTTACTCAACGATTAGAAAATTAATACCGTGAATATTCGCACTCAAATTCAAACTACACTAATTTGATCAACGACGTTATTTTGAATTGAATTGAAGCACAACGTTCATTTGAATAAACTAAACAGATTTATAAAAGAGTTCTCTCAAAGCAAGGGTTTTAATATTCCCTGTGAATGTACGATACACTGCATAACCCGGCATTGTCTATAATGGTTAATAAGAGAATCGCTGTCGCGTTGGCGCCTTTGTTCTCAGTTTTAATAATTGACAGTTAAACAGAATAGCCCCAAAAGTATCATCCATGTACAAGCATTCAGGCGCCCCGGGCTATCCTCTGAAGGTGACCCGGTTCACTGAAGACGCTAAAGAATATTATGGATATGTTTATTCACTTAATTGATACATGCTTGATAATAAACTGATAGTATTTTAAAAATATTTTAATAGGTATTCGAATTCCAATTATACTCGTATTTTGCATATACTAAGGCTTTTTTCTCATCCTGTATGCAATCTCGGTTCCTGTAGTATTAGGAGGTAATCCTGCGTGGATAAAGTTGCGGGTAAAATCTAGTTTGTCACGTTTGAGTGGGCTCGTAGAGACAATTGCTAAAGTATTATTACTATATCGCAAGTGGAGTTAATTGCACTCAATAAGTCACGTTTTGCACCGGTACAACGTGTGGCGGTTCCGCTTATATTTCTATTCTTAGACCTTAAAATCAAAATGCAGAGCTATAATTAATCAGGTTTCCATATAGAGCCTGCGTTATGGATAATATTCTTTCCTCATCCTTTCTATTCATTCTTGGATAGGATATTCCGAATGTAACAACCATGAGTCATGCTTTCCACAGAACGAATGCCTACATCGCAATTCGCACCTTGTACCAATTCGCGTATTACATAATACGGAATCTAAAAAGCCTCGACACGGGCATTTTGGTTTAGCGCGTCAATAGATTTTTGCAGACTAAAAATATAGACATGCGGAAGAAATGATCTCGTCCTGTTTCTACTTATACGAGTTTAATTAAAATAACCGGAATAATGTTCGAAGCGAACGTGCCGGTAATGGCGTCAGTCGTATCTGATTCTTTGTTCAATTTGTCGTTTAAAACGAGTTTGATAAACTAAAGGGTAAAAATATAAATTTTAATGTTTCAAAAATAAAAATTATCTAAGTGCGGAAGAGATCCTAAAGCTCGTTGCAGCGTTTCCTTGTTCTATTTGTTGTGTTCGCGAATGTTACGTGAATTTGCTTAAACGGATTTCGCCTGCATCTGATGACTTGTGAACACCGTCACCGGTATTCTATTCTGTAATCATCCTTTTCAATCAATTATTTTTTTATAAGAATAAAATATTTTCTTTCCAAAAAGTTTGGTAGCTTATTTTAACATAGAAAAATAGAGTCCACACTAACATCGACACAGAGTTATGGACTTCCTACTTAGAACTTTCGGGCTTTCGCAAAGGTACAGATCCGTTTCCTGGGATTTCCCTGCGCGCTCATAGTACCCCCCACCTCGCACGTTGCAACCATAGTTAACTGGTTACATATTTAAGCAACTACTACAAGTTACATATTTATGCACGGTCGTGGGATAAAGTCGAAATTTCCGTTATAAATACGTTCGATTTTTGTATACACGTTATGAATGAATCTTGTGTGACGCTTGTTTGTGTTGTGTTGTGCTTATAAAATTATGTTTTGCCGCCGCTCTTAATAATGTAGTTGTTAAGTTCTCACATCACTGTGGTAAGTAAAACTTTGTAGTGTTTTTTTTTTAAGTAATATTTATTTATGAAATTCATAGTGCATCGTGTACGGGACATATTTTCTCGTATTTAGATTTTTTTAAATTATGTTTCAGACTTCCCAAAAATGGCCGGCAAAGTCACAGTAGCTTTCGTCATCTTCGCCATGGTCGCTTTCCTGGCCAACTTCGGCTACGTCGAGAGCAATCCTGCGATCGGTTCGTATTTATAATTGTTTATTATTTACACGCCCTTATTCAGTACTTTAAATTAGGAAAATATTTTACAGAGTTTCAAAAATTAATAGTTCGATTTAATACCAACATCGTCACAATAATATTCGCGGAAATTCCAAATCTTTCATCCAATTATTTAACAGCAAATTATTACTTAATTGATCAATTTACCTCAATACTGATGTATAAAATACCTATTATGTCAATTTAGTTCCAACAAATTTTGAAGATTCACCGATATTCAAATGTTTTACCTTACTACGTGAAACTTTTTTCCTTGTACTTTTTGGCACTAATTAGCACGTCTGATATTTTGCAACTACATTGTGCAAAAATCTCGCAAGTCATACGACGTATTAACGATCGGCACGTGCTCACAAACACTAATCTTATCACGTTCTCCAATTGCTGTGCAGGAAATGTGCCTACCAGACGTTGTATGTATAGATCTACTATACAAACTAGCGTTCGATTGTTGACCGGTCTAGATTTATTGAAGTTCATGGCAAATCGGAATAACTATTACTACTATTTATAACTATTTGCTTTGTATAGCCTGTAATAGTTCTGGTTTAGAAAGAAACATTGTTTGCAGTCAATAAACTTTGTAGATTCATTATTATGATCAGTCGTTAGCAGTTCTTTGTCGGGACTGATTCTTGCTTTTTCTCATCCGTTCCCGAAAAAGCGATTACCAGAAAGAATGTGCTTTATATGAACTGGCAGAAACTTGTTTTGCTTAATTTTACTAAATCTCCTGTTACTGCAATAGAATTGAGAGTAACTAATAGATATGGATATCATACAATTGGATTATTTAATTTTAGAACTCTTCTCAGTTCTTCATTTTATTAAAAATCTTGATAACGTAATATGTTCGTCACATCAGACTTTCAAAAAATATTTCAAACGTCTACAAAACAGAATAATCTTTCCCTTTGCTTACACTCCTTTCACCTTTGGCTGTCGCAAAGCAAACACACGATAAATCGAATCGATAGTGAATTTTCGTGAAAAAGTTTATATTTATTACGATCGGGAGGGACGTACACTGTCAATATTTGATGTCAACATTTGCAATCCTCTTTCGGTGTACATTCTATGATACTTAAACTGGATTTTCTTCTTGTTTTACATATTGTAAGTAGTTTTTGAATTGCAGTTTTCCAAAATCATTTTTATTACGAAATAAGGAAACATCGCATTTGGAGTAATGATTTAAATATGGAAGAACAAACCTACATGGTTCGTAGTGTTAGTCCTGATTTCAATTCCAAGATTATGAAATCATTATAGGGAATTTTTTTTATCAGTAAAATTAACAGGCCACGTTTGATTATCATCATCATTAGCTCATCAAAATCCTAAGCCGCAAAGCAGTTTTATATATGTTTATTAAACTGCATTAGTTTTGTAATTACCTATTTTATTATTATGTGGCTTTATTTCAATTTATACAACTTCACTTCGTTCTGGAATAGCATAATTCACAAAAAAAACAGAAAGTAATTAGCTCAAGCACTCCATTATATTCGTCCATATCTTCCGCTGTCCACTAACATATTCTTATTTTCCGAGAATGTATTGTCTCTATAATATCACTCTCAAAGGTATGTAGGTTATAACGCCTCGAGCGAATTCGGCCAACATTTGCGGCTTGCTTCGGGATAGTGGCGTGCTTTGAATTGCCTCACGTGTTGAGGCATTCAGTTTGTGTGCCTTCTATACGTTGTAAGAAAACATTATCGCCTAGGCCTGATGGTTTAGTTGTTAC
The DNA here is from genome assembly GCA_030180105.1 of Hyles lineata. NCBI lineage: Eukaryota > Metazoa > Arthropoda > Insecta > Lepidoptera > Sphingidae > Hyles > Hyles lineata. Next base: position 454,492 of record JARJEE010000031.1, read on the forward strand.
TTTGTAGTGTTGTTTTAGGGCAATGAACTGAAGCAATCTGTGTGAATATAGATTGTTTAACTGTAGTTCAGTGGTAGATCGTTCATGCTGTGTGTATTTACTATATAACTTCCCGGAACGTGCATGCTGTCAAATCTAAAAGGACACATGAAAGCGATCAAACTATTCCCAGCGAAATCTCCAGAATATGGTAGAGAGCTTACAACTTCAAGAGGAGTTATCGATGTAGGTAACCATATTTGAATACATTACTTCGCAGAACGATATCTTGTAGCGTGATGAATCCAATTATGAGTTAGTTCCACATTCGTTTGACGATTTAGGGAAAATTAGGTTCTACGATAGAAAAGGTTTTGAAAAATGTTACAAGACATTGTGATTGCTTAAACCGTCAGCGTGAATCAACAAAATATGATTACAAAACTGGACACGCTTGGTTTGAGGATAAATCTTGCGGCCGTGACAGACAAAAGATTTGACAAAGACTAGGCTCATTTGTGTGCAATGTCCGATTCCTAACAGTTACAACGTCAGACGACATGTGATATATCATTCTCTAACTTTCTGGATTACTAGTCTCTGGGCATCATTCTCTGTTTCTTATCTTAGTATAAATGCAAACGTACTAATGAAACATGCATGATTTATAACTATACATTATTAATAGTTGGCACTGTGTATTGCTTCATGCTACCAGGATCTTATGGCTTGATCGTATACTGACAAGCCAAATTACTACATCGAACCCGATTATATGATCGTACCAGTCACTAGTGTATCGATTTACAAGCGATTGTCTCACCATTCCATGAGATTAAAAGCCAGTCAGTATATCTTTGAATTTCATTTACAAATTCCTATACCAATTTAACTCCTCAAAACACTGTTTACCAAAGAAAATTCGCAAAATTGAGCCACATACTTGCTAATAAGAAGTTAGCGAAGAGGCTCTCCGTCGAGGCAATGACCCCAATCCGCGATTTGGCCGGCTCACTTTCGCCGTACACTTACGCAACTTACTCGCCTGCACTTGACCCCTTAAGACAGTTTGCGCTTCAATAGAACGCCTTTTATGGAGTGTCTATTTATAGCAGACTTCCATTTTCGAAGAGCGGTTTAGTTGTTTTTGTGGAATCGAGATATAGATTTAATTAAAAATAAGCACCATGTCTCGTGTAGTGCATACACATAGCGTCTGATACAATAAAGCGATGTTTTGGTCCACAACACAAATAAATAAATCTTTACGCTTTTGTGACTTCTCGGTTCATCGCTAGCTGGAGACTGTTCAACTCCTGTGAGCCAGGATCAAAGTGGCACGCATTGTGATGACACTGAACATTGAAGATTCCGGGAATGTCTAACTTATATTTAGCCCGCAACGAAATCAATCAGAAAGTTAAATTAATAGGAGTTGAAAATAAATTAAGTAGCCACCTACACCAATGATGCCACGAAGGCTTTCAATGTTTGTGTAACCGATATAGGCGGTGGAATGCTCTACCTAAAGGGAGATCTCGACTCCCGGGTTCAGTTCCCGACTACGTTACTCGAAATCTACAAATGTATGATTTTGAAATCCAAAATCTCGCAATTTTGCGGTATAAGTATAGCCAGTTTATTGGACATGTATATGGGCTGGTAAAAGAAACATTTATTTCAATACAGAAAAAACTACTAGTCACTTAGATTACACATCGTAAATCACGGACAATCCGAAAGTTGTAGTCCTAAGACGGGTGACACATTTCGATGTATTTTCTGAAAGCAATAAAAATCTGTCTACACGGAAATTGGACCCTAGCTTTTACTCGAAAAGTAGTTTTCAATGTTAAACAAAGAGTAATAAACGTTTTTTTTTTTCATCGAAGGTTGCGTGTGTTTTAACCTACTCTCAATTCTAGTTATATACTGAGATTAATTTGACGTTACTATCGGCGTCCATAAAATAGTCTAGTAAATAATAATTTGTAAATCCCATTTGCCCGACAAGTGCAGTAGTTTTTCTTTATATAGATAGACTAGCGGTCGGGCCCAGCTCCGCCCGGGTGCATACACGTTTTAAAAGAGCGGTTAAAATGTTTAATTCTGACTATCAGTTTAGAATATCGACCAATCGGATCACGAAAAACGAACAAAATTTCCTCGTATTTGCTAGAAATATCACTACTGCTTTCCTCCTATAGGTAACAGCGTGATGATATATATATATATAGCCTATAGCCTTCCTAGATAAATGGACTACCCAACACTGAAAGAATCATTCAAATCGGACCAGTAGTTCCAGAGATTACCGCGTTCAAACAAACAAACAAACTCTGCAGCATTATAATATTAGTATAGATAACACTTGGTTGTTCACCACATATTACACACAAGAATAAAGTTTACATTATTTTAAATAGTGTAAAAAGTATCAGTCTTATCGCTGTTAGCGATCTCTTCCAGACAACCAAAATCTATATCTACATGTGTTAAATGAATATTCCTAAACTTTCTATAGCTAAGATTGTATTCAATATCAAACCCAATAACAACAATTTTTTTCCCATTTTAGCATCAGTCATCATACCTATTTTCCGTTGGCTTAACTTTGTGACCAAGCAATGAACAAAAGTGTATTTCATATCTTATTATTATTACTTTTCGTTACTGTTTGCCTCTACTTGGGACGCCTAAAAATAATTCTAACGTGTCCCATAATGTAATTTGTTGTTACAGCCACCGGTTACGAGCCAATGGAGATCTGCATCGAGAACTGCGCTCAATGCAAGAAGATGCTGGGAGCCTGGTTTGACGGCCCGCTGTGCGCAGAATCCTGCATCAAGTTCAAGGGAAAACTCATCCCAGAATGCGAAGACTTCGCTTCCATCTCGCCATTCCTTAACAAACTTTAAATACTTCGACACTTACCTGACACGACGGATTTGTATCAATAGGTGTTTAATTTTGATTAAAATTGGCTAATTTTTGTGCAATGGCAACACTGAACAGTCGTTGCTCCAGTTATGGACATTTTAATACCATTAAAATTATAAATTCAAATACCAATTATATTTTCATAAATATTTAAAATGTTTGAGATAGTGCGTTAAACTAGAAGCCATTTATCAAAATTAAACATTATATTCGTGCATTTAGGCAACTTTAATCCAACCGATGACATGCCAAAGTATTTGTATACTCATTTATTATTATATTTAGGCTTAATACTTTGTTATAACTGCAATTACAATTGCAAATACAGGGACTAGATGTAAGGTTAATTACGAATAAAATATAACGATGTAATGAAAAAGTGTTTTTATTGAAGTACATTTTGTAACTATGTGGGTAGTTTTATAAAAGTGATTACTATGAATAACTGCATGAAAAGCGCAATTCTCACACAACTGACATTTTTAGAAAGAGACGATTGTGCTTTCAATATACAACTACTGACCACACATTTCCTCTTTCGTCAGCTGCATAAAAATGCACATGATCATCTCTATGATTGAATTATTAAGTGAATTCTGTGCTTACATTCTATTACATAATATGCTGTTATATGAGGCTATAGTCCGATAAACATAATGTAGTAGCCCAAAATGCTATAAAGGGTATGTTTGTGTTTATCCAAATATTATTTTGAGTCAATTCCACTATGCTCCTCGTCCTATTATTATTTTTTACTAAAAGCGAATACGTTATAGTGTATTATTGGACAGAAATATTCAACATTCGATGGACTTCACATGGAAACTAATTCTAATTAAAAATATAATAGCTTTCTTATTTATTTCACAAAATGTTCAATAATTTCATACAACATACCAATCAACCACATATTAAGTAAAAATATCTACGCTTGTATCTATAAATTCTATAAAAAAATCTTCACATAAATCACACAATGTTTGCACCAACACCTTACAGTGAATAATCAGTGCATTGTATTGTCGAACTTGGCTAAACGGAGAAAACATGTGATATTTTGATGCCGAATTCGATTATCCGAGTATCGATAAATCGTATTGACTATCGATATATCGAGACAAAAATTGTGTTTAATTCCGCTTATAATATCACTCAAATTTATCCAAACAGAGAGTTTATAATCTCATGACCGTAAGCTTTTCTGAAATCCCATTAGATGCTACAGTTATCAAAACATCGTAATCAATTACAATTTAGGTGATATTTTTTTTTATTTCTTAAACATATTGATTTAATCAATTACATTACAAATTAATTCTGATAAAATCCTTTCTAAATATATAGCAATTCTTATTTTCAAAGTATTACAATTTTATCATACGCAATTTATAAAATAAATACACACTGATAATGTAAAAATTGGTTTATACAATACTTTTAATTGAATAACTAAACATTAGTTAATGGATTCATTCAGCTTAGATTATTTCAGTTTATTTATCCAAATTCGACAGTAATTCTATATTAATATTTTTAAGCTTACACTACATAAAGTTTTAGGGATCATCCATAAGTTTTCAATTCAACATAATATACAAAATATTAATTGCTCTTAGCTGCAACATCAAAATTGTTACTCAAAGACATATTGTAACACTAGGGGTGGGCCTGGCTCCGCCCGGCTGCAGATACTTTTTGAACCCAGTCTACATCAGCAACATATTATTTCCCGTGCTGTTTTATATATATTCAAACTCAGTTCCGTCCTCTGTGCTGATTTTCTTATCCCGTCCCGTTATATCCCGCCCTGTACCGTAACATTCACATTTAAGGCATGCAATGCAATCCAGTCCCATCCCATCTCTTTGAGTATAAAAAAGTAAGACAAAAATCGGAATTCTCTCATCCCACAGGAAAACATTAAATTTTTCCGGATAAAAAGTAAAGTGTTAATCCAGGGTGTCAGCTACCTCCATACCAAACAAACAGACATAAATTAAAAAAATCTTTGTTTTGGGTTCTATCCCCCCATATCATTTTTTTTCATTTATTTTCCATGTAGAGATATCGATCGGTTACAAACATATTATATTATACATATAGAATGTAAAATAATCCTGTTACTTTCCAGAAATGTTCCTGTTATATAGTGTAACAGGTGGCAACACGAATATTTATGACAAAATATTAAAAATAAATTACTTTCAATTAATGATGTGACTTCATACGTTTATAAAGTTCTGTAGCACTACATTTCCATTTAAAAATACAAAAATATAAGATTTCATTATTGTTCAAAAATTATTGAATAATTAATGACACCTTCTTAAACTACGAGATTTTTTTACGACTACCCTCTGGTTGCTAATTATTTGATGATCCCTTATAGAAATACACGTTGTAGACAATTTATAACTGTCGACAGTCCTCAGTAATCGCTACTGCTAGCGTTGTAAAACGATAATCAGTTAACAGGTACTTCTATAGGCTGAGATTCTTGCTCGGCCATTGCCTCAGGCGCCGGGGTTGGTTCAGCTTCGGCTAGAAAAAAAACATTATTTATAGTTAAAAAAAAGTGGTCAAAAATGTTTAAACATATTTTTTATTGTGGGCAATATAAAATACAAAAATATGAACTGAGTTTAGAAAAATTGAAATATCTAGGTTATATTAAGACTGCTACCCTAAAAGAAGCCGGGTGGTAGTTTTAGTGGATACAGACACAAAGCAAATAATTATTTTGCAAAAAAACGCGACATTTTTTGGCATATTTTAAATATCTTGTTTGGGCGGTAACTCGATAGTTTTTGATAAAAATACTTAATTTAATTTACTACCCAAATACGACGATAAGAAAAAATATGTCACGTGTTTTTGCATATTAAGTTAAATTGAATGTAAAATTGAGGATCTATAAAATGTTTTACCAGGTAGTGGTTGAGTCTCATTCAATGGTTCTTCCAACACTTCCATAGGCGTATCTGAAGATTGTGATGCGCCTTCTGAAGCGAGCTGTAATTTATACATTGAGATATTTAGTTCTCACCTCCATATATTTTTAATTAGCAAAATTTATGAAACTATCATAACAATTGTTTGCTTGATGGAAATGGTCACACCTGCCCATATTCAAGAGCAACATGCCCCAAAATGATTTATTGCTAATCATTTCATGGGGTTATCACGTCGAGACTTAAATCTAGACTTGAATCTAGATTGTACTGAGTTTTGCATCAGGGGTATCATAGGCAACTTCAAAAAACTTTTATTTATTTATTTATTCTTAATTGCACATAAAGAGGATTAATACTTAAATTTTATAAATGAACAATAAGTACAGATTGTGGTCGTATCGCTCTAGGCGATTTCTTACATACAACCTTCGGATGGATAGAAGAAAAGAAAAATAATACTTTTTTGTTGTAAAAATAATTTTCATACATAAACTCACGCCTTTTTCCCAGAAGGGGTTTTCCCCAATATCTTCCGTCCCACGATGTGATAGGTGGCGAGCACACCCACATTTCCCCAATATCTTCCGTCCCACGATGTGATAGGTGGCGAGCATATCGGGCACAAATTCCTGACTCCGGGCTGATTATGAATAGAAAAATCCAATATCACTTTGCCCGACTCGGGATTCGAACCCGAGGCCTCAGCTTTGCAAGCGTACCTTAGTACAACTACGCCACCGAGGCAGTAAAAATAATTAAAGTTTCTAGTTTACCTCCGGCGCTGTTCTCGGCACCTTGGCGACCTTGTGCCTGACGCTGAAGGGCACGCAACGTTCGTAGTAACTGATCACGAAATCTGGATACGTCTCGTTCAATTCATGACTTGGTACCACATCGAATTCGAGGCAACCCTCCCTGAAAGTATAATATTGTTATGTATACTGAAATACACATACATAAACTCACGCCTTTTTCCCAGAAGGGGTATATAAGGTAGGGCTATCGCCATATCGGGCACAAATTCCTGACTCTGGGGTGATCACTTTGCCCAACCCAGGATTCGAACCCAAGACCTCAGCTTTGTAATCGTACCCTAGTACAACTACGCCACCGAGGCAGTCTGAAATGGCTTAAAAATGATTTTAAAATCCAGCTAGGGTGTATCATGTAGGCTTCGATCAAATATATACTAGACACAGGGTCCGGAACAAAATCACACGCCAAAAGTGGCCGAGGTTGCTTATACTTATACATTTGAATTTCGAAGTAGATGTAGGAAAAAGTCTTAAATTATAATCAACTTCAGGTAACAGTAAGCCTTATTCCTTTGAATTAAGATTTATTATGTTTATGGATCATACTAAAATCAAATAAGACTACAAGCTTATTTGTACTAAGAATTTCTTTTGCCGTTTTTAGGCAGTTACTTATAAACTAGTGTATATTTGATTCAAGCATGTAGGTAATAAATGGCCGGCTTGTATTGGCCTGTGACTTCCGGCAGAGCTGAGGCGACATAGCTGTTTTCATGGGCGTGCCCAGGAAGGGTATTTAATTATTATAGTAGTTATTAAGTATTCCTTTCATCTGGCCCGAAGTGCTTATATGTGACCCCTGCAACAACTTGGTTCGAAGATAAATCATATAACTACCGGTATGGAACTTCGAGAGTAGTTCTTACAAACTCCACCAAACTCTTGGTGCGGGAGTTTTCAGCAATCTTAAGCAATTGGACTATTGGGACCCGTAAAAAACAATTTTTCTCACCATTTAACAAGGAAGTATAGTGTGCCGTGGAACAATTGGCCTGCTAAAATCTTCTCAGGTTGCAGACCACGGGCCAAGCCCCGAGGCTTCTCGATTTCCTGAAAAGTCATTGGCAGAATTGAATTACTGTGGTAAGTTTATATGAAGAAAAAAAGTTTTATCAGAGTCACAAAAGTTGGTGTCAAGAAATTCGCATCCTACTCCTATCTTTTTTCTTTCCTACTCCTCTTCTGATTTGAAGGGCCGACAACAATTCCATTATCCAAGTGTTATGTATATTCAAGGGCGGCAGTGATCACTTATCTGGCGACTGGTTTGCTCTTTTGCCAGAACTATGCAATAAAAAAAAATACACGCAGAAAGTGATCGATTACTAGTCTAATGCCATGACGAAAGATCCGCTGTAATTAATAACGAAAAGATGTAGCAATTCACATTGAGCCTGTGTATATGATTGTGATGACTGCAATATGATCACAATCGTCATTGACCAGAAGATATTTAATTTAAATTGTATTGCACTTCCCGCTGCAAGCATAGTAGTCACTAACAATGTATGTAGTCTCATAGAAACCTAAAATTCCCTAAGAATGTGGTGCTAATGTGGCTTTAATAAAAATAATGAATTTGCATAGAACTTACACTTACTTCAATCTTTTTCTTTCCTCCCCTGCGAGACCTCTTCCTAGACGAGAGGTTTTCTTCAATCACCTCGGGTACAGGGGGCGCTGCCTCGCGTTCCTTCTTCAGCCTAGCCTCTTCGTACGCTGATATCAGTTCTGGACAATCCAGATTATCTTCTGGTTCCCATGTGTTGTCTTCACTGAAAAATAAAGTGTTTCTTTTATAGCTTATACTCAAAGATTTGTATTGCTATTATTATTTATTGTACGTTAGTAAAGATATGCGCTCCGAAGGCAAATCTGTTAATATTTTTGCAGACATTATGTCATTACCAAGAGATTTATCTTCTTACTTCCTATTTTGAATATACTGGTGGTAGGTCTCTCATATTTGAGAGCTATAAAAAATGAGTTTATTGGTAGATTTAAGGGATAGATTTGATGTAAGATGGTGGAGTATGTTTGACCTGAGTAGATACCTGGTCTCAGCCATTATCGGATCTACGTATAGAATTTATTGTAGTTGAGAACATACTAGCCTCTTAGATGTTTCGTCACTATTACATGGAATAGTTGGATGCCGATTTGCTAATGTATATCTGCTTCCAATAGTGTTTTATCTGCGAGTTATCATGTTTTTGCTTTTCAGAGTAAGGAGATCCTGATTTTCTGAAGGTATTCAGTTTTAGGGCTAGCAAGCCATGCTGATTGTTGAATGCAATAGTTGAAATGCTCCACGGCATTCTCTCAATCGTTCATTTATCATTGTTAATGACAGGTTCATGTTTTAAGACGCTATTTTTGTGTATCGAAATTGTGACTGCATTCGGGTGTGGAGTCAAGAGTTCCACAGTACTTCTTAAGTTCCTATGTATCATTATTCCAACTAATGTATGGTGTAACTAGAATAAAGTGTTGTAGCAAACCATTGACATTCTATAAGACTATTTTTAGTGAGTCGAATTTGCAAATCTTGATATGAGCATCATAAATATGTTAGTCATTGCGATCCATTGTTCCATCATATTTTGTTTTGGAGTATTATTACCAACTCGCGTATACTATTCGAGCTTGTCTTCTCTCCGTTTATTTCAATTTTGTCAGTTTTGTTAAGTGCTGCATATTATTATTTTTTGTTTCTTGTGGGTGTTTTGTTGATTATAATTAAGCGAAGTTGACTTATTTGCTGCAGGGGTTGGACCGGGTCATTTTATTTTTTTGGGGTACCCGATATTAAAATCGTTACCCCTTGTAATTTGCAAGATATTTACTATTGCATAGTACACATTTGACTTGTTCTTATCTGGTAAAAACCCGAGTATTTTAGGTGGATTGCTGGATTTAAGAAACTATTGGATGTATGTATTTATTGGAATTTGGACAGCCAGTAAGTATTTAGTTTAGATTGCTTTGATAGTTCTCTATTTTCATTTCGTCGGAGCTTCGCAAATGTGTTTTGCTAGTTACTTCCTTCCAGTTGTTCATATTGTCGTTCTGAATCTTCTTGGTTTTTATTTTCAGTTGGACTGGGTGCAGTTCCTAATTTTACTATTCATCGAATTTTAACGTTGTCACAGGCTTTTTCTGAGTCTAAATATAATTCGATTGGGTGTATTGCTTTGTCCAAGTTGAGAAAAATAACAGGTTTTATACAGTTGTTTGATGCAGGTAGAAGTCATGTAGCTGCTCAGAGATTATCCTGTGTTTATTGAAGAAATGTCTTATATTTTGTAATACAATTTTCTCCATAACTTTAGTGCTGGATTCATATGAGATCTGCATTATAGTTGCCAGATGTTATTATTTCTTCATTATACATACCAGTGTATGTTATCTAGTTCCAGTGATGAGTCTGATTTCATGTCGAGTTTGGGCAGCCGTAAAATGTATATCTTTAATATAATCTTTTACCCTAAATTACTGATCTAATGTAAGTAGTTAATCCTGTGGTACTTTTGAAAGATACTAATTAATGGAGTTGCAAATGTTCTTTGCTATTTCATCAGGCTGTTGCTGTTGCAGTATGAATATGTTTGTAGATTCAAGCAGCTTAAGTACATTGGATGATATATTTTCTTTAATGTAGAGGAATTGCTCCGTCCACCCCGTGAGAAGGTATTTTCATATGCCATACAATCAATTTTATTGCTAAATGCTCTCTAAACCATTCAATTTGTATCTGATCCAAAGCTTTTGTTTTTGTTTAATGAGTGTTTTGAAATTCATTGATATCAATGGTTTATGTTTTAATAGCAGGCTATGTCTTTTCTTTGTTACATATAAATTATTAGCCTCAGTAAGTGCACTGAGAAGAAAATCAAATTGAACTTTTGCAATTTCAATTTTCAATGACTTGTGGGATAGGTATTAGGTAATTTATCACTCATTATGTCAAAGTTGGCATTATTGTAATGTTAATTTAGGTTTCTTTCCTATTTTTCTTTTTTGCTTGAACTTGAATTGTTGACAAAAGGCAGAGATAATCACTCTTGCCAATAGGAACTTGATAGTCTGCATTACCTATTAAAGGTTCAATTTTTAAGATCAAGTCAGCAAATGAAGACTCATTTCCAAGGCGAGTAGCTGCTTCTGTATGAAATTGTTTTCTATTAGCATAATATATCTCGTGATTTGACTATTTGTTCTTTCTGATTTCTTTGATTTATATTGCTGAGTCATAATTGTCCTGCAATAATTGCAAAAAATATTCATGAAGCTATGGTTTTCAGTTTAAGGGCACAAGCCTCTGTGGGCGCCAACCAATGGCAATGTCTGTATACCACCTTACAGCAATCACAACTTGCATACAAGCTTTTCTCAATTGGCATTTTGTGTCACTTGCTGCATTTTTCATGACATATATATTAGAGTTGCTTTTTTTAAGGACCCATTGTAGGACAATAGTATTTAAATATTTATGACACTGGTCACACTATCACTTTTATGTATTAAAAATATTTTAAGTTTCGAGGGTAATAATGAGATTTTTAAAGGTGTTATTGTTATTTTATTGATTAATCACACTATTTTCTGTTGAATCTCCAAACTTCGGGTACTGTGGAGACATATTGTCATATGAAGTCTCGTGTGCAATGGCAGGCTGCTCCACTGCTGAGGTGGATATTCGCATAATTCGTTCGTTTATCCTGGACTATCTGGTTTATAGCCAACACCGTCGCCGGCGACGACACTATCCAGTATCGAGACTGTGACTGCGCCGAGTTAGCTTATTATTTACTTTTAGGCCGGATGATTGTTTGATTGTATTCATATTACCCCTCAGTGAAAAATCTATGCCGGAATTAGCGATCATGGCCTTTTAAAACATGTAATAAATTGTTCATTTATTAAACATATAGTTAATGACTTTAATTAATTCTTCAAACGGATCTCTTTTGTTTTTATCCACTTCTTTTCTCCAAAGGTATTCACAAATTAAATCATTGATATTTGTGCGGCTATTGTAGTTGTATTTATAAAAAAAATGTTTTATTACACGCCACTGTGACCTAATCCTTTGAGTATGTGGGCGGTCCTCAGATGTGGTAGAGTTATCTCTGGCACTATGATTCACCTTATGGTGGATGAAACCATGATCCGCCAAACAATCATAGGCCTGCCAACTATCAGTGTGTATCACTGTGCCCTCAGCTACATGTTTCTTAATCAAGGGCACCAGAACTTCAGCTGAACGATCATTGTCTGGGCAGACTTCAAGACGAAGATCCTCGCTCCCATTCTGTATCATTCCCAGGATCCAGTGACCTGCCATTGAACTTTCTTTCCCAAACTTGGTTTCATCAATTTCAACAATTGTACCGGGACCTCCAATCTTCCCGGTAACTGTTTGTTTACTTACTTGATATGATACAACTGCCTGTCTAAAATATTTAAACCATTCATTTATAGTAGCCGTAGAAAGGCGATGTTCTTCACTGAAATCTTCTTTTCTTGTTCTGTCATAAGAGAACTTAGCAGAGTATGCATACATAAGATAAAATACCTGCGGCATTTCAATTTTCATATTGTTAAATAAAGTGCCTTTGCCGCGGCTGACTCTTGACTTGGCTCTGCATGCCTTTTTATTACAAACGAAAGAGCCCACTGTTTTATTTGATGATTTTTCTATAATCATTGGTTTCTTGTGGTAGTTGCAAATTTTTTCTCGCGGTATCATCCCTCTTTCCTCTGCAAAGGCAACAGCCAGTTCACGCGTGCCCAGTTGGCGATAGACTTTCGCTAAATTCCACATACGACGCATTTCTTCCACACAACGAGAACGCTTCACTGTTGGTTCATCTTTCACAGCAGAAAGACTGGTCGAAGGTTGAGGTCCCTGTTGTTGTTTGTCCATTGTTGCTTAGGTTGATCGTGTAGGCAGTAAATCTTAGTCCGGTATCGCAAGTGCTAGTATCAGTTTATAATGCAGAAAATCGGTGTCCAATGTAGAAGCGTAGGTCAAACGTTAAGGCAAAAAATCAAAGTCCAGAGAAAAATCCAAGTTGTCGAATAAAACCAATAAAATCACCACGAAGCATAAATAACACGTTCACGCGACTCTTGGAGAGAAACGGAATGAGTTCAGATATTTGTTCAATTTTTAAAAGTGTGAATGGAATGAACGAATGCAAATGCCACTGACAATTAACACATGTCGCAACTAAACATGCGTTATTCTAAAAACTCGTTAAATGCTAAAAGTTAAATTTATTTCAGACTTTGAAAGTAGCTATAATTATAATTTTAGATAAATAAATAATCGCGGATTGCGAATGATTGTCTAGCGCCATCTATCGTCGGCTGTAGTAAACACACTTTTTTAATACATAGTTCATTAGAAGGTCTCATAAAAGAGGACGTCTGTTGATCATAATTCTAATAAGTGTCGATTTAGAGCTTCAATTATTCTATATGACTATTTTCTATACCTAACATTGAGATATATTAATACGTATGAAGAAGCTATACCATACATCCGTCCGTCCTTCATCTTCAACCGTTTGGTAAAAGTTCAAACTAACATGCTACAGCGTGGAACGAATAATTATTCGCCTAACCAAACAGTATAATCTTGCTGCGCTAGATCGCTTTCAGGGTGTAGTTTTCTCGAATCCAAAAGGTCGAAGGCGCCGTGAATTTCATGGCGCTTACGAGTTTTGTTTTGTTTGACTGATTCGTGTGGTGTCGTCATACCTAGTGGGACACGTTTGTCGCTTCCTTTGTTTGCCTTATCTAGTGTAACATTGATATCGATGATACCTAACATTGCATTACATTTAGCAAGTACTTTACAAGTGATGGAAAGACGTATAACTTTCTCCTCACAGTAATCAAATTATCACTTTATACGGCTTTTTACACGGCTTTGAGTCGACTAAATAGCAAGTATTACAAAAGAGTAAGCCCATTTGATTATGAAACTCAGTATCTGTGGAAATATTTTTGTGCCACAATGAAACATACTTATTTGTGTAGAGGAAATATATATTTTCAATAAATATAAACATAATTGCGGCCCAGATCCGAAGTTCATGGAGAAATTAACTAAAGGTCCAATAAAAAATATATTTTTGTTTTCGGCTCTGAGACATAAGATGTCAATAGTAAGTAGTATAAGAAGTCTCAATATGTCCATTAGTTACTTTGGCTATAATGTCCTGCATACCGAAACACGCAGTGCGTTTACACTGGTGTTAAATAGATTAATTTAAGTTATAGTTACCTAAAAATTATAATTATAGCTCCTTGCATAGTCTGTGCAATAAATTTAACATGTAGCATTTAACGAGTTTTAAGGATATCGCATCTTTCGTTAAGACATAATTATTGTGTTTTGTATGGAACTTAGACTTGCCTAGATTGGACAAGTATTTAGTTTCACATGAGTTAGATTTAGTATTTTAACATTTTAAAATTGTAATTTAAAGGTATTAATAGTAATGTAATTTAAAGGTATTAGGTAATGTATAGATTTAGAAAATTCAAACGGGAAGTAACACTAAAGTATTGAAAGACGGATTTTTTTTTGACACTTTGTATCTTGGAAGAAATTGATTGTTAAGAAATTCGATAACATGAATGTGGAAGCTTGGAATATCTTTATTTGGATTTGTAGCAATAATAGGAAAAGATTGAAATATGTAAACTTTTACTTGTCTTTCACACTATGCCTTTACTTGGGTGAGGTTTTTTGGTGACATCATTTCAATCTTTTAATTTGATATGCTACAGACCTTCATCAATAGATAAAGTTTTGTGTTGTGGGTGTCTGGAACTACAACAGACTTCTCAGTCTCACAGACACCCAGACACGAAATAAATACCTGTGGTTCACATAAATACTTGTTTCGGTGCAGGGATCGAACCCGCGGCCTATCCTTTCACAGGCTATCAAACATACTCCATAAACATCTGCACAAAACCTGAACAATGTATTAATACCAGGTACAAGAGACATTGTATATGGCCAATGAAACTTAATTTTGCTTATTTAAATGTGTTTTTCTCCCTTTGTTGATAGATTTGCATACTCTTTAGAAGGATATTTTTGCCACCAAAAAAGGTTTCAATATAATGATTGTCACAAAAGGCCAATATACAGCATATATAATATAATAATGTAGTATGGTTTATAATATCAGAGTTGCCTTCATAGTTTTAAATCTTTAAAGAGGATTAATGTTAAAAACTCCTCATCCTAAAACCAGAAGACTATATTATTATATTTATTTGATTTCATGTCTCATATTTTGTATCCACCATGTCTCTGCTACTTGGCCCCTTTTACCATGTGAAATCTACAGTTCTCCTTTAAAATTTGAATTGTATTGTCAATTGCTCATAATAAAAATTTGTTTTCCTTTTGTTACTGATTTGAGATTAGAAAAAAGTTTTATAAAATTCCCAAAAAATATGCAGTGACTTGACCCCTACTATATTCAACCCCTAGCATGCTTCTTCTCCTATTTAACTTTTTGAGCGGAGCTTATGTTCGGAGAATAAACTGTGATAATAATTCATTAGATAAAAATTGTTCTGTTACGTGTGGTCGGTAGCAAGCTATGGTTCGTTATGTACTTGTTGTTATGATAAATAAATAAATAAATAACACCCAACCAATTATAAGGGAAAATTGCTTATTGTTTTTAATATAAAGTGTTATTTAAAGTCTACAGATATTGTAGTTGTTGCAAAGCCGGTAACCAAATACCAGCGTACATCAAAAATTGCGGAATAAAGTCAATTATAGCTAAAACCATAATTTATGACACCATAATATTAGAAGTAGTACCTTATAAGTGTTATGAAACAACACAAGTTTGAATCAATACTCTAAAAGCTGCCAGATAATATAGAAGAATCCGACAGGCGAAAATATAAATCTAATGAATGAAAAAGACTTACTTAGAATATCCTTTCCACTTTAGCAAGTACTCCACTTTGCCATTCTTAATGCGACGATCGAGAACCTTCTCCACAGAGAATTCTTCGGGTTTCCCGCCTTGAGGTCCACTTGTTCCTGGCTGCTGCATAGCGACTTCGGTTTGATTCGTCTCCATAGGCTGGACGCTAGGCGTAGTTTGTGAAAATGATAAGTCCGGCTGGGATAGTGATTCCATTGATTCATCCATCCTTGATGCAATATTCTAGACGCACAAATGTAATACAATTATGTGAATATCACAGTTCACGTAGTTTTAACCACCAAACAAAAATTGATAAAATGTTTATCAATTAGCAAGTAACAACAACAAACACCATTCACAAATCGCACTCACCAGGCCCGTTTAACTTGGGCCTAAAAAGTGACCCATTTTTTTATCTCGCTTTCTCATATGCCGTTTTCGCCCCATCTTTTTCACTTACGCTATTTTTGTAAATGTGTGCGTGTGCACTTGGCACTTGCCGCCATTTTTGTCAACAGTCAATCGCTGTTTGTTAGTTTGGTTCGGCTGAATTTATTTATATTTTTAATGTTATTTCATCTATTTTGTAATCAGTAACGTAAATATTTAGCAGTGCGAACGTTATATAGTTTGTTTTGTGCAAATGGTATCTATAAACTTGTGATTTTCATGATAATTATTAATGTTGGTCACGTGTTTTGTTCCCGGGTGAATTTACCACAAATCAAATAAAGTATTGAAGAAAGTGTTGTGTGTCCTTCCCAAACAAAGTATAAAAACAATGTACTAAATGGACAGAGCTATGTTGGCGGAGCATGGAGCACAAAATTATTGAAAAACATAATTCTAACCTCATATGACAGAAACAAGGTAAATATAATATTTTATTCCGCTGTGACCATGTTGTGACACTATTCCTAGTTTTAAATTGTTGCCGGAATATAAGAAATAACAATATGTTCAAATAAATTAAAAAATACAGATTTTTTGGATCTCATGTGAAAAGGTTAGCTTTTTGTATGAGTCCATCGTGACGAATTATGTAGCCATACACCTTTCATTGATACTCTCGGTTGTAGAGGATGCTCGTGCTCTGCAATTGGGACAACATAGACCGATCTAGTACAGTACAATTCAATATTAGAGCTTTTTATTGGTATAGGTACCCGCAAGTTCATCACAGCTTAATTTATAATTATTTAATGTTTTATAATTATTATTTAACGTCAGGCAAGCAGTGTAAACAACTGATTGTGTCTTTTTCATATTTATTTTGTTATTAATTAATTGTTTTATAATTTCCAGGCAAAACTCGGGTTAAATTTGCAGTCCAAGTATTTAGCAGGCAAATGTGTTCATCGTTGGAAGCATAAAGAAAGTTTCACCTCTGTGTCTGAAGGATCTCTACTCTGTAGGTTTATATGTTAATATTTACAAAGGTTAATTCACAGCATAAGTAATTATGTTCATTAATAATCTGTTTATAATATTGATACTATTTGATATGATTAAGATGTTCAGAAAAGGCATTTGTTAAAGGTTTTTGGTCATGTGTTATTAAAATGAAATGCAATGCAGTAGTGTATTGAAGTTAAGAATGAAATGAATAATATTGAAAACATTATGCATAAAACAGGTATGCCTATCAACCTATATTATGGACTGTAATAGCATAAAAGCTTTCTTCAAAATTACCTTATTATAAACATATTTTTTGCCTATTTCTTTAATATGTTGTTATATAATAGTTAATCTCAAATGTTTTAGTATGTTGGTATTATGCATTTAATGTGTTCTATGATTTGAAGCCAACACATTTATTGTATTAATTTAACAATATTGCTTATTCTTCAATATGTTAATGTAAACAATTTACTATAATTATTTTTCATTACACTTTACACACAACATTATTGCCTATTTTTTAATGTATCATAATATCATATCACTTGATATACATTTCTGTGTATATTTTCTTATTGTAAATATGATATGAATTTCCCAAATATATTTTTCATTACGTCCTACTTTAAATAATAATTTGTTATTAAATACTTCAGATATGTAAGCATATGTTTTTAATTTTGCTCTGTTTCAAATGTTTGTTAAATTTGGTATATTTTATTATTAATTTACACGTATGGCTTCTTATATTTAATTTACACTTTACAAATATAGCAATTTTGTGCTGTTTCATGGT
Organism: Hyles lineata; assembly: GCA_030180105.1. NCBI lineage: Eukaryota > Metazoa > Arthropoda > Insecta > Lepidoptera > Sphingidae > Hyles > Hyles lineata. Next base: position 472,361 of record JARJEE010000031.1, read on the forward strand.
ATTGCAAAATATATTGTGCACTAAATGTTTCCATTTATACTTTTATTTGTTACTTCAGTGATATTCTTTGATTTGGCATTGTTTTAATAGTCCTAAAATTAAGAGAATTAATATTTACAAATTGAAAATGTATAAAAAGTATTTTAGGTTGTAATATTAAAAAATGTTAAAAATAATGTAGAAATATGAAATAAAATTCATTTATAAATTTTGTTGAGTAAAGGTTTTGAATTATAACTTTGTTTTATTTTTTTTATTTTCGTATGAAATCGAGTAATTTTAACATGCGTATGAATGATACACAAATATAAAACCGGCAAATTTTCGGTAATAAAAATCGGATTGCTTAAAATATGTTTTACATCCCTATAATTAAAAAATCGGCAATTTCGGTAAAGTACCGATTTCCAGCTCTGGTTCGAAACTCGTCAAAATATATATACGTATAACGCGCGAAGTAGATGGCTCGAATACGCGGAACAATAATCTTAAATACTATTGGTCAGTGGTAAAATTATCAATGAAAAGAAAGAAAGGTCCGATGAACAATTGAATGAATTCTATGGAATTCTATATGTAGAATGTATAAATGAATGTAGTTGTGTGAGTATGCATAACGTGTTAAAACATTTGTATGGAGTTGGCCGTCTGTATTTTTAGTCGTCTGTGATACAAATGTTTTAACACGTTATGCATACTCACACAACTACATTCATTTATACATTCTACATATAGAATTCCATAGAATTCATTCAATTGTTCATCGGACCTTTCTTTCTTTTCATTGATAATTTTACCACTGACCAATAGTATTTAAGATTATTGTTCCGCGTATTCGAGCCATCTACTTCGCGCGTTATACGTATATATATTTTGACGAGTTTCGAACCAGAGCTGGAAATCGGTACTTTACCGAAATTGCCGATTTTTTAATTATAGGGATGTAAAACATATTTTAAGCAATCCGATTTTTATTACCGAAAATTTGCCGGTTTTATATTTGTGTATCATTCATACGCATGTTAAAATTACTCGATTTCATACGAAAATAAAAAAAATAAAACAAAGTTATAATTCAAAACCTTTACTCAACAAAATTTATAAATGAATTTTATTTCATATTTCTACATTATTTTTAACATTTTTTAATATTACAACCTAAAATACTTTTTATACATTTTCAATTTGTAAATATTAATTCTCTTAATTTTAGGACTATTAAAACAATGCCAAATCAAAGAATATCACTGAACTAACAAATAAAAGTATAAATGGAAACATTTAGTGCACAATATATTTTGCAATACCATGAAACAGCACAAAATTGCTATATTTGTAAAGTGTAAATTAAATATAAGAAGCCATACGTGTAAATTAATAATAAAATATACCAAATTTAACAAACATTTGAAACAGAGCAAAATTAAAAACATATGCTTACATATCTGAAGTATTTAATAACAAATTATTATTTAAAGTAGGACGTAATGAAAAATATATTTGGGAAATTCATATCATATTTACAATAAGAAAATATACACAGAAATGTATATCAAGTGATATGATATTATGATACATTAAAAAATAGGCAATAATGTTGTGTGTAAAGTGTAATGAAAAATAATTATAGTAAATTGTTTACATTAACATATTGAAGAATAAGCAATATTGTTAAATTAATACAATAAATGTGTTGGCTTCAAATCATAGAACACATTAAATGCATAATACCAACATACTAAAACATTTGAGATTAACTATTATATAACAACATATTAAAGAAATAGGCAAAAAATATGTTTATAATAAGGTAATTTTGAAGAAAGCTTTTATGCTATTACAGTCCATAATATAGGTTGATAGGCATACCTGTTTTATGCATAATGTTTTCAATATTATTCATTTCATTCTTAACTTCAATACACTACTGCATTGCATTTCATTTTAATAACACATGACCAAAAACCTTTAACAAATGCCTTTTCTGAACATCTTAATCATATCAAATAGTATCAATATTATAAACAGATTATTAATGAACATAATTACTTATGCTGTGAATTAACCTTTGTAAATATTAACATATAAACCTACAGAGTAGAGATCCTTCAGACACAGAGGTGAAACTTTCTTTATGCTTCCAACGATGAACACATTTGCCTGCTAAATACTTGGACTGCAAATTTAACCCGAGTTTTGCCTGGAAATTATAAAACAATTAATTAATAACAAAATAAATATGAAAAAGACACAATCAGTTGTTTACACTGCTTGCCTGACGTTAAATAATAATTATAAAACATTAAATAATTATAAATTAAGCTGTGATGAACTTGCGGGTACCTATACCAATAAAAAGCTCTAATATTGAATTGTACTGTACTAGATCGGTCTATGTTGTCCCAATTGCAGAGCACGAGCATCCTCTACAACCGAGAGTATCAATGAAAGGTGTATGGCTACATAATTCGTCACGATGGACTCATACAAAAAGCTAACCTTTTCACATGAGATCCAAAAAATCTGTATTTTTTAATTTATTTGAACATATTGTTATTTCTTATATTCCGGCAACAATTTAAAACTAGGAATAGTGTCACAACATGGTCACAGCGGAATAAAATATTATATTTACCTTGTTTCTGTCATATGAGGTTAGAATTATGTTTTTCAATAATTTTGTGCTCCATGCTCCGCCAACATAGCTCTGTCCATTTAGTACATTGTTTTTATACTTTGTTTGGGAAGGACACACAACACTTTCTTCAATACTTTATTTGATTTGTGGTAAATTCACCCGGGAACAAAACACGTGACCAACATTAATAATTATCATGAAAATCACAAGTTTATAGATACCATTTGCACAAAACAAACTATATAACGTTCGCACTGCTAAATATTTACGTTACTGATTACAAAATAGATGAAATAACATTAAAAATATAAATAAATTCAGCCGAACCAAACTAACAAACAGCGATTGACTGTTGACAAAAATGGCGGCAAGTGCCAAGTGCACACGCACACATTTACAAAAATAGCGTAAGTGAAAAAGATGGGGCGAAAACGGCATATGAGAAAGCGAGATAAAAAAATGGGTCACTTTTTAGGCCCAAGTTAAACGGGCCTGATTTGTATGGAGTTGGCCGTCTGTATTTTTAGTCGTCTGTGGCACTCACCCCGCACAATCACCATTGCATTTTTTATAATCTGTGCGTCACATTCCAAAACTTTATTTTATTCCTAAACTTCGGTGCCTATTCTATCTCTTTTAAGTATATTGGATAAGGTAATGATACTATCTTCTTCTTTTTCAATGTTTTGCTTGAGAAGTTATAATAAAAAATAACGAAAATCTATTTTGAGGCTCTAATAAATAAATAGACTATTAAAATTTTATTAATAATTTAAAATTACATTGATTTGTTATTATCATTCATTTTATTATGTGTGTAATTTAAACTTTTAAAATATTATGCACAAATAGTTTCACAATCTAACATTTAAAATCTGATACCTAAACGTCAAAAATCATCACTAGATCTGTGATCAAAACATTTTAAAATCTGTAACTTTGAATTGAATAAAAATTATTAGATATTTAGTGAAAATTACATTCTATATCTTGGAGGTATGAACGCGTATTTCACAAGCTAATAAATTTGTATAAAATGTTTCATTAAAATTAAAAAAAAAACATCTGTACTTAACCTCGAATATTATTTCTTCAGACCATGGCGAATGAAAGCCCGTTTTCGAGCACTACAGCGTTTTGCCCCCGATGTGGATCAATATTACCTTTATTACAAGAATTTGGCTCCGTCAAATGTTATACGTGCAAAGCATATTATGATGCAGAGAGTAAGTCTAATTTGATTTAGTAAACCAACAGGTTGTATAGGGTAATTATAAACTAATAAAATGTAAATAAATCAATTCATACGAGGCCCATTGCAGGGCACATGATATAAAGCCTAAAAGGAATTAAGCCATGATCCACTGCTTTGACCTAAAGCAGATTGACAGATTTGATATATCATGAAATGAATTCTTTAAAGATTTCGATAGTACTCATCTGCAGTCAACCTTACTTAACTATTTTATTTTTCACAGATAATGCATATGCCTAATGCAGCTGTCATGCATTAACCTAAAGTGTCTCGAGATGTGCCAAAAATTAAACTGTGACTATTATGACCATTTCTTAGTTTCGGGTCTGGGTGTTTGTGAAACCGAAGAGCCTTTCGTAGTTCCTGATACCCATGACACAAGACTCTGTCTTAGTGTGGGGTCAGAACTATGTATGACTATTGGGTGTATTTATTTTATTTATTTAATAACATTTCCATTTTGAACAGGCCACTACACATTTAAGATTGATGAATATTGTAATGAAATGAAACAGACAAATAAAAAAGTGTCCTTTATTTACTTATGAATGTATTTTAATTTCAGATTTCAGCAATTTAAAGTTTGAATACACAATCAATTTCAACACAGTGTCTGTGGCTACGAATGAGAGTGTACTGAATGCTGATGGTCCAGAAGGGCCAGTGGTTGAGAGAAGATGTCCCAAATGTGGGAATGACAGGATGTCATATGCAACTTTACAGTTGAGGTCAGCCGATGAAGGCCAGACTGTGTTCTACACATGTATAAATTGCAAGTATGTTCCATGTTTTAATATTACAAGCTTACCATAATACATGTCACCTCAGTGGTATAGTAGCAGTGTCAATTACCTTGTGTTAAGTATTGCAATTTAATACAAATATGAGAGATATATTTGTGGAGGATTTTGGTTTGAATAACCCAGTATACAGTGTGCCAATAACACAAGTTCAATCTTACTTTGGGTACCAGTGTTTAATAACACATTTATAAGTGTTGCATTTTATCCATGTATTTTATTTGTAAGTTAATTTGAAGCATTTAAGTCTAATAAATCAATAAAATAGTATGATTTGCATGGGACAATTAATCTTAGGGACAATAAACTGGGCCTACTATTTTCGAAATACATGTTGGTAGAAACATGTTAATTGATTTACACAATAGGATTTCTGGTAGTTTTGTTTTATTTTTGTGTACCATAAAGACTAAATAAAGAAAATTAATAAGTATTGTTTACCAATCCTAAAGAAAGGCACATCATATTTACATGTTTATTAGGATATATTAATGCAATGTTACAGCAAACATTCGTATTTGAAAGTAAAACTAAGAATTCATTTGTTTTATATTTTTCAGGTACAAGGAGACAGAAAATTCATGAAGATATATAGATTTATTTTAATTATAAGTGAAATGATTCTAACATAATGTACCATTAAAATATAATATTTTTAAATTTAATTGATGTAGAATTATTTCAGAATGTTATTGTATGGGAATGTCATAAAATTCTACATTCAATACATTATTGAGCATGTTGATCCAATTTGGATTAGTGGATAATAATTAATACACCCAAGAGAAATAAATATAGATAGTCCTGAACTCCACTTTGATATAAATAGTCTTGTGTCGTGGGTATCAGGAACTACGAAATACTTTTTGGTCTCATAAACACCTAGACCCGATACAACCCGTGATTCACACGTGAATCATTTGTTTCGGTGCGGGAATCGAACCCGCGGCTCATCGTTTCACAGCCGGCGTCTAACCGACTGCGCCAAGGAGGCTGTTCAATATGGCTGAATATAGTCTAAGGTTACGACGTGTGATAGAGGATTCGGACATTTTGTATAGTAGTAAGGCATATTCGTCTAGTTTTATGTACAATGTTCGAACAATCGATGGCGTGTCGGAGTATAGAGTAACTCCCAACTATAGCTTCAATGTTTTTGTCATTATAGACTGAGCTAAAAGATTTAGAATAAATATATAAGTATTTACGGTGTGAACGTATCTGCGAGCCATCTACAAGATTGGGAGCTGGAAACATGCCGGCATGGCCCTTTCGACCTTCGCCGCACCTATAGGAAAGGAAGCTTGAAAAGTTTCACTATCATTAAAACTTGGTAGAAAGTAATGAATTTCTGTTAATTCATACATAAACTTCACAAATCAAAATTGCGTGAATGTTTTTCTCCGTGGAAAGTGGATCGAAAATGTTCATTTAATTAAGTGAATACAAAATGTGTTTTGTAAATCCTGATGACACATGATTTAATTGATCTTAATGTTGGGCCAGGACTATGCATGCTATTTAATCCCTTTTGGCACTATACAGAGATACTATTTAGAAATTACACAATAATAATAATAGGTACAAGTGGCGGCCTGGGTAATTTCTTACAGGCAACCATGGGTTGGATATATAAATGGGAGAAAGAAAGGGCAGTGTATAAGGCGTAATTGAAGTAATAATAATCTACAATTGATATCTAAATATAAACATAATCACACGTATATGTACATTTACATAATACCTACATACCTATGACCTATGCTATAATATAGATACCAAAACATGCGATTGGACAATTTTTTCTGGGCTACATTCTTGTTGTGAGAGGAAATGTTATTTGAACATTTTTAAATGACGACAGTGTTTGTGCCCGTCTTAATTCTAAGCATTCTTCATTTCAGGTTCTGTGACGAGCTGACAGATCTTGAATATACTCACATTCAAGATCAAGATAAATACTCATTTATATTTATTTATTATCTTACCCATTCCATTCATAATCCTCAAAAGCAAGTAATGCATTAGGTGTACATTATTATACGCTTGCAAGATTTTATATTATGAGCATTTATGGGTACAAATTACAATCGTAATCAACATTTTTTAAAAGATACTCGATAAGCTACTCGATGATCAATATACGAAATAAACTCAGTTCGCATATTTTTAAAGCCACACCTGGACATTTTTGCTATTGATAAGACGATCAGGTCACTAAACAGATGGTAAACTTTACGCCTGCCCAAAAAATAAGAGCAATACTTTACACTCATAACTTTCTGTAATCCCGTGTCTTGTAAATGGAAGGTAAGGATGCTATAACTACTGGACTTAATGAGGCTTAACATCTTATGTCTGAGGATGGCGAGCGTAGCAGAATGCCAATCATTGTTTTATATTGTTGTTTCGTGTTTCGAACTGTCCATGAGCGGTCATATCGCTTAAAATCAGGCGAAAGGCACGCCTGCTATTCAACTTCATAAAAACACAGAAAATGGCGGCATAATTGTATCGAACGCTAGGATAATATCTTCTTTCACAGATCAATATTCTGAGTGGAATTGCCTTTACCAGCAGGTGCATAGCAATCACTTTGCCAAACCATAAAAAATTTAATTCCAAAAAGTACAGTAAAATACTTGAAGATATACTTTTTCAACTGTTGTCAGTCATTATTTTGAAGAGACGTTAGTGGCACCCGAGATTCCTCGAGCATCAATCGATCGTTTCAGCCACAGGACGCCCACTGCTGAACATAGGCCTACCCCAATGATCTCCACATCGACCTGTTGGAAGCAGCCTGTATCCAGTGACTTCCTGCAATCTTAGCCAAGTCGTCCATCCACTTTGTAGGCGGGCGTCCGATACTCCGCTTGCCTTTACTATGAGCTTCAATGCTACAACTCATTTCAGTACCAAGACTGATTTAACTTGCTCTGATGTTGTGTACTAAGTTTACATTACAAAGAGAAACATTGATATACAATAAATATTATGAAGTTCTACAGTGTACCCCAAGGAATACTTGTACTAAGTTCAAGTATCTTTCATCATTTTCGGTTACAGGTACATACACTACTCATAACATGATGTTAAGAGAACCTGCCAAGAGCCTCCACATTAGAATTAGATGAATGTCGTTTCTAACAGATCGTTGTAGCTTAAGTGTCCATATTTAGTTTTCACATGTAATGAAAAACCGCGGGTAAAAGCTAGTGATGTTCATGAAAGCGTATAGATAAAGCTTATAGATGACTGTAGCTGATGGGCTTTATTCATAGACAGTTTTAATAACTATTTTAGCTATCGAATGTTTTGTCTGTGCTCAAACTAAATTCAAATGTCGTTGGAAAGGGACAATACAATCGATAGATAAAATGGATTATAAAATTTATACCTATTGGGCAGTGCCTATAATCTATCTTTAACTTAAGAGATAGAGATTTCCTCAGAAACTTCGATGCATTTATGTTTCAGTTAACAAAATAAAAGAGCTATAGACAGAGTGCATGGATTTATAGATAACTAGGCAATATAAATGTATATGTCTATCATTGTTTATTATGCTAATCTCTTGTTAAAGATAGATAGGATATAGAGACCGGCCGTATGAATAAGTCCGCTAGAGTTCGATTAACTATTACCTACGAGTATATAAAGTAGAGCCCCGGATATTATGTAGTATTTTATAAATTAAATACAGAATATAAACAGAAGTAAATAATCCGCTGTAGCTTAAGTCGCACTATTTAATCTCCCTAAGTAGAGTTACGGGTAAAAGCTAGTAATTTTTATAAAGGAGTACAGCGGAGGCTCGTATGTCGCATATGAGAGGGACGGAACGAATTTTTTGATCGAGAGCGTGGCTGAGTGCCGAGATGAGGCGGTAATTAATTTGATCAGTCAGTGTACGTTGACTATGGTGGTAGTGAAGTAATGATACGTATTGTCGATATTTTTATTGATATTACTAATTTATTATTTGGTAATAATAAATATGAGGTATGACTGCCTTGGTGACGTAGTTGTGCTACGTTAGGATTACAAAGCTGGGGTTTCGAGTTCGAATACCAGGCCGGGCAAAGTGATATTGGATTTTTCTATTTCTTATCAACCCGGAGTCAGGAATTTGTGCCCGATATAGTGATGGGCCCGCCACATATCATTTCGTGGGACGGAACATACAAGGCAAATCGTAGGTGTTCCGACACCTCTGCCTACCTCTCCTGGGAAAAAGGCGTGAGTTTATTTATGTATTACTTGGTGACTTACATTTATTATGCAGTTGGTGGATGACTTTAGCAGATTTCTTGTAGCATATGTTTAAAAGTTGGTTTTCAGTTTTATGCGTGCTTGTATGATGAAAATGCTTTTAGAATCTTAACCGGGGCCTGTTGAATGCTATTTTTTTTCAATCGACATACTGACAACATACTACCACAAAGCCAGTGCCAGTTGTTTGACCTATTATTTACCAGTGTTCTAGGATCAATTTTTACGGCGCCTCTTTTCTCCCCACTTTGTGAAAAATAGTAGACTTACATCTGATGCGCCCTTCATTTCTGTTTCCTTCGCGACGTCTACAGGACCTAGGATCTTTTATTTCATAGTCTTAGACCCCTGTAAAGAGAGCAAGGATACGCTTTTATATTTAACTGCAGTTATTGATGCTGCGTAATATTTTAAAAAACGTGATAGAGAAGATAATAATAAAATAGAAATTTAAATTAACTATGCTGTTATACTCAGATATTACTAAAATTGTATTAATTATTCACACAAAGTATATACTCGTATTACGAGTTTGTATAGACAGTAGCAAATGCTCAATTCAACACTATCTAATAAACATCTGACTGCACGGGAGCTCTTATATTTATTTTTTATTAATACACAATTGTCATGACACTTGACTGATCGCAGCGGGTGGTCCTGTTACAAAACAATAAAGCTAATTACTTGTAATATTACAGGTTCATTGCTCTTAATACATTCAATTACAATCCATGTCGATTTATCATTGATTAACATCGACAAGAAACGTGGGCTCAGCCATCCTACAAGTGTTGTAAATCAATGTTTTGTTTATCAGATCATTTGAAAGGGAAGATAAATGATTTTGCAATTACATGTTAGGTGCGTCTAGTACTCAACGTCTAACCTCCTGTCGTGACGCCTGCTGCTCGATAGAAATTGAAAATCGAAACGCCCACACGGAGTTTATCGATATCGATATAGTTTCCACCTGTCTCTAAGCGCGGGGGCCGGGCGGCAGGTGCCGGCCAGACGCGGCGGCGCGCCAGTCTTCCGCGGCCCTCGCTCCGACCACACGTCGCGCTCTCGACACTCCACGGTTATCGACACGTGCGTGGCGCAACCCTAATTCGTTGTTCTAATTTTTATATGTGCTGTGTGGACTTGTGACTGGGGTGGAATATTACTGTCGTCATCCATCAAGGTGAGTTTCGAGAACGACACTAGTCAAACACCATCGGTATTTGGGTTATGTTTTGGTTTCAGTGTGATAATTCAGAAATGCGTTACCAATTGATACAATAACGTGTTTCGACAATTTGCGACGCCGAAAATCATTGATTTTCACTTTACACCGAAGTGTGTCAGTGTGACAATACGATTTCCTATGCGAATTATTGAAAAAAAAAAGTAAATTGTTTCCAATAAGCAACGAATTTGAATTCCAATAATTAATCTACGAGAACACAATCAATTAACGCGTTCCACATAAGTTTTTCTCAAGCATTTCGTCACGCGAGGTGAAAGAGACTTTGTGTAGTGAAAATGAGTGAAATATCCGTTTTATAAAAGCAATAATGTGACGTTCATGTAAGATAAAAGATAAGATAGCGGTATACAAAGGGGCAACATGGTACGTTAAAGGCGGCATACAAAAGATATCAACGCGGTTCGCATACCGACCGCTGTGCGCCCCGTGTCAACAACGTGATTTCTCTGATACGCGCGACTTTTACCTATAACTGTTCGGTACTGATATAACACAAGCGATACACTAGCTTATGAGCTTTTATGGATTAGTAAATAACACTGTTTTATATCTATTTACACGATTTATTAAAGCCTCTGATGTGACTCTACATTTCTTATATTTTATTGAGTTCAATATAATTTCAAGAAAATTATATTTGCATAAAACGATTTCACTTTTTTATTTTCACGGTGGGATTTTATGAACTTTAGTGTATAAACACTGTTTCACTTTTCAGTTTAAACTGATTATTATGAATTTTGAATTTTTATTAGGTATCTACATTTGTATGGCCATCCTAATTGTTTTTTGATTTACGTTGTTTGGGAACAAAGTTAAACTATACATTTAAAAATATTTATATTTATGTATCTCTTTTGTATTGAGTGTGACCTGTAATTAGTAGTAAGTCTGTTGAATAAATAAATAAAATAAAATTTTATTTATATACCATCAATTTTCATGTTATCTAGAAATAAATTACGAAACATTATATTGAAAACAATCATTAAATTTCTATAAATCTTTTTGTGTATAATGATTTTAAAAAGCTTGGTAATATAATATTGTGGAAAGAAAAATATCGTTAAGAAACCTGTCTATCTTAATAATTCTTCAAACGAATTATTAATTACTGCGGACAGCCTCCGTAGCGCAGTTGGCTAGACGCCGGCTGTGAAACGAGAGGCCGCAGGTTCGATACCCGCACCGAAACAAATATTTGTGTGATCCACAGGTATTTGTTTCTGGTCTGGGTGTTTGTGAGATCGAAAAGTCTCTTGTAGTTTCTGATACTCACGATAGAAAACTCGATCTTAGTCCACATTAGGACAATGTATATGACTGTTGGATGTATTTAATTATTATTTATTTTAATTTCAAAGGTATGTAGAGCTTATTAAGGTATAATAAAACAACTCTACACCAGGAAGAGGTATTTCTCTCTTCAACTTTATATTATTTTGTGAATATTCAATTATTATTTAGATCATATTATTAAATTGTGTACTACTTTTACTAGAATATAGTTGTAATACCATGAACTAATGGACGAAAGAAAATATAAAATCATGGAAGCATGAATGAAAATGACAAAGAAAAACTAATTTAAAATATTATTTGAACACAATTTACAAGCACGAGCTAACTAACAAACAATGTTATTATACCTTTCAATACAGAGAGTAGCATCTAGAGAAAATCCAATCATATGATTGGTGGACCATGTATTTCTAGAGGGTTTAATAGTACCTAGTACCTATCTATCTATTTAATGGTCACGAGGAATATGTAGCTTGCTCAGTAACATCCAAGTCGTGTCATCGTTACTGTGGGACGTGAATACAAAGCCATGGAGCAGATATTAACTTTCGTGACTGAAATGTCGAGACTATATCGAGAGATATAAGTCTTGAACAACTGATCCTATGTAGACAAGTGGGTTTGGTATCTAAATTAAAGCTTTTTTAAAGTAAATTATGATTAATTGCTCTTAAAACCTATGTGTATATGACTCGTTGCTGGGAACAGTCTTATTTTATGTTCGCGGGGGGCTTAATTTACCAACACGCAATAGCTATCCTTGCTTAATACGATTTGATAGACATAACACATATTTTCTTGAAAATCTTGTGTTGAATATAGGAATATTTGTATTATTCATAAATGTTTTATTCGGGCCTGTTGATAATAAAAAAAAAAATCTCATTATTGTCTTAAAGATTGGTATTCATATTTTTATTCAAGTAAGATTTATAGAAATGAAACGAAGGAACTGCATTTTCTGGCGAATTTTATACTTATTTCCTTTGCTTAAACTTTTTTCTTTATATTAAAGTCTTCTTAATTAATTAATAAAGTATGACCATTAACTAACAAAAAGGTATCGCGTGCAAATAAATCCGTACCCTTCGTGTTATAATCCGAAGTAATTTATTTAGTGAGAATCTTCGTGGACAAAATAATTCATATAGATAAGTAGGATTTATTGGTTGTGCCCGGTTCAGTACCTGTTTATTGCGCAGGACCATAAGTGAAATAGAATTGTTAGTAACGGGAAATTGCTGTAGGTATTAAGTGTTTATTTTCAATGTTGAATTGTGACAGTGGTGGAAGGCGTGGCTTATCGGATTAAGTAAATAAATACACTCAATAGTCACATACTTAGTCCTGACCCCACACTAAGATCGAGTCTTGTGTCGTGGGTATCAATAACTGCAAGAGACTTTTCGGTCTCACAAACACCCAGACCCAAAACAAATATCTGTGCACCACACAAATATGTATTTACTACTACTATAACTACTTTTACTGCCTTGATAAGATTTTCGTCACTAGACTTTATAATAGGAGTATTTATGTAGTGCCAAGAAAGACCATAATTTTCATTAGAAATAAAAAAATAATAATTACAAGCTAGCCTTATTAACTATTGGACTATATGGCCTAACCACTTCAATCGAACTCTCGATTGTATAGTAGGCTCTTACCCTGCAGTGGAACGTATATGGGCTGATACAGATACAGATTAGTTATTTACGTTTTTTAACCCAATAATTGCAATTGACACTGTTCATTCTTCAAATAAGTATTTTTTATATAAAGAATACATTAAAAATCATTACTATTATATTCTATTATATCTCAATAAAACGTATAGTAAATCTATTACCGTTTTCGGAACACCATGAAATGATTTCTTGGCAAACAGTTACTCTTGTGAATGACTTTTGTTTATCAACAATGGAGTTCGTGATGAAACTATTGCTTACTTTTTACTTTATTATGATAGCTAATATTGTTATTATTATAAAAAGACGTGCCTGTAATGCTATTGTCGTGATTCTTTAGGAGAGCTTTGTTTTTTTATAGATATGAGGTATGAATTATGAACGGTGACGAACTTAAATGTGTGCAAGGAACTATTTTAAAAACTTATGGTAATTTAATAGTACATACAAATAACTTTTAAGTTTTTTTGTATTATATTTAGTTTGAGTTTCATCAGTCAATACTGGAAGAATAATATAGGGTACCTACGCATAAACGTAGGTATTTAGGAACGATCAAAATTATTACAACAGAAAGTCAACAATATATATCACGAAGTAAGTTACAATAATTCAATTAACAACATTTTTTGATAAGATAAGATTATTAAAAAATATAATTCTCAATTTTATGTCAACATCTATGCTGGCAAACCACAAAAAGAACATTGCCCTCAAAACCGACTCACAGCATTTACATTAAAAAAAAAACAAGTAAAAGCCAAACATAATTATAAACGCTCCATAACGCAGTCTGCCCAATAAAATTCGCGAGATGATGCCAAAATCACCGACTATAAGTACCAACTCTCACTCGTACGTGTAAAAAATTTGTTGCCAGCCGAACGGCGCGCGAGCTAGCGGAATTCCATAAAATCATCATTAATTTATTAATGTTATACAGCTCATCGTTGCTCGCTCTCTCTTCTAAATGGAACTTACGCTTCGGTGGTCGTGGTTGGATCTTCTAAGGCGATGCTCATATCGGCATGTGGACCACAGACAGTTAAATATTTCTCCCGCCACACAGCAGTGTAAAGGCAATTTTATGTTCGGTTTGTAGGACATTGTAGCCAGAGTAACGACTGGACGTATTGAGACATAACATCTTATGTCTCAGGACGGCGAGAGCAGTGGAATGCCAAGTATTGCTTTGTAATTCATGGTGTCAGGTTTTGTTACTGTCCATGAGCGTCGAATTGCCTACTACCAGGTGGATGGCATGCTCATCTCGCCATTCATAATAGTAGTAGTAACCATAGTATACTTAAACGACGTTCCTTTTTTTAATATATGGCTTCAAGTCGTTCGATGGTTTCGCCAATGTCAGGCAAAAAAGAGGATTATAAATGGTGCAATTACCAGTATCTGTGTATTGACTGCTTGAGATATTTACAACAATTATCCGATGCGAAGATGTTACAATTCCCTCTCCGCTGTTTTGTGTCATTTTTTATTGCGATGTGATTCAAAATTAATATTTAAATCAGTTTTCAACAACCCAAATAAAAAAATTATCAAAAATAACTATAGGTAAATGATGTCGAAAATTTTAAAGGATTCAATAAATAATAATTTTCAAAAATTTCATCTTTAAATTGTGATGTTTTAATAGCAAAAACACGCTAAGTTTTCGTATCTGTAGGAACTACCGTCATTTAGATTCACGTGTGGACGGTGGGGCCATGCGGTATCGCTCTACGTAGCGGGACATCTGAATTAGTAATGATGACGTTAAGACAAACGTGTCTAACGCGTTGCTTTAAACTGGGCTAACTGCGTGTGTGTTTAACTGTGCTACTGTGTTTAAATGTGCGCATTGCGCGCCACCGATAAGCTCTTTTCTTTGATTTGAGCATTGTTTTTGTAGGAGACTATTAAAACAGTGTTTTATTCAAACGGCCTCATTAGACAGCTTATAAACCTATTTTAGCGGGTGTTTTGTCTTCTTCACTCAAACTGAGTTCAGAAATCGTTCTAAAGGGACAACACATTCGATAACTAAAATTGGTTGTTAAACTGTCTATGCATAAGTTCGAAAATGTCTTGAAATTTAAAACAGGCGCGCAAACATTTTTTTCAAGCTTAGTCGAAAGAAAAAATCTAGAGATCTAAGAGTCTACTGATAATTTAATTAAAGGTAGTTCATATTATATTCATTTATATTATTGAAATCTCAAACTTAATATACTAAACTACTCATTAATCTTTGTATACGATTTATAATAAAACGCTGTACATATAGAAAAATATATAAATTTATTTAAACATAATGTTGCTCCCTTGAATCACACACCCACATACATTCATACGTACACACATACATACAAACACAAATACATACGCACATTCCATGACGTTCTCACACTCACACACACGAATATTGTATAAAGATTATATTATACTGGTTTATCAAGAGACAGGCGATGCCTAAATTGAGAATTCCTGTATTAAAAAATACTCAACAGTCACATACATAGTCCTGACCCCACACTAAGATCGAGTCTTGTGTCGTGGGTATCACGAACTACGAGAGACTTTTCGGTGTCACAAACACCCAGACCCGGAAGAAATATTTGTGGGCTGCACAAATATTTCTCTCGGTGCGAGAATCGAACCCGCGGCCTCTCGTTTCACAGGCCAACCAACTGCGCCACGGTGGCTGTCTATATTATTCTTATTATGTCAAATGCACATTTTAAATAAATATTTTTCATTTCTATACGAAAGTGGGGGTATATTCTCATACAACTGTTTGTCTCCTTTACTTAATAAGCAACATTTAAGGATAAAATCACGAATACTTGAACTAGTATGAAAATGCAATTACCTCTAAGCATAATCCACGTTTAAGATTTTAATTAGATATGCAAATGATTAATACATAATTACCACTTCGATGTTTTATAAACAAATATGATTAAGCCTCCTAGATGTATCTCTAGTTACAACATTAATCATCCTACTTTCAATTAAATTATACGATTAAGTACTTAATTAAGTTTTAAATCATAATCCATGATTCATATGGGTGAATGTGGATGTGTTATTACTAATTCTAGATGGAAATGCGATTATTTCAAACTACGGTTAAAGGCTATACTCGCATATCATCACGCTATGGCCTATAGGCGGGAATAGTGAAAAATCTAGCAAATGCCAGGAAATATCATTCGTTTTTCGTGGTCTGATTGGTTGATATTCTAAATTAATAGTCGGATTTGAACATTTTGGCCACCATTTTATATGCATCTAGGCGGAGCCGGCTCGGACCGCTAATATAACATAAAATGTAGCAATCCTGTAAATTTCCTACCATATAAATTACTTAGCACTCCCCGATTTTAAACATCGACATCGCCTCGCCATTACTGTCTGTACCTAATATCTAATAGACAGCGTGTTTACAAACCTAATGAAAGTTATTTATGGAGGGTTGTTATTATGGCCTCTTGCTGCGCTTTAAAGTCAAGCGTTTTGACGCCTTTGCTTGCTTAAAGCGCGGGAAATTCGCATGCGATACGCCCGAATACTGGAACGCCATTCAAATAATAAGTTGTTCTTAACAGCGCACGGCCCACTTAGCCAGTACATTTAAGCGGGATTAACGTAGTTAAGCGCAATTTATATTTAAGTTGCGTTCAAGTATTCGGGCGATAGTGTTGTATCTAGAATAACTCGCAGATATTGTGGTTAAGAGTTTCAGATTAAATTACAGAGAATTTAAAATAAATAAATTAAGAAATGATGAAATGACATGACATACTTTGAAATTAGAGTAGGAAACGTAAAATACGTAAGACATAATTATGTACCTATGTAAATTTATGATTTTATTTTATATTATCTGTATTACGAGTATATACCCAGAAGCAATTAAGTAATTGGTGTATTTAATACCCAAAGGTTTCATAATCTTTCCTTCTGCTAACCTCCAAAATCATATTGGACTCTAGCTCGTTTAACCGAATTCGCGACTGTAAAGCACAACTTAACATTTGATGATTATGAATTGATGCAGTACAGGGAACAGAATCAATTGACATAAAACACCCAGCAGTAGAAATAAAACCGTAGCGAACATTGTTCACGGTTGTGCGTTTGCTTTTCACATTCCCCGCGCTCATCCGTGATTCGGGCCTAACAGATCACTATGATAACGTCCGTCTTAAATGTCTTTAACGGGTTTTTATAATGAGCGATTTTGTTTAATTTTATACAGGTCACATTCCGGGCGGATATAAATTTTAAAGTTTTGAATTTATCACTAAAATATGCGTGTTTTGCATAGGTATAAATTATCGGCGACTTTTATCCCATGCTGTTTTAAGAATATGTTTCTTCAACTATTTATGTCGTAGAATGAATGTGTGGCTACGAAGACATATTTTTTTCTTTTTACATAATATATTACCATCGTGGTTGAGCCGACTCATGGATGTTGCAATTAGTTATGCATATAATATAGCTCTACCACCTATATACTAATAGTAATTTGTTCCATTGAAATTAAAAAGTCTAATTTTGAGAATACCTCTGGCATTTAGTCCGCCTATATATTTTAGTACATGAAGCAATGAATAGTAAATATAAAATAACTGAGTATTGCAATGAGGATTATAGGAAACTTATACCGCCTACTTATTTAACTCTTTTTTGCACTGTACAGAGAAACAACAACGAAATCACAAGATAATAATAATAGTACAAGTGGCGGCCTTATCACACTAGGTAATTTCTTACAGGCAACCATGGGATGGATATTTAAATAGGAGATAGAAAGGGCAGTCAAGGGCATAAATGAAATAATGATAATCTACAATGAATAATATACTACATTATTTAAATACCTATAATATAAATACACATATACATATATATATACATACACAAACATACACATATACATACTTATACAATTACCAATAGATCGGAACGCGCAAAAATATTCCGCACCTAAGTTCCTAGTGAGAAAGAAAATAGTCCTTAATCATTTTTTTAAATGACATCAGTGTTCGTGCCCGTCTTACCTCAACTGGAAGTGCATTCCACAGTCGGACAGCTTGGACTGTAAAAGATTTGTCCATAAATGCTGTGGAATGCTCAGGCATCCTTAATTTTAGGTTCTCCGACGACCTCAAGGATCTTGTATGTGAGTCATGGAGAAATAAGAATCGATCTTTTAAATAAGAAGGCGTGAGAGGATTGAACAAAGTATTGTAAAGGAGAGAGAGAATATGAGTATTCCGACGAAGTCGTATAGGTAACCACTTGAGCTTAGCACGAAACTCAGAGATGTGATCATACTTGCGTAGACCAAATATGAATCTAACGCAGAAATTTTGAAGCCGCTCAAGTTTATTAAGTTGGTCTTCGGTGAGATCTAGATAGCTGACATCGGCATAATCAAGGATGGAAAGAAGGAGCGTTTGCGCAAGCGAAATTTTAGTGGCAATGGGTAGAAGATTGCTCAATCTTCGCAAAGACCTGGCCGAAGCAAACAACTTTCGACTAAGCTCACAAACCTGCGGACGCCAAGTGAGTGACCTGTCAAAAATTATGCCTAAATTCTTGACCGTATCACTGTATGGAATAATGGTACCATTACAGGAGATGGATGGCAGTAGGTCCCAATTTATTTTTGAAACCATCCTGGGGCTGCCGACAACAATAGTCTGGGTTTTGGATGGATTAACCGATAATCCATGGGTCTTACTCCAATCACAAATCTGTTGAATATCAGAGTTGATTATTACGATGGCATCAACCAACTTGTCTATGGGCGCCCGCGAGTAAATTTGGAGATCATCCGCATAGAGGTGGTAGGAGGAGCAAAGATGATTAGTTATGGAATTTATAAAGATTACGAACAGTAAAGGAGATACCACGTTATCTAAAATTATTTTTAAAACCATTGCGTATCGTAATGGAAAACTTGTGGCTGGAGACAAAAACCGTCAATACTGTCGAACATGCTCGGAAATATTACTATAGGATTAAATCAAGCAAAAATAAACGACTATAGGACTGCCTCGGTGGCGCAGTTGTTCTACGGTATGGTTGCAAAAATGAGGTTTCAGGTTCGAATTCCGAGTCTTGCAAAGTGATATTGGATTTTTCTCTTCATTATCAACCTACAGTCAGGAATTTGTGGTCGAAATGGCGATAGGCTCGCCCCCTATCACATTGTGGGCCGGAAAGTACAAGGCGAAACGTGGGTGTCCTGGTTGCTCCTTTGCCTACAACATCTGGAAAAAAGGTGTTTATGAAAAACAAGCGATAAATTATATTTCACGAAGTTAACTTTCATCCATTAATGATAATCGAATTTCCACAGTTTCACATGTAACGTGCAACACTTCATTGCGTTGATGCTAAATGATCACGTGATCATAAATTATTTTCATCAAATAGATTCATTGCATCGACTTTGTCTAGGGAAAAGCCAATACGGTTGATACAGTCGCATATTTTGATTTTATAGTCTTGTTAATGCGGTGATTAAAATATCGTATGCATTTAATAAATGCTTTATTATGTCATTATGAAAGTAGAAAAATTAGTAATATTTCTTCCAATATTTTGTGTTTTTTTTTTTTTTTTTTATTGCTGTGAGTGGCGAGACGAGCATGCCGTTCGCCTGATGGTAAGCGATACGACCGCTCATGAACAGTAGCAAAACCAAACAACACCTTGAATTACAAAGCAATGCTTGGCATTCCACTGCGCTCGCCATCCTGAGACATAAGATGTTAAGTCTCAATATGTCCAGTAGTTACTCTGGCTACAATGCCCTTCAACCCGAAACACAACAGTGCGTTTACACTGCTGTTTGACGGGAGAAATAGACACTGCGGTGGTACCCACCCAGATGGCCTCTCACATATGAGAGACCTACCACCAGTTGTGTGACTAATATTTACCTATATAGCCTAGCTATTACTGGGAGTATGGGCACTGTATATTTTTTAAATCGTGGTATGGAAAAATCAACGAACGATAACCAAAATCTTGATTAATAAGCAAACTTATTGCATTCGCCTGTTCAAAATTTAGGTTTATTTAATGAGACCGATTTTCGAAGATCAAATCTACATGAGAAATGTGCGTGCCGGTACAGCCAACCAAAACTAACAAAAAACATATGGCCAACGGCCCCAAATGCCGACATAATGACACGAGATGTCGCTAAAGCAAATTGCCGTCTAATTTGACATACTTCACCGGCTAAATGCCGGCTAATGAATTTCTTGACCGTTTTATTTGGTAATTATGCACATACATACATACATACATAAACTCACGCCTTTTTCTCAGAAGGGGTAATCAGAGGTGCTAGGGCACCCACATTTCGCCTTGTATGTTCCGTCCCACAATGTGATAGGTGGCGAGCCTATCGCCATATCGGGCACAAATTCCTGACTCTGGGCTGATAACTCTGGGCTTTTTTTTCTTCGTGGGTAGTTGATAATTATAGTCATACGAATTTTTGCTCTGCAATATTTTAATCATTTTAATATATACAAAAGTGTTATTTTGTACATTTTATGTTTAATAATACTTATTAAACTGACTACCTGCCGGTATTAATTTTCATCTCCTGTACGTCTCTCTCTCAATCATATCACCCACCTCCTTGACACTTCTACACTTCACCACTTATCGTTTTGTGCACTATGGAGTCCACTTTGAAGGCCACAATCGAAGAGATGAAGGATGAGTTCCACCGAAGAATGACGGCGTTTGAAACTGACCTCCAAAAGTCGTCAGCTGTTGCACCGGGGTCCTCTGATTTGGCAGGTGAATTTTCCAGATATAGGGCCTTCGTCACCCAGGCTCTGGGGCTTCTCCAAAAACAAATAGAAGCACTATCTCACACTGTCGACAACATGGAGATGCAGAGGCGCCGTAAGATCCTTCTCTTCCATGGTGTGACTGAAGTAGCTGATGAGAACTCTGCAGAACTTCTAGTAGATGTTGTGAAGCAACGTTTGGGCTTGGACGATTTTAAAATCAGTGATATACAACGTTGCCACAGGATGGGTAGGCCGTCTTCTTCTCAAAAGCCTAGGCCCATGCTTGTGAAGCTGCAAGACATCACCACCAAGGACAAGATTTGGTTTACCAAAACCAAATTAAAAGGCTCTGGCATCACTCTATCCGAGTTCCTCACGAAGTCCAGACATGATATCTTTATGGCAGCCAGGGAAAAGTTCGGCGTCACCAATTCTTGGACTCGGGAGGGCAACATTTATGTCTTAAGCTCTGGTGTTCGGCATCGCATTGCGTCGCTCAGTCTGCTAAGCCAGATCAATGTTGACGCTGCTGCAAAGCCAACTCCGGTGAAGAAGACCATAGCAGTGCCCAAAACAAGACGAGCAGTCGCGACAAAGAAATAGTATGCACTTTTTGTTTCCTTTAATAATTGATTTTTTTTGTTTTCGTGTTGTCCAGGTAATATTTTCAATTGTATTGTATAATGTTGTATTTTATGTGCTTCATTCATTCCTTTTATACTTGCACTTAATTTGATTGTCAGTTTTCTACCTGTATTAATGTTGTTTACATTCGAGTCTTAATGTTTTATCCACCTACATTACCCCCTCAACCGTCGGCGACCCGCATTGCGGTTCGCCGAAAAAACATGACAGGTGCCGCAAATCGTCGCGAACCGCAATGCGGTTTCCTGTGTATAAACAAATACCCTATTTAAATAAAATAAACCCTATTTCAATGATAGTAGGTTGCTTTTTGCTTGAAGCCGAGGAGACTCTTACGACATTTCGCAACTCGCGAACCGCAATGCGATTCCTGTCACATAAATCAATACCCTGTTTAAATAAAAATAAACCCTATTTCAATGACAGTAGGTTGCTTTTTGCTTGAAGAGCGAGGAGACTTACGACGGTCCGCGACCCTTCAAACAGTTCGCTGACATGACAGTTTTTTGACAGAAAGTCAATCGACAGTCGAGGGGTTACGAAACATAACCTTTTTGTTGACATTTTACAACATTACGTCTTAAATGACAGATTAAGTTTCGTTCAGAAATGCACATGACAAAATACTTGATTTTGTGTCGTTTTCCTTTAATTATAATTTTACCTGGAATTAGCATTATATATTTTTTGGTTTTTATAATATCATTTTAGTAATAGTCAGTAATTTTATTGTTTTTTCTATATACTTTTGTTTTCCTTTGTAATTATGTACTGTTGATTATTTTGATTTGTAATATTGGAAGTTAGTCTATGATAAAAAGCATGTTATTTTTATGTTATTGTGATAAACTTCTACACAACCGGCAGGTGGATTTGCGGATAAGCGCATATTAAGGTAGTATTCATATAAAAATATTATTTATATCATATATATATATTTTGTATTTTTTTTTGTTCATGTCTGATATTCTTAGTGACTCTAGTGATTTTTTTTCTGCAGATGATAACAGTGATAGCAGTAGTTACGTTAGTATTCCGTCGCTTGTAGACACACTTTCCTCCCAGTTCTCTGTTGTTCCAAAGAATTTTAATGTCGTGCATATCAATGCTCAGAGTATTCCGGCTCATTTCCCTGATATGCTAGCTAGCTTCGACTGTACGAATCTCCACGCTATTCTCGTTTCTGAATCCTGGCTTAAGCCATGTCTTCCGTCTAGTTCTTATTCTCTACCTGGTTTTCAACTTCTCAGGAATGATCGCTCGATTGGTCGTGGTGGTGGCGTCGCCATTTACTTGAGAACAGGCATCCCATTCACTTTGGTTCATGCGTCGCCACAGCCACCACCTTGTAATGGTGGTGAGCATTTGTTCCTGGAGGTTGAACTCCATCATTCGAAAATACTTCTCGGTGTGTATTATTGTCCGTCCTTACGTATTGATTACTTCTCTTCTTTAGAATCTATCCTAATTAACCTCACTCCCTCGTACAGTCACACCATAATCATGGGAGATTTTAATACGTGTCTTATTAGGAATGACCACCGCTCTTGCTCTCTTTATTCTATTTTAAATTCTAGCAACTTATCTGTCCTGCCTCTAAATGCTACTCATCATTTCCCTAATTCTATTCCTTCTCTTCTTGATCTCATGATTGTATCTTCTCCTCATCTCGTCGAAAAACATGGACAGTGCTCTGCCGATTCTTTCTCATGCCATGATCTCATCTATCTCTCTTATAAAGTCCGCCTCCCCAAACTAAGACACAAAGTGGTCATGCAGCGTTGTTTTCGGGAAATCAATTCTGCTAATCTTCGCAGGGATGCCGGCAATATTGACTGGGGTCCTCTACTCAACTCAAGATCGGTTGATCACAAAGTTGATCTTTTCACCACTAATATCATCAGACTCTATGATGTACATGCCCCCATTCATTCTGTTAAGTTAAAACATCTTCCGTCACCCTGGCTCACCGACGATATTAAGGCTTTAATATCGAAGAAAGTTGCAGCCAAGGCTAAGTTTAAACGTCGACCTACATCCCAAAACTGGGACAAATACGTGGCTCTTCGAAATCACTGCAACAAGATGTGTAGGAATGCGCAACGCCGACATGTTCACAAATCTGTAGAAAACAATGATCCAGCTAAAGTCTGGAAATTTCTCCGTTCGATGGGTGTTGGAAAATCTCGTTCAGATTCTATTCCTAATAGTTTAAATTTAGATTCGCTGAATTCACATTTCACTGCTTTGCCCAAATTTGATAGGGCTACTAAAAATAAAACAATTCAAGAACTTTCTTCTATTCCAACTCCTAATTATTCCCAATTTGTCTTTAGTCAATTCTCTGATTGTGATGTTAAAAAGAGCATTTTATCTATCTCGTCCAATGCATCTGGGATTGATTGCATTAGTCGCAATATGATCTTGCCTGTCCTTGACGAAATTCTCCATATCCTTTGTCATATTCTAAATTTTTCCTTATCCAACTCAGTTTTCCCTTCCTTGTGGAAGGAGGCCGAAGTAATTCCTCTTCCCAAAAAACCTAATCCTGTATCTTTCTCTGAATATCGCCCTATATCCATTCTCCCCTTCCTTTCCAAAGTCCTGGAGAATCTTGTTCATCAACAATTATGCTCCTTTCTAACTCGTTATAATCTCCTTAATCCTTTCCAGTCTGGATTTCGTCATGGACATAGTACCACTACTGCACTAGTTCATATCACGGATGACATCAGAGCTGCGATGGAGAATGGCAAGCTAACGATTCTAGCTCTGCTAGACTTTAGCAATGCTTTCAACACCGTTGACTTTGATGTCTTGCTGACTACACTGTGCTCTATTAACATATCTCCAACGGTAATTGACTGGTTTCGTAGTTACCTGACGGGCCGTCGCCAGCGCATTCGTGTTGAAGACTCAGTATCTTCGTGGTGCGACACACTTACTGGCGTCCCTCAGGGCGGCGTTTTATCTCCCTTACTCTTCGCTGTTTTTATTAATTCAATATCAAAAAATCTGATTTCTTCCTACCTTCTGTATGCAGATGATTTACAAATATATTATCATACTCCTGTGGGCAGGGTGACGGAGGCTATTAATTCTATCAACAAGGATCTTGAGAGTATCAGCAGATGGAGTAAGTCTCACGGGCTATTAGTCAACCCTGCTAAGTCCCAAGTCATTGTTGTCGGCAGCTCCAGGTTGATATCTAAATTAGATACGGATCAATTACCCCAAATTCTATTTGATGGTTGTGCTATTCAAATTAGTGATACTGTTAAGAATTTGGGTGTAATCATCGACCAAAACCTATCCTGGGGTCCCCAGCTGCAACAAGTAAGTCGCAAATTGTTTGCTGCTGCGGGGTCCTTGCGGAGATTGCGGAATTTTCTACCGATTTCCACGAAAATCGCACTAGTTCAATCTCTTCTTTTTCCCCTCCTTGATTATGCTGATGCTAGCTACCTCGACATCACCGAAGCCCAAATGGAAAAACTTGAGAGACTTCAGAATTTCTGCATTAGATTCATATTTGGTCTTCGCAAATATGACCATGTTTCCGAATTTCGTGTCAAACTCAAGTGGCTATCAATACGTTTTCGCCGTAATACTCGAATTCTCTCCCTTTTATACGGTATCTTGTTCAATCCCTCCAGCCCCCACTATCTTAAAAACCGTTTTAATTTCCTAGGTCAAACTCATGCACGAACTCTTAGATCAACAGAGAATTTGATACTAGAGATTCCCAAGCACAGCACATCATTTCTCGACAAGTCTTTTACTGTTCATGCTGCTCGCTTGTGGAATGAATTACCACTGTCTATCAGGCAAGCTAAGTCACTACCAAGTTTTAAGAGACTTGTTAAGTTACATTATTTGTCACTGCAGTAACGTGTTATCCTGTTATATTTTAATTTTTTGCTCCTCTTTGCTTTATCTTCATTAAAATTACCTCAATATATGTATATTAGTATGTATGTATATATGTATGTATGTATGTTTGTATGTATTTAATATATAGATGCATATTATTATGTATGTAAATTGATATACTATAGCATGTACATCAATAATTATTTATTTATTTTTTTCTCGCTCACTATTTTCACTACCCTATATTAGAATATCGCAATAATCCAGTCCATCCAAAGGTTGCCTGGAAGAGATCGCAGCTAGCGATAAGGCCGCCTATTGTAACCATGTCTAGTATTTTAAGTATTTTGTATTTCTTCTTGGTGTACAATAAAGCATATATAAATAAATAAATAAATAAATAAAATAATGAGTAGAAAAATCGAATATCACTTTGCCCAACCCGGGATTTGAACCCGAGACATCAGCTTTGTAAGCGTACCGTAGTACAACTACGCCACCGCGGCAGTCTATTATGCACAGAATTGATAAAAGCGGGTTATGTTAAATCATAAACATTTATTTTATTTAATTGAACCATATACCGTTGATTTGGTCGCAGTGTGAAAGGGCTTTAACATGTTTAGATTCTTAGGTCTTGGATTTGATCTGAATATTACATTTTCGATTGAAAAAAAATTGTTTTCTCAATACGAGAGTAGTCTTATAACCGGTGTTTTCGCTTGCAATTATACAATCGTCAACGAGTTTTCATTTTGACGCGAAAAGAATTTGACTAAAGTCGGATGAGATTCGTCAAGGAAATAGTTAAATTTTAAGTCAAATATTGCAAATCGTACTTCAATCCCACATGCTTGTGGGACAATAGCTATTAAAAGAATGTATAATAAGGTCGAATATACAGCTATTAAATAAATAAATACAACTTTTATTTGATGTTGGGTGTATTTTTTTTACATACATATTTAGTTCTGATTCAACATTAAGATCAATAAAGTATTGTGTCGTGGGTATCGGAAATTATGAGGGACTTCATTCCCACAAATACTGAGACCTGAGACAAATACTTGTGGGTCTCACGAAAAATTGTCTCGGTGATCGAACCCGCGGCTACGAGTTTCACAACTGAAGTCCAACCAATTCGCCACGGAGGCTGTCGAATAAATTAATATTACCTAAGATAAGACTAGCCCTCTATCACATTGTGGGACGGAGCATACGGAAATGCGTATACCTTTGTTGCAGCTCTGCCTACCCATTCTGGGAAAAAGGCGTGAGTTTGATGAGTGTCTAAGATGATAAAAATTGAATACTCAGTTAAACTCCATTTAGAAAGTTTCAAAAGAATGTAAAACCTCGTTAGGTATGTTAATTGAAGCGAGCGTCAACACGATACGAGCACACTTCATAATAAAACTTGAATTAATCTCGAGGCTAATTACATTTTGGCTAGTGCCAGTTCAGAGTATCTTTGTGCCACCCACAGAGATTCTGATTTGGCATTACGGAGCTGTTTCTGTCATGGATATTGCAATGGGAATTAAACATTTTCTAAATGTTAAATGCTAATTGGATCAAAAAAACTGTTATTATGTTTGATAATATGTAAATAAAAACATATGTATATTCCTAATTTGCGATGTAATTTTAATAAAAGTTAATTATAGTTCTTAGATGTTGATGATGATTAGTATAATTATACTAATATACTTCCATTATACGTGATTGAAAATTTTATATTAATACTAATAGAGTATTAGTTTTGTTTGTATACATAGCTTAAGCTTATGTTTATGCACATGCCTACTATTCAAATTAAAATTGCCTGCACATTTTTCGTTTATAGTTCTGCAATGAAAATCACTTGATTTTTCATTCATAATTTTCATGATATCCTACTCTATGTCATATTATCAGATCATATATTTGTAAAACACCCTCTAACATTGAATGTACTGGTAACATGAGAGCAAATAGAAAGAGCTACGTTTGGGGTCAAATATGTCCTAAGGTTTATGACGTTGCGACACCCGATAACTTTAGTACATTGTTTTTTATATATCTTTTGCAGGGTTATGCAAATACAAGGGTCGTAATAATATAATTTATCTAAAGACCAAACGAACAGGCATGACATGTATTTGCTTTGCAAATGAAACGTAATTCCTTTTTATTAGCTGTCTCTTAGACGGTATTTCATTTAATTGTAAATTTATTGTCTGGAAATAAATTAACATTGCAATAAAGAAACTAAAATGTTGTATTTATTTTTTATGTTGTATAGATCCGGTTAGGTAATTGACAAACGGTTATCTGATGTAAGACGTTAAGTGAATATTGCCGCCCAATGAAAATTGACAACGAATGGACAGTACGTGCGTGGTCAGACTCTCATGCCCCATCCAGACTCTCCACGAGGCTACACGAGGACGATGCGCTTGCTTCGCCTCGTCTCGTAGTTGCCCGCTTTGTGTACGTTTTTCTGAAATAAGAATAGCAACTTTCTGTCAGTTATGTATCAGGCGAGGGACTACACACCAAAATCCGTAGGCCCGACGACACAGCTCGATTACCAAACTCGGTAGCTTACAAAAAATCGGCAAAAGCGACTGCCCGTGTCGTCCGCCGATATTTTGGCGGATGTCTACGACGCAAGCGCTCGGCGTCACTCAACAATGCCATAAAAATGTTTCTCATGCAATGACAAGCCGTTGACTTTTCACCGCCAATTTTTGGACTTGTGACTGGCGCCGCCAACTAGGCCGTCAACAAGAAGTTGCCGGCATTGACCGTCGGGCCGGCGGCTTTTGTATTGTGCGGTCAAGATAGATGTACCAGCGCAGTTGGATCGATCATTCGTACAGTAGTATTACCAACTGCTAGGGTTATGACTTCTCTGACTAACACTTCTCGGTTTAATTTTAGCACTCATGTTTTTTTTAATTAACAGTATCATTTAATATTCATACCTTAATTAATTAACTTTTATAGTTATAGACATAGATGGTCATAGATATAGTTCTGTCGATGGAGTAACTCTTACTAATAGGTACGTTTATAAAAAGTACAAATTAGAAAAAGTATTGCTTAAGATTGCTACTCACCGCATTTTTCTCTTTGGTTAAAGATCAATGTTCACATAATTTATTATTTTTATCATCTTTACTCAAGTGATCTTATCAAATATGGTGATAGAATTGAACTGCAATTTCCTCTGATTAAAATTATTCAGGTTTGCATTGCAAATATATGTATATTGCATCTTCTTTACATAACTAGACGTGTAAAAATATACACGTTTGAAAGGACACATATCTGATACTGAACTGATGATTATTGAAATAAGTAAAACCTTTATGTTCCAACATTATTTACTCAATGTTATTATCTTGCCAAAGATTCTCTATTGAAGAATGTAGTATTTATTATTAATTATTTAGATATTGCCTGTCTTTTTATTTCTGCAGAACTTGTTTTATTTTAATAAATTTACATAAACGTTTACGATACTTATACGGGAGTCAGCAATAAGGCAATTCCACAACGCTGCTTCTGACATTTAAAACACATTATAGTCTGAAAAATAGTCTACCCATTTTTTAGACCAAATTGTCATTGAAGGCGAACCGTTTCTCGTTTCGCATCGCCATAACCTTCTTTAGTTCTTCATTAATTGTAAGTCACAAAGCTGTCACATACAATTGCTTCAATTTTCAATATTGTCAGTAATTGGCCTAAGAGGATGTTATAGATTAGATGACTTGTAAGGTTACTGGCGTATCCTGGCACCGGATAACACGCTGTTAAGGTCAAGTAATTTGCTTGTAAAACGTCTAGTATATCTTGATCTATTGATCTGCTGATATTAAACCGTTGGTAAACGTGTTTACTGATCAGCTATGGTATCTGTTTAAACACAAACATTAAGCGTTGTAAGTTATCAATGTAAGTGCAAATGCACTGTTGTGTTCCGGTTTGAAGGATATTGTAGACGGAGTAACTACTGGATATATTGAGAGTTTACGACTTATATCTCAGGATGGCTAGCGCATTAGAGTGTATTTCATGGTGTTTGCTGTGTAATTCATGGTGTTGTTTAGTCTTGCTACTGTCCATGAGCAGTCGTATCGCTTACCATCAGCTGATTAGCATGCTTGTCTCGACATACAACGCAATAGAAAAAAAAAGTGTAACAGGTTTGAATTGTTGATAAAGTTTTCAATATTGACTTACAAGAATTATCTATATAACAATAACAACGACTAAAATTGCTGGAACAGGCACCTTGAAGAAAGCCAGTTTGCTTCTCGCCCTGGGATATCTGGTGCTGAGACAAGCCCATGTAAGGCAGGGAACAATAACGATGCTGACCCAGAGAAACCTTTCAGAATTTGTAACCGTGGGAGTAACTTAATAACATGCGTTTAAATCATGTTGTGGGATGTCACGTAAATGTCCTATAAGGATAGGTAATATAAGCATAATTTACGATTTGTATACATGATATATTCTTCAAGTAAATATGCTTTAAAAGCTGGAAAGATGACGTGATAAAGGATGCAAGTTATAAGTCAATGGATGCGAGTTTTACTGATGGTAGGTCTCTCATATGTGAGAAGCCGCCTGGGTAGGTACCACCGCAATTTCTATTTCTCCCGCCAAACAGCAGTATAAATGCACTGTTGTGTTTCGGATTGAGGGATATGGTTATCAGAGTAACTACTGGATATATTAAGACTTAACATCTTATGTCAAAGGATGGCGAGCGCAATGGAATATCAAGCATTGCCATGTAATTAAAGGTGTTGTTTGGTTTATCTACTGTTTATGAGCGTATCGCTTACTATCAGGCGAACGGCATGCTCGTCTTGCCATTTATAGCAATATTTTTTTTGTCAAATGGTCCTTCGTGACTAAAAGGTTAAGAACCATTTTCCTATTACATAAAAGGTAAATAAAGGAATAAAAGTAAAACAACATAATATGTGTAATTTATTTTCCCAATAAATTTTTCATACGCAATGACTGCTAAAATTATTTGCCAGATTATTAAAAAGACGACGCGTATGATTTGATTAAGTCCATTGTGAATATATGAGAAGCATCGGTGACAACAATAGCAGCGAAATAACACCGACAAAGAATAGTATATTCTTGATCGACAGCGTTGCTTTGTAAAAATATATTTCTATTCGAGATCTTGAGGTCGGTTCGTTAGTTTTACGAAGTCTTGTGTACAAAATCAATATGTTTGCAGCATAGAAATCCAGATAATGCAAATCATTGCGGATAATTAGAGATTGCATGTTTTGTTAGGTTAGGTCGCACGGCAAAGTAGTCAATCCAATTAGAACATGAACCAATGACAGATGATCTTCAGGATATAGCTTTGCAGGTAGAGAATACTTTCTACTCTACTCCTTGTAATAGATTGATCATCAGTGTTTTATAAAGCATCTACTGTATCAGCCCATATACGTCTCACCGCTGAGCACGGGTCTCCTCTACAATCGAGTGTACAATTGAGAGTGGTTAGGCCATATAGTCCAAAAGCATAATATATAAAGCATCTGACTATTGTCAATATAGATCCGCAATTTTTAGACAGCCCTGGTTATAGAATTACTAATAGTGAATTACAAATAATATTAGAAATAGGGTTGAACAAAGTTAAAACATATTGGAATGTAAAAACTAATTATTTTTTCAATTTTATAATTTTAAAATAAGGGTAGTTAAATTGTAACAGTCAGTGAGCGGAACTAATACCTCAGTCCGCCCCGCGACCACGAAAGCTGTAAAGTAATCGAAACGTCGGAAAAATAAAAAAAAATGTAAAAATTGAACCAAATCCGCGATAAAATCCGTAAATAATAGTTTTGTTTCAATGTGTAACACTGGCGTAAATCTAAGAAACCATTATAGAAATAGAGTTATGGTCCAACGCTAAATCCGATCTCACATTTATCAAATCGATTAGTTGTCATTTTCAACTATTAGGTATTTCTTAAATCCTAGTTCTTGTGTTTCCAAAGCTATGGAAAAGTTAGCTAGGCTCACATTAACATCAACAGCTGCAAAAACCATTTTACATTCTCCACGTATGGTATGTATTAGAATAATATTTGCTAAAGGGGGATCAGTTGGATCAAATATTTGCTTTGAATGACATGGTATTGGCGTGTGTCTCAGTAACGAGCCAAACTAGTAACATGTAAATTTGGGGGCACGTATGAATTATTTATACTTCAACCAGTTAACAGTAAATATTACTATACTTGGAGATAGTGTTTGTATTCTTTTCCCATGATCTGCTGGAATGTCGATTTTAATACGGAATAGTAATGAGCGGAATAGTTGGATCTAAAGTTGGGTCAAATGTTTTTGATTAATTAGTATTGACAAAATGTTCATAAAAGTTGATTTGAAAACTATATATTTTTTTAGGTAATTATGTCTAATGTTATCATAAAATATTATTTGTAATTACCATATGTTAGCTTATTATTATACATTGAAGCGAAGTGGAAAGAAATTTTCCGAAGTTAAATGTTGTTTTGATGTTGATTTAATAGTCAGAATTAAAAATTAAATAGTCTCTTCAATCTCATTAGAGTGATGCAAATACTGCTTAAGAATACCACAAGTATACAGAATACCACCATTGTATTCAGTAAATTTGTGTTAAAAATTGTATGCTCAAAAAAAATGGGCTATATAATACCACAGTCGTTCAATCATCGAGACCATTAGCATTTTATATTTTGTTGTACTCTAGTCAAAATAAAATAATATACCTATATAATACAAAGTATATTTTCTTTTATGATTGATTATTATTTATTACCCATATTTGTGTTATGATGATATTCGTTTATTTTTCAGCGTCTGCCAAGTTCAAGTTTTTGATTAATGTTTTTTGAAATAATTGTGTTTGTCTATAAACAGTCATGAATCATTTTATTCGGCAATTCGTAAGACTCATCTTTGATATAATCATTTAAAATTTATTTTATTTAATATATTATATTCCGGGTTTCAATCTACGGTTTTAATAGACATTTTGTTTTATTTCTAAGCAATACCTTATGGTGATTATGCGTCATGCACGACATAATAATAAAAGAAAAACAGAAGGTATACTTATCAAGAAACACTTTCAAGAATAGGAGTATAACTTGGGTATAGCGTTTGTGTACTGTAGTAGCTTTCACTTGTTGTCTCATATTATTCATTTATTTAATGTTTCTATTAGGCCCACCTTGTCAATTGTTCTGCCACCCACGGCTGCGGCATATGAATAGATTTTTATTGAACGACATTTATAATGTTTTAACTTGGCGACACCCTCCTTGTAACAAATGGAATTGCTTAATAGCCTCATTATTTATTTTTTATATTATTTAGTCCACATGTGTTTATTAATGGCATAATATCAGTACATATAATAATTATAATTAGCTACAGATTCACTGCTAAACATAGGCCTTTAAAGATTTGCAAAGTGTATTATTAGAAACAGTCCATGAATGAGTCACGAATGTCACTTGACACTGGCAGTAATATTCTCAAGGAAGCAGAATCAGCTGGCAAAAAAAAAAACAGTATGATATGAAGCAGAATCAGTTGTTAAAAAAAAAAAAGAAACAGTCCCGTTGAGCAATAAAGTCGTAAATATAGTATTTACTTACAAAATATTGAGTTGTTAAACTTAGTTAAAAGTAGTTCTGTTATGTTATAAAGCGTTGAAGAGACATAATAACCTTTTAAAATAATGCAAAATGAAGAAGAGAAATATTTAAATTTGAAATATTTTTCTCTGGAGATAACACTGTATAAGAAATTATTTTAATCCAATTTCTAATAATGATATACAAATAAAATTAAAATTCAAAACCACACAGTCTAAATTCTAAAACACCGTATATCAAAGACAAAAAACAAGAGTACATATTATATAGAACTTAAAATGGGAACTTCAAATCGTACGGCGTTGATTAAGAAATTAATCAAACGTGCAAGTCGGCGTAATGGATTGTTACCATTAATATTACCGAATATTACATGACTGATGGATGAGGCTGTTCATTTGGACGTTTCTATTGTATTAACATTTGAATAAGTAGTATTGATGTTATAATACTTTGTAACCAGCTTAGCTGCGGAGGGAAGTGGACAATTCTTCGTTTCCAATTCCTCCTATTTGTTTTTTCTTTCTGATTAATTCCAATGCGGGTTAAAGACAGTCTAGTGTCCCTAAGCCACTTGTCGAGCTCCGAAGCTCAGTGTCAGTTCTTTGTGTGCCAATTTGATATTGGCTGACAGGAGTTGCAGTGGTGGGTCGCTGGTCTATCGAAAATTATTGACGCATTTTACAATAGAGGAGAATATCATTGTTTGATTACATCCTTAAGATCCATTTAAACAGAAAGATTTTTCCGCCTCGTAGTTACGATTATCGTACCGATATAAAAAATGTTGCATCGTGTACATTTGCCCTTAATATTAGAATTCAATCTTATAGAGATTATTATCTGCGATAATGGAATACCATACTCCGTGTAAATGGGGTTTTATGTATAGGAAGTCGACTGTTGAAATTTGCTTTTAAACATTTGCTGTATATAATTATTTGCGTATTTATAAAGGACCATTCCTATCAATGTGAAATATAGTAGTGTATCTTTCTCCCCCATATAAATAAACTATTAAATGCACATCCGTGTGTTTTTCGTGTTGTATTAAAACGTTTATTGATATTGTGCGTAATGGCGTTTTATTATTGCAATTTATATCGAGAGTCTCGTGAACGTGATATTCATATTAGGTGTAATTACCGAGAACCGGTGATCGCTACAAAATATTACAGTATAGGTTGTCGATTTATAAAATTATATAAATTAAGAGCCTATATTCATAGTTAGTCATTATTTTGTGTGCATATTTTATGTTATTTAAGTGCTCTTTAGTTCTGTTACCTAATTTCTAATTACTGGTGGTAGGTCTCTCATATATGAGAGGCCAACTGGGTGGGTACCACCGCAGTGTCTATTTCTCCCATCAAACAGCAGTGTAAATGCACTATTGTTTTTCAGTTTGAAGGATATTGTAGCCAGAGTAACTACTGGATATATTGCACTGGATAAAAATGTTGCTTTATGTATCAAAGACCAATCTCATCCATTAAACTTAATACTCAATTTTAATATAAGCAATCGAGATAGCAATAGTTCTCTCATACACCTTATTCAACTATGATAAAAATCAATAAATGAAGAGAAAAATAACTACGTATTTCCATTGGAATTTCTGTGATGAATCGGCAAAATAAACATACGATTAAATTCCCATTTGGCTTTGATATATTGACCGCGTGGTTTATATTTATTGACGAAATTAATCAACAATTTATATCCGATAACACCGCTGCACTTTATTAGAGATACGAAGGTAATTCCGGATGAATTATTGTCGACACATTATTCCTTTTAACTTGATGGGACGTTTCCTTAGTCGAGTTTTTACGATCAGTTCTCGGCTGTGGCAGTATGAGTGTAGTTGCTTATTATGTTACGAGCCCGAGTATTTAGTTTGAGTTTCTTAAACTGTGATAAATTAAATAAATAACGCCCAACAGTCACATATATACCTGACCCCACACTAAGATCAATCCTTTTTCGAGGGTGTCAAGAACCAAGCGAGACTTTTCGGCCTCCCAAACACCCAGCTCCGAGATACATACTTATGGGCCTCACAAAAATTTGCCTCGGTGCGGGCATTGAAACCGTGACCTCTTGTTGAGGCGCTCCGAAGCTCGTCGTCATCAGGCAGTCCTTATTCTATGAACGACTTGCTAGATAAAGGCTGATTTTAACGTGGTCAAGACTATGTATGTGATTTTTGGGTGTATTTATTTATTTATATTGAGAACTCTCAGAAGCTCATTTTATCCAGGCAGACATTATTCCATGAAAGACTTGCTAGATAAAGGTAAGTACACATTTTATTCCAGTACCACTACAACACGTGTTAACTACACTAACAAGCGTCCCATTGTGAGTGAAGTGAGAGATAAATCAGCTGGGCTCGTGCAAAACACCATTATAGGCGTAAAAGTGGCTTATCTAAGTGAATATCGGTGCAGAACGAGTGATAACACTTCGTTTAATGGCTCAGCACTTAGTAAGGGATACTAGTGGAATATCAGCTACAGTTTAGAAATACATTCTTATCTTTCCAATAGTTGATTTGGAACTGTTTAATGGTAGTGTGTTTGAGCTGTGAATGGTAATATTGAGTTTGATAGTACATTCCGCTTCGTGGGGTTTCCGGTTTGTAGTAATCTCATATGAGTTGTTTGAGAATATTTGTGCCTAGTATAGAGATTCTCAATTTTTTTTTCTGCCACACCGTCAAGGTTTGGAATGGTTTGCCATCAGACATGTTCCCTCCTTGTTATAATTCTGAGTCCTTCTGTCGTAGCGTGAAGAGGTTTCTTAGCGGGTCGGCATGATTATATCGAAAGGCACGGGACCACCGTCTGATGCCATTCAATACTCTATTTGGACGGACCTTGCACTGACCACCAGGTGCAATGCAGTCACTGTGCGTAGCTAGAATAGAAAATAAAGATACTTGCCCCTATTTCGGGATATGTTCAGGGGAATGAGGTAAAAACTTTTTGATCTAGAATTATTAGCTGACTTGGATAAAAATTGCAAATTAAGTGAACGTTCCATTGCGTGCTTGGCATCAGACAAGTTTCAGACACTTTAGTTAATATGTGAAGGTACTCGGAATTTTTATGTACTTTAAATTACTTGAATGATATATGAAACAAAACAATAACACATTCAATAAGTAAAATCTCTCATAACCACATCGTTTTAAACAACGACTCCTCTCACGTTAGAGTGAAAGTAGAAACTACCATCATAATGTATGAAACGGTGTCTGACGCGATCGATTACTTATTTTCCCGATAGATGGAGCTATTCGGTAGATGTTGCGGTTGGACCGTACTTTATGCCGCGTCTCTAAATTGATTCTTCACTTTTTTCCAGACTGAAGTGTGTTGGTTGTGTAAATTGATAATACAGTTGGTGGCAGTTACGTAATTTTAACTGTAAGTTTATGATATACAATATTGCTTTAAAAGTATGATGTACATAAATCTGCCTAGGATATTTATGTCATACGTTGAGACCGAATAGGCTGCGTCAAACCACAAAAAAGGTTGATATTCGCAGCTTATTTTTTTCATTATTTATATATGTTTTTTGTACACGAAATAAACAACACAATAAAATATTATATTATTTAGCAGTACAAAAGGCGGTCATATCGCTCGAGGCAATCTCTTACCGACTGCTTTGGGATGAACTTATGAGATGGAATAAAAGAGAGAGCAGTCTATTGACTTCTCTCTCTTGTGTGTACCAGTAGGATAAACCTCGACTGATGAATTTACTTGTTTACTTATTTTAATACTACTGATCCACTTATCCCAAACTACTCACTCAATCTGATGTAGAATATGACCAGTGAATCGTTGTAGTATTTCTGGTGTTATAGGCTTTATTTTTAGCCTACTACGGCAAATTCAAAGGACGGGTGGTTATCTGTCTGACGAAAATTATCCAATATAAATGAAATAATGTTATTTCTAATTTGAAATTGCCATTAAAGAAATCGAACTCAATGCCTCATGATTCACTCGTTATCAAACACATAGCTTAATTAAACCAGTAACGAATGTTGATAATGGAAATATTTTTGACAAGCGTACATTAATTATATCTACGCAGAATACATTATACGGTTCGCGTTTACCGTTTCTTACTTGCTCACCGACCATTACCTTAATCTAATAAAAATATGTAATGAGGGCCGGAATTTACGCACATCTTGTTACTTCGCGTTTATAAGATATTTTCATTATTAATGATCTTTATGTTAGTGAATTTTAGATAGTTTGATGCAGGTGGCTGCCTTGGTGGCACAGTTGTAGTTTGTACTATGGAACGATTGCAACGCTGAGACTCGGGTTCGAATCCTAGGTCGAGCGGAAGAGAAAAATCCAATATCACTGGATTTTTCTGTTCATTATCAGCCCGGTGTCAGAAAGTGCCCGATATATCGATCTTCTATCACATTATCGTAGGCACAAGGCGAAATGTGGGTTTTCTGGTTGTACCTCTGCTTACCCCTGTGGGAAAAGGGCGTGAGTTTATGTATGTATTTTGATGCTGCTTATAAATTGGAGACATGTCTTTTAAACCGACAACGCAGTGACCAGAATACTGAGAGTATTTGTAATAAGACGGTTTTTTTGGTCAGTTTGTGTGGGTCTAAGCTTTCTCAATCATGGGGGAGGCCCATGCCCTGAGGCGAGACGTATAAAGTTCAATAATATTTCTTTTATTACCTACTCCATATTTAACGCACTGATATGTGGTGGTATGTCTACGCGTATTTCTCCAGTAAATAGGATAACTAACACCAAGTGGTATTTGGTAATCCCAAATCCGCATTTAAAATCTCATATAAACTGCTAAATTCTTCAAATATCACTGGCGAGCATGACAATATTTTTTTGTCAACATCAATTTATACATTTGTCTATTCATTACACGATGAGTCATCCGACTTGAATCTTTATTAATACTTGCAAATCATCGATTCTCATCGAAAACCGATGTATTGTCATATGAAATGTGAATAAAAAGTAAAGTGGCTCACATACGGTGGTGACGTGAGCGCGGTCGGGTACCGTTAGTAGCATTCTGCGCGCTCGCGAGTTATTGTAGGCTATTTTTGCTGGTTTTGAAAAGGCCGTGGTTGAGGTGTGATGTCATTGTTTTACTAAGATTTGGTGGTATAAAAATTGGTGAATATAAATTTTGAATTATTCTCAAGGGGTCCCTATTCCTTTATATATATTTCTTAAGCCTCCAAAGTTTTCTGAATGAAAAAGATGATAAATTGAACGTACATTACACATTTAAATAATACTATTTTTTTTTGGTTAAAGAATTGGAAACTTATTTAGATTTTACGAGATACAGTAATATCAATAATAGATACAGGAATATGTTTAAACAAGCGATATTAGAATTAAAATATAATATACAATATCGGCTGAATATCTTTTTGAAGTTTCTTAACCAAAAAACAAGAAAGAAGACAGCGCTGGGCCTCTAAATCAGTCAAATTAATTTGCGCCAACGGAATTTTGATCCCAATTAATCAGCGGCAACCAAACCGATATCAAAACTGAGAAGGCGGCTTTCTACATCATTAACATAAATTGGTTCGGAATTTTCCTAATGTATTAAAACACAATAATTCTCAGTTGTGCGGTTTATTTCGGAAACTACAGTTATATATATTTCAGGTTTTTTGTATCTATATAAAACAATATTTTGGTCAAGCTTTATAATTCTAGTACCTGCAGAAAGGCAATTAATAAAGTTTTTTTTTATTGCACTGAATGGCGAGACGAGTATGTCGTTCGCCTGATGGTAAGCAATACGACCGCTCATAAAAAGTAGCAAAACCGAACAACACCTTGAATTACAAAGAAACGCTTGGAATTCCACTGCGCTTGCCATCCTGAGACATAAGATGTTAAGTCTCAATACGTCCAGTAGTTACTCTGGCTACAATTTCCTTCAATCTAAAAAATAACAGTGCATTAATTACACTGCTGTTTGGTGGAAGAAATAGACATTGCGGTGGTGGCCTACCCGGGTGGCCTTTCATATTTGAGAGACGTACGTACCATCAGTATTAACAATAATATTTTTTGTTGATGTCGGATGCTTTCATGCGGCCTTTTTATGTGATATTGAAAAATGATTCTGAGCCTTTTGCTTAAAGGAATGACCAAGAGGTATATATGTAATAGATGTTTTTTCTTAGAGTGACGCGAATGTAACATTATATGACCTTGATCACTAAAGCTGTAATCGAAACATCGGGAAGTAAAAAAAAAGGAAAATGAAACCAAATATGCGATAAAATCCTTCCAAAAGAGTTTTTCATTTCATGAAGTAAGCTAATTAAGATCCAAAAATAAATGCATTGCTGTATTATATTATCCTTAACAATAGCTTTTACTATTATATTTCTAAGTACGGTAGCTTCTGTAATCGTGAAGCATGTTCGTCCGGAGACAATAACCATAAAACTAAATTTATCTTTCACCAAGAGCTAGAAATCTCTTTCTATAGGTCAGATGTTTCCAACCTGTGCGGCACGCCCCATAGATAACAAAAATATATGGTGGCCTAATGGAATTTCTTAAAACCATTGGAATTCTTATGTCTCACAGTTTTACTAGTTTATTTAAATATTGTTCACTATATATTTTTTTATAGAAGTGGATACAAAAGTTCTAAATAAAACTGAGTATGCCTAGGAACATTAATGATGTCGTCTTATGAATTTTAGTCGCAGAAAGTCCACTGTGATCACAAACCGACGATAATTTTCTTTCGGTCACATCAGGGTACAAAACCAGCAGGTGAAGTTGACTTAGGTCCCGAACTTTATGGAAAATATGTTTTTTATTGCAATAACTGGCGAGGCAAGCATACCATTCGCCTCATGGTAAGCGATACGACCGCTCATGGATAGCAGCCAAACAAAACAATACAATTAATAACAAGGCAATGCTTGGTATTCCGCTGCGCTCGTCATCCTGAGACACAAGATGTATTGTCTCAATATGTCCAGTAGTTACTTTTTTTTTTTTTATTGCCTTGTAGGCAGACGAGCTAGCGGCCCGCCTGATGGTAAGCGGTTACCGCGCTGCTCATGGACCTCCGTAATGCCAGGGGGCCAGCACAACAAAGTTACTCTGGCTACAATGTCCTTAAAACTGTAAAACAACCGTGTAATTACACTGCTGTTTGGCGGGAGAAATAGACAATGCGGTAGTACCTATCCAGGCGGTCTTTCATATATGAAATTACCTACAACTAGTAAATAAGCAATTCTATTAATCGGAACATATTTCGCGAAAAGTTTCGAGGAAAAGTGTTGGGAATCGCTGTCAGACGTCGTAATGTAGTAAGGTAGTTTCACGGAACTATTTCTGGACTAGAATGTACTTGTTTTAATATGTTCGAATAGGCTATTGTTATGCCTTCGGACTTTCGTGGACAAAGGCAAGCCTTAATCATTAGGGAAGCCATAACGGCCCTTTGGAAGAACAGGTTGTATTAAGCAAAATTACTTGACTTGCTTATGACTGTTGTTGAGTGGACTGTTGTACAACTTCGTATATTGTTGCTTCGGAAAACGAAATAATTAAGATTGAAGTAACTGATTGAAAAAAATATTCACATATTGTATATGCCTACTACATATAACGTTGAAGAATAACACCTATATCAGCCCATATACGTCCCACTGAGCATAGGCCTCTTTACAATCGAGAGTACGATTGGGACTGGTTAGGCCATAAACTCCATCACGCCGGCCTAGTGCAGATTGGCGTAATTAACATATCATAGAAGTTTTACAAATCGCTATGGTATGCAGGTTTCCTCACGATGTTTTCCTTCACCGTTATAGTGCGTAGTGATTGATTACCAATACACAATATCTATAGGATCATAAAATAACAAAGATCAATAATCCATGTCATTTATATTTTTAAATTAAAATTAATGAATGGTTCGCGAGGCTTGTCCTGGCGATTAGACGCCCCGTTGGCTTTGACCGATGTTCCAATTAATTGGACGATCGATTTCGAAATGTAATGCGCTTGTTAACAATACTAATGAGAGATGTTCGTGCCAGATTGTGAATGGCTTTATTGAATAGGAATATCAGCAAAATATGTGATTGTTTGATTATGGTGGGAATATTAAAGGATTAATTAAAAGCTAGAATGTAA
The DNA here is from genome assembly GCA_030180105.1 of Hyles lineata. Taxonomy (NCBI): domain Eukaryota; kingdom Metazoa; phylum Arthropoda; class Insecta; order Lepidoptera; family Sphingidae; genus Hyles; species Hyles lineata. Next base: position 513,831 of record JARJEE010000031.1, read on the forward strand.
TAAATCAGTAAAATCTAGATGATGGAGCGTCTGAAATTAATTTAGGTTCCAACTGAGACATTGCCAATTTTATTAGATTAAATTCATGTAATCGAACTTATATTTATTACTTACTAGCCGTCCGGCCCGGCTTTGCTCGGGTGCTGGTACTTTTTGAGTTCAATCCTCTGTAGAAACACAGGGATTATTTCCCGTGACAACTGTTATGAATATTTAAACATAACATTACTACCGTACTTTAAACTTTCCATCCCATTTCTTACTTCCGTGCACATCCCACGGGAACACTACATTTTGTTGGGATAAAAAGTAGCCAATATAGTAATCCAGGGTGGCAGCTATCTCCTAACCAAATGTCATTAAAATTGGTTCAATGGTTTGAGCGTAAAGAGCTAACAAACACACAAACTATCGCCGTTATAATATTATAGTAATAGTAACAAGTGACATTGTAAAGTTTTCCTATTGGTTTCCTAATACAGACATTTTAAACATTCTACAAAATTGTAACGTATATTTATTACTTCATTTCTCTGAACAAATATAACACAGGAAATTGATATTTCCTTTACGATGGCAACATTGTACCAGTTGTAAAATGAAAGCAGTATTTTAGTTTAATATCCAACAATGTTCCTTTATCTTCGAACAATGCAACTATTTTACCACCTGAATATAAAATACTGACTTTATCATGTTAAAATTTCCCTTAATTATTTTTATCATTTCCTTTGCCTATGACTATCATTTTTTTCACTTTGGTAGATGGAGGTAAATGTGTCGACTATTCGATATTCTCTTTGACCAATATTCACCTTACAATTTGCAGGGTAATCATTCCCTAGTAAAGTGGAAAGAAATCAGAAACAATAATGCTTTGATTACGTTAATACTTTTTCCAGATTCAAGTGTTGAACCCGTTGCCTTTCGTATTAAAGCCAGTTAACCGCTAAGCTATTGAGCTTATTGCATATGTTATAATTATTAGTAGAATTAACAGTACATGTATTTTCCTTGTAAATAGATTTAATCAACAAACACTATACATACTATAAAATTATTCTCATGGAAATTGTTCAGTAAAGCTCAGTTCCCACGGTGTCGATGTTGCAGTTAAAATGTAATTATTAGCAAGTATATAGAATGACCCAGAGCTGCTAGTTTAATATCAGTTTAAACAGCTAAGTCTAACTTTTATCTAGATTTGATCATAGATTACAATTATCGGGAAAGTATATTGACGCTCACTCATAGTGAAGAAGAAGTATTATAATTCTCAATTTCATTAAACTTAAACCACTAATCCGCATTTAGTAACAAATGCTGATTCATTCTAGCTCAAGGATTTACGACAAGCCACATCATTATGTAAAATGAAAAAACAATCACGAGACGCCAATTTCACGATATTGAAGAATAAAAGCGGGTGGAATAAGAGAAAAATTTAAATAATTTATTGAATCCATTAAAATGTTGAAAGTCATTTAGATTCAGTCATTTTTTGACCTACCGACCGGTTCGGAAAGCGGTTTCACAAGAGAAAAACGGGTAAGAAACTCTAGTGTTGTTTTTTTCAAAACAAGTTTACAATATAGGAGAGTAAGAGAGGCTAGAAGATTAACAGGTATTGCATAAATTAAATAGAAATAATATTTTTAACTTAATAACCGTGATTATTTTTATCTTAGGAGTTTTATAAATCTCCGTATCTCACAAGCTAACTCCGACATAACAGAACAGTTATCGATTAATCGATACAGATGTATCTTTGTTTACTTCACAACGATTTCCTAAGAAATAGAAAGTTTTTAAAAATGGACGCCATTGTATTGATTAATGATGCCGCGTTCGTGAATGATACTTCGGAAATTTTAAATTACTTTCATTCTTTTTTTATCGATTCATGTGATGTCATTTGAAATAGGCATAGACGTGAACTATACAAAAAGTGGGCATATACTTCCAAATGTAGAGTTGGGTCTGTATTTATAACGCGGACGAATCATTTTTATTTGTAGTATTATGTATAATATTTGACGTAGGTCTATATACAGTAGATTATGAGAATTAAAATGAATCTGTCAAGTATATTCGCATGTGTATATATTATACGAGATAGAAAAAGAAATACACAGAAAGACAAGTTTAACTTGCGAGAGAGTGAAAGATAGGGAGAAACAAACCATAGTCCTGCCGCAAAATTTGTTACAGGTAATTATCATATACTTAGTTGAGTTGCAATGGGGGTATTATATCATCATTCGGCTCATTAATATCCACAGCAAAATAGTTTGATCTCTTTCTAGAGGGTGGTCTGTTTTGTAAATCAATAAGACAACATCCTTTATAACTATTCTGATATCTAAATCGGCATAAATTGTGTCTATTAATATCACAAAGGCTGAGAAATAAAACGGTATTGTACGCGAGAAATCGAACAAGTTTTTTTAATGCTAATTATTATTTTTTATCTAAGATCCGTTATTCATATGATGAAATGTGAAAGGCAACATGTCCCATATTTCTTGTGAAAAATGATTTATGAGGGAAAAACAGATGTCGTTTCGAACTTAAAAGAACATTAGTCTTGTGACATCTTTATTTTTTTAACCAATATTTTGAAACAAAATGACAATCCTGTATAATATCAACTTTCTTTTCCAATTGATAGAAAAATATGAAAAATTGTTTTAAATAAAATTCCATTAACCAATTAGTACGATAGTAGATTTATCTTTAATAATCAATTCATGTCACAATTTTGAGACAAAATTGCAAACTAACGTCCGCTCTTGGAGTTTAAGGCAATTCAAGCAAGTGGTGATAGATGGCGCTATTATAAATTAAAAGAAAATAATTGTTTTTATATTTCAACACAATATTATTCACTGAAACTAGTCATATAAATTGTCAATGTTTTTGAAACTAAAAAATGCTTTGTAGCAATTGTTAATTTAAGTTTTTTTTGTTTCAGATCTAGAAGGTGTTTCTGAGTAGAGCGAGTGAAGTGTAGTGATATAGGGTATTATGTGTAAGGTGACAAGTGTGAGCGCCGGGGACAGAAGGTGACAATTGTGCCGTGTTAGTACACGCCAGTGCGTTCCCAAATATGACCATTTGGGGAATGAACACCACGAGGAGAAAACATTGCGGCTGGTGAGAATTTCAATATTTCTAATACATACGTACCTTTTATTATCCTTTTCTTATAATAATAATAATAGATAAGCGATAAGACCGCCAACTGTATTAATTCATTTTATTTGTAAAATATTGTATGCTTTTTGCTCTTTTTGTAGTAAAAAATAAAAATAAAATAAATAAATACCTGACAATTAGGCAGTTGCTTATGGATAGATTACTAACTCAGTGCTCATTAATTGACCATAATCTTTGGTGACCATGATATATCGTCAGGATAGAGAAAAGTGACGATCTATTGTCTGCGCCTGCCCTAATACGATAATGACGGCAATGTGTAGTCAAATTTGAGACGAATTTAACCAAAATTATAACATTTAAATTCAGCAATTTAATTATATTGGAAATACACTAGAATTATAACGTTACCATATAAAATAGCTACGTAAAACCAGACTATAGGAAATTGGCGCTATAAATAAACACCGACCTGCCTACACGTAAACCACAGAAGTTGTTAGAACTTTACCGTTTTTATGATCGAAAAAACGGTTCTCTTCAATAAATATGCAAGTTTGGAAATGTTTTATTCATTATGTCTACCGTCTGCGGTAGTATGTGTGGACTGTGCGTTTGCGAAGAATTCTTGCCATATTTTTAAGTGTTTCTTTTAGATATTCTTAACAGCTTGTTTATTATTGTCCATGGAATTTTTAATTTAGTTTTATATTGATTTTAAATTTATTTTGGAGATTTTGTGCTTGTATAAAATAGTATTTGTTTTTCTTTTAAAGCAATGAAAATAAATGTATAAAAGAGCATTTTATTTTATGTACGCCTTTTGGTTATTCCGTCTACTCTTACGGCCGTTTTCTATATCCTATCTATCTTTAAAAAGAGTTTAAAATATTTAACATTATTATGTCTATACAATTCTACACTTCAATAAACAAAGATATACATATGTATTTATATTACCAAGCTATCAATAAACATATGCAGCATATCTATATCTCTGTATCTTTGTAGACTGAAACACAAAATGCATCGAAATATCTAATGAAATCTCTAGTTAAAGATAGATAGATTATAGAGAACGGCTGTTAATTACTTTGGTTATATTTTTTGTAATAATCATTTCATTAAACATCATTTAGTTTCATAATTTTGTATACATGATACATACAACATATACATACAACAACATATACGTTTTATAGTACTAATGATACTCGATTGATATGATCCTATTAAAAGAAAAGCCATAATTTTAGCACATAAATGACCTGCTATTTTAAATCCCCAAATGAAGAGCTCGCAAAACATTTGCGATATTTATTATCATTTTGGCAATGTCCTTAGGCGGTATACACAAAATTTTGACAATGTAATCGCCTATCATACTATAAAATACTATGTATTAATCATTTGATGCATTAAATAATTTGTAGCAATTGCGATAGCGTTCATTTCATTCGCAATTTATATGAAATATCATTAATATGATTTCAGCTAATGACAGGCCAGGTAGTCGCTAGTTTTATTGCTGTTTTATGTCTGTATGATAGTTGTAATATCGTACTGATCCGTAATAGCTTTTATGTGTTGGTAAAATTAATGTACGTGAGTTTATGGGAGATTCGGATCTGCAGATTGGAACTTGATTCGCTTTCAGCTTGATAAAGGATGCATTGGATATATGTATGTAGTAATAATTATATTGCCTATTTAAGTCTTTGGCTGTACGTATATTAAATCCTACTGGAAAATGTCTTTTGTGCGTTATTTGGTAAAGAACGAGAAGAAGGTAGTATTTAAGCGAGAAAATAGGTAGTTATTAATGGACATGTCCATAGAAAGTTTAAATCTATTTTAGCTATCAAATGTTTTGTCTTCTTCCCTCAAACTAAATTCAAAAGCCGTTTGAAAGGGACAAAATACTCGATAGTTAAAAAGACCGAAAGAGTCTAAAAGTCCAAATTCAATCTCGGAAAGGCACCCTACTGCAAAGTAAATTGAGTTTTCTGTGTGTAATCAAAACCGCTTAAATAAAGTCTATTTAACTGAAATAATTAATAATTAATCTCTTCAAAACTTGCGCCTGTTTTTTTCTTCATTTCAATTGATCTGATCCTTAATACTATCTTACAATCTAATTACATTCAAAATGTTCCTACCGTGAACATTAATCTTCTGTTTCTCTCCTTCTTTATAAAATTAAAAAGCCTAACTAAATAAAATAACAATGTATTTCGTTGCCGCAACCGAGCCGGGAACTCAAATTGTGTCGGAGCGACTCCAAGTAAATTTGATTGATGAAAACGGCCCACATTCCGCCGAAGTTAATTCAAGGAACAGAATACGTCCAAACTTGTTAATTTTTTACGGGTTCCGTATTTATTTAATTATTTTTTTATTTAAAGTTAATTATGGTGAGATTGTCAAGCTTGTTTGTGGGATGCGGCGCGTTTGGACACTTAATTTAATATGCACTGATAAAATTGTGCTTATGGTTTACGAAAAGTCGTTACAATTATTACACCTGAGCCATAATTTTGTTTTTATTTGTATGGTACCGCAGTCACGAGCAGTTAGTACCACGTGTCATTATAAATTTTTGTTTCTCTTTTGATTGTTTAATTTTATGACAATATTTATTTGCTATTAAATAACTCGTAAGCCAAACAAGTTTGTTTAAACAACACCAACGCATTGGTAAAACTGTAATTTTGTGCTGTAAATAAATATATATAAAAATTTATCAGACCATATTAATGATTATTTATTCCTCCGTGCTTACCTTTGGGACACTTCTTCTAATCAATGAAAATGTACATTTGAAAGTGACTACAAATAGTTTGCCTGTAGCTTGTAAATCTTTTAGCTACAAACCTGATGACACTTGAAGACCCCTTAGGTCTAATGATTACAAACATTAAACTATAAAGTGAGAACATTTGAGTTCAGATCTCAGGCTAATAAAAAGTACAACAAGAAGCCAAATTACTCTTATTAGCTATGTTTAATCATTACGAGTAAAATGTACAGTAAAGAGTATAATAAATAAAATAAATAAATACTCTGTAACAGTGCCATAAATTGGCATAGGTACATACTTTTAGATTTTTAAAACATAAAAAAATCTTTGCTACCGATTCTATGTAATTCAAGATGTAATTTAATCGTTTAAAGTAGAAAAAAAGGTTACAAACCAAAAAAAACAAGTATAGTACCAACTGAACCCTACCGTCCCCAGCGGTCTTTCAAAGGAGTACCACAGCAACAAGGTTGTCTCTCTGCCCTCAAAAACGATGAATATATAATAATTTATCCAATACGGTTTCGTACGAGTGGTTATAACGTTACTACAAGAATTATCGCTATCTGTTTTAATAATGTGCGTGTGTGGTCCCTTTGTTAAATGGTCAGGTAGCGTGGTGTATTTAGGTTTTTAAAAGGATTTCGGTTATTTCTTGTTTTTGTATGAATTTTGGATTGTATAAATGATTTTAATGATGCCAGTTTTTGTTATGAGTTGTGTTGCTAATATGCTCATTTTCATTATTATATTGTTACCTATTTCATGTTAATTTATTACTTTATTAAGTTATATGTGTTTATCAAAAATCACAATGGTGCGTTCTGAAAATACAGCAATCAAGCGGTCTATTTATGATTCTCGATTTCGTTTAGTTCTATACACAATGATTAAGAAAAATAGAAAAATAAAAGCGAATAGAGTCATGTTGTTGTCAGCCACGACACCATGAATAGTTAGGCTCGTCCGAGGCGGTATCACAGACAGATTCTTCCCGCTCTACTTCCGATTTGATGGGCCGACGGCACATCTATGATCCAAGCGTCATGGATGTTCATGGTCGGCAGTGACGATCACTTACGATGACAAATCGCTTGTTTACTGAAACAGTCCAGTAAAAATAGAGTAAATTCATCTATTACTGTCGTGGTCAGTACCATTATATAGATTTTCGATCGTCCTAAAATGAAACCGAGTGTTAAGAGCAAGCTAAAAAATTGATTCACAGATGAATAATTACGCAGCTAAAACACGACACGGCTTTCAAGAGAAAAGTTTAAAAAATAATTTTACCACGAAAGTGTAGTTTGCACATCTTAATATTCCACGAATATGTATGTAAAATTAGAAATGTACAGATTCGTATTAGTGGAAATGCATGTATTCAATCGAGCGAGATGGACTGAGTGCGTGCTTGCCGACTTTCATACCACTTACTGCCGTTGTTGTTTATTGAGTAGGTGTGTTTTAGCTTTATTTTTAAACTCGACTTGAATCTCATCTGATTTTTTTACTCTAGTTTTTCTGACCTACATTTGATGGCGCGATATTATTGATTTATTTATTAACCTTTATTGTATATTAATTTAACATAATAACATAAAAAGAAAAAATAATACAAAAGTACAAAAGGTGGTGTTATCGCTCGTATTGCAGAGATCGCTGCCAGACAACATTTGGATATATACAGTATTGCGTATTTCTATAATGTATTAAATACATATAATTAATGAATTCAATGGTTTTTAATCAAATAAAAAGAAAGAAACAATTTATAGACGTAAAATATAAATTGGCCAATATAAAAAAAGTGACATACATTTCGTGTCACATTAGAGTTTAAATATTATCATATTTACGAGTATTTAGTTTAATATCGCGAGATTTGATAAATAAAATAGTCATTTAATTTATCTGACGATCTACATCTACAAATTACTATCTTCTGGCGTCCAAATGCAATGTTGTCATAAAAATAAGAATAGTTTTTCGCGATTCACAATTTATTACATTGGACATGTTAATAATACTAAATTACGAGTATAAATAAATGTTTATTGGTTATATTACGATAATATCACAAACAATGTTATATATATTTTTGAAATTTTTATTATATTTCTAAATTTTTCCACTCACCAATACATTTTAGAATGTGTATAACAAGTCTCCGACGACCAAAAACAATTGAAAATAACACATGAATTTCCCTACAAATTGGCCCAACAGGTGGTCATGTTTAGTGTCAAGGAAACTCGCTGAAGCCGGCTATATTATTACAATAATAGAGCTGAATGTATGTAATTTTTGTTAGACATACTCAACAGGTTAGACGCCTGTCGTGTTGAGGTTCAAATCATAGGGGATAGTGCAATTTTGATGACGGCTCGGCATCGTTTCATTGATGGAATAATATGCCGGTTTGTGTTTGTTCGCCTAGGCCGTAGATTAGGGCTTATTTAAGATAGAGGAGTATGGATATTGATGGTTAATATGGATGGAGGTTCTCGAGTGTATGCCAAGAATTGGTAGCGTTGGAAGTACAGACAAATGAAGGAGAGGTTAAATGGTCGAAATTTTGGTATAATATTATGACTTTTCTGATATCTTATCAAGCGACTTGTCTAATATTTATTTTGTGTCTTTTGTTATGTTTTAATAAAATTATTTGAACAGAACACCGGGAATTGCGGGAACCCTATACATTTATAGATATTAAATTATTAGTGAGACCGAAAGGGATAATTAGATACTCGAAACTAATCTCAAAATTCGTAGAATCTGTATTATTTATTAGAACAATAGAGTATATCCCATTGTAAATATGTTAATTTATATTTTTAAAACATTGATTTGACCCCTTGATAGTTTTGTTCTAACATAGCAATGCGTAAAGTCGCCATAACCCGGAATTAAAACCTTTGCATTACGGTAAAAAAAACTAGCGATGTTTGCCGTGTATGTAGATAAACAGATGAGAAGGAACAAATATTGATTCCAGTACCGTTAACGCATCGCATGTCGAAACAGCATCGTTTGACTTCAATATGGGTGGTTGATAACCAATACTTATCCTAACGGAGGTGCTGGACCCCGTACAGCATGTTTAAAGCGGTATGGACTGCCTTGGTACTCTGAAAGATGGATTATGGATGGATAGAACTGTATTGGTAACACATGCAATTATGACGGATTTTTAAATTATAATTTTAGAGGATAAAAAAATTGTGGATCAATTTTTGTGATATTTTTATATGAAAATATATTTAATTATCTAAGCGAGTACTTTAGGCGATAAGACTGCTATTTGTTCGTTTCTTTTTCTTTTTGTGTCTGTATATGTATTGTTATATTTCGTGTACCATAAAAAATTAAATAAATATCTGGCACAGTGTCTAGTGAAAAATACTTCATATATCCAACAAACATTAATTTGGTTCCATTTTGAATTTATGTAGTAAATCCTAAATTCTAAAATTATTGTGTTTAACTCATTTTCTCTATATTTTAGTAGTATTAGCAACAACTTCAGCTTTACTTGTATCATATACATAAATTCAAGCTCTTTTCCCAAAAGAGGTAGGCAGAAGTTGCTAACTGGTTACCCACGTATAGCCTTGTATGTTCTGTCATTTGTGAGCCTATCGCAATTTCGGGCACAAATTCGTGACTCTGGTCTGATATTGAACAGTAAAATCCAATTGCCCGACTCGAGATTCAAACCCAAGACCTCAGCTTTGTAATCGTACTGTAGTGCAACTGCGCCACCGAGGCAGTCTTTACTTATAGCTGTGTAAACAAATAATTAAACCACTCTTCAATCGCAGTCTCTCCGTTGCTGTTTACCATCGGTTTCATGACTTGCAATCTTTAGTATACGAGGGATAAACAGTCATTACACACCGGATACAGAGTGCGCGTTATGACGGGTGAGGGTATCTGCTCTCACGGTAATGACGTTCCCGAGTAATGTATCCTGTCTCACATTTTCCAAGCAGTTTGTAATTTGTCTATTGGTACACAATTAGTGTTGTGGTGAGATAGTCACTTTTCAAGAAAGACCTTGATGGTAATTTTTATAAATTATATTTTAATATTTATCTTTGATATATTTTATGGAATTATAAATATCCCAAAAGAAGCCTATTATCATGTGTGCCTTTGGATAGATTTGTGTCTCCCAAGAAAATTATATTGACATTTGTCTATTATAATATTTTATGTAGGTATATTAGCTGTAGTTTCGACTAATTTCATATGTCCCATTGCTGAACAACGTTGCTCTACATTTGCTTATGTGATGTAGTGCTGTTTTTTTGGCCGTAATAAACCGTGGATTGAACGAATAAAATAAAAATAGTTACAAAAATAATTCTATTCGAGGTGACACAAGCTTGCTTAAAGGACTAATATTTAAAAAACTAGGATGCTGAAGCTCTTTTCCACTTTCCGAGAGACTAAATGCTTTTGCTGGCAAATGTAAGCATTCTCAGCCACGTGCTATCACAAAAAAGCAACAAAATTACGAAGACTTCCGTATACCTTTGCCTTCATACATTAAGATGCATGTGTAAATTGTCACTAATCGCATATTCACACAAGAATGTTTGAAAAGCGTCTGCGAAGGAATTTGAGTGAAATTAAAGTAGAAATTTATTTGCACGAGCGTAAATGTGAATATGTGAGTCATAATGTATTTTTTGTAAACTAGGATTCGTGTACAGCAGTTTCGTGTTTGAACAAGATGTTAGTGCTGGGAAAACATTTGTTTTTACGTAGGAGTTGTACATTGATAGCTAGTATATTTGAGTCAACCTGGGTAGCAATCACTGTACAAGATGGTGGAAAATCAACAGTGTAAATGGCACTTTTGAGGCTGACCTGTGTGTTGGATAATTGCCGATCGTTCTCCAATAATTAAAGATGAAATGAATCTCCAAACTTTATTGCTTACTTAAAAATTAATTACATACAGATATATTTTTGTTCCCACTTGTCTAAACAGTCATTTTTTTCCATGGCTGCCGCTAGCTGTCTCTCTGCTGCCAGACTAATAACTTTATTATGTTTACGTTTTCTTTACTTTATTCCAACAATTTTTAAATTCCAGAAAAATAATAATTCTAGTTTATTGTAATAATGTGACAACATGTGCATAATGTTGGCTTCAAGCACACCGTCATAATTTTGTCGATCGAAGTTGAAACGTCTTATTGCATTTGTAAGTTGTAGTCCAGATTACTTGCTGTTTAGCTTCACCATACCACTTGTAATTTGAAAAATTTAGAGTCGATGTATATTTACTTTCCTAAAGCTTTTCACTTCTATTATTCTTTGGTAATACTCTATACATAGCTCGTAGAACCGATGGCCGTTGGGGCCGAAAGGTTCTTGAGTGTAGGCCACGTACAGGCAAGCGAAATGTCGGACGCCCGCCTACAAGGTGGACGAACGATCTGAGTAAGGTTGCAGGAAGTCGCTGGATGCAGGCCGCTTCCAACAGGTCATTGTGGAGACCCTTGGGGGAGGCCTATGTTCAGCAGTGGACTTCCTGTGGCTGATATGATGATGATGATGATGAATACTCTATAAAAACGAATTCTTCAATTTGTCGGTATATAACTATTAATAAGTTTTAGCCAAAGATATTTTTAACTAACCATATTCATTCCGGTAGAACCAACTCGTAAGTCAAACTCAAAATGGCTAAAGTCAAGTAGCTAATACAAAAAGTGAATGACACTACAAATGTCGAAAATTTGTTCAATTTACCAATTTTATGCTCTGTTGGTGTGAATTTTTTACAACCGCAACAGAATGAAGACATTATCGTAGACAATTGTTTATTTGAATAACATCTGTAGTATTAGTTATTCACTTTACGTTTTCACTCAATTTTGTTGCGTTTTTATTAAAATAATAGTAAATAAAAGTTTGAATGTACCTCTACATATTCACATATAAATAAATAAATCATAAATAACACCCAACAATCGTACATAGTCCTGATCCCACACTAAGATCGAGTCTTGTATCGTGGGTATCAGGAACTACAAGATACTTTTCTGTCTGTAGAAAGAAATGTTTGTAGCCCGCACAAATATTTAATTTCATTTCCAGATCGATAGATATATAAGATATACTTGTAGAAAAATCTCGGCAACGCATCTCTATGCCCTATGGTGTTGCATATGCTCATGGGTGGCAGTGACACCCGCCATCAAGTGAACCGTATACTCGTTTGCCGTCTATATAAAAAAAAAACATAGTTCTGAGCCAACAGTAAGATACGAAAAGCCTTATTAATGGATAGTTTTTAATTCTATTTTATTATTTTTGACAGATAGATAGATAAATCGATTATTTTGGCTACAATAAGTACAAAACAAGAATAATTATACTCGTACATCATAACATGTGCGATATTGTAGCTGCAATCAGGCCCCAGCGTTTTATTATAAGGATCTATTCCTTTATTAACCGATATGAAAAAAAGACGAAGTTCTCAATTCATCGGAATCTTTTTGAAGTACGTTTACCGAATACTCGAAGACGCCTGAACTAATTTGCAAAATTGTTTGTTTTTATTTTAAAGGGTCTATTTCACACATAAAAATTGGAAAGACCTGATGAATATCTTTGGCCCTAGAGAGTAGAACTCCTCAAAAATTGCATTCCGAATTCCAATATATCTTTTTGCATTAGGTTTATTTTATACAAAGTTGAGTTTGCATTAAATTACTATTTGTAAATACAATTCAATATATGATCATCGATTATTTGATAGGACGCTAAATTCGCAGAAACTCGTAGGAAATTATCTAGCGAAACGCATATTAAGCTTCAAGAAAGCATCGACTTAGTGTCGAGTTCAAGCCGGTATTCATAATATTTTCACTTATGTAAATGATATCAACTTGTGTGAAATACTGGGGTGAAAGTGGTAAATGCCATTTGAGCCAATTTAAAATAAAATAACATTGATAATGTAGCTGTCCTTGACATTGACATAGCAGGGGTGAGAAGAACGTTACTTTCTCGGATGTAATTGAAAAATGTTCCTACTATTAAGTGACTGTTGGGTGTCTATTATACCTATAATATTATCCGTGGTATATCTAAACTGCCACCGAAGATGAAGCCAAATGGTAGTTTTAGGGACTACAGAAACTTTGCAATTAAAAATTTCATAAAAAATATCGACTATATAAAAATACATTAGTATACATTATTATTTTAGGGAAGCTAAAAAAAATACAAATAGAATGGCCTTCTTTTTTATTTATTTTTGCAAAATTTTAAGTTGCTTTGTTTCGTAACGAACTCTACCGCCTGGTTATATTGTTAGAATCTGTATGTTTTTTTTATTATATCTATGTATGTATTATTATATTTTTGTCTATCGGTTTCCTAGATACTTTTACTAGAAAATGTATATTCTATTTCTAATATATTTAATGATAAGTTTTCTTTTTAATTTCAGGTCTAAAATGGGAACAGAAGTCACGTCGCATATATGGAGATTAACGATCGTATGGATGGTCCTAGCTTTATCTACTGTGAGTAATTTTAATTTTTAAAATTATATTTATTGTTGTCAGTAGTTTATTTATTAAAAATGTGTGATAATGTGCGTTGGTTTTTAAAAGCATTGCGAATGTAATTCTTAAAAGTAATTATGTATTTAATTAAAATAATCAGTGAGTGAGCCTAACCGTTCGTAAATAAAATTAATCGAATGTGTTCTGGAATGGACGCATCGGCAAATATATTTTAAGATGCTTTTAATCTAATCTGTATCTATATCAGCCCGTATACGTCCTACTGCAGGGCACGGGCCTACTCTACAATCGAGAGTACGATTGAGAGTGGATAGCGACAATTTATTTGAGTGACTGAACGAAGTTGTTAGGATTTTTTCTTAGTGAGCTTTGAATATAGCTATTGTGCTGTAATGTACTGTGTCAGCCTATATACTCCATTAACGAGAGTACGATTGAGAGTGGTTAGGCCATATACATGAAGAACATAAAATATATATTTTTACATAGAAAGAACTTTACGTTGTACTAAACTGTAATTAATAAGTTGCATTTGCGTGCAAGAATTTTCAATGGACACTGCTACATGTGCTCGAAGGAAAGTTTACAAAAGGTCGTCTAAGCTTGCACTTTCTACAGTTATTAATGAGTACTTTGGCAACATGACTAGAATCTGCTTAACCCTAACTATTTTCGTATCAAATGTCTAGACTTCGATAAGTCGTATTACTAAAGAATACCCACCATGACGAAAATGACTGCGCAAAAACGTTTGGAAATGATATTCATGCAATGGTCACGCTTTCGTTTTCATTTTGAGAACAAATTTTTAAGTGGTTACTGACAGCTGAGATCGCATCGATAAAATTGTGATTAAATTAAACTGGGCCAAACGATCTTAAAAGTATTGGAAACAAATAAAAAATAATATTCATGAATTGAATTATCATTGGGGTTTGTCAAAAGTTGTCGTTAAAAAGGAATTACAAAATGCTTAAGATTACATCAAAAATGTGTTTGGTCAAAATACATAAACAACATGATCTACTCCATACAAGAGCAATGATCACAGATAAGTGTCTTATTTCGTACGAAAGGCCCGGTCCGGCTCCAATCGGGTGCAGATACACTTTTTTCAAAATATTCTATAGCCTATGTTCATCAGGGATAATGTAGGACTTTAATGGTGAAAGATTTTTTACAAAATGGTCTTGTGGCTTCAGAGCCTGTTCAATGCAAAAAATCAAATATTTCCTCATTATAATATTAGCATAAAATTATTTCTAATAATAATAATTTTAAGACTTTTCTCTCAAGAATTTTTATCATGACATGTTTATTTTCGATTTGTATTATTTACTTAGCCTACTGTCGCTCTGTAGTCCCTACCTCTAATTTCTTCCTTTTAAAGTGAATTCTGAATTTTACACAAATCAAAAGATTTCAACCTATAATATATATTTTTTTACCTATAATATATTTATCACCACAAAAAAGACCTTTAAAATTCGACATCCTATATACCATATCCCGTATGTAACGCGGCCTATCGTTGAGTAAGCAGAATCGGCGTCCTTGCGAGGTCGCCGATTAACCGGACAATTATCATGCGGTAGTGTTGTGCGGTTTGCACGGCTCACTGAGTTTCTTATTCAGCCGGTGTTGGTAGTGATGGGACTGTGAACAATATATCGATAAGTTTTGATATTTATACAGTTTTTTTCTAAAAGAGATATTTTTTAAAGGCTTCTTAAGAAGGGTACTCATATGATAATAAGCGGCAATGGCCACTTACTTCCACGTCGATGGGTAGCTCGTTTGCCCACGTTGATATGAAAAAGAAATTGTTTAGATCATAAGCACACACCTATATCCCATATATGAATAATTCAGCTGTCTATCTCCGCTGGCTATTGTGCCAATGCTATCCAAATTGCACTGATCTTCTTTCGATAGTCGGTCACGAATCTGTGGCCATCAAACAACACTTGAAAAAAGCTTCTTTGCCTGATTGGCGAACCAATCATAGAACCCACTTTTCCCAGCCTTTATATATTCCTACTATATCCAAAAGGCAAAGATGAAATTTCGATACAAAAGTATATCGATAATTTCATCGATATATTTTCACCTCACCAACTCTGTGTAGCGTTAGTGTCCGCTCCATTTGATGCGATCGCGCCGCGCATGCGCGTCCGGTGGCCCACATTGCGCGCATATCGCACGCCACAACTGGACCACGTTTGTAAAAACATACGGATGGAGTAAGTACGGTTTGCAGAATACTGCGGTACTCCGCGTTCAATTAATTTTCCGTTGGACCGTTAGGCTTTTGTAGGAAACTTTCGATTGTAATGTTAATCTCGCGTTTCATTTTTGTACAAGTTCTGCGGTCTGGACGACTTCACTTTACTTAGCCGTATAAAATGATTGAAATAATATTATTATTATAAATAATTTATGAACTACTACATTGCATATCCTGTATGATCGCTGTATTGTAAACTTGTTTTGAAAAGAGCAACTGTAGAGTTTCTTGCAGCCTTGTAAACCGGGTGGGTGGTGGGTGGTGGTGGAAAAAAAGTAACTACATTTTAATAATGTTTAACTTTTTATGGGATTAATAAATATTTTCATTTTATTTCATTTTATATTGTAAGAATTTATATTCCTCTTCTATCGTGTATAACCCGCTATCTCACAATAAATATTTTTATCTGACTAAGCAGCGTATTAACAGCATTGTGAACCGTTTGCGGATCTACCACTCCTAAGCCATAAGAAACAATAATATGAAAGTGCTCTGTGTTTATTGCTCATAAGAACTTGTGCGTAAACGTATTATGAGTGGCAAAATGGACGTGACACAGCGAATACAACTTACAATGATTTTGCAAAAGTTAATTCTTAAAAGATACACCGAAGTTAGGCTAAAATGAAAGCAATGTTTGCAGTTTTCCTGGTCGAGACAAATGTAAATGTGATTATGATATTTTAATTTGCATTTGGGTTTTAAATGAAATATTATTTCTATTTTATAATACTCGTGATACAAAACCGTGAATGTTAGTAACTATTTGGACAATTTTATTTTTATTTATTTATTTTATTTACCCAAAGCAGGTTACAATCTTAAAGCCGTTACAATAGTTACAAATAAGGTTTTTTTAATCTTAACTACGAACGAAAATCTTGTGTTTTACGAAGAATATTCTAGTAGAATATGAAGCGAAAATATTTTCAATTAAATATGGTATGAAAACTTATAAAATGTATAATATAATTGTGCCAATGCATAAACTTTGAACGCAGAGAGCTTGTGTAGTCCCTACAGTAAACAGTGGTTAAAAAGTGTTTTTTTTTTCATCTATAATACTAAATCTAAAATATTTTAGCGTTTAAATCTCTCCTAGACACAACCAGCCGTCATATTTTCATATACACACCTTACACACTATAAACTCGTTAAAATCTTGATAGAAAAAATTCACAGATTGTGTTTAAAACACAAAATATTAGGATCTTGTAGAAGGAATAAAGGATATCCAAAGCCTGATAGATTCTTAATATAAAAATATATACTAGAGTATTGGATATTAAAAAACCCCGCTTATCAGAAAACACAAATGTAATTAACCTCGCACAGGTCTAACCCTAAGATCCCGTCACATCCTCAGCGAGTCTAAGGTCCATTCACACACGTCCTGCGTAATGGCTTGTGAAAGCCGTGTGAACCCGCAGCTACAAGCCATTGTGCACGTCACGTCCCATCGGCTCAATTATCCACTCATTACGCGGCCACATTTAGAATACCATTAGCTTCCTTTTAATTATCTTGAAATTTATGCTTCTTTATTTGGTTGGGTTTTTTTGTGACTTTTTCATGTTTACATCTAGTGGGTTGTGGATGTTATGGTAAAGCGTATATTTTAATTGATACTCTATCCTATAAATAAATATTAAATTATTACATTTTGTTAAAAATCAATTTTCAGAATAAAATAATCAAATATTATGATGTATGTCTTATTCAAACTTACTCTTACTTGTTTTCAATTCAATATGATTTATATGTATTTCACAGAACAACTACGCTTATGAGTTTGATACTGGATGACTTAGATTCGAAGAAAAACTAATCTTCAAGTAAAAATCGTTAAAAACAAACCGATTTATCAATGACTTCGTCAAATATTACGAATCTTTAAATGAAATACTTTAATTTTAAATAATCGATAAAACTATCATCAAATTACTACCTATTATCGATTATTAAGAGAATAAAAAATAACTTCAATACCATTGCAATCAAATATGTTGTATCTTGCTTTGTGATGTAATTAAAATAGTTCCGTGCATGATTAAAATACTAGCGATTTCTTCTTAATTGGCTATAATAGGTGACTTTTTCTAATACAATTAGCTTTTTGCCTCATAGATAACGATGCCGTGTTTTCCTTTGACTACGGTCCGTGAATACGTTTTATGACTCGGTTAATTGAATTATATGGTTTCTTGAAACTGCGACATAAACCTCCTAAGTAATGTGGTCTTATTATTTTTCTTTTACCGGTCGATGTATATGAGACCATATTTTTATTTTTTGAATATTTAGTTACATTATTTCTTCTGTATCCATTTATAATAACATGTAGACATAACAAGACTTGAAGCGAGTGTGTTTTTGGAGCATATACAATTTGCTGTGTCATGCGGTCTTCTTAATCTTTGAAGTTTTATTATGCTGTATTTAGGTTTTTTTGTCAAACTTATATTAGTGTTCGTAGACTAGTAGACAATAACCATGGTTTCATTCTGGATATCATATAGAAAACATGTGTCTAAAGGTAACGAAATTAGAGTATAAGGAGCGGCACACATTCAGATTGGATACATCAGTCACAAATGTTGTAGATCCTATACCAGACAGGGGTACAAATTACCACTGCAGTTTAGAATGCAGTTTTATCCGGAATATATCATTTTTTAAAATACCATTTTTATTTCTTTTAATTTGTTACTAGATTTACCAATTGTAAACCAAATAAATACTTTAAAGTTTAAATTTACGTTAGAAATTAAGCTTACTCAAACAACATTAAACGCAGGTTTTATTCCCCCTTAGATCACTATGGACAGTTTACTCCAATTGAAATTCCAAAGAAGCGACATCATTTGGGACGGGTCTCATTGAAATTCATGCCCTGCCGTGGGTACCACACGAAGTTTTGGCGAAAGATAAAAGATTCAGTTACAAACGGCTGATTTTATCATAATCCAACTTGTTTTACAAGACTCACAACCCGATCCCATCTGAGAAACTGTATTATTCATGAGAATTTATTTTTCATTTGAATTTTTACATTCATGTTTTGAAGTTGTTGGGACATGTTCCACCGCATCGCTTGTGCTTTAATCTAGACTGGATAACTAGTCTATAAAACTAGGAGATAATCTCATACATTCCTAGAAACTATAAATGTATTTGTTTAGAATCGTATTTATACTTTTTTCAAAGATTATAGCAATGACATGCGTGTTTAATAAAGTTTTCTTTTGCTTTATGACGCACTGTTTATTGTTGTCTTTCTAACAGATTCTTGTGGTGAGCATGTTAGTTTGTTTAGATGAACATTTTTGATACATAATAAGTATCAGTGATGATATCAGAAAGTTGAATGGGTTTCGGAAGTTCCTCACCTCTACAATTAAGATATTTTATCTTTATTATGCAAATTTGTTTATGGTATTACCAATGATCTTGCTTCTTCTGCCGTAGATTGAAAAAGTCACATCAATAAATTTGCGCTAGAAAGCAGACCACGGACTTCAAGGTCATAACATATTTAAGCTAGCTATGATAATTTTCATTATTGTAAGCTGTAAAATTAATTTCCATCTTACGTTTCTCAGTAACTCGTTTGGTTATAACTAAAGGTCACGAATACTATTTGCTAAACATCTAGCATTTGATAAACATTTCCGATTGCATTGTGAAAGTTGTAATTAATCGCAAATATTACTTTAACATTTGATAATCAAATGTACACTTTAAATCCGTCATAAATTTTGTACAGTATTTTATACAGTAGTTAGTTATTAGTTTTGTACAGTATCCATAAACCAATAACCAACATAAAATAATCCATAAACCATATGTTTTTACAAGTAATGTACTCTTATAAGAGAATGTTGCTTACATGACGTGCTTCAAGCTACCAATCGGCTAATGTATATCCGCAAATGTTCGGTTTCCCAAAGGGCATTTCGCAGAAAGGTTAACAGGTCGAGATGCAAAAGTGCCCCGGATTTTCAGTGCATCCATGAATAATTTATCAGTGCGTCTAGCCAACAATGAGTTGCTAACGTGAGCTGAATCATGGATTTGTAACGGAGCACTAAATTTGCCTATACTTACTCTAATGCATATGTAGTACTGGTTACTGATTCTGTATTAACGGTAGGTCCATTCTCGTTATGCGATTCGAGTTATCGAAAGTTATATCAGTCAGATTTCGATATTTACATCAGATCGTTTAATCGTTTATGTCTTCAGCTTTCTTTGAATACTAGTTAAACTTGTTTCTATACGAAAAAACCTGGCCAATAGGTCTTGTTATTAAATATTTCATCATTCACATATTATTTGGGGTTATCAATATTGTTAGTTATCACATTTACCATCCTGTCTACCTCATTATCCATAGTATCCAAACATTCTACAATAGGTTCATTCCTAGTTTTACAATCATGTTTATTTCATCAATTTCTTTTCTCATCACGTTCTAAAATAATTACACCTTTTGCTACTGTTAATATAAAAATGCCAATGATGATCCTCTCAATCACGCCAGTAAAATTTTCTATTCCATCCATGTATTCAAATCACCACCGTGTACAGTTGTTTGACCTTCATGACTCTAAGAAAGAATATTGAGAAAGTCCCACTAATTAGTTTTGCAGGGCGCATCGCGTGCAAATAAGATTGTCTTCAAACAACGGTTTGACGTGCTGCCGGGAATCTGTATTTTAATGGAATTGTAAAGTAATGTTGTATGATTGCCGGGTAAGGTTGGAGTAGAAATTCTTGTGAGAGGTTAATGCTCAGCTGTGGATCTCATGTCACTGTAAGACTCCAATATTTTAGACTAGATAGTGCTTAAAATATTTTTAATATCACAATTTAGAAGAAATGCGTTTATTATAGAACGAAATAAGTATAGTTTTCTTTCAATATTCTTCCACGTAGCTGAGCTTGTTGCGAATAATTTAATGATACACAATTTGTAAACAGCGCTAACCTTCGTTTTCTAAGTGGTAATATACATCAACCACGCATATTCACTTGCAGATCCGCTTAAAAATCATTACCCCCTTTGCATTTGTCGGGTAAAAATATTGTGTGATAAATTAAACTAAATAACTTACAGTTAATTGGTATTTGCTACTGGTTTTTCTCTATGCTCCGTGAATAATTGTAAGTACACGATTTCCTGCTTAACTCATTATGAAACTAGACTTATACCGAATCATAGTAATACGAATTATGTTTTTTGATATCATTATATGACATAATTTTATATAACAATTTAAAGCGATTGTGTGATGTGAAGATACCTGGCTTCTTCTTGTTTTTGTAACAAAATATCGACGGGTCCTTTTCATTAAAATATTTTTAAAGATTTTATTGTCATAGAGCTGGAAGCTCAATGAGATTCTCTGCTTTTCTAACTAATTACTAAGAAAAACATATGAATCAATTTCACAAAGCAAGAGTAAGCAGATAATAAGTATACTGTATACGATACTAGATATATAGATTCTACTATATACAATAGGTATACTTTTTATCAGCCTACATAGATCAATATGCTTATTATTATTGTTAAAAGATAACATCATACTTTTTAGACGGCTTAGATAAATATAGTTTTTATTGTTGGTTCGAAAGAAGATCCAATTAGATCACGTGTTTTAAAATAATATTTGTGTGTAATGTGAAATTTAATTAAATTTAAAAGCGAACGGCAATTATATTTGAGTAGTACATCGGAGTATATAATTATGCCATCATAACGCCAGTTTCGTGGGTAATTTAATTAAATTTTATTTTTGTAACAATTAAGTGTTTGTTGAACGCGTTGAAGATGTTTTTTATTTATTTAATAAATTATTGGATGGGTATTATGTTTTTGTTTGGTGCAGAATTATAGAGCGTATGGTTCAGTAGGTCGAATCAATTTGCGTTGCTGCGTTTAATGTTTCTCACTTTTACAATATGATTAACCAATAGTTAGACAGTAATTAAAGTATAAATCTGAGCTATTTAGTTTCTTGTACACCCGTGCTAAAAACTACAAAGGTTTGAACCTTCTGGGATAAACCAGCTATTTTTAACACAGTCCTTCCATTTAGCAACCTATTTTAAGTATATACTGTTGTTATTTAAACTCTAAACTTTGCTCACTTTATGTGACGCCAACAAGGAGTTTTCACATAAAGTTGTAAAGTACTGTATTTCGAATTGCTAAGCAAAATTTTGAATTTGGAACTGTTATGAATGGTTATTATTGCATGGTATGGCAGTCAAAAAATGACATCATAAACTAAGGTAATATCAGAACTAAGATTTTTTTTGATATCATTAACCAGCTACTTAACAGCTACATTTCCCCTTAAACGTTCCCAATACTTGAGTAAAAACGCCTCAGGGCCCAATCTTCCCATGATTACGAAACAGATACACGGTTAAGCTATATTTCGACGTCTAACTTGTAATTTGAATCACATAACAGGGTCCACGCAGACATAAATACGGGAAATAGAATGATAATAATCAAATTACACGGTCGGGTGGATTTGTAAGTCCGTGGGTAATCTGGTCAGTGGGTCAAACGAATGAATTTAGGGTTATGGAGGGCTTGGTACGATGGGCAGATAATGATCAATGCTTTGTGGAACTAGCTCTATTTTGTGGTATTTTAGAAATTGATGCAGGTAAAGTTCAGTAATTTATTTTTTCTATGTTTATTCTGTTTTTAATAGTATCCTATAGCCCTTATGCATGGACAGTTTAAAAACCTATTTTCTTTTTTATTGCAATGAGTGGCGAGACGATTATGCCATTTGCGTGATAGTAAGCGATACAACCGCTCATGGACAGTATCAAAACCAAATAACATCTTGAATTACAAAGCAATGCTTGGTATTCCACAGGGCTCGCCATTCTAAGACAAGATATAAAGTCTCATACATGTCAAGTCATACAATGTCCTTCAAACCGAAACACAACAGTGCCTTTACATTGCTATTTAGTAGGAGAAATAGACATTGCGGTGGTACCCACCCAGATGGCCTCTCACATATTAGAGACCAGTAACTCTGAAATGTCTTGCCTTCTTCGGTCAAACCGAATTCAAAAGGCGATCGAAAGGAACAGAATATTGGATAGCTAAAATAAGTTTTATAACTGTCTATAACTGTTATATAAGGCCGTAGGTGTGTGAAAAATATATTCATAATTCTAATAGTTTTGATAACTGTTTTGAGTCATTAAGGTTTTTTTATTGGACGTATTCTATTTTTTTTTACTCTGGCCCGGCATAGTGGTCTGATGGTAAGCGCAAATGCCGCCCAGGCAGAGTATCCTTTGGCATCAGACGGCAGTCCCATGCCAATGGAAACAATATCTATTAAGGCAAGTAATTATTAAGGATCTTATGGGTTTCTGAAAAATATGTTTATAATTATAATAGTTTTAAAATCTGTTTTGTTTAATCAAGAAAGTTTATTATATTTTATGTTTAGTTTTTTTTTCTTTTTCCTTTAAAGTTACTTAATAAACATATTCAGAACGAATAAGTCTAGATCACCAGAACTACCTATAAACTTTCATAAGATTGTGAATGTATTTTAAGGCAAAAACGAATGTAGATTGGTCTGACGTTGGCACACTTGTTGAAACTCTTGACTTAATTTTCAACAATATTTTTATTAAATACTGTTTGTTACTAAAATATGTCTCATTTTTGTAGACTGATAATAAAATGTATTATTAGTCGTCTAATTACAAGTGGCATAGAATAAGGTTATAAATTCATATATTTTAGGATTCGATTCCCGTTGGTATATTAGGTCGGTTTTTTTCTACTTGTATTGTTTATTTTTCAACTCTAAATAAGTGTTAGACAAAGATATGCACAAGGAAAACAGGATTATTTTTACCAACACATAAGATAATATTTTATGTCAAATAAACTCGATTAACAAGATATTTAGCAAATTTAAGGCCTAGCCAAGATAATTTATTTAAAAATGCAGTCTTAATATTCATTCATTTGTAATTATAATTATGTTTTACTAATTAGATCCGTGAAATATACGAGTATAAGAAGACGTTATCTTTTTAGTAGGTATTCATAAAAATAATGCTAATTTTATTTTATATATTAAATTTAAATATTTCCTGTTCTCCGTTGATCTAATTTGTTTTAAAACCAATAAATAATATTCGACGCTACCAATAATCACTATTAAACTTTTAAATTCATATTTTATGCACACAATTAACTAAACTAAATGATTGGGGCACGCAATCCAAAAACAAAAAAGCACACAAGAAATCTCCTCAGTCACTCGTTCGAAATTCAAAAGCGAAAATACAAAAACGGTAATTACCCTCACGCAAAAAGCGATTAGCACGTCCGAATGTCGGATCGCGACAACAATTAATGACCTTGTAGAGTGTACCATAATGTCAGTTCGGACATGCGATTTTGCATCGTTTAACAGTAAAGTAATTATCTATCCAGTATTCAATTAAGTTGGTGAGAAAATGACATGTCTATCAGAGGCCGACGGTCGATCCGGACTATCATTATCGTGACGGGGAGTTTGTGAGACTGGATGGGCTATGAGCTAATAATTATGAGAGTTGTAATATAACTAGGTGGAAAAATGAGGGAAATGTTTGTAGTGGTGATTTTTGTAGCTATGTTCTTACTTAGTTGTGAATTAGTTTATTCTTTATCGTTATAATCATATAATTATCATCAGTTTTGCTACAGCAATATATATGTTATGGACCAAGTGATTAATGCGAGCAGTATTCATAATGCCCGGGCAGTATGAATATGGCCAAGCCATATCGGGCCAAGTGATTAATTACAATCTAAACTCGCCTATTTATCACATTGCTCGGCATTATGAACATGGCTACATGATGATCGGGCAATGTGATTAATAGGTAAATTTTTACGTGGTGCGCTGCCGCATTGTCGCGTCTGCGATAGACCCATAAAATAGATAGGTGGAATTGATCTGCTTATGTTTAGTTGTTTTTTAACGTCCGAAAAATTATCTTCAGAAGAAAATTAGTGTACCCACTTTATGGATCAGTTAGGTCGACTGTGCCCCAAAACCGACTCGGGACAACCCTACTTCACCTAGTCTTTTGGCTGCCGTCTCTAGAGTGTATATAAAAAGCCGGAGGCGCGGAGGGAGAGCAGCCCCCCCAGAAAGCTGAAGCTGCGGAGGTGAGCATGGGTGCCTATCTTTTGTTACGCAAGGGCGAAGGGGCTGAACTTCCCGTAGCGCCGGAGACGTTGCAGAAGCAAATTTGTATTGACAACAATTGTTTTGAAGTTAGGTTACTATAATTGATATTTCTCAGGAATGGTGCGTTACCTTTTCATAGGAGTAGTATCAAGGGAGGTGCGTGACCGTGCAATAGCCGCACGATGCCACTTCGGCTCATTGTTTTGATTTCGATTCGCTTTACATCACTGTGCCCAATAGGCACTGAGCATAATTCATAATGCCCGGGCAATGTGATAAATTTATTGTTTATAATCACATTGCCCGCACGTATTGGGCATTATTCATATTGCCCGGGCATTATGAATAATGCCAAATTAATCACTTGGCCCATAACATATATATATATATATATATATATACTTCTGATACAAATTCGTTTCTTGCTAATAAAATGTAATCGTAATATTTCAACTAAAATACAGTATAGTGTATCTTCATATCTCTCTACATTTGCGTTACATACACCTAGCAAAACTATTGAACTTGCTAGTAGATATGAGCGACTCTGGTACAAAAGTGATATAATATATGTATGTCGTTGAACTTGTCCTGCTAAGTATGAATTACTTAGTAATGAATTGTAAAAATTAAGTATGTAAGTGCGTGGTGGCCTGTTGGTAAACGGACCAGACGCGGCTGCCAACATGTTCACGGTGGTCGCGGGTTCAAATCCCAGGGCACACCTCTGACTTATCGGAGTCATGTGTGTGGTCAATCACCACGCACTAAAACGGTGAAGGAAAACATCGTGAGGAAACCTGCATACTATAGCGGTTTATAAGAATAGTTTATATTTCTATGGTATGTAAGTCCGCCAACCCGCACTAGGCCAGCGTGGTGGACCATATGGTCTAACCACTCTCAATCGTACTGTCGATTGTAGAGTAGGCCCGTGCCCTGCAGTGGGACGTATATGGGCTGATACAGAATTGTAAAAATAAACTCGGGATTTTAGACTGTAAAATTACTGGTAGAAAACGATTTACTGTATGACACTTATTTACTAGGCGTTACTAAACTTATTATTATTAACATTTTTTTTAATGTAATGGCACTTCATTTCGCTCTACATTTGTGACGCACGCACCTGGCAATGCCATTGAACTTGCCAGTCGATATGGGCGACCGTAGTCCAAAAATGGTATATAATATGTAAGTTGTTGGGCGGGCCTCGGGTCGAGAATTAGTTATTTACCGTAGTAATGAGTTGCGAAAATATATGCGGGATATTGTACTAATAAAACAACAATAGAAAATTATTTACCATATGACACTTATTACTAGGCGTAACTAAATCTATCTTAAAATAGAAAAAAAAGAATGGCACTTCATTTCGCTCTACATTTGTGACGCACGCACTTGGCAATGCCATTGAACTTGCCAGTCGATATGGGCGACCGTAGTCCAAAAATGATATATAATATGTAGGTTGCTGGGCGTGCCTCGAGTCGAGAATTAGTTATTTACCGTAGTAATGAGTTGCGAAAATATATGCGGGATATTGGTACTAATAAAACAACAATAGAAAATTATTTACTATATGACACTTATTTCCTAGGCGTAACTAAATCTATCTTAATATAAAAAAAGAATGGCACTTCATTTCGCTCTACATTTGTGACGCACGCACCTGGCAATGCCATTGAACTTGCCAGTCGATATGGGCGACCGTAGTCCAAAAATGATATATAATATGTAGGTTGCTGGGCGTGCCTCGAGTCGAGAATTACTTAATTACCGTATTAATGAGTTGTGATTGCGTTTACTGCCTAAATAAAGTCACCGTAGTTAGTATTATTAGTCAATGCATACCTTAATCAGGAGGAATTTTTATTGCTTGTGAATGTATTCTACTAATATAGTATAAATAAATCTTTTGTAAGTACTAACACAATTATATTTGGATCTTTGTTATCTGAATAAAGAAATTTATTATTATTAGTCTTATTAGCATAGAAATTGCTATTCTTTTTGTAAACATCAATATGTCATTGAATATATTGAGGTTATAAATTTTATTGTTTGGTTGATGCAATTGTAAATGCTGTTTTGTTACCAATTTCATAGTGAAATAAAAAGTGCGGATTAAACTATTATGATAATATAAATAATATGAAAGTGCCTTTGGAAATTGCTTTTTTACTCAGCAAAAAAACAAGTCTTATTTAAGTTCGTATGCGATTATCAGGGCTTATCTTTTTATAAGTAATATAAATTTATATAATTTTACGACCATTTCCAGTTCATTGAATGTATAATCATTGTTTACATCAAATAAAGAAAAAAATAAAATTTTATTTACGATTTTATGCAAATTAATTTTTATTTGCAATATTTGAAATTCTTATCTATTTATTATGTTAATGAGTAGCATTAAGCGACCATTCATATAATTAAGGAAGCCATTGACCTCATGTAGAACATCTTATATTTTTATTTCACACTTACAAATAGACCTACTAATATAACTGACTAGCGGCAGGTCCCGGCTTCACCCGGGTGCAGATACTTTTTAAATCTATAAAATATTTCTAGTACTATTTTTTTCTATTGCGATGTATGATGAGACGAGCATGCCATTCGCCTAATGGTAAGCTATACGACCGCCCATAAACAGTAGCAAAACCAAACAACACCTTGAATTACAAAGCAGTGCTTGGCTTTTCACTGCGCTTGCCATCCTGAGAAATAAGATGTTAAGTCTCAATATGTCCAGTTGTTGATTCAGCTACAAACTGTTAACTGTTTTTTTTTTATTTAAACTCTATGACACTGCTATCCATGATACTGCTTTTTCCATTCCGTCTTGTTAAATCCTGTTTTGTCCCATCTCATCCTGTACCATTATTCAAGGCATGCATTCCTGTACTCTCCAGTCCTGTGCCAATCCCTTGAATTTAATAGAGTACCTGGCAATGATGTATATTTGATTACTTTTCTCATCCCACAGAAGCACTACATTTGTCTGGACGGAAAGTCTGTGTAAAGTCAGCTGCCTTGATACTGAATTTCATTTAAGTCTATTCTATAGTTTTTGCGTGAAACAGTAACAAACATACATACATCCCTTTTACAAATTTCACGTCTATGATATTGGTAACGATTTTTATCATTTTTCTAGCGGTAATTGATTAATAAACACTCCAATATGTGACTGACATTATGACATTATTTTCCTGACCTTTTGGTAAGATACCAACTATTATGACGTGGCTATCAATAATTTTGAGACCATTTTTAGTAAATTATTTTTCAAAACCTAGACCTAAAACGAATATTTGTGGTTGAAACAGCCTTTTATCTCGGAGCGAGGGTCGAACTCGAGTTTTTTCGTTTCACAGCTATTTTCTTTAACCAACTGCGCTACGAAAGTAATCAATTTATTAATTGTTTAATAGTAGCGACCACCTGCATAAATTTGCAAAAAATGTTCGTATGCGGGCGACAAAATCATACCGTGAAAATCCTAAGGATGGGACCTATGCTATGTAGGCTATCCATTTCCTACATTAAATTAAAGAAAAAAACCGGCGGATATATTTCCGAAGCCATCAATTAACGGACTGGTAATTAAGTAAATTAAGATATTTGTCTATCTATGTTTTGCACGGATATATCATGGTTTTGTTCCCAGGCTAAGAACATTAGCGTTGGCCTCGATAAAAAATATTACTCATTAGTTTAACTTTTTCGTACTACTTCGATCGTATAATACGAATATTATGCATATGAAATATTGGGACACATTAGTGGAGAAATAACCACATTAAACTAGTAGAGTTATAAGTCAAAGTAAATACTTAATTAGGTACCTATCACAGTTAAATAAACAATACAAAATAAGTAAACAAATTTTGGGCCCAAGTGTAAAATAGAGAATAAATAATGGATTTACCCTTTGGTATTCTATCCAATAAAGCTTGCTTCTTCTTATATCGTTTGATATTTTTTTGGTATACGAATATTCTTTGGTATATGGTTTCAGTTAATATAATGTCTCCATCCGCTCTACCTTACTTTCTTCTATTTGGCGTTATATCGATCGGTGCCAGGGTCCACCTTCCCGTTGAGTTTTTTATACTTTGCCCCGGTTTTCGGGATCCTTAATACTAAAGTCATTAACCCTTATATTTTCCTTGATGACATCTAGCCAGCGCTTCTTTGGTCTACCCTTCAGTCGAGGTCTCAGTCTCAGACACACATTGCCGAAGTAGGACATGACCATACCATCACCGTTACTGTAAAAATATTAACAGTCATGCTTATTCTGCCGTATTATATACTACTTATAAAATTTGTGATGGCTTAATCCTTCCTTCGTCCACTCCCCTTACTCGATTCTCAAAGACCAACAAAGCACCTGTAATTCCCAGGCACTTAATAAACAGCGGCGATCACGTATTACCAAATACTTATTCATTTGCTGGTCCCTAAAAAAGTGACTGACGACACACTTAAATCATTCCAGAGCATTTTTTGCAGTAATAATAGCATGTAGATACAATTAGATGATGTCACTCAACGCTTTTAGTATAGGCAGGTGGACGTAGTTGAAGCGACAACTTTGAGACGTTTTAGATCTCTACAAGATGTGTATATTTCGCAATACTTCATACTGGGTATTTCAAAATTCTACCGGAAACGAAGCCGGGTGGTTTTGAAGTGACTTCAGACATTTTGCAACTGAAAATTTTGCAAGAAAAAGCTTCGAATTATATTATTATTGTGCTATTCGGGTGGTAAATACATAGTTATTTTTCTAATATAATAGTGTACACCCTTTTATTTTCAAAGACGCTATGGTACCCAAGGGTATAAATTATTAGGCTTCGTGTTCGATAGCAGTCTTGATATACCCTGTGTACTATATTGGCCATTTATATTACCTATTTGGCTACACTCAGAACAGAAAAAAACTCAGCCTGTTATTTATTACGCAATCAGCTTGTAATCCTAAGTGCTTTTTATATCAATTTATTGTCATCCATACATAGGAATATATGTTCAGCAAGTAATGATTTATGGGTAATAATAAGAATAAAATATTTACAAGTAAATAATTATTAAATAATTAAAAACACGTGGGAATTGCAGGTAATGAAATCTATAGTTGTCGGTCAACGCAGACGAAGAAAGTTGCGAACAATTTTTGAGTAGTAAACTTGTTGCTACGGCCCAACAGCGGTCATATTTTATGTAACACGTTCAAAATGCTGTTGCTATGTTATAAAAGTTGTTAACTTCTCTTAATTGAGTGCCAATGCTAGCGATATCTGTGATTTTTATGAACGATTTAATTTTATGAATAAGGACAATTATCAGCATTATAAAGATACATTTTACTAAAAAATAACGAGAATTTTACTGATTACTTGGTAAGAAGCGTTTTAGGACTACAACTCTATGGAATGATTCAAGTTAAAATGCAGCTTGGCGGTACAAATTTTAAGGCCTTTCTTTATATAAATTACAAGTTGTGAAGTTAGTCGTATGTCGAAACTTGGTAATTTCAGCACTCATTGCGTCAGAAACATCATGTTTTGAAAATTCTGACATAGGATTGGCTACTGGCCTAGCAAGATCTCTCTGGCTATAAACTTCCACTTAAATAGTGTGGGCGTGGAAGAGTGAAAAGCCACATAACTGATAAATATAAATTTATGGTCCATTAGCTCTAGAAAATTGAATAGTATGTTTTCTCAAATTATTTTTACACAATATATTGAAAGAAAAAGTACGATAAACGCTACATAAAATTAGGATATTCACCCAAAAAGGAAAGTTAAAGCTAATTATTAATATTTAACAGAAATATTTAACAGTAATATACTTGAGCGTAAACCGTTTGCATCCGGAAGAAATCACATACCACGAATACCTTTTCAAGCTCGTAAATAAATCTTTCACGTGACTCACGAGAATAATCGCTTTCTTTATCATCTGCCGGCTTATTAAGGTTTCGAAAAAATTTTTGCTCGTTTTAAGCAAATTATTTACGCGTGGGAAACATTATTGGGAATTTTCGTTTTTCCAAATTATTGTCATTATTTCCTGACATCTGTGATTGTGGTGTAATTGTTCGTAATATTTGTTTTCTTTCTTTACTTTAATAACATATTTTTGTGGGTGAACATTATTTACAAAACAATAATTTTGTGTATAAGGCATGTAAAAAAACGGCCTGGCCGATGAAAATTACTTGAAATGAGGAGTTATTTTTTATAGCAATGACGAGCATGCTATTCGCCTGATAAGCGATACGACCGCTCGGGGTCAGTAGTAACACCAACAACACCGTAAATTACAAAGCAATGCTTGGCATTTCACTACGCTCGCCATCCTCAGACATGAGATATTAAATGCTTTTCCTACCGGAACATAATTGAAACAGAACGGAATTGCGGTGGTACATACTCAAGCGGCCTTTAACATGTGAGAGACCAGTGAATGTTAGAGTACATGCAACTCTTAATGTTGAAGTATGCAAAGGGAGAATAAGATTAGGATTTTTATGGCTAGTCTATAGAGTTCGTCAGTATACGTAAGCTTGAAGGTTTAATTTTAACGTGGGTTAACTGTAATACATAGTTATTGCTATAATCGCAGTATATCTAGGCTAGAGCCTGGACTGAACTGAACTAACTTTATTAGAATAAAGTCAGTTCAAATTCTTATAAACTTCTGATTAATTTCTTGGGTTATATGTATTATTGTATTATTTAACAAGTAAATGTACAGCTCTGTCACCTAAACAATATTTTATATTAAATACACAATTTACGTATTTTATATATTGTAGCTGTAGTTTAGTTCTTGCTATTCTAAGAGTGTATTCGTCTTAACGTTTATAATCTGATATATTATGTATATTTTTAAATAAAAAAAAAAATTCTCTATCCCCTATTTTGTACATCACGGGTAAATTATCACCTTTACATGCAAATATCAATAAAATATTAATTTTACGCCAATTTTTGTTAATGTTTGTACATTATAAGGAAAAAAACGGTGCTAATCAAAGCCGCGCCTACTTTCACCGTTTCATTCATACATACTATTAGCATATGAGCAGCGTGCGTCATTTGAATGTGGACTGGGAGGGCCGCGACGAATTCCAACATAGTTTTACACATACCTCAATTTTACTTCGACTTTTTTGTTTTAAGCCAGGTGTGTCGTACGAGTGAATACTCCGTTTTGATTGTGTATATAATAATATGTATTCTGTTTTAATTACACATTATTAATTTATTGCAAACTTGTTAGTAGTAGTAAAAATAGTTATTTCTTTAAGCAACATAACTCTGGATAAATGACAGTTCTAAAATTATAAACCTAATTATAAATTATTAATTGTAAATATTTTGTTTATCTATTCCATATAAGAGCATGTTTTTCTTTAAATTCAATACTGCCCTCTCTTCTTATCTTTTCCTTATATCCATACAAAGGTTGTCTGTAAGAAATCGCGATTATACCGCCAACTGTACTCTTTAATTTTGATTTTTGTTCTTTTTGTGTTCAGTAAAGAATAAAAAATAATAATCACAAAATGATTTATAGCTATAGTCTATTTATTTGAAATCTCTTTATATCTCTCTCTTGCTGTTCGGTCTTTTATGTCTGAGGATCATGGTCGACATCAGGGTTGCATCTAGAGAGGATGATCTGCCTGTACCGGTGTCTGTCCAGCGAATTTCTCACAGATGAGTAGAACTTTGTAGACGAAGAGAAGGCTTTTTAGAATTACATCTGCATACATAATTAATCACTCATTTTGACGTTGGAGGAAAATATCGTGAGAAAACCTGAGTGTTCCGAGAATTTCAAAGATATGTGAAGCTGGAATTTTAACCCAGCGTTGCAATAGGCTCAGGGCAATATTATATTTCGGAATGCAAATATGTTTAGAGAACTATGCGTGCCACTATTGGTACTTCTTCGAAGTTACTAAGCTAAAATGGAATTATACATAAGGAATAATGATTTTTTAAAGAATGAATGGTGAGACGAGCCTTCCTTTTGCTTTATGGTAAGCGATACGACCGCTTATAAACAAAAGCAAAACCAAGCAACACCAAGAATTACAAAGCAATTCTCGACAATTAAATGTTATTAAAAATTAAAAAAGTATACTGCATTTTTAAAATGATATACATTATTATAATTCAGTCACTTTTTTTGCCACCTGTTCCACAAGGCTGTCTTCTAATAAATGCACCTGACTCATATACATAGACTTAATCGATATTAAAAAACAAGTCTTGTGTCATCTGCATCAGCTCATATTCGTCCCAATGCAGGGCACGGACTTCCTCCAGTCAAGAGAACAAAAACAATAGAGAGAGTAGAATTGAGAGTGGTTAGGTCATATAGTCCACCACGCTGGACAAGTGCGGGTTGGCCGACTATGTTGTGTCAAGGGTTATCAGAAACTACGAGAGACTTTTCGATCTCACAAACCCCACCACGAAATAGACAGGTTTCTTTAAAATTGGTCCTAAATTGCGCAAATATAAAATCTGCCAGGGAAGGAAGGAGGCATTTGCCCAGCTGTGGGACATTAATGGCTGAAAATAAATAAATACACCCAACAGTCACATACATAGTCCTGAGCCCACACTCAGATCAAGTCTTGTATCGTGGGTATTATAAACCGCGAGGGGCTTTTCGGTCTCACAAATATCTAGTCTCGAGACCAATATTTGTGGAGTGCACAAATATTGGTCTCGCAACGGGGATTCATTGTGGCCGCTTGTTTCGTAGTTGGCACTAACAAAATAAAAAAATAAAAAAATAAATGCATAAAAAGCATATTTAGTTTGAATTGACTCTTCAGATTCTATTTTCTGCTGTCGCTGCTGGTTTCGTAAGAGATATTGCCTGAGTAATAAACTAGTCAGCAGAAATCCTGAGGTCAAATTGTGTTCATTTACTCGCAGAATGAAATAATGTGAATGGGCTGTATAAATTCTGCTTTTCAGTTTTATCTGAATAAATTGAAGCTGAATGGCGTTGCCTTAATAATTTTAAGAGGATAACAAAATGTTATCTGCTAAAAGAAGATGATACTTATATAATATTAGGATTGACACATTAATAACTTTGATTTAAAAATTGTATTATAGAGCAAAAAAAATCCAAATCGGTTCATGCATCATGTAGTAATCGGTGTACATAATTAAAATTGTCAAAACAAAAGACTCAGACGAATTGAGAACCCCTTTTTTTAAGTTGGTTAATAAAATAGCCAAATGATGGATAGATTATATTATGTATGTCAAAAATAATGTTTAAAAGGTTTTTATGTTGCGTGTCCATGCAATACCTAAATCAAGATGAAATCAGATGCTTCCTGAAAATGGACATATACGACTATAGCTAATATTCTGGAAAAAATCCTATTACATATTTTAAAATTTAAATAAGTGTACAATTATACCCCGCTGCTCAACACAAACATCATCACCTATATTATCAATAAAATCGCACGAAATTGCACCAATCCGCAGCTTTCTCAAATTTTAAATTACACATTGCCAACGTCTCGCCATTAGTCAGTATTCTCACTATTTTCACATGGGTGAAACTTGGAAGCGGAGCGCAGAGCAATGGTAATAACTGTCGATACAGGGGTGATTACTGTATGTGCTTTACAAGTGCGTCATTATA
The DNA here is from genome assembly GCA_030180105.1 of Hyles lineata. NCBI lineage: Eukaryota > Metazoa > Arthropoda > Insecta > Lepidoptera > Sphingidae > Hyles > Hyles lineata. The sequence goes on from JARJEE010000031.1 coordinate 548,601, forward strand.
GTAATAGACGGCACGCTTCCATCACCGCGTTCAGTGGTGCTTGTGTTAGTGGAACGGAAAAAAAGAGTTTTTCCTTTTTTTGTTACCAGTATATTTTTATCATTATGTGGGGTTTATACAATGTGTTTTGTATGTTTGGGGAAAAAAATGATTATTGATTTAACTATAATCTATATATGAAGTCATAAATTCGTGGAAAATATATTTTCCAAAAAATAGTAGTATAACTTTCTGTATCGGAAATTGTACATAATATCACATACCACATCTTAATGCTGTATCACTAGATTTTTTTATGTAATAGGACTGTTAAACGAGCAAACAGGTTACCTGATGTAAGTGATCACTGCCACCCATGACGCTTTGATCATAGATGTGTTGCAGGCTCATTAAATTCAGAGGGGAGCGAAACGGGAAAAATATGGATTAGCACTGTATTCTGTATCAGCCCATATGCGTCCCACTGCAGAGCACGGGCCTACTCTACAATCGACAGTACGATTGAGAGTAATTAGGCCATATAGTCCACTACGCTGGCCTTACGCAGGTTGTCATAATACTGGAATAAAAAAATTTTGGGTACTTATTTGTAATTTGGCATAAAAAATAATAAGATTTTTTTCATTTGAAATTCGTTTGATTTGTTCCACATATACAAAATGCTCTATTGGCTTGGCACTTGTTAATAGGCTTCACATACCTTAGAAGTTCTTATATATTTTGCTAAGGTATGCAGCTTTCCCTGTGTTGTTTTCCTTTATCTCTATAGTCGAAGATAATATCAAAAGGCCAGATGAATGCCCATCGAACCAGCGATCTTTGGCTTGGAAGTGGATTCTAGTTCTAAAGAAACGGTCTATTCAATCAGAATGCGCGGTAGCCTAGTTAACCATTTCCTCTGGTTACTTCTAGACTCGATTTTTATGTTTCTGATGATGTGTATAAAAGGTCAAAAAGGAGAAAAATAAACTAATGGAGCGTTTAATTAATTGGAGCTAACCAAGCAGTATTTAAGAGCGTGGTGGCCTGTTAGTAATGGACCAGGTGCGGCTACTAACATGTTCACAGTGAATCCCAGGGCACACCTCTGACTTCCAAGTGTATTGATAGTCAATCACCACGCACTATAACGGTGAAAGAAAACATGTTGAGGAAACCTGCAAGCCAAAGCGATTTGTGAAAATTTATATGGCATGTAAAGTCAACTCGTACTAGGCCAATGTGGTGGACTATACGGCCTAGCTCCCCTCAACCATACTGTCGATTTTGAAGGAGGCCCGAGCCTTGCATTGGGTCGTATATGGGCTGATACAACAACCAAATTTAAAACATGATCATTACTGCTTGAAATCACGAACATAGTTCATCCAACAAATGCAATTTCTTAACAGCCTGGTTTCGCGTTAAGATATGAACGCAATTAAGGTGTACCAGGTATAATTTCATTATCAGCCAATACGTTATTACCGGAGTCGAACGAGTTGGCCGGGCGCCGTGGTGATTATCACATTAAACCTGCATACGTGCTCATAATTTTAACTTAATTTTAACTTTTGATGTACTGGTTTCATCGAGACTTTAGTGTTATACATGCTTATGGATTTTCCTGTAGGTAGGAGAGAGATTAGTGATAAGTTAAGAGTTGATTGTTGATGGTGGTTTTGTCAGAAATTGGATAGATTATCAGCAAAACTGTCTGTAAAAAGCCTGTTAGTGTAGTAAATAACGTAAAGATGTTAAAGATCTTAAATTCAATTCGCAACTCGACGGAGTATTTAAATTTAAAAATCATTTGAGCGTGTTGTTTTTTGGAATTTAGCACAGAAATATTTACTTAATTCCTTCAATATTATCAGGAAGGGCTAAGGGCCAGGTATACTCGTATTAAATGAAAGAAAAGACCTAAATACGATGTTATGGAAAGTAGATCGTACAAATTACTTTGGTTTAAACACATGTTAATTGGAATAAAACAAGCACTTCACATGGCTTTTAACTAAACATAAATTTGTAGAAAATGGAAACTTATTTAGTAAGTTAAGTAAGTACTTTCACTGATGATTAAAAAGTTTCTGCGAATATTATTACTTAAAAAATAATACTCCATTAACCAAAATATTAGAAACTGCAGTCATATTTAGTGAAAATGAGATGAAAGTAATATTTTTATTGAATAACTTTGAAAATAAAATGTGAATTTTTTAGCATCTAAATGTATAATCAATGAATTTAGAAATTGTATGATTCAATTCAATGCATACAATGGAATTAATAAATACGTAAGTAATAGATTTATATATAGGTATAATAATTTCTTAAATTCTTTCACTTTCATTTCACATTGCTCTGACACAGATATACTCGCAATTGTCTAGACAATTTGATTCTCGCATTAGTTTCAGGCCTATTAAGAATATTATACAGGGTATATCAAGACTGCTACCGAAAACGAAGCCGGGTGGTAGTTAAAGCGACTTCAGACACAATACAACTAAAAAAGTTGCAAAAAAAAGCGACAATTTTTTTTTTGTTATTTTTTTCCTATGACCATATTTGGGTGGTAAATACATTTTTTTTCTAAAATAACAGTGTATATCCTTTTATTTATAAATAATCTAAGATATAAAAGTGTTTAAATTATTATTTTAGCAAAAACTATGGATTTACTAGCCAAAAATGACGATATTTAAAAAATCATAAAAAATCATTGTCGCGTTTTTTTACGAAATTTTTAGTTGCATTGTGTTTGTAGTCACTAAAACTACCACCCGGCTTCGTTTTCGGTAGCAGTCTTGAGATACCCGGTATTACTTTTAATCAATTTGCTTTTTCAAGCTAAATAAATTAAAAAGGTAAATTATCTCTTTATTATATCAGATTTTTTAAACCAAAACCTTAAACGTTTGTTTCCCTTGTCTCAATATAATTTTAAGCTTTACTCATGTTTTGACAAGTAATTTGCTACACATTCGAGGTTAAAATTTAAATTACATCGCTGTCAAAAGTGAGACGCTGTTTGTCTCAGTCACTCTCGTTTATTGTGTATGTATCTGTTTCACCTGTGAATTGGTTGTCGCGTGGGAACTGATCGCGCCCGCCTTATTCCTGGAACGTGCGCCCGCGTTTTATCAAATCGCTTTCTTCACATAGATTAAGTTTCAAAACAGATGGGCCAGGTGAATGAATTAGCATTTTTATTTTTCATACGCGAATCGATATTAGATGAGAATGAGCAAAGTTCATAATATGTATGTTGTCTTAGAAAATAACAGAAAAGATAAAAAAGGTAAGGAATGCAAAAGACAACAGAAAAGTTGATGATCCTGGCTGTTGTCCTGGCTGCCTTTCTTTACCTGCCTTTTTTCTGTTAGTACCATTCTGCTCGGGCCTATTATATTGTCAATTTATCTTGTAATGTAGAAAGTTTGTACAACACATTGTTTAAGTTTACTAAATAGGCTTCTCTATGTAAAGAAAGAAAGAAATAAAATCGATGCGTTAGTCTATATAATATAGTTCCTTAATTTGAAACATAGGTTATTTGTTTTTATATATATGTTCACAATACCATCAATAATGTAATAAAAAACAGGATAACTTAAATCTGAAAAAAGTTGATCCATCTACGTATATAGAGGGTATATAAAGACTGCTACTGAAAATGAAGCCGGGTGGTAGTTTTAGTGACTACAAACACAATGTAACTAAAAATTTCGCAAAGCAACGCGACAATTTTTTTTATGATTTTTTAAATATATTCATTTTGGGTGGTAAATCGATAATGTTTTCGAAAATAATTATTTAAACTCTTTTATACCTTAAATTCTTTGTAAATAAAAGGGTATACAGTATTATTTTTGGAAGTAATGTATTTACCACATTTTACACCGTATTTTTTTGCAACATTTTCTGTTGCATTGTGTCTGAAGTCGGTTAAACTACCACTTGGCTTCAATTTCGGTAAAAGTCTTGGTATACCCTGTATTTATTCTTTGAAAAATTCGAAATATGCATTTCGCCGCCAATCATCCAATTTTGGCGTAACCGTACCATTAAAAATTATTCTTTGCCCATTTATTATGTTTACACTGCACTCGTTCGGGGAAACCATGTCTGCGTCTCGTTGGGAACCGTACGCAAGTTCATCTTTGCAATTTTGCAAACAATTGCTAATCGAATTTCGACCTTATTGGTTGGACATATGAATCAATTGTAATCAATATATGTGTAAAGTAAAATTTGTAATTATGGAAACAATAATTATGCGCTTTTTGCACAAAGCTGGTTAATTGATGTTGATGGAAAATGTTTTGTTGTGTCGTTATCTGGAGCGTTTTGTATTGTGTTGCAAATTGTGGTCTCTATTGTAATGAACTAAATGTATTTTCACAGAGCGCTCGTGATATTAATGTTAATTGAATTAGTAATTCAGATTTTAATCTTTGCTTTGTTTTTGTTTATTTGAACTTGGACTTAATTTTCTTGTCGGTTTGCAAATCTTATTTGTTTTAAATAAATTTACAATTTATCCGCTTAATGTGGGATAAAATATTGAGCCTGTATTTATTAGGTAAGTTATTTCACGGGCTAAAACGTGCATAATATCTACTGAGCTATGAGTATATTTGATTTAATGGCACACTCATATTTTTTTTCATCTTTATAACTGAATATATGGCTCTATATTAACCAACTTTTTTTGCATAAGTTCCGTTCCCAAAAATTTTTTCGCTACACGTGTAGATATTCTTATCTTATTATTACGATAATCTACACTAATTATGAGTTCCATTTGGGTCGTTGGCACACTTCATAATTTGTTTCATATTCATATTTTTAATAAATTATCTTATTATATAGCTTTATATTCATTCAGCTTCGCTGACTTCCGTCTCTATGTGATTTTTATCTACACATGTTACAGAAATATTAAGCTTGTAATTGTAATAAGACTTTTCAAAATAGAAACAATATTTCTGCAAAACATCATGATATTTTTGAAACTGACAAACACACGTAAGAAATCTTTCCAACCAAGCACCACAAGACATTCTAACAATAAGCAATAAACCTTAAACTTTTTATACCATTATTGAATAAACAGTCACGGCGTATAATAAACAATCACTGAACAGGCTAACACTGAAACAATAACATCATGCCAATGTATTGTGATGTCGTAAAACCTTGCCGCACAATACGTTTATGGTTGTTCGAATGATGTGATAATTCGCGACAACTGTGAATGAAATGAGAATAGCACTACTCTGTTTAGTTATATTGCTATGTTATTGAAGAGCTTGTGGGTAGGATATTATTGTGATCTTTTAAGTATTGTAAATTTGCATCTAGGTTTGGGTAGGAGAACTATGGCATATGCAATCTAGACGTCAAATGTATATGATCTATATATCATAAATTACACAGGGGTGTATTGTACGCGTAATTTTTTAATGGACAAATAGCGAATGTTTGTTTTTAAGTTTTCTGGAAGAAATCGCCGACACAGATAAGACCGCCGTTTGTTACACGTATTTAAGCGCTTAGCGTTATTATTTCTTTTAATTTATACAATAAATTATTTAAGTATAAATAAATAAGCAAAGAAGTTTGAATGATTTGACATGTAAAATAAGATACCTCTTAATGGGCTTCGATCAAGTTTGGCACACAGATAGACAAAACTTTTACTGTATTAATATTAACGTTTTATCCTAGGAATTAGTACTTCCTTTTGTTTAAAGCTATTTTTTCTCCTTTCTTATTTACCTCAGCACTTAAATCATCCAATCCAAGTGCTAAGCCAGTAAAATAAGCTAGTGCCATTAATAAAATACATTTAACATATACATATTATTGTACTAACGCACTAGGCCGTAGTAGTGGTCTATACTCTATACGGTCTAACACCAATCGTACTCTCGATTGTATAAGAGACCCGTGTACTGCAGTGGGACGTATAAAGGCATACTAATACTGATGTTTTTGTCGACAGAGCTCCGTGAGCGCGGGCGAGCTATGGCCGATGGAGAGGCCAGACGGCATGCCGGTCATCCAGTCATTGGAGGTGATGTGCGGGAAGGACCACATGGACGTGCATCTCACCTTCTCCCATCCCTTCGAGGGCATCGTCTCTTCTAAAGGTTAGTATGATAGATTTGAGCTTATCTGTTTGTTTCTTTTCAGCCACACAAAGTTCATTGCTGATCTGTCTCTCTTACGCTAAAGCAACTATTGAACATAGGCCTTTTAATGTTATGGGATGCTGCAATACAATGGGTGACATTATATGTATACAAAAATACAATTTGCCACATCATTGGTAATGAAATGATAAAATGATTTATTTAGAAACTTTATATTGTTTGGTTGATTAATATCGTCTCTTTGTTTTGTTATTAAATTGTTTGTATTTGATATATTTTCCGTGTTAGCTTTCATCCTTTACACATTAGACTTACTTCTGATTAGTCTGATATTACTTTTCTTAAGTCAATCCTATGGTTGTATATAAGCTATAAGATTGCTAGGTGTACTTTTTATGTTTGAGATTTTCGTTTTATTTGTATTTTTTCGTGTGCTATAAAGTTTATAAATAATTTGGTTAATCAATCAATACAACATGGCAACCAATGGAGGTCATGTTCAGTAATAGACATTAACTAATATAAAACGTATACCAAAACACCCTTCCAACTGACAGTAACGTACCACTACGTACAGTATTCAGAGCGGTTCTAATTGTGCCGTCTAATTGCCGAGGTTTCACTAACAATTATGACGGTAACACGCTGAATTATTAATAATGCGCACGCCCCAGATCCGGCCTTTACTTACGGTTCTTTCACGTTCATGAAATGAGGGAAATGATAATACTACTTGTTAAGTGAGCTACTGATTCAACAATACTGAATAATGTATTGGCTGGTGGCCGGAAGGTTCTGAAGAGACATAGGAGGTGGAAGACTAACAACTTATTCGTAGAAAGTTTATAATCCTTTTTAGTTATCAAATGGTTTGGCCTTTTCGCAAGACTTTTGCATTCAGTTTGAGCGAAGAAGACAAACTATTCGGTAGTTTAAATAGTTTATAATTGTTAATGAATTATAAATGAGCCGTAATTATATATTAATAACACCGTACATTTTGTAGAGATTACTTTTCCCTATGTCTTAAAGAAAAAGCAAGAAGTCTTTTCAGAAACAGGAGTGTTTTGGCTCATAATTAGCGATGAAATTGATCTTGGAATTAAAGGATGGATACAAATATTTGGGTGTTTGTGAAGGTACAATAATTAGCATTTTTATATCGTACCAATTGTAGAATAATAACTTTAGTGTATTCTATTATTTTATCTCGCATAAAAATCTTCACTTCTAAAAAATTGTTTTTATAAAAATAAAAATACTAATAAATAAAAATGCAAAGGCTCCATAATTACACTAACCCTTTTAATCCTATTAATAAAAAACAAACGCCAATAAAATAAAAACAGCCTCATTCCCAATTGTTTTACTGTTGACTTGTAATAATTTATTGAAACTCCTAAGGCGTTAATTGCTAATTAGCGGTGAAGGGTTTACAACTCGAGAAGTTCATTTCTAAGTACTAATTAGTATGGTGTATAATGATTTTCTTCGCGTGCGTTAAATTACTAATTATTTTTGTTGTTAGGAAGATTAATGCTGCCCTTTATAATTAAAAGTTCACGTTTGAGGCATAGGTAATTAGAGATCGGAAACATTTTGAAGGAACCTTTTTAATAACTAATAAATAACTTTAAATATTCGACTGCCTCGGTGGTGCAAGTGTACTGCGTTATGATTGCAAAGCTGAGGTCACGAATTCAGATACTGAGGCAGGCAAAGCGGTATTGGATTTTTGTCATTATCAGCCTAGAACAGGAATTTGTGTCCGATATGGCGATAGGCTCGCCCCCTGTCTCATCGTGAGACGGGAGTCGGGGACAGACAAGGCGAATCGTGGGTGTCTAGGTACCTCTATCTACCCTATCTGGGAAAAATAATTTTATGTATATATGTAATTAGAGATCAGAAGCATTTTGAACCGATTTTGGTGAAATATATATCGGATTTCCGAGGTGACAGTTGCGTTCGTCCGCATCCATGGGTACGAGAAGCGGGTGTTGCGGCAAATTACACACAATTCACAATTTACAGAATTTACTTGATTGCTAAAACCAATCTACGCAATTTCAAATCACAAGAGGAATGTAAAATTACAAAATTCCGATCAGCGTAAGATAAAAATGAATTAATCTTCAATTTTGACAAGTCAAAGACACGCGCCGTCATATATAAATATATAAATAACTATACATATTTATTGAGGCTTTTTACGCGAAAGTTACAATATTTCATGGTTGTTGCAGGTATAAGTAGAAATGGAATATCGAGGTAATACAGACGATCAAATAAAACGAATAACGATAAAACCTATTGGAGAATCCAGTGTTATACAACAATTAATCCATTACTTTAAGTTTTAGTAATATTTGTACTATTTAGCTTTAGTTCTTTATTTTTTACACTGCCTCTTCTCTCTCTGTCTTTTAAATCCACCTGCTATAATGCGATAAGACCGCCATTTTCGATATTATTGTTTCTGTACAGTGGTTTAGTTCAAGTCTGTACACTAGAGATTGAAATAAATTAATAATTACCTACGAACTATCTACGTACATTGTGTACAAAACTAATAGCAAAGTAGTTGTGGTTGGGCGTCGAATTCTCACAAAAATATATCTGCCAGCTTAACTTCATAATATTTTTACGTCTAATATAATACGATTAACATATTTATGCTACGAATTTGCATATTATATTTCACGCCATTATAACCTTATTATTACAAATTCTTTGATAGCTGAATGGAAAGACCGTTAATATAAAACCGTTGAACGTTTTCGATAACCACGAAAACCGTTGTTAAAATTATTACTAATTTCAATACTTGTAAAATTTCAAGTCTTCTCGATGGGATAGTGCTAGAATACAAAAATATAAAAACAAAAACAAATAGCATATTAATAATGAATAAATATATTATGACTTGAGGATCTGTGAGTTTCTAGTTTTGATTTGTAAGCAATATCGAACTAGGTGAGAATTTTTTGACCCTTGGGCTTGAAAGACACACATATCAATTTCTTAGATCTGGATTTTTTCCTAGCATAGTGATATGTGAAAATTGCAAACTGTGGGTAGGATTACGTAAGAGGTAACTGTGGTCACGCTGTAGGTTCTATATGTATGGCTATACGGCCTAACCTCTCTCAATCGTACTCTTGATTGTAAAGGAGGCCCATGCCCTGCAATGGGACGTATATAGGCTGATGCAGATACAGATATGTATGTCAATACACATAGCATAATATTAATAAAACTGTCTACGGCTTCACTCGAGTGTGGCCAACATCCATACGACACAGAAAATACGAAAACCATAAACAATTTTGAAGGATGTTTCGAACGCTCTCTACGAACATAATTAGTTCCAGTACAGTGGGAACCACGATGCTTTATAGATAGTGACGTGTTATGCTGGCCGCCCACTAGGAGCGAAGTGTAACTGTAAAGTGTTGTAATTGTAATATATTAATGATTTAATAAACGGGGCCAATATTTTGGGTTTACATATTTTAATGGTTTGATGATTTCTTAGTGGATTCACAGCATATACTACTAACTTTACTAACAGTTTCAGTTTTAAGACCTATTTTGAGTTTTGGTACTTAGGGCCTGTTTTTTTTTATTCTTAACGCCGTTTCATAAATTAGGAGAACGTGTTTTTCATTTTAGAACTAAGTATTTATTTTTGTTTCGTTCTTTTTTACAAAATATTATTATATTTAAGTGCGTGGTGGCCTGTTGGTAAACGGACCAGACGCGGCTGCCAACATGTTCACGGTGGTCGCGGGTTCAAATCCCAGGGCACACCTCTGACTTTTCGGAGTCATGTGTGTATTGATAGTCAATCACCACGCACTAAAACGGTGAAGGAAAACATCGTGAGGAAACCTGCATACCATAGCAGTTTATATAAATTTCTATGGTATGTAAGTCCGCCAACCCGCACTAGGCCAGCGTGGTGGACTATATAGCCTAACCACTCTCAATCGTACTGTCGATTGTAGAGTAGGCCCGTGCCCTGCAGTGGGACGTATATGGGCTGATACAGATTATTATATTTTGCAAATCACAAACTTTATAAGGATATTATGAATGTAGATGTGTATGGTCGTCCCACGCAAGACCTTACCATGGTTCTAACACCTCCCATGACCCTAAGGCTGTAATGTTATGGATATTAACGTACCAACGTGTTACAGGCCAACACGGCGACCCGCGGTGCGTGTACGTGCCGCCATCTACCGGCCAGACTTACTTCTCGTTCAGGATTGCGTACGCCAAATGCGGCACTAAACCAGGTGAGTTTATATTTAATGAGTAAAGAGGATGAATGCGTGGAGTGCTGGCTGGAAGATTTGAAATTGGAAGAGCAAATAAATAAATAAATAACACCCAACAGTCACATACATAGTCCTGACCCCACACTAAGATCGAGTCTTGTGTCGTGGGTATCAGGAGCTACGAGAGACTTTTCGGTCTCACAAACACCCAGACCCGAAAGAAATATTTGTGGGCCGCACAAACATTTCTCTCGGTGCGGGGATCGAACCCGCGGCCTCTCGTTTCACAGGCGGCGTCTAACCAACTGCGCCACGGAGGCTGTCAATGAAATGGAATGGAACAATTCAAAAAAACAGAAACAAACTACTCATTTGCTACTGAATTGTCATCATAAAACTACTTTTAAAAAGAATTTGCTGTATATTCATATTTTTTTTATTATATTAATCTTGATTTCTTGTGGCATTCACAGAAAAAATAGATTTTTAATGTAATTAAATCCCTCTTCTACGGTCCTCTTCCTTACTACTTCCGAGTTCCTTTATCGTAATTGTCAATGGAGAGATATCGTGTAAGTGTAGTAGAATATAATAATATTTATTTTGAGTTACGTCTTCAGGTCACTATATCCACATCTGTGGCAATTAAAAGCTACTAATCCAAAAACTATATTTCGCACAAGATGGTCCACTAAGTATTTAACCAATAATTTTCCAACTCAAAGTACAAAATACAACATTACTACATGCAAATCATAAATGTTGTAATATTTCCACCTCATATTTTCCATTAAAGAGTGACTGTGGCGATGTAAAAATATTTTTTGCAACGGCCCACGTTCAGTATTAAGACATTACTCAACATATTTTATCTACATCTTATTGTTATCAAATGTTTATGTAAATCGCATGAATTATTTAACATTAATTACAATTTAATTGTTTTGCATGCTCTATGGTTTCTTTTTACATTTAGTACAATTTTCATGCAAGAGTATTCATAAATCATTTTTATGTGATTATTTAAAATATTTTTTTTTTGTTTCCTAATCTCATTAAATTAAAGTTAAAACATCTAATCATTAATTATTCTGTAATAATATTCAAGTTTAAAGTTACATTAACTATAACCGGTATCTCTTTAAAGTCAAATAAAGAAAGGTAAGGTAAAATACATTTCACTAAAAACCGTAATAGTGGCACAAAACCATATTTTCGGGTTCAGCCTTATATATTTTGTCTTAGTATAAGCATGCGTAGGGGACTATACTCGTAAAGCCTAACCCCTCTCAATCGTATGTACTCCATATCCGTCCCACTGCAGGGCAAGAACCTCCTCTACAATCGAGAGTACGATTGAGAGTGGTTAAGCCATATAGTCCACCACGCTGGTCTAATGCGAGTTGGCGGAATTTAGATACCATAGAAATTCTTATAAATCGCTATGGTATGCAAGATTTCCACACAATGTTTTCCTACACCGTTTAAGTGCGTGTTGATTGACAACATGACTCCGAAAAGTCAGAGGTGTGCGGGAAGGATTCGAACGCGCGACCACTGTGAACATGTTGGCAGCCGCGTCTGGTCCGTTTACCAACAAGCCACCACACACTACTATCACGCCATGTAGTGTGACGTATACTATGGGCTGATACAGATACCTTGTGTAAGCCGGCAGAAATGTGTCGATTGGTCAAAGATTACCATAGTGGTCGATATTCTGGACTACACTGCTCTTATTATGTATTAGCCCATATACGTCCCACTGTAGGGCCTAGATCTCATTTACAATCGAAAGTACGATTGAGAGGGTTTAGGCCATATTGCCACGCGGGCACATTGGAAATAATTGCAATTCGCTATTTATCATGCTTACAAAATAGTTTACATTTAGTGATAGACTTGTCATTTGTATCCTTATTTCATGCGTCTTATTAGCATAAAATTGCAACAAATACTTCAAACCACAGAACAATAATCGTGGTCGATAAGTTCGAAGTGCGACCACTCAATCGACACGTTTACTCGAGTAGTTATCGTAAACTGAAGTACCGTGGGAAACCTTTCCGCTCAATTACTTGAAAATCCTCTGGCGCCTAACGTAATAGTATTCGATGTGGTTGGAAAGATTAGTAATTAAGTATCTACAATTAATTGACTTATAGTTTTCGATTCTGTTTTTTTTATGATGTTTTGGGAAGCTCAAGATTATATTGTGTCCATATTCTTCTTTTGTTTAGCAATTACGAAATATGGTTTCATGAGCTACTAATTTGTGTGAATATTATTTATATGAATTTGGATTTTTCGGACCCAAGATTTGATATTGAGTGTGGAGACACAAGGTGTCCACACTTAATAATACTTTATATACCAATATTTTCTGTCTCTCTTTCACGGTACACAATATTTTTAATATTATAGAATTGATTAATAGATTATGACATAGCCCTGATAGTCTAACAATAACTTCAATTAAGATATGATATATTACCACTTTTTACTCAAACTTTAGGCAAGCAAAGGACGAAACGAAGAAAGGATAAAATTTTAATTCAATTCCTTTAAAGTTTAATATTAACAATTCTCGATTATATATCATACATTTCGATAACAGAAATCGATTCATAGAAACGATTTATTATCGATTACATACCACACTTGGCGTCATTAACGCATTCGATCGTATTTATTGATTTCACACCACTAGTTTCGATCCATTTCCTCGCATCAAACCGGAACATGATTTGATTAGTCGACTAATGATTGTACGTACGGGTAAATGAAAGTTCCTATACATCTCAGTGACAGAGCTACGCTATACTATTGCCTGAAACGTGAAAAGGCTGCTTGATATGTGGTTCAATACTTTTTGACTGAAAGCCAAAGTGAAATAGAAACTTTCCTGTTACAAATTTCGTTCAGTGGAGTCGCCAGTAACTCAAAAATTTGACATTGCTTAGGACCACAAACGTGTAAAAGTTGACAGCTTTCGGTGGAGCAGTTGGTTGGACGCCGGCTATGAAACGTGAGGTCGTGGGTTCGATCTCCGCTCTGAGACAAATGTTTGTGTGAACCACAACTATTTGTGTCGGGTCTAGGTGTTTGTGAGACCGAAAAGTCTCTCGTAGTTTCTGATACCCACGAGACAAAACTGGATCTTAATCTGGGTTCTTCATGGGTAGGGCTAATCATTTGCCATCAGTTAACTTATTTTTAATTTATACCCTTTCAACTTTACTCAATTAAAGTTAGCCCATAAGACAGTTTGTGAATTTCAATCATGGAAACCTAGTCCATTACTCAACCATGTATGAAGTATTAGCAGCCTTAAAACACGGGTTTTAATGTAGTTCGTTTATAACTCCTAGTTAAAGTCGCTTGTAGAGGCTGGTCGGAAACATGACGTACCCAGTTAATTTATGTGACAAATGAATGCAAGAGCCCCTTGCCGCCGTGTCACTTCGTTTCCTTTCAATGACGGAAGCTGAAGGGTTTTTTGCATTTCCTTGATATTACTTAGTTGGGTTTCAATGCTACTTTAATTCAATATTGTTGTGAACTAAATAAAAGCATGGTGAATCTGCGAGGAGAAATAATGTTTGTATGATAAAAAATATTTTTTTCGTGTTAGGGTGTGATTGAAATCCATTTTTTTAGTCTTCGATATCTACGATGAAATTGACGCTAGTATATAATTTACTTAATATTATGATCCTATATTTTGTAGTTGTTAATTAAAAGCTCGTATACCTATATAAATGATATGTTTATGAATAATGTTAACATTGGTTTCATCTAAGCATTTACTATCACATTTATGTTCGGTATTTATGATAATTTCTTATACTGTACTTGCTTCTTAAAACATGTAGCAAACCACAAGCAGCCACACCGCATAAGTTTTTACCAACCCGTCGACAGGGCGTAACATACTCCTAAGAAATATAGCTCAAACCAAGTCCTGAGTTACAGCCGAAGATATTTACGAGATGTTTGACGTACAAATTGCATTTAATATTCATGATTTAGCACGAGCCGCAAATACTTCAGTGTCTATTGTGAAAATGCAGTTTTTGTGATGATATATGAAATCCTCGACAAAAGGCGAGGGAAAATAATGATAAATCTTTATTTGCATAAAATTATCGATGTGAAAAAGATTTATGGACCTCGTAACTATCATTGGCAGGTCTGCGAGTAAATTTCAACTGCTATCATGTCATTTTATACATTGCTTTAGTTATTGTTGTGAGTTATACACAGTTATACATCGTCCACGATCTTTTGGCGTCCGCGTTGTTGTCATGCTGTTGTCAAAATATTAAGAAAAGTTTTTCTCTCTTCAATTTTTTTTGTATTGGACATGTTTATACTACGAGTATAGTGAAGAATATAGTGCGTGGTGGCCTGTTGGTAAACGGACCAGACGCGACTGCCATGTTCACGGTGGTCGCGGGTTCAAATCCCAGGGCACACTTCTGACTTTTCGGATTCATGTGTGTATTGATAGTCAATCACCACACACTAAAACGGTGAAGGAAAACATCGTGAGGAAACCTGCTTACTATAGCGGTTTATAAGAATTTCTATGGCATGTAAGTCCGCCAACCCGCACTAGACCAGCGTGGTGGACTATATGGCCTAACCACTCTCAATCGTATTGTCGATTGTAGAGTAGGCCCGTGCCCTGCAGTGGGACGTATATGGGCTGTTACAGATACTACGAGTATTAGATTACCAGTACAAAGGCCTGTTGTTTATAATATACAAATATGTCTCAAACAATGCTTCAAAAATATTACTTTTAAATTATATTTGTAGGTCGTCAGGGTATATACCTCCCCTTTATTTAATGCTTCCGCAAAGTAACAGTATGTGAACACTGTTGTCTTTCGGTTTCTAGTATATTGCAGGCAATAATTATAACGTAATAAGAAACTTAACACATAATATTGTGGACTGACAAAGTCTGTGCAGTGCCCTGAAGAGCTAAATAATAATAAGATCCTATGGACTGGCGTGAAGCTTGCCATCAGGCGAGCAACTTGCTCGTTTAATCTTTCACACTTAGGAAAGAAAAACTGACAACAAATAGGATAAAGATATTTAAAAATTAAGTATGCTATTCATTGAGGTAAATTTAAATTTATTAATTGAGATATATAAACATTGATAATGATGATGTTATTGATCTAAAAGAAAATACTAAAGAATTTTACTCAGCCCGTCTAGTACATTCCAAGTTGGTCATACGGAATGACCTCACGTCGTTTCGTCGGCTCTTTTATAGTGTCCGGTCACGTGCCGCTAAACTGCATTTTTACCCATTAATATTTTTTTCTCGACCTGACTTAGAACTTTGTCTATTTTACATCTACTTTCTCGAGCTGTGTAGTGAAAAAAGATCTATGTTTTTTTTATCGTGTGCATTTTGATGTTGACACAACTGCGTGCTATTATCGTTATCCAGGTGGGTACTAATGTCCTATATCAAGTAGGTACGAAGTTTTTGTCAACCTAAAAACTGAGAATAAACCTCAGTTTCTACTGTTGTTTTACAAGAATAAGATCTTAGTTAACAGCCTCCTTGGCGCAGTCGGTTAGACGCTGCCTGTGAAATAAGTGGCCGCGGGTTCGATCCCCGCATCGAGAGAAATGTTTGGCGAATATTTCTTTCAGGTCTGGGTGTGTATGAGATTCAAAAGCCACTCGTAGTTCCTGATAGCCACGACACAAGACTTAATCTTAGTGTGGAGTCAGTATGTATGTGACTGTAATTTATTTGGGTGTTAATTTTATATGTAAATAAATAAATAAATAACACCCAACAGTCACATACATAGTCCTGACCCCACACTAAGATCGAGTCTTGTGTCGTGGCTATCAGGAACTACGAGAGACTTTTCGGTCTCACAAACACTCAGACCCGAAAGAAATATTTGTGGGCCGCACAAACATTTCTCTTGGTGCGGGGATGGAACCCGCGGCCTCTCGTTTCACAGGCGGCGTCTAACCAAATGCGCCACGGAGGCTGTCATGTCTTTATAATTGTCCTCATAAAATTAGCTTTAATATTCATAAACAACAGCAATTGTCTTTATTCAATGATATATCTTAGTGAAACTTTACCTCAATGAAATTTCAAAGGTCTTTTGCCGCGCAGTGTCAGGTTTATCCGAGTCATAATCACCTTATAATGTCCATTCATGTCTTTATATAGCCGCTAAGAGCTCACGGATATAAACGATTCGTGGCTAATTTATTGAACGGATATAATATGTCCCGTTGTAATAAAAACGCGTGGGTCGTGATTAATTTATAGACATGTATTAATTTAAACAGAAAGTCATCTTACCTAGATACTATTTGTATGTAGTGCACCAAAAATACTTCTGTTCCATATCCCATTTGAACCAAACACGTTTCCCATTTTTCTATATGACTATGTGAACATTGAACTCCCACAAAGGAATGACAATAATTGCGTTTTTGGCTTCTGAGAATATGAGCAAAAAGATGGAATGGAATGAAATGAAATGTAAATGCCGCAGGAGTTTATTAGTTCTTCAGTATGAAACTTACTTTCGTAAATCAAGGAAATAAAAAATCAAAAATCTTATTTATCGTGGGCAGAGAAGCTACATTATATCATACAAGGCGTACCTATCACTCCAACTGTTACAAAATCCACTCTAGGGCAATTAATATCAGATTTCTCAAAGCGAATGCCAATCATTGCTTTGTAATTCAAGGTGCTGTTTGGTTTTGCTACTGTTCATGAGCAGTCGTATCGCTTACCATCAGGCGAACGGCATGTTCTCGCCATTCATAGAAAAAAAACCCACACGAACTTTAATATACCCGATTGATTTTAATACCTGACCATTCAAAATACATACACCCTTCCACTAGATTTATAAAACTATACCTAATGATACTTAAACTGCGAATAGCGTTTTTAGCGGCATATATACTGAATGCACTTTAATATAAAAGCTTGAGTTGGCGCCGCTCGGCTAAAGTGCACGAGGTCGCCATTTTATCTGCCATCGAAGGATTCAAGCCCTTAGCTCTGAACTGTAAAGTCAAAAGCCTTATCATAAAGTGCATCGTGGTCTTGTCTTTCTCTAGGTTTGAATTATAACAATAGGATCGCTACTAGTCTATTAAATTTCATATGCAATCCAACTTTGAAACTGGCGGAATACCGCAGAATAAGACACTTCTGTCGAAGGAAAACTTTTGCTTACTAGTTTAAATATAAATATATCATTTTTTATATATCTTATGACACTAATTACTCAGGATGTTATGACGTTACCATCGGAATAAAGTCATTAAGATTTTAAATCATAATTATATATCGTAGGCAATCGATTTAGTTCTTCATGAGTAAATACAGGAAGTGGAACACAAAAAAGCCCCATCAGCGACCGCAACCGCGTTAAACTTTACAACAGCAATCTCCATATTAACTTTCCGTTTAAAATATCTCTTTAATTCCACCTAACCGTCGGTAATTCGCAACAATTTAGCTATAAATCTACTATCCGAGTTTACCGCGCGACGGTCCCATTTCAACAAAGTCGCGTTGAGTTTTTCTCGCCGATTCCTAGTCGTGTCTACTATGGGCAGTAGCTGACCAGCTGTTGTAACGGCTCGGCGAACACGTCCCGCTCATTCTGCGAACGTCGCTCGGGCGCATTGTTTCTCAGAATCCACGCCACACCGACCGGATTGCGCAACACACAAAGCCCATATTCCCATAACAACTCCGCTGAAAGATACCATCCCTCAATCCTTTCAACTTTAAGCTCTTCGTGTCGTTAAACGTTTGGTTTGGGAATGATCAAGCGATTTTCGATCTTAGCTACTACTCTTATGCGAGGAAGTCGAGTGATGGGTGCTCCTACATCTGCAAGGGAGTTAGCTGGAAGCTCTTAGGGGTCAGTTTCGCTTGTGTGGCTCCGACCCGTAGCCGGCCTGATCCGCGTTCTTTGGACGGCATCAACTTTTTATACGAGTACATCCGCATGGGTACAGTCCTATCAATAATAAGGATTTGAAAATTAACTTTTTATTGACGAAATATTCGAGGTTACTGAGAAGCAGCAAGTTGAAAAACAACCTTGAGAGCCATTTTCTAAGAATGTTTTCAAAGATGATCTCGCCGTTACAATTCTGGTTTCGTTGATCCTCGGAATATGACATTGCATTTACTTTAATGCTCCAAGTTTAGATCTTTGACGATTATGACTTATGTTGGATGCAAGTCGTCAAAGGCACTTAAAATTATTTCTTGGGATTTACACCCATTAAGCGATCATAGACAGCTGGAGATACGTAAACAGATTAAACCTTTAAGCGACCAACAAATATTATATTAAGTTTATTTGCAATGAACTCGAAATATGCCTTGCAATTTCTGATGGACAGAACACAAGCCATGAACATTACGATAGCTTCGAGAGTATAGGCTGATTATCTAACTTTTTCTTAACAATTCATTGAAAGCAATTGAACCGTAGCATTTATCTTCAAGAAACTCTTACTATTACTCATATCTAGCGAAATTAGCCCTTATATCTATCACTTTTGAGTCTATATTTATATTCCAGACCTCCACGGACAGTTCTACGAGAATACGGTGGTAGTTCAATACGACAAGGATCTGCTGGAAGTGTGGGACGAAGCGAAGAGGCTTCGCTGCGAGTGGTTCAACGACTATGAGAAGACAGCGTCTAAGCCGCCGATGGTCATTGCTGATTTGGATGTCGTGCAGTTGGATTTTAGAGGTAAGGGCTACAATTATTAAATTTGTCATCGATTTCACATTATTTATTTCCAAATGAAAACCTTTCTAAGCAGTAAAATCATTACCGGATGGCAAAAATATATGCTGCAATTTCTATGGATATTAAGTAGTCAGAATAAGAGTTTGATGGTGCAAATGTGTTTTTGAAATAGTTAAAATTAGGCCTTCTATTTGATCATTTTAATATTATGAAATATGAATCTGACAAATTTAAAAATTATGGTAAAAATATATTGCGTCCATATTATAAATATTTTATAACATTTCTTATGTTCGAATGTTAAAGATGATAAAGGAGAGGCCGTTGCCCAGCGAAAGGTCTTGGAGCATAGTATTAACAATATTTGAAAATCTCCATGGCGCAGTTGGTTAGACGCCGGCTGTGAAACGAGAGGCCGCGGGTTCGATCCCCGCACCGAAACAAATATTTGTGTGATCCACTGGTATTTTTTTCGGGTCTGGGTGTTTGTGAGACCGAAAAGTCTCTCGTAGTTCCTGATACCCACGACACAAGACTCGATCTTAGTGTGGGGTCAGGACTATGTAGGTGACTATTGGGTGTTATTTAGTTATTTATTTATAATGATATCCAACAGGAGACAATGTGGACTGCTGGATGGAGATCCAGGCTGGGAAGGGGCCCTGGGCGCCGCCGGTGTCAGGCATCGTCCCGTTGGGGTCCACTCTCACTTTAGTTGTCGCTATCAACGACTACAGAGGTAAGGCTATATAATTATATAACTACACTACGCTTAAAAGGAAACTCCTAATACTGTCTCACTATAAATTGTATAACTCAGTTATTGTAATGAAATATTTCTATTTTTTTTTATTTTCAACTATTTTTTGTCGACTGATATTTTTAACTTGAGACTCATTCGTATATTTAGATGGATGAGATGTATCCTGAACAGTTCATTAGCTTTTTACGTTGAATCTATAATTATTATACTAATAACTACTTCCAAAGCTTAAATTTAATAAATTATTTAGGTCTGTTTTAAGAAACTTTCATGAATGATGACTTTAATTTGGATGCAGTTGAAAAAATTAGAAAAAAATTGCTTTGAAAAAAAAAACTTTATTAAAAGCTGGTATAATTTAGTTTATGAGTACATTAGCTGAAACTTAACCTTATATGAGGGTTCTTGTATCGTACAACTTCTTAGCGGTACTTCTTATCCATCGGTATTTGTATTATATTCAAATTAACATTGATAATAAGAAATGAATATACTCTTAACCCTGAGGCATGCTGCTAAATGTTCAATTATAAGTATAATGGGCATATAAATCATAATCTCTATAGGAAAGCCTCAAGAATAAGCATTCTCCAATATTGAGGTTATAAAAAATCGTTTATTTATACTTAGGCTCAGTTAATTTATAGCTGCATTCATTAGTTTTATGAATAATTTCGCTATAAAGAACTGGTATTTACATATTGTAAGATTGAGCATATTTTCGCTTTTATTGTTGATTTATATTCAATTTCTATTGGTATTAGTAGTAAGAAGTCACGCGGTTAACTTTTTATTTAAGTTTGCTGACCCGGAGTTCTGCCCTTTTAATAGTACAGTTGACACAAAACTAAGAATGAACGTGTCTCAAATATTTTATAAAATACATCCATATTATGTTAATTTAAGCGGTTTATCATAGTTCTTCCACGCTAGAACCTTTCGGCTCCAACGACCATCAGTTTAATGTGCTATATGCAAAAGGCTCTAGAGTGGACGCCATGTACAAGCAAGCAATGTGTCGGATGCCTGCCTACAAGTTAGACGGACGACCTGGCTAAGATAGCAGGAAATCACTGGATCCAGGCCGCTTCCAACAGGTCGATGTGGAGATCCTTGGGGGAGGCCTATATTCAGCAGTGGACTTCCTGAGGCTGAAACGATGATGATGACCATAGTTCTTAGTATATGTGCTACTATTTCGGCAATAAATATAATATGTTCGGTATGGGACCTGGATTAGGTTTGTCGTTTAAAAGTTCCACAGTCGCTAGCTTGCATTCATGAGTTTTATAATACTTATACCGGGTATCTCAAGACTGCTACCGAAAATGAAGCCGGGTGGTAGTTTTAGTGACTACGAACACAATGCAACTAAAAATTTTGCTAAGAAACGCGATTTTTTTTTCATCATTTTTTAAATATCGTCATTTTTGGGTGGTAAATCCATAGTTTTTGTTAAAATAATAATTTAAACTCTTTTATACATTAGAGTCTTTATAAATAAAAGAGTATACACTATTATTTTACAAAAATGTGTATTTACCTCCCAAGTACGACCATATAAAATAAATAACAAAAAAAAAAATCGCTTTTATTCCAACATTTTCTGTTGCATTGTATCTGAAGTCGTTTAAAATATCACCCGGCTTCGTTTTCGGTAGCAGTCTTGATATACCCTGTATATACTCGTAGTTAACAGTTCTAAACATTTTTGTTAACTAAAGGTTAAATAACAAGAAATTAAGTTTAATATTTTAATTGACACATTCAAAATATTGTACTGCATAGCTAATTATTTATGAGAGGTATTGTTGATTAACCGTTAAGCAACGGATTGACATCGATAGAGCGACATAAAATCCACAATTCGTATTGTTACTTTCACCAAATCAGCTTGTTTTAGGCGTATAATACTCGTACTTCGATCAAATATACACTAGATACAACATGAGCGATTAGAAAATGGTACCAAAAAAGAGTGCTTCAAGCACTCTTTCGCCTTCAGTCACGCACCGACCGTTGCTTCCAAAACGTCGCAGAACTTTAGACAATATTATGTGAAAAGCTACTTTAAGCTCCAGGAATAAGGTGGAATTTGTGTTAATATATTTGGAATATGTGATCTTTTTGTTTACTCTTTTTAATGTCATGCATCGGTGCCACTTTTTAACAGAACTTTTACAGGGAACTGTGTATCCAGTGTATATTTGATCGAAGTACTCGTAGCTTAAGTTCAAATCATGTATGATAGAAACAACATATTATACGTACGTATCATAGGTAATAATAGTACGAGGATATTCTCAAATATTTATACTCACTTTCTTCTTTTAAAATCATTTGATTAAGTTCAGATTTTAAAAATTAATAAATTCTTTTAATGGGTATTTTCTGTTCTAATTTAATAGTTGTAAGGTACACCAATAACTAATTCTATTAAATATACGGGATTTATACAATTGTAGGTTCGAGTTCTAAGTCAAACTATTAATACTGATCAAGTTATATATTTGTGATTTAATTAATAAATAATATTATACCTTTGGACACTGTAAATATATCATTTGGTTCTCAAAATATGTATCTCAATTAAGTATAGAGCCAACAATTTGAATACCATTCTAAACTGCCTCGGTGGCGTAGTTGTACTACGGTATGGTTACATGGCTGAGATCTCGGGTTCGAATCCCGCGTCCGGCAAAATGCTATTCATTATCAACACGGAGTCAGGAATTTATGCCCGATATGGCGATAAGCTCTTCCCTTACATCGTGGGAAGGAACATACAAAGCGAAATTTGGGCGTCCTTGCATCTCTGCCCAACCCTTCTACGATATATATGTGACTAGAATAAAGTGAGAGATAGAGGCAGATCAGAATAAGGATGAACTCTAACAAAATAAACACAAAGTCATCAAACAATCTTAAACGCTACAAAAATGTGATTTTAAGATAGATAAGTGTGAGTTAACAATGTTTCACACCAGCCAGCTTTTCGTTTAATTGTAGTCCAGTTATGCACTCGTATAGTAAAGAAACAACTTATATTGTCGCTTAATTGCCTATTGTGTTGTCGGTAACATCAGAGACAACGCTTTTTACTCGGGCGTAACATTTTTATGGCCGTAATTTCCCAGAAGTGGAATTTGGCCCTATTAATTGCTTCTGTAGTGAATTGTCTAACGTGTATTTCTGCCATAGGTATTTTAACTTCGATACTAATTTTATAGAGTAAAGATTTGTTTGAAATTATTTCACCATAAAACCTTGATGAACATAGGTGATTGAACATTTTCCAAAAAGTGCATCTGCATTCAGCCGGAGCCGGGCTCGGCCGCTAGTTAGGAATAAACAGACAGACAGACATTCGTTCGTCTCAGGGATCAAGACAAGACACACACTTTTTCTAAAAAACACACAATTTAGGATATATCCAAAAATCTTTTGAATTTTATAGCGGATGTCCGTCACAAAGCGTTCCAAGAATCATGCCAGGTTGTGTCAATAGATAAAAAAATGACATATTTGGTAGTTTTATGGCTACAAATTAGTGTATTTAGCGTCTCCTGCGGTCTTTGAAGCCAACGAAAGTGGTAATTAAAGCGGATGTGTCATATTTGTCTTTCCATTTGTAAAAATATACATATTTCATTCACGACCTTAATTATAGGTTGTAAAACCTATTTTAGCTATCGAATTTTTTGTCTTCTTCACTCAAAATGAACTGAAAAATTTTTAGAAACGGACCAAAAATTCGATAGTTTGGTGGTCTCAATTATTTTTGAATAGGGTGAAAAATTATTTGACACTGAAAAATCTTTATTCTCCTTTAAAACACGCTATTATAAATCGTTCTTGTTAAATGGTCGTTGTATTGATCTAGATATTTCATAAAATACATGGACTCTGAACCGTCAGGTCTTGTGTTCTCATCCGAATTTCGTGTCCTGCACACTATAGTCTTGCCATCACATGTAGCGAACTTTATGGGTGAAATAGTTAGATTGTCACATAGTCACTACCACGAAACAGTATCATCTCCTAATAGAGGATCTGGCAATTTAATTTTATCGCGGATTTCAGTCTGCCCCGTGACCATAAAAGCTATACAGTAATCGAAACGTCAGGAAGTTAAAAAATGTAATAAACAAACCAAATTCACGATAAAATCCGTAAATAATAGTTATATTTCATAAAATGTAGTTTGTTTATACCAAACTCGATCTCTAAACTATGTTGTAACCATATTTATATAGTAAAAACATTACATACACATATAAAGGAAAGTTCCAAGCACCGACAATGTGAATGCGCGATGTATTAAAATAATAAATGTTCATTAATGTTTACGGTGCGGTGACTGGCGAGGGTTTACGACCAAATAACTGATTAACCGACAACCGTGCACTGAAGTGGTATAGTATTTGCATTAATGAATAGTCCCACGCTTTTGTGGGGTCGGGGGAAAAAGTTATGTGCTTATTTTATCGCTACCTGCTTAACGTGTTTTTGAAAAATTATCTAGTCTAGATTCCAACCAGTAGACTGTGTTCGCCCATTGCAAGGCTTAGCATTTCAAGTTTACGTCAATATATCCTGGGAGGCCTTATCTGCCCTTTAAATTTCAAGCAAATTTGAGATTTGATTGCTTCGCACGATTATGAGAAACCTTTGCAGGCTTTTGCAGGGTTTTGTTGGAATAGTTACACCAAACAAGCTTCCAAATCGCCTGGTGATTGCAGTTGCGAACTAATACTAAAGAATAATTGACGATCACACTAGGTAGTAGGTGCATTCCATAATAATGGTATTACCAGCAATGGTTTTGCGTGGGGCGGTTACGCGGACGTAAATCGGGGCGCCCTTCGCCCTGGGATGTCTGGTGCCGCCCACAATGCGTGTGACGGCCATCGAGGGGTTTTTAGTCAGTATGTTGGCGTAGGTATTGCTAGGGACCCAGCTCGGCCACAACATTCGTGTTTGTATCGGGCTGGAAGGCCAGAGACACCATACCCCTTTCGGCCTCCATCGGAGTATCGAAAGGGGAGCTTAATAGATTTTCTTCTTGAATAATAAAGCCAGTAGGTGTATTGTATTTATCATTTGATAACTAATGATTTAGAAGTAAATGAATGGAGTTGAGAAGGCTGTAGATGATGATCTGCCTATGCACAAAACTTCAAAACATTTCCGTTACTTACTGTACCTACTACAGTAAACTGAGAACGTGTTGAGTGATAAAATTGTGTTGTAGTAATAACTAGGGACATAACCGCGGTCTCTGTGGTCGGCGGATAACTAAAATTAACAGTGCGCACTAGTGCATTATGGAAAGGAAATCATCTGTGTTTACATGCGAGAGTTGTGCTATTACTGACAAGTTGTTGAGAGATTTGTTGTTGTTTATAAGCAATTTTGACGTCGTGTGTACAGTATAGTTTAAATAAGTAAATTATATTCCGTTTAAGAGTTAGCGATGCCATACAAGTAGAGCGACGTTATGGCAGAATTTGATATATCATATCTAATCCATTCTGATTCATCTCTTCATTCTGATATATCATATCCCACAGAATTAATATGTCCATACAACATAAAGTATAAGTATAGATATTTGTACTCATATCTCAGTCGCATAAAGTTCACTCCTTTTTAGACTATCTGCCCGATAAAGCTAAGGTACAGCTCAAAGTAATTTAACACAAACATGAACTTTAAATTAATTTAAAAGAACAAGAATTTGTTAACATTGAAATAATGAACAATGAAGCACATTTACCCAAACATCTTTATTCCTCTGGACAAATAACTTTCGTAACATTCTGCCGACTCGTGCACTTTTTATCAGGTGGCTAACCTTCAGCTGACATACAGTAATTAGAATATTTTTTGTGGCTCAAAGTATTTGTCTCCTAAGCCGACTGGTTTAAGACGAGGCAATAAAAAATGAGAGTGACATTAACACCCACATACGCAGACCTACTTAGGAAAATACGATTCATTTTGATTTGAGATTTACTCCATTGGTCATAATGTACTTTTCTCTTTGCAGACTAAAGACGCTTACTTAAAGTGACAAAAAACTTATATTAGAAAGCATTTGGTTGTTAATTCAGTATTTAGAGCTAGATTGAAAAGTAGATATATTGCACCATACAATATATCTGAAAGCAGGATTTTTGAGGACCAATAAAATATTTTAGCGTTTAGGTTAAATATTTTTTATGGCTTTGGGTCATCACAAAGGACCGAGTTCGTGAACAAATAGATTTCATAAGACTATCACAATTTTAAACCTATCGTTTTTGGTTATTGTAGTGGCTGAAATAACGATAAAATAAAATAGGCTGAGGTTACATACGCAATAGTAGCAGGCATGGGTATTTTGTAAATATTTGCAAAGCAATTAAAAACGATATTTTCATTTATAACACTTATTCTATTTACACACTTTATTGTACACCACAATACAAGAAACTTATTACCTAATAGATATACAAATCAGATAAGACTAATGCTTATAAGACCTTATAATCGATCTTGATGTATAATGAGATTGTAATACTATCATGTTTACATAAAAACATACTGAAATATAGAATCAAACAGATCATAGTCAATTAAACCTCACACGACGCATTCTAGTATCCAAGTCACGTGCTAATAACGAAAGTAGTAAAATGTACGAAGGCAATAATGGTGTGCAAACACGAGTTAACGGTACGCATAATAGTAAAAAGTAAACTGTACAAATATGTAGGGGTTTACTTAGCGGACGTGTTAGCTGTGGAACTAGGCGGTGGGCCAGTCGTCACGCACTGGGGGTTTCAGACCATTAGAAGGCCAGGGATTAAATGGAGTGATGACTCCATTTTACTGGTGGTAGGTCTCTCATATGTGAGAGACCGCTTGGATAGGTACCACTTTAATGTCTATTTCTCCCTTCAAACAGCAGTGTAAATGCACTGTTGTGTTTCGGTTCGAAGGATATTGTAGCCAGAGTAACTACTGGACATATTGAGACTTAACATCTTATGTCTCAGGATGGCGAGCGCAGGTGAATGCCGAGCATTGCTTTGTAATTCATGGTGCTGTTTAGTTTTCCTACTGTTCATGATCAGTCGTATCGCTCACCATCAGGCGAATGGCACGCTCGTCTCGCCATTCATAGCAATAAAAGAAAGATTAAAAGCCAACTTGCTTAGTCACACTAGAATTGCTGAAAATTTTGCTGATTATAGAGGATTTTATTCACCCCGATAACGATCTTCGCATATAATGATGGAACTGAAAGCATACAATAAAACTAGATTGTTTATTGAAGGTTAAAATGCAGTGTTTCTAGCTTACGGATAATATATATTATTCCAATTGTACTGTACTCACCATCACGTGCTTTACAGTATCCTTATCGTGCCAATATATAAAAAAATATACCATAACTGGAATATATCAATGAAAATATGAAATTATACTTGCCCTAGTTACTTAATATCCATCCATGATGTCTGCGTGATGTTATCAAAAACTTGATAGAAAGTTTTACAAACATACAAACGTCCATTTTCCCAGAATCTCATAGTTCCTAGAAATATGTGAACGCCCCATAATATGGAAGGAACACGTTTGGTGTTTACTATTAAATTGCTCGATAAGCATCGTAAAGCCGCCTCTTACTATTATGGTAATTTGAATTTTATGTTGACAATAGTTAAGTTTAATTATTTTTGACTAAAACATATTAAAGTCTTCTAAGCAGTCTTTAAAACAAACTTTCTAGTAGTGTTGACATTGATTATGGTCACCCGTGGCGTTTTACTGACGAGCATGATCTGATCATCTCATCAACCTTTTGCTAATTAAAAAATACACTTATAATATTTTTAATCATGCTGAACTTGATATCAATGTTAAAACAATCGTGAACAATTTTCGAAAGCCCCATAATACAAAAGTAATGCGTGCGTTAATAACCGAACAAATAAATCAAAGATGCAATTAACAAAGATGTATTGATGATGAGCAATCGTGCGTTATGATTGGTTCCGTTGTCTGCGTTGCTTTGATCTAATCAATCACGACGAATGCGATCTATGTTTGCTTGTATCTTTACTGTGTTGTATTTACCGTATCTTCTGTATCGATTCGCAACACTCATAGAATTCTGTGGAATGGTAGCTTGAATCGAATCGCATGGTGTGAAATGTCATTGATGTTGGCATTTAAAATTATGAAAACCGTTATTATGATGAAAATGCCAAGCATTTCATTGCCGATAGAAATATTTGTTTGAATATATTGTTTTACTCGTGATCTTTACATTTTTGTGATTGAAATTTATTAATAGGTTTATTGGTGGTGAGAAAACCTATATGCAAATTTCTTTTCTTAAGCTAAAATTACAAAGCAAGTAATGATTGAGAACAATGACAAAACCACTATGTCCAACAATAAGTGAACAATCGCTCGTTCTACTACTTTGAAGTCGCTCTTCACTCGATATAACCTTCTAAGTGTTTAAGTACTCCTGGCAAAAAGCCAGTGACACAGTTCAGCTTACCTAAGCACCTAGTCTTCCCTATAAAAAGAAAAAAAAAAAACAATATTTATTCAATATACCTGTCTGTTGTATCAGCAGAACGAATAATCGAACAATTTGTAAATTAAATATTAAAGATAGTTAATATCAACCAAAAACCTTCATTAATTTCTTCAAAAACTCTGATATGTACAGAAACGTTTTAAATACAAAGATTTAAGTTCCATAAAATACTATCTTACTGCCCATGTTGATTTGACAAAGTAACTGACAGCCGATCGATTCCAGATTCCAGGCGCCATAGTTGGTTCCATTTATGGCTTTGTAGGGAATACGAGAATTTAAAACGAGTTTTACGTCGCAATGAACGGCTTTAAGTGTTATATTTGAAGACTCGAACGTTGTGTATCTAGCAAAGTTATTGAGTGACGTATTAAGAGCATCGTAAGACAATTTGTGATTTGACTGTTAGCTGTTGAATACGTTTTGTTTTGTTGTTCAATATTATCTGTTTTATCTCCAACTTTGTTTTCTTTAATGTCAAATTCAAGTCGTTTTATTACATCAAGATTAAAATGAATTACTTGATACGACTTGTTCATAATAATATCACTATTTGCGAAGTTATTTATGCTTGGTGAATCAAAGGTTCTTTCTTATTTTGATAGTATTAGTACTTATATTGTGACTTTATAGGTGTTACTTCAAACTATGCATATCCTAGTTGGATTATAAGACCCAACTCATGAGTACCATACAGTAACAAAGTTCATACATAAATATTAGAAAGAGGTCACGAACGTTATCGTTAGCGCCGGCAAGCACTTTAATTTCGCTGCATTTCCTATGCTTGCTTTGTTTAATGGAATGTTTGTTAACACTTTTCCCTCGTTCGTCTTTGGTTTGCGGTTAGCCTCTTAGTTCCGACGATTGTTTGTATTGTTATTAACATTAATGGATTTGCTGTAAAAACCACTCGAAAGAAACCACTTAAGTGCAGAACCTGAATGTCTTATTCGTCTTAAATGATATTTCTGTTGTTTGTTTTTTTATGATGATACTTTGTATGTTTCTATTAAGGTTTTGACGGTATATGTAAGTTTTAATATTAATTGTAACCACAAGAGGTCATGACATTTGGTAATCCTATAAGAACAGTGGCGATAGTTTATTCTCCTCTAATATACTTTTCTAATTCTAATATACTTTTCTTTTTGAATTTCAGGCGAGTTCGATATGCGAGTGAAGTCGTGTGCTGCTTCGGATGGTTCCGGTCACGTGATCCAGTTATCCGATGAGTATGGATGTGTGCTGCGACCTAAAATGATCTCCAGGTAAATCTATCATCATAGGAATTACTTTATTTCGAATAATAGGAAAGCTTAGATTCATATCAGCAGTTTCCAGTCGTATTTATCCTAATATATACGTATATTATTCCAATTGCATTATTTTTCCTGATTCATGAGGTTCAACATAACCTCATGAATACACACCAACATAACAATGTTGGTGTGTATTTGGTTTTGAACTATCTATAAAATTTATGCTTTGCACATACATTTATCTTGAATACTTACAAGATTTAATTATTTTCTAGGTTCCTAAAAGCCAAAGCAGCGGATGAGCGGGCGACGGTAATCACCTACGCATTCTTCCACGCGTTCAAGTTCCCGGATGCACTAAGCGTTCACATACGCTGTAAGGTGGAGATATGTCGGCACGGATGCTTGGACCACTGTCAACTGGCCGGTGTTACTCCGCAAAGACATGGAGCACTTGATAGAAAAGACGATAGGACCCACCAAGATCATAACGAGATCAAGTGAGTAATTGAACATTCAACAGCAACCAAATTAATATACTGGTGGTAGGTCTCTCATATGTGAGAGGCCATCTGGGTGGGTACCACCGCAGTGTTTATTTCTCCCGTCAAATAGCAGTGTAAACGCACTGTTGTGTTTTGGGTTGAAGGGCATTGTAGCCAGAGTAACTACTGGACATATTGAGACTTAACATCTTATGTCTCAGGATGGCGAGCGCAGTGGAATGCCAAGCATTGCTTTGTAATTCAAGGTGTTGTTTGGTTTTGCTACTGTTCATGAGCGGTCGTATCGCTTACCATCAGGTGAACGGCATGCTCGTCTCGCCTTTCATA
This sequence comes from Hyles lineata, assembly GCA_030180105.1. Lineage (NCBI taxonomy): Eukaryota > Metazoa > Arthropoda > Insecta > Lepidoptera > Sphingidae > Hyles > Hyles lineata. The sequence continues at coordinate 579,291 of JARJEE010000031.1, forward strand.
GCAATAAAAAAAAAAAATTCATTAATCACAAGATGACATTAAGAAGAAGGATAAAATGTGAATTTAAAAAAAATAGGCGGCTAACAAACTATAGGTTTCTGGTATAAAGAATAATGCTATAAACTGATTATGTGGCTAGGAGAACAGATATTGATAAATTGAGTATCTAAAACATTGAAAAATAAATAAATGTCGCAAGTTTTGTAGAAATAGGCCGACGAATTCCATCCTACACCTATGTTTTTTCTTTACAAATAACTAAAAGCTTTGCAGGCTTGTGATTAGATTTCTGTATCCAAATTAATATACTTTTTCTAAAATAATTTGATTTTTGTATCCTATTTATCAAACATACTTTCATAAAAATAATACCATCCTTCCAGTGATTCATCAGCCGAAGACGGTTCAAGCCTCCTCGAAGACCAGCGTCTCCCTCTAGAAGAAGCATTCGGAGATGAGGTATCAGGTGACGCCGTCCCCGCCCCAGCTCCGCTGCCGCAAAGAGCTCCGGCGCCAGTCGTGGAACCTGATGAAGACCACATGTCTGTTGTAGAGGAACTGGTTGAAGCTTTCGCTAGGCCTTTTACTGTGAGTACCGTTTGGAAACTTACGTGGTTTGTTTTAAGGTTGTTTTTACATTAAACCCCGATGGCTCTTTTACTTTTCGGTACCTAATTAACATTTACATAGCGCTACACTGTTCTAGCTTTCACCGATCAAAGAATTATCTTTTTTCTCTTCACCGTCTTTTCTCGTAATCCCATAAAACAAAATTACATAGCATTTCTTATTTTTATTGTTTACTATTATTAAATTCAATATTATCGTATTACAGGAACGCCCCACCGACCTCGACAGAGAGCGTTTCCCCCATGGTCCTCGTAACCTCAACTCTAACATTCAGCCAGAGCCATCTGGAGATACAGTGATGCCGGTAAAACCACCCGGTCCAGCTGTGGCTGGTCCTCGATCATTGCGCAGAAGGCGAAGTGTTCGAGATGCTAGGTCTGCTGATGTAGGCGTGTCTGGAATATACGAAGTTGTTTCTGAAGCAGATCTTGCCTTTGGCCCTTCGAGGGAATCGGTGACTGTGTTCAGTGGACGGATTCGTGAAGAGGTAAGGATTTTTTAACTTGATTTTTTTAAGAATTAAAGCCTTCTTTATGAAGCTTCTCTTATCAAAAACGGAATGATGATAATTGGGAACTTCTTCTCCCAATTCAGCCACTTAAAATCAACTGCCATACAAAGGTCTCTGTCAAGTTAGTTAAGCCAGTTTGGTTATGAACCATTAAAGCAACGCAAATAAGTTGTTTACAATTTACCAATAGTTTTTAATGTCATCTTTATTATAAACAGGAAAAAAGGGATAAACAATATATCTAGATATTTGCACATAAAATTCCCATTGAAATCAACTTTATTTCGGACAGCCTCCGTGGCGCAGTTGGTTGGACGCCGCCTGTGAAACGAGAGGCCGCGGGTTCGATCCCCGCACCGAGAGAAATGTTTGTGCGGCCCACAAATATTTCTTCCGGGTCTGGGTGTTTGTGAGACCGAAAAGTCTCTCGTAGTTCCTGATACCCACGACACAAGACTCGATCTTAGTGTGGGGTCAGGACTATGTATGTGACTGTTGGGTGTTATTTATTTATTTATTTATTTATTTTATTCCACCAATAATTAACAACTTCCAGGTAGTCTACGGCATATGCATGGGCGCCGTGAGTTTCGGAGCGCTGTTCGCGTCCGCAGCAGGCGCAGCTGCCGGCGCGGCCCTCGCTGCTGCCGTAATGCTGCAGAAGCTCCGCTCCAGGATGGCCATACAGCCCCCTCCAGTGTCTCCAGCACCTGCCTCCCACTCTCTAGCCGCGTGGATGGCCCTACGACTCCTGGGAAACCCACCTCACCCCCACCACTCGCGGGAAGGCTGACTCCGAATAACAAAGACTGTTAGTTTCTAATGTTTTTGTTGGGTTTTATTAAAATACAATTTTTCGTGGTTTTGTAGCATTTTACCGTTTTTGCGATGTTGTATTCGTAAGTGTAGTTTGAGTTGTAAAATATATATAAAGTTGTAGGGAATATTGTGTTTTAGTAAAACTCAGTTTAATGTAAATCGTTATTTCCAAATTCATAGAGTTTTCGATACCTGATAATTATTTCCTTCTGTGTTTTTGTAAGGTCAGTCTTTTTCGAACGAGTGTACACGATGTTGTCTTAATAAATACTATTTTATAATGTTAGTGATAGGTAAATCAATGGTTCTAGAGTGTGGAATGGTGCTAGGTCGTGCTACGGACTAAGTCCTAAAAACCTGATTATATACAATTTTTCACTGTTGTGAATATACATAACATGTAAGTTTGTACATATATATTTTTTCTATATTTTTACACTAATTTTCGTGTTCTTTAGTTTTTAGCGGATAAGAATGAACGAGTCATGCCATTAGAGTAAGGTTTAGTTAATTCAGAATATTCGCGACTTCGATATGAAATGTTCATTTATTTTGCATAGATTGTATTTAATTATTTTTTAACCATAATTTCATGTATTTGCTCATTTTATAATTTCATACTAAGAGGCTCAGATATTTTAATAAATAGTCAAATAATGCTTATCACATTTGTATTCGATTAAAAACCATATTTTATACCATCAAGATCTAAAGTTGTATTCAATCGAACAATTTTCTTTTGATTTATTTATGAGATATGTTTTATATGAAATACGTGTTAAATTTGTAATTAAACTTAATATAATTTTATTACGGGATGAACGTCAAAAACTGTATATTTTATTATTCAACTTGTAAGAATGGCAAAAACTTGTCATATATTTTCATTATATTTTTAACGAGTTGTTATAAAAATAAAGTGAATTAAATAAATAAAAGGTGCTACAGTATATCCATAGTATATTGCATAATAATAAGACATGTATATGCATTAAATAGCTGGAAACTGTTAACACTATAAGATATTTATTTAGGTATTTTAATTTTAGGTTTAAGAATCAATGTACCCGAGGTCGTGCTTCAAATTCACGAAATTATTCGATTACCTACTTTCTTAGAGACTTTCACGTCCACACGCCCACCACTGCAACTCATGTCAGCCAAGATCAACAGACACACAAAGAATTGACACTGAGCTCCGGAGCTCGGTGATTCTCTCAGGGAAACTAGCTTGTCTTCAACCTGCATCGAAATTAATCAAAAAGAAAAATAAATTAGAGGAGTTGGAAACAAATAATTGTCCACTTCCCTCCGTATACCTACTTATAAACCTTTCATCTAAAATGTCAATATTTTTGCATAATTAAAGTAATTTTTCTTTGTAATGTAAAACGTTAAGCGCCATTTATACGGGGAGTACGCGGCGAGAATCGCAGGCCATTATCGCATGACATAACCACCGTAAATTATTGTGTTCTGAAAAATGTTCACATGATGCAATTTTTTTATATCCTTAAGGTACGTTTAGACTATGACACTTACACAGTACACTTAGTGTATACATCTAAGTGTCTGTATGAACCTGATAATGAGTGTCACATCAGACGCTGTGCGATTATTGTTGAATAAAACATGAAAAACAAATGTTGCAGTTGGTTATTGAAGATATTATAAGCTTCTTTTAAAAATAAATTATATTCCCGTATAAATTGCAACAGCTTGCATGTAAAATAACATTTGTTTGACAAAAACTAAATCCACATAAGTGGAAATCTCTCTATTTCGGATGGTTTAGTAATTGTTCTATATGGAACCATTAAACTAAATAATTTCGTGTTTTCGGAGTAGACCTCATTAACGTTACGACATGTTGAAACACCAATGAATGATAATAATAGATTTATCTTATTTATTACCCGACTGCAAAAGAAGGAGGGTTATATTTCTATACGTTTTGCATTTACTTAGCATTTACTTTCCTACTTGTAACCCTTACGTTGCTCAATGTATTTTTGTCTTTAATTGTAAGTTAGTTAAGGTATAAATAGTTCAGACAGTGGTTTAGAGAGATCAACGAATTTCTTTGTATTCAAAAGTTTGAGAAATATGTAAAAATGTATTTTGGTATGGTGTCTATATCGTTATTTAATATACCGAACTTTGTACTATAAATATATTTTCATTATTTGTAATAAGAAAATTAATTTTGCAATATACTGTTTTGAACGAATAACTAGAAATATTAATCTGCGTTTAATATCACTTGGGTTTGTTTAACAACTGTAAATTGTTTGCGGCCTATTATTCAATCAAAATGTTTATTATCACAAAACTTAGCAGTTTTGGACAAGATATTAATGTAATATTTATAAAAAATCGTAAACTGAAATTGGTTGACATAATTATTGTATTGTGTAATATTAATGATAATTGTGTCTCGCCAGTATACGAATTGAAAAACGCAGCTCATATAATTAAGTTCACAATGTACTGAGAAAATTATTTAAAAATAATAATATATTTAGTGACAATTATTATGTTTCATCCGAAGAATAACCTTATTTATGTGACTACAATATAAATGGCCTAACCAATCTCAATCGTACTTACGATTGTAGAGGAGACCCATGCCCTGCAGTGGAACGTATACAAGCTGATACAGTACAGTACAGTAATATAAAGAAATAAATGAATTAAATACCAATCCAAAAAATGATTTTGTCAAACCGCTACAACCTAATACCACGTTGATTTCTCACTCCTCATAAAACGATATGCTACCCAAAAATAATGCATTTATTATAGAAAAACTATTATTTCATAAGTTACGTGTAGTTTTCGTACGGAAATATCCCTAAGTGCAATTTTATGTTTATACGCAATTAGTCCATGAATCTAATGGTTGGGGTTTCGGTGATTTCTGTCTTATAAAGGGGATTTTATATATTCTTCGTAAAATATTTATTTTTCATACAATATTTTTGTAACATCTTATAAGCACCTGTTTTGTTTAATGGAATAAAAATTATGTTGAAACATTTCTTTATATTTTATTTTATTTTTCTATATTATATACAATGATTCACACTATTAATTTTGATTCCTGTCTCGAATATTTTTAGTTTTTAATTTTATTTTACTAGGCTTGTAAACATTTTTAAATATTCATACATACATATTATAATATAAACTCACGCCTTCTTCCTAGAAACGGTAGGCAGAAATTACAGTATCCCCACAGGAATAATCATTCGAAAGCTATGCATATGCATATGTATTTACGCGTCCATTCATTGATCATGTAGGACGGACAAAAGGCGATGTATAGCCTAATTATCCTCAGAGTTTCTCTCGGTGAGAATCGTATGCTATTATGCATGACATCGATTGTAGTTTTCTGACAAATATTTACACGACGCAACTCTTCAATATCCTTTCAATAATCATATCTTCGAGGCGAGAGACTCTTTCCGTGTAAATGGGGCTTAACGAAATAGATACATAAGGTAAGTGTGGATGGAAGAGTCAGTAAGGTGGATCCCATCGAACCAACCTCAACCACATCGATGATACCCTAGGAACTCAGAAGTCCCCTAAATCGTCGAGAACGCATTAAGAGATTGATCTGGCTTGACAAAGCGAACGTGGCATGCGTGATCGAACAAAGTAGGACTTCATACTCTCTGCCCTTATACATGCGTTTGGGTTTCTGGCGTAACTCTGTGTCCGTCTGTCAGCTAAGTTTGCTACTGGAAAAGTGCCAACTGTCCTGCCGGTGTGTTATCGTCAAATTGGTTTGATACCTATGTCAGAAAATTAATTGTGTGGGCTTTAAATTTATATAATAGAATACAATTAAAATACAAGAAATTTCCGTATTTATCAACAGCAAATGTGGTGCTGGTAGACTTTTCGTCCGGATGTCACATTGACCCTCCAATGAAAGTCAGCGCTGCAGTACAGCTACGTTGTATTGCAGCCACAATTGCAGCATATATACTGAATTGGGGTTCATTGTTGTCCGGCCATACACACATTATTAGCATGTTGACGATCGCTTTGTATGTCCATATAATTGTTTTAGTTGTTATGGGCTGACCATGCCATAATAAATGCTATTTCTTTTTTATTCAGTAGATATGTTAATATAAGTACTGGTTGTAATCGATTTATACTACTGCATCCTGATATAAATATTTTAAATTAATGATGGATTAAAATTTGTGTAGCCTATAGGCCATGTATATATTTTTACTTAGAGGTCGGACCGGCTTCGCCTTGGTGCAGATACTTTTTGAGTCCAGTCCACAAATATTATTTAGGGTATTAACTCTTTCGTATTTAAACTCAACGTGACTGTCTTCCTTTATACTGCTTTTCTCATCCCGTCCTGTTACACTACAGTTTTCTGGGATAAAAAGTAGCCGATGCATTGATTCAGGGTATCAGGTGCCTCCATCCTAAATTTCTTTAAACCTGGCCCAGCCATTTGAGCGGAAAGACTTCTTGATCACCCCAGGGGAATACAATTTTTTTTCGAGATAAAAAGTAGCCTGTGTATTAATTAAGGGTTTCAGCTACCTTCATATCAAATTTCATCGTATTTGGTTGGGCCGTTGGAGCGTGAAGAAGTAAAAAACATTAATTTTCGCCTTTATTTTTATTGTTAGGAAGTAGGGTTATCCAAAAACAAGGCTATCTATATTTTTTTTATAAAGTATGACTACCATAACTTAAGATAGGGTACTTCTTGCGAAATAATGGCATCTGTCCAGGAATATGACTAATATTATGTCGCCAACCTTAATATTAAAGACAAATGATGGAACTTTTTCAATAAAATGTTTGCTTCTAGGCCGAACGAATCTTGCGTAAGCATGGATTGATTGGGGGGAATATTATATTATCATAGAATACGTTTGATATTTCATTATTTGTCCTGAAAGATTTCTAACTTAAATATTGCGTCTATATTTATAAAAAAGTATTAGAAAAAAAGCAAATTCTTTAGTGTAGGCATTTTAATTATGAAATATACACACCTACTCGTTATTTTTTTGTTTTCTACATGATATATGTATATTTTTTAAAGGTTGACTTTATAAAATCGTGATGACTTACATAAGTAAGCAAGGCTTTTTTTTTGTCGGTACACGTGAAAAATAAAACAAAATATTCTTCGTAAAAGTTTAATTTTTAAATAATTGTTACAAAATCGTATTTATCATATTTTTTATTAATTTGCACAACATGGAGACGAAAACCGGACATAAAATTATCAGTATTTGTAACAATTAATAAAATTCACAGTAATAAACATAATGAACAAAGAAGAGGAGGTACTCAGGTGGTATACAATAAATACTTAGCTGACTACAACAAGAACTTAACTACAAATAAATATTATATTAATACTAATGACAAGTTATTTAAAATTAAACATCTAGCGGTTCATCTAAATGTTGATACACCACGTATTGTTACATTTTCCGTTGCCCCTACTTCAAAACACATTCGAAAAGAGGTAACAGAAGATTGTGCTTACATTTTAACACTAAATTTAATCGTACTTCGTTATAACACGTTCACAAAACCGTACATCTAGATTCAACAAATCAACTTTTGTGTTGAAGATACCTTCAACATTGACAATTACCAGTTTACGTCCATTTGTATCTGTTTACATGTTAATCAGTAATTCATTTAATACTATATTAATAGACAATTTGTAACTAACATTGAGCACTTGAAACTCTGAAGTAAATATAATTGGCATGGTCTACAAACGTCAGTCTCATCGCACTAATATGTACAAATTATGTTACTTACACGCTCTGTTACGAGTAAAAGCGGCTTTTTGAAATTACATGAGCGGTGGGCGGTGGATGCGGTCGAGCTATCGTTGTTACGGCAGCTGTCTTCTTCTTCAACGTGGTTATAGGTCTTAACTTTAAGAACAGGATGGCAGATACTGCGCAAGAGCATAGCAAAGTGGCAAGTAAAGCGCCAAGTGTTGCGGCAAAGCCAGGCGTTGTCATACAAACAAGACCTGGAGTTGGAACAATTTTAGGAGCAGTGTTTTCTTCGGCTGAGTCTAGGTTTAGGTCTCCAGCTGATACTACACGAATCACTCTGTTCACTCCCACTTCTTTTTCAGGAGAAGTAGTACGACGTTGCCTCCTTACTCGTCGTTCATCTCTTCTGGCCTCAATTCCCACAGTGTACGCGTCAATTTGTGGTGGTCCGTACTCCGCGTGAGGAGCGATAACATTCGGGCCACCATCCGAGCATTGTTCTGGGCATCGGTATCTGCAAATCTGAATTGTGCACTGGAAATGAACTTCCATTGAGTCCGGGAACTTGAAGGCTTGGAAGTGAGCATATGAAAGAACGCTAGCGCTTGCTCCAAAGTTCTTGATCTTAGTGAATCTTGACATCAGCTTCGGTCTCGTCACACAACCCCGCCTATCAACAAGCTGGATAGGGGCGCGTTGACCATCGTGAGCTACACAGTCTCGGACCAACATATCGAATTTCGCATCATCGTCTTTGATGGCCAATACCATTGTCATAGTTTGGCCAATCTTCACAAGGCCGGACACTTCAGAAGCCCAAGGTCCCTTTCCGACTTGAATTTGCATCCAGCAGCCAACGTTATCTCCAGCGAAGTCTGCTCTGACTACATCAAGCATGTCAACGGGGAAAGGTCTGAATGTGACAGCTTTCTCATATTGATCGTGCCAGGTACAACGCAGCTTACGCGCCTGATCCCAAACCTCTTGCACTTGAGGGTCATATTGGATTACAATTACGTTTTCGAAATATGTTCCAGCGGCCGCCACATCTCCTCTATATCTAGGATCTCCACTGCCAGCGGTACCACAAGCATGTGCTCCAATTTCGAATGACGCTGATGTCCTTCCTAGATTAGGTGGTAGATGTACACACTGATGGTTGGAGTAATGGCCTTTAGAGAAGACAATACCGAAGAACGGTTTGTCGAAACTAAGGAACACTCGCATGGCGTTCTTCTCGCATTTCACGTCGAGGGAGACTATCTTCGGCATGTCTGGGGCGGGTGCTGGCCAGACGTCACCGGCTCCGCTGAAGACCTTCTCGCTGGCTGATGTCTGTGCGTCTGCTGGAGGTGCTGGAGGAGGTGGAGGTCCTCGGAAGCCAGGTCCGAGGTCATTCTTATGGTGGTTCACTGGCGGTCCAAGCGCAAACGGCTTGGAGTGGATCGGATGATGATTCGGAATTCGGGGCATACCTGCAAAGGAAATCATTTAGTACTGATTAGAATCGTGACTTGATTAATGGATACTTTGTATAGGTATGATTGAATTACGCATGTATTATCATGTCAATATTATTACAGTCACCTTTTAAATGACATAGTAATATAGCAGGCATTCTATAATATATAATCCATTACAAGCAGACTTAGTAATATAGAAGGTTTCCTATTTAATCCATTACAAGCACTTAGAGTTGACAGTCCATTGTATTAGTAGAACAAAACCTCGCGCCGAATAGCTAATTACTCAGTTGGGTACAAGCTCCATTGAATTCGAGAAGTGGACCGGCACAGTCGTGATTTTACAAGTGTTGAAATGTAAATATAACAAGGGTTATGTACGCCTCTTGCCATTTTATTTGTAACTGTTTTGGTGTCACATTTTGATTCATTCGACACCTTCAACCTATAAATAAATATTTTAACTGCATTTTTTTGCTGTCCGAATTGATTACTCGATCGATGCGATATTTAATTGGCGCAACTTAAACTTTCTATATTATTTAGTTATTTACTTGCACCATAAAGATAGCACGTGATTAAAGATTTCCGTATACTTCGATCCCAATCTATCACTATCGCTTCCCCTAGTTTCATCAACCTCTTCAACCTTATTTATTTAGCTTTATTATAGATTTTTAATTAAAATGCTTACTTAGAGGATGATGCCCTTGGTGATGCGGTGGGTTCTGCCTCCTGTTATGCGGAGGAGGCGCGGGCGGTGGCGGCCCATTGTAAGCGTGGCTCGGAGCATCTCTTTCACCAGACTCCATTGCAAGTTGATCTGCTGTGGATTCTACGGCATTGCTTGAATCGGAGCCTGAATTTCCTGAGGCACCACCGCTTTCGTTCGAAGACTGGTCGGCTAGGGCACCGCTCTGGAAAATGAAATATATTTTGTAAGACCAGTGTTGTGGACTGTGTAGTCTATCCCTCTCAACTATACTCTCGATTGTAGTGGAGGCTAGTTCCCTGTAGTGGGACGTATATGGTTTGATATAGATACAATGTTGTAGAAGGGTCATAGTGATCAGTTTAAGTGCGTTTTCGGGTTTACCTTGCATGTATCTGGCTTCGACCAAGTCAATATAATTATCTCTCGTTGGTGAATGCTTTATTTAACTTAAACTTTACTGACTATCAGGTTGTCTATAGTAACTTTCGCATGCCAGTATAGAAAATTAAAAACATCATCATCATAAACCACATGACATCCATTACTAAACATATTATTATGTATATTAAAAAGATTTTCACATCGACCCCCTGACCTGCATCTAATGATCCGTGATCTTTATTAAATACAAATAGACTTTTGATCACCGTTACTTAAAGACTAATACACATTAGCAGCTTTATGAATATCATAGGATTCAAGTTTTTTAAAGCTATATTCAGTAAAGTTTTAAATATTTAAAAGGTGCATGTCATAATATATTAAGCGCCGTTGATATTATGTGTAACTACACTCTACACTTATCCACTACATCGAATAGACAGCGGTTGCAGCAAATATAATTTAGCTTATCATAGTAATTACAGAATAATGCACTGCAAACTAGAACACACAATCGCGGTATGATTCATATATCAATTATTATAATCATATATTGAGTTCGTATTGAGTTTCACTACGTTTAACTCCACGCCGTCTAGTTCCTAGAATACGCTTAGGAATTGTAAATGTTAAATCATTTTTAATTTTAATGTGTATTGTGAACAGATGTAGCTTACATTTGGTAATTTGTGAGAGATTTCAAATGCTTAGTCCTTATTGAAGCAGCGATGGAAATGGAATTAATTGAATGGATCGCCTTTGACAGGTGTCAGGGTGGTATTTCTATCTGCATTTATCCATATCCCTCTAGTGATCACCAGACTCCCTACAGTCTATACTTTTATATAATCGTTGAGCGACTAATCCACTTTTAGGCTCTGATAATTACTATCTATAATTATATCTTACGGAATTCGGCTATTCAGGATGTGTGATGAAGGTATCGAATAAGGAATCGGCAATCATTTTGATAAACTGAAAGGTGGCGTTGTCGTTTCCGATCGAGTTAATTAATCCATTTATGACTTAGTCAAGATTGATAGCATAAATGTAAAATACACATTAAACTCGTGGTACACCACCGCAATGCCTATTTTTACCGCTAAACAGCAGTGTAAATGCAATCTTGTGTTTACTATATTGAGACTTAATATTATAAGTCTAAAATGGCGAGCGCAGTGAAATTTCAAGTATTGCTTTGTAATTCATGGTTTTGTTTGGTTTTGCTACTGTCTATGAGCGGTCGTTTTGCTTACCATCAGGCAAATGGCATGCTCGTCTTACCATTGACTGAAATAAAAAAAAAAACTAAACTTAACGTCTGTTATCCACAGTGTTCTAACCCACATTAATAAATCACAAGCAATTCTAACGCCCATAAATGACATGTTAAAAATTCAAATATATGTGAGAAGTGATTTAAATGCAAGTTTATTCGTAAAATTTAAAATTCCGTTGTTTTCCACTGCGCTCCGCTTTCACTGGGTGTCATGGCGTTTTGGTAATATTTTATGAAGTTATCCAATACGGCATACTGACCTTAAAATATTTTTGACATAGATGTTCTTGATGGGCACGAGTTTAGTAAGTTATTTGGTGACCGAGAATATAAAATATTAGACATTTAATAATTGAAATATAAATTAAGTTATGAATGAGCGTTCTGGTTTTTTTATGAAGTTGATAACTAACATAATATGTTATTGTATATCTTTTATGTATTCATTAAATAGATTAATTCTAATAACTACAATTGATAAAATTATATTATAACAATAATAACTACTGGGAATGACTAAGTTTATTTTTTTGTTACGTTATCTTATTCATCGTTGATTCTTTACTTTTATGTGGAAGTTTCTAATAAGCAAATTTCTTTTATTTATGGTTAATAAAATAAATACGTTGTTTTCAAAAATAAATATCTACCTACCTAACCGCCATACATAGATGTATGTTCCTGACCACATGTATGCGACAAAAGTTTGCGTGACCCAAGGATATTTATTACGAAGCCGAATGGCGTTGAACCGAAAACTGTCTCATAGTTTCTGATATCCACGACACAAGTTACAAGGACGCAAGCATCTTATTGTCGGGTCGTGTTTGTTTGTTATTGTTGGGTGAATTTATTTGAAGGTATCTGACTTTTTACTTTTATGAACCTTTCGGCTTTGCATCAATCGATGTACATATTATTTCTCAAGCATTCTTGAAATCAATATGACTGCCTCTGTAGCACAGTTGGTTAGACGCCAGCTGGGAAACGAGAGGCCGCGGGTTTGTTCCCCGCACTGAGACAAATATTCGCGTGATCCACGGGTATTTGGTTCGGGTCTGGGTGCTTGTGAGACCGAAAAGTCTCTCGTATTTCCTGATACCCACGACACTAGACTTGATCTTAGTGTAGGATCGGGACTATGTGTGTGACTTTTGGGCGTATTTATTTGTATATTATTTAACATGTTTTAAATATTAAGTATCGAGTACCCAAAATGGGGTTAGATAGCTTAAATGTTGCAGCGAAAACAGTCCACTTTAAATAAGTGCCTGTAAAAAATCTATCGAGCGGTTTATGTTCTGCAGTGGAGTCGGACACTGAAGAAAACCCAGTCTCAAGCAGATTATATAAAAATATAGTTGTAAAAATGATTCTAAACATATCTTCTAAGTAAGTTACTCTGTTAATATAATAAAACTTGTGTATAATGAATAAAATACACATCATAAAATTAAATGTTTAAAAGAATATGGCGTGAATATTCGCAGTTTATATATATTAGCTCGTATTTATGAATACAAAATGTCAAGTTATCGAATGGATTTCGCGGTCTAGGATGTTGACCTAACGATACAAAGTCTACAGTTAATTGCAGACACATAAAAGCGCGTCTTTTAAATTATCTAATTAGCATATAAAGTTCACAAATGTAGGTCATTGTTGATTAATTTCAATGATCGTTTGACCGCTCCGATAACCCAATATTTTCCGTAAAACTCGTTTAATATTAGGTTTTCTAAAATATTTTGTCGAATCGGAAAATCGGTCAATGGAATGTGTTACATAAATTGCAATTTATATTCTAGGTTAAGTGATAAATCAGTGTTGATAAATATTAATTAGAACTTTTTTATTTTGTGAGTAATTATGATTTATGTGTTGGTATATCACTCTATTTTTCTTGACATATTATTAATATTGACAATCTACTTCATTTCTCAAGTGTAAGAAAGGGACAATATTACTATAAGATTTTTTTTTTTTTAACATTTTCATTAATCACTTTACCTAATGTTTTTACCGTCTAAGCCAATTTGAATTCATAAGAGTTGTGGAAAATGTTATTTCGAAATCAATAATCGCTCATTATACCTAATTGTCACACATAAACATCGTTTTTTTTTTATGTAATTTTTTACACTTTTCAGTAATTTAATAGGTATTTCCTCATATTAAAATATTGTTCTATATCGCAGTGCATTGACATAGACAATTTGCAGACTATAGTATATTTCTTATTTTTTTACACTCATAATATATTAATACAATAAATACTTAAGCTACATATGTTTATTTATCTCCTTGCCGATAATAACGCTAATTCAATACGGAAACCAATTAAATATACATTGCAGAAAAATAGACTTAAAAAATCATTAAATATCATAATGATATTACATAAACAAGTACTTACTCAACGATTAATGACTAACAATATTGAATATACTTTCAAATCATTAATTCAAATAAATAGAAAATAAAACTTATTATCTTCAATTACTTTATTCCCAGTAAAGACAATTGCTGCTATTTATCAACGATTGTTTAATGGAACATGATATCCACAGGGCAAAGGTGTCACTCTTTCCCCATTTCCTGTAACAAAGGGAATCTAAAGGTTATCTTATTGATGTTTACGACCAGTCGTTTGTATTTCGATTATTTTATTACTCTCATTTGTTCTAAGGTTTCGAAAAGTAACGATGCATCGATTATTTTTTTTATCGATATCGGTATTTATGGTTTTATAGCTAATTTATTCTAATGACGTGAGACTTGGAATTTTTGTGTGAATATGATGAATTTGCTGTTGATTTTAAGCAAATTAGACAAAATGCACATGCATTTTAAAATCGTCCGTGTATAAAGAGTAAATGATAAACAAAATTAAAATTGTTGAATTATTTTAACTACTCGACATATTGAGACTTAACATCTTATGTCTCAGGATGGCGAGCGCAGTGGAATGCCAAGCATTGCTTTGTAATTCAAGGTGTTTTTTGGTTTTGCTACTGTTTATGAGCGGTCGTATCGCTTACCATCAGGCGAACGGCATGCTCGTCTCGCCATTCATAGCAATAAAAAAAAAACCTATTTTTACAATTATTGAAGATGCACATATTAGTAGTCCAGGGCTTTAAATTAAAATAATTTGTCGATATTTTTATTTCATAACACCAATATCGATACGGAATCATTTACTGTACTGTACCTACTGGATCAGCCCATATACGTCCAACTGTAGGACATGGGCCTCCTCTACAATCAAAAGTGTTTAGGCCACTCTCAATCGAATCATTTTTAAACTTGTAAAATATATCGATATATTGATATATTATCGTACCTTCGCCATCCCTAACCCATTCTGATGAAATTAGAAAGTGTATCTTATCCCAAAAAGATTTATGAACGCTTTATAAACGTTGGATCCAATGTTTGGGATATGATACATTGGGTTACGCAACCAAAAGCGACGGGTGAAAGTTTGTTCACGGACAGGTTGTAACATTTTAATGGTAGGGCCGGCTCGTTCGGAAATGTAAATCGATCGTTAAAATAAATATGGCGCGACGGTAATTCTATTTAATGTACATTTAAATCTATTTTGTTTGATTACATTGCCGACAAAATTCCTTGTTAATTAATTTGTAAGAATTACTTTATGGCATGATTGTATTGTACAATTGCTTTATGAGAGGTTATAGAAACATATAATAGGTGTACGTTTAATACGAGAAGGCTTTTAAAAATATGTTGTGGGTAAATGAAGTTTTAAATATTTTTTCATCTCTGAATACAGTCAAGATATTAATTGCACAACAATTCTCTTGTTTTAATTATATTTTTATTATTTTAAACCTTTAAATAAATATAAATCAGGCATAAAGCAAACGTACTTAATGATAATTAATTATATTTTCTGGAACTTCCCCCAACGATAATAAATTACATTTATTAGAGCCCAAATCAATACACAATCAATTTATTGTATGTACCTATTCATGACAAAAACTTGTACATAAAAAATCACAGCAAATAGTGATTTTTCCAAAGCCCCAACATCTCTTTTTTTCTTCCATTGTCCTCCCATTTTGATACACCAATGCATTTCCACTCCAAAAGTCATTCACGACGGTAATCACTTATCATTCGAGCCTTTCCCTGTGCAAAAAGCTAACAAGATCCGCGTCACTCGCAACTTCAAGAGCAGTGTGTCACCGGTGTAGCGCGGTCGATGCTCCTAAACTCATTTTACTTTCGTTACAGCGCGGTGCGGCGGGCGTGAGGAAGCATGGGTCCTTAGTAATGCACACAGGTTTGATTTGGATAAAAATAATTTCTGATTGGTAAAATAACAGTATAAAATATTTTTCTTCGTTTAAAAGCGTCTATGTACATATTTATTTTAGATTATGAATGGTATGTTAAAATTGTTTGCACTCAGTTTCGTAGTTTCGTAACAAGTATACATACTTTTCAAACTGTTTTTGTTGACTTTAGCTGAGTTAGTAAGAGAAATAAGTTACCGTACTAGTTTTTACTTACATTATGAATGAAAAAAATTATTAAACTTATGACGTTAAGACTTATGCTTCGCTCATTATAATTTGCAGGATTTGTTTTTTATTTATTTCATGGTTTATAAACCAAAATATCTTCAATAGTTCAGACAGTAAAATTAAGATGCCGAATAAATATAACTAAGTACAGATGAACATATAAATCATCCCATAAAAAATAGGGTAACACGTCCAATTGTCGGACACTACAAAGCCAAGAGCAGGATTTCAAGTTCAATGTGTGTCGACGCTGTAGGTCGCCGTATGGCTAGTCAGCGGGAAAGCAGGCCTTTCCACATCACCCATTGTCATAAATCGTCTTCAAAGACTACAAATTATTATATATACTCAAAACGCCTTTTGTACAATGCCTGATGATAATGAGCTTTAAGATTGACAATGACTTGAATTGATGGATTTTTGGATACGGTGTAGACTAATCCAGTGGAGAATTAAACGTCATGGATCTTTTTGTGAACAATTTGAGATCCATTACATTAGCTTTGAAGCTGGTAATACTAAATCAGATTTCGCAGTGTTTTCGACGAAGTGAGAGGGCTGTTTGGGATTCGTTCAGATTGTGTAAGTGTTATCGCTCATATTAATAAATAAGCTGTTTATTTACATTTTATAAACACTGTGTTTTGACTGAACAATTGTGTTTAGGTAGTTTTAGAAAAGGAAAGACTACAAAATGATATATTTGTTTGTATCATAATATGTTATGTACCACGAGGATTAAACAAAGGTGTGTAAATTAACAAATAAGTCATGAGGCAAAACACTAACGTTTCTTTATAAAAGAAAACATTTTGTGAAATCAAGGTAATTTACTTCCATTCGGAGAATTAACTCAATCACAACATTTCCGTTGCAACAATGTTTAGTGGACCAGTAGAGCTGCGTTTAGTACCCTTCTTACTTTCCACAGTAGGGTAAACAGGTAAATAGTGGACGTAGACGGAACTCGACGCGCTACGTCCGTCACCGACTCCGTCAGTGGGTCGACGTGTGTCCATATTTGGGGCTGCTACCCGACGAGCGATTTGATTACCTCTTGCTTTATGTTCGCAGATTGATATGTACCGATCGATGTGGTTTGGTTTCAGTGAAAGCACTTATTTATATCGCTTATTTTAACAGCCCATTGTTTGTCGAAGAATAACTGATGTTTATCTATTGAACACTTTATAAGGCCATATTATTGAGGCGGCTTCTTTTAGTAAGATCACGATGTTTGGCGTAGGTTTCGGTATGGTTAATTAAAGATATTAATACTGATTAATGGGTGGATTTGTGAGCGTAGGTTCGTCATTTCATATAAGGATTGAGTTTGATTTTATCCTGCTAATTACGTTGTTAGCATGTGGATAGCATATCAGCAAGTGCCTGCTACCTGTTTTGTATAATAAGGCTTGGATTATGCAGCGACAGATAATTGCTAAGATTCGTATCAAATATTCGGCAATGAGCGATTATGATAATTTGGGATCCATTCAGGAATCAGGACTAATGATCCAATTAACGCTTTGATTAGATTACCATCGATAATTATATACGATTGTTTCACCTCTCACATCGGATTGTTGGCCTTGAGTCAAAATTATAGGAGGGGTTTATAAAATTGTATATAGTCCGAATTTTGCAACTATTTCGTCAATATTGTATGGAAATAGCCGAAATAATTATCATGCAATTAGATAGCCATGATAAAAGAAAGCGTTTTTTTAATCTTTTCGTTGCGTTGATTTTAAGGAAATTTAATTTGATAATTATTTAAGTGGTTCTCCTAATTTACTTAATTGATTAATCAAATTGGATTCTCCTTACTCAATTCTAAATGGAAAATAACGTCCAACGGCCCAATTATTATATTCTCACTGTAATTTACTTTTTTTTTCAACAAAATTAATGGAATATCTACTAATCATATTCATTTGGAATGTTTGCTTAGGTGAGCAATTGGTTTTGTAATATAAATAATATGGCGAAATAAAAACTACGAAATACACCCAACACTGTAACATACGTAGTTATATACCCACATTAAGATCAATTATTATTATGTCTTGTATTGTGAGTATAAACAACGAGGGACTTTTCGGTCTCACAAACACCCAAAGCCGAAATAAATATTTGCGGACTGCACAAATAACTTTATTCGGACATCAAACTCGCGTCTTCTCGTTTCACAGCCAGCGTCTAACCAACTGCGTCACAAAGGCTGTCAATAGTGACTTCATTTTTTTCCCTGAATACTCCGTGTGAAAACCTTATGAGTAATTTGCGGCCGCCTACTGATCCACCAAGCACGGTAAATCTACGTCAAATAAAAATAATTAACGTCCATACCAGACCCGGTCTAGTTGTTTTGAAGCACTATTTCGAGATTTTTTTCGGTTTTATTTCTGTTACTCGAGCATCGAGATTAGGTATTAATACACTATTGTTATCATTGTTTTGTTTCTTATATTTTTTAGTATTTTTTAAACGTATGTTTGTGCGTTTTATAAGTTTTAATAATGTTACACTATGCGGAATATGGTGTGAGTGCGTGATGGCCTTATGGTAAACGGATTACACGCGGCTACATTGTCATGGTGGTCGCGGGTTAAAATCCCAGGGCACACCTCTGACTTTTCGGAGTCATTTTTGTGTTGATATTCAATCACCACGCACTTTAACGGCGAAGGAAAACATCGTGAGGAAACCTGCATACCATAGCGATTTAAAAAGAATTCTATGGTATGTAAGTCCGCTAATCCGCACTAGGCCAGCGTGGTGGACTATATGGCCTAACCACTCTCAATCATATTCTTGATTGCAGAGGAGGGCCCTGTGGGATGGTTATGGGCTGATACAGTACACAGATGCGGAAGATGTTGTGTGAAGTGTGTTAAGTATTCTGGGTGTTGACGAATCGAAATTTTCCTTACTTACTTGTTAGGTTTTATGATTGAAGTATGTTATAAATTGATAAATCTCTAATAGAACGCCTATTTTGTAGAGTTTGGACTATCTTGCTTTTTACTCTTTTATTGCTTTATAGAGGAAAACTCGCAATTTTCGATATTCTGCGAAAAATTTGTTGACAGATCTTGGAAATGTGCCAAATAATAAGCGTTCTAAATCGACGAGAGAATCTGAACAATTGAACTTTATATGTGTATATTCGCGCAATCATGATAGTATATTATTATATTGTTTGATGACGAATTCAACTGAATGATACAAAGCTTTATAGTTTCTGCTTCTCTCAGCCGGACGTAAGCATAAGTTAATGTATGTATGTAATGTTAGTTGTAAATTTCACATTTTTTCAATTGCGTCGAGTCATTAATGTTGAAAGAAAAATCTGTGTGTTAGAACAGTTAGTGAGAGATAAACCCCGTTTGTTTCTGGTCTGATAACTCGGCGTAATATACGAACCAGTATTCAAACCCGGTGAATTTTAAAATCTAATAGATATTTGTGTTGCAACTGGCGAACGCAACGTCAGATGATCACATATAAGACGGACGGACGCAGTGGATATCCTGTGGGCACTAGGAAGTCGCTGAGTACAGGCTACAACTAACATTTAAAATGTCATGACTAAATTTTTCTTTCACTTATTAAAAAAATGTACGACTTAACAATTCCTATCAAGTTCCAATATCCATTTAAAAAATAAATTCTGATAAGATATAGTATTTGAAACATGGAGATGTTCGATATAAGTTGACCTTTTTATTATTGCTGCCCCATATACTTACAATATCGTCTGTACTGTATCCGCCCATATACGTCCTGCAGGGCACGGGCCTCCACTACAATCCAGAGTACAATTGAGATTGGTTAGGCCATATAGTCCACCACGCTGGCCTAGTGCGGCCTAGTATAGTTATGCAGTAATACTTAGTAGGGTTGGCGGGCTTTACATACCATAGAAATTCATATAAATCGTTATGATATGCAGGTTTCCTCACGATGTTTTCCTTCGCCGTTATAGTGCGTGGTGATTGACTATCAATACACACATGACTCCGAAATGTCGATCCCGCGACCACCGTTTTCGTATCAAAAAGCAAAATATTAAATTGAAAACTATCACTAAACAAACAAAATAATTTTCACCCATATCTCGACCATTTATGATAACGATCGTATCCTACTTCAAACCACATTTACATTTCCTATTGGTCGGGTCATAAGGAAGTACACACATACAGAATACTAATGTGTTATGTGTTATTATAAAATCTATTGTTTACATCGCATTAAATCAATACACATAACTATTACACGTATAGTTATGTTACGCTGTATTGAGTTCAATGTTATAATTTGATACGTCGTTGAAATTAATTAGTTTCTTTCCCGAATAGGCAGGCAGTCCGTCATAAAAGTTGCAAGTGGTATTAATTTACAATATTATTAACTTAATAAAGAAAGACTAGGTAGAAAGAGGTAGTGCGGTGGGATACAGGTGAATGTCAGATTTCTGAAGACGACATCTGGGCGCGAACAGGAGAAGAATAACGAGATAAGTTGAACCCACTAATTCATAGCTTGGAAGAGAGAGAGAGAGAAAGAGTATTTAGTAACTACTGCTACTCTTATGGGTTGTATGTGCAGTAAGAACGGTTATAAAAAAATGATATTAGGCAAGACTTGACTTTCTTTTAAATTAATGCAAAAACATTGTGGAATTTTAAAAAAATCGCTTTGTGTAAGATAGCCAACTTGTGTGGCTACGCTCTCGATGGCCAAGTTTACAATTAGTCCACTACCTCTAGATACTCGTTCTCGTTCTACATATTTATCTTTTCATATGCTTCTAAACCTATCAGCTCATAAACGTCCCACATTAATATGTGGCAACCTTTCTATATCTGTATCTGTATCAGCCCACATACGTCCTACTGCAGGGCACGGGCCTCTTCTACAATCGAGAGTAGTTTTGAGAAGGGCAACCGTTACTATGAACAAATGTAGAAATTGTAGTGCTGTACTCTCCGATTCCTTCATAATTTTCACATAAAATAAGAATGAATAAATACACCCAACAGTCACATACATAGTCTTGACTCCACACTGAGATCTGGTCTTGTGCCGTGGCTCAGGAACTACAAGAACTTTTCGGTCTCATAAACACTCAGACCCAAAACAAATACCTGTGTATCACACTAATATTTGTCTCGGTGCGGGGATCGAACCCACGGCCGTACGTCTCACAGTCGGTGTTTAACCAACTACGGCACGGAGGCTGTCAAGAGAATATTTAGGTAGTGGAAAAAATAAACTTACCAAATACAATATGAGCAGGAGACTTATAGTAACACCTCTCCTCGGCCGCATTGTGATCTGTCAACAAGAAGTACTGTTAGGTGACATGAACTATGTTGGAAAGTTGTTGTAAAAGTTTCTGTTAGCAGAGGTCGTGATTTCCGAATCTGTGTGTTTGCTTTTAATTTAACTTCCCGACCGAACTATTTACCGGCAGCCGGGATTAATTGTGTTTGGGATTGCTTTCAGCATTTTGTGGTGGAATGTTACGCGGTTTTGTTTTTGTTGAATAAATAGGTGCTGATTACAAAAAATATTTTGTGCCAGTCTAATAATTTAAGCTTGTGTGTTCTTGTTGTTCGTTTAATGAAATTGACATGTTTTGTGCTATTCAATAGTCAATATTATGGTAAATAAATGAATTTATCCCGAAGATTGAAATTAACCGAATCCCTAATGTATGTATTGTGGCATGGTTAGTGGATATTTATTTAAATTAAATGAAATTGGTTTTAGTCATGTGTGACAATAATATACACATAGTACTTAATCCCTATTTTCAAAACATTTTTATAATATAATTTATATTAAATTTATTTGTTTTTTTTTTTTGTAGTCTTATAGTATAATATTATAAGATATTGCGTTTGTTTGGCTTCTTAAAACAACATGGTAAAAAGAATAGTTATCTAGAAATAAACAAAGAATGACCTTCATAGCTCAAACGATAGAAAGTGCTGACCGAACAAAACAATACAAAAATACAAAATACAAAATACAACAGTATTTTTCAGGCTGTAAACGAGCAATATTTTTGGTCATTTTTGAATAGTAGATGGATGATGTGAGTTGGGTGTTTTGTTCGAAGAATAATAGGGCATGTGGGTGGCAAAGTCATATGTTTCAAACCACACATATTTATTTATGAATATTTCATGAATAATTCCCACCGCAAACCATTAGGTTGTGTAATCTAATTTGAACTCTGTACTTTATAGGTGTAATTACAGTTTGGGTGATTAATTGACCTATATCATATTCATCCCCGTTTACCTAACGCAGTGGAATCACTTAACAAACTTCGATACATTTAGACCAAAATCATCGTTTAATAATAAAGAAAAATAATGAATTACAAAATTTGATCAAAACACACTACTCAAAGACACATAACACAACATTTAACGCCTTCCAAGAAACATTATCGCAATAAAAAATGTAGTAATGTACACAACAGTAATGTTATTTTCATACAATCGGAATTTGCTACGCTCGGGCTCCGATTGTTCGAAGCCCAGTTCTCGAGCGTGTATTCCCATAACATTGGGGACAAATTCCGGTTCATACAGATCCCATCATTAAAGTTGAACAAATAGCACTAATTAATAATCGCTGGAATTAAGATAAGGGGTAATTATGTGGACGGAATACTAAACATGGCTTTGAAGTAATGGCATGCTTTTGCAGTAGGGGAAGGCCGGGTAAAGTGAATACCCCGGGCAAAGCGAATACTCCCCACTATTCCTAAATTATTATTTTTTCATTCAATACACCACCACTGTTACGTTTGGCCATCTTGGTTTAATACGCGGCAAACATAGAAGCGAGGGTCCGCGTCGCGTCTCATCCGCGGAGTGGAGATTTGTGTTTTCGTAAATAAAAGATTGATTTTACGCGGTAAGTACATTGATCAATTCTCCTTTATTACTAGTTTTTGATTTATAGGAATGTCTTGATTTGGTAGCATATCAAAGTAGTTTTTATGGTGTATTTAACAGAAAGGCAGAATTATTAGTTTCTGTATAAATAGTGTTAACCTCAAACCTTACCTAGTCGGGCAAAGTGAATAGGGCAAAGTGGATATGGTCCACTTTGCTCTATTTACTTTGACTGCCATTTCTCATTGGTGACTTATTATCTAAACATGTATTTTATTTGCTTCAGATGGTGAATAAATATAAAAAAATCTAAGCAAGGGACTTGGGATGAAAATGCTATGCAAACGGCTATTGATTTGTGCAGAGTTGGAGAATCAATAAAAAGCACTGCTAAAAAGTATGGTTTGGCTTATGCGACCTTGTATAGGCAAACCTTGTATAGGTAATGTATTTTTTTTTTCAGTTTATCAAAGTTATTTTTATGTTATCAGAGATTGAATATGGGTATTCACTTTGCTCAAGTACTGTATCCGCTTGACCCGGGGTACCGGGCAAAGCGAACACTTTCGTACTTTTTTAAATTTTAACTGTAGTTGATTATTGCTTAAATATTAATGGTAACTGATGTCCGTATTTGTACGAGCAATAAATAAAGACTGGTTTCAGATAATTATTTTGATTTTGTATTATATACCTTTTCTGCTGTAACCTTAAAAACCTTAAGGTATCCACTTTGCCCGGCCTTCCCCTACGTTTTTATGTATTTTATGGAGTATGATTTTGTAATTTAATTATTTTAAATTGTATTTCTAGGGTTGAAGCAAAATGTTTATTTTCTATGTGTTTCAGATAAATATGTTTTAATCGTAATTATTTGTAAAAATCGTAATCATTTCCTTGAAAATTGGAAGATCTATAGTATTCTTTATATTGATATCTAGTGAAGAGAGCGTAGTACACCTACTTTATATGACATAGAAGCAAAATCAAGTCCCAATTTTGTTAACAAAGCTTGTTTCTTACCACGCAAAATCCAGTAATGCCGAGTGTAGCAAATCCATACATAAAAAAAAAATGGCGTTCACAAGCATAATATTCTCACGAGATTTATGGTATCGCAAGGCGCAACAAAGTGGTTAATGTATGTTCGTGACGATTCATTCATATTATAATTTATGATTTAATATAATGCGGTAGATAAGTAAGGATTTTCGGAACTTTTTTCTTTTTTATAAATGTACAACATTATAATGGGATTAATTAATGACAGACTCCGTGACGTAATCATTTAGACGTTGCCAGTGAAAAGAGAGGCCGCGGGTTCGAACCCCGCACCAAGAGAACTGTTGTGCAGCCTACAAATATTTCTTTTGAGTCTTGGTGTCCGTGACACCGAAAAGTCTCTCGTAGTTCCTGATATCCACGAGACTCCATCTTAGTGTGTGTCCAGACCACAGAGTACTTACTTTGTGTTGTTATTTATTTTTTGATTTTATATATATGGAATATTAGTTATACCTAAAACTCAATTGTAAAGTCACAAATAGATTTCACAACTAACCCGTTCGTGACTAAATAGAAATTCCTTCCGGCCGGTTAACTCTTATGAAAACAATACGTAATTATATAAAATATAGTATAGATAGTATGAGAAAGTTATAGACATACCGCGGGCGCTTCGTCATGCCAATTTACTTAGAATCGGGGGTGAGCACGAAGCTAAGTTTCACGGTGTGAATACGGTATGGAGAAATCTTTAATTAATCTGGTGTGGGTTCGTAATGAGGATGTTATGTGATGATTATATGATAGCATTATCTCTAGAATTCTCCAAGGTTAACCTAGAAGTTCTTGAACTAAAGTTGTCAAGTTTGTTCACGTAAGCTGGATAATTTGAATGAGTGAGATTATCAAACCGAAAAAAAAAAAAATCTATTATAGTGTGGTATTTTAGTGAACAGATATTCAGTTTAGGTACCTTAATTTTACATATTTTGTTGCTTGTTTTATAAACGTATTTTAGAAATATTTCTATTTTCACACTTAAGTAATCTACAAAAATGAATTTTCAGAAATTCGTCGTTACTTGACTCACTATTTCGTTCTATTCAAGTGAGAACGAATTTCAGAAAAATAATTTTTGCTTCTTAGTATATGAAATTGCTTACCTACGGGTTTAGAATTTCCATTGTTATCCTTTGTTTTCAGAAACACCATATGAAGGGAGCAGAAATCTTTACTTTCTCACGAATTGACATAAATCTAGGTTTAACGCGAAATGGAAGAACTTTCGATAGTTCGATGATTCGAGATAGCTCCAAAGCACTGGTCACGAAGCACCTACTAGAAACTAGGGTTCATGGGTGAAAGGTTTCCTTGCTCTAGGAAAGTGAAATTCAAGGGACATGACTTCATTAATTTTAAAGGTATTTCGATAAGGTTTAAGTGACTGTCTACAATTAATTGTTCTGCATTGTACTATAAGATTAAAATAAACTTTTTTTTTTGTAGGAATCATAGAAAAGGATATTAAGTGATAAATGCTTACATAATATACAAATGTTAATCCGTATTCACAGTAGTTCTGACTTTATTTTTTGGGAAACATGGCCAAGTCTGCGAAATAATTGACAGCCTCCGTGGCGCAGTTGGTTAGACGCCGCCTGTGAAACGAGAGGTCGCGGGTTCGATCCCCGCACCGAGAGAAATGTTTGTGCAGCCCACAAATATTTCTTCCGGGTCTGGGTGTTTGTGAGACCGAAAAGTCTCTCGTAGTTCCTGATACCCACGACACAAGACTTGATCTTAGTGTGGACTGTGGGGTCAGGACTATGTATGTGACTGTTGGGTGTTATTTATTTATTTATTTATTTATTTATTTATTATAATATCTTAAGATTTTCTAGACAAATTCTTAAGCGAAAATACAGGCAAAATAGACTGTGATACATTTCATTCTCTATAATACGTTTACTTCTATCTACTCTGAATATACTGGCGTAGTCCCCAATACTCGTACAATTTCCATTTACTAAGACTTTTACGAAGACAATAAACATTCAATTTTATCACGCCCCAGCACGCAGAGTAACAAAAAATACATTTTTAAAATTACGCCACAGGCGTTGCCACCCCATTTAGTGCTCTAAGGGACCTCAGCTACTTTGCAGTACTTTAGAGTAATGGAAGGGATTGTTTCAACAAGTTTCTGCCTCACAAAGGTCTAGCTTTATAACCTTTGCACATAGAGTACTTGAGATTATAATTATAATTTATAGCTAGTTTAAAATATAAACGAGTAAATAAACGGTAATGACAATTTACTACATTCTCACAGAAAATTAAGTGTTCAAAGATAGAGAATAATATATTAAAAAGTTAATAAAATAAAAAAAAAACTTTTATTTATTTGAAATGGGTTAAAATTATCGGTTTTACGTCCCCTGCACTAAGCGAACCTGAATCACGGGAGACCAAAATAATTAACAATTATTATAAGTGATCAACCTGATCGATAATAATTATGACTAATAACATAAACAAAATTGAAAGGTAGAACTCTTATGCTAAGCTTTTTTGGCTTCTTGCGAACATATTTGATTTCTTTAATAGTTACTTACTGTGTGAGTCATTATAGATTTATCGGCAGCACTTTTCCGTTTCAGGTCTATGTTAAAAAACCTCTTTTAATTGGCGGGAGCGAAAGTAAAGGTACAAGCATCGCTTTAATCATTGATTTTGGGCGTTCCTGCTTGACTGGTCGAACATTTTCGGGCCAAGTGGGCCGTGGGAGCATGGGGAGAAAGTGACCACTGTCGACCACTTCACTTTTTGTCGAGTATGCGGTAGTAATGACAGGGTGCGGTGTGCCCCCGGCGTTGTTTTTACAGCCGTTTTCACAAAACGAAATTATTTATTTGCAAGAATGTATTTCGAAGTACTAGGGATGTTAAGTATTGTAGGTGGTCTTGATACATTACCTTATTTATAAAATTATTGAAAGTATTCGTCAAATAATTATATAAATAATTATCATGGTGTGCAATAAAATATTGTGAAATAATGGATGTATTTAAGCTCCAATATATTTATTATATTTGCTCAAAAATCTGGGCCATATGTTGGTCCAGATTTTTTACAGCACCTCACAGTTGCATGTTGTGTCAAGAAAATAATCCAAAAAGGAATATTTTTCAACTGATCAGTCACTGTAAATGGGTTCTTTATTAAATCCTAACTATCGATGATGTGGTATTGATTTTCACCATCAGGTCAATATAAAGTATTTTTTTAATTACGTAAAAATGTTAACGGTAAAACAAAAGCAAATTAAAATGGCACATAAAAGCCCGATCAATATTTTCCGCTCAGTAGGTATTTCACAGATTAACGCGCAATGAGCCGCCCCATTATCTCTATTAGCGTCCAAGTGGTACACTTTGATCTAGTTTATAAAGCAGGTGTCTCTAATTGAGTACATTTAGCTTGTATCTATTATTCAGGAGCCTTTTCATGCTTTTATTTCGGATGAATTAGGTATTATACTATTTTCAGACATCGATGTCATCTGCGTGTATAAACACAGAAAAAAAATTTTGTTCTTATAGTATGCAAACATGTATGGTTTTTACCACAAGGACACCTGACGGATCTAGTAATCTGAAGAAATAAAACGGAAACAAAGATTGGATACGAATATAGACTATTTTTGCACTGTTTTTTTAATTGCAATGAATTGCAAGATGATTAATTCATTCACCTGATGGCAAACGGTGCGATTGCTGGACTGTGGACAGTAGCAAAACTGAACAACCCCATGAATTACAAAGCAGTGCAATCATTCCACTGCGCTCGCCATCCTTAGACATAAGATTTTTTAGTAATAATATCTGTACCCACGTAAAAAGTAACACTAAGCACTAAATTTCACTCCCGATATAATTTCATAGAGGGCAAATCTATGACGAGGAAAATGGTATACTCAATTATACTGGCGTATGAGAACCATACTTTACATACTAACTTTTTTTATATACTCGTAGATTTAAAATTCACATAAAAAAAAACAAAAAAGTCCAAATTCCCATCAAACACTTTTCATTATAACCAGTCTCAAGTGAAGATTTTAAACCTCGGCCACATTTTAATCACGCATTATTCCCTACAACTTACAAGGTCAGTTACCACGGTCAACGACTCATTCTATGTAATTTGACAAAGCGAGTGGGGCTGGGACTTTCACTCCAACAGATTAGAAGGCCCTTCATTCAGGTATTTAGCTGTACGTATGCATTTTATTTTAGATATAATGTTTTCTGTGGATTTCTAGTAGATTTAATGATATATGTATAAAGGATTTTTGAATTTACAATTTAATTACGAGAAATATTATATTAAAATATAAAATTTCACGATGTTAATGTATTTTTGTTTCAATCAACAGGTATTATCGTGATAATTAGGGTCAGTCTTTGAATGGTCCAAAATCTAACATCAGCTCTATAAGAAAACCTGTCCCGATCTCGGGTAGTTTATGCTATTAAGTTTAAACGCAATCTTTATTACCTGACCGGGAAATCGAACTCACGATCCCAAGATCCAAGATTCAAAAATAAAATATTATTTTAAAAATATATTTAAAACTAAGTTCAATACAATAATTAATATCACTAGTCCTACTAAAATCAACTACATACTTTAGTCTAGACTAGTCTAGTCTAGTCAATGAACAAGCGGGAAGTACTTGCGTAGTACCTATCGCCGCACTAGATCTGAGGCCATTGACCTGCGCCTGCGCACCTCGGTGAAACTGAAAGTCAACATTCGAGACCTTCATACTAATATATATCTTTATTTTTTTTTATATTGTTTTCAGATTAATTATTAACTGGAGATTACTAAAATGGTGAAGAAAAACATTGTCATGAAACCGGCATATCGTAACGATTTATAAGAATGTCTATATGTAAAGTCCGTCAAGCCGCATTAGGCCAGTGTGGTGGACTATACGGCATAACCACTCTAAATCGTACTCTCGTTTGTAGACGAGGCTCGTGCCCCAGTGGAATGTAAATAACTGTCTTATTTACTACTACTACTATAATGTGAATTAAATTTTTAATTCTACGTTTAATAAACTAAGCTCATAATGACACACATCATAAAGTCTCATAATTTTAAATTAAACTTTTAAATCTGGGTTAAATTCCAAATCTCAGATAGAACAATAATTAAAACGTAATAATTATCCGAGAAGCTCGTAAAAGACAGAGAACGCTCATCTACAAAACCTTAAATAAAGTCATTAAAACCATTTTTTTTAAATTGTATACACAATTGAGAAAACAAAAACTGAGACCGCTCATTTACATAGGCTTAAATAAAAATCTTTAAAATCATATTTCTGTATACGTATTTAACAATTACGTGAGAAAACGATTTTAATATTTTTAGACAAAGAAATAGACTCTATTACCGAAATATCATGAAATATTTATTGAATAAACATAAGATGTTCCGGTTGAAAAACTATATTTACACTTTCTCTATAATTGACATCTCTAGGATCTTAGGACCCCATCAATGTAACGTGTGTATACTAAGTAAGAAAGAGACGCACATACACACATCTTTGAGTTAGAGAGAGAACGCGTGCTATAATTTGACGGTCAAGTTTCAATACGGTCAGTGACATTGATTCTCACTTTCGTTTTTCTGTGTGATAATTAAATTAGCAAATATTGCTGCTGTCTTTCTTTAAGTTTGAGTGTATTAAAAAGTAAATTCTGGTTCATAATTTTTAAGACTTATATAAAATGCAATGTAATAGATAAAGCAGAGCGATGTTTAATTTATGTTTAAAATAATCATATAAGGAAAATATATAATATCAAAGCAAGAACGTACACAAGTAATGTCCGCCAGATGTTTATAATTTTTTGTATAGAACAGTAAACAACTGCCGGTTGGTAATTCGCCATGAAAACTAAAAAAAAGTAGAAGAAAAGTAGTAAAGTGAAAATGACACGCTTAAGCCAAACCATTGCTTCATGATTTTGTTTGAGACAGTAAAGTAGTAAGTAATTTCACCATAAAGTAGCGAAGACAGGCTGTACCGTAACTCAATTCTGTATCAGCCCATATACGTCCCAATGTAGGGCACGGGCCTCCTCTACAATCGAGAGTACGATTGAGAGGGGTTAGTCCATTTAGTCCAGCACGCTGGTCTAGACATTCTTCCGAATCTCTATGGTATTAGGTGGCAGGTTTAATCATAATGTTTTCCTTCACCGTTATAGTACGTGATGTTGACTAAAGACTTCAAAACATCAGATGAGGTCCCTAAAATTTGGACTTGCGACCATTATATTAAATTATGTCACTATGTAATATTATAGTATCCTATTTATGTTACTTCTACAACAAATATTCCTACTATTCAACTGCTTATTACTATCACAGCACCCATAACAGGAAAATCCTGAAGCTCCACACGCTATTTTCCCGAGCTGGTCCGCCCACATTACTCTCCTATTAATGTCTTGGACTTAATATTTCCTTATTATGAATTTCACTTAACATAATATACGTTATTTATTGCCTGTCAAGCAGAACTGAAAAGGTTTAGATTGATTGAGCGAGCTCTTTATTATTTAATAAGTAGAGCTGACGTGAAAATAAGGAAAAATAGGTACATTTATAAAATATACAGGAACAGGAGTGTAAATGCACTGTTGTGTTGTGGTTTGAAGGACATTGCAGCCAAAGTATCTACTGGATATATTGAAACTTAACATTGTATGCCTTGAGATGGTTAGCGCAGTGAAATGACAAGTATTGTTTTGTAATTCGTGGTGTTGTTTGGTTTTGCTACTGCCCATGAGCGGTGGTATTGCTTACCATCAGGCGAATGGCATGCTAGGCTGATGATTTAGAGTAATACAAAAATATTTAAAAATATGCTCTCGCAAATATTTATTTTAACAGAATCTTGTTTGTTTCGTAGCCGGGATCAATAATGTTATGCCAGTTCAGCTGTCCTATAAGTAAAATCAACATAGAGCCAACATATCCTTTACAAAAATCATAATTCTTGCCCTTTAATGTAATAATTATGTAGGTCAAAGAATGGTGTTTACCCACCGAAAAAGGCACCCTTTAACAACACAGCTGTCTCCCCCGATTAACGGTACCCAACGGTTGAAAAATTATGTAAATAGTAACTTATTTACATACAATTAAAATAGGGTTAGTACACAATTATTATTAAATCACCCCTCTTCTGAGTAAGGTTGACAATTTTTACGCATATTTTTTGGTATTGCTGTCGTTTCTGAAGATATATTGCCATTATTGTAGGATTAATGTAAACATTTATTTTTTATATAGCTACGATTCTTCTACTCTGATTATTAACATATGTACTCATGGGGACAATGCTAACAAAATATTAGTAATTAAAAGGTACTGAACCTGTATATTATTTATACATATAAACCTTCCACTTGAATCACTCTTTCTATTAAAATCCGCGTTAAATTCGGTTGCGTAGTTTTAAAGATCTAAGCAGACATTGATAGACAGTCAGGAAGCGACTTTGTTTTATACTAACTAGTGATAAATAAATAAATACACCCAACAGTCATATACATAGTCCTAACCCCACACTAAGATCGAGCCTTGTGTCATGGGTAAAAAAAAGTATTAGAGACTTTTCGGTCTCACAAACACCCAGACCCGAAACAAATACCTGTGGTTCACACAAATATTTGTCTCGGTGCGGTGATGAAGAATCAATTAGCCAATAAAGAAGTGTTCACTAGGGCAGAAGCTTGACAGTTAGAAGTGATTGTTGAACACAATCAGTGTGAACGGCGGGTACGTAAACCCACATTAAAGACCTGCTGGCACACATCGCGGGGTCGATGTCACAGGTTGGACGGTTTATTGGTTTATGCTAAGTAGCTTCTTTGCGGATTTGAGAAAATCAAGAGTTTAAAATGAAGATTTAGGGTATTATAAAAATCTAAACCGCTTGGTAGTCGCGTAGCTAATCCAATGGCTTCATAAGTCGCTGAGAAATTTTGGCTAACGATGTAAATAAGGAATCTAACTTGATGGATCGGATTTAACGGTATTTTACAAGCGTATGCGTGGTAAAATTAAAAATGTTCTTTCTATTTTGGTGTAAGCAATCCCATTTGAAAAGGAATAATAATTACGTTCGTTTCAATAGTTAATGCACTTAGAAATGGAGTCCAAGCAAGTTATATATTAAACCGTGAATTAAATTAAAGCGATGAGTACTCTAGATAGGTAATGGAGATCGTTTATTTACATGTCTAAAGCAAAGCGATCTCGTAGTCCATAACTCACAATCAAGTATATAAACATTTAATTATATCTCACGTTCTTGTGTTTCAACTCATTAAAATTTTAATTACGATATAATATCGTTTTACCTACCATCAACAATCGATTAAAAACACGTTCCAAATTTAAACGCTGAAAAACAATTTGGCCAAATATCGCCAAGTACTTATAAAATAAATTAACACTTGTAGTGAGCGGTAAGAGTAGTCAAAAACGAAAGTAGAATCGATCTAAAATCGGTACCGCCGAAACATCGTGTCGGTATCGGATTGTGGTCAGTCGGTCGGTAACTTTCACCCAGCAACTAATTAGCAACTATCGATGTTCTCGGGTGTATGTGTCGATATCGATACGCTGACTTGTCTATTTAGAGGTTGACATTTGGATGTCGATGAATATCAAATTGCGTTTCCTATGTAACCTTTGTTTTGTTTGTATCATGTTTTTTGTTCACAAAGTAAACAAATATTTCATTGTAAAAACAGCACACGCGTACATTTAGATTTGCTTTATTAAGTAGGGCATGAAATCCCTACGGTTCGTAAGTGTTTTCATGTCTTATAAAAGGAAGGGTAAAAAGAGGTGGGTGATACGCATCGTTGAGCCTCCCACTATTTAAAACGGAAAAAACGCAACAGAAACTATCACTTTACGTCAGTTACGGAGATACTCTAAAATAAAGTTATGATAATTATTATATCAACCAAAACAAAAGAAAGACCAAATAAAACAAAATCAACTGCATCTACTCTGATAGAATTTTTAAATCCATCGATAATCGCAGCACAGCACTACATAAAGCTCGCCGCAGGGGCGAGGCGCGCACGCACGCTGTAATCGATTGGGCGGCGATCAAAGCCCACGTAACGTGTTTTAAACGTTTTGTAAAGTAATGAGCACCACGTGATACCGCCGGCTTGTTTGATGCTAGTCTAGTGATATATATACATACATATATACATACGTTCATTCGTACATACATACATTTATGAATTCACATATAATCTTTATGTTTTATCAATAATTTTTGATGTATCTGTAATTTTTTCATTCACGTTTCTGTTCATTTCCCCTCCAATTTGAAATTTAATATACATGTCGTTGGTGTGCCTATATCAATAAAATAAATAAAAATAAATAGCTATTAAAGGAAAGTACGCCAAACTCAAACCTGACTTACATAACTCTTCATAAGTCTTAATCCATTAGACTCAACAGCGATAGTATCGGCTTATTAGTGTCACTTCTACAATCCAACACGTGCTCCGTTGCACAACAGATCAAACAAAAGATCGTTTGTAAATGTCAATTAGGCTTGCGAAGCTTTCACTTGTGATGTATACCCGAAGATATTCGTCTAGACGTAGGCACCTAGTGGTAACGAGAAGAGAAAATTTAATGGAAATTAAATATCATTTTATGTGCCTTTGTTTTTGGTCTGGTGGAAATACCATGTAAAACTCTGGTGATAATTCAATTTTTGTGTCGGAAAGAATATAAGGTCGTTGGTCTTAGTTGTTGACATTTGTCAATAGAATGAATTAAAGCGCATCAGAAAATAGGATTTTGTTTTCATACTCGTCTGACGACCGAACTACAAAGTCCCTTCAGTGCCACAAATTTCATTCATTACTAAAACCTAACTTTAATATTGCAACAATATAAAATGTGAAAAACCCATCCCTAACTAGATAAATGAAAGTACCTATAATAAAAAGGTACTAACACCTTTACAAAATAAATAGTCAATATCAAAACTAAAAGTTCTTAAGTCAAATTATACCTTCTAAAGAAAAACAATAAGCAAACACCAAACGCAAGGGAAGCCGAAATGTGATCGGAGTGATAACACTTTCACTGGTGCAGTAACCGATTGTTCGGAACCTGTTACTTACCTAACGTCCTTACGCTGAGGTAATGAGATCGAGGCGGGCTAGTCACGCTGGTATTTTATTTGCACGTTTCCAGTACTTATAGGCCCTCTACGCGATGGGCCAGCGCTGGACTAGTGAATTAGCTTTCAATAGCCATGTGAATGATGGAAACGCAACTACACGACGGCGACATTCAGTAGTGATCACCCACTCACTTTGATGTGCGCCGGAATAACTGACACCGACGCTATTCTAAGACCATCGCACGCGCCATTAGCTATTATACTCCACTACACCCTCTACACGATGGGCCATCATACTGGACCATCGCGATGACCATATCATGTAGATGGGAGTTTAGGTTTGGATTTTAATATACTCCCGACAGTCACATACATAAACCTGACCTCACACTAACATCGATTCTCATGTCGGGGGTATCAGAAGCTACGGGAGACTTTCACGTCCCACAAATACCCAGACTCATTTTATACACAGACATAGTTCATTCGTGGTAGACGAGTAGACACACGCCTTTTCGAATATTGTGTGCTGGGTCAGAATGCACCATGGATACCAGATGATTTTTGTTCGAATTAGGATGTAGCTATTTTTACATGTAGGTACATTTATCCTAACCTTTTGTAAGCTATTGTCTTAAGAGCTGTTGTGATATATGAGATATACCCAAATATTAATAATCAGGGACTCCAACAATAATAATTTAACATAGCAATATGTTGGATTGCAATCCATAGGATTTTGACCTTTTAAAATTCTGGGATTAGAAGGGTCTATGTGAAAATAGATTTAATTATCAAATTAACTTTCCAATATATCATCAAGTGGAAAGAGATTTAGATAAATCTTCACACTAATCCAATTAAGGTTAGTGTTTCCGATAGAGTAATGAGAATATAATCACGATCAAAACATTAACACATTGAGGCTTCTAGCTTGTAGGTACAGTCTCGCCCTCACACCACCACTATAACTGCTATAAGCCAGAATCAATAGCGGCACGCATTGTAGTGGTACCGAGCATTGGAGCTCGGCAAGTCTCCGGGAATATCTAACTTGTCTTCAACCCGCAACGAAATCAATCAGAAAAATAAATTAATAGGAGTTGGAAATAAATTGAGGCTTGTAGCTTAGGTGATGAAATGTTTTAGTTGTTGTGAATTGTTTTAAAATCTTAGATTTACATTTGGTAGCAAAAATCTTAAATTTCTCCAAACCTCAGAAGTACTTTAGATTAATCTACTTCTAAGATAGATAACTCTTTATTTTAACCCACATACAGTACTTCGATAAAGAAAAAAAAAACGTTGGACAATAGCCGGTCATATCGCAGAAAGCAATCTTTTAACGCAATCTTTGGTTAGAGTAAGCAAAGAGAGAGTATCATAAGGGTACTTATATTTGAGATGTTAGATCTTCAATAATAAAACAATAACATATTTAATACTACTCGCCACGCTTTCAGAATGTCTGTACTACTAAGTATCTCAATCTCAGATAAACTAAATCAAATGTTTAATTATATATACATCACAAAATGTTGTAAAAAATACATACGCGCATACGCTACGCATCTACCGTTCCTTTATTGTCTACATAAGCCCAATCATTTACTAACAATTAGTTTATATAATTATTGCTTTATTGTTCGTCAACTCTTTGGTAATTATTATATTTTTATATGTTATACTTATATTGTTGAATCGTCTGTATGTTACATTGTCATGACAAACTCAAATAATTTACTTAGTATTGGGAAGTCTATACACAGTAGTACGGAATACGTTAATGTTAAATCTTAAAATGAAATAATTTGGAAGTAACATGAAGAATAAATCAATAATTAGGCAATTAACAGCCTACATCTTAAGACACGTGTGCACCTTCCAAGTATCTATTGACACAAATTCGATGCATTTCGATAGATGTCGTTCGATTAACACAATTCTGCGTCGATTGAGTTGAGTGACGTAGAAAATTATTATTTGTGACGTTGTGACTTTGTACATGCGTAATAATGTTTCTGGGGCAGAGGAAGTGGTCGATAGTTGTTGATTGACTGTTAAAACTGATCATAGTAAATTGTTCTTGCTAATATTTTTTTATAGATATATACATTATCATACTGATAATGCGACCACCATAGTACCAAACGTGTAACTAACGTGCAGCCGATTTAAATTGGGTATCACGGGCCTCCTCTACAATCAAAAGTACGAATTTGAAGGGTTAGGCCATATAGTCCACCACACTGGCCTAGAGTACATTGACGCACTTTATATACCGTAGATTTCATTTTTTTGAGTATCCAGTGGTTAGAAATGGTTATCATTCGCCGACACAATTATTGTCTGGTCAT
The DNA here is from genome assembly GCA_030180105.1 of Hyles lineata. Taxonomy (NCBI): domain Eukaryota; kingdom Metazoa; phylum Arthropoda; class Insecta; order Lepidoptera; family Sphingidae; genus Hyles; species Hyles lineata. The sequence goes on from JARJEE010000031.1 coordinate 615,998, forward strand.
TATATTTGCGCGAGTGTAATGTCTTTCCATTAATATTCATATATACATAGTTTTTAAATCAATAGGTCTTTCACATTTTTTTATCCTATGACGGCATATATTAAATATTTACTTTGTGACTATCTGAAGTGATAAAAACGATATTTACGAGCAAATTAACATAATAAAATCTGTGCATCGTATTTAACAAGATACATACACTGAACCACTTCGTCGGCTAATCTATTTTGTGGAAGCGGTTTATTGAAATAGGTAATATTATACTAGATATCTACTTCTCCACGCTTCACCAAAAATACAAAAATTGGGTGCAATGATCCGCATATATCAAAATCATCCATTACAAACCTAATGTGTACTAAACAAGAAATTGCATGATCATCAATCATAAATACTTCACGACCTTATTCCATACAAATCACATATTATTGAAGTCTTAAATACTTATAAATAAAAACAACAATCTACACGCCAGTTATTTCTCGAAAGTTCTCAAGTCAATCGGCTTTGTACGAAGTTTCTAACATTTCGTAGCCCCGGGCGACAAGCACCGATTGGACATTTCAATTGAGGCTTCAAATGGCTTTTTTAAGCTCATACTATGCTCTTGAATGGGCATTTTGTTATTGTTTTTTTAAACACGTTTGAAAATTAAAACTGATGAAACTTTGGTTTAATAGCTTGAGATTGGTTATGAAGTAGCCCTTCATTGGAATGCTTCGCTTACAGGAATATAGGCAGGAATTTATTTTTGAAATCACCTTAATACATTTTTGAACTGTGCAGGTTTGAAGCTATTAAATCCCTCATAACCTTCATCATCATCATCATCAGCCTTTGAATGTCTACTACTGTACATAGGCCTCCTCTAAATTGCGCCATTTCACCCCGTCATCGGCTGCCAGGGAACTTTCGCATCATATCTTCTCCTACGCTAGATTTTCGAAGACGCGGTCTCAACTCAAGAAAACTTTTACCCCTCACTAACTTACAAATAAAAAAAAAATGGTCGGTACTACTAACTTCATATAAATACTCGTAATTGACAATATAAAATTAATGGGAAGAAAGATACAAACGAATTTCTTTCTAGTGTCAATGGCAAAACATTGGCTTTAAAAAGCGTCTCTTACAGGGTATTCCCGCCCTTCTGCGATATTGGATCCTTTGAGCCTAACGTGAAGAAGTAATTAAGCGGGCCTGCTTAATTACAGTGCCATATTGTGTGAGACTGAAAAGCCTCTCGTAATTCCTGATACCTACAACACAAGACTCGATATAACTCAGGTCAGGACTATGTATGTGACAGTTGGGTATATTTTTTATTGATGTTCATGGGCGGCAGTGATCATTTACCATCAGATGAGACTTTTGTTTGTTTGCTGGACATTTCAATAAAAAAACCTTTTTTTTTATTTCTTTGAATGGCGAGACGAGCATGCCATTAACCTGATGGTAAGCGATACGACCGCTCATAAACAGTAGCAAAATCGAACAACACCTTGAATTACAAAGCAACGCTTGGCATTCCACTGCGCGTGCCATCCTAAGACATAAGATGTTAAGAGTCCATATTATGTCCTTCAATCCGAAGCGCAACAGTGTATTTACACTACTATTTGGCATTGCGGTGGTACACACTCACATTAGAGAGACCTACCATCAGTAAAGAGTAAAGACCGAAAAGTCTCTCGTAGTTCCTAATACCCACGACGCAAGACTCCATGTTAGTGTGGGGTCAGGACGATGTATATGACTGTTGAGTGTATTTATATAAAAAAATAAAATCGAAATTCATCTCTCCGGTTGCTCCAAGGCTCTTTAAAATGAATTTTATGAATGGCTGCAATTGATAAATTAAGAAACATTAAAACAAACTAAGAAGAAAGACAACCGTACCATCTCAAACTTTACGAGTAAAAGTTATGATATTCAAATCAGTTTTATGTTATTTGTTATTGTCCGGACGTGATATTGGTGTTGTTTTAAAAGTTCCGCTTCCTTCAATTTGCATAAATTGTTGTTTACTAAGAACACTTGATTTCATTTTAATATTTTGAGATTTCACACAGATAGAGGATAGAGGATTTGAGATTTCACACACATAGGTATCTTATTTTAAATATATAAAATTGAATATAAAAAATTGAAATAAGTACAATCGGCGGCGTTAATGCTCAATGCAAAGGCAAAGATTGAAGATAAGCAACATCATAAATGATTATTTATTGTATAATAATTGTATTGTTTAGTAGGGTTGATAAAGCCTTCTTAATGATATGAGAATCACAAAGGATTGAGCAATCTAAGCACAACTTAAAGCACGTTATATTATTTTATAGTATTTAAAAAAATATTTATTTGCTCCGTACTTGTACATTGTATATAATAACTTATGTGTCATTTTTGTCTTTTTTCTATAGGAATCTATATAAAAATATTTTTTATTAGTTAATCCATTAAACTCCTTCTTCCAACCAAAGTAAATCCTAAGAATGACTTGACACAACCAATGTAAATTGTACGAGCATGAATAGTTGTGGAAGGTTAAAAAGCAATATTTTCAAACAAATCAATCGCGCTTGCCTATAAACACAGTACATTAACACCGATTCACGCTCATACGCCGCTGACCCGGCTGAACTTTCTCCTTATCGGGTCTCGTACAAGTTCGAAGCTTCTATTTTATCATATCTTAGTTTCGAAACTAATTATTGGGCGATTATTTATTAATATTTTTATTCTGAACACAAATAAATCTTTAACCAAACTAATGTTTAACATAAGAGTATAAATGGCGGTCGTATCACTCGAGGTAATCTTTTACCGACTACCTTGGGATGGATATAAGAGAAGGAATAATAGAGAAGTATACTTTTAGGGAACCTTTTAAACATTCATTCTTTTTAAAAAAGCATTGTGTTCAGAATTACATTTAAGTTTAATTTATCCTTCATCTTCAATCAATTATTGTTTCTATTTGGGTGTGTGTTTCATATTTGTGCAAAATCTAAGCGTCAACGTATGGCCCGATTGGCAGTATAGGTTTGCCAATAGGAATTAAAAACCTAAATCCATATAGTGGATTTTTTTTAAATTTTGTTATCATAATTAAATATTTTAAATTGTTTATCTAAAAATTACCTTTTACATTTATAGCATTCAATTAATCTGATCAAGAATTGGTAATAGTGTCAACGCAATATATTTAATTATGTATCAACTGAAACTATTTCATTTAATTACATTTGTGGCAACATCATAAAACAGATAAGAAGCATCGCATAGTAAGAATGTAGCTTTACGAGAACCTAATTTTACTAGTTCATTGCTCCGTATATGTTGGGACAGCGAATGTTTGTTCCAATCCTCATAACTAGAAAATAAATTGGGTAGTAAAATTTCTTCTACTTGCATCACTACTAGTTTTATATTAACATAAAATATATGGAATAGTTGTAGTCACCGTGGAACTAGGAATTTTGAGAAACGTATCTATAAATATTATATTACGTAGCGAAATATTATAATAATTACTGCTGTCGTAATGAGAATACAGAATGAAGGACAATATTAGGTAAAATTGTTGCCTTGGACGCGCCGAATAATTAATTTTCAAAATAACCATACTGTGTCATTGAAATATGTTTGCTGATTTATCTCAATGCATAGCAATTTGTCTTCAAAGGCTGAAACCTTAATTTACAACATTTTATGTTAATAACAAACCAACAGTTGTGAGAACTATTATACGTTTAAAGCCAAACAGTATTATCCACTAAAATCTATTTTAGTTATCGGATGTCTTGTCTTTTTCGCTCGAACTAAATTCAAAGTCGTTAGACAGGGACAAAACTATGACTTAAATAGGTTTTAAAACAGTCTATTATAAGGCGGAAAAATTTAGAAACACTTAAAAAGCGGATACAAGACATGATTCACTTATACGCCTATCACCTCATTTCACTTATGTAAATGACTTGTAATATAAACCTCCACCAATTCTAGTTAATCGACACCATAAAATCATCTCATGGGGACCTACATAAAAATGTTTAGTGACCCGCCATACTACTTTCCATTTTACGACCTCAAAAAACACATGAGCGTCGCATCTATCCAATGGTTTCTGATTAATATTCCCACGTCGAGCAAGAAGTTCGCGTAATGTGTGACTGGGACTTTTACTTCATAATTATGTGGAGACAAAGGATGGATTTAGAAATTTGTTGTTTTTAAATGCTCTACGGATTAAACGTTCACATATATTTATATACGTGCATTATATTTTAACTAATGAGTTCTAAATCGCAGGACGGTAATAGTAATTACTTATATGCTATGATTTGTAGATGCTGTTAACACTTTACAAGAAAAAGAGCGTGATAGTATTATTACAAGGTTGCAGTGACTTTTTTGAACTTGAACAATTGACTTAAATTTTTCAAAATAATATTTTAAATCATTTAATTTTAAAACCAGACTCACGGTACGATATGATATTCACTAAATGCGAGATGAATTGCGAATCACGACCAGCTTTTGCCATCGCCTTTTTCTCGGTCATTGCCATAGCATATTTACTTTTATTTGCTTTCCGTTTTTGTTCATAATCTTCGATATTTCCAAGTTCAGCGATACTCGATCCATTCACGGTTAATGGTATTTCTTCTTCGCCACTATTATCTATGTACTTTTTAGTGGTTAACCACACTGTTGACACAAACATTTGAAAGTCGCCGCAAGGTTCTTTCCCGATAGTCTCCATACATACGAACCTCAGGAACTACAAATCACATTTATCCCAAATGCTATTACACTAATACCGCGGTTTAGAAAAAGGAAAACTTGTCGGAATAAGGAAACTTGCGCGTCATTGTCAATAGTTTCTAATGTGGACTCGACGTAGAGACGCCACTTAACATGTCTGGGACCTAAATATACGGCGAAAAGTGGACGTCAATCAAATCTCGCACGTGCCCGCCTCTTCGTGATAAACGCGGGGACATGCAAATTAATCCATTTTGTGTAAGTTGTATTTAAAATTACATTCAGCCAATTTGTTGCAACATATAGTGGGTGTACACAAAGAACAGACGTTGTTAGTTATACCACTTTGATTTTACACTAATATGCGTTCTAAAATGTGTTTTACTAATTGGCAAGAGTAAACAACAATAACTTAATTATGACTGACTTGAAATACACGTATTACGAAATGGATGGTAGAGATTTTTTTTTATTAGAAAAAGACTACTTTGGCAGGTCACACAAATGGTGATTTGAACACCTTGAATATAGCTACATATAGTAACACAAACCAAACTCTAGAAGTTGCAACAATTGCTACTGATAGTACACAAATAACACTTAACAATCAATCAACACGACTTATCACACCATCATCCACACAGATCGCAAATAAAATAAATCCAAATAAACGCACTGTTTCTAATAAGAGAAAGTTCGGTGTAACAACAGTCAGTAGTTGATGGCACTTGAGTTTTCACCTATTAACGCAATGATTAAAGCACAATTAAACGAATGCCGATAGCAGGGCTCACTTCCTGTTTACTTCATTAGTTGTTCGGATGTTGAACGTGTTTTGTTCCTTGGTGGAATACATACAAAGCCGCCCTGGCCTCTTGTCTATGAAGGATTGAATTAGGATGAAAGATGAGTAGAATGAAACGTGACTGAAAGTACTAAAGATGGAACGAGTTAGAGAATGAATGAGTAAGATGTTTAAAAACAGAAGGATGGAATAAGTGAGAATGCTTGGAAGCCAGTTTAAGACGTAAAGGACGACGAACGATGTAAAATTAAAGAATAAAAGATATTGAAGAACTTATAATTAATCTTTGCTTCATTTGACGGAATTATTCCCATATCTATGGTTGTAAGGACTGAATTGGATAGTCCAATCTATGGAGTATTGTCTATCAGCTGGCGTACCGTCTACTGATACGCGAATGGCATACGTAATACGTGTTGGTTTAGCCTCTTGTCTGATATATAGTCTAGTACGTGTTGGATTACGAATCGTATTGTTAATATGAACGGTTCATTTAATGCTAAGATTATTAATAATTTATGAGTGTATTTACTTTTTTAAATCGTCATAACACGATCTACATACGATTAGATCAATCCTCGAGCGATTGATTTGTATTACGCATATTATCTGTATTCTTTATTATTATCGGCTTAAAAAATCCTACTGCTGAGTAACTGCTTCTTTTATAATATGAATTTGTGACTCCATTCGCGCTGTGCTAGTGTGGTTGACGTACTCATATATGCAGAGACCTTACATTATTTCGAATTGTAATATACATTCTCCTGTAAGAGGACTCTAAAGCAAATTGATATCTATAAGTCACGATTCATTAATCATTATAATCTTTCTTTTCATTCGTAATGCATTCAATATTCAAACATTAATGGGGATTAAAATTAATTATTCAAAGTGCAAGAATCTCTCGCGGGTCATTCGGTCAATAGCGATGCGATAGTGAATAGAATCGCGTACTATCGCAAATGCCAGAAGCTATCTTACTTAGACATCGCTAGGTTCAAAGCGAATTCCTGCGTGTGAAATTATTTATATAAACTACGTGCATATTTTTCACACAACTAACAATGAAACAAGATGTTAGAAGAATATCTCTTGGTTTTACATTGTGTTTTGTTAAGTGAAGCGTTGTTTATGTTAAGTTTAAAGAATGGACTGCTTCAGAGAAATTAGCTGAGAAATCTTGAATTTTCAATGGATAAACGTTGTGGTAGAATGTTATGTATTGCGACTGCCTTCAACAATATATGTACCTCTGCATATAAAATTAGTAAAATTTAGTTTTCTTAATTTTTTAACTCGGGTAAAACAACGTAGTTAAATTCACGCTCAAAAGCCATGTTCCTTTTAATATTTCCCTTTCTTGTATCAAGCTTAAAACCACAAACTAATATGAAACGTGCAAATACCAGAAGCACGCTTTTCATAGCTTTATTCGCTTATTATGATATTAAAATGCAAATCTCAGTGCCATACACTGCTTAAATATTTATTTTTTCACGTTAACTTTCATTCGCTGACATTTCTCTCTCCACTTTCCCGACCTAAGGTGTTTTAAAATTTAATGAATTCACGCCGGTACTGCGCGTTCTAAAAATGGAAACGAATTTTGCATTCGTTTTTGCTAGCTTTTAACTGGTGTGATGTATTCGAATGTTTAACACTATGTCATCTTAAAACTTATACATTTTTGAAATTGAACATTTGTTCTTAAAAACGTTTATAAAATGCAGCAATGAAAATATATTTTTTAAAATCCGATGTAGTGCAAATGTAAAATTAAAGTGAAATTAATTCTGCAACAAGTATCTTCATTACGAGATTACGAGCTAATAAATGCAGTATCAAATGTTACACATTTCAAGTCGTATTATTATAACCAGGAAAACTTATACACAAACTTTGCCTATGGAAATTTACAGCCCTCGTATACGAGGGTTATCCACTACTTTTTCTGTATTTTTAAATTTAGGGAATTTTACACTTTGATGTGATGCTGGAATATCAGTACGTATATACCAACAAAATAAAGTAGAAAGAGGTAACTCAATATACAAGTGGAAACTACAAAATGAATTTCTAAGATTTACCCAGCAAGTTACCAGACTGCAAAGTTAAACGAAGTTATTTGCTCCTCTTCGGTTCCTTTCAATGAATTTATTCAATTAGACTTCCTCGTTCTTGTAGATTTGGTTTCAGCTTCTCATTTCACTGATGTGTTTACTTTGGTAATAATATTATGTGCTTCATGCTTATCAGTACATTTAGCAGATTTCGGATTATTATTAGCGACACAGTTGCTTGTAATAAGGCTTAGTACACAATGATAGCATCTACGCTCAATTGTATCCCGTATAGGAGTAGATACACATACGCAGCAGGTTCGTCAGTATTTCATCATGATGTAACTAGGTCAAAGCTTATACCTATCGTTATAGTGAAAGCAAATCCAATCCCGAGCATATTTTGTATCTTGATTGTGAACTTCCAGTATTGTAGTGCACAACGATGTTTAACTTTTATAATTTTCAGATTTGCTTGTTCAGTTTTCTCATTACTATTTTTCTTCTGTAACCATGGGAACTCCGTTGCTAAAACGTGCTGAATCTTTTTTAACACCATAACTATTTTCAATGTATTTATCCCGTTGAAGAATCTACCAGCATACATTTCAGCACAATCCTCTTTGAAATATCTATCTATATTCAAACTACTAAACCTTATTCAAAATTAGTTTCTCATCAATATTCCTATGATCATAAACCTCCTCGTCAACATACATTGCTGCAATTGAAGACGATAGCATCAAATCACTCAGAACAAATCAATTCAGCTACACAGTAACCGGTAAAATGATCAATAAATAAAACATTGCGATGTAAATGGCTCAGACGAAACGATTGTGTCTGTGAAATTACGCGTTGGTTTCGATCTCAGTGAAATTGATGGATTGAAATGTTCGGAACGTTTGCTCGATGAAGTTGGATTGTGAGTTGAATTCGTGGTAAATCATTTGTTGTGCAAATACCAAGCAAATTGTATCGATTTGAAAGATTGAATTGCCTGTTGAGATGTTTATTTGGTAAACGAGAAGATTATAGATAAGGATAATAAAGGTCTGGTGAAATTATTATTCAATTGAGTTTCATCAATAGATACGAAATACTTTTAGTATGGTATTGAAAATTGTGTTGTTTTCTTTTGAGAGGGACATTGTATTGGATCTTGTTATGAGTTGAGTTCCGCTTTAAAGTATATGAATACAACACAATTTGACACGGTGCCGTTGGTTAGACGCTAGCTGTGAAAAGAGAGGTTTCATTTCCGCAGCGAGACAAATATTTGTGATCCCACAAATATATGTCTCGGGTCTTTGTGAGAAAATGAAAACTCTCTCGTAGTTTCTGATACCCACGACACAAGACTTAATTAATCTTAATGTAGGGTCAAGACAATGTATGTGACTGTTGTGTATATTTTATTTAATATTTAATATCGCTAGAAAATCCACTAGATAATAATACTTTATATTCCAGTTCCTCAATTTACTGAATCTTAAAATGATGTAATTGAATCATGTCTAATCGTTTCTCGGTAATCTTATAATCCAATTATTCAGTCTGCGCTAATAATCAAGTATCAATGATCGATTTCGTTCCGGTGGCGCGTCGAGTCGCGTGCGCGTGCGCATTGCGTAAATTAAAACCGACATGCTCTTGACATTGCTAATACCAGTATCCATATATCTATCCATTTATTTATCTGTGTACTCATAAGTTCAATTAGATGGTCAAAAACTCCCTTTATTATTAGGAGCTGTGTAGGCCTTAGTTTAAAACGCTGGTATATAATTCAGGTTTGCGGAATGAAAATAACTAAGGTCTGACGCCTATGATTGTAACATCCTTACAATAGACGTCGGACAAGACCCTTAGCCCGTATACATACTTTCATGATATACAGGTACAGAATTAGAGATATAGATTATTATAATTTTTCGGTGATTTTAGAGTATACTTTGGCCAACAGTAAAATATTGAATACTAATTGACTTCAAAATAAATAACACACCCACTTATTGAGTACTTATTGATCAATAACCTAGTATTTACCAATGATTTCATCGAGGAAGCACTATTAACAAATTAAACAATTGTTGATATTGTGAAAAGCATGAATTAAAGTGAAAACTCGGAGAGTGCAATGACAGGGGCAGTAGGCGGCAGTGAGGGCGGGCGGCCCACTGACCGACGCGCTCTGAATCGACCGGACATATTGCACGCTCACACGTGCATCGTAATTAATATTTTGTGTTAATGGATAAGCTTTTTATTATTATTATGTGTTTGTTAATTTATGAGTATGTATTTTATTGGAGTTAAATAATCAGTTTTTGGAGGGTTTTTATTTTTGCATGATTAAGTTGATTTTATTTTTATACACTTTTAGGGTGTCATAATTATCTTCATCATAGACTATTTGCCAACTTATGTTTTTAGGTCTAACGAGACTCATACAATTTTTAAAATATATTACGGGTTCACCCCTCATACAACAACAACCATAAAAAAATCGAAAAAGATACACAATAAAAATACCTACCGTTTTTCTTCAATAACACCGTCAATGTTCCAGCAAAGCACACTCACAGTTCTCACACAATGTCCCACTGTTTTTTCCTTTTTTTTTGTTTTTTTTTTTTTGTAACCACGTGCGCACGAGACGATAGTGACACCGAGCGCGGTTGCGCGCGCCGACCGAACAGTGACAAGTGGTTGGCGCAGGTGCCTCCCTCTAACAAGGTCGTGCGCCCCTCTCTTCACACCCATTTCTCCCGGAGAAAGTCTGCCTACATACATACCAAATTTCCGAACTGATTGAGCCGAGAATTAAGCGCTTGTGATGAATGAATTGTGAGATGCAGTTACGTTCAATACGGATGAAGTTGCGTAAGGTATATCGCCCTTTTGAAATTGTAGATTTAAAAATGAAATATGCTTGTAAGTTTTCAACATTATTTTTGTGTTTAAATATTTGTACCCGTAATTTCACAATATGGTTGTTCTTTTATTTATAATTTTCATTAATCCTAGACAATGCCAGAGCATAAAATACCTATATTTTATTAAAACAAAAAAAAATATTGCGTAATTATACAAAAATATATTAACATCATCAATTAAATATCTTTATGCGCATATCACCGAACACAATATACAAATGAATGTTAACTTGGATCACAATCAAGCCGCGGCTGGGCAATCCATCAATCATCTGACCACGCTGCAAATTAAAATATACGTATCAACATTTCATCTGCGAAGTGGCACGATGTACTTACAGAGTGATTTTCTCTGAGCCTTCACCCATCGTTTGTCTACTTCAATTAAGAATATGGGCTGTTGAAAGCGAACTTGAAGTTCTGGATATTGATTGACCTTCCGTGTACGGAACACATTCTGATCAAAATTAAGATTTAACTCCAGATAGAACTAGAATACTCGTGGTATTCTCAATGCTATAAGGTTTGTGTAAGTCTTAGTGTATTACGCTGAGCTAGTGCGGGCTTAAAAGTATGAGTATTTTGGTATAAACTATAAAGTTTTAATGATCTACTTGTGCCCCCATCAAGACGAGCCAAGCGAAGTGCGCCCTAACGCTCCATACCTACTTCTTCTTCTTCTTCTACCTGGTGTTATCCCGGCCGGTGCCAGAGTCCGCTTTGCGGCAAATTCTTCTCCATTTCGCCTGATCTTCGTCATCCTCAATAGTAAAGCCTTTGACCCTCATGTCTTCCTTAAGGACGTATAAAAAAAATCGTCACTGGCGTACTTTGATGATGATTAAAGTTCTTAAAGTACTTTCTAAATTCCTAAAAAGCTGTTTGATATGTAAGCAATTTTTGGTACACCAACAACAAAAATCTAAAACTTAGAATTTTAATCTACCAACCTTTTAAACTAGGGAATGGTTGTTTGTACTCGTATATAAGAATTCCACAAACATTGAATCTAGAGGCTATGAAAATTGATATAGGGATCCTTGTCTTAAATAAAAATAATGTAATTAAATAAACCAATGAAACTCTTTGTTAAGAACAAAAAAACACTAACACCAAAAAAATAAAAAACTAGGAAGAGATTTCCCAGTGCGATAAGGCCGCCTATTGTACTTTTAATTATGTCATTTATTTAATGTAACTAGTTCCATGTATGGTGCAAAAAAGGATAAATAAATTTCAGTCTGTGTAAGCCAGCATTAAATCAATGAGCTCGAACTTACTTTCTACATTGTTAAATGTTATTGACCATATCATAATGTTATTAATGGTACGCTCCGACTTTGTTACGTCAGTCGTGTGAATTGAAGATACCACCCACATAGAATGATCGAAAAAGAAATTGGTATGAATCGGTATGAATAATTTGAGAAAGGCTATAATAATACAACGAGATGGGTATCACTCAATTGTATAAAAGCAAAAAATATTTAAGAAACTAAGTTGTAGATACCATTTATCAAATTATTATTGCTCTGTCTTGGGTCATCTAAATAGATCAACATATTTCTGAAATCGTTAAGTATGCCAATAATTATTGCAAGTATATTTACTAAATTTATAAGCTAATAAAAAACTTTTTACTGTATATTTATTTTATTTTTATCCTATATTGTCCCACTGCAGGGCAAGGGTTTCCCTTTCCTTCTCCCCTCCTCCCCTCCCTAACCAAAGCCTTCTTTGTTGTTGTTCGTTGTTATTGTCACCTCATCAGTCATCTCTCCATCTCCTGTTATTTATTTAACTGTTAATTTAAAAAAACTAATGTTAATATTTTAAAATATCACTATCTCTACAATTTGACTACAAAATATACAAGCATTTAAAAACTCTGCTTTTTATGTATAGTAGTGGTAATTTGCATACACAAAATTATGTTATGGTTCAGAATTAAATTTAAATAAACATAAATATATGCGAATCACCATTGTCTATATTCAGAAAGTGATAACCTACCACGCCTAGCTCGTGTATGCAAATATCTAAGAAAATATTTTTAGTAATTTGACGTTTTGTTTTTCCTTTTATTCAAAAACTTTTACCTTCTATGACCTTTGACTACATTCCTGATATTTTAATGCTATATTCAAATACTTTTACTTCATATGGATCCTATTGACTGAAAGTAAAATATTCCAATTCTTAATAAGGCATTATTTTAGAGCCTAGAAACCGTTTATCTGAATCAACCTGTATATGTCAAATTTTGACTCGACCGGATTCATTGTGTCACAAGACAGAAACTTCTTTGTCGTTTGTTTTTATTTTTTGAGATCTCTTCCTTTAATAATTATAAAATCATGTTCCCACTCCTTCTTATTTCTTTTCAATCTTTCAATGAACCATGAAAATACATTTAGCTTAATACTAACTACGCAGAATAATGTTATTAAGTGTGGGAACCAAATTATATATCTACATAATTACAACTTTACGGAAACGTAATTGATTTTTAATACTTTTACTTTTGGTAGACGAATGTGAATTTCGTAGAATTTTTTGTAATAATTGCAATTTCTGTGTATTACAGCAGGATTTTTAAACAGCCTTTTCTAATACCTGTATCTTCATGGTTGTTTCATATTAACACTTACAACTTTACACAGTATATAGCTATATCTTATTTTAACATTATCTACGCCCATATACTGGAACGCAACTTAAATATAAATTGCGCTTAACTACGTTAATCCCGCTTAAATGTACTGGCTAAGTGGGCCGTGCGCCGTAAGAGCAACTTGTTATTTGAATGGCGCTCCAGTATTCGGCCGTTAGACTTATAAAATTGTAATTTAACACTATTAAACTGCAAACCTCAGTAATACAGATAAATAGACTCCCTTATTACGAAATGTTTCATACGGTCATTATAACTTATATGCTTTTTTATTCCAATGAATGGCGAGACGAGTATGTCGTTCTTGAATTACAAAGCAATGCTTCGCATTCCACTGCGCTTGCCATCCTGAGTTTCAATATGCCCAGTAGTTACTCGGGCTACAATGTCCTTCAATCCGAAACACAACACTGCTGTTTGGCGGGAGAAATAGACATTGCGGTAGTACCTACCCGGGCGGCCTCTCACATATGAGAGACCTACCACCAGTAAAAAAGTAAAGTTCTTATTTTCACATTATACATATATACACTTATATTTTTTTAAAGTAACACTGCCACACTGAAAACGTTAGTAATACAACTTCATAAGTCATTACGAAATTTCTAATACAATCATTAAAACTTATGTCTAAATAAAATTCTATTTAATCTTGGGTTTAATGGTTCATGTAAGCATAATAAGTCTTCTCTTAGCCTTCACCAAAATTTTCCACGCGAGATGATCTAAAACACAAACCAGCTTATCAAAATCTATCTACACGTTTAATTTATTTATATTTCAACTTTCTATAAGTATAGATACAGTATGAATAATTCTGAATCCGCATATACTTAGCTCATATTAAAAATGTTTGAGAGTCTCAAGCGGTTGTGAAAGTGAATCACTGATTTAGATGTATAAATATGTAAAAAATGCATGGAGTTTTTTACACGTGTGAATGATTGATGACCGAGCGACTAAATCGTTTTAGTATGACAAATTTAGATTTTATGTCTATTTAAAGACAATAAAACACTACTGAACAATAGTTTATCAAGATGAATTTAACTTTGTTAGGATCAAATTTTAAAGTATAATAATTTTATGTCTTCATAAATTTCCTTTGACTTTGATACAAATGTTACTATTGCTAAAACGCTAGTTCAGTCTAAAAGCAATATCTCAGTCTTCTTTCATACATTTGTATTCTAGATCTGAATTCGCAAAATCTACAGATTCAACAAAATATCAATCGTACTAAATAAGATTGTGGGAGCACGTTTCTCAGAAATAGTACGTAGCTAATTAAGATAAATATGTAAGCAGCTATTGAAAACGAAAGTCAAACACAGGCCTCACTTCAATCACTATTCTAAACGAAATGTCTATTGGTCTAAAATATTTTCCCACGCCTTGAAATTAAGTTGCTTGGAGGACACGTTTTCACCGGATACTATGTGTATGTTTAGCATTTCTTTTCCTTCATTTACGTGTTTTAAGCAAATACAAACAGTACCTTTTGTAGGGACATCTGTTTGCCGTTTGTTTTGACAATCCGAGATCCGGCGAAAAACTTCAGTACAAGTGTAACATTTTACATGTTAAAGATGAACCTATCCCTATTTATCTTGAGAGCATTATTCATCTAATTTTTGTCGAGTGATATGTTTTATTAATGATCTCTAGACTGTGTAATGGAAATAATTTCTGTTGATCGGATTGATTGGTCATAATCTGGATATACCTATGGGGTAGGATAGATTAATTAGATTTCAACTGTAGAAGATTATGCCCTCAATCCGAAACGTGTACCTTTGTATGTGACATCTCAAGGAATTATTCACTTGATATATTATCATCTTTGACATACACTATACAGGAACCCCGCATAAATAACGCAAAAGCACATTAGCACAGATAACGTTCTGATGAAAACCACCGAATCAAATTATTTAAATTAATATTCGCATTCAAGGTCAATCTTTCACCGCATAATATTTTGGTCATTGCCAAGCCCAAATGCTCAACAATTTTCAACTGTGAAGTGTACCTTCTAGAAAGCATTCTTAATGCCACTACAGAAAAAAGTTAGTCACCTCTTAAGATGCATGGTCTTCGGTACATGAACGACATTCTTGGCATACTCGTTAAATCCGGGTAGACAAATTAACACATCGGTACATTCTATAGTATATAAATAAGCCGATATTCGAAATTAACTGAAGTTTGTGGGCGGCACGGCATGTTGCGTAACAAGGATTTTTTGTACCAATGTGAAAGTGAGACTCTATAACTTACTACGTTCTAAATTTTTTACGTACGTTTAGCTTTTAATAAATGATATCCAAATACATATATTAAAGCGGATTCTGCTTGATTTATATTTAAATTTTGAGTTTTCTGTGTTTGGAGGTTTCCGTGATAATGATATAATTATGCGGTCTCCTATTTTTGTGTTTATGCACGCTTTTTGAGATAATTTATAGCAAATACCATTTATACCTTTCGGTCAAGGAATATTTTAAAAAGCAAGTAAATTGTTTATTAGAAAGTAAGGAAAATAGGAAATAAAAATGTTCACCAAATTCGCGATAAAATCCGTAAAAAATAGTTCATAATATTTTGTAAAATACTTTTTTTAATCATTATATTTTTAATTTACAATTATTCGAATATAATTGAATATTCAGTTCATCAAGTTATATTTATTTTTATCAAAAACTTAGAACAAAATATTCCTCACAACAGTCGGACAAGCTTACAAAGGTTATAGACCCGTCTGATAGCGAACAGGTTGTCTTGTCGAAATTTTTTCAAAGCACGCGTGTAGGAAGTGAAATCAGCGGGGCGCATGTCGGTCGGCAAGGTCGGCAGTAGGATGCGCGCAAGTGGGCTGTTGTCACCGCGCCTGCGTACGCAACGCGCGGCTACTACTACTTGTAGAACGTGCGAGAGATTTAGCTGCGGGCTTTTGGCGAGATAAATTGCATGGTTTAGGTCTAAGTAGTTTGAAAAATGTGAGGTGTGAAGGAAGAAGGAGGAAACGCAGCCTGAAAGGGGATGACATGGGTTGAAAATATTAAAATTTTGAATATATACTATATGCAATAGTAAAATTGATTTTGAGGGCAAATAACAATTTTTACACGTTTTAGGAATTTATGAACTTCAAAATAATTTGTTGTACTAATCAATGCAATAAGATATAAATCTTATATTTAATGTCATATTATCTCCACTGATACATTATATTTTAAAAGCCAAAATTTGAAACCGTAAGCCCGACATTTAATCGTAAACATAAAACATACGTTCCGCCTCATAGTAAGCGATTCGACCGCTCATGAACAGTAGCAAAACCAAACAACACCTTGAATCACAAAGCAATGCTTGGCATCCCACTGCGCTCGGCATCCTGAGACATAAGTCCCAATATGTCCTCTTTCTACGATGTCCTTCAAATCGAAACACAACGGTGCATTTACACTGTTCTTTATCGGTATAAATAAACATTGCGGTAGTACCTACCCAGGCGGCCTCTCACATAAGAGAGGCCACCAGTAAACGTTAGTAAGTATACATACATATGGCATACTACTTTTCTGATACAAATACAACTCAAATCGATTTTATATTCACACTCTTTTATCATCCCAATTAGGTATTCAGACTATCAATCCAAAATACCGTGTTACTGGCTTACAATGACCTTGTAATTTGAAACAAGGTCGGTATGCAGAACAATGACTGCGTCCCTGACATTCCCAAGGCACATAACAGCGGTGGATATTGATCATCAGGTGCGCCGCTAAATTGTCTTATTATGCAGGAAATAATTAAAAACTAAAGTGCTAGGTGGCCTGTTGTTAACGTCGGCTATAGAAACTGTGATCATAATTTATAATCTTTTAGTACGCTGGCTTTTTGAGGTCATGAATAATATGTTGCAATAAAGTTAATTACGATGCGTTTTAACAGTAAATTGTGATAGGCACGTCCCCAAACACATAGCGGGACGGAAAATAAAAAGCGAAACGCGGGTATCGTGTTTGCACCTCTGCCTACCCCTTCTGAGAAGAAGTAGGGAGTTTATGTATGTAGTTTTATAACAGTAAAAGAGATTTACGCGAGCTTCTATAGTATTCGCATTTAGCCAGTCCTCGCTAAGCTAAATTGGTGGAATATAGCTTATTCCTCTCTATTGTAGTTGAGAACAACAACTATCTTTGACTATCTTCTATTTTCCTTTTCTATTCGTTACAATCCATCCAAAGGTTGTCTGAGAGAAATCGCCTATAGCGATAAGGCCGCCGTTTGTCCTTTTACTCGTATGTAGCTTTAAGTCCGTTAATTATAAAATTATTTTATTATGTTTTGAGTATGCTGATACAGTAGCCCATGTACAGTCGTTTTATTTATTTTATAATATTTATAATTCATTATTGTGCAATAATGTCATATATGTCCCACTGCAGGGCACGGACCTCCTCTACAATCATGAGTACGATTGAGACTGGTTAGGCCATATAGCCCACCACGCTGTCCTAGTGCGGGGTTCATAATAAATGATTAAGCGTGCACCTAAGTTCGCTAGTCGTGTGTGGCCGGTAATGTGCTCGGCAAGTGTCGCGTGCCGCCGGGCCGGATGCGCGACGTATCTAGGAGACCAGCATTTATCCTTAGCAGCCTACCGATGTACTCACTCATTTGTACTCGCATCGATTATATGGACATTTTAATATAGTTCGATAGACTTGTCTACTATTATTTAATTTGGTTTGTGATTTTACAATTAATTCGTTCTGAAACTATTTTATATCGATTTAAAGTTTTCTTAACATTGATATTGCAATTGTTTTTTGAAACGCAAATCACATTTAACAAGAGATTTACTAATGGTTATTAATTTTTTGTTGATCAGCTTTTCAGAAACTAGGTATAAGTGTCGTAGATCTTCCTTAAATACTTCTAGAGCGACCTTTTGAATATTGCTTGCATTAGGCATACTTAGTAAGCTGACTTATATGCCGACTTCTGCGTGGATCGAGGGCCCAACATCTACTATAATTCCCTTGTGATTAAGCGACCAGTCATTTGTTTCATTTCATAGATTAAAGAGTTTTAGAGCGATCTGTTTTTTATTTCATTACATTAATCTTAGGGAACTAAACAGCAATATAACTACTTATTATAAGCATGTAAAATATTAATACCTAATTAAGCAAAGGTTCCACGAAAACTTAAAGAAAGAAAATGTACGTATTATAGTAAATGGCTACTATACCGTAACTTCTTTAGATTGTCTGTTTACTATGTGCGTGGCTAACGATGACTTTTATGTCTCATCAGCTGTCTATTTCGTTCTCTTTGTCTTTCATCTAAGCTGTGTACAATGTAATTAGTTCACGCATAGGAACTAAATTCTTAATGAAAAGTGTTTTACAGTATGTATTATCTGTATTGTTGATTTGCCTTATTTAAATAAAATATAATAAAAATAAATTACTTAACTTTACTAAGAGCTGAATTAAGTTCTCCTACAGCTCTCTTCATTGATTCTCATAGAGAACCCAACTAAGCCTTTGTTGGCTGTATAAAGAGCACGAAAAAACCACGTGTAAAAGCGTGCATATAAAATTACAAGTAACCCACTTTCTGACCCCTTTACTACGCTACATTTTCAAGTGCTAAGTGGAAAAAATATACATACATATACTAGCGGTACGGCTCGGCTCCGCCCGACACTTTTCAAAATGGCGGCCAAAATGTTATTAATATTGTTATGTTTTTTATATAGGTTAAGTTTTTGACAAATGTTTTTTGAGATAAGACTATTATTTACGGTTTTTTTTCGCGGATTTGGTTTAATTTTCACATGTTTTTAATTTCCCGACGTTTCGATTAGTTCATAGCTGTCGAGGACGGGGCAGACTGGGTTTGGGTGGAATGGGTAAACCAAATCCGCGATAAAATCCATAAATAATAGTTTTATTTCAATGTGTAATATTCGCGTAAATCTAAGATACCATTATATAAATATATTTTTTATCTTTCGTAAATAATTATTTTTTCATAAAAAGTATCCTATGTTACTTCCAATACCTCCAAGAATACATGTATAAAGTTTCATGATGATCGGTTTAGTAGTTTTCGCGTGAAAGCGTAACAAACAAACTTACATGTACACTTATGATATTAGTAGGGATACGCCAGGTGGCATAATGGAACGTATGCAAACTTTCCAACTAATATTACCTTTTTAGACTTAATATATATTTTGCTCGTGCGAGTACTCTCCATGTGGTTATTACGTTGTTAGTACATTTCACTTTGTAATCTTCAAGGTGATGTGTTTATTATCTTGGGAGTAAACTAGCATTGAAAGGTACAGTGATTGTACATATAATTTAAATTTATTTACGGTGCATATTGTAACTAAGACGAAGTATGCTTTTGCAGTTATTGATTAAATATACACTGTATTTGTTATACCCTGAGTATTAAAACTGATATCGAAAACGAAGCCGGGTGGTAGTTTCAGTGACTACAAACACAATGCAAATAAGTAGATATGCGACAATTTAGTTTTGTGATTTTTTAAATATCATTTTGATTGGGTGGTAAATTCATAGTTTGTGCTAAAATAATAATTGTACACTATTATTTTAGAAGAAACTATGGATTTACCAACCCAATATGACGAAAGGAAAAAAAAAACAAAAAAAAAGTTTTTTTTAGTTGCATTGTGTCTAAAGTCACTAAAACTGCCACCAGGCTTTGTTTTCTATACTTCGGGAACTCGGTATTCAGGAGCGTTTATCATCTTTAGTACAATCTCGTATCCTCACCTTTTTTGATCACGTATGCCGCCGAGTAGAGGTGGCTATTGACCGACTTGTAGTCCAGGGAAGGGTCGAGGGTACTAGGTCACGAGAAGGATCACCTATCAGGTAGTCTGACCAGATAAAAGCGGCAGTAAATAGCTCAACATCATTATATATTATACATATTATATAGGAAGGCGGCCATCAGAGAGAAGAGGCGGCTTGTTGTGAAGCTTGCCACGAACACCTGAATTGATGACGACCACTCTGTCAAGAGTGATACCGGCAAAGAAGAAGGCTTCGTTTCCTGTAGCAGTCTTGATATACCCTGTATATTGGTTAATATAGCTAACCCTAAATATAAATTATGTTCATATCACGTAACTGAAACGCACGGACATTATAGACTACGAAAGGAGAAGTAGTCGTTAGCGTATTTGTACGATCGATTTCGATTCCCGGATCGGGCTAAGTAATATTCGAATTTTATATTCATTATTATCAGC
This sequence comes from Hyles lineata, assembly GCA_030180105.1. Lineage (NCBI taxonomy): Eukaryota > Metazoa > Arthropoda > Insecta > Lepidoptera > Sphingidae > Hyles > Hyles lineata. Next base: position 636,561 of record JARJEE010000031.1, read on the forward strand.
ACGAAACCAATAATTTACGCCCAATATGGCGGTAGGCTCGCCCCCTACCACATCGTGGGATCGAACATACATCCCCCATCTGAAAAAAAGACGTGAGTTTATGTATTTATGTATGCCTATAAAGCAGAATAATAATTATAAAGGTTTTGAAAATGACGAATTGAACAAAAATAACGAATCTGACCATTCTATTGTATAAAAATATCATATCGTGATGTGAACTTAACCCACATATGATGTTTACAGTTCTGACTTCATAATTAATTAAGACATATGAATATGTTTTCATCATTAAAATTGGTGAAAAATCAGCTAAACTAAAGAGACCTGCCATATTTCTGCTTTTTATTATCAAATAACCAGCAAGAGGGATGAACATTTCATTGTTCCAATACATTATTGATGTGCCGCTAAGTATACTCCGGTATTAAGCGATGGATGTGACGATATTAAATGAAATACAAAATTCATAGTGGATATAAATAAATATTTAAATTGAATTAATTGGAAATGCGGTTCTTTTATATAATAAAACCTAATGAAGCTGGGCCTCATAAATAAATTAATCTGAGTGATAACAGAGTTAATAACTCTCAGAAAGTAGGTGGCACCGAAAAACTATTTTTGCAATTTATTACAAACCTAGTTTTTTAAATGCTTCGCAACATATTGACTACACTACAAGCAGTTGTTTTTTCAGGGCATAAATATAGCGCCGTACAAACAATCGAGACACAATTATTTCCTAAGATTAATAATAATTGTTAACTGTTGATAAGTCTCTCATATATGTGAGGCCGCCTGGGTATGTATCAGCGCAATGTCTTTTTCTCTCAAATAGTAGAGTAAATATACTGTTGTGTTCCGGTTTGAAGGGTATTGTAGCCAGAGCAACTTCTGGATATTTTGAGACTTAATATCTTATGTCTCAGGATGGCGGGCGCAGTGAAATGCTAAGCATTACTTTATAATTCATGGTGTTGTTTGGTTTTGCTACTGGTCATGAGCGGTCGTATCGCTTATCATCAGGCGAACGGAATGCTGGTCTCGAAAATTATGCGTAACGAGGACAAATCATAACATAATTATTTCAAGTGATTTTTTTATCTCTCCGGTAATACTTGAAGTTCAAATTCCAAATAATTCAGGGTACAATTTAAAAAAAATTTTCGATCCATCAAATTATCGCAATAGCTTAAATACATGACATGGTGTATATAACAGCTTTACAGTTAATTGTTATAAAATCTGCACAACGTTTATTTCTGCTTTACAATATTAATTAATTTACATCTTCATTAACCACAAACCATATCAATCGAGTTGTAATCTCAAAACACCTTTTATAAGAAAACATAGAGTGCATACGGACAAGCACTCAACCCAAATCTGTCGGTGTTTCGATAACGTCCACCTACAGAGTTTTCGGCCAATTTCGTTTCATCGCCGCCATCGTACATTATAGACTGAGATCCCACGACCGTTAAACCCTACTTATTTTCTGACAAACAAAATCAACATAGTTTAGTAGTGTTAGTGAGTAGTGAATTATTGTACTCACTCATAAGTAGTGTTGCCAGGTGTCCCGCTTTACGCGGGACGTCCCGCTTTTCAGGGGTTTGGTGACGCGTCCCGATTGAACTTTCGGCGGGACGCCAAATGTCCCGCTTTTTGACCACCCCTCTCAGAACGAATAAAAAACGAAATATTACACACTTTTATTTATAATCAAAAAAATACAGGACTTTGAATAAGTTCTCGCGGTTTGTTCACGAATTCCTAGCTTTCTTATTTTAGATGGTAACACATGTGCAAGGAAATACTCTTAGTGAACGTATGTCTTCGTGAATATTAGCTAGCTCCAATGAAAATTCCTTCGTAACAATTTCAAGTTTCATACCGCTTAGAGAGTATTTTTGGCGAATTTTACTTTAAGACATGTACATGTAGATGTAATTTAAAAGAAAAACGCATCTTAACTTCACTTAATTCTCTACGAGCATAATAGCGAGCATAATTAGTCAGAATTCATGTGTAAAGGCGTGTCGGAAAATATCAATTTTAATCTTGGAAATAACGATCGCTCTGGTAAATCGAAAAAGTTATAGTCTGAGAATTTAAGGAATAACTCGATGAAGACCCATAGCAAACGCTAGAGGAAAATGCAAATTTTTTGAAATATTTGGAATAAGTTAAGAAACCTCTGCTTATTCCTTTTGGAAGAAAGGCGTCAATTTGTGTATGCATGCATGGTGTAAATCCATGGCGCCTCATAAATTGAAGCCTCGAGAGATATGGTACTTGGTCTGGTTGAGCTGCGCTTCAATTATTATAATAAGAACCAAAAACGGCTATTGTCTTTGAGAGCCTCCAGAGACGCGACGTTTTTCGATGTGATAAGTATATGCTGCTAGAAAGAGGGAGAGTAATAATGTGTGAAAGCAAAAAAATATATACTTTCCTCTTCTTTAATAGGCGTCCCGCTGAAGAACTTATAATCCCGCTTTTTTTAATGTCCTGTCCCGAATTTTCAAAAACTAAACCTGGCAACACTACTCATAAGATGCCTTAGATTGGTCTAAAACGTAATATAATGTGTTCAATATTTATTGGAATAGTTCCGTAAATATAATACATAAAATACATCCATTAAGAATTAAAGAAAAGCGAATAATAGTCATATTTAGCGTTTCAGTCTTATACCTGAAAGTGGTCGTTGCATCCACTAAAGTATTTTATTCGTACAAAATAACCAATTACTCGAGAGCGCAGATTTTGTTCCTCAACGAATGAATAATGTCTGATCTTCCTGGGCTCTCAGACTATAAAGCTTCAGCGATAAAGGTCGGTGTTTAAACAAACGCATTACATTTTTACTGACAAGTGCACTCGCGGCTACTTTCCAACGTGTCAATAAACGCTTTCGCTATCTGTGACCGGATGATTTGTTTGTTTTACTCGTTCGAACGTAGGTTGATATGTTGGAACATAGGTCGGCAATGGTTGTTTTGCTTTAGTTTGTGGCTTATATTTTTTTCTGCTGTGAGTTGTGGGAAATTTGGGTTTGCAAAAGCCCCTTTACACTCTGTTGATTGGCGTTATTTAAGTTATTTTGTAAAATAATTTGCTGTGTCTTCTGAGATACAGTACGAACAGCATTCTCATGAATAATTTGAAATATCATATGATTTATTATGAAATGAATTATCATGAAAAAACTTGCTATAGACTGAGAAGTTGCACCAAAATATTTATTTATTTTGTCGTTATCAGTCTTGGTAGTTTTTTTTGCATTGATGCAACAAAACTTATCAATTCTTGTAACACAAAACACAAAATAATAGTACAATGTTTACTAAATAAATCATAACAAAAGAAAAGAACACACAAGAATTAACCGAAAAACAACACGCGACGTTAAACGTGTTAAATAAACACGAACATTATTAATTTCGCAATCAACATGTGTAAGCAGTGTAGGCCATGAAAATTAAAAGTTATTGCATGGATATCTGAAATTAAATCGACGGCTGCGAAACATGATTAAAATTTACTACTGCAATTTATATTTAAGGTAAGAGTTAAATCCCATCATGGTTTCGAGGAAATAAAGTTCCGACGCAAAAAATCCCTCTCTCCGCTTTTTGTGACTTGTTTGCACTCTCACTGCTAACATTTGCGACGTGGACCGTGTTTTGGGTAAACTTTCGGTGATTTACTCTAAAAGTACGTGGTTTGTCTAAAAATGTTTGTACTCGTGAGTACCTGATGTTATTTGCAATCCCGACTGGACTTTTACTCGCTTTTTGGTATTTTATCCTGGTCTTTTTGATACAATTACGAAGGAGTACTAATGTAATTATTATAGTTCCTACCTTTTGAATTCTTTTTGTTTTTAATAATTTTTTTTTGTCAGAATAGAGTATCATATTAGTCGAAATAAAAATGATATTTATCATCGGAGGATACGGCCTTATTGAATATGTATGAATTATTTTAAACATTTAATGTACCATTTGTAGTGTATAAATAAATTCAGAGGAAGCCAATTAAACAATTTAATCACGAATAGTATTACTAAATTTAAATCAACTCTAACAAAATAACAGTATTATAATCACACCAGGTGAACTAAAGTCTATACGAAACATTCAAAGACATTGTCTTTGACGTTAAATCTATTGAAGTTTAGGCTTGTTCCGAACTTCGAGACAGATAATGAAACTTGTAACTTCGATATCTTCCTTACTTAAGTAAAGCACATTACACAACGAACTTTACTTTATTGAATAACGTGTTAAAGCGTGGTATTAGTATACTTGAATAATTCTCTGTATTTCACACCTGCCTCTGTGACTCTGCGCTACCATAAGGTCGACTGGGAAATGATGCTCTTAGGAATTAAGTCCGCGTCTACTATAAAAATATGTAAAACTTAAAAAATATATACATTTTGTTGTAATGAAATGAAAAATAATTATTGTTTGTACAGAGATTCTTCATTTATATGTTAATGCTATGAATGGCGAGACGAGCATACCATTCGCCTGATGGTAAGCGATACGAAAGCTCATGAACAGTAGCAAACTAAAAAACACCTTGAATTACAAAACAATGCTTGGGTTTCCACTGCGCTCGATATTCTGAGACTTGAGATGTTAAGTCTCAATATGTCCAGTAGTTAAACAGGCTACAATATCCTTCAATCCGAAACACAACAGTGCATTTACACTTCTGTTTGGCGGGAGCAACAGACATTGCCGTGGTACCTACCCAGGCGGCCTCTCACATATGAGAGATCTACCACCAGTGATGTCGGTGATTACCATAATATTACCACTATAACCACACAATTTGTCATCTTATATACACCCACTGGTTGTATTAGACGAAGTATCACATTCATATTTGGTAACTCGCTCCAAATGGGAATTGGTCGCGTGCCAAACAGATTACTGTCTAGACTATCTTCTTTATTGACGTAATATTTAATGTAGACCGGTCTATTTTCAGCTCTACTGCAGGTAATGTGACCGCTTAACCGAAGCTTGAAGAACTGATAGCTGGTGGAGAAGAAATGTTTAGGAGTTTGACCACAAGTGCAAGTGCTGTTACAAGTTTACATAATTTAGACATTTGATTAAGATGGGAGGACATTGCTAGAGGAAACCCACTTCCAAAAGAAATTACATTTTACATTAATAATTCGGTTACTTAAAAATAAAATAAAGAAACCGAAGAAATAGCTGCATGTAGGTTAAACAGTAACATTTAAATAAATATCACTGACAAAGCAAAGTAAGTCTAAATCTAAATAATATGATAACGAAGTATTGGAAAGATATAACAGTAACAATTTGATCTTTCCTCTCTTAATCCGGTTGTCTGGAAGATATCGCTTATAGCGATAAGACCGCCAATTATGTCACCAATTCAAAGTCTATTTGTATTTTTTTGTTAACTTTTTGTGTTATTTCTTTTGTGGTTGAAAAAAGAGTTATTATTATTTATTCATAAATTAGATAGATCAAATGTAAACAAGCAATGAAATCCAAATACAAAGTCCGACTTTCTCTACTCCAGTGGAAATTGTGCACAATCTAATTGCGAGATATATCCTTATTTGTAGAGGTCGTCACTTGCAGCTTTACCTTTGAACTAAGACTGGAAATAATTTTCACCGATAATAATTTATTTTGACCCATTCAATCAAAAAAACTACAGAATAATGTTTTTTGTACTTACAATTTATATCTATGTTTAGATAAATAATTGTATGATATGTGTATATGTATAAATAAAAATATATATTACAATAATGTATATGTTTATTTAAATATGTATATATTTATCTTTACCTATATTAGGCAATCTATATTATTTTAATATTTATTCCATTTTACCTTAATTTTAATTATTTTGTTTTTGTTTATGTGCCTGCTTTAAATTGATGTCGTTGCCAGTACTGTGGTACGGTCACAAAGCTATGGTCTGGGGTTCGAATCCCGTGTCAGTCAAAGTGATATTGGATTATTCTATTCATTATCATCCTGGAGTCAGGAATTTGTGCCCGATATGGATGACGATAGACTCTCCCCATATCATATTGTGAGACGGAACATATAAGTTGAAATGTAGGTGTCTTGGTAGCACCTCTGCCAATCCTTCTGGGAAAAGTGAGTTTATGTATGTATGTATGTGTGTAAATATTCAATTAAAATTTCACAGCTTATAGCTATACGTCATAATCTAACGTAAGATATCCACTATACCTATAAACTTCTTACAGATATTTCCAGACCCACCTGTTGGAAGCATACAACTTACCACCACGCATCACATAAATCATACATTTAAACAGGGTTGACAATCACAAAACGACTTTCATCAGCAATCACATCTCGAAATGCGTTCCAAAGTTTAATTTACAAGTTTTGTACGAAACCCGTCGAGCGGCCCTAAGTACATTGGACCGGACGGCGCACAACACACTGACCCACATGTGAACGCAGTTTTATTTATCTGTTCGTGTTTACGCATTCACGTCGCGTCCTTACACGATTAACTCTTAGATTTGAACATTTGAATTTGGAATAGTTTTTACCAATTCCGTCTTCGAATCGAAAGTTGTTAAGGAGGTTAGATTTTGGGGCCTAGTTGCATTTTTTAAGAATCTATAGCAGGCTTTATGTGACGAGTCTACAGTACACGGTCAAAGGCCAAGATTCAAAAAGTCCAGGTCGCGTTTAGTCTTCCCGTTGGACAAAGGCCTTTTGTATGAGCTAGTCTGGTAGTACTGGTGGTAGGTCTCTCATGTTATGTGAAAGGCCGCCTGGGTAGGTAACACCAAACAGCAGTGTAAATGCACTGTTGTATTTCTGATTGAAGCACATTATAGCCAGAGTAGCTTTTAGATATCTTGATATTTAACATCTTATGTCTGAAGATGGCGAGCGCAGTGGAATAGCAAGCATTACTTTGTAATTCAAGGTGTTTGGTTTTGCTACTGTTCATGAGCGGTCGTATCACTTACCATCAGGCGAACGGCACGCTTGCCTCGCCATTCATTTACCATACCAACTTAGTGTGGCTTAATGAACTTCATACGTTTACTTTTGAAATGCACGCGGAGAATAATAAGATATTATGTTTAATCATAATGTTTTAAATACAGTAGGTATTTCATTGGAAGCCAATTTTTCCGTCTGTCAAAACAATTTCATTTTCTTTCAAAACTCTTTGGACCGTGTTTAACTCAAGTAAATACGTTTGCGACATGTGTTTCTTTAACGAAATACTGCTTTATTTTGTAACTTGTTTGTTCATTTTCCTTTACGTTTATATGTCACATAACGTTATTTTGAATATACTAATTATTCTGAAAAGTATTTTCAAATAAAAATACCTTATGTAATACTTCTTGAAGACCAGACAGTTTTGTACTAGTTTTATTTTGTATCTACAGAATATCTGTAACAAGTATTGTAACCCGTATGCTGCAAATAAAATAAATAAATATTTAATAATAATAATAAATACACCCAACAGACACATCATATGTAAACCTGACCCCACACTAAGATCGAGTCTTGTGTTATGGGTGTCACGAACTACGAGACTTTTCGGTCTCACAAACTCCCAGGCCTGAAACGAAACTATTGCATCGTAGGTATAAGAAACTACGAGAGACCGTTGGTCTTTCAAACATCCAAACACAAATATCTGTCGATTATACAAATATTTTTCTCCGTGTGGGGCTCGAACCTGCGGCCTTTTAGAGCCGGTGTTTAGCCAACTGCGCCGAGAGGCTGCTGAAAATAAATGACGTAAACTAATTCTTATCTGACAATAGGTAAATATGATGCTAAAATGTCCAAGTGTTAATTTATTATAACCTCAACCCATAAAGGTGTGGTGAGACCAGTACGGACTGCTTTTTACGTCACGTCAATTGATTATCTTATCCATGTTCTCTGTTTTAATTACTCGTTAATTAAAAATATTTAATTGGGGTTATTTTCTGTAACTTTGCAAAAGTGATTGCAACAAAATGCATGCATAATTATAAAATTTAATTGGTCGGTATAGTTATACTGTCTGACATGCTAATCTATACTAATATTATAAAGCTGCAGAGTTTGTTTGTTTGTTTGTTTGAACGCGCTAATCTCTGGAACTACTGGTCCAATTTGAATGATTCTTTCAGTTTTGGGTAGTCCGTTTATCGAGGAAGGCTATAGGCTATATATCATCACGCTATGACCTATAGGAGGAAAGCAGTAGTGATATTTCTAGCAAATACGAGGAAATTTTGTTCGTTTTTGGTTCGTTCGACCAATCGGACGATTGGTCGATATTCTAAACTGATAGTCAGAATTAAACATTTTGACCGCCATTTTAAAACGTGTAAGCACCCGGGCGGAGCCGGGCCCGACCGCTATTACTTATAATTATTTTCAAATAGAGCTTAAATTAATAATTACTTGTACTGTTGAAATAAATAAATAAATTAATTAATTATCTCTAGGGCCACTCATAATCGTACCCTCGATTGTAAAAGAGACCTTTGCTCTGCAGTGTGAAGTATATGGGATGATACAATTTATTAAATCTAAATCGAATTTGTCACGTTTGCAGTATTCTTTACGGTGATATTTATTTTGCGTAGCTCATTTATTCAGCTCCAATATGAATGTAAGTAAAACGGAAACACACGGAAGACCAGCGCTGTTGATACCAGCACTACTGAGTAGATACCGAGTGTGATCCATTTCATTTTTTAATTTTATTTTTTTCTTTATTCTTTTCAATTCTAAATTTATTTATATTTTTACTTAAAAATGTTTTAATATTTAAAATTGTTCTTTTTCTTTTTTGTTATTATTATTATATTATTCGTATTTTTTTATTTCGTGTTTACTGATTATTGTATTTTCTGTTTGCCTGCTCATTGTGTGTAAGCTTGTTACAAAGAATAAAATTCTTTCTTTTAAAATATAGCTTTTTGTTATAGATCTTAATAAGTGCAGCGATAAAAGTAAAAATCGTTTGCGACGTACTCAATAATCGATTCGACAGTAAACAGAGTAATCGTTACGAACTGTCGAATAGCAGCGTGTAAAAACTATGTACTTGTACAAAACCAGTTTTGTCAAAGGTATTAGCAATAAAATCATTGACTTTCTCTTAGAAAATTCCGATTAGTATGTACACATTATATTTATATGGGTCTATAATAAATATTATGATTTATTAATCGATTATTTTGATCGGAGATTCTATGATATATTTTGTGATGTGTCAGAATGTGATAAATTGCTGACCATAAAAGTACTTTGCTCTTCATTCGCAGTCGACAGTACTTCGGGTACACCATAGCATTATTTTTGTAGAATTATAGGCCGATATTCTTTCTTACTGCTCTACCTATTTCTTTATTTGGATGAGACACATCATTTTACATATTTATCGAATAACAAACTGTTGATTATTTAGATTTAAGTGTTAAAACTATCCTATGGCTTAGTATTGCATTATTACATTAAAACGAATACGTATACCTTTTATAGGTGTGTACAGCATTCACAACATGAAATGCCATACACACACTTTACACTTACATAAAACATACATTTACAGATTGTTTTACTTATTATCATACTAATGCACAAGTTACTAAAAGATAATTCGTGCTAAAGGTATTTGCGTCATTTTTCTCTCTATCCTTTCAGCCACAGGAAATCCACTGCTGAACATCTTCAAATGATCTTCACATTGACCTATTGGAAGCGGCCTGCATCCAGCGACTTCTAAAACCTTACCCAGGTGGTCCGTCCACCTGTGATTCATTTACAAATCGAGTATTACAATTCTCAAAGCTTACCTCGTGAAATGGACAAACATAGCTAAGCTTATCCAACACGAAGGTCAACTTTCACTGATTTAGTGAAAACTGTGTACTCTAATGACATATCCTTGTTTGTAGAGGTAACCATGTGCGGTTTGTTTACCTTAGATCTAAGATTAAAAAATGAAGCGTTGCTAAGAGAATATGACCTCCGTGGGGCAGTTGGGTAGGTCCCGGTGAAATGAGAGGCTGCAGGTTCTAGCCCCGCACCAAGACAAATGTTTGTGAAGCCCACAAATATTTGTTACGGATCTGGGTGTCATGATACCCACAACACATGACTCGATCTTAGTGGGGGGTCGGGACTATGTATGTGACTGTTGGGTGTAGTTATTTAAATTGCTTAAAAAACGTTAAGATTTTACGCTTATACGAGTAAATATATCGATTTTATACAGAAGAAAATATTTCGGTCTCCTTAACGCAATCTAAGTAATTTAAATATCAGTCTTATTATGAAACTCTGTTTCAGTAATACAAAGCTTATTTATAGGAAGAGGGACGGTCACGCTGTTGTCAGTCATGACTAAGCCTGAATGAATCGCATATACGTCTCACTGCAGGACACGGGCCTCCTCTTCAATCGAGAGTACGATTAAGAGTGGTTAGGCTATATAATCCACCACGCTGGCCTAGTGCGGGTTGGCGGACTTTCCATGTCATGACATTATCTTCGTTACTGCGTAAAAATACAGGTCCAAACATACAATAAAACTCTTTTTACGCATTTTGTATCGCGAAATCCCATGAGTGCATTCATAGAGCGGTACCAATTAAAAATGTTCCATACAAACACTTTCTACGGCGCACCGTGTGTGGCTAACTGCCAGTTTTCTAGTTTGTTTTAATTTCTAACTACAAATAAATGCCGATGAAGTGGGCCAACACTCTCCCAAAACAATATTTACTAAAGGTGATGCTGTGTGACGACTTTGTTGTAAAAGTCTTCGATAATTAAGCAGGTTTAGATATTTTAAGTCAATAATTAATATACGTACTTATACATACTTATACGTATATAATTACGACTGAACTTTGTGAGGAGTAAGCAGAGTTGCGAGCACATACAGTTCAATGGGTTTCTATTGAAGATGCGATTGTAACATAATATTTAAAAACCTTGCGAGGAACAACTGCTTCATTGAATAATGGTTTTTTAGATTTACGCGATTGTTACACATTGAAATAAAACTATTTTTTACGGATTTTATCTCGGATTTGAATTCGAAAACGTTGGGATGTTAAAAATTATAAATTAAACCAAACCCGTGATAATATCAGAGAAAATATTTTATTGCTTCATTGAAGATCGGTGATTGAGGATATCTCGATCATTAGGTAATCAGTTATGGTTGTGCCAACAATTATAAACATTTTTGACACTGCCTTCTTTATTTGATATCTTTAAAGATTAGGAACACACCTGCGTAAGTAATGTAGGTACTTATAATAAGCAATGGCGATCACTTCCTATCAGGTGAACCATTTTGCTTATTAGTCGCTCGTAAACTATAAAGTAAAGAAATCATCTAAGCTTAAACAACAAACCGACAATTATTAAATTAATTAAATTATGAGCAATTATAAAATGTACTCCAAATATGAAATGCTTTCACATAGGTTCATTTTGATCAGTGACTGTAACAATCTTTTTTTCAAATTATTGAATGTTGCGATACCACGAAAATAAGAAATAATAGAACCAAACGCTTTTGAAATGGAATAAGAGGGGAATAAACAATTATCGAATTTCTAGTCAGGTGTTATATATGTATGAAGGTTTTAAGGTTCCGCCCACGTACCGAAACTTAATTACCCGACGATTTACGAAGAAAGCGAATTAGTGCCTCGCACACATTCTAGCCACACCTGTGTCTACTTCGACGTATGTACCAAACTCGATATTTTATATCGGAGTCTCAAATGTTTAAAATATTTCTGTCCTTATGTTATCAATATTATAAATTTTTAAAGATTTTTTATTTTTTTCATTTTAACATTTTGACATATGTTAAAAAAACATAAAAACTTTCTAGGTCTAATATTATAATAAGCTTATGGAAATGCGGAATACCTTGTGTATCAACCCCAAGGTCAAAAGTAATACTAGAGGATTTTAACCGTGAGAAAAAATGGTCTAACACTAAAGATGAAATTTATTTATTAATGAACCAGAGGAATGTTACCACAAAAAATGGTCTTACACTATAAATAAGTTTTATTTATAATATTAATGAAGTTAAAAAACGGATAAACAAATTCAACTTATTCATAAAGCTCGAGAAAAAAACAGTTAAAGAAAAAATGCTGGGATCTACAACGGGCGAAATTAATTAGACGTGTTTGTTTTGATAAATTAGCATGTTTGACATCTGTAAATGAGTGTCTTATTTCAAATGTTATTTTGGCCTCAACCAAGAAGCTTATAACCTCAACTAATAAAGTCAGTTTATTTAACCAACATATTTTATAGCTTGGCAAAAAAGAGTCTGTTTTTAACGAGGGCGCTAAGATCGAATTTAGTATTAATATGGCAAACCGATATACTCTTACTACGACGAAAAATGTTTAGATAAGGTCAGGGTGGTCTTTTCTAACATGCCAACTCTCAAAGCTGTAATTTGAATGTACTGTATTTAATTGGAAGTAGACAGGTTACGCCTCATAGACGGAATATGCTACCCTGATTTAACTTGTTTTTTTTTTTTATTTATTTATTGGGAAAATAAACTAGTGTACAAGTATGTTACAAGTCAAAAGATCTTAAGATTAAGGTAGAGTACACTCCATTACGTTTTCACGGATTACTTAAAGTAATGTAATTCGCAAATTATTTTATTAATGGTTGTTAATAATAACTTTATTTATTTTAAATCACAAAACAAACAAAAACAAATATAAATAATTATTCTGACAAGATTACATTTTTATTAGAATTGCCATAGTGTATTTCTTTAATGCCAATTGTTACCGGATCGTGCTCTTTATTGCCAAGTTATACCGGGTATATCAAGACTGCTACCGAAAACGAAGCCGGGTGGTAGTTTTAGTGTCTACAAACACAATGCAACTAAAAATTTCGGAAAAAAACGCGACAATTATTTTTTATGTTTTTTTAAATATCATAATTTTTGGTGGGTAAATCCAAAAATTTGCGAAAATAATGATTCAAACTCTTTTATACCTTAGAGTCTATAAATAAAAGGGTATACACTATTATCTTAGCAAAAACTATGGATTTACCCCCCAAAAATGACGATATTTAAAAAAACCATAAAAAAAATAGTCGCGTTTTTTTCCGAAATTTTTTGTTGGATTGTGTTTGTAGTTACTAATACTACCACCCGGCTTCGTTTTTGGTAGCAGTCTTGATATACCCTGTAGTTAGCCAATTAAAACGAAAATACCTTCATAACAATTTCCCTCCGTATTGTAATACAAACAATTACAGTATTCAGTATAAACCTCAAATCGCATTAATACCATACAATTTTATCGAAAGCAAAAGCACTTACATTTAAATGCTTGTAATTGATAAAAGTATCCTCGAGAATAAAGGGACCCACGACAAGTTTGTGTGGTCAGAAACTTGCAGAAACGTTCAGTGGGTCATTATCATTTGTAGTGGCCCATTAACATCGTTCATTAAATTGGACGCAAATGTATGCGATTTAAATCCTACTGAGTTTCGTTTGGCTGGGTAAATTGTTTTGTTTTGATAATTAACGTGAACTGCAATTATTTTAATTTTTATTGTAAAGTATGTAAATATTGACGAAAAATCGAAAATAAATTAAATTAAAACTATGGGGTGGATTGATGACGACATAAACGTCAGATCCATTTTAGAATGAATGTCAATAATTATTCCACATCTTGTAGTTAGGGATTATTATGATAATTAAGTATGGTACGCACTAAAACGGCGAAGGAAAACATCGTGAGGAAACCTGCATACCGTAGCGATTTATAAGAATTTCTATGGTATATAAGTCCGCCAACCCGCACTAGGCCAGCGTGGTGGACTATATGGCCTAACCACTCTCAATCGTATTCTCGATTGTAGAGTAGGCCCGTGCCCTGCAGTGGGACGTATATGGGCTGATACAGAAGTAAGGTATTATCTAGCTCTACGAATATGAATCCTCAATTATTATAATAACAACGATTGTTAAACAACTTTTCTTCATCAGACTTCCAACAATAGTTTCTAATTTCTAAATATTATACAGACATAATATATACAAAGCAGCACCAATTATAAAACCATTAAAGATAAATAATCCCGTCGTATCCCATCACATTGAGTGATAAATCCAGAATAGTCTGGTACAATTTCATTACTATTTGCACAAGTCGTGCGACGGCGTCGTTAACATAAAATAAATAGCGACCAATTTACAATGACACGTACCTGACTGTATTTATGTCTGTATATTTCGCTCCGAGTGGGATAGTTGATAAGGGTCAATAGATACTGGTCGTTGTAATCTGGATTAGTAAGGGCAGACTGCCCGGATGTGTTGTTTGATCGCCGATGGGCAGTTGATCTCGATTATTTCTTTCTGATTTGGTTTTTGTTCTGTTATTTGAATTCAATTTTTATATTGCCCGTGAAGAAAATCTTTTGTTAGAGGCATCTGAAACGTAGTGTATAATATGTCAATTTTACAGGTATTGAAAAGCTAAGGGTCAAATTTTCAACATAGAGATACCGTTTATGTGCTAATTTACATACCGACATAATCTCACGCCTTTTTCCCATAATAGGTAGGCAGAAGATGCCCTGGTAACAATCAGGACCCCCACGTTTTGCCTAGTGTGTTCCATCTTAGGATGGGATGAGGCGAGCCTATCGTCATATCGGGCACACCGTGCTAATTTAATGTGTGTTTATATTTAAATCTGATTTATATTTCGGTCTTGGGTCTTAATTAAATTCACTGGAATGACAATAGAAAAAGAATGACAGCCTCCGTGGCGAAGTTGGTTAGAAGCCGGCTGTGAAACGAGAGCACGCGTTTTCAATCCCCGCACCGAAACAAATATTTGTGTGAATCACAGGTATTTGTTTCGGGTCTGGGTGTTTGTGGGACCGAAAAATATCTCGTAGTTCCTGATACCCACGACATAAGACTCGATCTTATTGTGGGGTTAGGAATATGTTTGTGACTGTTGGTGTATTTATTTATTTATTGAATACTCATTCTATGAACAAGCAAGCCAAAGACACGCATTCAAAAATCCGCTCACTATTAAAATATAAACTAAAATGTTCCAAAACACTTAACTCATTATTACCGTCAATACAAATGCAATTACCATAGACCATTGAAAATTCGCAGATCCTCCT
The DNA here is from genome assembly GCA_030180105.1 of Hyles lineata. Taxonomy (NCBI): domain Eukaryota; kingdom Metazoa; phylum Arthropoda; class Insecta; order Lepidoptera; family Sphingidae; genus Hyles; species Hyles lineata. The sequence goes on from JARJEE010000031.1 coordinate 651,821, forward strand.
AATCTCGATAGTAGGAAAGCACTAAAACCTCACGTATAGGAATGTTAAGAAAGTGTGCGAATGAACCCCGAACGTGCTCCGCTTGCTGCGGAATCACAAGCGATTGGCGATTCTGAACGCAAACTCATTAAGATTCGCCGAAGATCTACAGGACTCGGCGGGTTTAACTCGACAGACACGGCAATTACATTCGGAATGTTCTTCAAGTATTTATATTGGTGTGAATTATTTATATTGAGTTGTTGGATTAGGTCTGCGTCTTTATTTGTGATTGGCTTGGGGTAAATATAAGGGATTACATTTTTTACCACGGAATATTTCAACTGATCTAGTCGGAATACGAAATAAAATCCTGTATTTTAAATTTATATCGTGGCATCGAAAGGCATTACCCGAATCTGTTTTTTACGCTAAAAAAATTAATACCTTGCCATTCCGTAACGGTCTGCGCTGGCCTTAAGGTTTTTCGAATTTTATGGACAAGAAGGCTCGAGGCAGTAACTAAATACATCCTAGATAGCACTCAATGATAAAAAAACTCTTCGTATTGTGGTTCTAGTTCAGCGTATTTAGATTCGGTTCCGTCTAGTCTGTTTTTTTATTGGGATGAAACTGCCCTTATAATCAACATTCTGATTTTTTTCATCATTATTTATCACGAAAAAAGTTTAATAATTTTCTCATCTGCGCATATCAACATGCTAGCAAGTAATAGATGGAAACCTTTTATTACCCTTATTTATTGTAAATACTATATAAATACTAATACTAGAATAAGAAACACGTTGTAAAACCGTTGTTTTCTTTAATAAATAACAAAAAAGAAGTTTGTAAAAACTAACTGTTACATGTCAATTCTATACATTGCATAGTCTTAGTGCAAGAAAAAGCACCTAATACGCATTGTGCGAAGTCGCGCATACAAACGCACGCCGTTCCCCTGACCGCGTTGAGATAAGGACTGACAAATCGGTGAAAACTTGCCCATTCACCGAGAAAAGTAAAAACACTTTCATCGCGCGCATTGTTCGTCGCTGATCCTGTGTTCCGGATAACACAGGATATATATTGTATTTTGTAACCTTTTTAGGTGGTTTTATAATTGTTGTATTATTATACGAAATATTCAAATCTATTGGTTTTTTTCGGGTTGTAAGTGAAGCACATAAAGGATATGAATAACTTACTTGATAAAAGTAATTTACAGATATAAATCAATCGAATTAAACATCTATTTGCGAACACAAAACAATAATTGAATATCGGGATAACTCAAAAGGTATTTTTCTACAACACATTGAAGACTTAAAAATAGAAATTCTGTCTGTATCAGCCCATATACGTCCCACTGTAGGGCAAGGGCCTACTCTACAATCGAGAGTACGATTGAGAGTGGTTAGGCCATATAGTCCACCACGCTTGCCTAGTGCGGGTTGGCGGACTTACATCATCATCATCATCATTATCAGCCCATATACGTCCCACTGCAGGGCACGGGTCTACTCTATCAAAGTATCGACAGTACGATTGAGAGTGGTTAGGCCATATAGTCCACCACGCTGGCCTAGTGCGGGTTGGCGGACTTACATACCATAGAATATGCTATGGTATGCAGGTTTCCTCACGATGTTTTCCTTCACCGTTTTAGTGCGTGGTGATTCACTATCAATACACACATGACTCCGAAAAGTCAGAGGTGTGGCCGTGGGATTTGAACCCGCGACCACCGTGAACATGTTGGCAGCCGCGTTTGGTCTGTTTAACAACAGGCCACCACGCACTTTAAAAATAGAAATGTTTACCGTTAATTCATCTTAGTTATTGACCCGCAACGGTTTCTTGTAAAATGGAGAAATAAACTTGAATAGTTCGTGTAATTGTTATTGAGTAATTTAAAAAACACTTGATAACATATTTATTGGTCTACGTAACTATATTTTATATTGTGGATGGACTACTTACTGTGGCTCGACCGGACTATATAAAATTGAATACGAAAAAATATTTTATACATTATATTATATTATATTCTGTCACGTATAACCATTTATGCTATGACTTATGTATGTATAGGGTGTATACACAAGCTACCCTTTGTTGAACCCTACCTTATTTATTTTAGGAAAAACAATTCATTACAAATTCGAAGTTTGTAGAGGTTCGGTTTTGACAAATATTTATTTAATGTGATTCGTGGTATAATACATAATCCCAGACTCCTACAAGCAGATGAGCTGTGTGTCTTCTGCATTATCTTGTAAATAGTAGTAAGCATGTTGAGTAAATAAATAAATAAATGTATCTTATGTGTGTAGGTATTGCAGTCATGGGCGGCGGTGATCACTTTTCATTAGGTGAACCGAAGGCCCATTTGCCCCCTGTAATATAAAAAAAAAATGTTTATTAACAGTAATTTAGTTTATAGTTGATTTATTGAATCATATTGATGTGTATGTCCGTTCAATCTCTACTGTTTACACCTAACACAATAATTAATATTTCTCTTTATCTATTTTTAGAATAATGTTATCTAAGTTGGCACAAGCTCATGCCTTATAAGACTACGTTGGGACAGCTTACAACCATATAGTGACGTCACACAACATAACTTTCACAATAGCATAAAACAATACAACTTGAACAACAGTGCAAATAGATGACGTCAGCGATACGCAAAAAATCACACAAACATGTGACATTATAACACTTTCTAGTAGAGGTCGACTATTTGGTGCCGTACCGTCTCGTTCCTCATTAATTCTAGACCAGTGGTTCTTAACCGGTGGAAGCATACTAAATGGTCCGCGGAGCCATCCTAAGACCATCCTTAAAATAATGTTCTTCTTCTTCGAATTCCTCTCCTATCGGAGGTTGGACAACATAAGGGCAATTTAACTTTTGAAGCTGCTGCTCTGAATAGTGAGGTGGTGCTGCAGCCGAACAAGTACCGGTTTTTCAACCAGAGTGCCGCCTTCTGCCAACACTCCTTTTCCCGGCAATATTTTTGTAATTGCTATGAATGGCGAGACGAGCTGGTCGTTTACCTGATGGTAAGCATTCGACCGCTCATGGACAGAGGCAAAACGAAATAACACCTTGAATTACAAAGCACTGCTGCTACTGCGCTTGCCATCCTGAGACGAGATGTAAAGTCTCAATATGTCCAGTAGTGACTCTGGCTATATGTCCTTCAATCCGAAATACAACAATGAATTTAAATTGCTGTTTCACGGGAGAAATAGACATTGCGGTGGTACCTACCCAGGCGGCCTCTAACATATGAGAGACTTACCACCAGAAATTAAAGTAAGTAAAAATTCCTTTATTAATTTATATTTCTGCAATGTATTAACATACAACCAAACCAGTCAACAAACTGAGTGGCCAATGTTATAACGAAATTTTGTCAAATGCCTAATAACTAAAAGTTTAAGAACCACTGTTCTAGACTCTAGACCATTAAATCGATCGACAGACCTAAAATCACGAATACTTCCGACAGAATCAAGGACATCGTTCGAAATGAATATGTAATTTTCCTTTTAGAAACTCGCCTTGTCTCTCAGTTACTTATTTATTGCTGACGCTATTGACAATAAACTCGGTGATAGATTGTCGGCTTTATGTTAAATGATTTATTAAACTGTTTGAATATCAATTGGTACTTTACACCACTCCTAGTGACAGCTACGCAGTTGGATATCTGAATCTAGAACTGTTATTATGTTTATATCTACATATATATGTACATATTCATTTATATTAGGGCCCGTATATATACATATATATAATTTATTAATTATTATATAGCCCGTGATACAGTTTCGCCTAATGCGGGGACCGTAGTAAAACAAAAACGTGAATGTTATTTTTAAATAAATAAATTATTATTATTTAATTTAAGAAATACACCCAACAGTTACATACGTATGTAGTCCTGACATCACCTAAGATCGAGTCTTGTGTCGTGTGTATCATAAACGACGAGAGACTTTTCGATGTCACTAACACCCAGACCCCAAACAAATATCTGTGAATCACAAAAATAGTTATTTCGGTGCGGGGATCGAACCCGCGGCCTCTCGTTTCACAGGCGGCGTCTTACCGACTGCGCCACGGAGGCTGTCATATCAATTAATACATTATTCATTTATTTATTACGAGTATATTCCTTGCAGGGCAAGGTACTACCCTTATTTAACATAGCCCCCTTTTCATTGCAATACTATCATGACGTGTCTTTAGTCTTTTGTCCATTACGCTAATATGAGTTAGTTGACTCAATATGTAGGTCAGTAATAAAAATATCATGTTCCAATCGATGTCTTTAAGTACAAATAGAATTTATTTCTCCTTTTCAAAGTTAAATATTTAAGTTTTCTTTACGAAACCTTATACATCAAACATCGTTTGAAGTATAAGGCTCTGAAGTTAAAAGTTATATTTGGGTTATGTTGGGGCAGCGATATTTCTCTGTGTAGAAATCGGTGATACGTAAAGGAGCAACATTTTTATGAAATAAATAACCAAAAAATTGAGACCTCTAAACGGCACTAGTTTTTCGTTTAATAACAACCCTTATAACTGCTATAAGATGTACTTTCTCACTTTGTAAAAGATTTTCAATTTATAAACACAGTTCGCTGAAAATTAATCCCGAAAGGGCTAACAATAAGCCGACGGCCGGTCGTATATTCATAAGTGTAATCTTTTCTACAAAATTAATAATGGAGGACTTGTACCCAGCCCTACGTGTGGAATTAGAGGAGAGGAGAAAAACTAATAGGGCCTTGGGTGCGTTCGTCTGATATTCTCGACAAATTGCTTATAAGAAGGAAAACTTTGAAAGCCGACTGTTTAGTGTTGAATTTATATAATTCATTATTAATTAAATCCGATAGTTATCCATACAACAATATGGATATAAAGTTACATTTCAACGCTGCACATAAATTAAAACCTCAATTCTTTTTACTATCTGCAATCAACACGCTTGGCGGATATTTACAATGTCTAGATCTCATTTCAGATCCAAACTAAAACCATCAACGCCTTGTCACTGGAACGAATCTAACCATCTGATTTGATGAACGATAATATTTTTGACTCGTTTCGTCGTTCGTTATGTGGGTTTTATATTTTATAGCAGTACATTTATATGTGTATGAAGCTGAAGGTAAGCGATAAATATCATGACTGCCTCGGTGTCCTAGTTGTACCACGGTATGATAGCAAAGTTGAGATCTCTGGTTCGAATCCCGAGTCGAGCAAAGTGATATTATATTTTTTTATTAATTATCAGCCTGAAGTCAGGGAACTGTGCCAGATATGACGACAGGATCGCCACCATCACATCTTGGGACGGAACACACAAGACGAAACGTGGATGTCCTCATAGCATCTCTGTCTACCCCTTCTGGGAAAAGGCGTGAGTTTATGTATGTTATTTGCAAATGTTAAAATAATTCGTAGTGAAATCAAGTGATTGGATAAAGATGCATAAGATTTGATGCACGAAGGAGAAACAAAAAGGATTGAAGACGATGATGAGGATGAAGACTGAAAGGAACCCTACAGCTAAACTAGAACTTTACGTTATTAGTTAAGAAGATAGTCCATCCAGCTGATCCATTCATGCTGAATTAAAACCTAACTAAAGAATAATTATACCACATAAAATATTGTTTTTAGGTATACGTTCCAACTTCGAACCAATAACCCAAACTGATGCTCAAAGTAGGTTATCGGAACTAGTTATAACGGGACTAATTTTGCTAATACCTACAATACGGAACCTGTTTTTGACCACACCTGTTGCAGGTATGTGGCTCAAATAAATAATTAAAACATGTTTTATTGGAGACCGCAGTTCATTATTGATGTGTATATAAAGTGAGAAATTGCTTCAATTGAGGTAAGTGTCACTGTTTCAATGCTTCTAGTTTCTCACATATTTGATGATACAATTAAATTAGGAATTGATGTGCGTTTAATGTCAGCGTGTTGACTTGGAATGTGAGCCTGTTTGCACTATCTGAATCGAATAGAGATTACTTCGCTGGTTTTATTCTGGCACGGCAAAGAGACTGAATTGTATCCGATGGCAAGTGCAATGATATACAGATAGAGCATCGATGGAGCACGGACGATTACTTCTTTTACAATTACGGCTAGTTGTTTAATTACTTTGCGTAAAAATCCTAACTTTGTAGGAGGGAGAGTACACGTGCTACATGAATGTTTCTTAGAATAATTAAAATAGTAACCATCTCAAATAGATACGCAGAGACTTTTCATTTCTGTCGATTAGTAGGTATACTATATTTGAAATACTTGCACTGGACAAAAAACTGATATTAGCTGTGCTTCGAGTCAAACCCAAAAACATTGAGATTTCCGGATATCCAATACCCCTTTCCTTGTTCGTCTGCCGGACTTATAGTATACAAAAAATGGTACAACCATGATTAAACTAGTGATAAATTATGTAATTACTAATTACAAATGCAGACAGTACAATTCGCATTGTTAAACAGTCTCCACCAACATTAGCAATGTCTCATATCGACGCCGTTTGGCATGGGTCCACACGCCTCGTCTATACCGCCCTATATAAGAGCATTCCGCTGGCTATTGGTTCTTACAGCATTGCCTTCAATTATTTATTGTTAGACATATTTATTGACTTATCTATCTATTGTGTAGGCTTTCTCCTGAAGAGCGCAAAACGCTATATAAGGGGGTAAAAAAATGTTCTTCAATTTTCATTTTCTTCTTTCTTTCCGCAAGCTTGTAATTGCTATATAATAAATTCGTGTTTTATATGTATTTTTATATAAAATATTGTTTACGTATAATTTATGTATCTGTATCAGACAATATACATCCTACTGCAGGGCACGGGTATCCTCTACAGTCAAGAGTTTGATTAAAAGTGGTTAGGCCATATAGTTACGTATAATAGTAATTGTAAAACACCGAACTGGCAATGTTAACTCACCTACCTTACGATACCTTACTTACCTTATGATCTCTTAAGGTACAGCACAATCTGCAGTATCCATAATTGGTCACATACATCCACAAATTAAAAAGTTAAAGAAAAATATTATCTAATGTCTGAAAGCGTGTCGGATATTACTTTAAAGTCCGTTTTAATACGCTTCCGTTGATCTTTTAGGAACGTCGCCCGCAGATGCCGGGATAAGATCGGGTCTCCAGGGATTAGTATGAATTATTTTATTATAAGTGCTTAAAAATTCAGCCGTATTATTTTATGCAAATCTCTTCTTAATATTTTCGTAATAAGTTTATTAAAATGGTAAGTACGGCTTAATACTTTTGTGAATATCATTTAATGTTAGAAGAAAAGTTATTCATACCTAACTTAGTAGGACATGGTTTTATAAACTTTGGTAGAAAAGCATGGATTCAAACTATAAGTAGGAAATACCACGATGAATCACAAATGATAAATCTGTCTCTGTTGTAGCTATGTATAAGCTAAACTAACCTTAACATAAGAGTAACTACTGGACATTTTGAGACTTAAACATCATGTGACATATCTAAGGATGCAGTGGAATGCCAAGCATTGCTTTGTAATTCATGGTGTTGTTTGGCTTTGGTACTGTCTATAAGCGGTCATGTCCCTTACCATCAGGCGAATGGCGCTCGTGTCACCATTCATTGCAAGAAAAAAACTAATTTAATCTGAAATACGAAACTAATAAATTTTCTATATATTCTATTAATATTAATTCACAATCCAGGAAATAAAAAATCCCGTTAGTTTTCCGTTAAAACTAAACACATCAACACCCTAATCACATCGGAATTTACTTCCCAGTACTCATTTCGGTGGCAAACAAAGCAATGTCAATAAAAATATTTACTGTCCGAAGCGTAATGAGTCATACCTGATCATTATCAGGTATGTATACCATTGTATGCTGGCAGCGTCCTGACGACCATTAACAAATGTCCCATACAAATTGATAACTATTCCCTTCTGTTAGTGCCAGTTTAACACTCGAAACATCGGAACGTCAACGTGATTTTAATTATCAACAAATTGGTAATAATGGTGAAAATTATATACTTCGTGTTGGCAACAGTGTTGATCAATTTCACATCAGCAAGAATTGTGAATAAGAGGAAATGTCCAGAAGTAAGAGCGGTACCCCATTTCGATCTGCCGCAGGTCAGTCATATATCAATATTTATAGTCGCATAAATTCGACGTTGACATCAAAAATATACGCTATAGTATAAATGTTTGGCATCGATTAAATCTGCGAGAATAACATTTGATACGGAATGAATTACGATCAATAAGGCAGGACAATTTGTTAATGATTGTTTATAGCGATATCAATGTATTTAATGTGTGTTATGATAAAATACATATTTACAACTGCTACATAAAATCTAGAATACTAAATACAGATATTTATAATTTGTCCTAATTTTCTCCTTTTCAATATATGTAATATTAAACCTTTAAAATTTCTTGGTTTGTTGTCCTTGTAAGAAATAAAATGTTGTCATTATGGATAAATAAATAGAGTTTAAATACAGGAGAATAAACAAGGCTACATTTAATCCAAAAATAGTAAATATTTCTTGTATCTGGAGCGTAATATTCTGTGAATGTTTTCGCGATTAAAAGCTATCCGAAAATAATAAAATGTTCGGTACGATGAGTTAATTCGGAGATGAAGCCGGAAATTAATTTAATTAGGTAGTGTTTACGAATAAAAACTGTTGTTGAATTTTATTGAGTTGAAAATATATGAAAACAAAAAACGATAAAATAATATAATATTTATTTCTCCTAGCTTTCACTGTCTTTATTTTAATCTGCCCTATCTTTCTACTTGTACTCCATCCCATGATTTTGTACTTCTTTATTGTCACAATAAAGAATTAAAGAAATAAATAATTCATTGAAAAATTTAATTACAAGACGTGTTTTTTTAGTTACGTACCAAAATGTTCATATTTTTAGGTTGCTCCTAAACATACGATAAAACCGTGTAATGTTTGACAGCCTTTTTGGTGCAGTTGGTTAAAGGCCGGTTATGAAGCGAGAGGCCACGGGTTTGATGCCCGTACCGAAACAAATATTTGTGTGAACCACAGGTATTTGTTTCGGGTCTGGGTGTTTGTGAGACCAAAAAGTTTCTCGTAGTTCCTGATACCCACTACCCAACACTCAATCTTAGTGTGGGGTTAATGTTTTTACGATATGTATTCTGGTGTTTAGAGTCCCAAATTTGACTTGACATTATATTATTGTCGGAAACGATCGTGTTCCCATTACCTATTATTTAATGATTCTCTTCCAATTAATAAGCTGTCGTGGCGACCGTTGATTGAAGAATTGGTCTATTAGCCCAGTTTTTAAAACTAACTGTAAGGGACTAAGAATTCGTTTCTAAACAAATAAATCTTGATAAACATCTTTATGGTGCCACGAATTAATTCGTTCTTGATTAACCAGGGTGTTTCTTAAGATCGTAAATAATTTTAAACTGGATTGATTGGAGGTTTGTTAACGAAGTAAAATTATAACCACTGTTTTCCTTGTTCTTCCTGATCATCCAAGATTTATCCCGAACGTAACAAGATTCTACGTTACTACATTCATTTACCTGACCTTTATCATTCTTAGTTGTTAGACCAAAATTAATGCATCTTGATCAAAAATATAAAAAACAAATTCTGTATCAAAAAATAGCACTTAAGATTTCAAGCAATGTCTATTATATTATCCCAATGTACAGTTACTTCTTATTTTTATTTTATGTTTTGTGGTGTGATAATAAAGAGTTTATTATTATTATTATTAAAAATAAACTCCGTTTATACTAAACACATATTTATCATACAATCAACTCCATAAATTCATACAAAATGCTGTATTTTCGATATTTTGATATTAAAATACGATATGGTGGAAGTTCAGTGCGTAGGCGCCGGATACAAACATTGATAAACACTCGCGATATTAACTACATTGTAACGTCAAACTGTGATTGTCATTATGTAAAACTGAACAATTTAATATATCACTTACTTTGAATACCATCAATAATCATGCGGATGCGGACGCGATTTAATGTACTATTACTAAGTGATTTAATGTATTGATTATTACTGATGGTAGGTCCTATTTCACCCGCGAAACAGCAGTGTAACTGCACTGTTGTACTTCGGACTGAATGACATTGTAGCCAGAGTAACTATTGAGACTTAACGTCTTATGTCGATGGCGAGCGCAGTGGAATGCCAAGTATCGCTTTGTAATTCAAGGTGTTGTCTGGTTTTGCTACTGTTTATGAGCGGTCGTATCGCTTAGTATCAGGCGAACGGCATGCTCGTCTCGCCATTCATAGCAATAAAAAAAAAATCTAGCTTACACAGTGCTCAGTACCTACGATTGGTTTTAAATGTATATTTTTTTCAAACATAGGTATATACAAAAATAAATTAGGAACTCTACATGATTTGATAACCAGAGATATTCGACAAGACTCCTAGTTAGGTTTTACCACATAATTGAGATATCAGACACATTTAACATGTTGCTAGTAGACTAAGACGGACTAGTGTCGGACGCCCGTCTAAATTGTGAAAGGACGACCTGGTTAAGGTCGTAGGAAGTCGCTGGATACAGGCTTCCAACAGACCGATGTGGAGATCCTTGGCCTCCCCCTATGTTAAGCAGTTGATTTTCGTGCCTGAAGAGAGAGTCTAAAGACAACAATGTTGATAATAATATCCCCACATCATCCAAATACTGGACAGTAATTTATATCTAACTCCTCTTTTTAATTTAACTTTCTGATTAATTTCGTTGCGGGTGAAAGATAAGTTAGACATTCACGGAGACTCGCCGAGCTTCACTGCTCGGTGTCATTACAATGCGTGCCACAGGAGCATAGGGTGTGATGGCCGGACAGTCTCCAATTATCCAAATACATAGTGTGATTGATTAATAAAAGCGAACTTTCTCAACATAAACAGAATTACTCCATCACCACTGAGCCAGACAGGTGCCTCAACGTCTGACATTTCAATGTACTCATTTGCATACCGCAAGTGTATTCATTGCTCTTGACAGATAATATTTGCACGGTGACTCAATGTTAACATCGTATCATTTCACTTTCTACTCGGTTTCGATTACCTCCGTCCGTTGGTTCATGTGTAACAATATCTGTACATTATAGCTTCCGGTAAGCGGGTGTATTTTAAGCGAAACATCAAGAAATATTAAACCAAAATTTATTTTATTGCAATGAATAGCGAGACAAGGTCTAAACAGCATCATGAATTACAAAAAAACTGCGCTCGCCATCCTGAGAGTCGAGGCCTAAGATAAAACCCAAGATTTGGAATCTTCCTCTTTGCTTTCAACTAAGCTAAAGCTCACAATTTACTCAGTCATATATACATACATACATAATCGTCACGCCTGTATCCCATAGGGGTAGGCAGATACTATAGGCCGCCACTTTGCTCGATATTGACATATAACTTTCGCATCATCCACTTTCATCATCCTCTTCATGCATTCACGTCGGTTCAGAATACTTTTGACCTGGCCCTTGTTGAGGGTATCACCGATTTTGATAGTGTATGATCGGTGTGGTCAACCTCTACCGACTCTTCCATCCACACTCGTATTGTATATTTGCTTTGTTATTTTCCTTTCATCTATACTCTCTCCATGACCAAACGATCGTAACATTCCTTTATCCATTCTCGTCACTACATCCTTTTTCACTCCACAATTTTTCATCAATACACTATTTCTCACTCTGTCACACAAACTTACACCACACATTCCCCTTATAGTCGTATATAGCACGTTAAATAAACGTACAAAAACAGACATCCTCAAAGTAAGCAAAATATGAAAAAATATCTTCAAATGAATAATATTCTCATGGTAATAACAAAGGTTGTGATGAAAATCTTCCCTCACAGAAAGACTTACTTTTTCCCACAGTGAAATAAGATGGGCTGCGAATATTATGAGGCATTTCATATTTTTTATATATATTTTATAGAACACGGTATGAAAAGGCCAGCGTTTTAGTTCTTGAGTTTTCAACGTTAATTAAATGTGTTATGCTAGAGACCTTTCAGTGTTTATTTATAATTTATGAATTATTTCTTTTTATGTAAAAAATATTTAACATTGCTCAACGCTTGGATTTCTCACTTAAGCTGCGTTTACAACCATAAGATTTTATTAGGTCAATAATATGCAGTATAATTGTAACTTACTATTAAAGAATATTAATTAATCGTTATTATACTATTCATTAAAATAAATAAATAACACCCAACATCTCATACATAGTCCTGACCTCACATTAATATCAGGAACTACAAGAGACTTTCGGTCTCACAAACACCCAGACCCGAAACAAATATTTCTGGGCAGCATAAACTTTTCTCTCGGTGCGGGGATCGAACCCGCGGCCTCTCGTTTCACAGGCAGCGTCTAACTGACTGCGCCACGGAGGCTGTCAAAAAATAAACGCATAACAATACCAACAAACCCTTCCTCCACCCTCTAAACAAAAGCAGGTATCCCCGACTCTAATATTAATACATAGATTTATATTCACCGGATGCCTGACATAATAGAGTTGGCAATATCTTGACTACCAACCGTTGCTATTATACTAACTGTAGGCGCTCACATTCCTAACTCGACTCTATGCCACTTCAATATTAACCTTATTTTCACACACATAAAATTGCTTTTTGTTTGCAGATGCTAGGGGACTGGTATGTGGTGGAATATTATGCGAGCGACGAAGAAGCTCTTTCGTATAGCTGTATGAGGGCCGTGTTCACTGAAGACGATCACGTGCCTGCTGCAGGTAGGTTACATAGAGATAACAAAACATTGTTTAATGTAAAAAATATAGGATACTACGCTTGCTCTTATCGTATGACTAGCTGAGCAAAAATGTGGGTTTTAACAAAAGCAAAGTTGTATCGATGTCTATTTATCTATTTTTTTTTGCTTCATTTTGTTTAAAACCGGGGAGTTAAGGAAACGATCTTTAAAATGTTTGTTTTATATAAAATGATATACATTTACTATCGGCTCTTTTTCCTAATATGTAAACTAAATTAACTTCTAAAAATCTCTTTATTGTTTCATTTAAGAACTTTAAGAATAAGAGAATTTTTTGTTTAATTTAATTACAATTAATTGTTATTCCTAAAACTCCTTTTCACTTTTAATTTAATTTAGTCTCATGTCTCACGCTATCCTTGCTCCATAATACCGTATATATATATATTCTTTTTTCAATAAATATGCACTATTATTACTAATTATTCCAGATGGAACAATGGAATGGACTCCTGGAGTGACGATGAATTTCACGTACCGATTCGCCGACGACCCAATAGGGGAGACGCTGTTGGGCAATATTACCTGGCGAGTGGACCTCAACGAACCCGCGCACTGGACGCATGCTGAGAGAACTTGTATGTTGATAACATAGCTTAACTATACAGAGTGATATTGACACATGGTACATCATTTAACCCACATATTTCTCACTACCTCAGGTGAAATTATACATCATTTGAAAAAATAAATAAAAAGATTATTTTTGAAAAATCGTAATTTTAGTTTTTACGATTTTTGGGAATTCTACGAGTATTTTCAGTTCCGTCAGGGAACTTACCTGAGACGTAAAAAGACTCGGTATCTATAGGGATTGATTAAAAGCCTTGAAACCTAAAATCGCGATTTTTGACGTAACTGACAGGCAGTTTTTGTTCAAACTTGGTGCAATTACCTAGGGGGGTTAGGAACATGAGGTTTAAATTAACTACCATGTGTTAATATCGACCTGTATAACTACATATTAATAATTTTGTCCATATACGACTCACTGCAGACCACGCGTCTACTAAAAGAGCTTTATTGAGTAGGGATATATCCTCCTTCACAGCCCGGTGAGGTTTGGCGGACTTAACAAAGTTTAGTACAATAAAACTTGTTATGTAATTTTAAGATTTTTTTTATATTGCAATGAATGATGAATCGAGTATGCCATTCATTTTTTATTTTATTTATTTATTGGGGCAATAAATGATTACATGTAGATACCTTATTAAAACAAGTCTTAATATAAGTAGTTATAAAACACATAATATAACCCACACAACACTACAACCATTTTGAAGTCGCCTCAGACAACTTGAACATATCATGCTTTTTTAAATTCCGTGTTTGAAAGGTAGAAAATATCAATATAAATTAAATGCATAGTATAATTTGCCTTATGGTAAGCGATACGACCGCTCGTAGATAGTAGCACCAAACAATACCTTGAATTACAAATCAATGCGTAGCATAACATAAGATGTTAAGTCTCAATACGTCTAGTAGTTACTCTGGCTACAACGTCCTTCGGACCTAAAAACAACAGTGCACCACTGTTTTTGTTCATATTTATATTCTTAATTAGTAGAACGAATTAAAAAGGTTTGTTTATGGGTTCCAACAAGATTTTAATTTAATTCTGATAATTAGATGGGATATATATGCACGGATGTGATTAAATTATGACATAAAGATCGTAAACAACAAGTCTGATTTTAAGTTTTAGAAATTAATAATATATTAATTCGGATTACTAAATGATAAAGCCATTTATAACGATAAATAGTGGCTCTTATATCTATGATTAAGTTATAAATCTATATTTATTTTACCAATTTGTATTAAATTGGTTATATTCGAAATTACATTAGAAATGCTCAGACTTTGATATTTTATTAACATAATCGTAGATTAATTATTTAGATATTTAATTCCCTCAAATTATTAGGAACCGTTAAAACATTATTACTACCCGTAAAGATCATTGGAACTAACACGAACTAACAGCTAAGTAATAAATAAATACAATTTATATCTTCTATTTCAATAAGTCTACTATAATGTTACGTAACTTCTAAAATCCTCTGACTTTTCGGAGTCATGTGTGTATTTAAACAAGTCGCCACGCACTATAACGTCGAAGGAAAACATCGTGAGCAAAACTTTATATCGATTTATACATAAACAACTGTAACAAACGGTGTAAAGTCCGCTAGTCCACTATAGCAGCGTGGACTATATGGCCTAACCCCTCTCAATAGTTATCTCGATTTTAGGCGAAGCCTGAGCCCTGCAGTGCGGCGTATGTGGACTGATACAGTACAGGAGTCGCTTTATGCAGGACATTTCCTTCAGCTTGCTGAGAAAATTCTATAGATATAGGTTTATATCTAGTAGTAGATTTCCTATAGTTAAAGAGGGAAAAAGATTGAATATTAATTGATTTAATGTATTGGCTTATTTCAGATGACGGTATCTACAATACCTACGTTCTGGACACTGAATACAAAACCTGGGCTTTGTTGTTGCACTGCGCTGAGAAGACTGAAGGATCTAGATACCTGACAGCGTTCGTCTTGTCTAGAACTACGTCGCTACCGAAAAACGTGATGGCTTATTTGAGGGATAAGCTGCCAAGGTGAGAAAATAATCATAGTAAAGGACAACAATAAATAAATACTTCCAACAGTCACATACATAGTCCTGACCGGTGATCCCACACTAACTGCTGTACTCAGAGATATTTAATATCAACTAAATCATTACTTATATCGTATAGATTTTATGAAAAGAATCTATACTAAGGAACATTTTTTTTTTATATATTTAATTAACATTAAACGTCTCCGTGTAGGCCTCAACCAGAAACAAATACAGGTGTGGATCTCATAATTATTTGTTTCAATGCAGGAATAGAACTCGCTGCCTCACGATTCACAGCTGGTGTCTAACCAGTTGTGCCACGGAGGCTATCGTAAATAATAATTTAATTTATGTTTCTTTTACAGATATGACGTCGACATCAAGTACGTGTTCCAAATACCGCACAAGGACTGCTCAGAAAAACCTGCGAGAAGAAACTATGGCCCAATTGTAGTTGAAATGGGTAGTAAAGTACCGAAGAGACCGAATATCAGCTACAATGTGGGCTTTGGACATTAATTAATAAATATAATAAATTATATTTTATTGGAAAATAAAATATATATATATATATATTAAATAATATTTACTTTTATGTTGTTTTATTGTCTTTAAAATAATCATTTGAAGTGATTACATTTGTTGTAAGAAAAATATTGATACCACAAATATTCTGTATCAGCCCATATACGTCCCACTGCAGGGCACGGGCCTACTCTACAATCGAGAATACGATTGAGAGTGGTTAGGCCATATAGTCCACCACGCTGGCCTAGTGCGGGTTTAATGAATATTAATTATTCTATTCATAGATTTTTAATGAAGTATATCAATAACTTTGAAGTTCTGGATTTACGGGTTGGGTTTATGTTTTGTAACTTTGCCGAATAAGTTTAAATAAATTCTGTGTCTTTCAGTTTATTTTCCTTTGATATAATGTATTTTATTTAAATATATAGATTTTTAAATAAGTCAAAACACAATATATTTTTTTTATGTTAAATTCGAGAAACATATTTGAACAGCATTGTCGCGGTTGAGCTGCTATTGTTAAATTTATTTTAAAATATAAAAATATGATTCAAAGAATACACGCCAAACAAAAATATTTTGAATGAATATTGTTATTGAAACAAAACATTTGTAGTAAATACATAACGACTGTATCTGTTTGTTTTATTACTGATCTCTAGCGATTTCTAGCGCAAAATAACAGTGTAAATGCACTGATGTGTTCCGGTTTCATTGTATTGAATAGCGAGACAAATGTCCTTCCCCCTGATAGTAAGTGAAATGACCGTTCATGAACAGTAGCAAAACCAAGCAACACCATGAATAAAAAAGAAATGCCTGGCATTCTACTGCGCTCGCCATCTTGACACGTAAGATGTTGAGTTTCATTATGTCCAGTAGTTATTCTGGCTACGATATCCTTTAAAGAAAAACACAACAGTTCATTTCTACTGCTGTTTGGCGGGAGAAATAGAAATTGATGCCTACCCAGGCGGGACATTGCAGTGGTACCTACCCAGACGACCAGTCACATATTAGAGACCTACCACCAGTAAAATAAGTATAAAGTTGTAATGGTGATATCCCCCAAAGCAAACAACTGCCCATGAACATTTAAACCTGACGTAATCTTCATTAAGTTCCAATACAATTTCCTCCCTAGACATATTATTTATGTAATGTCACTTTTATTTCCAAGTACGACCGTCCATCTAGTCACCAGACGTATAAACATCGAGTTTACCCATGAGTATACAATGCCTTCAAAGAACTGATAGGGCATGCACATTGTTCCATGACATAATTAGTATTCCGAGGAGTGTTCAATACTCGGCACAACGTATACATATGCTATGCCATTCAAACTTGACCGTGTCTGATGCAGCACACAATAAGCAAGCAAAATTTTAACACTCCTTCATGATATTCTTCTGCTTATGGAAACATGCATAATTATATTTGGAACGTACGTTTTGAATTGTTTTGGATAATGTACAACGTATATGTCTGTGTTGATTTATTGTAGTTCAGTAGTTTTCAATATTGGTTTACGATGTAAATCTGAAAATATATGATAATATACTAACGGCCTACACGGCTTCGCTTGAGTGCAGACACTTTTTGAGTGCTGCTGCAATCCACATCCGTTTCGTGTACTGTTTTATATTTAAACTCAACGTGACTGCCGTCCTTTATACTGCTTTTCTCGTCCGGCCCGTACTTTACAGCCTCTGTTTGTTCCATGACTTAAGGCATGCAATCCTATCCTCTTATATAACATTTTATCGGTGCTATATTGTATCCCAAAACATTCCCTCCGAATTTGAAATAGTAGTAAATATTATAAACAGTAGTAAATATAAATATTTGAATTCCTTGCTCAACGAGAAATCTACATTTTTCGGTATAGTACTACCTACATATGTGTTAATCTAAGGTACCAGCTACGTTCATAGAAAAATCGTCAAAATTGGTTTAGCCGTTTAAGCGTGAAAAATAACAAACACACTTTCGCTTTTATAATATAGGTAGGATTACTGTATGTGAATGAATACTCATATTTATTTATGTAATCATATGTATCATATGTATGTTTATGTACCTATATTATAAAAAAAAATTGAAGTTAATGTTTCATAATCTTAATACACCTGCTCTGCTTCATATTTTCACCATCCTAAAGTAGACTGCAAAAGAATGCCGAAGACATTAATTCCGCCTTTATAGTTTCAGTAAATACATAATATATGAAACGTTAAATAAAAATATGCCTACCGACTGCCTCGGTGGCGTAGTTGTACTACGGTACGGTCACAAAGCTGAGGTCTCGGGTTCGAATCCCGGGTTGGGCAAAGTGATATTGGATTTTTCTATTCATTATCTTTTACGGTAGAAGCAGTACGGTTATGGAACGCACTGCCTCTCTCTATTAAACGTTCGTCCTCGCTGGAAACCTTCAAACTACATGTAAAGGCTTACTATCTCTCGTAATAGTATAACGTCCATACATTATTAAGTATATGTATGTATATGTATGTATTTGTATGTATTTTTATGTAAGTTTATTAATATGCTGAATTTAGTAATATATATATATATATAATTCTAGAAATATATACTATATATGTAAGTATTGTTTATGCAAGTTTATAACATAAAGCACCGCCAATGTCTCCTGGCATTTTTACCTGATTTAATGGTTGTCTGGAAGAGATCGCTTTTAGTGATAAGGCCGCCAATTGTTTCACCAAATGTTCTTCTGTCTCATATTTTTATTTTATGTTTTGTGGTGCAATAATAAAGAGTTATTATTATTATTATTATACTTGTTTTAAATTTTAATTCTCTTCCATATTTGGAAGGCAAATCAACTATAGCCAGGCCGAAGCCAAAGGCTTAGTTGTGTGGGTTTAATTTTAAACTAATTAATTATTGTTGGATAGGAATTTTCTAACTAAACGGCATGTATTTAGGATAACTGCTTTCTGCAGGAGCATGTAGGTGGATTCGTGCATATTAAGTATCTTAAGGCTATTGTGAAGGGTATGTGGTATGACTCCAGTAGACGAAAGTATTATTGGGACAGTTTTGGTTTTGTTAATTTTCCATTGAGTTTTTATTTCAATGGCAAGGTCAGTGTACTTAGAGATCTTTTCAGTATGAGTATTATTTAAATTGTGTGTGTTACATATTGCAATATCTATTATGTACACGGTCATGGCTTCTTTGTCTAAAACTGTTATATCTGGTCTGTTATTATGGATAGTTTTATCTGTTACTATTGTTCTGTCCCAGTAAATTCGGCATTTGTTATTTTCTAATACTGATTCTGGTTTGTATTTATAGTACGGCAACT
Organism: Hyles lineata; assembly: GCA_030180105.1. Lineage (NCBI taxonomy): Eukaryota > Metazoa > Arthropoda > Insecta > Lepidoptera > Sphingidae > Hyles > Hyles lineata. The sequence goes on from JARJEE010000031.1 coordinate 671,263, forward strand.
TTTCAGGCACTAATTTATATTGATAAGCAAGGTTTTGATGGACTATCGCTGCAACTTGATCATGGCGGTGTTTGTAGTCACTCTGGGCTATGGATTTGCATGCTCCGGTAATGTGCTGTATAGTTTCGGGGGAGTTATGACAGTGTCGGCATGTATCTATTATATTAGGTCTATGAATAATATGCTTTTGGTAGTTTTTTGTATCAATAACCTGGTCCTGAATAGCAAGCATGAAACCCACTGTCTCTGGGAAGAGATCGCCTTGCCTCAGCCACGCGTTCGACGCTACCAAGTCGACATGTGGTTGCTGGAGGTCGTGTCGATGTCTCCCATGTAGAGACTTCTGAGTCCAAGCTGCTATTTTTTCTTTGTTGTCCGTAAGGCGTTCATTATTTTGACAACTTCTATTGTATAGATTTAAAGGTGTGAGCTGTTTGTCGGCTTCTACTATGTGTTTATGTAAAGTTGAGTCTATTGCACGGTCGTAGAAAAAATTTCGGAGTCTGATTATTTGCCTATTGTGTAAATTAGCTACGTCTATAATTCCCCTGCCTCCCTCTTCTCGGGGAAGGGTTAGACGTTGGGTGCAGGACCGCGGATGGTGCTTTCGGTGTTTTGTCATTGAGGTGTTTATGACACGCTGCAAGTTTTTTAGTTCCGTTTTACACCATTTCACGACACCGAAAGAGTAGGTTAATATGGGGATTGCGTAGGAATTAATAGCTTTTACTGTATTTATTGAGTTAAGCTGTGTTTTAAGCACAGATCCAAGTCTGTGTTTAAATTTGCGGGTGAGTTCAGTTTTCGTATATTTTTCGCGGATCTGTCTATCTTGTTGGAAACCGAGGTATTTATAAGTTTCACCAGAGTTTAGGGCTTCCATCTGTTCTCCTGTATTTATTGTGTAATCTTTTAATTGTAATTTACCTTGTTTAAAAGTATATGTTTTACATTTATCTATGCCAAATGTCATAAAAATATCCTTAGAGAACTGTTGGGTAAGATCGGCAAGTTGGTGAAGAGAGATAATATTGTTACTATATAATTTAATGTCATCCATGTACATGAGATGACTAAGCTTGAATGTAGATATTGACTGGCTATTAGAAGTGGAAATTCCTAGATTGGTGCGATTTAGAAGATTTGAGAGCGGATTTAAAGCAAGGCAAAACCAAAGAGGGCTGAGGGCGTCTCCTTGAAATATACCTCGTCTAATGGGTATGTTGTCGGTTTCAGTAAAATGAGACCCGTTTCCTGCTTTTAATTTAGTTCGCCAATTCTGCATTGTATAATGTAAGTACTCTATTAATGTGGGGTGAATTTTATATATGTGTAGGATATGAATTAACCAACTATGTGGTACGGAGTCAAATGCTTTACTATAGTCAATATACATTGTGCAAATATCTTGTTTATTGGCGTGTGCTTGTTTCATTAGGACCGAATCTATGATTAGCTGTTCTTTACAGCCTTGGCTTTGTTTCCTGCAACCCTTCTGTTCCTCAGCAAGGATGTTATTTTCAGTAATATGTTTATCAATGAGTAGAGCTATGCATGCTGTCAGTATTTTGTATATAGTTTGTAGGCACGTTATTGGTCTATATTTGGCTGGATTTTGGGGGTCACTATTGTCTTTTGGGATCATATATGTAGTACCTTGGGTTATGTATATCGGCATTGATTCTGGGTTTTTAATAAACATGTTAATATTATTGTGGAGTAAAGGGTGAACGGTTGTAAACTTTTTATACCAATAGTTATGAATATGGTCTGTACCGGGTGCCTTCCAGTTGTGAGTTTTTTTTAGGACATTTATAAAGACATCTATTGGAATATGGTCAAATGACATTAGCGGGGTATTATGTAAATGTTGTACTTCGGATTGTATCCAATCTGCTTCGTGATGGTGTTGAACTGGGTTGGCCCAAATATTAGACCAGTAACAATGCAATGCTTCCGGCGATGGTAAAGAGTAATTCGATCCATTACTTGCTACTTGTACATTGCTTGTGGTTTCATTAAGTTGTCTATAAAATAACTTTTCATTGTGTGTAAACTGAAAATTTTGTTTTTTCCTAAGAGTACAATTATCATATCGTTTGAGTCTACTAGATGTCGCTGAAAGTCTTTGTTTTAAACTATCTAAATATTGTTCATCACTTAAATTTGGTTCTTCGTAGCGAGAATGTATTTTGTATTTATCTTTAATTGTTGCTATATGTGACATAAGTTTGTTGCTTCTATTTCCTTTAATATATTCTGTTAATCTACCTATACTTTTTCTGTATGCTTTTATTTTACTTTGTATTCTCTTTTTCCATGCAGGTGTTATAGATTCATTACATTGTCCCTGGTTGGCCCCCATAGTATTTTTAATTTTTGACCCATTACATACAGCAGCAGTATACGCCGCGCAATATATTATTGTTTGAGTTGTGGTAAAATCATGGTCAACTGATGTATATTGAGGTAATAAGTTTTGATTAATATAACTTACAATACGGGATAACTTTTTGGACGTTTTTTGTTTAGGTATAAATGGTCGTTGAGTTGGGTCACTGTCTTTATACTTATTATGTATATTTTCAAATGTTTCTTTAATTTTCTTATGTAAATCTGCTTCTTGTGTTATATGATTATCTGTTCTAGTAACTGTGTTATTTCTAGGATTTGTATGTATTATTCGATCAGTACCAGTGGTTTGTAGAGATTCAACTATTGGGTTAGGGGTACTATGGTCATTAGTCTCTTCAGCAATAAAGTTATCTCCAATAAGGGAGTTGTTGGGTGCGGAATGTTCTTGGGTAATTAATGAGCGTTCTATTTCAGAGCGTATTTCCTGTATTCTTTCAGCTGTTAAAAGTCTATTGTTTACAATCACTCGCCGCTGGTCAGCAATTCGTTGTTCAGAGACGTGTGATATTTGGGGGAATTGTTCAATAATGGCAGCATGCAAGGTAGACCCTTGCATGCTGCGGTAGCTGGTTTTATTGGTTTCAAGGTGAGTTATTTTAAAATATGCCTTCATAATAGCTGTGTTTATGTCATCAGTCCAACGAATCCTTGAAGAACTCGAGGCTGCCTGAAGTATATCCCTATCTCTTTGTGTGTTAGTTACATTGTTTTGTGTAGGTGTGTTAGGGTGGAGATTTCTTATTACGTCTTGTGTTATTGCATCTAGGACATTTTGTGATAATAAATTATTTCTTACTATTGCTCTACGTTGGTCACCGATCCGTTGTTTAGAAACGCTAAAATTAGTATATTTATCAATAAATTTCTTATGTAGTTCATCTAGGTATCCTTTGGTTTTTGTTTCTAATTCTGTTATTGTAAGATATGTGCGTATAATAAATTCATTCATATCTGAGGTCCATTTATATCGCGCACGGGTTTTGCCAGAGGCGGGTGCAGCCTCTGTAGCTGGTGCTACCTGCACATCATCCTCTGGGCTGGATGAACTAGATGACGAGCTGTGTCTAATATGAGTTTCAAATAAGTTTGGGGACGTAGGAGGGGATTCGAATAAACTTTGGGTAGATGATGGGGATAATGTTGGATCTGATCTTTGTTCATGGGTACTATATGAGGTCTTTCTTGACCTTAAATTGTATCTTGAATTCCGGCTCGTTGTCGGTTGCTTTTCGTCAATTTTCCTTTCTTGATCTGTATCGGAGTCCATAGGCGCAGCTTGAGTCGTTTGATGGTTTGAGACCGCCACCCGGAGATTCTTCTCTCCCCTGACCCTTCGAGGTGTCTGCCTACCATCATTAGCATACCTCTCAGGGTCCCCGGGCACTTGGGGATTGGCTATAGGTTTCATCGTCATAGAGTTTCAGTGGACGTAAGAACCCTTCGTGTTCGTCCAGGACACGCGAGTGCGTAGTGAGCTAACTAACTAAGCTCCGGAGCGCCGCCGTTGGTATACTTGATACTCTTCCGCCGCCGTCCTGAGGCAACATCCTACACTAATGTTACCTGTTCTGGTCCAGCCTCCTAAGAACTTTCCGTTCTTGAGCCTAAACGCAGCAGTGGTTGGTAGATATACCGCTACCATTCGGTCGCCAGAGCCTCGTCGGTTAGTGGCAGGGTGCACCACGAGCAGGTGAGGTTGGCATTTAGAGTAGTTAGGCACGCCTAAATTACTACCCCCTTACACCCCTTATTATTATTATTATTATTATCAGCCCAGAGTCAGGAATTTATGCCTGATATGGCGATAGGCTCGCCACCTATCACATTGTGGGACGGAACATACAAGGCGAAATGTAGGTGTCCTGGCACCTCTGCATCCCCCTTCTGGGAAAAAGCGTGAGTTTATGTATGTTATGTAAATAAAAATATGTGAGATTAAAGCCACATTTTATATTACTATTGCGTTAAACTAACGTCAATGTCTTTGCTACTATAAGGAAAACATATGTGATGTGACCTACATCTAGGCCCCTGCGTACCTTAGGGAGTTAGGCTGAAGCACCTATTGAAGATATATATAGTATTGAAAGCACACATAATCCGAATGTACTCACAATAGAAATTTTACAAACTCGAATGTGAAGAGGAGACACCAAATAAGAGATCTTCTACATTTAAGTTTCATTTTGTACAGTTTGCACTTATCGCCCACGTAATATATGTCCATACTTTTGTTACAACATTAATAATAATGACTAAAATCAGCTATTCACTGGATTGATATATTATAGGCTAAATGAATTTCACCACCTATGAATCGTCCTCGCAATTGAATCAATAAATCATCAATCTGCTGACAAGTCTGATCTTCAAATCTTATTTGTAATAGCCTCTAAAAACTTAATTTACGAATAAATTATTTAGATTTGATTTGATCAATCGCTCCTGAAAACTTGTGAAAGGAAATAGAAAAGGACTTTCCGGCCGTTGAATAAGAAAAGTATAATAATATAAGTAAATAAAATAGGGAGGATGGAAGTGGCGTACTACGGTTACAAAGCAGAGGTGTCGGGTCCCGAGTTGGGTCGGGCAAAGTGATATTGGATTTTTCTATTCATTAACAGCTCGGAGTTAGGAATTTGTGCCCGAAATGGCGATAGGCACATCACATTGTGGGACGAAACATACCGGGGTAAATCTGGGTGTCATGGTCGAACTTTTGCCTTCCCTTTCTGGGAAAGCGGAGGCATGAGTTTATGTAATTATTAAGCATCTGACTGACTAAATGATAAGCAATAATAATGCTGTGTGCTCTGAGAAACAATTCTATCATCCCCGTTGAACGTGATTGGTTGTAGTCAGGACTACAATATAGCCTTACAACTAAAATTAAGGTATTCTATATCAATTTTAATTAATTTCGAGTGCTGAAATATTTTATCATCTGATCCGCAATTTTAATCTTCATAAAATCATTTAATAGCCATAATTGGATAGAAACAATTGGAGGACACCCACTGCAGGGCAAGGGCCTCCTCTTCAACTAAGAGTAAGATTGACAGCCATATGACCGAACCATTCACAAGCGTGATGGACTACATAGTCCTATAGAATAGGACTGCCACGTAGTCCACCACTTAGTTCTAGACTATATACCCAACGCTAAGCAGTCTGAAAATCTTATAAGTGACTTTGATGGTAAAAACAATGAAAATAAACCAATATACCTAGTGTTGGAAGAATTACACAGGTGTTCGATGATACCGGATCTTCAAATACAAAATAGCGTATGCTTGGCCCTGGATATATGAAAACGCCGTCCTTAAACGCATATCCACAAACGGAATATATTATTTGACATTGTATTAGTGATGCTGTTACGCAAACCGTTCGCTATAAGTACGGAATAAGTTGGCTGAACGTTTTTCATGATAAGTCTAGAAGCATGGGTGATGTGCGCGCGTGTGCTTACGTTCTAGTGACACTTCTGTCATTCCAACTTGTTGCTGGAAAGGTGGGATATTAAATTGATTTATTAGCTCTTAAATTAAATATTAAAATTTATTCAATTTTTATTTATTGGAAAATTTCTAAGCTTAGTATTTTTTCCTCAGTTACGTAATAATTTTCAACTATGACTGCTCGGTGTCTTAAATACGCCTAGTATTCCTTTATTAGGTTTTTATTGCTTCCATCCAGGACCGTAATGTAAAGATTGATCAAATAGTTAGACCTGAAAAATTATTGCATCACTGCACTTTACTACTCGGTATCTTAAATATACTTATCTAAAATTCCTATATTATATTCTTATTACTTTCATCTAGTGTCATAATGTAAAGTTTGAACAGATAACTGTGCAGATCTGAAAAATTGTCGGGGCCGATAATTTACGGGGCTTGGTAAACGGCACGTGATTAAGTATACTCGTAGTATCTACTTCATGTACCTACTTCTACATAAGTAATAGAGACATTTATGTTTTTTTTTGAGATTATGTTTTTGAATATTTAGAGTGGACAGTGCAATTTTATATTTGCATTTGTTCAAAATCGTATTAGTCTTAGTTGGAGCTTTAAGCATGATATCAATGCGTATCAATGATTTCCAGCCCGCTTCTAGATATGGGAGTGTGAATGACATTTATAAAAACCTTCTAAATTTAGACCCTTTAAGAATCACTTAAAAATTTTACTTATCTCTCGGAACGTGTTAGTTGATATAACACGAACACTAATAAAAACGTTTCTTGTAATTATAAGAATGAAAAGTCTCTCGTCATTTCTGGTAATCACGAGACAATGTATGTTATTGTTGGGTTTACCTATTTTTTTACTGTATTATTTTTACTAGGCGATGGCAACTCATCCTTTCGCACTTAGTTCTTGGATTAATTCACTATAGTACAAATATGGCACGGTGCTCTTGGCTTAAATGACAGTAGTAATTTTACAAATAATTACTTTCCACTATTTTCCAGCCGTTCCTCGACGTCCTATGGTGCTATCTAATATGTGATGATGACGACTCCTCGGGCTCCGCTGGGGCCTATGAGGATATATTCGACTATGAAATGTGCGACTGTGGACCCAAGGCAGCGACTACGGCTAAGCCAACGGCCGCACCGCAGCCTCAGATAGGTCCCTTCAGTATGATGATACGTGAGTATAATTTTAAATAACATTCATAAGATGGATGGGTGACTTGATATTCGTAAAGGTCGATGGATGCAGGCTGTTGTTACCTTCTAATAGGTCACTCCGGAAATCTTTGAGAGAGGTCTCAGGCTTAAGTTCAGCAGCTTAGGTATCTTACTTTACGGTTGAAACAATTGCCAAATTTATCGCGGTTCGATACACCAAGTATTAATTCGATCGAAATCATGCAAAAATATCGAGCCTATTTTTAACTTCCAGTGGCTCGCACGTATTGATACGTTTCATTGTCATAGCGAAATGAACTTAGGAATAACAAATGCACAGCTTGTACACGCTGCTGCAAAACTTATATGGATAATAAACAAAAATTAAATTTCAGCCCCTTCTAACGGCATGAATCTGACTATGACAAATACCGGCGCTGGTTGGCAAATGAACGTCGTTCCGTGGCCTGGCGCGCCGGCTGGTCAAGCTGCCCCTGCCCCCGGTGCTGCCGTGGCACCTGCACCAGTGGCCGCACCTGGTGCTGCTCCCGCACCTGGAGCTCCCGCGGCACCTCCAGCAGCAGCGGCGCCGGCTACCACCCTAGCACCCGCAGCGACCACGGCTGCCGCAACAACTGCCGCACCCACTACCGCTGCAGCCGGAAAATAAACCGATTCTAATTTATCTAATTAATATGTTAATGATGTTGACAATGAAGAATTCATTTTGTCTGACTAGCTTTAGGGCAGAGTTTTCAATATAAAAATAAAATTGAATAGTCAAATATTACCTAAAAAATAAAATTATAGCAACTATAAAATTGTCCAAATGTGTCACATTTTTGGAAGTCGTAGAGCCACGCTGTTGGCAGTCATAATTCAGCATAAATGTTGGCGTTTCGGGAAGTGTGTGAGATTGCCGGATGCCCATTACCCTTTTCCTTTGCGCATTTTTACTTCCTGCAGTGATCACCTACCATCGGGTGACTTATTTGCTTGTTTGCCGGATCTATGTAAAGAAAAAATCTAGTTAAAACTTATTATTTGGTAATTTTTATTTAAATTGATTGAGTGATTGAAAAGTCGAGCCTGAATAATTTACCAATGATGTTTCATTTTCTCGTGAGTTTAAAATCCAAGTGTAATTTGGAATAATATGTTGATGTGGTCCCCACATAGTTAATGCCTATAACGCGACTCGTGAAGAAGCTTGGTTAAATTGACTCTAATATTATAGTAGGAGATGTACAAATATCAGAATAAATTTATATTTCCATTTAGTATTGTTTTCAGAGAAGATTAATGTTATTCTTCTATGTCCATTATTTTCTTGTTACACTGATATAAAAATGTTTGTATCTACGATTACCTTATGAAGCGTTTATTGTTAAAGTTATTATATAAATAAAATAATTAAAACCAATTGTTGTGTTTTACACAAATTAAAAATAATTAATACGTTTACGTATAATAATAGGTGCAATTAAATTGTAACGTTCCTTTCAATCCTGCAAAGACCAGCGCTGAAACCAAGGCTGAAACAAAAATTTGAAACAAAAATGACATCAATGACATCTAATATATTTTGTTTGATTTAATTCTAACTTATTTTTCCCAGTTCATTGGTTAATTGGTCATTGGCGCAGATTTTAATCGCAGTCATTCCACCCACTGTTTCTCGCTTAATTCAGAACTGTGATTACCGAAGATAGCCGACGATTGTATCAGATATAATAGAACATTACAAAATCAATATTAATAAAACCTAATTATTAAATACAAATGTATTCCACGATACCGGATCAAATAATTGTAAAGTGCATGATAGGTCCTGAACATGCCTCGCAAACGCATGCAAACTGAATATATTGGTCGAATATTGTTTGGCAACGCACTAGTAGTGCAATATTGCGCAAAGAATCCGCTATAAGTACGGAAAGTGGTCGCAGAACTAATTTCATGATAACATTGGAAACATGGGTGATGTGCGCGCGTGTGCTTACGTTCTCGTGACACTACTGTCATTCCAACTTATTGCTGGAAAGGTGCGTTTGATTTATTTATTGGTGAATGAATAAGGTAGGTGAGGAAATAGCTGGATGCAGGCTGCTGAGAATAAGTACCTTGGAAGACTTCAGATAGCTGTCATGATTGTCTGACCGTGGGCCTCATGTAAAGATAATGTTGACGAGGGTCTAGGTGGCAATTTATCTGTAATATAAACTGGATGTATTACGCATAGTGTGTGTATAATGGATCGGTATATTTAAAACATTTTTGTCTCATTATTGCCCAAAATTATAATACTCGTAGACGTCAGTTAATGGTATAAATCTAGTCATCAGATTGCACTTTAACAAAAGTTTAGCTTTACCGATGACATTGGCCAAGTTCACAAACAACAATAACTATAAGAACTTTCGTGCTTTCCGGCGTTTTTGCCATACCTATTACTGGAATCAAGTATCAGCTCACATAATAGGTCCCATTTCAATGTAGTAATGATTTGATCCGTGGTGTTTTACAGTTGGCTTCTCCGACTGTCAAAATCTTTTTGCGAGGTTATTTACCTCTTCAGTTCATTGTTTTGTCACCCGCTTTGCATGGAGGGAAGTGGACAACCATTTATTTCCAAATCCTCTTATTAATTTAACGTTAAAGACAAGTTAGTCGTTCCCAAAGACTCGCCGAGCTTCAATGCTCGGTGTCATTATATTGCGTGCCGCTGTTGGTCCTGGTTTATATAAGTTACAGCGGTGGGTGTGAGGCCGGGACCGCGTCCAATTGCTAGAATCAGAACCGAACATCAATGATTTTGCCTCCGCTAAAACGTTTCTATTTGTCCACAGCCGCTTTTCGGTCTCCTAACATGGTGCTACCTGATGTGCGATGACGACGATGACCGTAGGAGTACAAGCACCACGCCGGTGTACTATGATGATGATGATTACGATCTGTGCGACTGTGGTCCTAGGAGACGACCGAGAGGCCCGGTAGGCCCCGTTAATATGATAATACGTGAGTAAAAATAATATTTAATTTATCAAAATGCATTAGTATGACTTTTATAAACTTAACCTTATTGAGAATTATTTAGAGCTAGACTTTTTTTATTGCACTGAATGGCGAGACGAGCATACCGTTCGTCTGATGGTGAGCGATACGACTGCTCATGAACAGTAGCAAAACCAAACCTTGAATTACAAAGCAATGCTTGTATGTGTATATTGGTTATTTAAACGATGAACAATATAAAAAATATAAATCCAGAAAATAAAAATATTTTTTGCAAGCAAGTTGACTAACACCTTTCAATCACAAAGAATCCTCGTGCCAGGCAGTGAGACTTCTATGGAGCATAGACTAAATATGACCTGTTGTGTCGTAATATATTTGAACTACGCTGCCTACGTCGCACATTGGTCAAGGAACAAGAAGCCGAATTTGCAATTGCCGAAATAAGGCAAATGTTTGTGCCCCACTCATATAACGAATATATCGGGTCATGATTGGCTCGACAGTCACATAATTATGTATACATAAGTAGATGACTATTGAATGTATTAATATGTCCATTTCCATCCTAAGATTTGATAGAGGGCTAGCTTGTCACCCACATTAAAGATATTTGAAACTAATAAATCCAAACGGTGACGTAGTAGTTAATCCTGCCTTGGTGGCGTAGTATTCTGTTGTGCAGATACAAAGCTCCAAGGAGTCTCGGGTTCCAATCCCGGGTCGGGCAGAGTGATATTAGATTTTTCTATTCATTATCAGCCCGGAGTCAGGAATTTGTGCGTGATATGGCGATAGGCTCGCACACTGTCACATCGTGGGACGAAAAATATAAGGCAATACAGGGGAAAAGTGGGTGTCGTCGTTGCACGTCCGCCTACCCCTTCTGGGAAAAAAGCGTGAGTTTGTGTATGTATGTAAATAAATCTACACAAACGGACGTCACTCAATTAGTTAATTAGCTCACAGTTCTCTGCTAGCCAAAAAATTACGCGTACCAACAGTATAAATGGATACATATCATTATTTGCAATCAAATGTTCTGCCATGGACGTCGGAACCTACTCCTGCATCTGGGGCGACTACGGCCGCCCGTGAAGAATTAAACAATAATAATGCATATTTTATTTCAGCGCCAGCCAACGGAATGAACCTCACTATGCTAAATAGGGGTCGAGGCCGTGGTTGGCAAATGAATGTCCTACCATGGACGCCTCCACCTACTCCTGCAACAGGGGCTACACCCGCTGCTGGAAAATAAAATATAACTAGTTAATATAACATCGTGTAGACTTATATTGATTAATGTTATATTGATGATGTTGATAGATGATGATAGGATTATTTAAATGAAATAAATATAGATGAAAAGAAAGAAAATTATTTATTCATATGAGATGACGATTATCGAAAGTAAACGATCTTAATACAAGAACAAGTCTATAATCAATCTGAGAATAGTATAGTTATCTGAAATCACCCGAATACTTCGATCAAATATACACTAGATACACAGTTCCCTGTAAAAGTTCTGTTAAAAAGTGGCACCGATGCATGACATTTAAAAGAGTAAACAAAAAGATCACATATTCCAAATATATTAACACAAATTCCACCTTATTCCTGGAGGTTAAAGTAGCTTTTCACATAATATTGTCTAAAGTTCTGCGACGTTTTGGAAGCAACGGTCGGTGCGTGACTGAAGGCGAAAGAGTGCTTAAAGCACTCTTTTTTGGTGCCATTTTCTAAGCGCTCATGTTGTATCTAGTGTATATTTGATCGAAGCCCGAATAGCTAAAACTTGGTTCTTCAGATTCAGCAGTATTGTTTACTCTTCCTATGCCTGATATACGACATTCAGTAGGACTTATTAATAAACTCGGAATTACTTACCAAGACCCTAAAATAGACTCTGATATAAAAGTAAAAAGAATGAACAAAATAATCGAGTCAATGCTAAAGCCAAAACTTATATATTCCTGGCTCATCCGAGCTTATTAATAAGGCCCACTATGTTTGCGAAATTTTGCTTTAGAATTGATATTACTTTGCCTGGAATCCTTGTTATGTTAACATTACTTATTTCAAATAGACAAAATTGATAATATGGAGCAAATTGTTATGTTGAAACCTGTACAGTAAATGGGAACGTTTTTGAATCCTGCAACCCTATTCTAGTCTTATCTGATTAATTTAACTGAAATAGTTTAACAACTAAGTTTGATTACTCAATAAAAGTTTACCAACCAAACTGAACTTTATTATTCTCATAGGTAAGAAGATTTGACCTTACAACCTTACAGACTCTAAACCTAAATAATTAAACCGGCCATACTAACGTTAGATTTACATAGAAGCTACACGAAATATGCGGGTCTACTGAGGCATAATTAAAGCGGCGAGGGACGCTCACGGCTCTCGTTAGCAGACTTTATTTTTGGACTAAGGCCTTTGCCGTTCCATTGTATAAAAATGTGTCAATGATTGCGCTCGGTGACTTTCCTGATGAAGAATTTATTTTTTAATATGAATTTTCTTAGAAATGCTGAAGAAAACAAAGATATTATATCAGTAGTATGGTTTGAGGTAGACTGTATGACTTAATAATGAAAGATAAAAACCGGACACATATGGGAGATAAATTCCACGCCTTGATTATCAAAGTTCTTCCTATTCAGCTAAGAGCATTCAATTTGATCCCTTCGTATGTTTTGAACTTTGGGAGAGTCAATACTTCCAATCAATTTAATTGGACACGTATGCTTAGGCTCGTTTCTTCTTTATATGGGACGGATATCGCCTGATCTAATCTGCAATCATTATCATGTTCTAACACAGAAAATCAAAGGCTTTCCTAGAGCCATTTTCATAGTGATCGAGGCAACTAATGCGTATTTTTAACATTATACAGCAGGTCGTTTGGTCAACTAACAGATGGACGTCTGATGTTGTCCTTGGCAGTAGTAATTGCATTACTACTCGTAGTCTGCAATACACTCGCATAATTTCAGTATTATTATTACTACAAACCCTGCGTAATCATGAGGTCGTAAATAATGAATGATAAAATCAATTATCGTTGCATATTTTATGAAACGTAATCGACCGTGTATCCTTACATTAGCCTCACGAACGAATATGTTGAAATATTGTAAGGATATTTGTTACAGGAAACAATAAATCAAACAAAACAATCGTACGAATTAACCAGTTTCAGATTGTGAAACGGATATTACCTTTTTCAGTTACAATATTTTTTACAAGACTACTGAAACCTCCTACAACCATTTTTTTAGATCATAAAAACTTCGACTCGGAAAGTAGGTCATCTATTGGCAATTAGTAGCCAACGCCCATAAATACATAACGCCCAAGGAATCGTTAGTGCGAGGCTGGAGTTTGACGATGAAGCATAGAAGACATGGTGAGGGAAATAATAAGATTTATTTGGGTGCCAGCAAACTATCTCATAAATAAATACACCCAATACCTTTATTTTTTGGTGTCCCGAATTGATTCTCACTTGTCACCGAGGTCCCTCATTGAAAATCAGCGCCGTGGTACGCTTACGCTGTACTGCACCACAAAGCTGAATTAGGGGACCTATTGTTGGCATAATTAGTAGATAAAATATGTTTACCTTTATTATTTTAGATATTATTTTTCATAGAATTTCTTTACTATTTTATTATTTGTAATATTTCCTATTTGTTTTGTGCTCATTTACATTTTCTCACTTGTAAAATCGTAAATCTCAGCATTTGCAGTTTTACTCATCACCGATGAGACATCTCATCGGTATTTATGGTATTATTTTTTTTAATTAAAATTGTAACTTTAAGGAATTGAATAAAAATCTAATTAGTCGCTACGCTTTAAGCATTGCAGAAATCAGATAAGAATAATATTTATTTGCTGAATACACAAATATCTATCCCAGTTGAAGCTGCAACCTTCTTACTGCGTAGGCGCCAACTTGCCATTGAAGGATTTTTGTTATTAATAACTTCATTCATGTGACTATGGTTTCCACGTCAGTGCAGCTGTAGGAAAAGGTTATTTAAAAGTTTACTCGGACTATCACAATGAACCATAGCAATATTAATGTATCAGTTCATAACATAAGACCACCGCTGGGCCCGAGACTTCTCTATAATCTGAGATTGCGATCAAGAAGACTTATGTCTCAGGATGGCAAGCTCAGAGGAATTCCAAGTTTTGCTTTGTAATTCATGGTGTTGTTTGGCTTTACTACTATTTATGAGCGGTCGTATCGTTTACCATCAGGCGAACGAGATGCTCGTCTCGCCATTTATTGAAATTAAAAAAAACTTGGGCTATTATCAACCTTACTGGCTCGATGCTGATTTGCAGACTAATTAAATAACTAAGGATATGACGCAAATGAGATGATCTACCGAAATTAGTATTAATATATTTTTTTTCTGAGACTGATAATCCAATCTATATTTATGAACGGAGGAAACCTGACGTAGTAATTCGGTGCCCTAATAATTGTTATTGCAGTAATTATGCGCTGAACTGTTGCCATTGCAGCTAAATGGCCTGTGAAAAATTATTTGCACAAAATAATGAAACATTGAATTTTATGATGCATCTCTAATTCGCTATTCATTGTTTTTAGCACCGAGTTTTGGATCCTTTATACAAATACTATTTAGATTTAAGATAACATTGTAGTTAGGTAAATTTATGTAATATTAAAGCTAATATGAAATTCGTAATTTGATTAACAATGTTTTTTGAAATATTAATATTTAAATTCAATTGAAATAAATCAGAATATTTTTTATTTGCAGGATTTTACTATGCGGACTAAAGCTATATAAGTTTACCATTAAGATTATGTTTTAAATCCACTCCTCAGTCTGTGCTTGCGAAATCAATAAAAGACAGCATAAATCGACTAAAAGAATTCAAATAAACCACCTACTTTAC
The DNA here is from genome assembly GCA_030180105.1 of Hyles lineata. NCBI lineage: Eukaryota > Metazoa > Arthropoda > Insecta > Lepidoptera > Sphingidae > Hyles > Hyles lineata. The sequence goes on from JARJEE010000031.1 coordinate 686,294, forward strand.
TATGACATATCCTTTGTATCCTTAACCAAATGTAAACAAACGTTATTTATGCCACTAACTTCACCTTAGCAAATAAGTTGTGGGGATTAGCTGTATTTGACTTTCAAAAGATTTACACTCGACGGATCGTTCACGCATTCTATTGCTGAAAGCAGTCACGTATTTGATTAAACAAAACATGGGGAAACGAGATGTTCTGCGACACCGTGCTACCCGTCTTCTTAGCTTTTTCCGTACACCACAAATGGAAAGTAAATAATAGATATAAATTCTTAGGTTGATCGAATTCTACATAAGCAGAGGTAAGCAGAGGTGTCATTATTGTTATCTGGAATTTGCAATGCTCCTTTTGAATATTTTTTTTATCCCCCTCTTTTCTATGTTATTTTGCCTATATATTTTCTTTTTTACAAGCACACTTCAAAATAGTTTCTTATTTTTACGCGAATGTTACACATTGAAATTTATTTAATACGGCTATAATCGCTAATTTGGTTTAACTTTTACATTTTTTAACTTCCTTACGTTTCCATTTTACACAGCTTTCGTGGTCACGAGGCTGACTAAAATCGAAGATCCAGGATAAAATACGTAAAAAATAGTTTTATTTCAAAGCTGCCTTTAAAGGTTGATGACGTTGGTACGTCAGACCTATGATTGGAGATTTACGCGCTGTCATTATGGATGTTCACAAATTGCGGTAACTTATCAACTCCTACGCAGGTGGCTTCTCTACCTACATTATTAAATTAGTCTACGCAAAGAACAATAGATTACTTAGAGTTCTTAGTTGCAAGCAGCGCATCGTTACCAGTTAAACGGGTAGCACGACCCGCTCACCTTCCAGCCAGTGTGACGAAACTATTGAATTACACGCACCCCGATTTAACTATACCACACTTGTATTGTGTAATTTACATTATAATTACACATAGGCGCCAAAGGAAAGTACGCGCCTGCCAACATGCTCACGGTGGTCGCCGGTTCAAATCCCAGGGTACACTTCTTACTTTTGGGAGTCATGTGTGCATTGATATTTAATAACTAAACACTTTAATGGTGAAGGAAAACATCGTGAGGAAATCTGCATACCATTGTGAATTTGAAAGAATTTCTATGGTATTTAAAGTCCGCCAATATAGCGTAATCACTCTCAATTGTACTCTCGATTGAAGAGGAGCCCGTGTCATACAGTGGGACGTATATGGGCTGATTCAGTACCGAAGGATGATAGTTACTGAAAGGATTTAGGAGTTATGGTTTTACGAGGTTTTTAAGAACGAACAGCCGAAACGTAGGTCGATTCTAGACTTTTTGAGGTGGACCTGTTCTAACAATTCAGTTATAAAGTCTTTTAAAATTAAGGGAATTAAAAAAGTCAGTTGTCATAACAGTTGTTCAACACTATTACTATGTACTACTATACTATTACACTATATTCATCTGTTCTGTGCTATTACCGATACACTGTCGGATGTTTCCGTAAGCACGTTTATACATTTTGTATTACGTAAATATGGAATTTTTTTCCCATCTAAATGTAAAATAAACCTGTTTTACTTCATTTCTGCTTAACCTAAAGGTAGACTGTTAGAGAACAACTCTGGCATTATGTCCGCCTGTATATTGTTTGGTATATAAAGCAAATAAATAAATAGTTCCATAAACACATACATAAACTCACGCCTTTTTCTCAGAAGGGGTAGGCAGAGGTGCCATGATTTCGCCTTGTATGTTCCGTCCCACAATGTGATAGGTGGCGAGCCTATCGCCATATCGGGAACAAATTCCTGACTCTGGGCTGATAATTAATTGAAAAATCCAATACCACTTTGCCCAACCCGGGATTCGAACCCGAGACCTCAGCTTTGTAAGCGTACCGTAGTACAACTACGCCACCGAGGCAGTCTCCAGGTAGTTCCATAAACACGTTTATAAATTTTGTATGACCTTAATCTCTATCGACTACTGTAACATCGATAAGAGCCAGCCTACTTTTATAAATGCAATTAAAATAATTTAAATTATTATTGTCCTGTTTCAATTAAATTAGATGCGGTAAAATTTCTTTTTTTATATTGTAATAAATGGCGAGACGAGCATGCCGTTTACTTGATGGTAAGCGATACGACCGCTCGTGAACACCGGCAAAACCAAATAACACCTCGAATTACAAAGTAATGCTTGGTTCTCCACTGCGCTCACCATACTGAGACATAAGATGTTAAGTCTCAATTTGTCGAGTAGTTACTCTGGCTACAATGTCCTCCAGACCGAAATACAATAGTGTATTTACACTGTTGCTTGGCGGGAGAAATAGACATTGCGGTAGTACCTACCCAGGCGGCCTCTCACATATGAGAGACCTACCACAAGTAGATCTCCATCCAAATCTAGATATTGTCTCCAATAACACTATTACACTACAATCATAAAAATAACCGCCACAATTAATCATGGCAATGACTAATTTTCATTTTCAATACACATATCCAAAAAAATATTCAAATGCAACATTGGAATGCATTTAATTATTTAAAACAATAAATAATTCCAATCGCGTCGTCTTGAAGGTTGTATTACAAGCTATCTAGTCTACGGTTCAGTTACGAACTATGTAAAAAGACCATCTTGATTCTGTGCATCGTTGTTAGAACGCGTCCTAGTTATCTTCGATAGTAAATACTCCTATTGAGAGTTCTGTTTCGATTGCCTAGGGCATTACTAGGGTTGCTAACTAATAAAAATATCAAAAAAACTATTTTGTATTTCGGTTCCTAGAACAAATTTTGTTTTGATACGGCAAAGGACAGTTGAGTCCAGCTGATGATAAGTACAGAGTCATTTGAAGTAATTATTGGCGCCTGATGTCCTTCATTTATGTTAGCTTTTATATAATTACCGAAAAATATATAACAGGACTACTGAAGCAACCGAACCTACTAAGGTTCTTCTACTTCTACTTTTTGATCTGACAATGCAGCTCAGAAACAGTAATAGGACATAACATTATTGTATGTCAGTCGAAATAAGCTAAATAGATCGCGGCAAATTTAATAATGGCTGGTCGCCAAAGACAAATGGTGTAATACATTTTGTAACAAAGCTCCATCAAGAAATAAAATAGGTATATGTAATATTACTATTTTTATATGAAGACTTTAATTTCCATGTCCTTTTTTACCAAATTATTGTACTTTACTAAAGGAATGAAAACTGGGAACCCTAGGCAGCCCATTACAAATTGCTCCAGGGCTTCAGGGCATTAATATGCGAATTATGAGTGGCACAAATTGAATACTGAGACATGTTAATGTGCGCTATCGTAGTTAAGAATCAGCTTGCGAATGTGCCTATTTGTTACTAAATGGATAATTTAAAGGCGTCGGAAGCGAACGAGTTTCGCTCGTTGATGTTAATGTTTTATGTAGTTACTTGTTCACCTAATTTTATTAGAAACACTACAACTTTTTCTTGTATGGGCAGTTTGACTTTAACGTAAATAATACGGTAATTTTCAACAGAAGTTAAGCAAATAATTTATAGTGAAGACCATTTTCGCCTCTGACTTTTCGGAGTCATGTGTGTATTGATAGTAAATCACCAAGCACTAAAAACGGTGAAGAAAAACATCGTGAGGAAACCTACATACCATAGCAATTTCTATGGTATATAAGTCCGCCAACCCGCACTAGGCCAGCGTGGTGGCCTATATGGCCTAACCACTCTCAATCGTACAGTCGATTGTAGAGTAGGCCCGTGCCCTGCAGTGGGACGTATATGGGCTGAAACAGAACAGAAAGACCATTTTAATAATCTTTAGTATTACATAAAACAACGTAATATTAAAATTAAATATACAGTATCACTTGTTCAAAGTTTGTGAAGCCTGTAATAAAAATATCTAAAATAATTGCACCACAAAAGAAACATGACAAGGTTGTTTCATAAATTAATCAAAGAGCCGTTTAAATTACTTTCATAACAAGAAGTGAGGCCATATCCATCTGTTTGCATACAATGAAACAAGTAAAAAACATTGAAAACCCCGACAATTATCTTGATTGACAAGAATTAAAGCAACACCTTTATCGAACGTATAGATCTGTACCGAGAACCGTAAACGTTTTTATTGATTTGCTCGCTTCCTTCATGAATACTATCAGATTAACCCTTTAATGCATTGTTGTTGGTTCATTGACATTTAGTGTTTAGATTATTGTTTTATTATGAAGTTTTTTTTCTTTAATCCAACAGGTTTTTATTGCTGGACTTCTTTTTTTGTTATTTTTATGCAAACATTTTAAGTTCATATCACAAGCTAAGCTAATGCTAAAAAGACGAAAGATTTGATTGCTTGTTTACATTGAATAGGATCAGAAACTACTGGACCGATTTGAAAAATTCTTTTGCCATTAGAATCCTACATTATCCCTAATGAACATAGGCGATAGAATATTCTCAAAAGAGTGTAATCGCATCCGGGCGAAGCCGGGCTCCGCGGCTAGTATTTTATTGACAGGGTTGAAAATAAAAATAACATTGTTCGTTAACTGATACAGTCACGATTTGTTCTCTGTTACGATACGCATAGATGCTTCAATGTGTATCATATTTCTCCCATATCCATAAGCATACTGCAACACCTAATTACGTAATTCATGAAATTGATTGGATCTGGTAATTGAAGTGGTTTACACCAATTAGCGTAGCCTCTAGAGCAGTAAGCTGACATTCAGTTGTGTGTTCTAATTAATTAGCCAACTCTAGTACAATTAGTCATGTATCGTGTCTTTCGCCTATCAATTTTACTATCATAATGTGAAACCGACAGAATACACTCAACTGCGTTCAATATATCAAATGATCAACCCATATTTCATAAACGGACCCCACTTGATGCAAGAGATATGTCAAAACTGTTTGAAAAACTGTAAAGATTATTGATTTAATAAGAAGCAGATAGGCTTCCTGGTAGTAAATGTTGACGGGCAGTGGTCAACACCCACAACACCAGAAGATTTATTTTATTTAAAATGTTACGGCTAGGGATACAATTCCTTTTAGCCACAACACCAGAAGAATAGTACGTGTATTGCAAGCCTTTAAAAACGTAAAGGCTCTTTCTGATTACCTAACAGTTCGCTTGAAGGAACCCTAATATTTCTAGCTGTATATCAGCTACTTTAAAATAAATTACTTGTATATTAATAATAAAACTATTACAATAAAAACAAAAGCCATTGGCAGCAACAGGTCCTTAATCAGTATTGAAATCTGCAAGCATATCCGTGAGAACCATTTATTTATGAACGATGCATTTTCCTTATTCTATTGTAAACGTTCAGAGGCTTTTGAACTTTACTATCTGTAAGTGCTTACATTTTTTATATATCACCTATCTAAAGAGTCTATTTATAAACATGATAAATTCTAAGGACTCTCAGACTTGTAAAAAATCTATTGTCAAACTTCGTCCGTAGTGTTGGCGGAAGTAAAGTCCGCATAAAAATTAATAATGCAGACAAAATTGAGTAAGTTAGCTTACTTTTAAAACTAAATTGATATATAGGGTTGACACTAAGCAGCTTTATTGATGAATGAATCATATCAATGAGTTTTGGAAATCCTTGTAGACTTTTCATCAGCTGTTAAGATTTATAACCATGATAACGCAATATTTGGTCTTCTTTTCGTCTATATTCTCACTTATTTCCAGACAGCATTGGGTACAATCACAGTCTCACCAAAATCTAAATTGACCAGTTTGAACAGGGCAATATCACCGTCATTTAAAATAGTGGCGTAGTCAATGAGTTTGATAATTAACCATGGACTCATAATATATTCTCTTCTAGGGATATTTATAGGTAACATGTGCGTCTCCACACACTTCACTCACCCTCCCGTCCCCTTCTTATGTTTATTGATCTTGCTCTATAAAAATAATGCAATATACGTGTTCATATGAAGCCCACACAACGCCATTATATTACAAATTGCTATATTTTGTATTTTTGTGAACAAAAATTCGTATTAGCTAAATGTGTTTGAACTTTAATGTGTTAAAAACAAATCCATTTTAAACCTCCATTATGTTTGCAAATTTGAATTCGCTGTCATACAATAAACATTAAAAGCATAAACAAAGCATAATCCTACAGTTGATCTCGATATTGTGACTAGCAATCCATCAGACGATAAAATAATCGACCTTTCTATGTAAATTGAACAAAAAATGCCACCCAGATGGCAGTTGGTTATCGCGCTTATTGTTTGGTTGTTTCGCAGAAGGAAGCAATTCCGTGACCTTTTAAATCATAAACGAGTTGTCCTGTGTGGAGATAAAGCTAATGTGTACTCGCCTTTGTTCTGCAATTGGCTTTGTTAAATATTATAAGGATATAGATGTGGTATGCTATAAGGCAACAAAATTATAGTACAAATGGGTCTGCTCGACCGGGTTGTTACAATAGTCTCAAAGTATACTCAGGTGAAGTACGGGTTAGCTGAGCGATTCATTTGGTAATTGAGATAGTCGGATACTCAAATGATGTGTACACAATATATGCAGGTATACGTATCCACCCAGATATTATATTTATTTATTTATTTATACTCTTTATTGTACATCTTAAATTACATAATAAATAAATATATCAGGCAAAATTAAGTACAATGGGTGACCATATCGCATTGAGCGATCTCTTCCTGGCAACCTTTGGATGAACAGGAATTATTGAAGTAATAACTAGGGCTTGACGTTCAAAAAGAGTACATTAAGAAAAGATACCAAATAATAAATAAATAATATATATATATATACATACATATACACACATATAAATATACATATATACATACACATATACATATATAATTATATACATAAATAAATACTATAAAATTACACATAGGCTAATATACAATATTACATAAATAAAACATAAGTTTATAAACAAAAACAATTTTAATGCAGAAGGGATAGGTAGTGATCTTTGACTAGTGATTTAAAAGTTGTACGAGACTTAGCAAGTCTAATATTTAAAGGTAATGCATTCCATAACCGAGCTGCTTGAACAGTGAAAGATTTGTCAAAAAACACTGTAGTATGGATTGGTATATGCAACTTCAGATTTTCTGATGACCTCAGGGATCTCGCATGTCTTTCACTGAGGAATTGGAATCTTTCTTTAAGATATAATGGAGAAGAAGGACATATACATTATAGATAGGATTGTAGTTACTTTGTTGTCAGTAAATAAAAATCTAACTTGTATTTTTTAAAATAAGTGTACTTTTTTAACTTTTTTTTGTACACCAAATAAATCTTAAACTAAACTAATATTTAACATAAGAGTTCATATGGTCGTATCGCTCGAGGCAATCTCTTACCGACTACCATGGGATGGACATAAAAGAAAGAAAATAAAGAGGGGGCAGTCTAAAGTGTACTTTTAGGATAAAATGTACTACAAGTATGAGGCGGCAAACGAGATTATTCCTCCTCCTGGATCCCTATTTTCGCTATTCAAGTGCGCTCACTAAGTGACTATCAATAATACACAAGAAATTTTTCCTGCTAATATTAAATAGTGAATTTAGTAAGAAACGTTTCGTAATAGCAAGCGATGCGTCGCGCATTCATAATGACATGCGACGCTTTGTCCACGCATTGGCAAATTGCTTACAATTATTCATTAAACTACCTCGTGTAATGTAAACGCCGGTGTTTTTGCACATTGTGAATTTTAACAATGCACCCCGAATTATTGACAGATCGTGTTTATTAAACTGAGGGTGATGAAATTAATGACATTATCAGCAAGTGTATATTTTTTGCCTCGGTGGCTCAGTTGTACTACGGTAGGATTGCAACACCGAGGTCTCAGGTTCAAATCGGGGTAGACAAAGTGACATTGGATTTTTTTATGCATTATCACGCCGGAGCCAAAAAATTGTGCCCGATGTGGCTATAGCCTCACCCCCTATCACATCACGAGACGGAACACACAAGGCTAAACGAAGGCGTGCTGCTAGCACCTGTGCCTACCCCTTTTAGGTAAAATACGTGTGTTTATGCTATCCTATGAATATAACATTTATAAGTAAATAAAACTGGGAGGATGGAAGTAGAGAAAAAAGTAAAGCTTTTCTTTTACTAGCACGACAGAGACTGATGATAAGTAGCATAGAGTCCAGACGAGTAATCACCGATTCCAAATAGATATGTCTAACTGGTCAACACAATTCTGATTGCCGCCTAATTGTATCTGGATAAACATAGAAGGAAGCCGATATGGGACGCACTTATGTGGGATACTATGGGGTCCTTAACCATTTTTGAGACGTACGATATCCGGACGGATGCGGATACCTTTATTGGTAGATCTCTCATATTCGAGAGGCCACCTGGGTAGGTACCATCGCAATGTTTAATTAACCAAACAGCAGTAAATACACTGTTGTGTTTCGGTTTGAAGCACATTGTAGCCAGTGTAATTACTGGACAAATTGAGAGTCAACATCTTAGGTCTCCGGTTGGCGAGCGTAGTGGAATACCAAGCATTGCTTTGTAATTCAAAGTATTGTTTGGTTTTGCTACTGTTCATGAGAAGGCGTGTCGCTTGCCATCTGGCGAACGGCATGCTCGTTTCGCCAATCATAGCAATAAAAAAAATACCTTACCACCAAAAACGGCGAGACACAAAAAATATTAACAATGGTGCAGAATAAATATTAGAGATCCATTTATACTATTGTACTTTTATATATAACAGTTTATAATTTTATAGTGTTTATACTCGTATTGTAACAATGGTTGGCCCTGTTTTATAATAGACCACGGTGGAATATCGTACTATTGAAATAGCGCGTTCCATAGAGGGCGGTGCGGCCTACGCTTTAGCTAGACTGCTCTAAACGAAACAATTAAGCATATGAAATTAAAGAAATATTATTCACAATACAAAAAATATTCATATTTCGGAAACTATACACGACACTTATCTTAAATACTTTGTAAAGACAAAAGGCAAACCCGTTTATGGGCGCAGAATCTGTGACTTTAAAACTTAATGCAGATTTATATTCACGTACACATATTTTGGTATCAAAATCGTATTTCCCTGTATCAATTCACAATCTGTCGTCTGTAGAGCAGGGAATTTCTCTATAATCCTAAATTCGGCTTAAGCCAAGCCTAGTTTTCAAAAAATACAAAATCGTACAAAAACCACAATAATTAGAGCAAAAATAAACAAAATTCCGGAAAGAACACATCACATAAAGGTGATATATTTTATAATGAAATGACAAATCGTTTGTAAGGCGCGGAATCAACGACCGTTTGATTGGACTGCGCGCGCGCCGGATGCCCTTCAAGAGCTTAATTAACTCGGCCACACTGTGCCATCATTGTTTGTCTGGGATTAAAGAGTTCATTAATCACAGAGATATATTTAAACTGGAATAATTGATTTACGAAGGGGTTTACATACATAGACTCACGCATTTTACCCAGAAGAGGTAGGCAGAGGTGCTGCCTGGACGCCCACCAGCTCGCCTTGCATTTTTCGTTCCATGGTGTGATGGGGGTGGGCCTATTACTATATCTGGTGCAAGTTGCTGACTCCGGACTGATATAAAGATTACAAAAATCCAATTTCACTTTGTCTGACCCGAGATTCGAACCCGAGACCTCAGTAATAGTAGTGTAGTACAACTAAGCCATCGAGGCAAGAAAGGCTTCAATAAATTGTATAACACGTATATTTATTTACTCTTGGGTCTCTACCCAGACGCAAATAGTTCAAAACAAACATAACATTTTTTGAATTAATTAATTTAAAATATACCACTACTTTTATCGGAGTGCATTTTGTATACAAAAAATCATGATCAGAAATGAAGAAATTATTTCTGGCCATTGACTTATATTTTTCTGGCCATATAACCTTGCGGGAATTCAATTCATATGTGTAGATAAAATCGACCGTCTATTCATTATCATCTCAGCCACAGGAAGTCCACTGCTGAACCTAGGCTTCGCCCAAGGATCTCCACATTGGCCTATTGGAAGCGGCCGGCATCCAGCGACTTCCTGTAACGTTAGCTAGGTCGTCCGTCCACTTTGTAGGCGGGCGTCCGACATTCTGATATTCAATTATATTTTTTTAATTAAATCATAAACTGATAAACCTCTCATTTTTTACCGATAAAAAGTACATTTACGATATGCTAATAATGACCATTGTTATAAGCATTCATTAAATTAATCATATCCTATATACCTTGTTTCGCATTATTGGGTCGTCGATAAATCCACTGATAAAAATAATCTCGTCATTAAAATTGTAAATCGAAAATCACTGTGCTAAAAACTAGCAATCCGTTTCTTTTTATGAATAAAGAAAAACGTGTGAAATACAAATGTCCATTGAATGCGATTGATCGTAATTAAATGATAGCTATTTCGATTTACAAAACTCAATTAAAGCAATCGAATTACGTGCTGCATTGCTATCAGGAAGACTCCCCGCCAGGTTTTAGAGATCTCACTACAAAGAAACTAAACGTATCGTGTAGTCCTACTATTACATTTATTGTTTTCTAGATAATTATATACTCTATCTATCTCTTTTGCCACTTTTTACATACTTTTTAACTCTACTGAATTTTTATTATATGTAATTTTTTGTATAAAAATACATAAAAACAGAGAAAATGATTTAATCCTATGGCAAGGCTCAAGAGCCAAACCACCAATGGCTAGATATCCGAAATAAGAAACCTCGTAACCATGTATGTCGGTTCCAAAAGTAATGCCTTCTATAACTTAGAACTACATTAGATGGTACCTAAAACAATTCCTAAGAATTATTGCACATAACTATGACAAAAGCATGCTTTCGTAGCAGGGACTTTCTCTAACTACTCTGTTGATATCGTATTTCAGCACGTAATTAATTGATTACAAAATAATTTATGCAATATTTATCCTATTGCTACACAAAGCATATATGCAATTAGTTATATAGGTTAATCAAGTAACGATAAAGAAACATTGCATATTAATCTTTTCATTTACAAAATATATAGTAACCAGATAACTATAAAAAAAGATTCTGCGGAACCCAAAATCAAACCCTAAGTTCGATCGAGTTTATTTTTTTAATTAGGAAACCGGCTGGTAAAAGCAGCCTTCCGTCATTCGCATACAGACAGGAAAGCATCATCGATGTGTATTAATGAAGTTGGAACACGAATAGACGTAACGATGCGCAAGCGCAGCGGCAGTGTTGTCGCGCATTTCAAACGATACAGTCGCAAACCGCACTCGGCTTATCCAGCTGTCATAACGAGGTCAATGACACATTCGGGAATCGATAATGTTATGGTTTTTAATTGATTAAAGACAGTCGATCGATCGAGTTCTCTAAGGTGATTTTATGTTCGCAATTTTATGTGATACAGGAAGTAGTGTTATAAAAATTAATACATTTAATTATGGGCATGTAATGTGAGTTCATAATAATACGTTGTTATTGGCAGTAAGTTAATAATACTGTTTATGTAATTTAGCTACGAGGAAAATCCATAAAACCATTTATAAATAGTATTTGTCTTATGTCATTTGTCAATAAAATGAATTTTTCAGTTATAGTCTCAGTCTTGAACAATAGTAGTTCAGGTTTTAATTTTTTTATCATAATGTTTTATAAAATATTTTTGTGAAATGTAAAGGCCTAAGAACACTAAATCGTATCATATATTTATGCCCATTAGTTTTTTATGAATGAAACAGTAAAATATCTATAAGTATAGTTATCTTACTTAGATAACCTTTTCTTTCGTAGAAATTATATGTTCATTATTATATTTACAAAAAACTAACGGCATGCTCAAAATAGATCATCGATTCTCATCGTGTTAAATATCAATACATTTGAATAAAATTACAGTCTTAAAAATATACCATTTAATATAAATTCTCAGCTAGTTATAGCCATGAGACTAGCTTAATGTTCTATGAATGATATTAATTAATTCACTTTTGTTTATTTTTCATAGTGTTCTCTTAAGTGCTAATATTTACAATGTTGTATCATCTATAAACGCAAACCGTGACTATATTACTACTCAGAATATTCCGATCGAAAATATTTGTTCTTAATGCGACAATTTATAAACTCCTCAGGCATAATTTATCATTCGCACTTCACTTGGCAAATGAGGGGCAATTTAAAAAATTGCTATATTTGCAAGGACTTCAAGAAAACTATTCAGTTTCAATAAAGGTTACTTGCCATTCAACTTGACGTGAAGAAATTAAGAATAGCATCAAAATTAATTATAAACAGATTTGGATATGTAGTTATTTACTACAGTCCGCGTGCACTTAAAAGTTAATTAATTATAAACTGACATAGTAATTTTAACACAATGCCTACAATAGTAAATTAAGTGAATTCGAGGCAGATTATTTATTTACCAACAAGAAAAAATCATATCTCCTCAGTTACAATTATGTACCTTCTAAATCGATGTGTCTCTACCGATCGCAATATATTACACATTAGCGTAGGTCACTATGGAATATTTTTAGGAATAGTTAGTATCGGAGCATATCTTAGCAACATAAGTGAATACCATTGCCAATATTTTTCAGAATACAGAATATGCCTTGCTCTAACAATTGATTGAAGAAATAACCCTCAATTACAATGCAGACGAAGGTGATTGTCGTGTTTGTGGCATTGGCCTTAATGCCAGTTGTCCTATCGAGGGCCCGAAGATACTCTAGGATGCAAACAAATTCCCTGTCCAAGACACGATGCGATCTAATGTGCTTCGACAGAGATAAGGAGAGCAAAGCCCAGGTAAGTTCTTAGTTACGTAATTAGCAGAGAAACGTGTTGTGCCAACATTATACCCTATTTACTTTTATTACCATCTTTGCGTTAAGATGTAAGCAGGTATAGCGCTGCCATTAGCACTAACTAGAGGGTTTAACAATGATAAATGCGGGGAGAGTATTACTGGATATATTTCATGGGTAGTAAAGAAAACATTTGTCAGTTTAGTGAACCAACTGGTTAAGAAGACAGCTGTGATATCCTCGAATTCAATCCTCGCACCAAAACAAAAGCATAAGTCAATCAAACAACCATATTTTATTTGAGTGATTTTTGTATAAAAATCTCTCTATGTTTTGGGTACCCCCGACACGAGACTTGACTCTTATGTATTATAGGAAACGGTACGATAGAATCACGTGTGTTTGTTGAATTTGTTAATCATATATTCTGATTGTAATTCTTCCTTTTCGACATAGTGTTGTTTCTCTCATTCCTCTTGTTCACAGCCTTCAAAAAGTCCTTCACCCTTTTTATTTACCTTTCCTTGTATGCACCCAATAAATTGCATTAATCTATATATTTGTAATTCTCTTATATTCATTGTACTCCCAGTTAGGAATTTGCAGCTTGAATCAATTTTATATATTTTAAGCTTCTATACAATTTATTAAAGGATTATTAACCGCTTTCTCAAACTCCTTTTATCATAAAAAGGTCAATTTGGGTTAATGCTAATAAATATACTATCTCAGAAATTACATAATCTGTTTAATGTTTATACTTGTTTATTTTTTATGATTATAAGTACTAATTTATCTGTGATAATGACATTCAAAACATAATACAAACGTTCATTTATGAAATTACAAAATAAGAGATAGCGATAAATGTAAACTTTGATTGAAAAACGAGTCGAACAAAGACGAAATTGTAATACACATACATCAAATCAACAAACGATGCGTTCATTGAATTGACCTATAATTAATTCATGTGAATGAGGACAATCATAAAAGATGGTAATGAAACCAAAACAAACCGAGTTAATCTTCATACAGGGCGGTCTTGCCACAGGAAGCTGTTTTGTCGAGACGTTTCTCAAATGAAAGTTTATCTGCGGAAACTTGCTTGGACGCCTCATGCTAATGAATGTAATGAAATGTATGCTGCCAGAATTACTCGTTTAGTAATACGTCGTTTTATTAATGAAGTATTTGATAACATAATATTATTGGTGTTATTAGAGTGTTTTAATTAGCTCAAATATATGATGATGTTTCGTGTTTATAATACATCATAGCAAATAACAAATTAAAAGTGGATTTAACGAAAGTAAAAATGAATATTGTTATCCATTTTGTAGTTACTGTTGCTGTGCGCTTTGCTATTTCGTGATAATCAACGAAATATGTATGTAATTGACGTCATTCTCATATTTCCCATGCAATAAAAGTAATATTCCCACAAGTTCATGTTCTCGACATGCAAAAAGTTTAGGCAGGTAGATATCTTATCACTCACGATTGCATGCCTGTGTGCAAACCGGCAAAAAAGACATAACGAAATACAAAATACTACATACGCTCATAAAAAAATATTTATTAAGATAGCATAGCGAACACGATTCAACAAGTTCCCAGAACGGCAGACAAAACAACATACGCAAAAAATTGGAAAATGAACGTACACAACGAAATACAATCAACTTGGCAATCTACAAAGTTTCTTCTGCGGGTCTGGCAATATTTTCTTAAACCTCAATCGACCCTAAATCAACTCCCGCGGATCTTAAGTACAAGTACCGGTAAATTCCACATCTGCAAAAGCGGTTTGTGTGAAATGCATTAAGACAAAAAACAAGCGAGCGAAACTCGATGTAGTGACAAAAGACAATCGCATTTCGATCTTATCGCTGACCGCGACTTAACGAAGTAAATCTTTGAATTGCACTTTTAAATATATTTCTTTAGAGTTGCAGCGTCTCATCAAATATTGACAAAATATTATTATTGTGCTGTCGGTCATTGGGTTTTATTGTCTGCAAATATATTAAAATGTAAAAATGTTACGAAATGTTAACGTGCTACTTTTTATTAACAAGTTAAATCAAAATTTGCATGTTAAACATTGCCATAAAAATTATACATACACACATGAACTTCTCCTTTTTACAAAAAGGAGTAAGTAAAGATTCTCCTGGTAGCAACCAGGACACCCAAGTTTCGTCTTGTGTGTTTCGTACCACGATGTGACAGGGGGTGGGCCTATCGCCTTCCCGGGCACAAATTCCTGGATTCATAATGAATGGAAGAATAAAATATCACTTGTCTCTATCCGGGATTCGAACATGAGATCTCAGCTTTGCAGTCATACTGTAGTACAACTGCACCATCGCTTACAAACATCAATTGAGTATAAATTTCTAAAAGCAAAACATACTATTTCACTGAATAGCTTATAAGTTACAACAAAGCATACAGCAAAGTTTAAATAATTAAATCTATTACTGCTTAGTGCCAACCCCAATTATTAACGCAGCCGGCTTATCCAAAAGCATAAATCATAGGGTTTTAAACCAAAATAAACTTATCTAAATGATGGCACTTAGTCTATATTCGGAGCTAAGTTCTCGTAGTGTGTGGGACCCAATTTACCATCGGAGAGAATGAAGACACTAATATCTCGACATATTAAAACGTCAGTTATGAGTATAATGAATCACAGAAGTTCAAAGGAGTCATTATTCTAAGGCTAATGCACGGACGCTAATGATGTTTCACTAATGAAATTGAGGTAACGGAACTTCATTATACTGACGGCTCTTTGTTGTTGTTCGCTTCTTTCTTCAGGAAACTAGCCCTGACGATGTATGCGTCGATGTGCATTTATTTCTTTGTATTCTATGGGTTTATATTTATTGTTCTTATTTACGTAATATAGGGAGGAGAAATATTCTTATTTAATGGTCGCAGTGTACGGTCTTGCAGTATTCAAATCTTGTTAAGTATGAATAAGTTTAGTGTTGATTTGAGTTAGGGTCTGTTTAGGAATAAGTATACACGAAGTAATAGAATCTTCAAGCAAAACACTATTAATCTCATTTTTTTTATATAATCGTTTATATTATTAACAACACTATAAATATACCTAACACTATATTTACGTACACACTTATGAATTGCTCTCCTAGTAAATAGAGCTTTAAGTTTATCTGTAAGAGTAAGCTAATTATATTCTACATACTAAAATATAATTATTGTGCTCTTACATATTCCATTCATATTTACACATACATTTCTACATAGGAAATATTACAAAGTTTCTATCACTAAAATCAAATATATGTACAACTATGATAAGTCAAAATTATAAAATTCATTACTGATACTCAGATTTATGTAAAAAAAAGCAACAACAACTAATAATATTCCGCACTCCGCAGTGTCGATCACAATGTCGCAGCCAAGAACAGAAGCCTGGCACATGTCCCATCTCAGATACTCCCAAATGGGCGGCAGCGTGTGTGGAGGCTTGCAACTCTGACTCACAGTGCGACGGCACGCAGAGGTGCTGTCATCACGGATGTGGTTCCACTTGCGGCGAGCCCTTGGATTTGCTGACGCTGCCTGGTAAATACCAAGTCACCTTTAAAATACCAAACAGCAACAATATGTTCCACTTCAAACAGTTATCTATACAAACGTAGCTAAGAGTCATTTTATTGTTTCAAGGACCAATTAATGAAAACGATGAGATCGAACTTCTCCATAATATAGCAGAAAATATTAAATCAAAATAGGCACAATTGTCCTATTATAATGAGGTCGTTGTGCTATAGCACTTGTGAACGTCCCACGCTGTTTGCCTTGCTTAAAGACTGAATTATCGATGTGGTAAATAATAGCTTACGTCGAGTGAAGAGTTCACAGGTCCATTGAAATGTCATCTAATAAAAGACATGACTGAACACGTGTTCGATTGTAAATCCATTAACCCTACCATGCAGATATAAAATAAAAATATCTCAAACCTTATTGAAGGCTTAGTCTATGTTCAAGTGATTCAATTGATATGATAGGTAAACATTTTTTTTGTTAATCTAAGAAAATTAGATTGTAATTAATTTAATATTTTAGGTCTCCCAGCATTGCCAAAAATGGAGGAAGCCAAAGAGAAACGCCGAGCTGTAGTGGTAAGATGGTCGGATGGCGTGGGAGATGCAGCAAGGGCTGTACCAGGAAGAGTTCTGTATCTACTTGAGGAACAACATCATCTCGGGCCAAAGTACGAAGAATCACGTTTGGGCGAGTGGAATTTACTTCTACGGACAAATAAGTAAGTCAACACCAATTTTTCTATTGAGAAAATTATTGCCATAACTACACATCCATGTGGTTATGATATTTGCTAGATTGGTTGCAAACCGTTGAGGCAAAAAAAAGTTAATTATTGAAACTGTTAAATTCATCGGCATTGTTTTAGTAACCTAGAAAAAAGAACTAGTTGAGGCAGGCGGGGTTTCTTCCGTGTACGAAATCGCTGAAGTTAGTAGAAAGCAGTTTACTCTTTTTGTATGACCATAATAGGTGCGTGCGTATTGTTCCATGACAGATATGGTGCGAAAAAATTGATTCATGAATTGCATCATCTGTTACGTGAAGAATTCAATAACTAGTGTAGTTTTAATGTTTTACACTACGTTTGTCCCAAAAAACAGTTATTAGCACATTTTTAACACGCAATATAAAAACGTTTGCGTGACTGCGTTTGGTAATGCAGCCTGAATAGTGACGCTACCTACCTACTTTGCAAAGTATCTATTAATGTACTATTTTCAATACACGAAATAGTTAAGTACAGTAAATTTTCTATTTACATACAGCTAAGATATAATGTTTTTAAATTCAACCGAGAAGATTCAGTCACTGTCGAGAATCCATTATTCATCCTGTTGCCTTTGAAAAATGTAGCAAAGCCATGAAAGACGTTACAGGAAATTTCACTTCAATTTGAGTTGATTACAGCTATTCACGAGTGATGCAAGGACAAAGAAAATTGCTGCACTTGTGTACTTAGAAAGGCGGTGATAAACAACTCGCTAATAGCGTTTACCACTTCTATTTTAATAAATTTCTAGAAGCTTTTTGCACGAAACGCGTGTCGAAGCATATTTTAATTGCTAGCATATTTCCTTTACATTTGCTAACGTTATTGTAATTTAAATAAACGTGCGTTTAGTAAACTATTTCAATTATGAAATAAACGCACCTAATATGCATAATGTCGACCTTAAAACCACGCATTTTCGTGCACGCCGTCATAACAAATGTAATACTTTATACTTGTAAATCAAATGTTATCACGCACTGACAATTAAAATGATTTTGTCTGAATAATGTCTACTATTCCTGTAATTATAATTATAGCTGTTCATTCCTTACGTGACAGCGCTAATAAGTCAAACAATCGACGCTCCAGGTGCGCCTTCAACGATAAAATTGCTTTCCTAACGTTAGTGTCGACCCCGTTGGCTCAGTGCCCACGTTTAAGCCTGGGTGGCACTTCTGATTCATAACCAGTAGTTTTGCTGTCTAAGTGAAGTAGAAAAGTATGCCAAGGCATATTCGAAGCGTTTATTGTTTCATTGTCTGAGATCAACGTAGTAGTATGGAGTTCAACGCTCATTTGTGGTTTAAGATTCAGCATCAACGACCTGCGAGACTCCGTATAAGTTAATGATGATAGATTAGTAGCAATAGAGGACTTCAACGTGTTGGTATCGAGTACGTATATAGTGGTCGTTCTTGCATATTCAAGGTATACCGAACAAAACAACACATTCCCTATTATGACACCACTTACCTTTTATCTATCTTTTGAAAATAGTCTATCACCTATATTCCTCAGGATGCAGGATCAAATCAGTCCAGAAGTTTAAGACCCTATTCAATGCAAACAAACAATCCCATCGTTCTTCTTTATAATATTAATTTAGACTAACAGATTTAATATTCCTTCCTTCTTTAACAGAACCAAGGTGTCGCTACGTAATTTGCTGAAGCCAGGTCGTTGGTATCGGTTCCGTGTGGCCGCAGTCAGTGCATCAGGCACTCGAGGGTTCTCCGCCCCAAGCGCTCCGTTCACGCCTCGACGAGGGCCCCGGCCGCCACCGATGCCGAAGAAGCTTAAAGTACGACCTGTTGGAATGGATAATGGTAATTTATGTTTTATAAATAACTTATTTCTATGATTAACAAATATAGGTACTTGGACTGCCGCAGTGGCGTAGTTGTACTACGGTACGGTTACAAAAGTGAGGTCTCGGGTTCGAATTCCGGGTCGGGTTAAGTAACAGTGGATTTTTCTAATCATTATCAGCCCGAAGTCAGGAATTTGTGCCGGATATGGCGATAGGCCCACCCCTTATCACATCTTGGGACGGAACATACAAAATGAAATGTGGGTGTCCTGGTAGCAACTCTGACTAACCCTTCTGGAAAAAAGGCTTGAGTTTATGTATGTATGAATAAATATCCGTATTTATAATTGAAAATTTCAATACAGGTATATGTAGTATGTATGTAGCAACGGGCCCATGATTCCCCAGCATTTGTCATGGATGATATTGCCTTAACAAAGGATACAAATTGCTCGCACTTTTGTATCCTTTGTTGAAAAACCACTAATGTAATCTTAAGTTCGCTTTTAAAGATAAAACATTAGCAGCAGCGATACTGAAATGTCTACATCTCACGTCAAATAAACGATCTCAAATTATATTTAAGCAAGCGAAAACGCTTAAATGAAATGAAAAATATGAAAGGTACTAATTTGTGTGACAGTTTCCGTCGAAGTGTCTACTACAGGTAAAAGAATCTAGTTAGCGGATTCGAATAGCTATGACATGAAAATTACTATAAAATACAACATTTAAAATACAAATTGCGGTAATAGAGAAATCAGTCCAACAGTACTTAACGTCATAAAAATGTAACTTGAAAGGGAAATTTAAAAGCCGCTTAATAATAAGTGTCCATTCGATCTCACCGTATATTATTATAAAGTTACAAGTCTGTCTTTGAAATGATCCTATTACGCTTTTTAACAGCAATGCTGCCAATCAAACTTGGTCGACGTGCGGGCCGTAATCAGTGCATTCCTTCTTAATAATAGAGCAGGCGATTGTTGTGTCCTTTCTTAGAACTACTTTTATCGAAATTGCTTTAACAAAAAAACTACGTCGAGAATGCTTTTATATTCCATCTCTTTCGATATGCCATACATTATTTCATTGACTTACTAAGTATCAGTGAGTACAGCTTACGTTTTGATGTGTTATTTAATAAAACTAACATCATTGACCTGTTAGGTATACTTTTATATTTGCAAGTAAATACTTTAATACTCTTTGAATGCTTTTAGCACTCCTCATTCATATATTTTTTTTCATTGACTCCCACGTTCCAGTATATAGAATAACAAAAGTTTAGAATCTGTAAATGATTATCGCAGTCTATAAAAAATATTCCTTATTTGTTAAAGTGACGTCTATTTGATTTGCTAATAGGCAATGAATTTTTTTTTCCTCCTGATTAGCGTTGCGGTGACGTAGATGCAAAATTAAACTAATAAAGCCATAATCCCACATCGTGTTTATTTTAAACAAGCACCTACGTAGATAGGTATGTTAGTGACGTTAGTTAAATGGCGTAGGGTACCGTAGTTAGTTCACATAATCACTCGGCTTAGGATTTCTCTGGAGCTCTTTTTTTATTGCCATGGATGGCGAGATGAGCATACCGCTAGCCTGATGGTAAGTGTTACGACTGCTCCTAAATAGTGGCAAAACTAAAGTACACCTTGAATTACAAAGCAATGCTTGGCATTCCACTGCGCACGCCACCCTGAGACATAAGATGTTAAGTCTTCATATGTGTAGTACTTACTCTGGCTACAATATACTTCATACCGAAACACAAAGTGTATTTACATTGCTACTTGGCGGGAGAAATAGACATTACGGTGGTACCTACCCAGGTGGCCTCTTACATACGACAGTGCAGTTTCGGCATTTTTCCATTTAGAAAAATATAAAAAAATACTGTGATCTTAGGGTAAATCTATTATAACAAAAAAACAACTTTTTTTGTAATATATTAGGAACAAGTATTTAACTGTATTTTTATAAGTAGAAATGATGTCATGCACGTTATCAATAAAATTTCTGATTTAAGGCACAGTGACTGTACGATTGGAGTGGAAAGAGCCGCATTCAGATTTACCAGTGATAAGATATAAAGTTTTCTGGAGCAGACGGGTTCGCGGCCTGGGCGGTGAACTAGATTCAGTTCTAGTTAACCACCAGACTGTCCCGAAGGTATTTAAACATTTGTATCCTCAATTTATAATCGAAAACATATCAGCGTCATGGCTTGATAAAAATGTTACAATTGTTAACATACTTTTGAATTTTGCACACTATATCGGATCTGTTAATCTTGTAGATGTTAATCACACATCTAAGATTTTTAATCAGTACTCCTATGAGGGTTAAGATGTTATCAAGAACAAGATAATCACTAATGATAATGAATTACGGGCTATAAATATTTGTAATATTTGTCATAGAAATAATAGAATGTGACATCACTATTTAAAAACATTTTTTTTTCCAGGATCAACATTTCATTGAAATAAAAGATCTGCAACCGAAGTCTATGTACTTTTTGCAAGTGCAAACGATAAGCCAGTACGGTTTGGGTAAACTGCGCAGTGAGAAAGCGTCCATATTTTACAATACTACAAGTACTGCGCCTAATGGTAAAGACAATAAAAATCTAAATTAATTTTGTTTCAGGGCTAATGATTTTTCTATAAATATGTAAATATTATCGGAGTACATCGGTTCTGTATCAGCCCATATGCGTCCCACTGCAGGACACGGGCCTCCTCTACAATCGAGTATACGATTGAGAGTGTTTATGCCATATTTTCTACCACGCTGGCCTAATGCGGGTTGGCAGACTTTACATACCATAAAATTTCTTACAAATCGCCATGGTATGCAGGTTTCCTCACGATGTTTCCCTCCACCGTTATAGTGCATGGTGATTGCCTTTCAATACACATGACTCCGAAAATTCTGAGGTGTGCCCAGAAATTCAAACCCGCGACCACCGTGAAGTGTGAACATGTTGGTAGCCGCGACTGGTCTACCAACTGTCCACCACATTAGTTCACTTCCATCCAAATCGTCCAGAGTAGAAAGCATGAAAAGGAACTCGGTATCAAAAGTTGTATAAAAAACAATATCTACATCTACAGAACTATTTTCTAACTATTTTCTAATCTTTCTAATAAGTTTCAGAACCACCACCGGAAAAATTACAAAGAAGGGAAAGAAAAATAAAAGGTCTGAAATTAAATAAAATTATTTGGTACAATCAAAAATTAAAGGCACGAATTTCTTGGGAACCCATACCAAGAGTGCATGAAGCCCCGGGGAGGTACCTAATTAAATTCTATAACCATTTGTATTATAATTTATTAAAATAAAATTAATAACGCTATAATATATTATCGTTTCAGATATCATGTGCACTGGAAAACGATAAAATGCGATAATCCCAATAAGCCGATTAAAGATTTATCTGCGACTACCGAGGTAATATATTTCGCGTTTAGCTAGCATATAAATTCAAATCATGCGTACCGCTGCCGCGTAATAAAATCTCTCCTGTGAAGTTAGCTACAAGCACGACAAGGGCGCGAAAATATACTGCCTCTCTTTAGGAAAAATCTAGCAACAATGTTCTAGTGGTGATAAAATACTTGTATTATTTTTATTTATATTCATTTAATGAATAAATGTTTGTTTCAGCAAAATACGTTTGAACTTTACGAATTGGACTACCACTGCAGCTACAAAATAAACGTTAACAGGGCGTGGAAAGTCAAAATTCCTGAATCAGAACTTATTATTAGTGTTCCTGGTTGTGAATATTTCAAACGAAAAGCAAATGCATCTCAAATAAATTGTCTTACTTGACTACAACCATGTACTTTAATTAGACTAATGTATTAGCTTATTATTTTTTTAAAATACATTAATTGGCAGTTTAACGACCTTAATATTATTTTGATGATGTTTGTTACAATAAGTTACTGTGGTAAAAGTTTGCTTAATTAACTAGCCTATAATACACAATTTAGTATATTACTATGAGGTAAAATACGAGATATAGACTGTATACTGTAATGTATATGTAATTAGCTATAAATAAGCTTAAAATTAATAAAATGTATTTTATTTTATGACTGGAAAGATTTACTAGCTTCCTTATTTATTAAACTAAAAATAAACATATTATGGAATAACTCCCAGTATTTTTATTTCAAATCGTTACATCAATAAAGAAACAATAAAAAGATACATACGAGTTCCCACAAATATAAATACCTAATAGCAATCCGGTCTAGCCCAGTCCGGGTGCGGATATACTTTTTTGAAAATATCTATCGCCTATTTTAATGTAGGATTCTGATGGTGAAAGAATTTTTTAAATCGGTTCAGTAGTTTCAGAGCCTATTCAATGGAAACAAACAATCAAATCTTTCCTCTTTATAATATTAGTTTAGAAAAAAATCCACGTCGCGTAGGAAATTAAGGAGAAAGATAATTTTCCTTCCACGGCCTTTCGCAAGGTAAAATTTAATTATTGCGCTGGTAACACTGCGATCATATGCTGCTAACTTCATTTAACATCTTTGCAACACTAGAAATGTCAAGAGTAAATAGAAAAATATCCGAAAAAATGAAATATTTTATGATTAATCACAGTTTTGCTAATATTTATTGAACAGCACGTATTCTATCTATAAGTTCTATATTTCTTCCTATTATTGTTATTGACTAGTGACATTTACAATTCTTATTGGAAAATATCGCGTATTATAAATTTTTATCACATAAAATGCACAATTTACTATTTTACACGTATTATTGTGTGTTACTTCTGATTGATACACAAGACTTGGGATTGGAATATCGTTCGGTGTTCATATAATAATTTGTGTGGTTGTAAAATAGGATTTTCCTCTCTGGGCGTAACCTTCTTGAAATCCGATCGAAGGCTGTGCGAAAATGATATTTTTTACCTTTTTCTGAAACATTGTGAACTGTGTTTGTGTAAAAAATGGCTGAGGACGAAGTGCTATTTGACGATGTGTACGAACTTTGTGAAATTATTGGCAAGTAAGTATATTACAATGATTAAATCTCTCAATATGGTACTAAGTTTATTAAGTTCATTTATATTCATGTTGTGTCCATCATTTTAATAACATTTATATTCACAATTATGCAGCTAAGTGTATTCAACCTTAGGAATTATGAATAATGCTCTTGATGACAACATTTAATATTTTATTATTTTTAATAGAGTCCTACATTTGCAGTAAAAAGACTGGTATTAAGTAAAAAAATATAACATTTAAGGTGAATTTTTCAGTATATACCCATTCAAATTCTACATGAATGAATAACTAAATATTGTATAAAAACATGACAATATTAAAAAATTATTCATTCACTAAAAATTAACATTTAATAGATATAATTTGTGTTGACACTATCACAATTTACCATGTAAGGATGTTTTTATTCCCATTATAAAATTATTAAAATATTCAAACATACCATCTGGTATGGAGATTGGGAATCTAATTAGAAATTATAATGGATAAATACCATAATATGCATTATAGAATACTGAAAATATTCTTTAATAATATATATTTGTTGAATATTTACTTTGCCTGAGAATATAAAATAAATGTAATACATACCTAATTTAGTAGCCTATTTGAAATGGTGAATCTACTTTGTGAGCAATTTATTTCATAAACGAAACTCAGGATTTTCTAAAATAATTGATGTCAGACAGATGATAATTAGCTAACCTGTAATGTATAAAAATTTAATATATAGCCAATGTTTCTCAAAAATATGAGATAGCATATTAAGACATTTTTAATTGACAAGAACCAATGAAACAAGCAAGTCGCTTGCCTGATAGTAACCATAATTCATGAATATAAGCTAAGGTAACACAATTTTAGAAGTAATACTAGTCACTGAATAGCTACTACTGGATTAGTTATAATATGATGGAATGATTACCAATTATCAGTGTACTTGATTGCTTGTAAGAATTATAAAATATCATTGAATTTATTGCCTGAAATTTCTCATTAATCATTGATTTACACAAGGTTCTTGTAATACAATTAAAGTTACTTAAAATATGCTCATCACGAGTGCTACTTGTTAGGATTAGAAACATTGTTTGAAAACATCACATAGTTTACATATGAGATAACAATCTGTCATGTTGTAACGCTGCGACTTATCAATGACAGATTTGTAAACATTAAAGCATGTATGAATAAAGGTATTTGCTATATTATTAATTTTGCATAAATAATATATTCTGACTGTCTTTACAACCAATATAATATGTCCTACTCTAAGGCATGGGTCTCCTCTACAATCGATATTATGATTTAGAGGGGTTAGGCCATAATGGCCAATGTTTCACTACTTATTTGTGATAATGCTGAATAATTGTGTATTAAAAATATTGGCAATCGAATAAACAAAATCAAAAACCTGATAAATTAAATTAATAAAATATTTCAATAAGAAATTATATTTATTTGAAATTTATAGTCACAGTTCTTATTTATCCTTTGAGTGCGATTTTAATTATTTCAATATCACCTCATAACAATAATGTCAATGTGGATATCTTTGGGGGAGGCTTATGTTCTAGACTTCATGAAGTTAAAGAGAGAGTGAGAAAAGGAATATCACCTCATGTGTACTTTCTTCTGACCATGGACCGCCTCTACAATGGAAAGGAATTTTATACCATAGTCTACCAAATTTGCCTATTGTAGATTGTGGCAAATAAAAAAGAATTTATCATATATTTTCAAACTACTTGTGAGTGATAATTTACTTTCCCATTGAAGGTTCAGATGTTAGTGCAAAGTCAAAGCCTATAGCCGGAATCTTCAATATCTGATTTTCAAGTATACTCCAAAATCAACTTGATGATTATCTTGATAGTTTTTAAAGGATTTAAAAAACCTACAGTCTAATTGAGAACTTCCTTCTTGTTTTGAACTCGGATAAAACTAAAGCATTATTTTAGTGTCGGCTAATACAATTTATTTTATATTATTTTTAAATCAAACTCTCAATAAAAACAGGTTGAGATATTTGTTAGCACTAGTTGCATTTGATTCATTATTCAGTCATCTTGATTGACATTCATCATTATTTTTAATACAAATTACATTGATGTAAAGTATTATTTGGATTTGTTATTGTTACCATATTTTAAATTGCTTACATTTTAATCTAACACATTTAGTTATTCGGCTGGAATTTTTATGATTTTAGAGAAAAATTTGAACAATTGAGATATTATACTAGAGGGACATTGCAAACAATATGATTGTAACACAAATGAATGCGACCATACCAATACTTCTGTTTCTGTCTCTGTCACATTTATGCAGTAACCTCATCTTCTTTCTCGCTTCACCAGGTGATTGTGTTGCTGATGTCCAGTATGGTATAATACGTCAATGTGCTGAACATATTTTAACCAACAGATTACACCTATTCTATTTGTAACCACTATTCTCAGACTTTGTATGGTATATTCCCCTTCATCATTTTGGTGAAGGAAAACATTATACGGGAACCTACATACCTCAGACTTTAAGAAGAACTGAAAGTGTGTAGTGAACTAAAAGCCCTATGACTCAAACTTTTGTTGAAGAGGCCCATGCCCTAAGTATGACATATACAGTGTGAATTTTTCAAGGGGGTTTGGATGGGCAAATCTGAAACTACTGAGTGAATCTAAATAAATAACACCCAATAGTCACTTACATAGTCCTGTCCCCACACTAAGATCGAGTGTCTTGTGTCTTGTGTCGTGGGTATCAGGAACTACGAGAGACTTTTCGGTCTCACAAACACCCAAACCCGGAAGAAATATTTGTGGTCCGCACAAACATTTCTCTCGGTGCGGGGATCGAACCCGCGGCCTCTCGTTTCACAGGCGGTGTCTTACCAACTGCGCCACGGAGGTTGTTGATGGAGGATAATATGTTACATTATACAGTTTTTTAAGGTTTCTTAGATTTAAGCGAATGTTACACATTGATATAAAACGATTATTTACGGATTTTATTGCTGACTAGCGGTTGGACCCGGCTTCGCCCGGGTGCAGATAGCTTTTGAGTCCAGTATTGATTTGGCAACAACATATTATTTCGCGAACTAACTATATTTTTCCCGCGCGCCGTCGACTATATTTCCCGTCCCGTTATATTTATTTATATTATCATTTATTGTTAAATTTCTTTATATACAATATTTTGTAATTGTGATATTGATTCGTTGGTGGGAGAAGTGGAGGGAGGCGCCCGACGTGACGGCCGAATGGTAGCATGCGCGTGAGCTGCGCGCGGTTTTGGACACTTGGACTTTATTTTTCTAAAATAAATGTAGCCTAAGTTACTCCTTATTATATCAGCTACCTGACAAAAAAAGTCCCGTCAAAATCGGTCCAGTAATTTCAGAGATTAGCCGGAACAAACAGACGGACAGACAGACAGACAAACAGACAGACAGACAAACAGACAGACAGACAGACAAAAAAAATTTAAAGATCATTTTCGGCATAGGTATCGTGTATATAACGATATGTAGTTGGACATTTTTTTTATTTTCACTTTTAAAACAGACACTTCAATTTTATTTATATGTATAGATTTGGTTTAATTTTACGTTTTTTAACTTTTCAACGTTTCGATTACTTTACTGAAGGGCGGATCGCCAAATACGCGATAAAATCCGTAAATAAAAAGTTATTTCAATGATTTATTTATTAATAAAATCCTTTTTTAAGGGGACCATTCAGTCTGGTCCGTCGCTGTGTGCACCGTCAGACTGGGCAACAGTTTGCCGTGAAGATTGTAGATGTTGCTCGTTTCACTGCGAGCCCTGGACTAAGTACTGCAGGTGAGTTATATCCTTTATTTATTTTTTATATGTATACATTTTGGTGTAGAACAAAATATTTGCATATCAAAATTTGACTAAAGTTGTGCTTTGCCAATTTGTATTAATTTAAGATCTATCCTGTATCGACTTTTAAGCAAATAAAGATTCTTATTCTTCTTATTCTTATTCAATATATACTTTATTGTACCCCAAAATGTATGAAAAAAGAATCAATAAATACTTAAAACTAGAGATGAAACGGATATCCGGTAACTATCCGGCCTATTTTCACTATCCGGCCGGATACTGGATAGTAGCGCACTATACGGTCGAATACTGAATAATAAAATAACATTTTTCTGTATGTAAAAAACTGTTGTTTGTTACTACAAACAACAGTTTTTTACTAAGATCAAAAGTGCTTCGGGTATGACAATAAGGAGAAACGGCTAGTGCTTATACATACGAGGGGTGATCAAAAAGTAATGATAAACGGGTAAGGTAAAAGCACCAATGCCCGACACTGAACCAATAGATGACACTTTCGAAAAAATATTTTCTAATAGGAAAACTAAATATTTTAATGACATTGCTCCTAATTTTAAAGCCACCTCGTACAATTTATGATGCATGCCCAAAAGCTTGTTTGCACTGTCAGAAGTAAATTTCAATTTTTTTGTTAATTGACCACAAACAGTGTGATTTCGCGCCATTATGCGCGTAATTCTTAGCGTTTTTCTTAAGGAACTGATTTTCAAACGGTATGGTTTTGTCTTATATTATATGACTTTTGGCTATATCGGGTTTCGATATTATATGGATATTACATTATTGATTTATTTGGACCATTTCCTTGTTATTTTGGCTTGTTTTTGTATAAATTTTTAGTGGTGTCTACTATTAGTTCCAGATTTTTTTTTTTTTTTTTTTTTATTGCTATGAATGGCGAGACGAGCATGCCGTTCGCCTGATGGTAAGCGATACGATCACTCATGAACAGTAGCAAAACCAAACAACACCTTGAATTACAAAGCAATGCTTGGCATTCCACTGCGCTCGCCATCCTGAGACGTAAGATGTTAAGTCTCAATATGTCCAGTAGTTACTCTGGCTACAATGGCCTCCAACCCGAAACACAACAGTGCGTTTACACTGCTGTTTGACGGGAGAAATAGACACTGCGGTGGTACCCACCCAGATGGCCTCTCACATATGAGAGACCTACCACCAGTAAACCACCAGAAATTGATCAAAATCTAAAAGATGACATGTGTGAACTTGGTAGTTTATTTTATTTATTTAACTTTATTGTACACCAGAAAAAAATATATACAGAAATTAAAACAATATTTATAACAAGTACAATCGGCGGCCTTATCGCACTAGGCAATATCTTCCAGGCAACCTTTGGATAAGAGACAGGAGAGAGAAAGGGCAGTCTAGGATGTATAGCGACAAAATAATATACCTACAAATAAACATTTTAAAACACAAAAATACATACAACATACATACATATATTTATATACATATACAAAATAGACATAAAATATAATAAATATATGCATAGTAAAAAAATATAAAAAAGTGCTAATATTAAAAGCACAACAATGTGTAAGTTCAGTAAAAAAGATAGTGTTCCTTGACTAGTGATTTAAATGATGGCAATTTGCGACCCTGTCTCACGACATCTGGAAGTGAGTTCCACAATCGAACAGCGAGTACGGGGAATGACTTGTCCATAAATGTCGTGGCGTGTACGGGTATTCTCAGTTTCAGGTTCTCCGATGACCTCAGGGATCTTTCATGGGAATCATGAAGAAATATAAAACGGACTTTGAGATAAGAAGGGGCGAGAGGGTTAAATAATATATTATATAAAAGTGAAATAGTGTGAGCATTCCGACAAAGCCGTATGGGTCACCACTTGAGCTTAAGACGAAACTTAGAAAGATTGTCATATTTGCGTAAATCAAATATGAATCTTATGCAAACATTTTGAGATGCTCAATTTTATTTATTTATTTTATTTATGTTGTGAACACAACATTCATATCCGAGTTTCGTTTGTTGTACACTAGGCTAATTAAAAGAAGAGAGTGTCAACTATTAGAGTCTACTAGATGTCCACTACTAGTATACATTAATTTCAGATTACGGTTTGAGCAATTAAAAATGATGAGATGAATTAAGATTAACTAAGAATGATGAGATGGGAAAAAGGAAATCAATAAGAAAGATAATTAATTAGAAATTGATATAAGACTAATAATAATAAATTTATATACAGGTGAAGAAAATTACCACGAAGAAAATAAGACCACACCTGATAATAATGTAATTTTTAAGTCCTTGAAAGAAAGAAGAAGATATTATATATATATTGTTACTTTATTAATTCTAAAGCACAATCTGTGCTCGGTTTGATTTTAAATTATAATTTTTTGATAACACATAATATTAAAATGATGTTATAGTTATGTCTATTATTAGTGCCAATTGATGTCTATTATTGGGCATCTGATTTTTTATACATGTCATCTATTAGTGACTACGGCAATCCTAAGAAAATATATTTTTTTTATATAAAATAAAGCAATCTTAATTTTATTATTATGAAATAGTTAAATTCCAAATGTTGCTCTAACAGTAAAAGAAAACGTAACTTTAATTTTTTGAAAAACATTTTTGAATTTTGAGAATTAAGTTTGATTTATCCTTAAATTGTCTACTATTGGTGCTTTTACCTTAATTCTAATAAAGATAAAAATTAAAAAAAAAACATTTCTTCAGTCCTTCACCACTTCCCAGCTAAAAAATTGTATAAATAGGACGTCATTTGGAGGAGCTACATTCATTTGAATACCAGCAGTCGGAGCGACAACACGAAAATGGAGAAACACGGAGTGAGATGCGTCATCAAGTACCTCTGTTTGAAAAAAATGTCTACCAAAGAGGTACACGCCGATTTGGTGGAGACACTGGGGGACTCTGCTCCCCCATATTCTACGGTGGCAAGGTGGTGCAAAGAGTTTAAGTTGGGTAGAACATCCACAGAAGATGAACATCGCGAGGGACGCCCAACCTCGTCCCTCACGGAGGAAAACGTGAAAAAAATCGAAGATATCGTGTTAGCAGACCGAAGAGTAACCATCAGATATTTAGCTGAGGTCACAGGGATCTCATATGGCAGCATCCAAAACATTTTGACCAGCAAAATGAATATGAAGAAGGTCTCCGCGCGTTGGGTCCCGAGAATGTTAACGGACGAACAAAAGAAAAAGCGAGTTGACATTTCAAGAGCCAATCTTGCAAAGTTCCAGGCTGACCAAGAATTATTTTTGTCACGATTTGTGACCATGGACGAAACATGGATCCATCATTTTGATCCGGAGACCAAACAACAATCGATGACTTGGAAAAGGCCATCCTCACCGACTCCTAAGAAGTTCAAAGTCTCGAGCTCGGCGGGCAAGGTTATGGCGTCCGTTTTCTGGGATGCTCAGGGAATCATAATGGTTGATTACCTAGAAAAGGGAGCTACTATTACGGGCTCCTACTACGCTGATCAAATAAGACGACTGCGAGACGCCATAAAGGAAAAAAGACGGGGCAAACTCCGAGCGAAAGTCCTGTTTCATCAGGACAACGCTCCTGCACACAGAGCCGTAGTTGCGATCGCTGCCATTCGAGAAGCAGGCTTCGAACTGGTCGAACACCCGCCCTATTCTCCAGATTTAGCCCCCAGCGATTTTCATTTATTTCCTAGGCTCAAGGAACACCTCAGGGGCAAGAAATTTGAGGATGATAGCGAGGTGATGGATGCTGTAGAGGCATTTTGGGATAGTCAAGATACAGATTTTTTTTAAAGGGTATTTTAGGTTTGGAGAAACGTTGGACTAAATGTATCGACTTGTTAGGAGACTATGTAGAAAAATAAATTAAATTTAAACTACAATCGTTGTTTTTTTATACTTATTATCATTACTTTTTGATCGCCCCTCGTACTAGGACAGCCCTGTGCAATAAGCACCATATCAACAATTATTTAGCTTGATAACTTCAGAGTATTTATATCAGAGAGGGAGGTGCCGAGCGACCTTTTTCTGCCTGTTGTACGAATTATTCGAAAAAGAAAGAGAAGAAAATAGTTCAGGGGTATTGAAGGATAATTACTAAATATACTTTCCGTTACCAACGTAATTTATAGCAATTTGTTAAATAATTAGCCCCATTTCAATACTTAATATAGCATTTCTAGCAACCTTACCAACAAAAAGTATCTACGTTTTTTAAGACGCAATTTGACAGTGCTCGCTCTATATTATAAATACTCTAAGCTTGGTAAGGTTATTGTATTGATTTTAAGGGTTTTTGGCCAATACAGAATAGCTTGCTTGACTGCCTCGGTGGCACAGTTGTACTACGGCATAGTAACAACGTTGTCTCGGGTTCGAATCCCGGGTCGGGCAAAGTGGTACTAAATTTTCCAATTCACTATCAGCCTGGAGTCAGGAATTTAGCCCCGATATGGCGATAGGCTAGGCGAATCGTGGCTGGTCTTGGTAGCACCTCTGCCTAACCTTACTCGAAAAAATGCGTAAGTTTATCTACGACTACGATATAACTTTTCATGATCGGGCTATGAATATGTCAGGCAAATCAATATTTTTGATGTGAATTATTAAAGCATGCTGTCCATTAGGTTGCTTCATCACCCACGAGTGATTTTTTCAGTAATTCATACTAAAAATTGGTTTTGTGATTTGTCTCTATGTTAACAATATAATAGGCAAGATGAATGATTTTAAAATCATGTTTTATAATATGGATACACATTTATTATATACGAAATAATCTATATTTCAGGAATTAACAAAGGTTTAAACTTTAACACAGTTTTAAGCCATTTTTCTAATAATCTTTCAATAGTTCACATCTAGTAGGTGTCATGGCGTCCGTTATAGCGTCACCACTAGGTAAACATGTCATTGTGTCTATGCGCAGCGAAGAAAGTTAACGAAACAAAACATATTTCGTTTGATAAAAATGAATTCTAAAGTCTATAAGTGGTTCTGATAAAGTTCACATTCCACATTTCTAAAGAAATTGGTAATGTTTACGGCAGGTTTACATAGGCGTGGCGTCATGCGTCGTGGCTAGCGTTTCTGTCAAAATGGCCGATTGCTATATTTTGTACTTTTATTTTATTGAAAATCTTGTTAATCTCCAATTTTGGATTAAAACCAAAACATCGTTTTAAACCCTTCTAATATGTATTTCCCCCTAAAATCATAAAATATTTGATATTTTGATACTGTCGTCACACCTATATTTATTGAGAGTTATTTTAAAGCAAATTTTTGAAAGTTTTATAGTATTAGTCTTTTAAAATATTTTTAATGGGGTCTGGTAGAGTAATCAGGGTGCCTTAGAAGTATCTAGGCCTAGAAAATACAATACCTAGGCCAAATAAAAGATAGTTATTAAAAACGTATATTTTTTTATTGAATTTTTCTTCATTTCAAGCGAATGTCTTTCCGTTTGAAATGATGTTTTTTTTACAACTAATTCATAGTTTACTTACGTTAACTTTATTAGGTTCCATTACGTATATAATATTTACACGCTATATTGTTTGTAGTAGATTTTGATAAAAGCTAGGTTCAGCGGAATGCTTCCGTAAGCTGTTTCTGAAGATGAATATATCGATCATGTATTAATTGCGTTTGCACTGAATCGAGAGACGAGGGGAGCCAAATAGAAAGGATATGTCTACGAATTAATTAATCTTATTGGGCGTTTATGACCATGGCTGTGTTGAATCATTGTAATTGTGATTTCTAGAAACTCCGCCCGTATCCGCTTCAGCGGAAAAGCTTTTTATAGCTTAGAGTATATAATTTAATGTACCTACGTGTTATTTCAGACTTGAAACGCGAAGCTACAATATGCCACATGCTGAAACACCCCCATATTGTGGAGCTCCTCGAGACTTACAGCTCCGAGGGCATGCTCTACATGGTCTTCGAATAGTAAGTCATAATTAGTATCATTATTTCTTTATTTTATACTAGCAACCCGGCTTTGTTTGTTGAAAACATTTAATGAGATGAGATATGATTTTAATGGTGAAATAATTTTTCAAATCGGTGCTGTATTTTCAGAGCCTGTGTAATGTAAACAAAATCAAATCGTTCCTCTTAATAATATTAGTATAGATTCTACTTTTTATTAATTTATTTATTATATATTTATTAGTAATTATGATATTTTAAAAGGAATCTAGTTATATAAGGTTCAATACCAAATAGTCATATACCTGAGGAGTCCGGAGCTAAAAATGATTTAGCGAGAAACTCAGATAATGCAGCGTCGTTTAAAAACAACTACAACGTATTTCTTTATAAAATAGTATTTTTTGAATCGACACGAAGCGCTATCATTGCTTTATCTAAAAGCTCCACCGTTCAAAAGAACTTTATGCAGAATTATTTATTTTCAACGGGAATAAAATTGAATGCAGAACGATTATAATTTACGTAAAGAAAATACTAAGTTATTGATTTTGAATAAATAAATAAATCTAACATCACATACATAGCTCTGACCTCGCAGTAAGTGTAAGATTAAGTCTTGTATCGTGGGTATTAGAAACGGACAGAATATTTGTGGATTGCTCAAACCTACATATGTCTTGGTGCGGGATCGAACCCGTGGCCTCCCGTTTTACAGTCGGCGTCCAACTAACTACGCTATGTGCTACGTGGCATAAAACACAAGATTTTTTATTTAAACGCATAATGATTTAACTGCCTCGTTACCGCAGTTGTACTAACGGTATGATTGCAAAGCGGTGGACTCAGGTTCGAATCCCGGGTCGGCAAAGTGGTATTGGATAATTATATTCAATATCAGTCCAAAATTTGTGCTCGATATGGCGATAGGCTCGCTCTCTACCACACCGTCGCTTGGGGCGGAAATACAAGGCGAAACGTAGGTGTTTGCTACCAGGTTGCTACCTCTGCCTACCCCTTCTGGAAAAAAAGGCGTGAGTTTCTGTATGTGTGTACGTTTTAAGGACACTACTCTTATTTAGAATTATTTGAATCTTTATTGAAAAACGCAATGTAAAGTAAAAACAAGTCAGCTGTTGACGCTAATGGTCAATGACAGGAGAGCCGCCTCAAAATTCTGCACGTTTAACATTGCAGTTTCACAAAATGTCCAATTATTAAAATGATAAATATAAACCGAGGATTCATATTTTTTATGTCAGAAGTATAATTATACTTTCGGCTTCGGGCATGGTCATTACATTCATAATAGATTGTAGGCAGACTCCGTGACATTTCTATAATCTAGTAGACGTGCGAACGCTTATATTCCAATTGTTTATTTATGTTTATTATATTTATATTTTATTTTGTTGCCCATTTGCAGAACCGCTATGAATGCCATCGACCGCACGCGGAACTTATTTTTGTCCCATGATTTAATTATTACACCAAAGATGTAAAATGGAAAAGCTTATTGTATCTTATACAATTTGTACCATCAACTACTACATTTTATTACTCAATACTCTCTCGGTTCTTAAATCTTATTACAATATAAGTGTATCTAATTATATTTTTGTCTATTTACAGTATGGACGGCTCCGACCTCTGCTTTGAAGTGGTTCGTCGAGCCACCGCCGGATTTGTCTACAGCGAAGCTGTTGCATGGTATGAAGATATTTTTATGTTTCGTAATAGGTGTAATTGTTTCATAACTTTTATAGCACGTATGTGGTTCAGGATTTCGAAATAGCGATCGTGTTATTTTTGTTCACAATTATGTTCTTATTACCAAAATGTATATTATGCTAGTATATAATACGCAAAATGTGTATTAAAACAAATTTTGAATTTGACACCATTTTCTTCCACCCTTATCATACATTTTCGTATGCTGCTTTATCGTGCTTTTTATTTTCGTTGCATCTTTCAAAGCACTGTGTAATCAATTAATTTAAATTCTTAATTTGGAAACTATAACATAATTAAGAAAATCCAAATTTCCTACCACCGGCTTCCTAAAACATCTGCCGTCTATCCAACTCTCTTCCAGTCACTACATGCGCCAGATACTAGAAGCTCTTCGCTACTGCCACGAGAATGACATCGTCCACCGCGACGTGCGACCTCACTGCGTGCTGCTCGCCGGGAGGGACAACTGCGCCCCGGTCAAGCTGGGAGGGTTCGGAGTGGCCGCACAACTGCCCACTCCTACTTCACACCGCGCGCCGCCTGGTGAGACCCTTTGTTTTGTAATGTCTCATACCCCTGCCGTCGGGACCACATGCCAATTTAGAAAAAAAAAAAGATTAATTTTTTATCTACTTGCACGTCCACCTGTCAACGGACAAATGTCAACTTTTTATAATATACCCTATTTCTATTAACATAAAGGCTGTATTTACATTGACAGTTAAAATATACCTTATTAAAACTAACATTAAGTTGACATGACATTGATATGCCTCTAAAGAGGCCAAGATGTTAGAATATTTTTTGTAAGGAGGTTTCTATGATTGTCTATGACAGGGATGGCGAACCAATAGCACGCGTGCCATTGACGGAACGCGACATTGTATTTTGGACATGGTACCGATCATAGTTGACTGAAAAAAGAAAAAAAAAAACTATTTAGAAAATCTCAAAACAAGAAACATGTTCAGCGCTCGTTTGTATTGCAGTATAGGTAATTTTCCCAAATAATATTAAAATCAAAATAATTTGACGGCACGTCTTTGTCCTTATTATTTTTTTTCAATGAAAAATGGCACGTTGACCGACAAAGATTCGCCATCCCTGGTCTATGGCCTTGTGTTGTAATAATCTAGCCGGTTGCCAGTTAATGATAATGTTATACTGTGTCAAATGGCTAGAAAGAAATGCATTGCTAGTTAATACTCGTATGTGTATGACACTTCTTTTTATGACTGCTGTCACTATGCACTAGTTCAAATATTTGTAAAATGAGAAGTACTTTTTGGTAATTAAATACTTATTCACGACAACATGCGCCCATAGTCAGTATTAAATTAAATATCGGAATGCAAAAATATCATGCATTTTTAGATGGTAGATTCACAAAACTTTTCAGTCATAAATTATATCTCTCAGCACATGTTTCATTTTCTTTTTACAGTTATACATGGTGTTCGAAAATTTATCTCTTTGTAAATCAAATTCTTTATTTTCTTATTGTAGATATTTCATGAAAAACTTATTTTTGAAGGTGATATTATAACTTGATTTTCTAAATTGGAAGAGTCATAGCTTTTGGGTGTAAAAGAATGTTATTTTAGTGTAAGATGTAAAGTAATTGTCAAAATGGTGACTGTAGGTTGTATTATACAGAACTGGTGATGGACAATCGACCGCTAATGGGTCCAATGGGCCAAGCGTATCTCAAATCAGACGAGTACGGTAAGACCATGTGTCAAAGAGAAATGTGCCCTAACTGCATGGACATACTGTGCAATATTCATCAGCACAATGTGTCTTCACTCATGTGTCACAGATTAATAACCACCACCTGTCTTGTACGACAGACAAATGAGCAATAATAGCTTATAAACACGACGGTTGAATACTGAAACGTTATTGTCGTATTTTTGCTGATTATCTACTTATGACTTTTTGTATAATAAATGTGTTCTAATGCATGATTTGTTTTAAATAAATTAGCGAAAATGGAAATGATGTTATAAAGTTCTTATTTAAATACTAGGGAAATTGTATACTTTGGAGTTACAATCTCACACAGAGTGGCTTCGTTAATTTGGGAAATAGCATCCAGGATCATATTATGGTGTGTATAGCTCAATTTTAATATGACAAAAAACTATTCTTTAAATTTGTGTTTTTGAAGAACTATATACGTTGATACGTCGATATTGTTATACTCAAGTAGCAATTTTATTACAATTGTAATTGGTTTTATTTCAGGAGGTAATAATATTTAACCACTAATCTCAGTAAATTAACGTTTCAGTATTCGACTGTACAACAACTAATGTAACACATTAGCACTTTCATTTTAACACTGTAAAATAAATAAAAAAGTATCCATAAATTAACCCAAACGCAATATAAATGTTTCATTTAATACATGTTCATTTATGAGGTATATTTTGGTGAATCGTGCACTGTCCACATGTATTTTTATCATTGTGTTATTTTTATTTGTTTTTAGGTCTGGTACAATGCTTTTATACGCTGAGTTTTATGTAATTTAATTTGGTGTTTGTTTTGAATTGTATTAAAATCATAGGCTATTTGACAGTGTGAAGAGTAGTGTTTTGAACAATATATCCTCATAGTATGTTTTAATAGCGATTCATACTAGTCCGATTAAATAAATATTTCATGATAGTATTTTTACTGAATGGTGAAAAGCAAAATAGATAGCGCTATGTAATAATACAAATGAATTAAAAGCACTTCACAAGTCAATAAATTTGTGTGTGTTTGATTGCCGTAACTTTGAGTTTAGATGTTTATTTACTGACTTGTGACGTCATTGTACAGTATGACGACATATTAGACAAGATAGAGGTTTGGCTGCTTATTTAAATAGTGCATATTTCTATACATATAAAATTATCACTGTTTTTAACTTCTATACCTATTAAACTATATCACATTAAATGCATTTAAAATAAAACAGTAACTATAACTTATCTATATGAAAGTGATATGAAATTGCATTTGATTACAATATTGAAGTACTGATTTTCCAAAACTGGTCAAATAGCCTATCCAAATCAAAATGTGATTGTAACAAAAGGTGTATAGAATCGTTATCGCCAGGTCGTATCGGTACTCCCCACTACATGGCGCCTGAAGTGGTGTCGAGCCAGTTGTACGGCAAGCCAGTGGATGTGTGGGCGGCTGGGATACTACTGCACGTGCTGTTGGTTGGATACCTTCCTTTTACTGGCACCAGGGAGAGACTGTTTGAAGCCATATGCCGTGGGAGACTGAGAGTAAGAGATTTAAAAAATAATTATATTCTTAGTCAAGTCGCGAAAACGGTGAAGGAAAATATCGACAGAAAACCTGCAGCGTTTCGTATGAATTTCTATGGTATGTAAAAGTTCACCGATCCGCCCTAGACCAGCTTTGTAGACTATATGGCCTAACCACTGTCAATTGTATTCTCGATTGTAGAGTAGACCTGTGCCCTGTAGTGGGACGTATGTGGGCTGATACAATACAATACAATTGTAACGTAATTTATCATCCCAAAATCGCATACTATACACCACGAGAGATCATTATTCCTCAACAATCGAGACCCCAATGTAGATAAATTAGGACATAGAACCACGTTTGCCTAGT
Source organism: Hyles lineata (assembly GCA_030180105.1). NCBI lineage: Eukaryota > Metazoa > Arthropoda > Insecta > Lepidoptera > Sphingidae > Hyles > Hyles lineata. The sequence goes on from JARJEE010000031.1 coordinate 725,632, forward strand.
AAGGAGGATTAATGAAGTTTCCATTTGGTTGGTGAGGTAAGGTCCTGAAGAGAAGTAACGTTGATGTGGATCTTAAAAGGAGAAATAAATTTAATTTTAATTTTATTTTGATTCATGTGAGATCATTTTTGTAGAAAAGTTCCAGTAATTTACTTGGCTGCTAAAATTAATTTGTTTTCAAACACCAATTTGTATTGGGTTTGTGTAATGACATAAGGCTTAATGAATATTGGAGTGTTTGCCCAATAGTGATACGTACATAATCTTATGTAGAACTGAATTTAGTACAACTTTCAATACGGGCAAAACCGAAAAACGCATATTACTATTTGACTTAATTCTATAGAAATGTAACAAATTCCTTTTGTTTCCAGTTTGACGCACCACTCTGGGATGATATTAGTGATGCTGCTAAAGATCTGGTGCAGCGAATGCTTACTGTCGACCACACGCAAAGAATCAACATTCAAGAAGTGCTGAATCATCGGTGGATAAGGGTATGTAACCTTATTAATACATTTCAATGAGTAGCCTAGATCATGACATTGGTTATTAAGAATGTCTTTTGTGAATGTGCATAAGTCCGAATGAGACGCCCCCAAAAATAAAATCAAATCCTAATGCTGATAAGTAAATATAATACCAATATAAATGTAAATATATTTTTGTGAAATGTATTATAATGATTGCTAAATAAGTAGGGTTGCAACTAGGACACCTAGGTTTCGCCTTGTATTTTTTGTATCACGTTATTATAGGGGTGATCTTAATCGGTATATCGGGCACAAATTTCTGATTCCGGGTTAATAATGAATAGAAAAATCCAATATAACTTTGCCCGACCAATCATACCGTAGTGCAACTGCGCCACCGAGGCAGTCTTACATTAAAGCGAAATTTAAATTTCCCGATTCCGTATGTACCAGGACCGCGACAAGCAGAACCGCATCCACCTGGCGGGCACGGTGGAGGAGCTGAAGAAGTTCAACAGCCGGCGCCGCCTGCGCGCCGCCACGCTGGCCGCGCCCGCCGCCGACGACGACGACGACGACGCGCCGCGCGCGCACCTGCTGCTCGACGAGGCCAACGCCGCAGGTACACTCGCTCTACACTATACTGTACACTGTACACACTTCACGACTCTGGGGGGTTATAATAAAAACAATTTACTGCTTCAATTAAATTACATTAAATTACAAAATACAACTAATAATAAATACAGTTTTTGGAATGAGTGGATCAGGACATGACGTAGGGTTTTTTCCACCGGTAATGCCATCTACCGTCAGTTTCGGAACCTTAGCTCGGTCATATATGGCATATGAATATATAGTTATTTATATAGACTTGTTATCAAGTTAGGCGTGAACAGGAATACTCATATTTGTAAATCATACAATCGCAAAGAAATCGAAATCGCGTCGTCACCACGTGATTTTCGCTGTAAAATTATAGTTTTAATTTTAGTTTGGGCCTGTTTAAACATTTACTTACTAGAGGGCGCTCTAACGAACATGGAAATATTTGCTGGAGCGCCCTCTAGTCTAGTATTATTGCATGTAAATATGTAAGCTTTAATACAAAGTTTTACTTACAACAGCAACTTAACCTACGTGGCTAAATTATATAACATTGAAGTTACGAACCTAAAACACAGATGGCGCTCACACAAGCCTAATATGAGATGCAGGCATCCTAATTTAATAAAAGCTAATCATTTTATAGTACATACTATCAAGATTCGATTTTAGGCACTGAGGTATTTTGGACGAGAAGACGTCGCGAAGTTTCCCGAACGCTGCCCAACCGAGTTGGATTCGCCGATTGACCTCTCTCTCGAAGTTGGACCTGCCTAACCGGACCACTTGTCCTAAATAGACATATTCGTCTACAACTTCGAGAGTTGAGCCCCCAACTCCAATGAGGGTGGGCACAACATGGATATTCGACATGATCTTCGTTTTATCCATGTTAATTTTAAGACCCACCTGTTGGGAAACTCGATTAAGGTCTTCGAGCATAGTGCTAAGGTCTTCCAGCGATTCTGCCAAGACTACAATATCGTCGGCAAACCGAAGGTGAGTGATATACTCGCCGTTGATGTTGATGCCGAATCCTTTCCACTGCAAGAGCTTGAAGGCATTTTCCAGCGCGGCAGTGAACAGTTTCGGAGATATGACATCTCCCTGTCTCACGCCTCTCTGTAGTGGAATAGCCTTCGTGCTCTGATCCTGTACTCGGACCGACATGGTGGCGTTGTTGTATATACACCTCAACACTTCGATGTACCGATAGTCTATGTGGCACCGCTGAAGAGACTGTAGCACAGCCCAGGTCTCGATCGAATCAAAGGCTTTCTCATAGTCCACAAACGCTAAACAAAGCGGCAAGTTATACTCCTCGGTTTTTTGTATAACCTGCCGTAGCGTATGAATATGGTCTATGGTACTAAAGCCTTTTCGGAAACCGGCTTGTTCGGGAGGCTGGAAGTCATCAAACCTGCCTTCGAGACGATTTGTGATGACCCTTGAAAACAACTTATAGACATGGCTCAGGAGCGAGATGGGCCTGTAGTTCTTCAGCAAAGTGTTATCACCTTTTTTGAAGAACAGTACCACCACGCTCCTGCTCCATGCCTCCGGCGTTGAGCCCTCGAGGAGAACGGAATTGAAGAGCCTCTGAAGGACTTTCAGTACCGGCGTTCCGCCCGCTTTCAGAAGCTCTGAAGTGATTCCGTCCTCACCCGGCGCCTTGTTGTTTTTAAGTTGTTTGAGGGCCATCTCAATCTCAAACAGGCTGATGTCCGGGATATCATCGCTAAAGTGTCGGATTAACTCGGCTCTCGGGTCTTCGGCCGAGCTAACAGTAGGTTCGGCAACCGAGGTGTAAAGCTGTCCGTAGAACCTCTCGATCTCTCTTAATACCTCTGCCCTAGTCGATACCACGCGGCCATCATCCGTTTTCAGCCTAGACAACTGGCTTTGCCCAATAGACAAGTCTCTTGCAAACACTTTGGAGCCTCCGTTCCGCTCAATTGTCTCCTTAATGCTCACAGTATTGTGAGCACGGACATCGTGTCGCAAGGACTTCCAGATCCGTCTATTGAGCCGCCGATATGCTTCGGCGTCAACGGAAGACTGCAGCGTCAACGATCGACGTTCGGCCATGAGGTCAAGAGTCTGGATCGAGAGTTTTTGTGGTCTATCTCTACGGCGAGGTCTAAAATACTTAGATCCCACCGTATGGACAGCTTCTACCAAACCGCTGTTTAACTCGTCCACTGCAAGGTTTTCTTTTAGACAATCAAAGCGGTTTGTCAACTCGAGTTGAAAGCTCTCGGGGTTTTGGATATGGGCGCGAGTAGGTCGGAGCGTAGACTTCATCAAGCGGCGCCTTTCTAATTGGACGTTGATATTCAATGTGCCCCTAACCATTCGGTGATCACTACCGGTTTTCACCCTGTTGATCACAGAGACATCACTGAACATCCGTCTATTCGTCGTCAAGATGAAATCTATCTCATTTCTCGTAGAGCCGTCAGGACTCAACCAGGTCCATTTCCTGTGAGGCGGCTTCTGGAAAAAAGAGTTCATCGCGAAGAGTCCCTCTTTTTTCCAGAAAGTCTTCGATAGTTGTGTGTTACCAGTGATGACATACGGCACCGAGACGTGGCCTCTCACTGTGGGCCTCATTAAAAGGCTCAAAGTCACTCAACGAGCCATGGAGCGGGCTATGCTCGGTGTTTCCCTACGAGATCGAATCAGGAATGAGGAGATCCGTAGGAGAACCAAGGTTACCGACATAGCCCATAGGATTGGCAAGTTGAAGTGGCAGTGGGCCGGGCACATAACTCGTAGAACCGATGGCCGTTGGGGCCGAAAGGTTCTTGAGTGGAGGCCACGTACAGGCAAGCGAAGTGTCGGACGCCCGCCTACAAGGTGGACGGACGATCTGACTAAGGTCGCAGGAAGTCGCTGGATGCAGGCCGCTTCCAACAGGTCATTGTGGAGATCATTGGGGGAGGCCTATGTTCAGCAGTGGACTTCCTGTGGCTGATATGATGATGATGATGATGACTATCAAGATTCAAGATGACTGCAAATAATACTAATAATAATAAAATTGTTATAGCTGTGAATCTGATAGTGGAGTCTTTGGATGACATTGCGGTGCTTCAAGATGGGCCCACCTTCATGGACCCGGATCTGTTCCACAGCGTGCTTGATGATTTGCAACTGAGAGCTCTTTTAGAGGTGAGTTTGTAATAATTAAATTAGGTTCGAATTTTACTGTGGGGTATTTTATTTTAAACTGAAAATGGAAGTATGAATTATGTGGATGGCAATGAAGACCGTTTAGTAACTGGTATAAGTGCTATATTCTTCTGTATTCCGATTTGAATAACTGCATTAGCGGCCAATTAATTTAATCACCATCAGCCCGTTGCAGTTCACTGCTGGACATATTCCTCTCCCAAGGTACAGCACAGAGCCCAGTCTGCTGCTCTATGCATCCAGTGGCTGCCGGTCCTTTTGTGCAAGTTGTTCCCCCAAGTTGTTCCACGCTGCGATTGCCATTACTTTAATGGTTTCCATAATTCTGCATTTAGATATATTTTTTATTGTTACGGCATGCATGACTGCCGGCGCCTGTTCAGTATCCACTACTTAAATGGATGACCTAATAAAAGTTGATGAACATCGATGCAGTTTATTTCTAACTAGATTTGGAAATATTTATGTAACGTCCGCCAACCTGCACCAGGCATACGTGGTAGCCTATATGTCCTAATCACTCTCAAACGTATTCTTGATTGTAAAAGAGGCCTGTGCCCTACAGTGGGACATTCGTGGGCTGATACAGTAAGGGAAAGGGGGGGATGATATTTTTTGTTGGAATATCGGGGTTTTAAAACATTTTTTAAGATATAAAACATATTGTAAATACAGTTAACCACGCAGACAAAGTTGCGGGCAAAAGCTAGTGAATATATAAATATGTGTGCGTGTGCAGGTGTACGACCGCATAGCATGCACGGTGGTGGTGTCGTCGGGTCGCGCGCCGGCGGCGGAGGGGCGAGCTCGCTGGCGCGCCGCGCTCGACGCCGCCGCGCGCGCGCGCCCCGCGCCGCCGCCCGCGCCCACGCCTGCTACAGCCGCGCTGCACGAGCTGCGGAGAGTGCTCGCGCTGCCGCATATTAAGGTATGTACACGCTGTATTTATGTATATATGTGTGTATGTATGGATGGACATTGCTGTAGATCGATAAGACCGCAATTTGTACTTTTTAAATGAATTCAAAAAAAGGAAGATTGATAGCTAATTTTTATTTCATTTTATTTATTTAAGGACATCCATTGTTAATTACATTGTTGTATCTAATACACTTACAATTTGGTGACATGTTAAATGCACTACCTACGGGCGTCAAATAAAGTCATTAAGCAAATTGATCAACATGTACAAGTATAACTTGCGTGGTGGCCTGTTGGTAAACGGAGCACACGCGGCTGCCAACATGTTCACAGTGGTCGCGGGTTCGAATCCCAGGGATATCTTTGACTTTTCGGAGTCATGTGTGTATTGATACTCAATCACTAAGCACTAAAACGATGAAGGAGAACATTGCGAGGACACCTGCATACCATAGCGATTTTTGAAAATTTCTATGGTATGTAAGTCCGGCAACTCGCTCTAAGCCAACGTGGACGACTATATGGCCTAACCACACTCAATCATACCCTCGATTACAGAGGAGGCCTGTGCCCTGCACTGGGACGTATATGGGCTGATACAGACACACTGTATGTATGTAATTTATAGATATTGCTATACAGCATTAAGACCGCCATTTGTACTTTCTAAATTGTTTCTGTAAAGTGGTTAAATTGTGTACAGTAAAGATTGAAATAAATAAATATGTACCAGCTGATATTCGTCCCACTGTAGGGCACGAAACTCCTCCACAATCGAGAGTACGATTGAGAGGGGTTAGGCCACATAGCCCACTGCAATGCTACGCTATCAAAATACTTGCTTATTACAATTTTAAGTACTATTTTTAAGTACCGTACCTTTTTTGGAAACAAAATATATTAAGCTCCTTTCTCAATATTCCGGGAGATGTGGAAAGGAACATTCCAGTATTACAGGCCTTTTAGTCCGGCATACTGCGCAGTTGTGGACAAGCTAATATGCAGCCCACAATGTGCTTCCATCGTATATCTTAGAGGGAGAAGAGCCCCGGCTGACGTTTGCATAACCGCTCAGCGCAAAATCATTACTGGTCCTTCTATTTGAGAGTACATGGTGCCCTCCATTTAAACTATTTTTTAAAATATTATGAGCTCCCACGACAGATGTAAGAAGATACACTCTATCGCCCATCGCAAAGTTGCTATCAGCGAGGCTGCATCGTCCCCACGGTGTGCCCAGCGACTTCGATTGTCCCTTTAGGTCGCCTCTTACAACGGGTAGAGGATATTCAGTACTTAATAAAGAAGAAGTCAACTACATTTTTCTCAGGAACGTGTGAATGTTTCAAGTTGAAAGTTATATCTATGATTCATCGAAGAAAAATTCAAGTTTCTATCTAACCTTAAAAAATCAATAAAAACTACAACAATGAATTGCTATTTTAGCTGTTTTATTTTATCGTAGCGCATTAAACTCAACTCTTTGTGCTTTAGAAGAAGTCGGTTGGACTGTGTCGGGGTTTGAGATCTTTTAGCGCGCTGTACGAGTACAATTATTTGCAAGGCGCCCATGGTTTGGCTAGACATTGTCCTAAATCGAAATCTTACGTCGGCGTACCGACTAAACCCCGCTAGTAGCCATCCCGCGAGTATAGGCGGCAGACAGTCCTGGCGAAGGCTGAGAAACTTCCATGAAAAAGAAATAGCGCCATCTATTGAGACCGAGTAAAATTAAAATACGGGGTCTGTCATCTGTATTTTATGCGTTGCTTTTATTCGTCCTCAATTGATGGCCCGGATAAATGTGCTGATATTTTCTATCTTTTTCTCATAAAAAGTTCGAATTTTAAATACTTCCGGCCTTATTCATAGACAGTTTTAGAACCTATTTTAATTATTGAAAGTTAAGTCCTTTTTGAACGACTTTTGTATTCAGTTTGAGCGGAGAAAAAACAACATTCGAGAACTAAAATAGGTTTTCAAACTGTCTATGAATAAGAACGTTATAATATATATCTATATACTACTATTATATATAGCTGAAGAGTTTGTTTCTCACCTTTGATATCAGGAATCCTTATTGAAAAAAAGACGTGTCGCACTCGGAGACTGCTGCGGTAAAGCTATTGCATAGCATTTTTTATCAACTTTTGTAAATTTTTTTTGGATGTATGCTGTATTTTTTTTCCTTTGTTTTTCTTTGATATTAATTGTACAGATATTCACTGTTGTACGTGCGAGCTTCGTAGAGTCGTACCATGAAGTAAATACAAAGAAGAGGTGCCCTAACGCCAAGCCTAACGCCGAAACTCTAAGCAGGCAAGAGTCACCAGATTGCGAGGCGAAGAGGGGGATTACGCATGCGCAGTAACGCCGATACAACCAATGCCACCTAGAGGCGAGTTGCTGAACTAAAGAGACAAGCGTGATATTTCAAAAAGTCATTACAAGTTCTAATATTCATCGATAGATGGCAAAACTAAATATCGAAAGAGGTTAGATTACAATTAATCACGCAATAGCTTTGCAATTCGCATTTAAAAGTATTGGCACATATTTGAATCAAAATAAAAAACTAAAGAGACAAGCGTGATATTTCAGAAAGTCATTAAAAGTTCTGCTATTCATCGATAGATGGCGAAACTAAATATTGAAAGAGGTTAGATTACAATGAATCACGCAATAGCTTAGCAATTCGCATTTAAAAGTACTGGCACATATTTGAATCAAAATAAAAATATTAAATTTAAATTTCGGTCGGACTTAGGTTATTTTCTTTACGGATATTCTGGATTCAATCTCCACGCTCAAGGCCCGCGATAGAAGCTATGCAATAGCTTAAAAATATTTTTGTGTTCCACAGTTCATTTATAGAGGAATACTATAGGCTGAATATCATCACGCCATGACCTATAGGAGGGGAGCAGTAGTTGTAAAATCTAGCAAATACGGGGAAATTTTATTCGTTTTTCGTGGTCTGATTGGTCGATATTCTAAACTGATAGTCGGTATTGAACATTTTGGCCGCCATTTTGAAAAGTGTATCTGCACATGGGTGGAGCCAGGCCGGACCACTAGTATTTAAAATATAAAGCTGAAGAGTTAGTTTGTTTGTGCCCGCCAATACAGAAACTACTGGATCGAAATAGAAAACTATTTTTGTGTTTGATAGTCCATTTTCCGAGGAATGCTGCAGGATGCTATGATATTTTACATATTATAGCTGAAGATTTTGTTCGTTTGTTCGAAGTAATCTTTGGAACGAATAATCCGATTTTAATAATTATTTCTACGTTCAAAAGGTATAAAATTCCTGAGTTACGTAGGCATATTTTACCTAAAGGGATTGAAATAAGGCTTGGTATGTTACATCAAAAACCGAAACCAGTGAAGTTATTTCTATGTAAATGTGTAATTCTATCACTATAGGGGAAGGGGGACGCTATAGGGGAGCAGTAGATTTCCAGTGGCTAAAGAAAGAGAAAATGAGATAGTTTTTATCATTTGGACAATCGCACTCACGTCAGTCATGCTAAAAAAATTGTTTACACAATTGAGTAAGGAAAGAGTGTTGTTGTAATTCGTATTTAACCTATTGAATAGCGGCGAAGATTTTTCTAAGAAGTCATTCCATGACTGCCTCTGTGCTGTAGTTGTACTACGTTACGGTTACAAAGCTGAAGTTTCTGGTTTGAATCCTGTGTCGGACAAAGTGACATTGGATTTTTCTTGCCATTATCAGCCCTGAGACAGGAATTTGTGCCTGATATGGCGACAGGCTCGCCTCCTATCGCATCATAGGACGGAACTTACAAGGCGAAAAGTGAGTGTCCTGGCACCTCTGCCTCCCCCTTCTGGAAAAAAAGGCGTGAGTTTATGTATGTATGTCATCCCATACTTATCGAAATCAGATATTCGAAATCGCAAATCTTACACAAATCATTTGCCCTCTAATAGCCTTATGCGCCTTCTTATTATTCTACCATTAAAAAGTTACTTTAGCAGAATAAAAAAACATCGTCCAATATCCGATGGACGTCGGCAACTATAATCACAATGCCTCTCCCTGTTTACGCACGCCTTTTATAAACCGCGAATGATATCGTTATTGAATTTTGTTTGAAGAGCGGTTCATCGTGTATTCAGATCTTGTCTTATCTAACGCAACCTCGGCGAGGATCAAATACACAGTAAACACGAGATCGATACTCCAGATATTTTTAGACATTTCAGGGTTTTTGAGATTGTACATTCTTGCTAGTATTATCAGTATGAAAGCCCCAGATGATGCGTCGGCTGTGCATTAGTATTTCCTCTATTCTTTTCCAACATCATGTACATCTACAATTTCTACTCTTGGACAATCACAGCGGAATAATCTCCCGACTCGGCCATCAGCCATTGACAACTCCGTTCTGTATATAAACTCTTATTCTATTCTTTTTAATATGCTTCTTAATTCTACTAGAACTATCGCCATATTAGAATATGTTGCTTTACTCAACGCTCATAGAAGTCACCCGTTACATCAAATTAAAGGAGTCATATCAGCCCATATACATCCTCATTGCAGGGCACGGGCCTCGTCTACAATCAAGAGTACGATTGAGAGTGGTTAGATCATATAGTCCACCACGCTGGCCTAGTGCGGGTTAGTATGACCTTGATTGTTGGATGGTATGTCTAATTATAGTTTATTATCGCTGTCTTAAATTGAGTAAGAGGAATGACGTATTTGCTTGAATGGGTAGGTATGTGATGTTCAACTTCTCGCATCAAGTTAGCGTAGTGGATTTTTATGCGGCTTAAGTTAATTGCACTGTTGTGTTCCGGTTTGAGAATATTGTAGCCAGAGTATCTACAGGATATATTGAGACTTAACATCTTATGTCTGGATGTTGAGCGAAGTGGAATGCCAAGCATTGCTACTGTCCATAAACGGTCGTATCGCCACCATTAGGCGAATGGCAAGCTCGTCACGTTATTCATAGAAACAAAACAAAATATTTCGGATTCTAGGTCCTAAGAAATATTTCACTTCGTACCGAAATCAAATGAAAACTTTGTTTTAGTACATCTTGTAGTATGACGAGTTAAGTTACATTTAATGTCGAAAGTTTGTTTCAAAATACTATTAAAATAAGTTGCGTTGTCTTTTATTGAGGAGTAGTTTCTAGGAATTTAGGACTCGTGCGTGATTCTGAATGAGGTATTTCGGTGACAATTGTATATGTAGCTATTTGTGTGGGCAGGTTAATAAAATGATTATGGATTTGGGTTCTATTTTGGGTAACGCCTATGTGTGAATATTACACTTTGAGTGGATTATATCTTAGGGAAGCCTAAGGCTGTAATTATTTTTAGTATAATGCCAATATTTTTATTGCCCAGGACCGACAAACGAGTAATAAGTCATTACTGCCACCCTTGAACATCCACAATGTTTGGATCTTAGACGTGTAGCTGGTCCTTAAAATTGCAAGAGAGCGGGAAGGAATAAGGATGAGAGGAGGAAATGGGATTTTAGCAATCTCACACACGTAATGAAACGCGACAGCCAAGCTGTCGCTTCATGACGATCTTCTGTGAGACAGTCGTTTCTACCGCTAGGGAAGAGCCTGCCTATTCTCGCTCAGTCTGACTGACAAAAGCGTGTTATAGGTAGTAAAATTTCAATTTGACCTAAATAAAATATTGTGCGTTCTGTATAGCGCCAAAACGCTTTATAGCCACAAAAGGATAAACACCAACGATTGCGAAAGGCTAAAAGTTCTCACATCACCATATGAATCCAGACCCGTCAGTTTCGCCCGAGGAGAATATCAAATATTCCATGCCGCTGCCGAAAATCTCTTATTTTGTGTACAGACAGTTCGCATTCAATTCTGCGGTTTTATTTCTCCGTATATTCCTTTTTCGCGAAATAACTGAAAAATTTCGTCGATATATTTGTACCGTGGCTCTGGTTGGCGCATGTACGCATGAGAGGACGATTCAAAGCGATCCGAGTGCACAAAGGTGTTTGTCAAGCGAACTCCGAGGTAAAAAATATAAAAAATCTACTGTAGATACTCTATTGTTGTGCGTTATTTCGGTGAAATTGGTCTATTTATATGCAAGTTCGATTTTCGACGACGATGGCCGTTGTTCTTTTGTAATTACAGAAAGGGAAGAATGGGTGATTATCTTGCTATCTTTTTCTATACAACATGTAAATTGGTTTTGTTTTCTTAATGAAGGAATAATGGAAATGAAGCTTAAAAGACGTAATAGATATCGCAGCAATTCTGTTAACAACGATCATTAAAAGAAGCCATCAACTCCAGTTCCTTGTAAGGAGTTTTTATGTAATTAACTTAAATTGCAAAACATGAGACGCAAGGAAACGCAGACGTCAAATACACAAGGCGTGAACTAGTTTTTCCTTTTGTTCACATACGTAGCGTAATTATCGCGGTGCACTTGTCGCCAACTAATAAATGAACTCTGCAAAACGTCGACCTTTTTCGCTAAAGTGAATAAAATTATTGCCTCGGTGGTAGTTGTACAAAAGTCAGTTTTAAGTGAGGTTTGGTGGTTCGAATCCGGGGTCTGGCAAAATTATATTGAATTTTTCCATTCATTGTTAGCCCGGAGTCCGAAATTTGTGCCTGATATGGTCATAGGCTCGCCCCCTATCACATTGTGTAAGGGAACACACAAGGCGAAACGTGGGTATTCTGGTAGCAAATTTGCCTACCCCTTCTGGGAAAAGGGGCGTGAGCTTATGTATGAATATATGTACTTTTTTGTACCAGCCCGTAGAGACCCAATTCCGATCGAGAATTTCATTAGCAGACCTTAGGTCTTCGAGTTTCTTGTAGAGATTTATGCTGTATGCAGATTTTTTGGGATGCTTTTGTTTAAAATCAGTTGTAATTTGCTACGAATACACACAAAAATCCGAAGTCAGAAGTGAGCTCTGAGATTCATACTTACGACCAGGCCACCTTAGAATCACTTTCCGTCTGATATTATTCGATACTCAAAAAGGTTCTGTTATTCCTAAGGTTCTTACCCTGCGTTTGCTCCAACGCTCGCACTTATGTATATTTGAACGAAGAATTGTGTAAGCAATTTAAACTTTCCATCTCTAGAGACCCGACGCCCTTGAATTTGTCTCGTGTCAGTTGTTACATTCTCTAAGAGGCGTGTTTACAAGACTTGTAGTAATAAGCGTACGGAGTGTTACGTATATAAAAGGGCAACAGATATTTCGTTAATAACATACCACCAGAAACATTTTTATGTAATATGTTGAAAATGAAATAAAAATGAAAATATGTATTGACTCCATAAAATGTCATACATTATTTAGATTTAGTCACTTTTTTTCCACTACCACCTGGTTCACAAGGCTGTTTTCGCCAGAGAAGAACGGGCAAGAAACTCTAGCGTTGCTCTTTTCAAAGTAAGTTTACAATACGGTGGTCATATAGGAGTTGCAATTTAGCAAAATTCAGAGCAGTTCATTAATTATTTATAATAATTGAATAGTAATTATATTGTTTATGTCATTTTGTACGGCCGGCTTTTGTATTGCCAATATGAGACCATAAATATGTGATATGACTCGCACTATCAAAAAGTTAATTATCAGATGCATCTCATGCAAAGCCAAGTTTCTTACTCTACACGCCCTAACTTTACAAAACCTTATTTTACAAACTCTATACCATAGTCAAAATTGATATTTTTTAAAAAATAGATTTTGAGGTTAGAACATAAGGGAATAGATAAGATAGTCAAGACTACTGTGCTTATATTAAAGACACACCTTGAAAAAGTAATTTTTAAGTGAATAAATTACTAAATAAATGTACCTTGGCCATTTCGCAACATTAACATGAGTGTGAGGTTAAAAAAATATCACTACTAATGCATTACTTTTCGCTTATACAATAGTTCTTGTAGTAAACTGACGGCTTTCTTTGGCGGAAATAATTCTTGTAGGAAAGAAATAGTAGGTACTAAAAAGCCAGTGACGTGTTTATTTTCGGAATAGCCTTTCATCCATTAACATTATAGTAAGACCCAATCACACGATTCGATGGCCATGTTTCTGCAATTATCGCTTATGACGCAAATATATCAGAGGGTGACGTTTGTTCTAGCACGTATAATGGTGATTGCATTTACGAATATCATTTTCATTTTATCGTATATCCTTCTATATTGGAATAGTTGTTGAAAATATGAAAAATCTGATAATTCTGCTGTCCTATTTGCAAGAAGTTACGTCTTATTTCATCATGGTCGTTTTGTGCATCTTTGTATTTTTGCATTCCTTAAGGAGACTTTTTGATTCGCTTTTAAAAGGAGGAAAGTTTAACTAATAGACGTGTAATTGTCAACAGTTTGAGTTGTATTTACTGGGGCTTTAAGCAAAATCTCCATATTGGTTCTGCCTGTCTCCCACAACTACGCCATCTCTCCTTTTTTTATTGCAATAAATGGTGAGACGAGCCTGCCGTTTGCCTAACGGTTAACAATGCGTATTTCAGTGCGCTCGCCATCCAGAAGTTAATTTCCAATATGTCCAGTAGTTACTCTGGCCACAATGTCCTTCAAACCGGAGCACAACAGTTCGTTTACACTGCTATTTGGCGGGAGAAATAGAAATTGCGGTGGTACCTACTCAGGCGGCCTCTCACACATGAGGGACCTACCAACAGTATTGATTAAACTACTATATTTGCTGTTATATCATCAATATTATATTAATATGCGTTTGAATTGTAATCAACGTTCATTCAGTGTCATATCAGAGCTTAATCAAGTTACGTCACAGCCAATTTCTGCTTTTGACGTACAATAGTAAAGGGATTATCACTCAGGAACAATTATATCTCGTTGTACCTGACAAGTGAGTTTAATTTGAACAAAACTGATTTAGTACGCTTTCTTTCTGACTGCCTGGGTGGTGTGATTGTACTACTGTATGATTTAAAGCTGAGTTCTCGTATTCGAATGTTTCTAGTCATTATACAGCCTTCGTCGCGCAGTCTTTTAGACGCCCCCTGTGAAACGAGAGGCCGCAGGTTCGATCCCGGCACTGAGAATAAGTTGGTGCGGCCCACAAATATTTATTTCAGGTCTGCATATTGGTGAGACCGAAAAGTCTCTCGTAGTTCCTGATACCCACGACTCGATCTTAGTGTGGGGTCAGGACTATGTATGTGACAGTCGGGTGTATTTATTAGTGTCTTGGCAGCACCTCTGCCTACCCCTTCTGGGAAGAAGGCGTGAGTTTATACATGTATGTATTTCTAGAATTACTCAAACAATTCGGATCCCAACGAAATTAAGCCTACATTCGTAGGGAGTTGTTTACGTCGTTTTATTACGTCGCTTTAATTACGCACACAGTAGCGTTGGTGAAACACGAAAACATAGAAACTTACTTTACATTTGCGCAACGGCTCAAGTTTGTCACATCGCGTGGGAATTTGACGTTTCCACGTAGAAAAATTTCAACTTGAAGTGTGCCCGGAAACTGGAAATATTCCCGTCAATTCAGATGCAGATTTTCGTGTCACAATTCTATCTTTCTTAGACTGGAAGAAATTTGAAATGTGTCGTTTGTGGCGGCATTTGTTGAAATTTTTGTAGCCTATATATTTTGGTCATATGTTTAAAGGTTAACTTTTCTTTATTGAATCATGCTGGCCCGATGCAGATGATTTGTTTGGGGTATCATTGGAGACTAGAGTCATCAATAAATGTTAAAGCTACCTAGTTTTACCACAGTGGTTTATAGTACCGAAATATTGTGTTCTTCTTGGTCAGATTACAATTTTGATTATGATATGTACTTATTATGTTACTGTATCAATTTGTCTGTCGGTATATGCTTATCGTTCTTAAATACTTGTAGAGGTTGGGAATTTTTTCATTCGCGATTTTAATGTTTAGTGTTCTAAAATGAGACATTGTTATTTTACCGCCAAATCTCAGATTACGCAATATGGAGCAAGTCCAAAAAATTAAAAGAGGAAATTGCAAAACTATCCCAAAGTTTACAAAGTTTCTCGGCTGAATTTCAGAAGAATACTTCTCCGAAATATTCAAATTTGAATTTTTAGCCGAAAATTGAATTTGTAGGAATAGCGCAAAAATCATTTTAATATATTCGTCGGCTGCACACGTCTTACATGTGCCGACGAGAAGCGAGCAATAGCTATTTTAAAATGCAACTTGAACTTTTAGGCAACTTACGTTGCTTTATACGACGTGCATTTCGCAAACTTTTTGGGACTCATTTTTGTTTGAGTTCAAACCGAGTTTCAAATAAACATTTCTTCGTAGAGTCTGTATCACATCAAAAAACCTCAAGTAAAGTTAAGAGTCACGCACCAAAGGAATATGAAAGATAGAAATGTAAAGAAAGCAAATTGTTCATATAAAAGTGTCTTACAACATAATTTTCCAATGGAATTAATCCGAACTATTTAATATTCCAGACACTCACCACCTACTAAATTAAGCATAGAATTTAAAAACTTTCCTCACGGTATTAAATTTAAACTTGGAAGGAAAAAATCTTGGTCGTTTATTTTTCTCCGCGGAGATAGGGTTCGTTTTTTTTCTGCAGAATTAGCGCATAATCCTCACTGTCGGGGCCATTAATCAAACACTAATGACCTGAGGATGTGGTTTTTGAAAGTGCGCCGTAAGAGAACTGGCGTCAGCGTACATTCTGGGTCAGTTTTGATCTGCGCTCTGTGATTTGTTCTTCCTTTATATTGCGTAATCTTGTCCTTGATCATATTCACTACTTTTGGATTAAGTATTAACGACCTTAATAGCAATAATTTTATGATGAATATAATTCCTGAATATTTTTATTATTCTCAGTGATCACTGAAATACGAAATATTAGGTGCCAGGTTAATAATAGATTTAAAAATTCAATCATCTTTTTATAGACTACATTCGATAAGGATTTTGTTTTATAACAATTGGCAACTGGTCTTCATATAATCCGCTCCTAAAATCGCATTATACGGCTCTCAATCTCCTTAATCCCTGAATATTTCGAGTTGGCTCGTTGTTCTTATAACCATGTTGGCATTGTTATTCCTTGCTATGCCACTATTAATCGTTATCGGACTTGTTGACAAAGTTCTAACAACATAATAGCCATAGGCGTTATCCAACAAATTGATTTGATTTCGGATTGTTTAATGGGATTGTAATAATGGGAAACTGCCGTTTCTCATTTAATTGTTTCCTCGCAAACTAAAATCGAATTTTAATTGGATAGCTAGCATCGGTCATTGTTCAATTGGAGATGAATTGAAACTTCAGAGATGCTATATTCAATCTTAGGTTAGGGAATATTGCTCTCTCAGTTGTAATAACACCTTTATAGTTGGCGATATTCCTTTATAGTTGCAACTGCGAATTGTTTAACCAACATTTAATTTATGTTTTATTTGTTGTTACATTGCCTGGAATTGAGATAGCTGTTTTTAGTCTTCAGTACCTGAAGTAGACTTATTTGTTCTTTTTTTACATCTTTTTATGTTGTAATGAATGGCCTGATATAGCGTCTGATGGTAAGCAATACCACCACTTATTGAAAGTAGCAAAACCAAACACCATGAATTACAAAGCAATGCTTGGCATTCCACTGCTCTCGCTATCTCGAGACATAAGATGTTAATTCTCAATAGTTCCAGTAGTTACTCTGCCTACGAAGTCCTTCAAACAGGAACAGAATAGTGCACTTACTCTGTTGTATGGCGGGAGAAATAGATATTGCGGTGGTACCTACCTAGGCCGCGCGGTGTCTTTCATATCATTTACGCCCGTTCTCTATATCCTATCTATTTTTAACAAGAGGTTAAAATAGCTACCATTGCTATTTTGGTATAATTATACGCTTCATTAAACAAAGAAAGACATTTATTTTTCTTACCTAGCTGTATTAAAATATATGCACCATATTTCTACCTCTCTATTTTTTAACTGACATAAAATGCACGTGAATATCTAATGAAATCTCTTGTTAAAGATAGATAGATTATTGAGAACGGCTGTTAGTCAAAGAGCTACGTCTGATATCATGGCAGCCGAATGCCAAGTAGCTCTTTAGATGTGGTTACCGATTCTCACAAAAAGCAATGAAAAATATACGTTATAGTGATATTAGGAAAACACCTAATAAGATTCTATGTTGTGTTTGCTCTTTAATTAAACTACACCTTTAATGACCTGACTAAATTGTCTAGAACCAAGAAGTTTGCAAAATCATATCTGTTGAGCTAACAAGCTGTGGAATGGTTGCCGTTTTCAGATCGCTTCCTTCCCTCGTACAATGTTAGGATGTTTAAGCGAAGCGTGAAGAAGCAATTGAGCAGACAATTTTAGGATCTTCAAGCGATGTGGAAAAATATTTCAGATCTGTATAACTGCCTTGACTGTCATATTGGCATTGTATTTGTCTAATCAGCATTATGTGTATTTGCAATGCAATTTAAATCTGGAATTTACTTCGTCGTAACGTAAGAATACATGTATATTAAAATTTATATTAATATTTTAATATGAAAATGTCGGTGCAACAGCAACCCTGCGGAGAATCCCGCTATATTACCGTTATTGTATTATGCATACTAGCAATTTCTCTAGGTAGTGTAAGGATGGAATATGTCAGCCAGTTAGGTATATAAACATAATCAGACTCTTCTGATCACTTACAAGATGACATGGGACATGCTACATACGAAGACAAGAAAATTCTTCCAATTTATATTTTTTTAACCAACCGTGTTCATAAAGACTAACAGTATAACGAAGATTAAATGCAACACAGATAAATAGAAAGCTTTGTTCGTGATACGCGCTCAGCTCTAGATTCGCCATGATAAATGTTAGAGTGCAGGTCGCAACATGAAGGCAATATCGTAGCTCATATATCATTGAATTTTGTAGACGAAAGTCTCTGCAATCTCTCTACATAATGCCGTTTTGACTCCCATTAAAGTAAAGACAAAATGTCCTTTGGAAGAAGCAGTTTCGCATAAAACCTTTCGAGTCTTTTGTAATTACCACTGTAGCTGGGTATCTGCATTGAACGTCGCTAAAATAAGACGATTATTGGCACAATCAGTTGAATGTTAAAGCAGACGTCCGTACAAAAGCGATTGATTTATTTTTAATTAAAAGTCGTTATTACGTGATTCATTTTCTGGAATGATTTTTATAAAAGGTTTTCGTTTTACCACTCCTTTCTATTGTGTTCATGTTGGAAATAACAAATTTGCGGATCATGACGCTCCTGAGGAAAATTTACATGACGGCGGCGGGACGTAAAACTAATAAGCGAAAACTTTAATACAACATGGTAACATATTGTACAGAGATCGATAACCGATCCTATGACAAGGGATGAAGGGTAGACAATTTGTCATCATTTCGTACAAGCAGTATCTTCATTTTGGGTTGCTTTTTTTCATTCCCTATCTTATATTGGAATTATAATGTTAAGTATTATTATTATAGTATAGTAGTAGTTAAATATTAGTATTATAAGTATTAGTAATTTGATTTTATTGATTTCTGATGGTCGATTGAATTTTAAACCATTTGATGCTCAGTTGAAATTTAGTTTCGCTCCAATACAGCCTTTGCTCGTTATTTAAGTGCATGTCGACGGACTTTTCGTTCGAGACCGAAATCGTGGAAAGTGTACAAGCTTTTCGAGTCTAGAAAATGAGACCACCAGTGGTGAAGCAATCACGAAATTCAATCTACTCTAAACCTCAGGATGAATAACTTATTTTCACACGTGAATAAAACACAACTCTCCCGAGAGATTACGCTCGTTTTATCAAACGAAGCCAGATACAAGGACGTATTAATATAAGAGCATTGTTCAGACTAAACATTAACTAGATTACCATGATAAATGCACTGTGAGACACGAGACTTCTAACTGGATTAGCGTTGATTAACCGAACATTGTTAACTGGGTCGCGTAGAATTCAATTTTTAATTCGACTACCTCGAGGAGACTGCTAATGGAGTTGGCTTCTAGCAATATCATATCTGTTCCAATTTGTCTGAGATGTGTTTGGGTGTACGTGTCACAACTTGTTACATCACTTGGATTCAGTACAGTGGGAATACAAAAGGAGCAGTCGCGACGCTTTGTCACTCCTGTTGATTCAATTGCATCATTGTCTTCTGGTAAACTTTGCGTATCTGAGATCGTAGCATTAAGGAATAAGCTGTTTCATCCGTTGAATAGTTTATATTATTTCTATTTAATAGCAAAAATGGATTCAAAAATTTTAAAAATGATGAACTTTTAATATCAGCTGTTTTGCTTATTACATTAATCTCTATTTTTGTGCAAAGCCATGGCAAAGAAAAAAGCTAGCTTTGCCAGAAACAAAATTGGCATACAAAATTACAACAACCCATACGTGATGAAAACAGGAAATCTGTGAGATCTAAAATGCAGAAGTTTCATGCTTGTTAGTCGAATTCACTTGTTACGCCCCGGTTTTCGCTAACTGCGTGCATTGAGGTTTTATTTTTATCTTTATTAAAGTCGAGCAGTTTTCAGATTAGCGATGTTGCTTTGCCGGTCGTAATATTCTATTTCATTTTTCGAAAAGGTAAAATTTATAAAATCCTCTTTGATGTAATATAAGTTTGTGCAGCAGAGAAATGAATTTTAAATGGTGCATGTCTAGACACATAATGAAATGTATATAGTAAAGCTTCTAAAATTATTCTTGAAAAAAGTTCTGGTACGTGAGATACCTGCTGGAGAATGTACATATGTACCACTTCCTTTTTAACTTGCACTGGCAAGTTGTATAATATCTATGTCTAATTCCACTACACATATTGATAAAAACAGTGGTTTCTGTAGAATACCTACAGGCAAAAGATCATTACCTCTCGCAATTCAATGCATTTACCCCATCCTAGCCAGTTTGTTCCTAATTTCTTCGAATAAATGTACGCAACAAAACCAGGAAATTTTAAATTCTCCAAACAATGTACCTTAAAATAACAGTTGGAAATATTTAAGTAAATCTAACGTGGACATTGCGAAAACATAATTCCCGGCGATGAAGCGGCAACTGCTCGCTCCACGCGACACTGGAAACTTTTTACCCCCACGTTGGAGACGGGCGAAATAAAACTGCGCTTACAACAGCACCATTAAATGTGTCTTTATTTTTCAAGTAAGAAGCAATCGCAAGTAATGCCCGTTTGTTCTTTAAAGTGCATTTTGTTATGCTTCTTGCGAACTGCTGAGGTTTTCCTAAGATAGTAGATAAGTTTTAGTTGTGGGTTTTGATTTAATTTCTTGTCTCAGCTTCTGATTCTTATTGTTCTTATTGGTCTAGCTTCTAATGTGTTAGTTACCATCTCGCCTCGCTGGAAAAGTAGCAATCTATTTCTATAGTCAGTTGTGTTTGAGATCCAAACTCGACTGTCTTTTTGGACGAGTTTGACAACTTGCGAAAAATTCTACCTCCGTCAACTTTCCTGTTGAAAATATCTCTAATATTATTATAGAGAGGTCTCTATAGAGCAAAGAAAAACTCAGATATGCGAAAAACTTTCCTCACCTTAAGGGCGCTATGCTGTGGCATGTTCATGGGCGGCGATGATTACTTATTATCAGGTGAACCGTACGCTCGTTTGCCCCCTATAATTATTAATACATAAAAATATTTGGGTATGACGCTATGAACACACACGAAATTACAAACACCTTAGCAACCAGATCCCTCCTATCAGTTAAGTGAAGTTCATTTTCTAAATCTACTGAATACACCAAATATATAATCAAACACGGTTCGCCGAGCACAAAACCTGTCATCTGAGGTCACAAGACAAACGGCGAGACGTAGAGCACGTGTAGGCTTCAATTATGATAATGATCAATTAACTGAACTTGTGTTCGCGTCAATTGTACGGAAACAATGACGTGGACGATCAATAGGCAAGGAAACGGCGACCTCGTTGATATGTGTAGAGGTGTATATATGTCTCACTAGCTGTCGGGCCCGGCTTCGCCCGGGTGCAGATAGTTTTTGAGTCCAATCCACATCAAGAACATATTATTTCGCGTGTCTACTAACTATATTTCCCGCGTGCCGTCGACTATATTTCCCTTCCGTAGGAGAGGACATCCCGTGCCAACAATTTGAATCCCACGGGAACACTACATTTTTCGGGATAAAAAGTAGCCTATGTGTTAATCCAGGGTGTCAGCTATCACTATACCAAATTTCATCAAAATCTGATGAGCCGTTTTTTCATGAAAGAGTAACAAACATCCATACATCCATACTTACAAACTTTCACCTTTATAATATTAAGTAAGGAAGTAAGGATAATACTGTCCTGTTTTCTGTACTTATTTGTGTTTTGTGTAGATGTCGCTGTACGCTTTGACTTATAGTTTGTCGATCTTTCGCTTGTTTGACTTCAACCAGTTAGGGATGCGTAGGTAATCTTGGAAAGCAATTTTTTAGTATTGATCAGATTTAAAAAAAGTTGTTGAGAACAGAGTTCACCATACCTTGGAAACACACATGTTGGTTGTTACTGCACCAAACATGCGATAAATATACATATATCACGAATTAAACTTTTTGGTATGACTTTTCATGTAACTTACGGCATTAAAATGACAATTTCTACAAACCCGTTTGAAGAGGAGCCCTTTATTCAATATTGGGCATGAATAGACTAATAGTTTTATTTTATTACAACTTTGCACCGTCAGCAAAATACTAAACGCGAATGTAAAATTTCTGCAAGTATCGCACGAAGAGAACAATGAAACGACATAACACGCAATAGGAACCAATTGTACCGTCCCCAGTTTTGTATAAGCTTTGTGTACTATTTCCGCACATCGGCAACGTGGTCACGTACCGATGCTATACAGCCTGTCGAAACATCTTGCCTTTTTGCCGACGCACGACCGAGTCTCACAATAAGGGTCGACCGAACAGTACGGAAATTAGGTTTTTATATTAGTTATATAGTGGATGCAATGCAAGTGATAGATAAAATAAATAAATACACCCAATAGTCACATACATAGTCCTGACCCCACACTAATATCGAGTCCTGTGTCGTGGATATCAGGAACTACGAAAGACTTTTCGGTCTCACGAACACCCAGACTCGAAGCAAATGTCTGTGGTTCACACAAAAATTTGTTTCGGTGCGGGGATCGAACCCGCGGCCCCTCGTTCTTCCCGGCTTCTATCCAATTGCGCTACGGAGGCAGTCAAATAGTAACTGCAACACAATTCAGTTAGTCGTAACAATGATGACAATATGAATGAAATATGTATATATACCTACGATATATTCATAATCTAAGCTAAACCCGAAACATTGTTAACTTGCTAATTAATGGTTTCTTAGATTTGCACATTGAAAACAAACTAATTTTAATTTCGAGGCGTTAAAAAATTTGATCTGTAATAAAATTCATAAAATATAGTTTTATTTCAAGCTTGTGAATTATTATGGGTTTCCCAGATTTATTGCATTATCAGCAGACTATATGCCCAGATTTTCAAATCCAATTATCAAAGTATGTAACGTGGCGTTTCGTCATGTTGATTGCTTCATGTGGAAATGCAAGTAGGTACTGGCTGGCAATATTGGCTTCAGTTCGAAACAAATCAATAATATCCCGGTGTTATGTTAATTTAGGCTGCGCTACGGTGCCGCAGCTTGATGTTCCCATTACTAATTTTGAGGGAGAAATAGCAAAATAGGAGTTTAGAGGTATTCCTTTCGCATTGCGGTAAGG
This sequence comes from Hyles lineata, assembly GCA_030180105.1. NCBI lineage: Eukaryota > Metazoa > Arthropoda > Insecta > Lepidoptera > Sphingidae > Hyles > Hyles lineata. The sequence goes on from JARJEE010000031.1 coordinate 748,678, forward strand.
TGCATTTTTGCCGACTAGAAAGTATCCACATGATGAAAAACACACCCATGGCAGTTACCTGTACTTCATCATCAATTCGGGTTTCATCATTCTCATAGGTCAGCGATCGGGAAGCTGATAACTCGATGTTATGTGATTACAGTTGGTCAACCACTGGATATTATAGAGGTGCTACCAGCATTTGGAAATGAATGAAGGAAATATTATTGAACCCCATAAACTTATTGACCCATTAATAATGTAATACAACCTTGGTTTACTCAAGTTCTAATGATGTTTCCAATTATAAATAGGATGGGCAACAGAAGTAGATGTTTTGGACAAAATAAAATAATTTATTGTAGTCGAGATTAAATAAATAAATACACCCATCAGTCACATACATAGTCCTGACCCCACATTAAGACCGAGTCTTGTGTCGTGAGTAACATGAACTAGGATAGACTTTTCGGTCTCACAAACCCATACCCGAAACAAATACCTGTCGATCACACAAATATTTGTCTCGGTGCGGGAATCGAACCCGCGGCCTCACGTTTCACAGCCGGCGTCTAATCAACTGTGCCACCGAAGCTGTAAAACAGGATTGAAAAATGATTGTGTATAAGTCGAGTACTATCACATAAAAGGAACAAATAAAATACGTGTTCGCAAGGAACCTCCCGAAATATCAAGTATTATCATAAAGCAGACTCCCACGTCATGTAACATTATTAGCTTATATTAGCGCCCGGACTTCCTTTGACACCGGATTACGGGAGCGCGAGCCAAACATAAGCCTCCAATATTGATTCTTTAATAGGACCTCATGTTTTATCCGAACAGCCGGTACGGTATTACTTATTTACTGCATGATTAAGTATTTTGTATAATGCGGCTTTATTGTAATATTTTTGTTATATGTCGTGTCAGCGTATTTTATATTTATGCGATTTTATATTGAAATGATACTCTGTGGTATTTTTAAAGTTCATGAATTTTGTTTATTACCCATGAGACGCGTATAACTTTGCGTTAGGACGTAAAATAAATAAATACATCCAACAGTCACATACTTAGTCCTGACCCCATACTAAGATCGATTCCTGTGTCGTGAGTATCAGTAACTAGGAGAGACTTTTCGGTCTCACAAACACCCAGACCTGCAACAAAAACACAAATTATATTTATCTTGTGAATCACATAAATATTTGTCTCGGTGCGTGGATCGAAGCCGCGGCCTCTGTTCCACAGCCGGCGTCTAACCAACTGCGCCACGGAGGCTGTCAATTGATTGAACTGTAAAACTAAATATATATCAACTAAAACTATTTCCCATTAAAACGGAGTTCCAAAAACTCTCCTAAATTTGAGATAGATAAAGCATTTTTCCATATTACACGCGCGTCAGTTCCATGCTCCGGGTTAGATTAATATATGAACATGACGTGAATAAAGTTGGTTTTATCGTGGGGTTTTAAAACTCTTTATTCGCTACGTATCGTAAGCCACGTCATTGCGAGACTCTCGATGTTTCCTTATGTTTCCTGTTGTATTAGCGACTAACCATATGTGTTCAACTCATGTCAATAGAAAACGCTGATTTTGTGCTGAGATGTGTGCGTCGTTTTGCATAGGGAACAGTCATAAAACGTGGGCATAATGGTTTTTTAGATTTACGCGAATGTTTCACGTTGCAAATAAAACTATTTTTTACGATTTTATCGTGGATTTGGTTTAATTTTTCATTCTTAACTTCCCGACGTTTTGATAACTTTGTAGTTTTCGTGGTCACGTGCTCAGCTCTCGTCATAAAGACAAAAACATAAAAATCAAAGCAAATGCCGATAAAGTCAGTAAAGACATTGTTTTAATTCAACGTGAAAAATAAGTAGTTAGTTATCCCTCCACCGAGAGAAATGTTCGTGCGGTCCACAAATATTTGTTTCGGGTCTGGGTGTTTTTGAGACCGAAAAGTCTTTTGTAGTTCCTCATACCCACGACACAAGACTTGATCTTAGTGTGAGTCAGGACTATGTGTGTGACTGTTGGGTGTTATTTATTTAATCTTTTACAAAGCGTTAAATATTACATACATACTTAAACTCACGGCTTTTTCCCAGAAGGGGTAGGCAGAGGTGCCTGGACAACCACATTTCGCCTTGTATGTTCCGTCCCACGATGTGATAGGTGGCTAGCCTATCGTCATTTCGGGCACAAATTCCTGACTCCGGGCTGATGAGTAGAAAAATCCAATATCACTTTGCCCGCCACGGGATTTGAACCCGAGACCATTAAATATTATCACCACCTAACTTGTCTTCTCGGCTGTAATATTTTCCAACGCGCGAACTCCCGCTTAATATACTTCAGCGGCAGCAGTTATTAATTATGTTGGTTTTATTTTTACAGCAATGTTGGTCCGACCGGGTTTCTCAGTTTCAGATATAGCATATTCAGCGTATTTTAAATGAACGGATATGTTCTTGTATTTTTGGGTGCAAATTACAAATAAATTATGTACTCATTTGGCAATCGAATTTCAATATCATCGAGTTCATATTATTCTAAATTAACAACGGATATGTCAATATAATGTTTGGGTGCAAATGATAAATAAATTATTAACACTTTTGGTAATCGAATTTTTAAAGCTTCGGGTTTACATTAAATCATTTTATTTCAATTGTAATGGCATTTATTTATCCATTTTTTGATCCCCGATTGTAGGGTTGTTTTAAATTGTATATTTTTGTATGTGGAAATTTGTAATTCAGTCGCTCTTTCTTGAACATTCCCTTTTCAGTTGAGAACACACATTGGAATTGGTATAAATTCTATCTCACAGTACGTATGGTTGTTTACATTTGGCGAAAGCGGAGTTTCCACGTCATTAGGTAAACTAGTTTGTTGTAAGTCCTCGTCTATCACTCCACATTGCTCAATGATTGTATCGATATATACTTAAGAAACGTGTTAGTGTTACATTATATCTTTTAGGAAATTTCTTTCTAACAATATAAAACTTTAGGTCCAATAGATTGTTTAGAATACCCATGTTTCCTTTTATGGTGAAGTTCAACGCAACCTCGCTTAATCTTGAAAAATTACTTACTAACGGCCCGGCCCAGCTTCGCCCGGATACAAATAGATTTCTGTAAAATAATATGTACGTATTATACATATAAACCTTCCTCTTGAATCACTCTATCTATTAAAAAAACCGCATCAAAAACCGTTGCGTAGTTTTAAAGATTTAAGCATACAAAGGGACATAGGGACAGAGAAAGCGACTTTGTTTTATACTATGTAGTGATGCTGAATGGTATACTAGTACCAAACTTCCTATCAGGAACTATATACGACGATCCGCATTCTACCTCCACTATTACATTACTAACTAGGCACCCATTCTGTACAAAATACACCTCATCTAATACGTTATTAGCATAAGCAATCGCAAGCCCAAATAACAGCATTAGAGCGTCAACTATAATACGTACATACATAAACTCACGTCTTTTACCCAATAGGAGTGGGCAGAGGTGCTACCAGGACACCCTTGTTTCACCTCGTGCGATCCGTCCAACGAAATGATAGTAGGTAACCCTATCGCCATATCAGAAACTAATTCCTGCCTTCGGGCTGATAATGAAAAATCTAATATTACTTTTATTCGGGATTCGAACCCGAGACCTCAGCGTTGTAACCGTACCGTAGTAAAACTACGCCACTATAATATTCATAAATATATGTGCTTTGAGAAAAAATGCAGTATTCACTGCGATTGCAGTCGGTTCTTTCTTTGCCGCGTGAAAAGCAGCTTTCGCTCCAAAGCGCTGTGAAGTATCCAGAACGTGTTCATACTGAAAATATTGCACCATATAAAAAGGTACACAAACGAAAATGCAACATTTGGTTGGCGGACCATTTTCCATATACTTTTGTTTGTTACTTTTTACGTTTTTTTTGTGAATTATTTTACACCGCCCATTGTTTTTGACGCGACAAAGGATAGTTCTGTCTCCTGCAGGAGTTGTTTGTGGTCTGTATTGAGAATCCCTTAGGGCATCACTGAATTAGTTAAAACTTGGTAGAACAAAGCATACGAAAGTAAGGAAAGACACTTGGAGTTCCTCAACAAGAAATCTTGTGGTTGGTTTTATAAGAAGTTTGTGCTGACTGCCAAGTAATGATTTGATCGGTCAATGTCCAAGATAAATGCTTTGTATATTCAAGTTTAACAAATATTCTATATTTTCTTATATACTTGTTTATTTCGGTCGTGTTTAATTAAATGTGTTTGTTTATGAGTCCATAAGAAGAAGTTACTCCGTAACCGTCAATCTGTTCAGCTTTTAGTTCAGACATAAAATGTTTTGCAAGTTATAAAATATTTATTATGATTGAAAGCTCTAGTAACAAAAAGAACAATAAAAATAATTATTATAAAATATTAAAAGCGTCTGCAGAATAATCACTACATTTAGCAGTGAAATTATTATTATGGCACAATTTTGTTTCTACTCCCGCAGTCGAGATTTAAATGTTATTTTTTATGAGTAAACAACATATTTCGATTGAAAAATATATTTGAATCGCCAATATTGGCGTTGATCTTTTATTTGTGTTAGTTTTATATTTGGTTTTTATTGCGTATAGTAATAGTACAACTAAGTTATTGCTGATAAATATAGCGATTGCATCAAACGCCAATTATTTATTCAAAGCTAAAATAAATAATAATGAGCTACAATTCTGCGAGAAACAGACCGTAATAAATTTAAATTATCATTTCGGTTTCAATCCCCGCATCTAGACAAATGTTTGTATAAATCACAGGTATTTGTTTCGGGTCTGGGTGTTTGTGCCACCGAAAAGTCTGTCATAGTTTTTTATACCCACGACCCAGGACTCGATCTTATTGTGGAGCCAGGAGTATGTATGTGACTGTTGGATGTATTTCGTTTTTTAATTTTAATCACATACATAAACTCACGCCTTTTTTCCTCACGATTCGCCTTGTATTTTCTGTCCTACGGTATGATTGGGAACATATTGTATAATAGTTACCATTTCAAATATTTGTTCTGTATTGTGAAAAGAGAATACATGCATACATATATAAAATCGCTACCAGGACACCCACATTTCGCCTTGTACATATGTTTCGGCGCATGATGTCTCAGGGGGCGAGCCTATCGCCATATCGCGAACAAGTTTCTGACTCCGGGCTGATATTGAAAAGAAAAATCCAATATCACTTTACCCGACTCGGGATTCGACCACGTGACTTCAGCTTTCTAACCGCACCGTAGTACAACTACGCCACCGAGGCAGTCAGTGAAAAGCGAATGGTCGAATAAAACTACATTTAATCATAACTTTACTAAAATTATTATTAACAATTGTATTTTGTTTATTTCCAGGTAAGTCACCTATCTACCTACTTTGGTAAGTACAACAATTATTTGTTCATGAAAATGATCGGAGCGCAGCGATACGTTGAAAGCATTTATTGCCGTCGTCTCGGCGTATTGTAACAAACTGCTATTGAAATCGATTTCAACTCTGCCATTATTATATCGTAGAGGTTTCCATCATGATGCCTATTCTTACTACTGTTCAGAGCGCCACGGGCCAGTTGTGAGGAAGTTTTATTTCTCTTTTTTATTCTTTAAATACAATATAGAAAGAATTTAAAAACTCGTGGCCGCAAACCATTATAATATTGATACGTTTGACCACTGGTTCGAAGTGAACCCTTACGTAAACATCGCGTCGGACAAAAATTTAATTCGAAACAAACAAAATGGCTTACCCGATTATCAAACCAAGAAAAAGATACTTCACAGTACGTCGCAACTTTACCAACGAGGATATACTAAAGACAAGCGTAAGAAATCTCAGTCAGTTTAAAATTCAATTACCGAAGCTACAAGTTGTTGAATTCCAACAACATTCCATGCAGTCGCGGTTACATTATTTTTGCCTAGATATTTAGCTATTCGGTCTGGGGAACGCTAACATTACGCTTTGCTAAATGCGGTGCCCATTTTGGAACTTGTTTAGCTTGACGCCTCACGACAGATGTCGCAAATCCAACCGTACTTGGCAATCTACATTTCTTAGCAAAACCAGCGACTAGTGTACTTGTAAATTAAATAGAATATCTTTCGCCCTTATTAATAGACAGTTTATATCAATTTTAGTTATCGAATGTTTTTTTTTTATTGCAATGAATGGTGAGACGAGTATGCCGATCACCTGATGGTAAGCGATACGATCGCTGATGAACAGTGCCAAAATCAAACATATTGAATTACAAAGCAATGCTTGCATTACACTGCGCTCGCCATACTGAGACATAAGATGTCAGGTCTCAGTATGTCCTATAGTTACTCTGGCTACAATGTCCTTCACACCGAAACATAACAGTGCATTTATACTGCTGTTTGGCGGAAGAAATAGACTTTGCGGTGGTACCTACCCAGAAGGCCTCTCACATATGAGAGACCTACCACCAGTTTGGTCTTCTTCGCTCAAACTGTATTCAAAAGTCGTTCGTAAGGGACAGAACATACGATAACTAAAATAGGATTATAAACTCTATGAATAATATAGTCGAATAAAACTATTATTTGGTTTAATTTTTACATTTTTTGACTTCGTAAATAATAGTTTTATTCAATGAGTAACATTCGCGTAAATCTAAGAAACCATTAATATTATAGTCCTTATATGTCTTTAGTTTACATATAATACGAGATTATGATAGGTGTAGAAGACTAAACAGTTATAGCTTAGAACCGAAGATTATAAAGACTATTCCGTATGGATAAATATTTGCGAGGACTTAGACATTTGCTCAAATATGAATGTTTGCCTTTGTTCCATCCACGATACATTACTATGACAATGACAGAATACAAAATGAATTTAAAATTATTTAGGTGTATGTATTCTTATTATAATTGCATTGTGAGATTATTCTTTATTCTTTGTTGATATCATAAAGATGATGAAATACCAATACAATGTTGTTACATTAGAAACAAGAAAGAACGGAGAAGAGACGTTAGGATTGTTAGACCTCAAGTAACTCACTGAATGCAAGATGCAAAGCAGTATAAACTATAGCGCAATTTACAGGATAATATTGAAATATTATGGTATTTAAACATAAAAAAAAACAGATGACTTTTTTCAACAATCGTGATTTTAGTTTTCACGATTTTTGGCTTACCTAAATTTCAGTTCTTTCACGAACTTATTTGAGCCGTAAAAGACTCGTATCTTAAAGGGTTGGTCGAAATCATTAAAAACTCAAATGAAGATTTTTGATAAAACTACCAGGCAGTTTTTTTTTTTAAGCTTGGCACATGAAGTGCTTAGGATCATGTATCTGTATCAGCCCATATACGTCCCACTGCAGGGCACGGGCCTACTCTACAATCGAATGTACAATTGAGAGTGGTTAGGCCATATAGTCCACCACGCTGGCCTAGTGCGGATTGGCGGACTTACATACCATAGAAATTCTTATGAACCGCTATGGTATGCAGGTTTCCTCACGATGTTTTCCTTCACCCTTTTAGTGCGTGGTGATTGACCATCAATACACACATGACTCCGAAAAGTCAGAGGTGTGCCCTGGGATTTGAACCCGCGACCACCGTGAACATGTTGGCAGCCGCGTCTGGTCCGTTTACCAACAGGCCACCACGCACTTAGGATCATGTAGTATAAATTAAAAACTATGGGTACCACTCTGTCTAAAGTGATCTTTTATGATCCAATTATTTGCAGAAAAAAGCAAAAAAGTGATATATCGGGTGTGATCCATTGACCCATATTTTTATTGACAAATCAGTGAATACACCCACCGCGGCAGCGTTGTTAATGATTAATATAAATATTTATGAGATCATAACAAACGGGATTAGTCTGATTGAGCGGCCGGGATATTAAAGCAATCATTAAAGACGACCCCTTTATGGCACAGTTAATGTGTTTAGAGTAAATAGATTGAAAATCTCGTTCCGTTGTTATTAGCCGACGTGAATTTGATATGCGTGACGGTTATCGTCATAATTGCACGGTTCGCTGTTTTGTTTTGGCGAGGGATTAAATTAAAAATGCAGATATATTGGCTATTTTTAAAGGCTTCTTCTCCCCGCCCTTAATGGCCTGAATGCATAAAAACCAGTGATATTTTACTGATCTAATTGTTTCTAAGTGCGTAGTGGCCTGTTGGTAAACGGACCAGGCGTGGCTCGTCATGTTCACGGTGGTCGCTGGTTCGAATCTCAGAGTACACCTCTGACTTTTCGTAGTCATGTGTGTATTGATAGTCAATCACCACGCCCTAAAACGGTTAAAGAGTGAGGAAACCTGCATGCCATAGCGATTTACAAGAATATGAAAAGAAGAATATCTATCGTATGTAAAGTCCACCAACCAAGGTTAGTCCAGCGTGGTGGACTATATGACCTAACCACTCTCAATCGGACTCTCCTGCAGTGGAACGAGTAAGGGCTGGTACTGAATTGTTTCTAAATAGTATGCGTGATGACACGTAATTATCATTTCGAAGTAGGTATTATGTCAGGGTTAATTTCGTATAGTGATTACCCCATGGAGTAGGATGTGCATAATATACCTTTCAGAGTAAAGTTGTTATCATAATTACCTTCTCGTCTCTCTAGGTAGATGTACCTAAACTAGATAAGTGAACACGTATTGTGGTTTTAGATACACTGATACAGGTAGAAAGTAAATTGAACATGAATAACATTGTACCCAGATTTTTTGAGAAAATCAACATATTTACAGGTCAGCAAATATTACTAACTATACAAACAAAATTATCCTGAATTATATGTTCACACCACGTCCATTCAATACGAACCCTTGCGTACAATTCAAATGTTTCCTCCGCCGAAATAAAAAATAGTAGCTTTTATGTCTAGAAATAGTATTGTAAATAAATAAAACCTTTCGCTCTGATTTCTGGTGTAGAATATTATTAAAGCGATCGCTTACTCGCAAAATCAATAACGTACTTAAGTTCAACGCCCTCAAGTTTCTAAAACTTGAACATTGTTGCTTGTTAGAATGTTCTGCGTACCAATACGTATGTACGAGAGAAAAAATTATCGTCTCCACATATAAAAGTTCTCCGCAGCGACCTGAAGCCCGGGGCGGTCGCAATTCAAGCTGTACAAACAGCGAGCGCCCATTCACTGAACTCGGCTGCGGGAACATATCGATAGCAACCGGCCACGCTGTATCCTATGACTCCTTTGTTTTGCGACACTTATTGTTCGAGCATATTCTTTGGGTTCGAAAAACGTACCCGTTTTAATGCCTTTTAGGTTGTGGAAAAATTGGCTGTGTTATTATTCGGGATTTAAATTCTAATTATAATATGACTAATTTGTTTGGAATATCGTGATTGGTTCTGTTAATAATTCATTTTCTTTTTCTAAATATATCTAGAACAGATACTGAATGATGAATTATTGCTGCTTCGGTCACAAATGCAGCGTTTTCTCTCATGAGCAAATAGTGCAAAATAATAAATCTTAAAATACAAATACTATAATCTAGCTTTATATTGCAGATGTGCAGATGGGCTTTAGCTTTTTATTTTCTTCATAAGCTAACTTTATCTTTTATTTATGACCATGTTTGTAGTTATAGTTGAAGAGACGATAAATATTAATGAATGTTTACAAAATACTGTTGTTGATTAAAATACGCGTTCGATATTTCTCATATCTTCTTTATTACCTATTATAATAGTTTTTATTGAGCTACAAAGTATAATTGTACATGGTTTAATGTTTATATTTTCATTTAAAAGTAAGTTACAACCTGATAGTATCGTATTCAAATGTTTTGGTTTACAAAGCATTTTTAATAGTCACTTTATTAAAATACCCAATTTTTTTTATTCTGTACCTGAATGTAACCAGTAATGGCAGATATTATTTTTATTTGAAAACATTGGATGGCTACATGGATCGTACAAACTCTCAATACTTACTTGCAATACATTTTGTTAAATTCCAGATGCTTTCTAAAAATATGACTTATGTTTTATGAGCCCAACATACCTTATACTGTATTTTCTATAAGCTACTCCTAAAATAAGCAGAGGTATGAATTGTAAATAATATAAAGGATCCAACTCATTCTCTGGAAGTATAGCTTCGAAATTAATTTTAAAAAAAAGTAATAGAGAGCATCCAGCATTGGCGGAGAAGCGACAATGAGTACAACAGTAAAACATATCGCAACAGAACCCACTTCAAACTAAATATTTGACAACTCCGAGCAAATATTGAATCACTATCAAAGTTTCAGCAGAAACCATCGAATACATAATAAATGAAAACGAGCCGGCAATCTATCGACACGTGCACTTCCCCCCGGCTTTATCAACTGCATAAGGTTGTGTGTAACACTCGGCTGGCCCCGTTTCAGGCTTGTTCACGAGAAAGCGAGAGTCACCGACTGTGCCCTCTGAAATGCGGTTACTGACGTGGCGCGGTTAGATTGGCTTTTTGATCGCGCCGCTCCATCATAATGATTACGCTCTCGTATTACTTTCTGCTGCATTCGATGGTTTTGGATATTACGTGGGGTTTTGTACATTTTTCAGACATATTTTATCCAATTTTTCTGGCATTTTGTTGCGACTAGATTTCATTTTTGTGATTTGTGTGATTTCGTTTACTGGTGGGAGTACCGCCGCAATGCCGATCTCCCTTTAAACAGCAGTGTAAATGCGTGGTTGTGTTTTGGATTGAAGGATATTGTAGCCAAAGTAATTACTGGACATATTGAGATTTATGTTGATATTTTGTCTCAGGATGGCGAGAGCAGTGGCATGCCATTGCTTTGTAATTCAAGGTTCATGAGCGGTCGTATCGGTTACTATCTGGCGAACGGTATGCTCGTCTTGCCATTCCTTGCAATAAAAATCCTTTAATTTACGATTGAATAGAAATACATAATTATCGAATTTGCAAAGATTTCTGTCTGGTTACGCGTTACATCTTTATTCCCAGAGGTTTCGAATATATTAGCAAAATAGGTGATGAAATTCCTGTCGTGGAGTTGTGGTGGTGTAGTTGAATTATTCCCTCATGACTAGACGTTGAGCATTGCAATATGCAGCTAACAGATTAGAGTTAGCTAGCAGATTCCATAGCTATGCATATGTTCTGTCGTATTGGCAGAGGTTCGCATTAATTCAATAACTTTCCTGAAATAAATGTAAGATTATTTATCGTAAATGATCGATAAATATCGACTGCCTCGGTAGCGCAGTTGTACTACGGTATGATTGCAATCCTGTAGTCTCGGGCACGAATCCGGGTCGGGCAAAGAGATATTGGATTTTTCTATTCATTATCAGCCTGGTGTCAGTACCTTATATGGCGATAGGCTCAGCCGCTATCACATCGTGGGATGGAAAATACACAGCGAAACGAAGGTGTCATTGTTGCACCTCTGTCTACCCTTTCTGGAAAAAAAGCGTGATTTTATGTATGTATGTTGTGTATAATCGATTAATATTTATTTGCATACAGTACATACAAAGAAATAATGAGAAATACCGTTTTTCTAAACAGATGCGGAAATGTAACATAAATGAAATACAAAATACTTGCTTCCTTCCTCAGGACGTCAGCATTTTTACCGCAACAAATACATCAATCATTATATTGTCGTGTATATACCCAATATGCGTGTGCTGTGATTTGTAACAAATATGCTTCGATTACCCGTTCCGTATGTACAAGAGGGTTATTACGTAACACGATATGCGACATATCGTATTTTCGTATTTGAAATGACTTCATTCACCATACTATCGACACTGGTCAACACTTCAATCGTCCAACAGTCGATACGAGTAAAAACGAAGGCACTAGAAGTAAGTTTTATCACGTGGAATTGTACGATATGTCGAATATCGTTGTTTGCAGTGGCCCCCATAGTGTGTGTTGTGTTTGTCGCTTCAATTTATTACTCTGCTCCAATTGGGAGGGTTTTGTACGGAGCCTCCAATTGATTATTGATATTCAACGCACTAATGAATGTTACGTGTTACTGTATTGGATTTCGGATTGATCGCACTGCTGCGTTTGTGCTTTTATGTATGAGTTGCTAATTTGGTTTGTGTACTTATTTGTGGGTCTTTAATGGAAAATTAATTATAGGTTAATCTTACCAATTAATTTTAGTCTATAACAGAAAGGTAAGACCACAGAAATCTCACGATCTCACTTACGTTAAGACTGGTACTATTGTCATTAGTAGGTTTTTCTGTACTCTCATTTTATTTACAATAATTGCATGAAGAATTGTAATAGAATGCTACATTCTAAAAAAAACATTCCAAAAACCGACGCAGCCGAAATGCACAACCATTGAAGACATATTTTTTTCTATGATTTATTAGGACACTTTCAAAGCACGCAGGCTGTCTAAAAATATGTCATAAATCTTGAAAAAAAAGCCTCGGCACACAAGTGTCCAACTGCAAACGTTAGGCCGGCCCGGGGCGGTATTTCATTCCGCTCTGTGAAATGTGGCTTCGCGCTGGCTCCTCGTGTGTTTATTTGTTGAAACTTGTTGTCTTTGAGATTTTCATGAACTCGCACCAAAGAACTTGAATATTACGCGCTCGGATTGAAATAATTGGTCGGATGTTGCATAATTATATGTTTTTTTTTGCTCATTTTATCTTCATCCACCTATTTTTATACGCCACATTTTTCATTGATTATATTTATTGAACAATACCTATAATATTGGTGATTCCCAAATAATTTTAGCTAACATTTTAATCTTTCGATGTGTACAAAATCCTCTAAACGTATTCAATCCTGAGATTTCAATTCCGCACATTAATAATTACACAAAGTTATAACACACAATGTAAAGACAAATATATATATTCCCAAACAAACAAAGGAGAATGTGGGGTTCAATCGATATGACGGTGTTCGTGGCTTAAGGCCTTGGTGGAATTAATGGCATCGGTAATGGACCAGCAGGTGATTAAACAGGGCGCTAACACAGTGATTTCGATCGGGAGATTAACTCGAAGCTATTTATTTGGACACCCTTTAGTATTTTTCTCTGTGGATCGCTTGCTGCTACTGTAAACAGATGCAAGTGTCTGTCGAACTGAGAGAATACGATTAAGAACGTGTGCTACAATGTGTAAGTTTGCAGTGACATTTCGTTCTTTATAAAAAGTATAAGGAAAGGCGACCTCAAAAACTTATTCTTGAGTAAAATACGATCATTAATTAAACCCTGACCATTGCGTCTTTTCTGTAGAATTGTGTCATACACACTGAGAACTGGAATAAAGAAGCCAACTGCCGCACAAAACCTTGCCAGCTTAGTGTGAAACACTCCGAGACATTCCAAGCGCATTCCTTTTTTTCCTTTTTTCTTTCTCTTCACTTATATTACAGTTGTAAATGAAAAACATGCGACGCTTTCTTGTTGAATTTACTGTTCCTAATGCATTCAGCATGGTTCCGTCTCTGTTGCTCGTTCTGATAATGAGCGGGACGGAATGTGCGCCTTTTGAACGTGTGGTCCTTTGCCCGTAAAATGTAGGTCAGAACGTCAGCTAGTTTGCTCGTTCCTAGTACTATTCGTGTAATTTGCGAGTTCAAAAACTGCTTTGACATTTGGATTTAATTTTTTAATTCAAAGCCATCCACTTGTAATGGTTCAATCGTTGACGGTTTTAATTATTTCTATTGAAGCGTTCAATTTTTCACTCAATTTGGTCTCTCTATTGGTGCTATTGCTTTGAGTAAGATCAATGCGTGACCTTTAAAAACTAGTGACAGTATTCGTATAAATATTTTCATGGTAAATTAAACCCGCCCACAGGCGATAAAACTCATATCGAATAGCACATTTATTATTCACTCCGCTACTTTGGGATTTTCTTTCGGTTTACTTTCCTGGAAACTGCTCATTTTAAAAATGTCTACCAGCAAAGCAATTACTTTGTATGCATTTAGGAAATTTTAAATAGTATCTGTAACACTATATCAAAGATTATATAGAAAGGTTGAATTATCACATATTTTATGCTTGAAAAATCCCACGTAGAAGATTTTTGAAATAAACTAATAGTAATGCTGCATACGGAGATTTAATTCATTATCCGTTCCAATTTAGTTAGGTGCATTTAGCGGCCCAGATTATACGCGGTATTTGGTTGAATTATGCCATAGCTGAACAGGATTAGATGAATGCTAAAAGGAAATATAATATTATTTCATTTTAATCTGCTTGCCAGCGAAGAATAACTGACCGTTGTGGGTTTAGTTAGGATTCACTTTATGTAGATTTGTGTTATTGGAAGCACCATTGTTCCACGTTGAGAATAATATTTCGGTATGTTTATGTACTTTGAATGTTTTTGAAGGCTCGTATTGTATAATTTTAATGAAGTTAATGGATTAAACCAAAAGCATATTATTGAAATACGTAGCTCATTGTATTATACCCATGGTATTGTGCGTATGCTTATCGTATTGGTCATATCATGTACGTTTAAAAGTCTTTGCTTGCATTGGCATCGTGTGGCTGGTCGGTCGCTTACCTGTAACATGGTTAAAGAGGGCGATTTCTGACACATGCATCATACTCGTGAACGGGTTCTGCTTGTGTGGACTGCTCTGTCTGATTTTTTTAGATTGTAATTGATTGATAGATTACTTAAGTCTTTCACAATTATCTAAGCGATAGTCTAAATACCAACGTTCTGGGCGACTTCGCTTCACTCAGCCCAATTTAATATAACGTAACCATATTCGTATTAAAAATAATATTACAATATTTGTTTCATTGAATTAAGTTACTCCAAAATCAGGGAAGTGTAACTATACATGTCTGTTCCGTGAAGATAATTGCTGATAGACTTATCTTCTTTCAAGATCTATTTAATTTTCCCAAAGCGTAGGATTGTTGGAGAACCAACGATCAGTGGAATCGGTTAACAAATTTGAATATCTCCTACGAAATCGAAGTTCGCAGTTTGTAATAATCTCGATGGTTGGAGCAATCAGATCCAATATCGTCGAATGCGATCCACCGAAAGTGGTCATTAAACAGAGATGGCGGAAGTTTCCGAGTCGACTTTATGATCATCACTTTCCCCCACTGTTCTTACACACCAGTAATAAATCGCAGGCTTTGTTTCCTCCAGCCGGATGGTAATTTGGTAACGTTTAACTTCACCATTGTATTTACTTTTGAATAAAGTTTCGACAGTTGTTTAAAGTAGTGTTTGAGTTTTTAGCTCGGAAGCAGGAAGTAAAATTAAGACGCGAAGAATTTGTTTATCTCTTACGTCTCGATGTAGAATTGTTTTCAGGAGTTGGTTGTTAGTTTGAGTTAGTTAGTTAGGTAGTTAAATATTAATTGCGTATTTGGCTTGTTTGCAGCGTAATGTTATTTTCACACGCGCTTATTTCCTGTAACATTGTTTTAGAAATGCTATCTGGAACTAAGAAATTGTGAAATATGTCATCGTTGCCTTAGCTGTTTTCAATAAAAGAGTTTCTTTCATCGATCAAAAACGTTGATGTAATGCGTAACCGAAGTTGGTTTTTCAGCGGGCCAGCTGTTGTACCATAGACATTATGACGAATGTTAAAATGTTATTTCGTCCAGCAAATAATTAACCGTAAACCTGCAAGCACACGACAGTTTCAGTACAAAATAGTTAACATTAATCAATATAGCATATGAACGACCTGCAAATGGTCGAAGTTGAGGCATGAATTAGTCCAGAGTTTGGTCCGATTGGAATTAATTTAGACCTCGGAGTGCACACAGTGCAGAGTAATTGGTTAATTAACAAACGTTGACTTCACTCCCTCGAGAAAACAGTCTCGACATTCTCTTGTTTGTTACATATCCGAATTTGAGTTTCTTGGTGATGTACTGTATAAGCCCATGTATGTCCCACGGTGGGGCACGGGCCTCCTCTACAACCGCTATGGTATGCAAGTTTCCTCACGATATTTTCCTTCACCGTTATAGTGCGTGATGGGTGATTAACTATCGATATACACGTGACCAAGGTCACCAAGGTCACCAAGGTTACCGACATAGCCCATAGAATTGGCAAGTTGAAGTGGCAGTGGGCCGGGCACATAGCTCGTAGAACCGATGGCCGTTGGGGCCGAAAGGTTCTTGAGTGGAGGCCACGTACAGGCAAGCGAAGTGTCGGACGCCCGCCTACAAGGTGGACGGACGATCTGACTAAGGTTGCAGGAAGTCGCTGGATGCAGGCCGCTTCCAACAGGTCATTGTGGAGATCCTTGGGGGAGGCCTATGTTCAGCAGTGGACTTCCTGTGGCTGATATGATGATGATGATGATGATACACGTGACTCCGAAAAGTCAGAGGTGTGCCTGGATTCGAATCCACGACCACCGTTAACATGTTGGTAGCCGCGTCTGGTCCGATTACCAACAGCTTATCGCTTGCGTTTATGGTGAAGACAAAGATTGTTCATAAAATTGCGTGCCTGTAAGTGTTTTAAAGAATTAATTATTAATGAATTTCACCAATCCGCATTAAACGGATTAAATGAAACAAGACCTCATATTTTACTATTACTGTACTATGGGCATATCAGATAAAAAATATAACTTGTATGAATTACAATGCTACGCTACCTACCATATCGTTTCCTCAGTCAATACCTGTGCAGGACGGGAGAAGTTACCACTGTGTTATTATTTTGATTGACAGGTTAAAGTAGGCAGATGTCATCTCGATGGGAGAGGAGGCAAGAATTCTATAGTGTGACTTATAGGGGATGTCATACACTACTTATATTTGTAAAAAAAACTTCTATACCTACACGTGTTTTTAGCCTTTATGAATTTTTTGGTCAAAAAAGTTTGATTTAAAGCAATGTAAAGAAAGCAGGGGAAATCTCAAGTGATTTTTCGTACTAAATCAAAACTTTGCGGCGAAAATTTAAAAATATATTTTTCAGAGTGACCAAGCAGTATTCGCTTTCATACACTTGACCTAGTTTAGCTAAACTTTTGAATTTCGAACACCATGCGGGTGTTTTTTTTTTAATTAATATAAAACGTTTCGAAGATTCTTTCACTTGATGTAAACTTCTACAATTTGGCAAGCAACTTTGGGTCGTTAGCTAAGTAGTTGAAAAAAGCGAGGAGACAGACGATATATTACACAAAGACTCATTAAGTTCTATGGTCTTCATTCTGAGAAATATTCAAATTGTTAGACCCAATGTAACATTCGCTGTTTATTCATCCATAGATTGTTTATTTTGTTGCGTACACACACATATATACCTACCATTAATATAAAACATTTCTGTCAAATCAGTATTAAAGTAGCTTGTGATATAAGGCAAATATTAGTATTTTCAAAAAAGTGTGGGAGGGTAGTTGGGACTCGGGACATCTTACCATCTCTTTCACATGCGCACATGCAATGACTTGTGACGACACTATTTTTTTGTATCCCTTTTCTTTAACTCCTGCTGAAAGATTTATCAATTCTATCTTGTTTGATTTTGAATTTATTTAAAAAAAAACATTGCTAAATTTTCCATAGTGATACCTTTTGATAAATACAATAAAATAATGAAGTCAAATACCCTATTGTATTTTTTCGTTTAAACGTCAATATTGTATTATTATGCAGCATGCTACATAATAATTGTATTATGTTACTTAAACCAATGAGCTTTATCACCTAATGAAAAAATACTTTGTATATTATCCGTAATTATACCAAAGTACGCTTCCTCATTATTATGGAACATAAACGAGGATATCTCGACTATTCTTAATATACGTTTTATCTCACAGTATAATTTTATACACACAGAAGTTTTATTGCGTGATTATGTACTTTATTGCTGTTGTTATAGTGTTTAATTTCGCGAAAACTATCTCGTAAGTTTGATAATGATTTGCTTCTTAGAGGAATTAAGACAACAAGCTTAGTTATTCGATTTATCGTGTAAAGTATTATTCTCAGAACTTCGTTGTTTACAGAGTTTGTTAAAGACTTTTATTTTCATTTATTCAAATATTATTATTTTACTGGTGGTAGGTCTCTCATATGTGAGAGGCCATCTGGGTGGGTATCACCGCAGTGTCTATTTCTCCCGTCAAACAGCAGTGTAAATGCACTGTTGTGTTTCGGATTGAAGGGCATTGTAGCCAGAGTAACTACTGGACATATTGAGACTTAACATCTTATGTCTCAGGATGGTGAGCGCAGTGGAATGCCAAGCATTGCTTTGTAATTCAAGGTATTATTTGGTTTTGCTACTGTTTATGAGCGGTCGTATTGCTTACCATCAGGCGAATAGCATGCTCGTCTCGCTATTCATCGCTAAAAAAAAATTTATTTAATTATGCATTTTTGTAGACTAAAATGAAAGACGCTTACAAAACACTTAAAAACTAAAGGCATGGTTACAATAGGTGGCCTTATCGTTAGCTGCGATGTCTTCCAGGCAACCTTTGGAATGCTTTTGGATATACTTGATTGTTTTTATTTAAATCATACCTGAAATTAAAATACATCTCGGTAGGTAGAGGCTTGACTTCGATTTTCGTAATAAAAGAGCGTCGGTAGCTAAATAATTGCGTGGATTTATTCCTTAAATGGCAAACTTCTAAACTAATTTAAAAACTCATTGGTGATCGCGAAAACACAAGCGACTAATATTATTTTAATGAGCGAGATATTATAGTCATTCTTTGTTCTAAATGGTCATGTGATGGTATTTATTTAATTTAAATATGTGACTGCCTCGGTGGCGTATTTGTACTAAGGTACGCTTGCAAAGCTGAGGTTTTGGGTTCGAATCCCGGGTCGGGCAGTTATATTGGATTTTTCTGTTCATTATCAGCCCGGAGTTAGGAATTTGTGCCCGATTAGCCTCGCCACCTATCACATCGTGGGACGGAACATACAAGGCGAAATGTGGGTGTCCAGACACCTCTGCCTACCCCTTCTGGGAAAAAGGCGTGAGTTTATGTATGTATTTATGTAAATATTGTCAAAAAAAGTAGCCAAGAGCTCAATCCCAATAAAGGTACAACATCAAAGGTACAATTTACCCAGTGTAAGTTCCCGGTGACACGTAGCAGTGGAACTGATGAGGGTGCAAACACTCGGAGACAGGCCCCAAGGCCACAATGGCGCGGCAATGTGAAATATACGCTATGGTACAGAGAACAGACCTACAGCCCGTGAGCAACAGACCTTCGTCATTTTATAAGAGCTGAATATTTAATGATCTCTTAAATTTACGCGAATGTTACATATTTTAAGAAAAATTTACGGATTTTAGCGGGAATTTGGTTAAATTTTTGACTTTTTTTTAACTTCCCGACGTTTTGATTACACTACAGCTACAGCTTTCGTACACTATTAAATTAAAAAGTTAATTTAAAAAGTACCTCTAATAAAGCTGCAACGATAATCATTTGTGAAGTTTGCATCATAGTTATTTTGGTTGATAACATCTTCCAAAGTTGCTGTCGAGTAAAAATAACCTTCCATAGTGTCCGGCCAAGGAAACGTTTGATAATTCCCTAGTAAACATATATATTAGCCGTTATAATACAGGGTATATCAAGACTGCTACCGAAAACGAAGCCGGGTGGTAGTTTAAGCGACTTCAGACACAATGCAACAGAAAAAGTTGCAAAAAAAAGTGTCAATTTTTTTTTTGTTATTTTTTTCCTATGACCATATTTGGGTGGTAAATACATTTTTTCCTGAAATAATAGTATTTACCCTTTTATTTATAAATAATCTAGGGTATAAAAGTGTTTAAATTATTATTTTAGCAAAAACTATGGATTTACCACCCAAAAATGACGATATTTAAAAAATCATAAAAAATAATTGTCGCGTTTCTTTGCGAAATGTTTTAGTTACATTGTGTTTGTAGTCACTAAAACTACCATCCGGCTTCGTTTTCGGTAGCAGTCTTGAGATACCCGGTATAATGTAGGTAGAATTTGTAATTTCAATTCATTATCAGTCTGGCGTCAGGAATTTGTCCCCGTTATGGCGATAGGCTCGCCCCCTATCACATCGTGGGACGGAAAATACAAGGTAGAAATTGGGTCTACTGGTTGCTACCGACACCTCTACCTACCCCTTATAGGTAAAAGGCCTGAGTTTATGATATGATATGGTAATATGTGATTCTATCAGCGTGAAAAAGAATAAAATTTCATCTTTTATAAAATGACCGAGGTGTGAACCTCACGGGCTCTTGGCATTTTATATAAGGCAATCGGAATATGTTTATCTTTTATTCACGTTGGACACCTCAAACGGTGGGAGGTTTATGTGACGTCACAACGGATAATAAAAATAAACGCCGCGCCTCCATTGTCTGTGCCGTTGTATTATAAGATATTGGGCCTTATTGTCGGTGTTTTATCGATAGGTTTTGTACTGATTTATTGTTTTTGTAAAATGTTTTGCATACTGATGAGTTTCTTGGTTGGTTTAAAATTATACAATTTTGAAACTGCATACGCAGTTTATTACCGAACCCAAGTTAAATTTCGATCCAGATGGATCTTAAAGCAATTGGTAAGAAATTATAAGATATTGGGCCTCATTGTCGGTGTTTTATCGATAGGTTTTGTGATTTATTTAACTGTAAATCTGATTTATTGTATTTGTAAAATGTTTTGCATTGGCTGATGCTGTTGAGTTTCTTGGTTGGTTTTAGATTTTATGTGGTTTATTAACGGTGTTTATTAACGGGGCCAAGTTAAATTTCGACCCAGATTCTAAAAGTAGTTGGTAGGAAATGAAAACAATTCGCAGGCAAAATATTTCTTCTATTTATATTCAGATACAAAATGTGCAATGTTGAACATGGACCTTATTTAACCAATATTTGCTGCAATGACATTTCAAAAAGGGAAAAAACTAACAAAAAGAATTTTGTATTCATGATAATTGCTTGCAGGTAAAAAAAATATTCGAAACACAATCATACCAATTAAAATACGCAAAATACAAATCTTTTCAAATTTAATTTCTTCGACATAATGTTTCCCACTTGAAGAAACATAAAGGAACATTACGAGTGAAAACTATAAATGTTCACAAAAGTCAACATGGTAGCGCTATTCAATTTCAATGTTCTGGAGACAGTTTGCCAGAACATGGGGTGGGGGCAATATTTAATGAAAAGAAATGTTGAACCGCACCGCACCGCCAGACGAGACACCGTCAAGTGACCAAACCGACTGAAAAAATTAAATACACTTTAATTACTTTCGCAATTGCTGTAATTAAAGGCATACAAATGATGCTGCACAAAAAGAAACGCAAGACCACTTGCACTTTTGGACTTTTAATTGCGCGGAATCAACATTTAGACGTATTCATTATCTTGTACAATTAAGTATATTCAATTATGTATGAAAGGGCGTACTGGCCTGTTGGTAAAGGCACAAACATATAAAAAAGACGAATGAATAAGAATAAGATGTTGGTAAAGACAAATGTAGGCGCGGCCGCCATCATGTTTGCGGTGGTTGCGGATTTAAATACCAGGGCACATCTCTGATTTTTTGGGAGTCATGTGTGTATTGATAGTCAATCATCAACAGTGAAAGGAAAAATCGTTAGGAAACCTGAATATCGTAACGATTTGTAAAGAGTTCCTACGGTATATAAAGTCCGCCAAACCTAGGCCAGAGTGGTGGACTATATGGTCTAACCCCTCTCAATCGTACTTTCGATTGTAGAGGAGGCCCGTGCCTTGCAGTGGGACGTATACGGGCTGATACAAAATTTAATATGAATTATTAAGCGTATTAAAAATGTCAAATTATATATTGAATCCACTTACGATTTACGAAGCAATAATCAAATATTTTATTTATTTGGCTTGTGTTAATAATAAATTAAACGTTTGTGTAATGTCATTAATCTTGATAAGTTAATTAATAATTACGATTATGTGGTGTTGGGTCATGTGTAATGTAATGAATGTACGTAATGTTATTATGGCTCAACCGTGACCTTATCTTTGTAGGTACAATATTTTATTTCTTTGATAAGACTAGTCTCCTTTATCTCCTTACATATGGCAATTTCTACTTGATATAGGAATAAGTTAAATAATGTACTAAATTATTCTTATAACGAATTAAGGCATATTAAGTTGAACAAGTGCGTCGTGAGTCGCGAGTTCAAATCTCTGAGTTTTTGGAGTCACGTGTGCCTAACCCCTCTCAATCGTACTCTCTATTGTAGAGGATGCCTGTGCCATGCAGTGAGACGTATATGAGTTGATACAGAAGTTGAATGAACGTCAGATGAAGGTTAGGAGAAATCGCTGGATGTAAACCGTTTTAGGTACAGTGGAAATCTTTAGAGCAGGACGTTCAGAGTGGTCTTCTTGCAATTGCAGATCCTGGTAATTCATACTTTACGAGTCATATTATGTAAGAAGTAAAATAAATATTTACTGTGGAATACAAAAGATATATTTGAAAAGAATACCTTCGATATTATGCCATTCGCATATGATTTACGCTACCTTCCATTTATCTTGATTCAGCGCCATATAGAGTTGTGGTCCGTAAGCTCTCTTTGTATTGAGTTTTATGTTATAATCTCGTATGAGTAAACTCGAAGACATATTCAAGGGTAATGTTACGTAGAACTTATAGCTGACAATAAATATGGTAATTCACTTCGTTCTCGCTTCTGATAAATTTGTGTTCGCGTGAAAAAATAACTTGAGTTGACGGTATTTTACAACTTTTGTATCTTTTTGATGTAGTTAAATACAGTTTAAATTTTAAGGTTTTAATTCGAGATATTTGTTAACTTGATTTTCGCATCCGCAATATCGATTGATTTTGTAAATAGCTACTTCAATTTGAATTTTTTTCAATTAGATTAGTCAGCATCAAAAATTATTGACTGGAATCCAAAAGTCATAAATAAAATTAAAATACTTTATTGAATGTTTAAAATGTTGTACACCGTTTAAATTCAATCACTTTTTTATCTACTACCCTGTTCCCAAGTAAAATGTATCATCAAATATGTAAATACCCAGTAATCAAATGAGGAACAAAACAAAAAAAACCAGTAGCCAATATTCAAAATCAGCACCGAATGCTCCAAATATAAACTTGCGCCAAATAACAGCGTGGGTAGTTCATATTTAGGGTTCCTCGCGGCAGCGGCGAGGTCGTCAAAATAAAAAAAATGTCAAGCAACTGCACTCGACGGCGGACCTGACCGCAATAAACCGAGCAAACGGAAAGAAATTTTCATTTGATACACCATTTTTATGGGGTAACTCGGCGGCATTCCGCAAATATCGTTAGGGCCTTCGGTGTGCTTGAAGGCGGGGAGCGTTTTTTTTTTTCAAGACATGCGACAATAGTTTGTTCAGTCTTCTTTGCTTAATCTTCAGTAGCTGCAAGACTGATTCAAATGCTTTGAATACATCAAGCTAGTTTTTTTGACCAGCAAACCTCCTGAAACCTTTTTGGTACGTGATATTAACACTAAAAAATATATGCAAAAAGTGACCAAGAAGTGGACAGTTTCCAATGCCATAACTCATCTATTTCAGCATGCTGTTGGAACTCTGTCGTGTCCAATAATATATGATGCAGCGCATTTCACATTCATTTCTGTGACACAACTGACTGCACGTGTTGCAACAAATATCTCAGATGCATTGGAATATCGCTTCTAAGCCACGCTGCAGTTTTCGACTAAAGCATGAATGCACTAAAGCCGCCACTGGCTCTACCGGAGTCGTATCATTGTCTAACAGAAAACCCGACTTAAAACCTCCAGCGGTTCAAACACTGGTCACTGGTTGGGTCTGTTTTCAGCATGTGTATGGTGAGATTTGATAAAAAGACAAAAATGTATTGTTATTAACGTAAGTATATAATTTCAGGATAAATTATATATTATTATTGATAGTCAACCCGCACTAGGCCAGCGTGGTGGACTATATGGCCTAACCACTCTCAATCGTACTGTCGATTGTAGAGCAGGCCCGTGCCCTGCAGTGGGACGTATATGGGCTGATAAAGAAAGAAGAAGATTGATAGTTCAGAAGAACCAACGAGACGAAAAACAGAAACGTTTCAAGTTAATGAATAAAACCGATTTGTGTGTGTTTTATTATTTCTTTGAAGTCTATGGTATTAATATTGGCACATAAATTTCCATATCCATTTATTTATTACAATAAACAAACATTATATGATAATTTAAAGGTCTATCGATAAGCTTAACTGTATAGGTATTGCAGGAGTATAGCAGGAGTAAATTACGTAAGTAATAAATTCTATTGTTCCCGCTTACATTCGCACCAAAGCCCTACGGTGTTCAGGCCAGAGTAATGTTGAATGAAATGGAATCACCATTTTGTTAATGTCGTGGCAATTTAAACACAAATACCGCCATTACGCGACGTATATCATGCCACTGTCGCACATGTGAGGCTTTTTACTTCTGCCCATTGTGTGAGCGGTTTTACATATGTGTGTGTGGACTTGTGTATGAGGTCAATGAGACTTCATAATATTTTTAGTAATGGTTTTGAGTTTTCTTGTTTTTTGCATGTATGAAATTTGGAAAATGTTACTGAGGAATGGGTACTTATTTTTTTTTTTTATAAATAACACCCAACAGTCACATACATAGTCCTGACCCCACACTAAGATCGAGTCTTGTGTCGTGGGTATCAGGAACTACGAGAGACTTTTCGGTCTCACAAACACCCAAACCCGGAAGAAATATTTGTGTGCCGCACAAACATTTCTCTCGGTGCGGGGATCGAACCCGCGGCCTCTTGTTTCACAGGCGGCGTCTAACCAACTGCGCCACGGAGGCTGTCGACTGCTTGAATTGACTCAGAAGTGTTAGAATACCGATTATAATTTTATAGTCAGCATTACTCAAAGTTACTAATACACTGGTCAATCTGAAGCTTGGCTTCGGCCACAATGAAGATAAGGGTTCGGGCTTGAAGTCAGCAAAAAAAGTTCTGGCCTAATATCGTCAATACAGATATCGTTAAGATGCTAAACACTTCGCGAAATTATGATCACTGAGCAGGAAAGCAGGTCCTAGTTTTGATTAGGTTAATTCGAGATTGAACTTATGAACACAGAAACCATAGCTCTATCTGTATTTTGATTAAATTGTATATTTGATGTGTCAAACTTTGGAAGCTTATAATTTCTAATAAACACAAATAGCTTCTTAACTATAACCATGTTTCGTCTAATACCCTGACTAGTAGAGCGTTATACTGTTGCCAATTAAAGCGGTATTGAATTTAGAATTACCCATCTAAACCGACACATATTTCCAATTAAATGTTGTAAGTTCGTTCCCTGTATACGAAAAATTGAACCTTAATGATTTTGAGACTTAAATATACTACAGTTAAAATGGAAACATGATGAAATAATTAAATATAACGAAACGATGACATAATCCGGATTCAGTACTGTTTGTCAATATTCATTTGTAATTTAAAGTGCGGATAGCTCGTGTTTACTGTCGCGTGTGTGATTTTAAAAGAACATTGGAAAGCGCTTAATATTTAACAGTGGTTTATTTTGTATATAGGGTAATTGTATCAAGCATATTATTTGGTAACAGAACCAAATAACCGTCTTTTAAAGGTATATTTCTTCAAGGAGAGTTCTAGTAGCTTTTGTATTATGATATAGTTCCTTTTTGCCTATATTTTTAAGCATTTTCACTAGTAATTATATTTTAAAGATGAATAAGAAGTAATAACTATAATCAAAATTAGTATTGCAGCCCGTGCTGCTGACTGCAATAATAATTTTGATTATAAAATGTCATGCTGTCTCCGTAGACAGCATGACATTTTGTACGCCTAAAGGCTCCTTCACATGCCGATGGCAACATCAGGCCGGTGGCATTTGCTGCAGAGCTTCATTCCAGTTGCAACAGCTATATATCTAGTTAAAGATAGTTCGTTAGTCGACAACGAAGCCATCAACAACATCAACATCGCGACATCGCGATTGCGACCTTGATATTAATTTTTATTTAAAAAAATGTATATTTCCATGTTGTGACGTGCATCCAAGTTCTCTCAACAGGCCGCCGACACATTCTTGCGGACATGCCGGCGGCTCGCAATCTCGCTGGCTTAGCCAGCCAACGTTGCTGCAATTTGGAAAACGAAAAATGAAATTTGTTAATCATATTGTATGTTTTTAATGTTAGTAGCCCAGCTTTAAAAACTACCTCCTGGCTTCGTTGTCGGTAGCAGTCTTGATATACTCTCTATATTGTGTATGTCTGTATATAGTAGCCAACCCCTCTCAATCATCTAGAATACAGAAAACTGACTGAGGTCACAATCCTCAAGCATATTAAATCCTTACTCTCAAGACATTTACAACAAAGTAGTTAAAAAAAATTACATTACTTTTATAACAAAAACCTATACCCTCATGTTACTATAACCAGACATATACGCATTGACAAGCAAAAAATCCCCACGGGCTATCGGAAGCCCGGACGTCGTCCGATTTGTTGTCATATTTACACGGCACAAATTCCATAAAATATTACGTGTCAAGTTGATTCGGGGTCGAACCGCATCGGTGTTTTTATTGTACATCCGTACTGTTCCCGACACTGATGGAGGGGAGCGGTAAAGGCAACAAGCCGGCCTGGCATTATTTTTACGAGCCAACTGGTGGTAGGTCTCTCATATGTGAGAGGCCATCTGGGTTTCCACCGAAATGTCTATTTCACCCGTCAAACAGCAGTGTAAATGCATTGTTGTGTTTCGGATTGAAGGGCATTGTAGCCAGAGTAACTACTGGACATATTGAGACTTAACATCTTATGTGTCTTGATGGCGAGCGCAGTGGAATACCAAGCATTGCTTTGTAATTCAAGGTGTTGTTTGGTTATGCTACTGTTTATAAGCGGTAGTATCGCTTACCATCAGGCGAACGGCATGCTCGTCTCGCTATTTATTGCAATAAAAAAAAAAACCTGCTTACAACCTTTACTTATCCTCCAGCACCCCACGCTTTGAAACAATAAAATGTATGTATTTCACTCCATTTTCTAATCTTAAAATCATTATCAATATTTTTTTGCTTTTTAGTTAAATCGTTTATAAAAGCGTACTTTTTAGTTTTTTTAAGCTATAATTTAATTGATTGCACTAAAAACATATATCTACAGCTGTATTATAAAAGGAAGACAGCTGCGTGCAAATTACCAACTTTTTTTTACGAGCCAACTTGCGTTGCCGGACCTTTGCTCTCGTTTGGTTCGTGCACAGTTTTTTACGGCAGTCGTTTCCTCCACTTCAACACATAATTAAATAAGTTTTAACACTTTCAGGAAACTCTTGAATTGAGTTATGTCAGTTATTTGCATTGTGGTCGAGTAATTCAGCTAAAAGCTTAGCTGAAAACGTGTCGTAACAGGGTTGATGTAATGTGATGAAATATTGCTAATATTATAAATGCGAAAGTGTGTTTGTTTGTTTACCCTTCTTTCCGCGGTAACGGTAAATATTTTTGCGTAAATATATGTTTAAGGGTAGTGCATATGTGACTAGCAAACGTTTTGATACATAGTTTTTGTATGCAAGAAATACATTTAAAAAAAACACATCCTTTATCTTTGAAATAATAATAAAATTACAAACGATTTTACTAGAATATACACTTATCTATTTTAAATAATTTTGCGTTAATTTCTCGTATAAATGTATGGATATTGTCTTCATCGACAGACACTTAATACATAGGCCAAATAATGATGTAAGCTACTTTTTAATACGTAGGATTGAGTTTACTTGCAGGTTTTACTGAAAGTTTATGTGCAAAGCGTTGGTTAAAGCGTTATATAATTTGTATTATCTTATCCGAAAATAATCATATTTTATAAATCTATAAACTCGCCCAGTGGCTGAGGCTTTGTTGAAGCCACGCACAGCCACTGAGCTGAAATGAAAATATTGAAAAAATAAACAAATTTCTGGTTGCCGTCAAAGGAATACCGATGGATTGAAATTGTTATTAAAAGTTAAAAAAATAGTAGCCAGCGATACGAAATATGAAAATTCTGTTAAAATAATATGGTTTGTTAAAAATATTATTGCTACTTCCACGACTCTGGTTATAGTGCCGAATGACAATCTATGGCTCATAGTTTTTCAGTAATCATCATTACGTTCTTCATTCTAGTCTTTATTCATCCATTGCTCGACAAAGCTCTCTTTTTTGTCAATTTTCTATTCAGTCTCTGTCATTTCCCCTGAAACATGATCATTAGCACAGTCTGACTCGTATATGCCCAAAAATATCTATCAAGACTTTCTTAATAAGAGACAGTTATTGTCTTAAACATAAATAATCTTCCACATTAATCAATTAGTTTAGTAATTAAACGCAAACTTCGCCTATTATATTAATCCCTAAATCATAATGGTTCTGTAATAGTATAGTGAACGATGGCTGCACAAGTTCAGTACGAGGCCAACAGCGAGGCCTCCCGGGTATATGGGTCAAGGTTCCCTCGTTTTAATCCTTGTCAGTGATCCGTTCGTACTGGTTACGTATAAAGTGTGCTGCAATTTCTGTTCCCTTTATTATATATTTTATTCTGTAGTTTGTGTAATAAATGCAACATTAGGTTAATATTAGAGACTGCTTTCGGTCCCATAAGAAGCTTATGCGCGATTTTTTAAAGTTTTATTAGACAGAAACATTTTAATAATTTATGGTCAGTAGTAAATATTCATGACACCTAACCCTCCAATACGTCTATGCATGTGTACCAAATGTTTTTTTGATGTATCAAATAGTACAACAAAAACTGTACCGTACACTTAACAATGGTTGGTTTCTCATATGTTAGAGGCCGCTTAGGTAAGTACCACCGCAATGTCTATTTTTCCCGCCAAAGAGTGGTGTAAATGCTCTATTGTTTTCCGGTTTAAAAGACATTGTAGCCAGAGTAACTTCTGAACTTATTGAGACTTGACATCTTAAGTCTCAGGTACCCAGCGCAGTGGAATGCCAATCATTGCTCTGTGATTCATGGTGTCGTTTGGTTTTGATGCTGTTCATGAGCGGTCGTATCGCATACCATCAGGCAAATGGCATCCTCGTTTCGCCATTTACAGCAATAAAAAAAGGTAGTATTGTTTTTTTTAGTTTCATTAGACGAAAAACAATTTAGCATTCCATGCTCAATAGTAATTACCCAACAATACGTCTTTGTGTTTGGTATAGTTTATGGAGTATTTTAATAATATGTCATGTATTTACATATTCATCAAATGTATTGATTTATATTGCATGTCTATATCAGCCAGTTGGCTAGTCGATATTTTGATAATATAAATCCGAATTGTTTGCTTTCTACTAAGAAACTGTTGGACCAAATTTATTGATAATTTATTCTTTCTTCGTTCACATTTATTGAAACAAATATACGCTTTTTTATTTTTCAAATTGTATTAAAACTTTCCAGACGTTTTATACGCTATAATGCGAGTAGTTTTGAGCATTAGAAACAAGTTTGCATCTGCAAAAAGATGCTGCAATGTTACTGCTTAATCTCATTTCTAATTCAGTTATTTGAACTGAAGTCATAGTGCGAAATCGAGAAAAATATTTTCCTTTTCTTCTAAATGCTGTTTCCCTGCAAGGTGTAAAATGTTCTCTTGGAGAACATCATCGCGAATCTTGCGAATACCTTAGATACGCAGTTCTCCTTAAGATATTGTTTCTAAATTAGGTACTAATTAACTGTGAAATTGCAAAATATATTTTATAAATTAATTTGTCGGCAGTTCCACCAATTTACGGAGCACGTTACAATTCCCCAGCAATTTATCGCGTTTTCCTAATAGAAAGGCAATACAATTAGAACCGTGGCAAATAAATATCAACAACGGTCTTACATTTTCTTTTAAGGGTTTCTAAACAACGCTGTACACGGCTCCAATTTCCTAACACCAATAATTTCTGTCCCTTGAAACAATTTTGTATCTCCTGCAAAGGAATTTCGAGCCCTATCCTTACTTTTAATAAATAAAATTATGTAACCAAAACAATTTTAGAATATAACGTTTAAATTAATTACAATGGAAGCTAATAGCTAAATACTAAATTCAGAATAGGCACTGTTAGAATACATTTAAAGTAATTAACAGGCACGCTTCATTTACATGAATATTTTATTGTGGATTATGTACTTATGTAAATTATTACGGTAAATTCTAAGAAATAACGGAAAGCGGAAATTCCATATACAAGCTTTTAAGAAGAAATAATTTGTTGCATATATGTGAACCTAGGTGTTGGGGTAGATGTGTTCTCAAGCGGAGACCACGCCTTGGCAAACGTAGTGTAGGACGCCCCCAAGCAGGGGAGTGACGATTTACGAATGATAGCTGGTAGCGGTTGGAGATATTGGGCTGAAGATCGAGCCCAGTGCCGTGCTATAGGAGAGGCCTATGTCCAGCAGTGGACGCGGATGGGGTGATGATGATGATGATGATGTGTAGCAATAGAATATGATGAAATATGAGTAGAATGAAACGTGAGACGAATGACTGGTATAGAACATGTTTGTGTAGAATAGATTACTAATGAAAGTACTATAGAAAGAGTTAAGATGATGAATAAGGACAAAAGTATGGATTAAGAGAATTGCTTGGAAGACTGTGGAAGAAAAGAACCACGCAGGACGTAAGACTCACGTTGTTAAGATCTTCAACCATCAGTAGTATTGTTGATCGGAGGTAAAGACGAAATAAAGATGATATTCCATAGACGAAAATCCAATAAATCGTTTTTTTTACCCTAATGGAACTGGTTCCACAAATGATTTTGAAAAAGCCTAGTAAAAGTAATATATAAAAAATATATTTGTATCGCGAGCCGGCAGTTGTTGGAAAATCTCGATATAAATTAAATTGCAATTCTGGTTTGAAAGCTATGACAAGTATGGATTTGCATATTTTACTGTTAAAAACATTGCTAAATCAAATAAATGTTTGAATAAATTAAGTTAGGTTTAACTTTATGTTTTAACTAGGCACTAACTACGCTCTATGTAAGTATAACGCCGCTGTAACCTACGCTTTTGTGAGTTTATAACTTTATATCAATTGTGGCTCGTGAATATTCAGCTACATAAATTGTGTCGATAAAGGGTAAATTAGAGTTTTCGGTAAGAGTCGTTTTATCTTATTTATGATTGGATTGTACGTTTGTCACGAACAGTCCGTGTGATCGGTCTTAAAATTGAATTATTTCCACTTCGTTCGTCCCCCTTTTGGGTCGTCCACGTTCGCGTAATGTAACGTTCGGAATTTGCATAGTTGCTACGCCGAGTAAGAGCGAAAATTTGATTTGTTTAGACGCCGAGCTCTCGTACAATTGTGTCGGGCTTTTTGTGACCATTATTTTATTCCCGCTTTTAGGATATATCCTGTTGAACTGTTGGCTAATTTTTCCTTGCTCCAGACGGCAACGGGGCGTAACAAGATTTTCGTAGTTTCTATTGACTTTTAAGTGCTTTCGAGGTAGTTCAAACCTTTCGTTTTTTTTTATGCAATGCTGATCTAAGGGAACCTAAGCTAAGAAACCTCTAATTTAATCTGAGATTGTTTAGTTTCTAATTCAGAAATAACGAATTTGTATAATTTATTGGTTCTGACAAAATTGGGATGGGATTCATTTTAATCTTATTTAATTCTCTTTTGTACACAATAAATATAACAGTATATCATTTATTACAAACCAATGCCATGGTTTACTATATTTTATTACAAAAAAATATCAATGAATTATTATTAATTATTTGATGTTATGATTTTTTTTCTATTGGTGTCCGTTTTATTTTATTAGCGAATTGTGTATATTCAAATGTTCAATAAATTTATTGCTGGTGAACATAACGTTCGGATGTCACACTGACCCTCCATTGAAAATCAGCGCTGCAGTACAGCTGCATTGAAATACAGCATATAGCTGAATGGGGAATCGTTGTCTGGCCTTACACATATTATTCGCAAACTGATTTTCACCTTATATGTTTATATTTGTAAGAATTTCAATGGTATGAAAAGTCCGCCAACTCGCACTACGCCAGCGTGTTGGACTATATGGCCTAACCACTCTCAATCGTGCTCTCGATTGTAGAGGAGGTCCGTGCCCTGTAATGGGACGTATATAGGCTAATATAATACATATTTACATTATTATTTTTGTTATGTGTTGACCATGCGTTAATAAATGTTTTTATTTAATGTTTCTTTCTTTCTTCTTTCTTTCAATGATGGGTTGTGAAAAAAATAAGAAATTTGTAATATTGCATTTCTTGTGTAATTACACACCCAACAGGCAAAAAGACAGCGCACGCCCCCGCTGATCGCGCAAATAATGGCGGATACACCGCCTTTATGAAGGCAAGATAAATACGAAGATAATAAACCTAATATTTGTCCGTATTAGGGCGATATAATTACCATTTTCATATTGTTTATGTCCCTCCAGGCGGGGTATGTAAAGTTGCGCAAAATTAGATTACGCACATAGACAATGGATAGGACAATGTTCTAACTTCGGAATTCTTATATTAAAGTCTGTTTTTTTTCGCCGCCGGCATAAGCCTCCGAGTTTTCTCGAACAACATTTTGTTATTAGTTGTCAGCAGCGGCAGGCTTGGACAAAATAGTTGCGAAGTTTCATACTGTTTCTTGTTGATAACGTAATATCATCGGTTAGCACGTGCCCAGGTGGTGGTGTTTCAAACTTATATAATTAGGTTGAAATATGTAAATCAACTGGCTAATGCTCGCCGTATTATCATACCGTTCGGCCTTTGTGCTCTCTAACAATTCTGTTAACATTACTTAAAAGTAAAGCGATTGGAATAATAATGGTTATTCTCGTAGTATTTACATTGCGTTTTAAATATACATTCTAGTAATTTTGAAAATATGTATCGATTTAGTAAGAAATGTTTAGATCAAATTCACGATCAAATTCGTGCTTAGTAACAGTAGGAAATATTCGCTCAATATTTGCGTACATCTTATGATATTAATATATTAGTCAATGTGAGTGTGATCTTGAATCAGTAATGCTGACACGGGGACCTGTGTACTGTGTGAAAAGAGCACATGCCGCATTAAAAGTCCGGCTGTTTGAGCTGGGCCTCGGTGAATGAAGGCGGGGGCGGCTGCTCCGCGCAGCCTCCGACGCCCGGTCGGCCGCCAGTCGACGTCGCGCCTAGCGGGAACCCTCACGCGCCCGCGACATACCGCTCAACTACTCATAGTGACAACCAAACGTGTACCAAACTTCTTTGTCATCGTAAGTAAGGGTGCTGAAGACTACTCAAACCCAGTGAAACCAATGTGTGCTGCGAATCCGAAATCGATCTTTTCAAAAACTTTTCTCATCACGTTCCACTGCAATCAGTGTTGACGTATTTTCTATGTACGATCTGTCCGTACCCACCTGCGTCTAGAGGTCGTCGCGTAGATGCAGGTCGCGAGGAGCAGTGCGCGCCAATCACGTGCCTTATTCAGCCCGAATTTATATCTCTTGACTCGAAGTCGTGTCACCGCGCGCCTTCATTACTTTTTATTGAGATGAATGTGTTCTAATTTTCATTCACATATAATTGTATGAAACGTTTAATTCGTTGGATGTGAAATTACATGTAGATTACTCGGGTAGATTGCTCGCCTTGACACACCATGGGCAACTGGCCAATATTGTAAGAGATAGGAAATAAATCGATCTTGCTTCGTATCACCACACCTCAGTGGATCCATAGAATGTCAAGCCTACCGTGAAAATTGCTATTCGTAACACGCGTTTTGCGTTGCTTTTATGGACCTCATCGGGATGCTTAATAGCCTTATCTGTTACAAGCTGTTGCGCAGTGTAATCAAGATGGAATTAGTTGAATATTTTAGCATTATTCGACGGGAATTAATCTTCCAACGTATTTGTATAAATTAATTTGCTCGCAAATGGCAAACACATCTGACTGCTTCTTGTATTAAATCTTAATTATTAGAATAGAAATCTAAATATGCCGAGAATTATAGAGAAATTGATTTGTATTTAATTATTGTCTGACAGATTGCCATTGTACTTTCATGGTCGCTATTAGGGGCTGTCAAAGCAATTCAAGATTTGTAAGCAAATCTCATTAGCAAAACTTCCATCTGATAATAAACAGGTTACATACAAATACATTGTTACATTATGTGAGCGTTGAAAGAGTTTCTACATTATTCATGGCATTAACGAAAATAATAGCGCAAGAACGTCGGCTCCAGTATTGAAGCCAAAATTTATTCTGTTCAGTTGCGATAATTTTGCCAGTTGGCAGCATACAGACGTTCCACTGTATGTGTGGGGGGTATAGGGCAGACTATCGAGTGGGATCGGTTGTAAGGCCGTGTTAACTATCGTAATCCCGCTGCGTAAGCCCCCCTTAGTTTATCTTAGGATTTAGCGTTTCTGCTGTACTCCGACGCTTTTACTTCCAACTTAGCGAAAGGTTTTTCCCATTAGAAAAGGAGTTGTTCTATATTAGCCATTTTATGGGCTTGGTTTGTTTACGTCAGCGAATTAGTTTTATTTGTTAAGTTTATCTGATCTGTAGTAAAAGTTATGGCTTTTGTTGCTGTGTATTTGGTACCTAACTGCGGGTATCTTGTACAGAATATATTGTAGTACGTTAATGTTGATGTGGTTTACTTTGTAGTTTATTACGTTCGCTCAGATGTTAATGAATTGAATTTGTAGTTCCTCGCTCTTAGCGTAATTTTGAAGCTCCTTAGTCAAATATATACGAAATCCTTTTACTGGTCTTAAAGCATCTGATAAGAGTAATGAGAACATTTGTGAGGCCATTCTTATATTTAAAGAATAAGCAATATATTACCTATGTTCGTCGTGAGATTGAATGTTATTCGGAAATTGTTAAGCCCCGTTAGGTGGCTGAATGTACAACTTACAATTAAAATAGTTACACATACATATGTGTGGGTTAGGGGAAGAAGAAGATATTCAAAGTCTATGATGACTAGAGAGACAAATTCTTTTACAAACAACAATAATTATAACTTTTTAGTTTAGTAGCTTGGGTACAAATTTGAACAGTTTAAAGTTTTTAATAGCGGAGTACTAAACGAAACTTGTCCCAAAACTAATTTGATTAAAATGAGCACGTTAAATTTACAAATTAAAATACCCAGCCCGATCTTAATTCGGCTCGAAAATGTATAACGTCATTACTTTACCCTCTTCATGGTGGATTTCGTTGATGCGTTTCCGAGGTATAATCTAATGCCGACCCGGCTGTCCTCTCATTTTCAGGATTTCAATGCTAGGTGTTTCTCGCAACGTTGCCAGCTCTGATTTAACCCTTTCTGCAGATGCCTTTGATAAATTGCGGGATATATTTTGTGTTTTGGACGTTCATTTGATTCTGTGTGTTGATCGAAAGTACACGATAATAACAATGTAGTAAGCATGTTATTCTTCCTTTTAAGTATTATTTTTAAAATTGTTATGAAAAAATATCACAGTATTATAAAAATATGCTGCCTGAAGACAAGGTGTTTTGAAACTTAGTCATTATATCTTTATACGCGGTGTCTTTCACAATCATAAATTCTGTCCCTTCTCCTTGTTCTTCTTTTTTCGATGTATTAGTTACTAATAATTTATTTGTAAGTAAATATTACAATTCATACTTATTTATCTAAATATATTGTTACTGACAAATATTCGATAATCTTTTAATAGCTTTTCTTATTTCCTTAATAATAACCATTTCGAAAGACAAACTGTTAATTAAAATCGTAATCGCTATGCTGTAATATATCCATAATAGTTACTTATTTTAGATTCAACGAATATCCTTCAATATGTTTCTATTATGTATTTGTCGATGACTACATACATTTTATGCTATCAATATCTAGTAATGTCAAATGATTTCCATTAAATTTATCTGCTCAAGTATACGTCATTTCATTTTTGATATCTAAAATTGGAACGCCTGCTCTGCGATAACTTCAACTGCAGTTCATATCTTGAATTTTATTCTTTATTTTGTCCTCTCTGGAATTCAAATAAGGAGCTATCCGTCTATCTTTGTAAGCTTCAGAGATCGGAGTCTATTTGGGCGAGAGAAAAATTTGAGCACTAGATCACAGTGCACCTTTAGATTGAGCAAATGATCTAGGATAAGATATATGACTAGCTTAGTGTCCATTTTTCATGCGTTTGCATCTAAAACAACATTTTTCTTTTTAATGTGATGAGCTAGTATAAGCAGTGTATACTAATAAAATTATTATGTATCAGCCCATGTACGACCTAATGCAGGGCACAGGCCTCGTCTACAATTAAGAATACGATTGACAGGGGTTGGGTCACATAATCCACCACGCTGGCCTAGTGCGGTTTGGTGGATTTTGCATACAATATAATTTAATTATGATTCTATTAATAGATCTTTTGCTTGAGAATCTAAACGAATAGATTTTTATCGTTTTCCATTGTAAAGAAGTTTAGGTACCTCACAATAGAATACATGTTTTTTTCGAATTGGCTTGTTAGATTTGTAATTTACCTAAAAGATAAGAAAAGTAACTAATATATTGTTTTTGGAGTAAAATTGTAATCTTTACGTAGTCTGTATTTAAGTTAATTTATAGACATACGTTATTCTGCCGAGAATGGACTATTGCCACAATATTTATGATATTTACTGTCTTATTCATAAGCAGTTTAAAAACCAATTTTAGCTATCGAATGTGTTATCTTCTTCGCTCAAACTGAAAACATAAGTCGCCTGAAAAGGACAAAACGTTTGATAGCTAAAATAGGTTTAAAATCTATCATTGAATAAAATATATAGTGCATAAAGTACTTAGTGCGCCACGCTATACCTATTTGTGCACACGGAATGGTCTTCATGACCCCATTTCAATTTATTTGGAACGAATCATACGCAACAACGAATCAGAGTGAGTTATTTTTCATTTCGTAATTTCACTTTTTTCGATGATCTGATATTTCGAGGCCGAAGCGATAAGTATTCTAGAAATGGAAAATGATCCAGTTTGCGCGAGTGAGCCCGTTTGCCGGATTAAATTGGCTTAGTTTGCAGAGGTTTATTCTGTGCATTGACGAAATAAATTTCGGAAGATGCGTTGTCAATCGTGCGATATTTTGCAGTATTGTTTTTGTAACGCTTAAAATAAAATTAGAATGACGATGAAATCTGAAAGTGGTGTAATAAGTTGTCGCTTTTTTTTGCAACTTGCTTTTTTTCTACACGTGGATCATTAATTATATCTTCAGAATAGGTTTAATTATGTAATAGTCCGTTTTTCGTGCTTATTCCATGTGTGCGTGTCGGTAGAGATTTATTTAAGATATTCTTGGCAGCGCTATTAATATGACGGGAATAGATTAAAAATACGTCATAGTGACAAGTATAAAATATTATTTGGTAAAGTACAGGTTAACTGAAGTAGCATTTCGATCAAAAAGAAGTTTCGTTAATGTTCCTAGTAAAAATGTTAGTTACAGAGATCGATAACTCTTCTGTTCCGATTATTGCCATTCAGAGTTATGAGATGTCTATCACCTGTCTAAATATCAAAAGGCAGTGGTTCAATTGTGTCTTTTAACTTGCTAGAGGTCAGATACACTGTGCCGAACCATCTTCCAGGATTCATCAGTTGTTCTCATTATTACGATTGGGAATCTGTGAGTTAATCATTTAATCTAGATAATTCAAATACTGCGAGTTACTTTTTGGTCCTAACGCCCTGACTTGAAAATGTATGTGAATGTTGCTATAAAAATGTAAACAAATTATTTGTTTGTAAAAGGGTCAAAATTGCCACAAAACCAGGCACGTGTGTGTAATTGAAATGCTCCTGTTCAAGGCTAAAACTGCAATTCACTCATTAATCATTCCATACAAGCCACTCATCAGCACAGAATGTTTTAATGTCGGCAGATAAAAAAATAACATTTGCTCTTCATTCATCAGTTGAATTTTGTTTGGACGTCTGGTCTTTTAATTAATTTAATCATCACATCGATGTTGAAATGTTTTTTATATTTACCTTTCTTATGTGGATAAAGTAAGAAATTTTATGTGACAAAAAGACTTGAATTCTGTTTTAAGGTTGTCTAGACATAAAACCAATTTAATTACTGAAAAAACATTTGATCTTCATAAATCTAAATAATTCTAGTCTTAATTCTGTTTTCAATGAATTGGCTTGCCTAAAAATTGAGACCATGACATCTCCTTTCAGAATCCAGTATAGCATTAGAAAAAATATTTAAAAAAAAAATGTAATATAATTGACATTAATGTTAATCAAATACATCTTTTGTCAAACCATTGTAAGTTATCAACTATAAAAGTTTTTATTACAGATAATAAATAATAAATAAACTTAACAGTCACATATATTCTCTCGCTGCGGGGATCGAACCCGCGGCCTCACGTTTGACAGCCGGCGTCTAACCAACTGAGCCACGGAGGCTGTCAAAAGATTTAAAAATATTATCTCACAATCTCGTATCGCGAGCCTAGATCGAACCATGTAATTTAAAAACGCAAAAGAGACGCGAGGCGGGTGATTCTCGACTTGCGGTGGAAGTTTACGGCCCTTTATTAAAGAAAGTGGGTCCCTAAGAGTTTCCCCCCTGTTTAAAAGTCACATTGCAGCGAAGAAAGGATGGCCGTTTGTCCACCACAGACCGTGACCTATTTAGTTCCATAGCTCGGGGTGACACTCCGCTTTCAGTACACGCTGGGGATAAAGTTTTATACATTGCTGTAAAAATAAAGGGTAAACCCCCCCGGTCGTGTAGTCGTTTGTATTTGTTGTAGGTCGGGCAAGTGGCAATGCGGTTGTTGCTAGCTCCCATGAGGCCAGTTTCAGACTAAGCGCACCTATTCCGGTTTAGGATGGGTTAGTTTTTGCACGATTTTGGGATTAGAAAGCACTTGAAATAGGTTTAGGTTTAGAAATTGTTTTGTTTCTGGTTTAACTTAGAAATAAAGTA
This sequence comes from Hyles lineata, assembly GCA_030180105.1. Lineage (NCBI taxonomy): Eukaryota > Metazoa > Arthropoda > Insecta > Lepidoptera > Sphingidae > Hyles > Hyles lineata. The sequence continues at coordinate 787,911 of JARJEE010000031.1, forward strand.
ATCTAATTAATTTATAAGCCATGTGAAAGATCAATGAAGCTTACATGGTTTTTGCTCTATGGATCGTTATACGTTTTATGAGTCTTTTAACGTTGCTAATTAAATAAAATAAAACAAAACTACGAGACAAAGAATCGGAACAAGTTTATGTCAACGCACTAGCGTAATGAGGTCTCAAATATTGTCATATTTTAGTAACATCGTTCAAACTAGCGTACACACGAAAGCGTTGAGCTCGCCTTTCAAGGGTAAAGCAAATAAAGGATAAACAAAAGCACTCCCGCATCATTTTCTGTTTCGTGGCTCAGAAATATGGGCCTCCCTCGCGCTCGACATCGTATTATGTTTCCATTAAAGCTTGTTGACTTAACCCTTAAAGTGAACACTGACTGCGGTTTTGCCAGTTTCGTTGAAACTCGGCACGTATCAACATTTCACGATGCAGAGAATATCTGCTGCTGCAATTTTATCACCTGGCGATATTTTGATAGCCAGATTCGGAACGAAGCGCGCTTGCTTTGTAATAACAAAGTGACATCGTCACCGGCAGCCGGCAACAGTTTGAAAGAAATTTCATATTCATGGTTAACGCCGGTCGAAACTTTTTTCGCCGGCGACACGGAAATTCGGTAACGAACCGCGGATGCAAGGCCCTGGTCGCTGCAGAGATATCTCATTGTATGACAGCGACTATGGGCTGATGACCCACTAACCCAGTTTTAGACTGCAGTCACTCCGTATACCTTGCTATTTGTTTCGAGTTCTGGCAGTGATTCCCTGACCAACTTATTCATATTCATGTTGTTGAATGCTTCACTGAATTCGCTCATTTATTAGCATCCCTTTCAATTATCGCTACGGGCCATACATTTATTTACCCCGATGCGTGTGTTTTCCTACTCTGTTTGTTTTCTATCTCGGCACGAGCACCGTCTTGTTGATATACAGGTCTGTAGGGAAATCAATAATAACATGAAGGTCTCATGAATTTCATTCCGTTTAATACCTACGGTATTTGCATCTGTATGTTATTAATTTGCAAACATGTTTGTTTTCCTATTGTCTTTATATGATGATGATATGATAAGAAATATTGTTTGTTTGTCCTTGGATTTGTTTTGAATGTTTGGAATTGGTATTGAGTCATTGTTTTGATATTGTATTTATGCTGGGAAATTGTGAATAGTGAATTAAATTCAATTTAATTAAGTCCGATATTGTCTAAGTTATTATTATCCGAGTAAATTCAAAATCTAAAGTTCTGCCAGCATTTTTAAGCTTTCCAGCTAATAGCAACGCTATAACTTCACGTCCCTCGTTTTTCTGTTAAACAGTGGTACCAGCCGAGTTTAGCCGACACATTTGTACTGTATCCTTAACTACTTCCAACCAAACTTGCACTACTTTACTATTGCGTAACTCGTGTTGTTATATAATTTTTTTAGAACCGTATTAAACCATAAACTACCCGGTTGTAATATAGAAGACATGAGGTTGATACAACCGTTTGTGTCAGTCGTCGGATCGTCAGCGGAATTTGGGCTCGAAGAGTCCATAAAATGTGTATGAGGATAATAAAAAGAATACTGCCACCTACAGTTTAGATGTTTTTTTAATTGGTTCGGCGATTGGTATAAGCGACTCGGTCAAATTTAATGATTCATATTGAGGTCAAGGCTTTCCGTTTCGAGGTCGGTAATAATTCATTTAAGTGGGTATTAAATTTGTATCAGTTGTCTGAGAAGCTTTCCGTTTATTATTCACGGAATAAATAACATACGTTGAAATTACTGTAACTGTGTAATATTATTAATGGTTTATCAATTATGTGTTGCGGTACAAGTAAGAACGTTATGTTAATTGAGGAGTAATTGTACTATTTTATTTTATTCAATTTAATTTGTATTTTAAAGTTTATCCAGCGTTTTATTATTTGATTGCTCATTTACCGAATGTCTGGCGGGCGAATGAATTGTTTTTCCAATAATTTATATGCCAATAACTTGAAGGCACACCAGTATAGGCCGTGCGTTTAAAAATTTCCCTTTTTCCAATTAAAAACGTGCACAGCCAGCGATTCTTTCAGCAGTGCACGACTTGAATATTTTATGCCTGCAGCCTCGCGGGAAATTAATGCTGGTTGCACTAAACCATTGTGCTTAAGATTTAACTCGAAATGGTTCGTTAAAAAAATTATGATATGATTTTTTCCGATTAGAACGTATTTCCTCACGATGTTTTCATTCACCGTTTTAGTGCGTGGCGATTGATTATTAATTCACACACACACATACATACACGCACTAAAACGGTAAAGGAAAACATCGTTAGGAAACCTGTATACCATAGCGATTTATAAGAATTCCAATGGTATGTAACTCTGCCAAACCGCATTAGACTAGTGTGGTCGACTACATGGAGATTAACTCTCAATCGTACTCCCGATTGTGGAGGAGGCCCGTGTCCTTCAGTGGGACGTATATGGGCTGAAACAGATACAGAACGTATTTGGATTATATATGTTTGTGGGTATGAAATATGAGCCATTTAAACTTCTAAACTCATTTAGTTTTATTTTATCTGCTATGGTACTTACTAAGTAACGCATCGGCGATTAAAATTCTGAACTAAGTTTTAAGCCAACCTCGGGTACAAAGTACCTACGTTAATACTTTTAAATTCTTATGCACCATTCGGAGACGATTTTATTTGCATGATTTAAACTTTTAATTTAATCATGCTTTCCATTACATCCAATTATACATTTAATACCTTTCTATTTTAAATGACTTTGATAAACATACAACGCATTAGACTCGAAAGCAGTTTAATCATTCATCAGTTAATTGCTTATTCAATTAATAAATAATTTATTCTCGCTGTTGTTTGGGTAATCCGATAAGTACTTACGCGCCGATTGTAATTCACGTGGAACGAGAAACAAATTGTGTTTGAAAAGTTTACGCTCTCAAGGGGCTGCAATCAGACTGGGAATTGGATTCGCCAGGTACACACGCCGCTTAGATATAAACTGCGGCTAACCGCACCGACTCGAGAGCCTCGGGGACCCGTACACGCTATTATTCCACTATCTCACTCCCTCGCACGTGAGAATCTTATTTATTGTCCGGTGTTACAGCATTTACGTGCGTGAACTACTTACGAAAAAATCTCTCGCACTATGATCAATTTTTGAATAAAGATCCATTTACATGGAGACTTTTTTCATGGAGTTTCTCGCCTAGAAGATAAGATTAGCGCAAGGATTTAAAAAAGTTGCATTATGTGACATTTAGTGATCTACACATCGAAGCCGCCGACCCGCCGGCACATGTAGACAACATTTTGTTGGCGGTCTAGTCGGCGGCTTCACTTATTGCAAGTCGAAAAACTTTGTTTGCGTCATGTCAAAGGCCCGACATGTCATGAACATTTTTATGTCGTTGAGTGTCGCCGGGAAATTGAGTAGAGCACATGGCCGCTGGGATGTGACGGCGAACTTTGTCGCCGGGTCGGTGGCTTTGGGTTGTAGTGCGCTCTTGTCAGAATACGATAATTTATGACTGTTATGTCATGTGATAATGGCATACGATTTTCGCCGCGAGAAACTAAAAACTAAATCCGTGCAAGAAGGCTTAAGACGTAGGATCGTTGTACATCCAAGTCCATTCAGAATCCTTGCCGTAGCCACGAGATTTTCCAATTGGAATAATTTTATACTACTCGCATGAACCGTAAGATCTACATATTTCTATCAGTTTCAGCGATGTTTGTCAGAACAAACCTAGATAACTGGCGCGCTGTTTGTCCTAGTTTTGTTACGATTATAATATGGGGCATAACAGACGCCGCCCGGCCCATTCAATTCACGAAAGTATGTTACGCGTGTATAAAGACTAGTTCTTGATTACCTTTTTTTTTCTGCGCATTTCTCCACCGAGGTTGGAAACCACAGTCGTAAAATAAACACTGAGCCTCCCTCCGCTGTGGGGCGGACACCAACTAAACTTAGTAATGGTATGTGACTGATGTGTGAAGTTCATTACCTTCTAGTCACGTGACTTTTGACATTGTCCTCTCGGGGAAAATATTTTTTTCACTAGTAACAATTGTGCAGTAAAAACGTAATAGCAAGTTTCGTTTAAAATTGTAAAAAATATTTTGGTTATATTTACTGACCTATTTAATTTTCTGGGAAGCGAAACAGTGACTAAAATTCTCGACGCTATAAAGCCAAGTTCAAGTGAAATGCTGAGCCGACTTGTAGCCTAAATTCTCATTTGTACATTTCTGGCTACGGAATAAATGCTTTATATTCCACGCACCTGTATGCCCCACATAAATAATTGCAAATTGGCTCAGTACAGCGATTCCACAAATATTTTTATTTCCTTTCGGTTGTAAATACTAGGTATTTTATATACTCCTAGCCTTTGTTATTTGAATTTATTACTACTATTAATGTTTATGAAGTGTGCCGTGGTACAAGTTCATATCTGTCTCATTTAAACTGTGGCCATCTTGCCTCTTGAAAGTTCCATGTTGAATTAGCGGAAACCAAAGGCTGTGTTATCAAATCCGAATGCGGTCGTGCATTCCCGCGAAGATGAACTTGAGAATGCACTGAATACTATTTGCTCCTAAATTGGAACCGGTCCCGAGTTTACTTCTCCCCGTGAAAAGACAAACTTTAACTATTGTGAACATTATGCGGTATGCGGTTATTACCTTCAGTGCGAATCGCAGTCCGGGTGGCACTGCTCCTTGTTTGCACCGTTTAAGCAATTTGCGAAACTCACTTAGGAACTTGTGAAATTGTAAGCTTTTGAAAAGATCGAAACATTTTCATTCTCAGTTTGAGTAATGGAGTCTTGTGACGTTATCGAATCAAAATGCAAAGCTAGCGATAGGACTTCTCGTTATTAAACCAAGAGAATCAGTGAAGTGATCAAGAAAGTGTCGTGAACGTTAAGTGATAAAATAAGCGCAGTATTCTGGCGCAGTTCGGATGAGAGGATGCGCGGCTGGCGGTGGTCCGCTCAGCGGAGACGCTAGCGGGGGAGGTCGCTGCGAGCGGGAAGGGTGTCGGGGCGCGAGCGCGACGACTGGTGCCCGCACGAGGCGCGGCGGCATGCGCTGACGTGCGCGCGGCGCTGCGCTTGCTGCGGCGCGGCGCGATGCCCCCCCGGGCCTGACATGGAGGAGGGAGGCTATTGGCGGCCGTCTTGTTCGACGCTGTCGCTCGCCGAGCACCATGGCAGCGCCACACATCTGTGCGCCCGGCATGCGCCGCAGCCGGCCCGGCTCGCGCACCGCCACGCTGCGCACGCGCACCACACGCACGCGCACCCGCATGTGCACGCGCACCACCTGCCGCACGCGCAGCACGCGCCGCACGCCACACACGCCGCGCACGCGCAACACGCCACCTCGTGCCCAGTGCACAGCCCTTTCAGACAACCGACGCCCGAGTATTGCGCGGCACATTCACAGGTATATTTACACTATGTCTACTTAGAGTTATTTCTCCCCATACCAAAGTTCGCCCTCCTGTTCAAAGTATTTAATTTGATGTATTTATATTTCTTTTATTATACAAAAATGTTCGACATACTCCGGAACGTCGCGTCATCCTGATTGACGAGCATCTGAATTCATACCCGATAGTACTTACCCCAGAATCGCCAACTTTGTAATCGATTGTATCCGATTGAAACGTCTGTGAGCAATTGGATATCCAAGTCACGGGGTGGCGCCACCTGCAGCTAATTTATTATAAGCGGCTGAATCCCACTAACTTGAGGGAGCGTTTTCATTTTGACTGCTATTTGCATCATGCGCGGTGGATCGTGCTAAAAGCGAAGACGGAATATTGAATTTATGTATATTCGGGACATTGGATATTCAAAAATATTTTAGAACTAAGTTATTACACGCAAACACATACAACCCTGTGTTACACCAGCGTCGATTGAAAACAAACCGTTTGATGTAAACCTGCAAGGAGTATTGAACTGTGTAAACTGCAATTCTGTTTGGTAGCGCATCAGTGGACCGTTTTGTTGGCCAACCACTCTTGTGTTGGAGTGTTTTACCAAATGTTGTGCGTCGCGAACACAGTCCGGCACGGTGGAGAGCTATTTGTACTTTAAAGTGTATTTGTTTTGTTCACGGATCAGCGACACGACGTACGTGCCTTTTAGTATGAAAGGAAATTGCTGGTAAATGCTTGCTTCTTTGCAAAAAAAAACGAAAATGTTATCTGTACTTAGAAATCCTGCTGTTTATAGTCATTAAGTAAGAATTTATTATTGAAAATTATAGGAGTTCTCTGGGGTATTAGTTTTTTTTTTTTTCAAAAAGCTTTCATTCAATGTGTCCGCCACATGACCAAGAAAGCTGTAAAGTAATTCAAACGTCGCGTCGGGAAATAAATAAATGTAAAAATTAAACCAATTCACGATAAAATCCGTAAATATATATTTTTTAATGAAAATAAAGCTTATATTACAATTCTTAAATTAAAATATAATATTTCAGTTAAAACAATTTGTTACTGAAGTTGCTAAACGAGAAATATATTTGTATAACTTTATTTATTTTCACGTAACGATGGATATCTTAAAGCGCACGCTATCTTGCCACGATGACGACAAAATGGCGGACACTCCACAAGATGTCGGACGTAGCGTGGGACACTTGAAGAACACTTGACATTCAAAGCACTTATATTTTATATTCAAGATTCTCAGTGAATGTTGTATCTTTACTCAATTTTATATATTGCCTCAAGATGAGAATGATAGCTTTTTATCGTGTCGCGAGTTTGCGGGCGGCACATACCATCTGCTCGTGATTGATAGCTACCAAGTCCATAATGCGACGTAATGTGGGGAGATTGATGCTAGAAACTATACGGTTGCTTTTAGTAGGGTAGTTATCGATTACGTTCTTGGTACTTATATATTGATTTTGTTTTTGTTTAACTCTTTTGGTTAATAAATTAGCAATTCACATGATCGGAATAAACATTGATACGTTTGTTATAGAAGGAATTCCATCTTAAAAAAAGGGAAAATAAAATTAATTATTATCAGTGGTGAGATGAAGTATATCTTTAAATAAAAAAGTTTTATTGAATTATCACCGAACCCATACTCAAATAGGTATGTAAAGGGGCAATTTATCTAGGCGACAAAAACCTTTTTCAATCTTTCATGAATTGTCCGCTTGTGGCAGTCGGGATTTTCAAATAGTAATTACTTTTCGAAAAAGAACATAAAGCATTCCAAATTGATTACATTTGAGAAGCAATGAGTAAAAGATCACGACATTATTGTGTGGCGATGTGCGGTTAAAAAATGCGTCAGATTTATTTTAATTCTTTTTTTTTGCAATATAAGTTGAGCTTATTGTAGGTCTTTGCCTAAACCTATTTTATTGTGCTGATGAATTGTCGATTTTGTATCGCGCTGCCGTATGCTGATGTGTTTGTATGAAGTTGTAATGTTATGTTGTGACTTGCGCCACAGCTATAGGGGTGGTCGGGCTAGTAATTAAGTATGTATATATGTATCTAAATATATGATTAACTAAAAGTAAATACGAACTTTATCGCTAACATATATCGTAATTGCGAGTATAATTTGGCAGCAAGGTCTTCAACATGTTAGAAACTAATAAATCAGAACAATAATTGAGGTTGGTGTAGTAATAAGTATCAATTTCGCCCTCCCAATATAATATTTTAATCTTTGAGATGCCGCCAGACGCCCAGATATGAAATTTACTCAGAGAAAAATTCATAGGTATGCGAATTTTCAATATTCCTTATTGAAATAAAATTAGGCGTTCCAATAACCGTCAGCGGCTGATTTCAATTTTTCTGAAATCTCGCGCTAATCGAAAACGGAAGGTTTGCTTTTAAATCAATACGAAATTTATAAGATTTCAAAATGTTAAATGTGTTATATAATTCTGCGGAACGGATGACGTTTCACTTGGAATGTTTCCAAAATATAATTTTTGCCAACACTTCTGTGAAACACTTCTTTAGCGGTGTCCATAACAAACGATCGGTATCAGTTCCTAGTTTTAAGTGGCTTATGTAATTTTTGTATTTGGTTTAAAAAAAATTTGAAGAATGGATAAGAATTGCCATATAAATTGGAGTCACACTTCACATCCAATTCCGTAGACAAAATAACTTTTGACATCAGTATTTAGATTTGTCAAAAGTTACTTAACTTTATTTGTGTTAATGCTTAAGAAGTTGAACTGTTAAAGAAAATCTCTGAGGATCGTGGTATACCATAATATGTTGATTTCCATTGAGAGGGCAAGAAACCGACAGTTTTAAAAACGTAGGATCACGTGGTAAACTCGTGACCCTTCTTGAAACTTGATCTCTAGAGCAAACATTAACCCATCCTTTTGTATTGTGCCCGAATTGACTAGCCATCAGCACACCGTTGACTTTAAATGTAATGTCAATAGGGGTAGACTACAATATATATTCACGATTGTGCGATTATTTAACTAAATATTTTAAAGATTATAATTTATTTTATTTATTAGTATTTTTGGTTTGTGCTGTGTGTTATATAAGCTACTTATAGGTAAACTTATGCTCTGTCGAAGAACAAATAAATAATTTTATCATAAAATCGATAATATTGCGGTATCCTCGGTTATAATATTGGATTTTCGAGTGCATATTTCCCGTCGAGTGCGTACTTCGCCCGAAGCTTTATGGAGCGCACTCTAGTTTCATACATTGTGCAATTACCCCGCGGCGATGCACATAGATAATTGTACTTTAATATTTCACGGTGTATGTATATATGTAGTCTCGCATAAGTATATAGCCGTATGTACTTACGCGTAACGTTGTATCTGGCGGGAGAAGTGTCAGGTTTTGGTCTGTCTAGAACGGCATGCTATGCTATGTTTCAAATAACGCTTCTGTTTTGTGATCGGAATACATAATGTAGAGTCACAAATGCCTCTGACCGTCGATGCATACTGGGGAGTTACTCTATACTCCGACGCGACGACAAATGTTCGAACGTCATACTTAAAACCGTAAGAATATGCCTGAATACTTTACAAAATGTTCTAATTATCTATCGTACGTCGTAACATTAGACTAAGTTCGGAGTGAAAGATAAGTTTCTTAGAAAATAGTATTGATTTTCAGAAGTGGAAACGATTATCGAATGTTCGAACATTCGACGTCTTCGTGTCGCTGAATAGTGTAACCCACGTGAGTCGGAATAGAAGACGAATCTTATTGTTTTTCATACAAAACCGTGTCTGACGCCACATACTATATTTGGCTTTCAATCAAGGGACAAAGTTTGGAACTGCGATTGTCCTAATGTCAAGGGGAGGCTTAGGTCGCATAAAGGCTTGTAGTTTAATAATAATAATAATGGGTCACTTGTCAGGACGACTACAGAAACACTTACGTTTTCGTAATGTGATCAAACAGTTTTGTAATTTACGTTTCAAGAAGTTTCAAGACGTTAATATAAAAGTAATTTTATGCAACTATATAAAAGTATACAAAAATATTATATGAACGTAGAAATCTTACACGTATGATAAAAATAAATAAATAATAAACAATACCGAATAACCACATACATAGTCCTGATCCCACACTAAGATCGAGTCGTGTGTCGTGGGTATCAGGAACTAGGAGAGACTTTTCGGTTTCACAAACACCCAGACTCAGTTTATGACTAAAGTCTATTCTATTTACCACAAGAGCAATGATATATTTCACTGTAAATTATAATTATCGCCACATTCGGGTCATGAGGGCCGCGAACCGGTCGAACCAGATGGAAATTCAGCGCCATATTATTTCCTTGCGGGAAATTAAAAATCTGACTACTGACACGCTGCCGATGTGACGTAACATAACTTCAATGCTGTTTGATAACACACGTGTCAATTGAAGAATTTCTTAAAAGGTTTTGTTTTTAGATCTTCGTATATTCGTTCTTCGTATGTTCCCCGAAAGGGAGGTAGAGTTTTCATTGGCACCGGTATTTGCGTGACTTAATTATGATATGTGACTGTACCACATATATTAAAACGAGCGGTGGAGCCCGGCTTCGCCCGGGTGCGGACAGCTTTTGAGTCCAGTGTCGATGTGGCAAAAACATATAATTTCGCGTACTAACTATATTTCCCGCGCGCCGTCGACTATATTTCCCGCCCCGTTCTATCCGGTTTATGTCCCGTGACATTCAGTCCCATGACGAAAAGCATGCAATCCTGTCCTCTCCTATCCCGTGCCACCCATTCGAGTTTGAAAAAGTACAAAATATTTATACTTGAATTCCTGAATCGTCTTTTGGGAACTCTAAATTTTTTCATTATAATAAGTTGCCTATGTGTGAATTCAGGGTGTCTCTATACCAAATTTTATCCAAATCGGTCGGGCCGTTTTTGCGTGGAAGAGTAACAAACATCCATACTCACAAACTTTCACCTTTATCATATTCGTAAGGATAATGTATTTAAGTGGATCGCAAATTGTATTTTGGGGTTAATTTTAATAGGTAATCAGGCAGTATATTTTTTTATCTCTATCTTTCTTATATAAGTAACTAATATAAATCTCAGTCTACGTAGAACTTATAACATTATAAAATATGCGTGTATGTAGTAGAAATATAATAAAACGATAATTATTTATCGTTATAATTGCTATTGTGGATAAATTATTTGAATCATGCGGACGTATTGTCCTATATATTTGTATTTCCGAATTATTATTTCAGCTGCAGGGTAAATGTATATTAATGATGTCTATTTAAAAAAGGTACGGTTGATTTGGTATAGCTTTAGTTGTGGTGATTCAGCAATTAATCTAGAATTTGACATGATTTGAGTATTCCAATAACCCTCAAGAGACCATTGTGGTGGACTGAAACCATTGAGATAATATGTATACCAGAACAGACATCGCAAAAAAAATCTCTATATAATCCTGGTAATCATGTAAAATGAGAAGGAAGATAGTGTGACTGAGTTAGAATGACAGAGACAAAAAGAAAGTTGGTATATGCACCGCTCTTTTTGTTCCACAGAATCTGTTCAAGGTGTCCGCTCTTATGAACAATCTCATTGGTTGTATCTAAGCCGTTTCTTCGCTGCTTGTTCAGGAGTCGCGTGCCAAAGAAGGCGATTAAGAGCTGACACAGTACAGATATTGATCCGCATAGTTGGATGGCTTTTTACTAGTGCCGATGTAGTGCATGTAAGCTTCCCACGAGGTTTCTGACACGGTTTAACGGCTTATGGCACTTGACGTCAACTGGGGCGAGAGCCTTGTATGTACTCTAAGCCATGTACGCTTGGTATTACTTGCTGACTGTTCCCTATCGAGACCTGAACGTGTATCACTCGTTCCTTTGGGAGTTATGAGTTATGTGTAATTAAATCTTTGAATCCAGTGTCCATATAGATCAGCGTTTTCTATTTCATATTATGTGAAAATGAAAAGATTATATTGTTGAAATATTGTCAAAATTTTTAAGGTTTCGCAACTCCGAGGGTTTAAAGGATAGAATAGCAGTACTTCCAAAACTGAGTCCGATGTTGACTTTACTCTTAAAATCAATAATTGTACCTGAACTTTCAGTTAATATTTGAACAGGTTAGTGCCTATGCTTAATGGCGAGACTAGCGTACAATACCTTGAATTACAAAGCAATGTTTGGTATTCCACTGCGCTCGCCATCCTGAGAAATAAGAAGTTAAGTGTCAATATGTCCAGTAGTTACTCTGGCTAAAAAGTCCTTCAATCGGAAACATAACAGTTCATTTACACTGCTGTTTAGCAGGAGAAATAAATAAATAAATAAATAAATAAATAAATAACACCCAACAGTCACATACATAGTCCTGACCCCACACTAAGATCGAGTCTTGTATCGTGGGTATCAGGAACTACGAGAGACTTTTCGGTCTCACAAACACCCAGACCCGGAAGAAATATTTGTGGGCCGCACAAACATTTCTCTCGGTGCGGGGATCGAACCCGCGGCCTCTCGTTTCACAGGCGGCATCTAACCAACTGCGCCACGGAGGCTGTCAATATACATTGTTATGGTACCTACACAGACGATCTCCCACATATGAGAGACCTACCACCGGTACAACTATCTTGGTATTACAAACTAATCATATAAAACCTGTCTTAATACCCTTATTAAGCCTACACTCAATAGATACGCTTTTATAGAATGCATGACCTAAAAGATGGCGAAGTGAAACCTCTCATACGGGCATTGTTACAGTTCTGCTAAGCGGTTTACTAATTATCGTTGCGTAGTCTGGCAGCTTAGTATCGAACTGTACTATTATTAAATTATTTTTATTCTATATTACTGACATGATAAGTAATATTAATCCTATTACTATTGTGGTGCGTAGTTTACGTATGTTCTTTATATTATATTCTCTATCTTATTGAGTTGAGACCAAACGGTCCGTTATGCTATTTAAGTATTTACATAATTGCGAAAATGTATACATGAAATTTATCAGTTATGAAAGTGTATAATTTCATTATTTGCTATACGCTAGCTGTAAGTTTTGCGTACAAATAAAAATAAATAAATCACACAAGTAAATCATCAAGGAAGTCAGTAAGTAGTGAAAGTAAGTACTGAGCAATTTAAGTAGAATAGTGTCGTCTATTGTCGACAAGATTATGCCGGCCTGCGCGAAACCAGACAATCCAGACTGAACCCGAAATACGACCCAGTTGTTTGGGTCATTGTGATGGGGTTTCTGACAGAGTTTAAGCTATCCGGGCTGTTTCTAGCATTCTACCCCCGGCACAAGGGTATCTAACATTCTACAGAGTAGTCAGTTAAGTTACTATTTACTGCACTGCACGCTACAAACTTCGTTTCTGTATATCTGACCCGGTAATATTTGTTGAATTTTGAAATGATTCATTCCGTTGTATCGGGCTTTCCAAACTCAATTTCAGAATTCTATTTAATTACTCCTTTATTGTATAAAGCAGTGGGAATTGGAAAGTTGAGTTTAAACAATTATGAACCTTATTGCAAGTCACAAATCACAGGTCACAGAATAAAGTTCTCAACCCATTAAGCGACCCGACCAGGTAATTCAAAGCCCAGAACTTGGATTTAAATCTAAAGATATCAACCCGACTATCAATATAGCCATCTGGTGACAATTTATTAAAATGGTGTACCCTTGAAAGGCAATTCAAACAAAATCCAATTAAAACAATTTACAAGGATTGTTTTGCTGAATACTTTAATTTTTCCGTTATAAAATTGAGGATACCTTTTTTAAATCGTGTACTGATTATGTTATAAGTGAAGGCTAATTGGCTTAGAAATAAGACAGCGATAACATAAAGAAAAAGAAACCATTTTATTTGATAACATAACGTTGATGCATAGCTCGATCAAAGTACATTCGTCGCCATCAGAAATTGGATGCGTGACCGTCGACCAAATTTAGTCGTGGCAGTTCCGATCGCTGCATCCAAATACTAGAAGCTGTTTGGAAACGTCATAGGTGTTTGCGAAACAACTAATGGATCAGATACGAATATAGTTCCAGAGATATGACTGTTTTAGTATGCACATGAATACTCACCGTATGTACATAATAAAGTGCCAGTCGATTACAACATCAGTCACGTCCGCTTTAGTTGCTGTTTCCTGTTGAATAACAAATGGGACCGACGATCTACTGGTGCGGTTCAATCAATAAAACAGACGGGTTGTGGTATAAAACTGCTTCGATACCGTCCCCTATCGACCTACTCAAGGCGATAATTACCGTCCCATGCTTTGACAATGTCTCGATACAAAGGTTTCAATGTGAAAGGCTGAGGGGCAATCAGTCTATGCGTCAATGGTTTTATTTATTTAAATTCTTGTTCTTTTTTGAAGCGAGTACGCAAACAAATTATCATAGCTCTTGGAAAAGAAAGTTCGAGAATTTACAGACGGCAAAAATTTTGTGCTAATATTGCTAAAACTTCATAATGGCAGTGGAATGGATTTAATGTTTTGAACATTGTTACGAAGTTTCATACGCCGATTGGTGTAGGTTTTATGTTCTGTGAATTTTTATAAAATCTCATTTGGATAAAAAATCCTTGAGCAATGAGGTTATCAAATGTTTCCACACGTAAGGCTAAGTTAAGGCATTTCGCTTAGTAAAAAAGGTGTGATTTAGTTCAAATCCAGGTCGCATAGCATTTGTATTCGGTAGGAATATAGAGTTGAAAAGTAAACTTTGTTAAATGAGATTTTAACATAAGAACAAGGTATTTGTTTCTGCTTGCGTACAAACATTTTCGGTCTGAATTCTTGGCAATGCGATATCGTAGAGTAGAACTGTAAAATGACAATGGAAGAATGGAAACGGCCAGATATAATAAAACTTTTCACGAATGTGAGCCAAAACTTGTCTTGTATGAGATATAGTGTCATTAATGTTAGAACGACTTGAGATTGAAAGCGTTTAATGTCGATATATTGTGGCATTATTTTTAAATTTTCCATTTTTGTTTTATAAAATTAGTTATTCCTCATATTATTATTGTCTTACTGATTAAGTCCGTTGCAGTTCGTGTGGTCATAGTAGTCTCTACATACGTATTATCCCATACAAATGTCGTTCCATTTTGTTAAAACTTGAAACTAAATCGCTGCAGCGTGGAACAAATAATTAGTCGTTTAACTACACAGTATAACCTTGCAGTACTAGATCGCTTTCAGGGTGTAGTTTTCTCGCGACCAAAAGGTCGAAAGCGCCGTGAATTTCATGGATTTTTTTGGACTGATTCGTGAGCGGTGCATGCACCGCAGCTAGGTGGGAAAATTTTCATAAAGAACGTCTTATCTAGTTTAACATTAATATGGATGGGTCTCTATAAATCCATCTGAGCTTTTATGATCGGTGTTACGAAATAGGTCTTCTTCTTGATCTATGCCATTCTAATTGACTTACTCTAAAAGCAATTTGATAAAGTATCCTCTACCAAAAATTCAATTGTTTTCATCGTTTTTACCATTCAGGAATCAAACTAATAACGTCCCAGTATCAATCGATAGACGCTTTTCCCGAACCAAGTATCACTTCGAACGTTTATTACAGTTTATTTAGGCGCGTATTTTATACTGAACATTCCAAAGATATTTTTCTTTAATATCCGCAGTATCGAGCGAGCATGTTTCACGAGCCCAGAACAAATTGTTTCTGACTTGTTTCAGTAATTAGTGTCGTGTTTCTCTCCTTCCTACTTGACGCAGTCATTTTTCTGCCTCACTTATTAGTGCCTAGTTTTAATTGGTTAGTTTTATTTATGATATCTGGATGTTCATTAGCGATAATGACATTTATTCATTTTTATTATCCTGAGATATTCGTGTCATCAATCATTCAATCGTGTATTATGTAGACACTACTGCATTTTCCACTAGCTCCAACGTATTCACTTCGCCGAGTAATAATTTTAAATAAAACTGTATCTAAAGTTGGCTTATACATACATTTTAAGTAACATGGAACGGGGCATCGGGAGAAATTAAAATAAGATGTATAAATTATTCATGTTCAGCACACTTTTGTTCCGTACGGAGACAACTTCATTTTGTATTTTTTACACCGAGAAATGTGATGCTTGTCATATGGTTTTTCTTTCTTAATCATAAAATGTTTACATTCATTGGAAGGTTCAGATTCACATTGATTTAAGGGCTAATAAAATTACAATTTAAATAGTCGTCTATCTCTATCGATTGGAAATTGTATTTAATCATGCGTCGGTAATAGGCCGCGGGCTAGATCAAGCGATAGCCTACGAATTACCGCGAGTAATGCATATTTGATAAATTGAATATCGTAATCTGAATAGTTAGTGTTGGCTTGACTGAATGAATATGTTTAATAGTTTAACACGTAATGCTTTCATCGTTACGTCTCGGGAGTTCCATATTTCTCATGGTCTTCCTTTGTCATATATATCCTTTGTTTGGTTTCTAAAGCGAACATCTCAATCGTGATGGTGCCAAGATTTATTGGGTATTCATGATCCAGGGTGATCATTTTTTTTTCTTTTAGAAGTACTTGCTCATTCACTTGATAACTATTGAATTTTGTCTCCTACTTTCTAAGATAAAAACCTCGAACATTTCTCGTCGGCTCGTCACTATTATACCGAAGCTTATCTTTGTATTAATTAAACACCACTACGCATTTCACTGTCTTCGCTAAGAGGATTACTAGTCTACTACAAACTGCTTAATTATACTGAACATGCTTATTGAGTGTAGAACAAATTGTTGCAACCTTTGCTAGAATTTGTAATATCTAAGATCAGCCCGTAAGTAAGATGGGCCTTGGGTCTTAGTTCACAATGGTGAATTAAATCGGCTTACTTGACATAGATGTTCTTGCACTAGTGACCTGCTTTGTTAATCTTGTCTGGTTCAACCTTTAACGGATAATTATCAAATTCGGCAAAAAAGGTATTCAAACTGATTTAAAATTTATTCCAAAACCTGGTGAATAATTAATGTACACTGCACGCTGCTATTGTAAAACTGAAATTATGGCTGTATAGGATGGAAATAGGCATTCAAAATATCTTTGCCATCACTCATTTTCACACTGAATATCATTCGGGGCCTCTTTGTTAGTGATAGTTTAATACCTTGTTGCTTTTACGGCGAGTGTTCACTGAGCCGGCGCACAGTGATTCGTCTAGAACAAGCTAGGAGGACAAAAACATTTGAGTGCGTATGTTGGTTGTTTTGGCTACGGACAGTAATATTTTAAAGGAGAAATGTGTTTTTGAAAGATTTTTTTAATTTTTTTTCAATTCTGGCCCGGCGTAGTTGCCCGATTGCGCCTGATGGTGAGCGCAAATACCGCCCAGGCAGAGTGTCTACTGGCATTGGACGGCAGTCCCATGTCAATAGACATAATTATGCCGGCCTGCTAAGATGCCTTTTCACACTGACCCAGGATTATAGGAAGGAGGGATTGTGTGGACCGTCAAGCCATGGCTTCGCAAGCCAGCACGCGTGGTTCTGGTTAGGAATGGAGAGGAGGCTTTTAGGATAATAGTAATTAAAACACAAATTACATTCGATGAAAAATTTAAATATAAGAATGGCAGCTTAGAAAATAAATTAATATATAATAAAAAACAAAATAAAAGCATATGTACATAATACGACTAAGTAGTAAAAAAATATAAAATTATTTAATAACTCTTTAAATTATATACTAATAGATAAATTAAGTTCACCTATACGTGACTGTTTCCTGGTATGATGTTCCCAAAATCTACGACAGTCTTTATTTTGAGCCTCTTGAGCTTCTTCAGATAGTTGCCCTACTGGGCACAATACAAGATTTAACAACCTCTGTACTATGCACAAGAATTTTATGTACAGTGACAGGCATATAGTACCACGAATACAAAATTAGATAGAGGGCCCTAGTCTCTGAACAAAAATTTTCAAGTATATTTATATTTATTTCGTAACCCGAAGATAAAGTCGTAACAAAATATCGAATTTTTAATTAAATCAATATGACCTTGAAGCCTACTCTCCTCTGATGACCTGGATGAGCAAGGTCGACACACAGAAATGGTAAAACTTATGTTGTCTCCTTCTAACCAATCTTTGTTATTAATTAAAAACCGATCCAATGACTTATATGATGCCGCCCATTTTTCAGTTAATTTTGACGATATGCTTGATACTTTCTGTTTAATAGCCCTTAACGAATCACTGGTTATATAAGTAACACCAAATTTAAGACTTATATGTTCCAATAAACGAACATTCCGCTCTTCAATGGAATGCTTTCGTCATTCTTCAAAAAAATCACTTTTCGAAATGGAGAAGACACATTCTGAAAAATGAAATAAAATCCTTTAGTGCGGGAATGCGGTGAAAAATTATATCTCGTTTTAAAGGTGAATATCACTACTATATACTGTAAAAAGATTAGACTGGATACATTTGGATACAAAAAGATAAATACGATTAAAATTTCAGAACTTGACAAAAAAATAGTATTTTTCAATAATATATTCCAAGTCGTAATGGACCAAAGTTTCTCATATTAGAATCTTATGGGTGCTAAAATATAAAAGCACTGACCCTCGACAGTAGTATCTATCACAAAAATCACGGTAATATATCACACAAATTGAATGAGATGTTATCTAAAGCACTGCAAAAATGCAACTACTCTAATTAACTTAATGCAAATATTACATTACTTACCTTCGCTAGTCAATGATTCGTCCCTATGAAATGTTATTCACCATTTCTACTTGTTTTTATGACATTGGGGGTGTTGTTTACAATATGTGACCACTAATTAGTTGATTCTTGGAAGTGACTTTTGTCCAGCTAGCTTGTTCTAGGCGAATCACAGTGCGGCGGGTTGTTATTAAATTATCTGACAAGTTGCCAGTTTATGTACATTGTCATCCATTAAAAGTGAAATTGGCGGTTTTGTTGCAAATTTTTGGCCAAATTTTCATGTAGCAGTTTGTTTCGTTTAATAAATGGACTAGTTTAATAGTTTATTAAATGCTGCCGACACGAAATTTGATTTATGCCCTTGTCTTACTTTATGTCACATTATTTTTACTAGTTACCTACTTTACTATTACCTGATCATGAAAACACTACGTCGTCGTTATCGATCAAGTTTTATTCTCCATTTTTAATTCAAACTCATATTTCCTCGGCCCATTTGTACCACTAAATGTTGTACTAGCAAATGAACTAGAAACACCTCTATCCGTAAAATCTTTGCCTACCCCTTGGGTCACACAGCCCTGATTGTACGTATATTGTTTAGAACCGACGTCACTTATCAGATGCCCGCTTGGTT
The DNA here is from genome assembly GCA_030180105.1 of Hyles lineata. Classification (NCBI taxonomy): domain Eukaryota; kingdom Metazoa; phylum Arthropoda; class Insecta; order Lepidoptera; family Sphingidae; genus Hyles; species Hyles lineata. The sequence continues at coordinate 806,853 of JARJEE010000031.1, forward strand.
TAGTTTAAATGGATGTAAGCGAGCGTGATGTTCATTTACCCAAATTGTTTGTTGCACAATACGTGCGGATGACGTGTCTCGCGTATCCGATGCGATAAAGATGTCGTTATTGATTGTCCCATTCATGTTCAAAGGATGAACGGGTTGTCTTCATCAGTTATAGCTTTGAGCTCATTGTTATTTACATTATGAGGCACCAGGGTTCTTTGACAATCTGTCTTTTATCTCCATATTCTAATTTCTTTTTCGTCTTTGGAATTTTTCGTTCTCTCTGTTGCAGGGAGTTTGAAACTGTTTTTATAGGTTTTCAAGTATGTTCGCGATGCAGTTTGTGTTTCGCCAAAGCAGTTTAAGTTTAAGGAATTTTTAAAACTTGCAGTTCACATTGCATTTTTGTTGCAATAGTTGGCTGTGCACGTAACTTCCGACTATTCAAACTTTGTTTCAATTATTTTTCACGTAGAAAATGGGTCATAAAGTTCTGAATGAAACAAATAATTTACTCCGTAAACATGATCAGTTAAAATCGCAGGATATACTGAATAAATTCCAAAGGTATTATGTGAATTACAGTTCTTTTGAAATTAAGTTACTTGATAAATCCAAAGGTAGAGCAGGCTGGAATATCCACGACCATCTGAGATAATATTCACCTTACCCATACACAAGTTCGGAACTAAAAGCGTCGATGGAATATTTAGTATTGAATATAATAGGGCACGACCCAATTCCGATATGCCTAAATGAAAATTAATGTACCCGCTGATATTGGGATTTCGAACCGAGACTAGTATTACAAGGAACATTTATGGTTCTTGATTAGTTTTCTTGCTACGTTTCAATTCCAATAACACAGCTGTTACAATTAAACGTGCTTAGCGGCGATAATGTGTTTTGCTCGCTACAATTGATGTGGTTTTCTGAACTATTATTGTTTACGTTGTTTTTAGACCAATATGTTTAACAGGATATTTTAGAATGTGTTAGATCTGATTAGTGGTAGATATCTTATAATTGTTTCTTATAGATTAATTATCTTTTTTAGACATCCATCTAATGGCCGTTGACCTGTTTTACTAGAAATATTTTTTAGCAAAAAAGCCTACAGGATATTGCTTTGTAATAAAACCTTTAATACAATTTCATGGAAGAGGCCGTGGGAAGATTAAATTAATTCTCTTTGAGTTCAATTTATGAATGTTTATACAGCAATACGCGGAATTTATGTTGGGTGTCTACTGCTCGTTTCCATGGCAACGCCACAGAGCTCCAGAACCCGCTGTCTTATTGATTAATTGTTGACATGTTACCCTTGATAAACGATTTTTGGGTAGCTATCTGAAATCTGCTGGATGTTTTTGCTTTTGGCTGCTTATTCTGCCGAGATTAATTGGGAGCGATATCGATTCGGTAACATTGAAGCTATGTTCGTTGGCAATAAAGAAATGAAATAGAACTTAGTAGATTTTCAATATCTACCAAATCGAATATATTAGCAATACGTCCATGTGTGTCGATAAACCAAAAAGTTTTTTTTTTATTGCTATGAATGGCGAGACGAGCATGCCGTTCGCCTGATGGTAAGCGATACGACCGCTCATGAACAGTAGCAAAACCAAACAACACCTTACTCCACTGCGCTCGCCATCCTGAGACATAAGATGTTAAGTCTCAATATGTCCAGTAGTTACTCTGGTTACAATGCCCTTCAACCCGAAACACAACAGTGCGTTTACACTGCTGTTTGACGGGAGAAATAGATACTGCGGTGGTACCCACCCAGATGGCCTCTCACATATGAGAGACCTACCACCAGTCGAAATTGATCGAAATGTATAATACGAGTATTAAAATTTGTATACATTTTCCACTATCATTTTATAAAAGAATAAAGATTTTCAATTGGACGAATATTTACTTGCGTAAAGCTAGATTACACAATCTACCAACATATGCAGGAGCAAGCAGCGTAAGCATTACGTAATATGAAAACAACAATAATAACCGCCTTATCTAAAACCAGCAGTTAAATAAAAAATCATCAAAATAATTGATTGTTTCCAATCGTCAGCGAGTTGATTGGCACCGCGCGAATGCGGAGACAATTTTGCACGATGCGTGCGCTGTGCACACTGTTATGTTCGTTAACAATCAGCGTGGCTACAGCTGGCTATATGCCGTACCGGTTCTTGCATGACTACGTTAAGGATGGACGTGAGTGTGCATTTATTTTATTTTTTCATCTCTCTCTCTCTCTGTGTCTGGCTCTGTTACTTTCTTCACCCGCTGAAAATTTACAGCTGAAATTAAGCTTCCATATGCATCTCCATAGCAGAATATCTCGTAATAAGAAAAATCTCAAAGCTTTGTAAAAATATCTCCAATATTGCTACGGTTGGTATTTTAGAGTTCTTGCCAATATTATCTGTCTTGGTAAAGGATGTTGTGCTATCGTTTAAAATTTCCGGTTTATTGGTTTTGCGATCGCTGGCTAGTGTAACTTTATAGGTACTGTCTGGACGATCGTTATACTACAATTTAGTGTAATGGTTTACACCTTTCTGCGTTGCAATAACACTACTATAATATAAGCTAGGTAGGTACAGCATTTCTCCACTGTTTGGGCTGTTATTTCTATCAGTTATCACTAGCTTAAGAATACACTAACACCAAATACAAATGTCTTTATTCAATTTCAAAATGAACATAGCAAATTCCTATAAAACTGGAAATGGTTAGATGTCCTCAAAAAGTTAGGCGAGAGCAAGCCAACATTTGAAATGGCAACTCAATTGTAGCCGCAACTGGCGAAATCCATTCTAAAAGGGAGATTGTGCATCGTCCATACTATTTTGGTCGTTAACAATCAGCGCTTTCAACGCTGCAGCGTTGGCTACGTGTCGCGAAGTATTTGCGTGACATGAAAGATGGACGCAAGTGTGGCGCTTGTCCGATTCACTGCGCGACGAATCAGATTTGTTTTCGAAGATTTATGCTCTGTGCAATATTCCAACGGGTCTCTGTACGAAGTGGATATTGTTTTTTTATTGCTTCGTCTGGTTTGGAGATATTGTTGGTTTTGGAGTATTATTAGGGTTATCCAAAATTTCGTTTATATTTGTTCGAGTTTTCAATGTCATCTTCACCTCCTTAGCGTGCTACTTAAAAGTTTTCATTCGTTTCTTTTTCTTTTCTGTTGATGACGCAGGCCTTCCACAAGGATTTCAATAATCACCTTAGTTAATATTTATCCAATTATATCCTTTGTGATTTCCAGGCGCTGTAGACGGGCCATTTCCTTCAAGTTTAAAAAATATCCCGTACTATTGTTACCAAGTACCATTGAAGGGTCCCTGCGACAAAATGTACATGGTTTGGTTCTACGACATAGTGAGGCGGCAATGTATGCAGATGTTCTACTCAGGATGCGGCGGGAACGAGAATAGATTTACAAGCAAAGCCTCTTGTGAAATGCACTGCGAAAGCAAAAAACGAATATGAGCCACCAACGGCCACTGCTTTTACCGTAATTCCTTTGTTGCAGACGAATGTAAATGTTCAAACAGGTTTAGTTATTTGCACGACACACAATAAATAAAGGACATGCTGCGTGCATTTTTTATTATGTGGCTTTCAGTTATTTTGCGTTTTCGTTTCTGCAAAGAAAATTTTATAGTAGTATCGTGTAAATCAAAGAAAGACACGATATTTACTGTTTATATAATATTATTTTACTGACAGTAATATTAACAGCAGAGTGTTGTTCTGTTGTTATTATTCTAAAGCTTGCAATTAACGTGATTTTAGAATTTAGCTCATTCGATTATTTTAGAAGAGGCAATAAAATGTTAATTCTATATGCTGAATATGAGAAACAAAGATTTTAAATTATTTCTGATATCATCTTAGCAGAGACTTTTTATCAGTTTCTATACAGGACTTTATAGAGCGTTCAAGAGCACTTAGGTGTGTACTTGAATGATTTATTATGTCTGTACGTGACAAAAGCGTTTTATGAAACTGTTATAAAGTGGGTTTTAGTTTTATGAATCCGGCCACCGGGCTCTGTGTACTTGTTGGGAAATATTATTTACGAGTTTTTGCCACTCCATCAATGCTAATGTCAACTCAATCCGCTTTATGGACACCCATTTGACCCCATTTTGTGTATTTTATGCATTCATAAAGTTTTATTATCGTCTCACTAAACAGGTTCTTTGGTCGGGGGGCGCTGTTCACCCTACTTGCGCTGATAAATTATTCTAATTAATTTTAATGAAAGTGAACGTTGCTGTAGGCCAGAACATCGCCTGGCAACTATTGTGACGTGAAGATTAGCATATTAAATCCTGAGTGACGGCGGGAATGCTCCACCGATAGGTAGTTTAGATACACTCACACAGGTTTGTACGTTCCACTGATGTGGAACTTACAAATGTGTGTCGCATGTTAGGTCTACGCTAACAATTGTTAAAAATATCGATGTATTAAAATATCACTTTTTATTAAAATATTTTTGGAAAACGCGCCGTAATTATATGTCTTTTGAGTTATATTTTGTGTAACATTTTTAAATAATTTCTTTTAATAAAGGTTTACACATTTTCCGGCACGCCCACTTGCCCGCTTTGAACTCAATGTGAACAGAAAATTTTTCAGCACGCTTATTTAGCTGGCACGCTCTTTGTACACGCATCAAGAATTTGTTATCATCCAAGAACAACTCTCTCGCCATATTTTCCACTCGATTGAGAACAATGCCTGAAGCACTGTGCAAAGAGATGAAAAATTATACGTCCTAAATGTGAAAATATTTATACATTAACTACGGAAGTCAGCGATATTTTTAAAATTAAAGATAAAGCGAATTTAAAAAATAACAATGTACGTCATTTTTTAAATAAAGGGCGATCGTGTCGATGGAATATTAAATTTATAAAATAGGCACTGATTTTTAATATAGCCTACGGCGATGTTTTGTATTAAAATAAATGCTGTCGCAGATTGAATCTTCATAAATACGATTTTCGATTAATCTGAGCCACTCGGGCGATCGGTACGACCATTATCTCGCGCCGGGCGACATCGTGCTCCAATGAATTGATCTCTCCGTCTAAATTGAACGTCGAGTCACCTATTCGAGCATTGCCGTGTACGACACTAGATTAGTCAAATCGGAATATATGGCCACGCCAATTACTGGACCGCCTAAACACATCTTGAGTCAATTACACTGGACGTCATTTAGCATTACGCACAGGCTGTGGTCATTAGTTTAGCTAAACGACGTTTACATAGGCGATAATGTTGCCCACTATTGTGGTGTATTTATTAAGCGGACGCATTTGTTTTGTTTTGGTAATGAGGGTAGTTTCAAGGCTGGTATTTTGGGCTCCCGAATGCTACTCATGAAACTAAAATTATTATTAGTAATAAAACAACCGATTGGAGTACTGGATGTGCAGTAACTTTTTGTATTAAATTTGAGTTCAGTACCCGCATGGATGTTCGGGTATTTGTTCTGGACCCTGGTATTTGCTTCTGCGACATTCGTGTTGAGAAACACATACTGTACAAAAGAAGGCCTATTCTTGTTCAAAATGTATTGTTTTGCAATTAAGTTATTTTATAAGCGCGTCAATTTCATTACGATTGAAAAAAATGGCTGAAGTATTATAATTTTTTTTTTCTTCAACATGGAAGTGGAATATTCAAAGGCAAAGATATGAGTAACTCAATACCCTTATCTTATTTGTAAAACCCGCAGGAGATTAAGCTGAATTCGTACAATATCAGGGTTTTAATAGACACTGCGGTGGTACCCACCCAGATGGCCTCTAACATATGAGAGACCAACCACCAGTGACATATGAGAGACCTACCACCAGTGAAGTCATAAACACGTATTGGACTGCTTCATTTTGTACATTTACATCCATTCTCTATAATCTATCTATCTTTAACAAGAGATTTCATAAGATATTTCAATCCATTTTATGTTTCAGTTAACAAAGATGAAAGGTATGGATATGGTGTATATATTTATAAATAGCTTGGGAAGATAAATATATTTTTTTTTTCTTTGTTTAATGAAGCATATAATTATATCAACATGTAATATCCACCATTACTATATCGATATAATTTATTATAACCTCTTGTTAAACATAGATAGGATATAGAGAATGTTCAGTTGATTTAATTGTCTCCCTGGTTCGTGATTGGCTCAAAATATATCTTTAGAGTGTAGGAAGTACCAATTAGGCCTTCGACGATGCAAGAGTAATAAGTGGCTGTTTCGTTGCACAGAATGAGAATATTGAACTATATTTTTTATTTACAATGAATCGAATAGGTTGAAATTCAATCTTAATGTTAAGTTATGTGCACGGAATTAAAAGGATAATAAATCAACCTGCTGGGATTTTTCTAATATTTTTGAAATAGAGAATAAGTACTGTATATTGACATGTCATAAGAGCTATTTAATTGTCTATGTCACCAATAAATTTAATTTCCAAAGGTGGATTGAGTGGATTCAAGCTATAATCCACTGCCAATGCAACGCCTAATACGGGTGATTGCACTTTAAATACAATAAATTATACTCGTATTTCTCTATTGATGTTTTCCTTCACCGTTGAAGCGCGTACTACGTTACGGTCACAAAGCTGAGGTCTCGGGCTCGAATCCCGGGTTGGGCAGTTATATTAGATTTTTCTATTCATTTTCAGCCCAGAGTCAGGAATTTGTGCCCGATATGGCGATAGGCTCGCCACCTATCACATTGTGGAACGGTACATACAGGCGAAATGTGGGTGTCCTGGTACCTATGCCCACCCCTTCTGGGAAAAAGGCGTGAGTTTATGCATGTATGGTTTTGAGTAATAAAATATTATTGGTGTAAAAAAGTAGTACTTATTTTTAAAAGGCGCCACATTAAGCCATATTAACAGTACGTTTTCTCAAGATACCTTCACCGTTATGGTAAAGACGGGTGTATATTAAAAATGCTTTACCAACAGCCATATGTGAATATGAGTTTAGATGCATGTATTATGTAAATATTATTAACACATATTTCAATTTATAATGTTTAAAACTATTTGATGCGTGTAATTATAATTCTGGTGGCGAGGTATCATAAATACTGCATAGTTTAAACATGATTTAATTAATTATATTTAATAAGGGAGCTTATAAGAGATGAAAATTATATTATTCACAAATGGACTGTGTTTATTATATCAACAGTGCTTTAAATAGTTTTCGTTTATATACATTCAATAAGCTGCCAAAATAGGTACACATAAGTGGGTATAAAATACTGCCGGTGATTCAGTTATGTTTGGGGCTTCTTCCATGACATTTCTCTATACGGTTTAAAGGCTGACAAAAATATAGTTCCCTGATGTTACAAATCATCTGTGTTCGGTGATGCTTTACTGGTAAATACTATGTTAGCGGCATTGCGGCGGGATTGTGCCGCACGGGTATGCCAGCATTTGCCGCAGAGCATCATTTCAGTTATGAGACACGTGTAGAATGCCAGTAATTGTACACTTTGTATTTCTAATCATTTATGATGGACAATGAAGCCGTCAACATCGTCATTGCAATCGTGATATTAATTTTATTAAGGAAAAGAATCAAAAGGAGAAGGACATTTTGGGCGAAGAAAGACATATTTATTTTTCACACAAGACAACGAACACACTCGTTGAACATAAACAGAGAACGGTCGATCCTCACCGAAGTTACCTTGCGGAGCAACATTGTGTAACAATGTTATCCATTGTTATCACATCTCAGGTATCATCAGTAACATATAGCACGGCAACCTTTTGTTATGAAATGTTTGCTCAAAAATAATTATTGGGATGTGAAAGCAGGATAAAATTTACATATTTACAATAAAATTGGAAACAATTGAGTGACGTCTATATTACTCTGAAGGTAATAAAAGGTCAGCCGGGATTTTACATTTAATTAAAAGAATCACCTTTTATGATGTCGTAAAAAATCGTACTTTTTAATTTCACGCAGGTGAACTTTGTAAGGACGCAGCAACAATCGTATAACAAAGTATAAACGGCCCGGCCGTGGGATCATTATTGTATAATCCACGTAGGCTCGTATAACGCGTGCGATTAAACAAAAGCAATATTATTGTTCGGGTTTTATTACACGTTACTATAATTAAAACTTACCTTTGAATTTTATTTACGTATAGGTATTTTTGTATTTAGGTTTTTTGTCTGGCTAAAGTTGCAGAAAGGAGCTGGATGCAGGCCGTTCCAACAGATCGATGTGGAGATCCTTGGAGGAGGTACTGGTGGTAGGTTTCTTATATGTGAGAGGCCATCTGGGTGGGTACCATCGCAGTGTCTATTTCTCCCGTAAAACAGCAGTGTAAACGCACTGTTGTGTTTCGGGTTGAAGGGCATTGTAGCCAGAGTAACTACTGGACATATTGAGACTTAACATCTTATGTCTCAGGATGGCGAGCGCAGTGGAATGCCAAGCATTGCTTTGTAATTCAAGGTACTGTTTGGTTTTGCTACTGTTCATGAGCGGTCGTATCGCTTACCATCAGGCGAACGGCATGCTCGTCTCGCCATTCATAGCAATAAAAAAAAAAGGAGGCTCATGTTCAGCAGTGGACTTCCTGTTGCTTAGATGATAATGATAATGATGATAGGTATTTATAACCAGGTTTAGGTAGGTTTCCATGATAAGTAATATAAATTTAAGACATACTTCTTAAATAATTATAAAAGGTTCGTATAACGTGTGCGATTAAACAAAAGTAATATCATTGTTCAGGTTTATTACACGTTACTGTAATTAAAACTTTCCTTTGAATTTTATGTACGTAATTATTTACCAGGCTTAGGTTGGTTTATAGGAGAAGTAATAACATAAACATAAGACATACTTTTTAAAATAATTTCAATCATGTATTATTTATTGTAACCTTATTGTCAACTCTGATAGCATAAATACGTACATTAAAGGTTTTTCCATATTTTGTGCCAACAAATATGTATGTTATTTAAGCACGTTTTGAATAAAAGGGAAATAAGTATGTGCCTGTGAAGTCTGTTTATACATAGTTTCGATCAGTCTAGTCATAGACGTTATACTCGTAGTTTTGAATAGCGCGATATAATTGGTATAAAGAGTATTTGACTCATTTTTTTACTATATTTATGTAAAGGTATCCAAAATCTAGCGAACAAATAATTTTATAAATTCATTCAGAATTAAACAAGTTAGAAACATTTTAAATCTTGTAGTGGGAATAAAAGAAAAGTGATGTGATACCTAACCAGTGACGTCATTAGTCTTAATATGGATTACAGTGGGTGTGAATGAGACGGTAAAATGTCACCACACGGCTCCCACTCTTTCTTTTAACATAAGAATATGTGACAGTAACATGATAGTTTTAATACTGTTTTTACATAAACATTTTATTTTGATGGTATTTTTGTGCAGAACGCAAAATAATAAAAAAACGAATATGGTTAAAAACCGTATTGTCTCATTTGTTGATACTCTTAACAATATTATTTGCATTGTTTACCATATACCCAAATGTACATTTTTTCAGTTCGAGAATAAAACATGTTCAAGATTTGAATATATTATTGAAGCAAAGATTTCTAAGCTCATTTAGCAAGTGCAACAAGAAATTCTTATCCGCAAAATTGTAATATTTTCTGTACCGCGTCAGAATTCCGAGTGTATTTGTGGAAGAGAACAATATCTGACGTATATTTTTGAATATATTTTCACTGTACCTCGTATTACAGTGGAGCTCTGTGGTTCACTGAATTTGTCAATTTTACAGTGCCGTCGATGCGCTGCATATTTATTTGCAGTCCATTTTGTGGAAAGCTAGAAGACAAATATTATTTTTATTTGGTCGAATATATCGATATTGCTACTGAGTAACTTTTTTGTTTTTCTAATAAACATTGTGACGGCCTTAAATACCTACGCGTTCGTGGGTTATATGAGAGAAAACGAATTTCACGGCAATATTTTAGTAATTTCTTCATGTTTGTTAAACTAAACCAATTTCGTATTCCTATTATTGTATCTAATATTATCAGGAGCTTGATATTACGAATCAATAATTTCATTTGACGATTGATTAATTTCGTCTGTCACACGAACGTTGTTTGGATACAATTTGAATACAGAACACATTCGGCAAGCCTTCAACGAGTGTCTACCGTGCGGCACGTAATAGTGAATTTATCTCCCCATTTCCGGCCAGTAGGATATTGCACAGTTCAAATATTGGATTTATCTAATGGAATCGAATTTGTCGGTGCCTCAGCTCTGATGAGACTATTGTGATCACGCCACCGTTCGCCACTTACATTACAAGTTTGTATCATTATATTTTTCAATTTAAAAACGAAATGGAATCGTGCTCATAAAGAAACTTTAATGTCCATTAGTGGTGCCGTAACTTTTGTTGATTATTATTTATCACGTTAGCGGATCGGATTCAAGAGTATTTCGTAAAGAGAAAATTACATTTTATTTATAATTAAACGTGCCGTTAATTACCTCCTCTACAGTCTGTTCTTAGCCTTATCAGAAAGCTATCGGCGGCACGTGTTTTAAAAGAAGATATTTTAATAAACGTGGTCTAAACGTAGCTTTATTTTCTAAAAGTAGTCAACAGTCGCTTATTATTCGTGAAGTAGGTATAGTACCTAGATAAAAAAAATATTGGACTGCTTGAGTTTTAATTATGAAATAAATAAATGGTTAAACTTCTTGTTTTCCTTCACCGTTTTAGTGCGTGGTGATTGATTATCAATACATCACACATCACACATGAATCCGAAAAGTCAGAGGTGGGCCCTGGAATTTGAACTCGCGACCACCTTGAACATTGTGGCAGCCGCGTCTGGTCCGTTTACCAACAGGCCACGCACTAATCATAATCATAGTTTCTCGATATACAATGCCAAGATTAATAAAGCAGATTTAACGTGTCCATTGTAATGAAGTGTAGTACAATTTTAATCGATTGCAAATGTCTTATATGTATATCGTAGCTCTTAGGTCTATATAACAATATGCATAGCTTCACACTACTACACCTCAGTAATATTAAAACGTGTATGTTATACATTTCCATTAAATATTGTCTATCACACGACTAATTTTCTAATATCCTAAAACATGGTCACCATCAATTCAACCCTAACTATCGGCATTGGTAGTTCTAAAAGCGATATATTAGGTCCCGCTGAAACTGCTAAAGCTGAAATACAGGGTGGTGGGAATTACCCCGCGCCGCGATTTAGCGTCACTTTAATGAATCCGTGCGCACGGGGACACTGACTCCTGGCCGTGGAGTGACCACACCTTCCGGTCTAAAAGCTACTCGTTTTGACGATATCTAAAATGTGGTTTCAGAAAGAAAAATAGTTAAATAATTCATTATTTCGAAGTCTTATTAGGTATGTATTTTTTGTAATCTGTTTTAGATTCTTTGGGCTAGATGTAGATTCAAATTCCCAAGTTTATGAAGCCTTGTTATTAATAAACGGTAGTTATAATTTCAATTCAATACTGTGTTTATATGAATTATATTACCTGTCTTAAACATATTGTAGTCTATATGCTTCGATAATTTGCAGAACATCTTCCTATTTCATTATTTGTTGTTTTTAAATATCGACTACTAATCTATTACCCATATAGTATTGTGGATTTTGGAAGCGGCGATTGTATACTATTAGTATATTTGTTGTCTCTATACAATAAAAAAGAAAAATATTAAATGACTTGTTGATACATCCATACGAGCCGCGGGACTGTCCCGCGATTTCCGGCGCGTGTGTACATTGTAAATGACCCACTTCTGCACTCATTAACGTGTGGGCACGTTGCGGCCGACACCACAATGTAATGGTTTACTTATTCAGTGTCGGGCCAAGGAGCTTTTTTGGTACAAAGCGAACTTGGCACTCGACGAAAACGTGCTCCCGACAGGAATAATTTATATTTGATTTGAGATGTCATGTACAGGAGTTTAACTGCGGCGCTCCGTTGTGCTGGTTGGAGGTAATTTTTTGTGATTAAACAGTACAGTTTTGCAATTTTCTTGTAAATGAAATGTGGATGAAATGAAATGTTTTGTTATTTGAAATGTTTTGCGTGAAAAAAAATAAGATTCACTGGGAAACAAAAACCTCTGTCCCATAGGTAAAAGTGTTATCAGGCATCATTTTGTTCTATTTAAAAGATCTGTTTAAAATAGAAAATCAGGTCTTTTTTGTCATAAATTTTCATGTAAAGAACGAATACGCACTTGTACGTACAAGAAAAGGTGTCTTACATACACTATAACGAATTACGGGTACACGCAGCGTATATTGTTAATTTTTATTTATTTTTCTTATTTGTATACGTGGGTCTTATCGATTGTGACTTGCATAAATAGGGACGTAAATGTTTGATAAAGCAATCCACTGCTAGAAATAAAGGAATGTGTTAAAGATCTGTCGGACGAATATGACTGTGTGTTAAAAAATGTTTTTGTTTGTTACAGGTAATGGCGCATGAAAAGTCTCACTTCCTTGTTTTATGTACGTATCGGTTGTTTCATTTCCTGAACCAAACTGCCGCATAAATATTACGTGTTATTTCGGCTAACTCATATATCTTCTGTGTTCATAAACTGCGTAACAAGGGACTGAAAATGGGTTCTCTTGTTTATTATAATAAAAACGTGTTTAAAGATAATGGAAAATGCCATTGTTAATTATAAAATGTTGTTATTTCTAGTTTTAGTTAGTTACCTATATTTTGTATAAAAATAACAATATTCAAATATTCAATTAATAGCTACTTCAAACGGTAATTCGATTACCTACTAGCGACAGACCTATTAAAAATTTGCCGACGGCTCAAAATTTATTTATGCCAACAATAATTTAGTTATCACTGCTTTATCTTGAAAGCAGTAAAATATTATCCAATTCTTATTCACGGTTGTAAGGTCGTAACGCTTAGCTCTCATTTGGTGAACCTCAGCTTTTACGGTCGGGAGTAATATGACGAGTACAAACATTGAGTTCATCCCACGGTCGAGGGACGCTGCGCCACGGAGATAAGTTGCCGTTGAATATAAACTAACTTGTGGAAATAATGCTCACTCCAACTAAAACATTTAAAAACGTGCCGGAACGTTGAATATGCGAATTTTCGCGCGACGAGACGAGATTAGAATGACGGATTTGTTTTTATGCTTTTGTTTACTAAGAAAATTAGTTTTGGTCCTTATTTAAATTAGTGGTACGTGGGGAATTAGAATAGTTGCGGGCGTTGACTTTGAGAAAATGAAAACTGATTCGTGAATAAAACCTGCTTTGCTATTTGTAGCATTAAATCAAAGATTTCGTTCTAGAGGTATTACTAGACTTTCTGTCGATAACTGAAGATATAAAGAAAGAAAGAATATAAGAAAGTATTATCGATGCAATAATCTACTCTCCGACCAATGTCACAGTTTAACTAGAAAAGCAAAAAATGTGGTTAATGACCTGAATAATAACTTTGCAGTGAGCGATCTTAAATTAAAATCGTATCTCAGATTTTATGTTCTATTTTATAGCGCAATGCAAACTGCGCTAATTTATGATGATCATCTTGGCTCTATTATTAATAATGGCATTCAATTTTAAATATATACCCACAATTAAATTTAAGCGCAAAAGGTTTCGCAAAATTATCCCTTTCAAAGGACATTTTGCGTAACAAAGGTAAAACGAGATTGTGATTGAGTAACGTTACCCGCAAAAGTTGTTACAGATAATCAAAATTTCGGCCAAGTTTCTTTGGGTGAAAAACAAATTGTTAACGTTGCCAAACTTTACAATCCTAATAACTATATTTCACGGTAAGCGGATACGCAGAGAGCGGGAACTTTGAAGAGAATCGATTTGGCCATGGCGGTCGACTACGCTCATACAACCACTTTGGCAGCGGTTGTACGAATCGATGTGATGAAAATTTAACGCGAATCTGCGGCACACATCTCGTTGGTTTAGGCACCGACCGCCGACCGATGCACCGGAGCCGATAAATAATTCCATTTCAAGTCTCCGGCGGCGGAACACCGAGTGAATCGTGAATTAACGATCGGATCCGAGTTTAACAACTAGTCTTGTGCCGTTCTTTTGAAAAATGTCGCCGCCCCGCTGAATGTTGATGATGTTTGCGTTTGTTAGATTCTAACTGTAATTGAATCGTATTCCATTAGGCGGTGCTTTTTCTTTCTTATTTACTAGAACTTGATGTTAGAATTTTGTTTTTCTGTCGGGTTTATTTCAATATTTAAAACAGTGATCTATGACTTTTTTAAACGTTGACATTATCGGATAATAAATTTGGAAATTATCTACGATGGGATATTACCAACTCCGCAATATTTCGATTCATGCAAGATCATGGGATAAAATTCTAAGGCATAAGAGACCAGTCCTTAACCTTATGGCCTATCCTTGTCTTTTTGATGAAATAGACGATAATCTGTATCAGCCCATATACGTCCCACTGCAGGGCACGGGCCTACTCTACAATCGAGCGTACGATTGAGAGTGGTTAGGCCATATAGTCCACCACGCTGGCCTAGTGCGGGTTAGAGGACTTACATACCATAGATTTTTTTATAAATCGCTATGGTATGCAGGTTTCCTCACGATGTTTTCCTTCACCGTTTTAGTGCGTGGTGATTGACTATCAATACACACATGACTCCGAAAAGTCAGAGGTGTGCCCTGGGATTTGAACCCGCGACCACCGTGAACATGTAGGCAGCCGCATCCGGTCCGTTTACCAACAGGCCACCACGCACTTTTCCAACAGACGATAATGTGAATGTAAAATACACTTTACGATATTTTATGACAAAAAAGATAAAAATATCATTTTATTAAATACAAATTATATTTATTGATGAATTTTGCATTTCCAAAGTACTTATTTCTTAATGTATTTTCTTCCCAGTTTTGCGCCATATGAAAATTAACAAACTATTGTTTCTTTGAACCGTGTACCGGTTAATAACAAGAACTGGTACCGACGGGCCTTTCTCCTTAATTATTCTATACTAAAGCCCTGGCTCTTGACGCTTTATTCCTTTACATCGATATAATGAGTGCTAACGAAATTTCCCTTTAGAATAGAAAATTAAAAACAAATTAAAATTCAGCCCTGACGTCGGCTTTGTTCACAAAACTTTCTTTGTGTGTTTTTAAAGAAACCTTTGAAGATTTTGAACTCATTTGGTTGGATTTGATTCTATAATCTTATAATTTCATACAGTGATTTAGTGCAGTCGTTATTATAGTTAAAGGTGTAACAAACTTGTGGATTATATTATGAAATTGATTGTTGGACTACATACATATTCAAGTAATAATTTTGACAAGAAGTATCAGGATTTTTGCTTGAATTATTTTTTGCCTATAAACATTTAGCAGTATGTTTAATGAAAGCGAGATGTGTGATTATGTATTTTCAGCCTCAGTGGCGCAGTTGGTTAGACGCCGCCTGTGAAACGAGAGGTCGCAGCTTCGATCCCCGCACCGAGAGAAATGTTAGTGCGGCCCACAAATATTTCTTCCGGGTCTGGGTGTTTGTGAGACCGAAATGTCTCTCGTAGTTCCTGATACCGATACGACACAAGACTCGATATTAGTGTGGGGTCAGGACTATGTATGTGACTGTTGGGTGTTATTTATTTAATATCAGGTTAATGGTAATGAATTATTATTTTGTTTAGTCTAGTGTCGTTAAATCACAATGGTTACGGTTCCATCATATTGTACATTGAAATAATAAAGATAGTTATAAATTATCATGTTTTGTAAAGTTGACTACATAAAAGCAAAATTAATATTCAAAAGGCGTCGAAATGTAGGCCTTTCGCACAATATTATTTATTACTGTTCCCAAAACGATAAAAATTGTATTAAGTAATCCTTTGTATTGTTTTATAAAGCTCGACGCCGGATTTTAACAATGACTTATATTTTCTTAATGAAGTTAAAATATTCGATGTTTCAATTCACTTCGTAACTTGATTTATTGTAATAAAAACATGTTGGAATATTCATATGTGGTTATTTTTTTATTTATACTGTACTTACACGACAAACTCGCTCTAGATCAGCGTGGTAGCCTATATTGTAGCCTATATGTCGATTATAGAGGAGGCTCGTGCTCTGTAGTGGTGCGCTACAAAATATTCGATAACTAAAACACGTTTTAAAACTAACTATGAATGAGTCCGTAGGTATTTTGTTTTGTGACGATGTGAGGGAATATTTTTAGGACTAATACAGTACAGTACGACAAAGTGACTGTTATGACTCTGATTGTAAGAGCAGGGCAGTTCTTATAGATAATAAAACTGACATCTGTAAACCAATGCCCGTCTGATTGTATCTGGATATACAACAGGTTCTTAACCACTATGTAAGGTGGTGGTTATCCGGACGGACAAAATACACTATCAACTATTGGGCCTCTGGTAAACTTACTAAAACGCAATCAATCTTTTTTTTCACCCAACAGTCAAATCCAAAGTCCTGAACCCACACTAAGATCGAGTCTTGTGTTGTGGGTAACAGGAACTATGAGAGACTTCGCTCTCACAAACACCCAGACCCGGAACAAATACCTGTGGATCACACAAACATTTGGATTGCGGGGATCCAACCTGCGGCTTAACGACTCAATAAGTAAAATAAATAAATACACCCAATAGTCACATACATAGTCCTGGCCCCACACTAAGATCGAGTCTTATGTCGTGGGTCTCAGGAACTACGTGAGACTTTTTGGTCTCGCAAACACCCACTCCATGACACTCAATGACATGGCTTCACGTTGGTTTTATGTGTGACGGTGATACTCCCCCCTCCCCCCGCTCGGGCTATGCCAATATAAAACAATACCGTTACCCTGAATTCAACAATATACGTGTACGACAAAAAAGTACTTAGTGAATAAGAGCCAACAAAATTTACATGTGATCGTAACTGAAAACAGCGCGTTTGATGGTTATCGTTTCTCATAAGCCAAGTAACTACCTACCTCTACGAACATTACCGTGTTTCACTTGCTTTTGTTTTCTATATTGATATTCTTTTGTATGAATGTGAATAGTTTTTTAAAGACGAAAAACTGACTACAACGCAAGTGGTCATGGTATTGATTGTTTACGTACTCTAACTTTGCCCAAATGTTGTAGTAAGAAATAAAACTATAATGCGAAGCATGCAATGTATTACTCAATAGTCCTCTGTTACTATTTTTACCTAACTTACAGTCACAGCTTACAGTGTATAGTTATCCATTACCAGCAAAGAACCTCAGCTAAAGCATTCGACTGCGTTGCAAATATTAGTCACAAATGGGTCGAGATTATTCTGCTTTCGGTATTAGACTGCAATAGCACGTGTAACGTTATATTCGTGGCGTTTCAGGGTTTCAATATGCTTATAGAGTGAAGCATCATTAAACTCAATGTTCAAACCACACGTAGTAATTCTATAGAAGGAAATTAAACGTTGATTTGTGATTGGGTGTAGTGCATGGACGATTGGTGTCGTGTTGATCGGTTAATATCGAAGGTAAATATTGAAAATTAACTTCATAAATGCCGAATATTGATATTACTAACACGCCTGTGAGTTCGAATATGTGTGGGTTAATCTTACTTGATTTTAACTCCATGATGTTAACTTGAAGAGGATTGTGTGCTGCTGTGAAAAATTTACCATTTATATATCTAAATAGGAGATAAATTAAATATAAAGCGGTGGTGTTTTAATATATAATATATATTCATGGCAATACATTGTCTATTAATAACATAAAATGTAGCAAATAACTGCGTCTAAGTACTCAATATAAAATACTATTTTTAATACAAAATTTTATGTAATTTACGTGTTAATATAAATTCGACACGTACAATATTTTTGTGAGTTTAATATACCACGTTTATAAAACACACGTATCAGACAATGTGTTCGTGCTTGCCCTTCTGCAGTGCGCTCGTGAATAACGTTACGCCGCATAAAGTACGCAGATGGATTACGTCCCTGCGCATTTATCTTGCTTCCATGTTTTAAATGATACATCCCAAGCTGTGCTCCTACGGTTTATCAACGGTAACATTGCGAGGAAACCCGAGTACATTTCATTTTAAAACATATTCAAGTATATTCAGCCCGAGGCTGCGTACGTGTGATGAATTTTACGTTTTGGGAGTTGTATTTTCTAAAAAGATACACTTAGAAGTTGCTCCTTGCCAATTTTGAACGGAATCGGTTCATTAGTTCGGCTGTTACGGTGCAGTGTAGAGCCATTTAAGTGCCTTTTATTGCCTCAATTGATTTCGTGAATCCCTCTGGAATACAAGTAATGTATTTTACAGAAATATTTGTCAATTCATTAATAGCAAGCCGGTGGCTAGGCTAAGAAATGAAATTGAGAAATGTTTGTGAGCTTTGATAGGGATTCGATCAAACTGCAAATACTTTAAGCAACAAAAGTTGGTGAGGTGTCTGTAACCCATTACGAAATCAGTAGAAAATAAACACTACCAGCAAACATACAGAATAATTTCGCACGTATTTCCAACAGCAAGCAATAAATATCCGTGCGTATTTTCAATCTTGGTATTATCCCAGCTGTAAAACCAGCATTTTAATTGAACATGAGGGCATTAATTCATCGGACATTATCGAGGACGTGTCACCGGCGTCATTCCGCGTTCAGTATTAAATGGTAAATTAAAAATCCACGGGCTTAAGTTTAACAGCAATGTACTCGTATGAATTTATGTATACGCTGTCGAGATAATGCATCCGTACATAAATTACTTTGCAGCATATGTATGTGTTAAAATGTAAATACCTTTTAAAATCATAATTAACTTGGTATGCATATTGCGTATTTATATTTAAATTCGAAATACGGTTAATAACTTTATCAAACCATGTGTGAGTGAGGTTTTTAAGTGCAGTCTTATTTATGTTCTAGTTAGTAATATTTAAATTTTCTTAATTTTCAACTCTGCATTAAATGTCTCCTGTTGTATTTAATTTTTAACGAAACGAGCAAAAATCCCGCTGGCCGCTTTCATTGTTCTTGCGCCTTGATTTTATTTTTCCTTTCGTACAAAAACTGTTGCGTCCACTCTAAAGCGAGTTTACAAGTATTTTTTCGTTGAAATGCTACTGAAATTTTATTGTCTTTTAGAATCTCATTATCTACATTTTATCCTATCCCCCTCGAGAGTTGGAAGTAATGTCTCATTTAGATAAGTGAGTGTTAACGCTCTCGAAATGTATGGATAATTTCAGTTAGAATGAAGTGGGAATTATAGTTCGGATTTATGTATATGATCTTTGCGTAGTTCTCTCGGCATGGTAATAACTGACTGTATAATTAAGACATGCGCTGAGTTAGTGGTTTGCGGCAGAGTGTCGCCTGCAGATGCATAAAGATGAGTTCGGTTTATGAATTTGTTCTAAAACTAAACACTGTTCACAATACTGACAATTTATTATTCAATACTTGTGAATTGATGGAATTCGATATAAAAAAGATACTCAATAAAATACCTACACTTTAGTGACGTCGATCAATGGAAATTTTAAACGGGTGGTTGAAGTTATCTTCCCTTTTAAAAAGTATTGTTATATCCGCAGAGAGCTTAAAAAGCACTTTGAATTGTAAAGAAAGATATCGAAACTGACAATGTCTACAATGGAGAAAAATAGAACAATGCTGAAAATATTTAGCAAAAAGTAGAATAGAATATCGTGACATTTATTCCGTTAAAGGCTTACAAATTGATGCAAAATGATTACGTCTGGAAACTATTATAACACAAACAGAAAACAAAGAGCCATGCGAGCTGTACAGCTGTCGAAATGGAAACTTTGCCGTAGTACTCGTATTTAGCTGCACCGGTTCGGAAGTAAATAACAATGCCTGTTAGCACATATTTTGATGGGTGTACATATATGCTGTTTATGTGGTGCAGGCGATACAATGCCAGTAGGTTTTAAATTATATAGAAAATGTGGTTTGAAGGAAATTGTAGTCTAACTGGACATATAGAGGCTTAACATTTTGTCTCAGGATGGCGAACGCATTGGATTCGCAGGCATTGCTTTGTAATTCATGGTGCTATTTGGTTTTGCTACTATCCATGAGCGGTCATATAGGGTTCGGAACGTTGTTCAGAAATAAATAACAATGCCGGTATGCGTATAACTAATTGGATATATAGCCCGTTTATTTGGTACAAGCGCCGAAATATTGCCAATATGTTTTAAAATCATGTGGAAAATTGAGACCGTCTTTTGATTCGATTATTTAAATATGAAAATTATTTTGTAGTTGACTGTATTGTAAATGTCTCATGTCATAATGTACAAACAGGAAATCCTCTGTGGAACGTCTCCATCCTCTAAGGATTTCCACAACACTTTGTCAAAAACAGCCGCAGTCGAACGGTATATTGCATCCGATGGAATTTTCGAACTTGTTTCAACCTATAGCCTGATAAATACTTATCAATCTGGCTTCGTAATGGAATAAGTCCCAAAAATCAAATATTACCTACGTCGCCATTCAAAGTGATAAACTGTAGAATAGCTTCTAGTAACAACGAGAATAGGGTCTTGTGTATCGTGGGTTGGTATTTCCGAAGAGTTGCTGCATATCTTGTCAAAATACATATTGACACAGGGGTTCATACGAACTGCTTTGTGTGGATTTGCCGACATTTGATTTCAAGCATCGATATCTGAAATGAAAATGTGGGTCACATGTTGGCGACAAATATTGGCTCCACTCGTCGCTTTGTTGATCTGCTACTGTCAACAGCTCGTTCCAGCAACCTTGTATATACATTCTTGATAAGAACTTCAAATTCAAATGCCCTTTTGAATTACATGTCCTATTACTGGTGGTAGGTATCTCATATGTGAGAGGTCGCCTGGTTAGGTACCACCAGAATGTTTATTTCTTCGTCCAAACAGCAGTGTAAATGGACAGAATGAGACGTAACATTACATGTCTTAGGACGGAGTAATTGGCATGGGACTGCCGTCTGATGTCATACGATACTCTGCCTGGACGGCATTTGCGCTTGCCATTGTCAAACATTACTTTATAATTCGCGGTGTTGCTTGGTTTTTCAGATGTTTACAAGCAGTCGTATCGCTTATCATCAGGCGAATGGCAGGCTCGTCTCACCATTCATCGTAATAAAAAAATGTAGCTGGCTCTTGTTCCCGAAATATTGAGTCGACCTATAAAAAAGTAAGGCGTAATAAGGTCTGTCTGGTATAAAAATATTATGTTGGAACTTCGTGAATATTTGTGTTTGTACTACTTTTCGGTAAAACCACCATCATCTGCAAGCTGTGCGCGATAGCAGTTTGCCTTTTAGGCTGACAAAAACCGCAAATACTTTTTTGTATGTCTGCACAAATATGAACAACTTTATCGACAAATATTACAATTTAGAATAACTCATTCCATCTGACCCGATAAATATTAAGGATGATAATTGAAAATTCAATTTTCGAACAATCCAAATCATCCCGGGTGTTTCAAACAAATCCTGGCATAATATTTAAAAAGTAAACACAAAAACATTGCGATGATAGCCCAGTCCGTTTGAAACGTGAATCGATCGGGTTGGACTTTATCGGTTCAAAGTTGGCTCGACCCAATTCCGCGGGCACAATTCTCACCCACCGGCTGACAAGTCACAATAATCCACCCAATAAACGATTACATTTGCGTACGCAACCACACGGGATCAGTTTAGACATCTAGCTTGCCAATGTTTTATTACTTGAACACGTTCGGCTTTGAATAATAAAACTCATTTACTTTCACTCCCTGTGAAAAAATCACTCGCGGTGATGGAAAAAACCACTCGCGGTAGAATGAACTTATTAGAATACTCGGCTTACTTACTTATACTTTATTCGGCTACCTCTATCGTAGCGGATCCTGAACTGGTATCAGCAGTGTCAAGATTTTTATATTTGGTGAAGGACAGATTTCGATAACTTGATTTTTTATATTTTTATTTGTATATTTGATAGTGGAAGAGGTTTTAAAATCAAGAGAAGCAATTTGTTTCTTTTGGCATTTCACAGTGATTGCAATTTGTCTCTCCGAACTTCGGCTGCAGAATACCGATTGGATTGTGACGTGAAAGTCAATGTGATCTCGAACTGATTTCGTAGGAAGTATTTTTTCAAAACAAAGCTGAATGGCTTCTGCTGTTACAAATGAATACGTATTCTTCAAGGATAGCACTTTCTTAACACGTTAACTGCCAATAAAATGAGTATACTTTTCAATGTTGTTCGATGATTAATAATTCTTGATGGAGAGTCAGAAATTATTCCGCATTAATAAAACCCATTATTAAGAGTGTATTCTAACTAAACAATCGATGAAAATTTAAAAGAATAGGTTATTTTTCGTTGGATTGATAGGATAGTTAGGCATCGCACAAAATTGACCGCGTTGGCAGTTAACGTGTTAATTCATATCCCTTTTTTTATCCATTTTCGAGGTATGATATCTTGTGATGGTTTTGGCACATTTTTTAACATAAAAAAATCTAATCAGTTCTAGGTTGTGATGAGACGTTTTTAATATTCCAAGAACAACACAAACAAGAGTGTTCTCACTTCGCTCGAAGTGAAGGCACGTCTTCGCTTTGACATGGAGGTAATATGGTAATAAAAGGCAATCTAGGGAAAGCGAAGACCTTTTAACTAACTATGAAGGCTCGTGCAACACAAAACTTAGTTTAAAGCAAAACCTGTTTGTATTGTGGGTGACCATTAATTATTAAATTCGCGTTCAACCGCGTTCCGGCGTACGAAATTTTATTTTCTTTGTTTTGTTTAGTGTTTTTTAGTTTATCATTTCTAAATTCGTCTCGCCTCACTCTGTCCATTTTCCGAAACGCGAACAAAAGGTCGTAAAGTTCCCCGGACCTGTTTACGTTCGCTTTCATTGTAAATTGTTGTATAGAGTAGCAATGCTGTTACAATGTTGCATTGACTTCCTGCCCTTTGGCTTGTTTAAGCATTCAATTTTCAATTATTGGAAATGTTACAAAAACAAAATACAACCAAATGAATTGATTTTAAAGTGGTTATAAGCTGAACGTTTTTGTATTATTATGCGAAGTTATATTTATTTTTAGGCAAGTACCAAGAAATAAAGAAGTCAAGATTATTATCGTTGTGCGTTCAACCGTTTCCATCCTCTCCATGCGTACCACGTTTTACAAGCCTATTTTATTAATTTCATGCTATTTTCCCTTCAGACCGACGAAGCATAAGGCCGCCATACAATATTGTCATGAAGCTACATACATCTCATTCTAATATATTTACTCGTAAGTACATACTTATGTCGGCTACGTTACCTTTGCCCAATTATTTTTCGGGTGGGCAGTCCCTTTTGAGGGGACTCGGGGCCGAATTGCGGTAACATGTAATACACATTTTTTTTACCGCTTTCTTTATCTCTCCTCGACATTTTCTTGTATAATATTAAGTTCATAGGAACAAAATACTGTTCGTAATAATAAAATCGTCTGATAAGGTAATGTTTATTGTAAGACAAAAGCGATCGGGTCCAGTTTCAGCGTTTGGATTATTCGGTTTCGCAATAGAATGAGTGTTTCGACGGAAAATACGTTCGTACCTATTGTAGTAATCAGGGATATTGGTTTGTAAGTAAGTGATATCGATACCTAGGAATGGATTAGATAGCTCAATATAACACAACCTAATCTGCAAATTGAGTTATAGCTATTTTTTTAGTTATGAGTCTAAAATGTGATTGTATAACAAGGTTCTCTGTATTTTGTTAATGGATTACTTATATTGGCAATACTGTTTGTAGGTTCATATAATACAAAACTTTTGCTTTGACAATCAAAACAGGTTCATAAAATTCATGTAATACGGGCGGCAGTAGGCAGTCGCCACGTACGAACTACGATGCTGCAATTTCAATGTGCGCAAAATCCAAACTCTCCCACTGGGTATAGCTGCACTGAAACTAATAAAAATATTGCCGCGTGGACCGAAGCCAACGGGCAATTTCTATCCGGACTTTTTTGTTTTTGCTTTAAATGTTATCCGTTTTAATGGATAAAAAATAAATCCCAAGCGTGAAGACTCAGAGCTGTTTAAATACTTTAAACAGAGATTTAGGGAGTTTTATAAATTACCTAAATTAATTAACTTAAACGTATGTATCGACTTAAATGAGATTGGTAAACATTTCTAGCTATTTGATCTGTAGTTCTGAGTGTGGTTACAATGCGTGAGAGCTCTGAACCGTAATGACATGGGTTCGAATTGTGCGTCCGATAATTACATTTATGTGATGTCCTCTGAAATGTCGTCCCGGAATTGAATAATTAATTTATCCGAAAGGGTTTCTGACAGACAAGCGGCCAGTCGCGAATTATAAGACAAATGATTGCGACGAACATATTATAATAATCATGTTGCCGCAGAGTCATTGTGAATATCAAATAATAAATACTTTGATTTAGATCATTTTCTTTTTTTATTTTTGTTGATATTGGAGATAATTATATTTAAAGAGAATGCAAAAATTACGTCCTGCCTTCAGTACACTGGTCGCCCATTCCACATTTTGTCAGTTTTTCCCTAAAATAGATTGTACGTATTTGCATGGCGCTAGACTCAATCTCTATAATATCATTGAACGGTGATAAGTTCGTCATATTGTAAGCCGTGACTGTAATATTAGAAACCATCTGCCACAGTACTTAGTCCGTACAGACCAGACTATAGTACTCGTATTAGTATGTCTATATAATATACTATAGTATCTCACACGCACATAGATGTTTGAACAGTTCCGTCTCGGTTCGAATTAATCATAGATTGGCTTAATAATCTTCGGTATAATTTCAATTCTTTTAATAACTTTTTCGTCCTGCGTCGATCGTCTTCCATGCGGTTCTCTCATATTCCGTTCTTCCGTACCTCAAGATCTTAATCATTATACTTCTGATTCTTTCCATCTTAAGTCCTTTCTTTTCTCCTCTCTTTTACGCAAACTACGTTCCTTATCATTCATTCGCCTAAAGTTTTATTCTACTCATCATTCTTCAGAACATTCAAATCTTACATAAATAATGTTTGCTAAACTGATATCTCATACAACTGAAATACTAAGTTGTGAGTGGCTAAGGCTTTTGAAACTCGGAAGACTGGATTCTAAACTCTGTGTCTTGTAACTGCAAACTTAGTCAGGGTCGTGAGGAAATTTGTATGTTCAAGACGTCCTGTTTGGCCTTGCAGTTTAATATACTTCGCTGTACACTGTGTACGGAACTCGCTGCTCGGCTAAGCCGCAAATCACGTACAGTGACATGAGTCTGATAAAACTTCATTTGGTGTATGACATGGATCAGTGCCTACGGGAATGACGCTATTAGTGGTAATGATATCAATAACAGTTCCTATGTGTTATAGAATAGTAATTTAGGGCAGGAAGTAGTAAAGTCGTATTATATACAGAGCCGACAAGATCAATGACTTTATTGATACCTAAGGTGTAGTATTGTCTCACAGAAAATTTCCGTGAAGTAAGAGAAGTGCTCCCGCGTCTCTAATAAAATAATACCTAATACATCAACCATTTTATAATATCGAGAGTCGATTTGCATGTGTCGGGCTAAGTGTTATGGAATGGACGATAAAATCGCCTTTTCGTTTGTCACTTCTTTCCTAAAAACTTAGAAATATAACCCGACTTTGGTACATAATTCAGGATTGGTTCACGACCTAGGTTTATTACTTCTAGGCTTTATAATGATCCCAATAAATTTACGATAAGACGCAACGCCACCTACGCTAAGCTTGGTGGGTGACTGAATCGCAGAAACACATAAGTTACAATTTGTGAAACATAAGACGTAGTACTACTCGCGAGTCGTAAAAAATTCTAGGATTTTAAAGCTTACCTACAGGCGACCGGAGTGAGGGCTTTCGATAAATTTTATTTACTCTCGTTTTATACCGTCTTTTTGTGATCGAGTGTATTGAATTTTTTGTAATTGTGGAGTTGTAATACAAGTAAAATCTTCTTTGAAAATCTCGACTTCTGAATAACACGCAATGGAGGAAATTTGAGCCTGAAGCGGCCCCGTGTTAAATATTTACAGAAGATAATAATAAAATGTGAAAATTTCAGTGACAAGGAAATTCGTTATCATATTTTATTAACATCCTTTATTAAAGGAGCAACTCGAGGCGTGGATTTTATAACGCCGAATAAATATTAAAATTTATTCTATTCATTTAAAATTAATTTATCTGCTCACCCCGGAAAGTGCGAGGCGTGATTTGCAAATAGGATTTCATTTGCATTTGATTTTTGCCGACAATTTGTTGTATTATATTAGGCATTTAGAAAATGTCGATGGCACTGCTTAAAATTACCATAAAAGTCGGGAGATTGTGAATAAAATTAGCAATTAAGTGAATTATTCCGTTGGCCGCGAATGTTCTCTCACAAAGGAGGCTGGCAGTGGGCTTGATAACGCTAATTAGAAGAACCTAGTAGCAAACAAAGCCTCCCCGTCTCGGTCCCTAATGGAATCTGTGAAATGGCACGTGCCGCCGTCATCTTTACAAATAATAATGGGCAGGTGCCAGATGAGGGTGCATTTTAGCCCCGGCGGGAATATCCGCGGAATTTAGGCGGCCTTATATGAAATTAAATACCTGCGTTTCATTATGTTGTAAAGAACATCTTACAAGTTTTAATTAAAACATCGTTATGACCCGTGGGTTTATTAATTGTGAGCGGCGTTTGTTTTTAATTTTGTCCTTTTTGTGTGTATTTTTATCGGGTGCTATAAAATGTTTTTTTGTAAGTAATTTTAAAGTTTCGTCTGCATTTTATGGTTGATGTTTATGAATTGTGTAATTAACTTTTGGAAGTATTTAGGGTTGTCAGACATTTCACGTCGAGCGTGCCGAACACATTATGATTAATTTTATGTATGTATCGGAAAAGGCTTTTGTACAAAATGGCATGTTTATAGTCACGTATCGACCTTTTCACTTAGCCTTCCATATACCCTTTCAGAGAGGAATCCCTGAGGGTTCGATAATGCCCCAACAGTTAATTGCTGACATGTTTAGGGATCAGATCGTGAAGAAGTAGAAATCACGCAAGCCCCAGACGGCTTGTTTTGTATTCGTTAGTATCAGTAACTATTTATTACCTAATGATCACGCCCACACGTTAATTTATTTATTGATAGTGATAGATTTATATGTAACCAGATACTTGCTCGTTTACCGCTTATATAGTATAAATACTATAGAACGTAATGGAAAAAGGATTATTATTTTACTTAGAAAAACTTTGTTCTTTGGACATATAAATAAATACACCCAACAGTCACATACATATTCCTAACCCCACACTAAGATCGAGTCTTGTGTTTTATGTATGAGGAACTACGAGAGACGTTTCGGTCTTACAAACACCAAGACTTGAAACAAATACCTGTGGATCACACAAACTTTTGTCTCGGAGCGGGGATCGAACCTGAAAATCAAACCACAGTAATGAATACGTTAAATACTTTATAACAAACAAAATATTCCTAGAAGCATTTTCCCAAGCGATGTTATTCGGAAAGTGCTTTTTCTGCCAAGTCGCCAATCGGAATGGTTAATTGATTGGGATGACTCACTTTTATCTTCGCTCTACTTATAATTCAATTTCCGATTTCGATAAGTTATTGAATCCGTGATTACAGTGAATTTTGTATTTCTACGTAATATTACTTTTGCTCATTATTTCTGCCTAATGGTCCGTAGTGTTTTGGGTAAATGGAATATAATATCAGTATACATAATCTTAAGGCTTTGCATAGAAAGATAAAATCAGTCATGCCATTAATAGCACCTATAATTCGACAAGCTTATTGACATGACTACAATGTGAATATACGCAATCTTATCACCATTTTCTAAAGTCTAAACCTTTTTATGATGCTGTTTTTCAAGCCTAATAACTTATACTGAAATAAATTGCTAAATTTAGCAATCAAGCAAAATTCTTCCAGTTAATCATTCACTATACTCTAAGAACTGAGTATACCGAAACTCTTCGCAGTATTTTCTTATTTGTAAACAAATATTTGCGCATTCCGAACATTCAATTTGAATTTCCGTCACGCGGCAATGAACAATCGGTACTCGAAGGCTAATTCCCCGAACGGTAATAAGCGTCAGTTGATTAATGATCGCTTTGGGCTGTCACGGAGGCTATTGCAGACCCTACGTTTGTTCGCTTAGTTGTTGTATTTATCATTATTAGGTTGTGAATGTCTGTAAATAACAAATGGTGGTGTTATTCTATCATGCTTTAATTGATGTGTGTGAGGTGATGCGTTGTGCCTATCTGATTTTGGTAGTAATGACTGTTGAGTAATCTAGGATGAATATGATAATCTAGGGTGAAGAAACATAAATAATGAATAGAAAACTGTCTGAGAAATATTCACATAGACTTTTATTTGGTTTGTTGTGTCCATAATGAAATGCTTCAAATGAATTGCTTCATCTTCATCTGTTAAATGCGACGCCAATGCCATTCAACCATGCTGCTCGTATTGATTATGCCATTACCGCATGGGCGTTGCAAATACATACGCAATCGATATAAAAAATTCATTACTTTCGGCTTTGGCATAATCATCCCCTTTTTTCATTATCTGTAATTTGATTACCCAAAACATCCTGTCTGAGACGCCCTTAATCGACTCCGCCACTCACTATCGGCCCATAAATCTCTTTCATCAGTCTTCACGTAGGTATCCTTTCAATACATAATTGAACTAGCGAAACGCTATGCAAGGTCTATGAATAGCCGTAATATTCTTGGATAATTAGTTATCAACTTGCTAATTAAATATTATTCAAGTTTTGAATTCAAAAGCGCTTAGCGAGCTGTTCAACAATGCTTAGAGTTTCTAAGCTGTAAGTGAATTTAAGCTGGGTATATTGATTAACGGATTAATAAGATGCAGTGTGAACGATGTACGTATAATTTTGTTCACTAGTGGATTAGGAGAATGTCCAATTTTAGTGAATATTGGAGTGAATGCATGCTTGAGAATTATACCGTCAATTCTTTTTAAATTTAGGATAGTCAAAGTTGATAATAATGTCATGCACTAATCTAGAAATGTATTTTTACGGACTTCATTTATGAGTTCATCTATGTACCTATGGAAATTGAGTATTCCCCTTTGCACTATGTAATTCAGAAAAAAAAACATGCACACGCATGAAAAATTACAGAATCGCTGAAATTCTTCCACTCTGTAGCAGATAAAATAAAAGAGCAATTCAAAATACAATAACACTACAAATAAAATGGCGTTTATCATTCAGTAGAGTGTTTTTGAAACGACCAATGTATACGAAATAATTTTTCAAACAAACGATGTTTATGTCTCTTGGAAAATCGGCAAAATATTTGTTTCATATCTACTTTCATCGAGTTGCTGTTCAGCAATTCAATAGGTGTATTATACGCTGAAAGTTTGCCCCGAACACTGCAACTGACTACTGAAACACACCGGGTTTTGGGCAACTTTTATCTGATTTAAAATTCTAATGGTCGAATTGTGTGACTCGTACACTGCTGGAGAAACTGTCGCGTTGAGTTTATTTAATAAATGCCGGGGCACATAAATCTAAATAGCTTATTGAGAACAGTAAGCCGATACTCAAATTGTAATATAAACTTAACTGCGTCGTGGTAAGCGGTTAATCTGCAGTTTGCAAGTTGCACATGGAGCAATGCGATCCCACCCACTTGGCTTTGTACTAACTAATTCCATTATTTAAATTGAAATCTGCGTCTAACTCGCGAACGTGAATTGTTTAATTTAAATAGTTTTGACGGATTTGAAAGCGAACATTTTCTCTGCAGTTTTGTAGAATTAATATTATTTTTAAGCTATTTGTTGTAATGATCTAGGCTGTATATACTTATATACAACTTGCAACAAAATCAATGATTAATATTGGCAACTATGATGACTAATGTTAACAAAAATATTAGATATTAAATCACCTATTTCGTGCCAAAATCTAGTAAACATTAGAATACCATATTTATGCTAAAGCCAAGCCTCACAATTGTTACATTTTATATATTCATCATCATAATCATCAGCCTATGCTGTTATCCAGTGCTGGACTAGGCATTCTAGGCCTCCTTCAAATTGCACCATTTCACAGTATATTCGGCTTGTCGCATCCAGCATTTGTCTGCGAACTTTTACAACAACAAAACCCGAACGTAACTGTCGAGAATGTTTCCACTCTCCGATTGCTCTTCATAAACTGAATAAACGATAGCCAATTTTACTTTCAATTCAACCGCGTAATTCCAAAATCTCTACGCAAACAGGTGGAGGAGATTCACTAAATTATTCCCTCCCGTTTTTTCGTACACTACGTAGGGAAACTAGGTCAAGGTGCGTGACAAATTATTCCACGGCACAGAGTCCCCCCGGCTGTGCAAATAAGTAAAGCCTTTTTCCAAATGTCACGCTTTTCCCGGGGAGCGGAGATTTCTCCGCGCAACACTCGGTTTGCCGACTCCGTTAAATGATAATGAAAATGAGTTCATGAGATTTTAGCATTTCGCCTTTGCGCTGCCTACGCAGACGATAATAGGCTAACTGCTTTTAGGCGTGTTTCGTGAGCCCCAGAATGTTGAGCTACGTAAATATGGTTCACATTTGTTTACGTTGCCTCGCTCATGCCGAGCAGAATAAACTCCACTCTTCAAACGTTTACCCGACTTGCTATTTTAATACCTGGCTATTTATTACTCGGGGCAAATCTGACTCCTACAAGTGTGTTTCAGAGTATTAAGCTTCAGTCTAAAGATCATGTCATGTGTGTGACTGTGTATAAATTTTCATTTTTGCAAAAATTCCAGAAAGCTGTTAATGAATGTGTTAAATTAAATTCCTTTAAATTTGCATATTTTGGTTACGACATCGAGCATTACAGGATACAGCGTTACATTGGCTCGATACATTTCGGGTCCATTTGTATTAATTATTCTCTGTACCAGCCAATATGCGTCCAACTGCAGGGCATCGACCTCCTCTACAATCGACGGTACGATTGTGAGTGGTTAGGCCATATAGTCCACCACGCTGGCCTGATGCGGGTTAGCGGACTATTCATTTAGGTTCAATTTTAAATGTCGAATCTTCTAATTTCATTAAGGAGTTTCTGTCTTTGCTTACCCTAATTATTATTTGAAATACACATAACCAACTCATATTATCAATGATTTCATTAAACCGCTCATAACCTAATTAATGTCATTAACATTTGTCCCTATTTAACGCTCTGTTGAAACCTAAATCCAATCTGACATGAGTATTTCATTTTGTGTAATAACTTCGTGGTCTGCAACGTCCACATCTATCCTCTTATCAGGAGGGACAGAAACGCAGACATTTAAGACCCAACTGACGTTAATAAAAACTGATCGTCCTGCGATAGGACTGATACGTGTCACTGCGGTCTCGACAATTCTTTGCCAGTAGACATTAGATTCTTTGACCTGCCATATTGTGTGGAAAATAAATAGTTCTGATGTTTTTAACAGTGTATTGTTAGTTGTGTTGGCGTTTTGATTTGAGTTTGTATGTATGGTTAACGTGATAGAGATTTTACTTACTTATTTCGCAAATATATGTAGTATCTGCGCAATGTGATTGAGTTGCTTGTTGCGGAATGGTTCCATGGCATGTCATGCTTTAAGATTATTTTTTCTCAGTCAAATAATATTTTTTATTTCAAAGCAAAAGAACATACAGAGTATTCACTTAACAGAATAGATCAGAATTACATTCATCTTGTATTTAACCTAGACATTGATCATTTCCGCAATGTACGAGTATTTTTATTTTATAAAGACATGTATCATTTTGCTTTAGAACTGCTACCCAACATTATTGTAATTTTATTAATAATTACGTTATCAAAACCATCCTTAAATATACGTAAATATATAGAACTTCCATGTTGTATAATTATTAACTTTTTAATTAAAAGTTCTTTGACGTCATACGGCGAGCTACATGGGAGTTCGTGCGATATCTACTTTTACCACACCATAAAGAGGGGTATGTTGTTCTGTATAAGTATATTGTGTTAGATAATTTGGGCTTTAAAATATTGTGCTGCTCTTATGCGATTTCCTCTCTTCTAGCGAGTTAGCGAGTACTGATGCTAGTACAATAGTTTGTTTAAATTGAAAAAATAATACTATAAGATAATGTCATAGTTTCATAATATTGAAAATATGCGCTCTATCAAGTGCCCCCTTTTCCGTAAATTAAAATTGACACGAAACGTTTATCTAACTCAGTAGCGGTACGGCCTGGGTGCAAATACACTTTTTAAAATGTCCTATACCGACTATCAATTTAGAATGTCGACAAACAAAAAACGAATACAATTTCCTTGTATTTGCTAGATTGTTCACTAATGCTTCCCTCCTATAGATCATAGAGTGATGATTTATAGCCTATAGCATTCCTCGATAAATGACCTATCCAACATGGGAACAATTTTTCAATTCGAACCAGTACTTCATGAGATTAGAGGTAACAAACTCTTCAGCTTTCTATTTTTAAAAGATATAGATATATTTTACGCACAAATATAATGTCATTTACATTTTTAGCGCACATCCTAAAAGTGTTATCGGTTCGATTTTATTTCGCATGCCGTTATTGCGGCGCCCTGATAACGCTATTTGACGTTGTGATGCGGTTTAAATGTTATTACGATGTATTGCCAATATATTTTATCAGTTAAAAAGGTCCACCCATACTGGGTTTCATTATTTTATCGATGGGCGAGAAGTAATTAGTCCGGGCCCGTAAGAATTAACACAAGCTTTTTTTATATTATAACAGTCATATACATAGTCCAGACCCCACATTAAAGTCAATTAAGTCTTGTGTCGTAGGTATCAGACACTACGAGAGACTTTTCGGTCTCATAAGGACTTGTGACAAATACTTGTGGGCAAATACAAACATTTATCTCGGTGCGGGCATCGAACCCGCGGCCTCTCGTTTCACAGCCGGCATCTAACCAACTGCGCCACGGAGGCTTTGTTTTCATTGTGATCGCTTCATGGCAAATGAGTGAAATGATTTAATAATACCTCTTTAAAATATTATGTTGCAGTCTATTCTATTTTAGTTTAATGAGATGGGGATACAGTTTATAATATACTGCGCACATTGCACATTGTTGTTAGTTAGCATTGCGTTAGCTACAATTTGTATTCAAATGCCCATTTTGCTTTGGATAAATTACCAAGTGGATTATTTGAAGCGAATTTTGTGAATATGCTGTAATTAAAAAAAATATTTTTATATTACCAATATATAATATCTTCACTATGATTCATTCAGATCCTTTGTCCTCTGGATGGGGCAAATGGCATCAGTGGCTCTCCATCTGACACGGTTTTATGCTGCCTACTCCAGTCTCTTCAAGACATTGCATCGTCATTGTCATCGTTAAAAATGAAATAGATGAAATAGACATTGCGGTGGTTCCTACCCAGGCGGCCTCTTACATATGAGAGACCTACCACCAGTTGATCATTATGCAAAGTCTTTTAATCGGTGCAATAAAAAAATCCAAGTTTAAAAGTGTTGTACTGCACTGTATCAGGCCAAATACGTGCCAATGCAGGGCAGTGGCCTTATCTATTATTTATCGAAAGTACGATTGAGAGGACTTAGACCATCTGGTCCACCACCCTAGCCTAGTGAAGTCGGCGGACAATACATACCATGGAAATAGTTATAAATACGTGGTTTCCTCACGTTAACCGTTAATAGCACGTAGAATGAAAAAATAAAATATTTTTAAACTTTTCTATATAAACATTTTTGTTACTATTACGAGTCCTCATCTCTCACAACTATATTCAAAAAAC
Organism: Hyles lineata; assembly: GCA_030180105.1. NCBI lineage: Eukaryota > Metazoa > Arthropoda > Insecta > Lepidoptera > Sphingidae > Hyles > Hyles lineata. The sequence continues at coordinate 841,032 of JARJEE010000031.1, forward strand.
GTTGAACTTTCGATTCTACTAACTCGCAGCGTTGAAGATAAATAAACAATTAAAACTAGCACAGTTCTAGTGTCACCTAAATTGAACGTGAAACGAGTGTTCGTATTCAATTTGTGCATTTACACTGGCGATCAAAATATTCACGCCACCTGTGCCGCTAGTTTGTAGTTTCAATCGTCTGTTTGGGAAACTACGGTAATGCTTTAAGGAAAGTGTTTTAATTAAAAAATATTTTGTCGTTTTTTAAATGTTTGTCTCCGTTTTAATAGGTTTTTTTTACCTCCTGTAGGAACTGACAACGTGTAGATATTATCATAATTTAGTTGAGATTTTTAATAACTATTTATAATAAGTATATTACCGACTCCCTCAGCTTAATGCTTGTTTATTTTTACAATTAACATTAACTGCTATTTCAATAATTAACTCACAAACGAAATCACAAGACGTCATAAATTTTATGATATACTTTTTTTCTCAAACCAGCTCCTAAATGTAAGAGTACATATTTGAAACGAACAGTTAGTGCACCTAATTTAGATGTCTGCCTTTCCTAAAGGAAATAGGCGCACAACGGACTGTGAGACATTGCCTCGCCGTGGCGCGCCATAACATAACTTAAGAACAGCTGCATCACTGCCATTTGGCAACGTTTGCACCCGCAATACAAATTGTTTTGTTTCAAATAAATAATTTTATACCGCGTCATATTTACACTACGTTATGAAAAACGATTGGTGTTGTGTTAAACTGCCTCCGGCGTTCCAATGTTGGATCAAACCCCAATCGTGTTTTGCTTCCGTTATTATTCCAGCCCGGTGTGATATCACCCGATAAAATCAATACTATTGTTGTATAATTTTGTCATAATAATTTAATCATACGGAAATGATGCTCAATTTTACATTGTTTATTTGATTTATTCCCTGTGTATTAACCATTTATTATTTATTATACAGTTTAATAACATTTTCGGCTTATAAAAGCCTCGGTAATTGCTTGCTACTGAAGCAATCTGGGCTTTGCTTATCTTTATCTTCAACTCTGTGCCCTATTATCAGTATTCTGCTTATACATAGTTTTAAATAAATATAATTCATTCAAACTATATGTAGCCTAAATATCAGTTTATTCATCCATATACAAGAAGCTATTTAGCACAAATTATTACATTACTATTATCATCAAAGATAAAACTTTAGAAACATAGTTCTAGCCAAAAAATCCAAGAGCATATAAAACTTAAATAACAACAGCATAAGAATATACAGACGTATATTAACGACAATACTTAGTGCGTCTGTATCCTTTTCGTATTGTGGCATCGAGTTGTGCCAAACGCCATTTCCTCCCCACGATTGGCACTTGCAAGTCAACAATCACATTAAACGAACGGTTTTATGATCAGCGGCTTCGTATTTACTTTATCAGTAATGTTTGTTTGCGATCGTTTGTCGTGAATAATGACTGCTGCAGTACAAATGGAATATTTTATTGTGTGTACTCGATGAGTGCAGTGACCAGAATATTTTTATATTATATAAAATACTTTTGATCATTCTAGTATTGTACTGTAATTAATCGTGTTTTAATTGTCATTAAACGGTATTTAAATTGTCCTCTGGTTGCAAAATACTGCTAATAGCTTTAGGTGATTTAATTTTAAAAACAATATTTGAACAAAATTTCACCAAATTGTACACATATTTTAAATACCTGCTTCGCTGTAACTTGATATAAGCGACATATCCATGCGAGTGAATAAAAATATATACAAAATTTTAATGTAACATTTCATACATTTTTGACCGCTATTTCAACCTGCGCAGTGCCTAAAACATCATGCAGTTACATTTTAGTTTGAAGTGTATATTCGTACCCTTTCCCGCGCGTTTTTAATGTGCACGCCATTTTATTACGCGACATGTTCAGCGAAACCTACGGCGGCTGCTCATGACTGGCTAAATTATTTTTCCGCTGAAACTGTACTACTTTGTAGATTTACAGCTCAACTTCAGCCTTTTTCGTATAATGCATTGAAAGCTGGACAGTGTAATCTCGGACCGAAAATTCTCAAAGTATCATCATAGAGGTATAATTTGATTCAGTAAAATTTTATGCATATTCATTTCACACTGGATGCACATATTTACGTACAGCGATGTGTAAACGTATAAAGTTTAATTCGAAACAGTGCGATGTAAAATTGTGATTTCACGTTTAATTAATACAATCGTATTGATTCTTCAGGTGTATGCGAGTAGCACGCATTTCATTGGTGTAGTCATTAACGTTTTTATTCCATAATAAGCAGTATGTATCCGTATCCGACATCGGTGGTTTTACATACGTACATACATAAACTCATGCCTTTTATCCCAGGTAAAGGTGCTAGGACAACTACATTTCGCCTTGTTTATTCTGTGCCACGATATGATAGTAGGCGAGCCTATCGCCATATAGGCTCAAATTCCTGACTTCGAGCTGATAATCATTAATAGAAAAATCTAATAACACTTTGCCCGACCGGAGATTCGAACCTTAGACCTCAGCTTCATAATCGTACCGTAGTGCAACTCCGCCACCGAGGTAGACGTCGGTGGTTTTAATTATATTTTAAGCATTATCAGGAAAAGTAAATGCAGAATTAAATCAATGGGTAATGTTGACTCGCCTTTGCGTATGGTAAATAGTTGCCAACTGTTTGGGTACGATCGGATAATCGGAATAATGCAATCATGCGTCAGCTCTTTCCGGAATTGGATCAGCTCAAACAGCTTGATAGTACACGAATGCTATGCAGTAACATACTCGGAATAATAACTGGTAGGTCTCTCATATGTGAGAGGTTGCCTAGGTAGGTTGACCACCGTAATGTCTATTTCTCCCGCCAAACAGAAGTGTAAATGCACTGTTGTGTTTCGGATTGAAGGACATTGTAGCCAGAGTAACTAATGGACATATTGATACTTAACACCTAATGTCTCAAGATGGCGAGCGTAGTGGAATGCCAAGCATTGCTTTGTAATTCAAGGCGTTGTTTGCTTTTGTTACTGTAATAAAAACATGATTGGGTGGGTTAGACTTTGGTCTATTCCACTCCTGAAATGTAGATTGGCAAACAGAAAAGTTGCTTGTGCAGAACTCTCGTCTACACTGTTATTCACATCATATACACACAGGGTATATCAGACTGTTCCCGAAAATAAAGCCGGGTGGTAGTTTTAGTGACTACAAACCCAATGCAACTAAAAATATCGGAAAGAAACGCGACAATTTTTTCTTGTGATTTTATAAATATCATCAAGTTTGGGTGGTAAATCTAGTTTTTGTTAAAATTATAATTTAAACCCTTGCGTACCATAGCATTTTTAAAAATTAAAGGGCATATACTACATTTTAGTAAAAACGACGTATTTACTACCCAAAAAAAAAAAAAAAAGAACCCTGTATGTGGGATTTGAATATTATGAACAAAGATGAGTCGAATGAAACGTTAGATTAATGACTGGTATGGAACGTGGTTTGTGTGAAAGAAATGACTAATGAAAGTACCTAAGATGGAAAGAGTTAGAGGATAAATGATTAAAATATTGAAGGACGGAATAAGAGAGAACAGTCTGGAAGACGATCGAAGACCTTATGAACGGAAGATGAAGACGTGAGTAAAAAGACGAAAATAGAAGACGATATTGTTTTTAAAATTATCCATACAATATTAGTTTGATTTGACTCGAGAGGGAACTATTTCCACATATATATCTAAAATATGGTTAGGTCAAAGGCGGTGTTCGTAATTATGTCAAGATGAAACTATATTTGTATGTTAAGCTTTGGCACAATTATACAGCTACTAATTCCTAAAACTCTTTGTCTTCGCGCGATCTTAATAATCACTACGAATAGAGAGCAGCGCGCGAAGATAAATCCAACTAAGTAGTTATACCGTGAAATAGATAAGCGGAGTAAGCATCAACATAAACCCAATGCCGTAATCCGCTTGTCATGCCGCAGAATGGAATAGAAATCCGATTATCCCTTTAGACCCGCTTGTTTGCTCTCGTCATTGCAATTCTATTCTTGAAATGAAACTTGTTACCGATTTTGTGTAATTTCCGATTATGAGTTTTTCTATACTGTCGACGTGATGTGTGTATTTTTGGGTTGGCAACACAAGCTTCTGCTAATGGATGTGTTTACTGAAGGATAAAAAGTAGGACATTGACAAGACCTTTATCTACGAGGGTTTCTATGTTCCCTATACTAAGATAATAATTTTATTGTTCAGAACTACAGCCTAGATTGATGCCTAAACCTTTGTGAATCCAGTAAACCATTAATCTTGTTTTTCGCCTGACACGTAAAACCTTATAGAATTCTCAATTTTGCGGTCTTGTATTGTTAACGCGAGGGTTTATTCCGGAGACACATCGTGTCTTAGCGCGTGGTCATCATTCAATTTTTTTTCTTCCAAACGCTGCCTTAACTTGCCGCCTACAGACACCACATTGTGTTAATTAACTGCGCCATACAAAAACTCATTATTTTATAGATACGAAACATAGAATAGCACTTCCTAGTCAATGGAACCTTTTCTTTATTTTTATATTTTAAAGAAATGTATGCACATTTCTTTAACACAAATTTACTTATTCTTTGTTCAAATATTTATGTGTACTTTTGCTGCACTGGCTGTGTTTATTTATACGACGTAAAGTTTCTGTATAGAATATTCTGGGGAAAATGGAAAGTCGCGAGATGACTCGTTACCTCCAGCATTTCCTGCGCCCCTGGCGCTGGCAGGGAACAAAGCTATTAGCACGCCCCGCCTCACTTCTTATTTACAACAAAGGTTTGAATATAAGTGCGACGAGTACACATCGTAGGCATTATCGATGACGGTAATAAGGGCTTATATAGGCAAATATCTGATAAAATAAACTAAATTTCGTTATATATATACAAGGAAAAGAGTGAAGACTTAGGCCAGTGTGACATAAAATGCTTATTATAGTTATAAATAATAACGTATTTCGTAATATGATTCACTGAATAATCATCACGTGTATCTACACCTAGATTCAGATATTTTTGTATTTACCGATTTACAATAACTCGATATAAAATGATCAAATAAATTTATTAACTATTATCTGCACGTGTGTGGCATTAGCATCTCTTTCATCGACTTATTAACATCCAATGTGCGAATTCAATACGCCAACATATCTGGCACAAAAATATTGCTCATCAGCAAATTATATAAGACGATTCCGATTCATCTTTACACAAAAAACAAAGCACAAACTTGATTCGGCACTTTTAAAAATCCGATAAGATTAAAAAAGTCAGAATTGGAACAGCTTACCACATCAATGTCGATATTGAAAGCCAATCGGTCTTTTTAATACAACGGCCAGTTGGCCAAGCCCGCCATCCACTGACACGAAATATCACCGACTTGGCTAGCATATTCCCGTCTGCGAGTCGAGTGTGGTGCTCTGCGGATCGGATTGTGCATTCGCTTCGATATTTTCAGTTTGAATGTCAGTATAGTGTTTATAAAGAGGCGGTATTGCTGTTATATGAATAACTTTGTATTCACCTTTCCGAATATTGGTTATTTTTTATTTATCTCTGTCTTTCTTCAGCTACAAGAAGTCCACTGCTGAATATAGGCCTTTATTTATTATATATACCTACTTTATTACATATTAATTAAAGATCGGATCACAATCAGTAAACCTTCAAAAGTGCTAATATCATCATAATTAGTCAAGAAACATTCAGAGCTGCTCATTCCTGCCTCATTTCTCCATCTTAACGTAAAACAATTAAGGGTTACTTTCAATGGTTACCCATTGAAAGTAACCCTTACGGAATGGGAAGAATAACATCAAATGATAAATTCATTAACATCAAAATGTAAACTAAATAGCTTTTAATTATAATATGTCGGCGCTCTGGCAAACTCACTTTTATCTTATCGTTAAAATGTTATATCAAATGAAAGGCACAACTATGAAACCAAACATATGATTGTGGAAGGAAAATTCTCGTGAAAATAAAGATGCCAATGACTATCCATCCATCAGCCAAAGGAAGTCCATTGCTGAACATAGGCTTCTCCATCCAGCGAAGTCCCGCGACATTTACCAAGTCGTCTGACAACACCGCCAATGACTACGTTCAGTTTAATGTTAAATAACGTGAATTGAAATGTTTTCTACTGTAAACACTGGTTGTAAGTGCAAGTACCATCTAAATAGAGTATTGAATGGAATCAGACGGCCGTTCCATGCTATTCGACACAATCATGTCAGCCCGCTAAGTTGCCTCGTCACGCTACGGCCATATAGTCCACTACACTGGCATAGTGGGGCTTGGCGGACTTTACACATAATTTTATTTTACAAATCTTTAAGGCTTCAGGTTCCCTCACGATGTTCTGCTTATAGTATATATCACCGATATAGTACGTTCTGATGATTATAATAATCAATACACCCATGGCATTGAAAAGTCCCTGGTGAGCCCTAGGATTTGAACCTGTCACCATTGTAAACATGTTGGCAGCCGCAATTGGTTCGTTACCACCACGTACGCATGTGGATTCTAAAATAGAATTATTTTTATATCATGTCCTAAAAGTTAAATCATGTTTAAAAATATGAGTATTCTGAAAATACGTCTTTTTAAATCAATTCCGAGGTTTTATCATAATATGTGACGAAATATAATATTTTAAAGAAATAAATAGTATTCTGCGTTTTACTGCTACCGAATCCCCCATTACTTCTTGATTAGTCCAATTTTTTTCTCGTAAAGTTTCGTTACGTTCATATGGTTGAGTTGTGTGTCGTAAAAATATCGTATATTTTATCTACATTCAAACGAACGTAGGCGAAGAATAGGGCTACAACAATACAAATATTTACGCATCCAAACATAATGCTTGCATAAATGACGTCATAACAATGACCCATTTCAACCAGTATAAATGCGAGGTTATTGTCTCAAAATAAATCAACCAAAATAAAACAAAGAAAAACAACTCAGCCCAAAAAGAAAGAGCACTTGTACATATTTCGTAGCAACGTAGCCGCGTAGCATTGTCGTAGAATGCGCTACGTCGTAGCACTCAGATATGTCTACGGTTTGAATTACGTGCAGTCGAAGCCATACATTTGCATCTGTTTTACGATATGGTTTTTTTTTTCAATTTCAGCCGTGGCTTGTGTTGATAAGAAATTATCTCGCTTCGTATGTATGCACACAATTCACGTCGTATGTATCACATAGATGGTATTCGAGGTTTGCTCCGAATTTACATATTGCATTTTCAATGTGTACATCCCCAATTATTATTCACGCAGCACACTAGTAACTGACTTTAGAGGGTTGTTAATTATTCCGGGGATTTGTTTGTCCATGTATCGCAACATTTTATGGAGTTTTATATTGACTTATACACTTCTAGAAATAAAAGTAATTTGGAGTCCATAATAATAAATATTTGTAAAACTTTACAGTTATTTTGTGAGATAAATAAAGTTCTATCTACAGTATTACTTAAATGACTTAACTTTCTTAAAAAAATGCGCATTTTATTTTTTCCGCACAAAAATGTCTCAACACTCAACTCTAACGATACATACAAAGCACATTATTTTTGTATAATACAACAATTTAACTCCCGCAATCCTGTACATAATGTAATGAAATAAGTCGAGTTTATTCTTTGTTTATTCTCTAGTTCTGTTAAGTGTGGGTTTTAGACGGAGAAAGGTTCCCAGTTCGCGGAGTTTATTAAAATGTTAACACAACAAAGGGCGGGCTGATTTGAATTTAACATTATACCCGCAAAAGGGCACGCTGAGTTAATATGGAAATGTCTTAAGGGTTGAACTGTTAATAGTTCGAGCGGAAAATAAATTCTTTTAAAAGAATAGAAAGTGTGAAAATGGTGGGGGACTTGCGTGACCTTTTCGTTCTAGTATTCCGACAAAGGACTGAGAGAGAAAAAATAGGGGAAATATCTTCAGTCTTTTGGAGTGATTGATAGCTTCGAGTAAATGTCAAACGATAGCAGTAAATAAGTATAGCCTCTATGACTTAGCTGATAAGAGGTGCTGGGAAACGTGGGGTCGCGAGTTCGATCCACGAGCCGAGTTTAATATTTGAGTGTATGACATTATTTTGAGTCAGTGTTTTTGAAAATCATTTTTTTTTAATTCTCCAGGTAAGACCATGGTTGTCTGTCAGAAATTGCCTTGTGCGATAAGACCGCCAATTGTACTTTTTTTTTTATTTTGAATTGTTTCCTTTTGTTTTGTTTATGGTGTACAATAAAGCTTATATATATATAAGACTTGCATTGTTGGTTGGTAGTTTATATACCGCTAATCACACAAACTGTACACTAATTACACATAATTTGGATTAATCACAAATATTTGTGTATACTATATATCATAACAACGAGGATATGTATTATCATGTGGAATATATGTAAACGACAATACAGCGGTGTTATATAAATACTTATTTGAATCGAAAAATTTACAGTCACTTTAATTCTGAAACTATTTAGAAAACAATAGGCACTTCATTATTAGGTTAGCGTGGTAAACCACATTCATTGCATTTCAAATCAAATATTGTGACATCATATTTAGTTGACATATTAGTGTTCTTAGCTCGATGTATGTATTTATTTGAGTAGGTTTATATTAAAATTGAATAGACTCATCAATAATGGTGGTAGGTTTCTTACATGTGAGAGACCGCCTAGTTATGTATTACCGCAATGTCTATTTCTCCCACCAAATAGCAGTGTAAATGCAGTTATATTTCAGTTTAAACGAGATTGTAGCCAGAGTAACTACTAGACATGTTGACTCTTAACAAAGCGGAAAATCCGCATTAACTGTAAAAACTGAATTTGGGGAATACTGCGACTTCTAACGGGTATTATTATGAATTTAATTTCAAGTAACATATATTTGTAACCTCACCGCCATAACCAAGGAGAAGTAAGTGGAGATTTTGTTAGTGCCACTAACAGTTCCCTGAGCTCAGTTGTATATATTTTTTATATTTAAGTTCTACCGTTCAATGTTTTTAATAACTCATGCATTTGCGTCATTTGGCGTGTACCGCTTTATTCATGAAAAATATGCTTTTTTTATTCCCTCTAATAATAGAGAGGAACATCGTTAATGAGCTTGCGCGCCTTTGGAATAAATTTTGCAGTATGCGCACAATTTCTACCTAGAGCATAGTTTCGAGTTCACAGAATGTGAAACTAGAAGTTTTACAACCGCGTTATAACACTACCGGCTATTGTTATCCATTGCTTCTCTCGTGTCATCGTATTTGTACTACAGTATTGTTTAATATTCAGAAACGAATGCTCAGTGCACTGTATGCTTTTTGTTTGGTTTCATATTAAACGTGTTTTAATAAACATATTAAAAGGGGAACTAATTAACATCAATGCATCGGGGGAGTCTATTGAATTAGAAATTATGATTCATATTTTAAATGGGATTAGTTCAGAATATAATTTTTGTTTATAAAATAAAAAAGGATAACACGTGGTCTTACGAGATGATCTGTGCATCAAATTCGCGTATTGTATTTCACAGTATTAAACGATACAGGTACAATTATATGAAATCATATTGAGAGCCACCGTGGCACACTTGGTTAGACGTAGCTGCCTGTGAAACAAGAGGCCGCGGGTTCGATTCCCGCATCGAGATAAATGTTTGTGCGGCCCACAAATATTTATTTCGGGCCTGGGTGTTTGTGACACCGAAAAGTCTCTCTTAGTTCCAGATACCCACGCCACAAGACTCAATCTTAGTGTGGGGTCTGGACTATGTATGTGACTGTTGGGTATATTTATTATTTTTATTTATATGCAATTAATGGTAAGATGAGCATGCCATTCGCCTGATGGTAAGCAATGCGACCGCTCATGAACAGTAGCAAAACCAAACAAAACCATTACAAAGCAATGCATTTCATTCCACTGCGCTCGCCATCTGAGAAAAAAGCAGTGCATTTACAAAAAAAAAAACATTGCGATGGCGCTTACCCAGGCGACCTTTCACATATAAGAGACCAGTAAAATGTTTTACCAGATGTATGTACATACTAAACACATTTGTTTAACCAGACATCATGAGTATAATCTTCACCTATAATATTTTCCCAGTAATTTATTCCCAGGCCTATAAATCTAAAAAACGTACGTGCTACCCCTGACTTCATATTACGAGGTATAAGCTACTTCGAACAGAGCTACAAAGGTAAGCCGCCCACCCAATAATACGACTCAAGGCCAGAGCCTCTAAATCCACCATCACGTACATGTCATGCCATGCTGGATTTAATATCGACCTATACTTTCGATGGATTTTTCTGGTAAAAGATAAGGAAGGATGTGTTACTACATGATATCATTTCTGAGGTCATTTAACAGATGTTTTCAAAAATAGAGTTAAGTGGAATATTAGGATTGGTGTTAGGAATTCAGTTTCAAAAATATATACAGGGTGTACAAAAAAGCACTATCCGTTCGATGAATGTGTTATTATAAGGCGGGTAATGTGTTCTATTTAAACAGTCCGTTTTATATATTTTGATAAAATTCAGATTGTTCAGAAAACCAGTTGCAATTATGTTTGTCAAGTAGTCAATATGACTCGATTTCCACCGGCTTCCCTTTTGTACTTTGTATATTACATAAATCATTTCAATAGAATTCAAACAAAATAATTATCATACTTGAACAATATATTTCATTAGGAGCTTCAGCCTCCTTAAAGAAACACGTTTCCTTTCGCCACTAGAATCAATATTCAACACAGCAATAAATAAAATCAAATGTATTACAGTACAGAAAGCACGCACAGAGACAGTGCCAAGACCAAGCAGTCCAGACACAACGCAAACATCTTAGACGTGTTTATTTGTCTGGTTTATCTTGACGTATTTTTATCTCGTATTGTGTTCGTGCAAACACAGGATTAATGGGCAAATTATTTGTGATTAAATTCGGCTAAGACGTATGTGTTTCGCAAAAGAAAATTGGTTTATATGGGAGATTTTGTCAAATGTATTTTATTTCATCCTAAACCTGATGTTGATTTGTGTTGTGTTTTTCAAGGTTAACTAGACAAGAATTTCAATACCAGATTAGTCAAAAGAATAAACCTATACATTATAGTCTCAAGTCGTATTAATTTATATCTAATTATACCAAGTTATTTTTGTATATAACAAAAGATTTCGATCCTCATATTTCTTGCGGTGTTTAATACCACCCGAGGTTTATGCGGAAAGTTCAACACCCACGTTGGCTGACATTTTCTTAATTAACTGCGGAATGTTTGTTTGCACAATTGTTGGCTAACACATTAGTTGATGTTGTATGCAAATCCCGGCGGAGACGACCCAGCATTAATATACCCACTTCAGAACCGTCACTCTCGTTTACGAAGCTCGAACATTTTCACAACTGCAAATGGAATGCGGTTTTTCGTTTAATTGTTATTCACTTTGCGTGTGGGTGTTTGCATTACGTGATTATTTTTCGATACATATTCGGTTTATGTACTGTATTGCACTGTGCTGCATCAGCCCATATACGTCGCACTGCAGGGCACGAGTAACTACAATCGAGAGTACGATTGAGTGGGTTACGGTTTGTGTATTTCTTTAAAATTATTGTTGATAGTCAATCACCATGCTCTATAACGGTGAAGCATCGCGAGGAAACCTACATACCATATTGATTCGTAAGAATTTCTATAGCGTGTATAGTCTGCCAACCCGCATTAGGTTAGCGTAGTGGAGTATATTACTCCTCTCAACAGTACTTTCGGTTGTAGAGGAGGCCTGTGCCCTACAGTGAGACGTAAATGGTCGATATAAACACATAGACTGATTGATGTAATACTGGTTTGTGTTTTTGCAACGCAGTTACAATTAAGGTTAAAGTTAAATAGCTTATGTACTTAATTTTGAAAATCACGTGTATCTCCGTGGTTAGCTTCCACCGGTCAAATCGCTTTCCTGCGCAGTATCAAACGCAGTTCTTACTCTAAGATTTCCACAACAATTAGTCGATTTTCTATTACCTAATTAATACTTAAATAATAATATAATAGACGGATACAAAATATATCTTGACTTTCACCCCGCAATAACGTTAATATCTATCATCATACATCATACCACATGTGTACAGTCATTTGCCATTTGGTCCACTCTCGTACCAATAGAACTTTCAAGATTCGATTTACCGCCGCAATCCATTCGCGTAATGGCTTGTATCGTATACGCACATGATACAGTACATATATGTATATATATATGTACTTATATAGCCCCGAGTAATGTTAGGTGACGCGAACCCCGAGTGCCACACCGAATATACGGGATGTGTGGAATTAGTGGCCGCATTATTTGAAATGGTCACGTGCGCAGTTTGGCTCCAGTTAAATATTGATTGAAAGGGCAGGGCTTTATTGAAGAAGTTAAAAGGTTATTGAAAAGTTAAGAGCTGTCTAGGTTTTATTTTTTAAGCAACGCACGTGGAGAAAGTATATCACTGCTGCTTATGGGCTTCCGCAAAACTAAAAATATTTAGAAATGTTTAGTTAAAGATTTTTTTGTAAATAATGGAATATGTATGATAATATCTGCATTGGTGCTGTGCTCATGGTTTTATATATTTCACAACTATTACTTATTTGTCAATACTTTTAAGTATTCCAAAAAACAAGGAGAACCCCAACTCCCGTACAAACTGGGGCCCACCCAAACTGCAAGTTACAGGATTTAAATTTTGTCATCAATTATAACAGTTCGCATGGTTTAACAAATTTTATTTACAAGACAATCGGCTATGACCAAATTAGTTAAATCATACAAGTACATATTTCAAGTTTTTTGCACTTGACCATAGATGACAAGAACAAGATTTAAATGAGATAACCAGATACAATTAAAGTTATTTTTTTTTGAAACAAATTAAATTCGTGTAGACCAAAATTTGTTGTCCTGGGCCCAACATCGGGGTTCTCCTGTAATGAAAATAAGTTGAATAAAAAATAATACAATAACAAACTAACACGTCCACAAATTACGCCTTGTAAATGTACGATAATTACATTTGTAACTTACTTAGTTCTCGAGAAAAACTACAAACCACCTGTTAACGTTAAGCTTTCGGGCTTAGTCCCCGGTTTGATTACAACTAACTCTTAATTAAACCACAATCCGGGTTAGTACGAAACAAAAGCGAACCTAATGCTGAAATCGGTTGAATGGCGACCGCAAACGGCGTGTTTTCATAATGTCTGTGGTGCGAACATCACTTGTCTAAAGATATTTATTTACATATCAAATGTAAAGCCTCGGAAGCGTAGTTTTACTATGGTACGGTTACAAAGCTGAGGTGTCGGGTTTAAATCTTGAGTCGGCTAAAGTGATGTTGAATTTTTCTATTCATTATCAGCCCGGACTCAGAATATGGCGATAGATTTGCCCTCTATCACGTCACGTGGCCCGGAGCATACACGGCGAAATGTGGGTGTCTTGGCAGTACCTCTGCCTAGCCTTGTGCTTTGTGGTAAAAAGACGTGAGTTTATGTACATATGTGTAAAAAGGGCTTGGGAATACTACTTTGGGGGATAAAGATGATCCGGCATAATCAGATTGGTATATTGTTTCGTAGACATACGCTAAGTAATATATATACTTTTATTTGTGGTAATAGTTCCTTTTGTCTATGACGACCGTTGTAAGATTTAGCATAGCGTATTAGGTTAGGTTAAAAGAGGTTTTTGTTGACTAATTGTTAAATATCACGAAGTATCTATTCCTAAGTCTTAATTCCGAATGCGGCAAATATTTTGAAAATTCGTGTTGTCTTTTCTATCCTCTGTCTCCTCCCTGCCCCTCTCTCTGATAGTTTGAAGTTATAATTAATTTCACACTATCTCAGACCTAAAATAAGTGCCTTATATCGTTGGATATAGAAGCAAGAAATACAGTAAAACACGATTAACGCCAGTAGAAAATTTCAATACCTGCCTTTATTTTTCTCAGACACAATGAAAACAAAGTGTGAATGGAAAATGAAATGAAATTCAGACTTAATACAAATGTATTCTAAATTAAACCATTTTCACTGAAAGTGGGTACGGAACTCACCTTGTTTATACAATTAAACCACTACGTAACAGTAAATAACAAATAAAGCTCACAGAGATCGGAACGAAATTTACACTATTTAGCATAAATTCGCCCCGACTACCAAATTGTCGGGATGAAGTTTGGCAATAGACAGACGATAGGAGCGCGTCCTTATAATTAAGGCGCGTGAGGCACGGCACAAAGGTGTTGAGAACGCATTGTAGATGAGACCGCGGACTCGCTTACACGCGGTGATTGCAAATGAGTCCGCTTCGTACCGTGACTCACCTACGTCACGATCGGGTGGGATTTATCAGCGGGTCTGCGCTTAGGTAATGGGGTGTGGGATCGCAAACGAGATCGTATGATATGCCAGTACGGAACCTCTGTGAATTCAGTGCGGAATTATGCTTGAACGTAGTGACCTGGTTAAGGGTTCTCTTAATTCAATTGATATGATGCCAAGACCACGGAACTGACATTCATATCTAGTTGAATTGTATGACATATCAGATCGATATAATGAAAAAACGCCGAGGCATCAATCGTGATTTTATGTTAATGAATAGGCGAGACGACAATATCAAAATATCAAATATTTTATGATGTTAGGGGGAAATACATATTAGAAGGGCCTAAAACGATGTTTTAGTTTTAATCCAGAATTGGAGATCAACAAGATTTTCACTAAAATAAAAATACAAAATATAGCAATCAGCCATTTTGACAAAAACGGTAGTCACGACGCATGATGTCACGCCTATGTAAACCTGCCGTAAACATTACCAATTTCTTTAGAAGTGTGGAATGTGAACTTTACCGGAACCACTTATAGACTTTAGAATTCATTTTTATCAAACGAAATATGTTTTGTTTCATTAACTTTCTTCGCTGTGCATAAACACAATGACATGTTTACCTAGTGGTGATGTTATAACGGACGCCATGACACCTACTAGCTTTTTCTGTGCACTATTGAAATATTATTAGTAAAATGGTTTAAAACTGTGTTAAACCTTAGTTAATTCTTGAAATATAGATTATTTCGTATATAATAAATGTGTATCCATAATAAAGAACGTGTTTTGAAAATAATTCGTCTTGCCTATTTGTATGACAAACAAACATATGTTTCGATGTGAGGTTTGCTTGTGTAGTGAATCGTCATGAAGACGGTTGTGTTACGATTTCTGTCTTAAAACATTGCTTAGAGAATTGTCAATAAAAACTAATCGTTCGTTTTTAATCGTATCATTAAGTTAACATCGTTAAGTTAAATGCTCTTTTCATGTAGTTAAATACAGACAGGCAAACGAGTATTCTTTATTATAAAATTCATACTTTAAAAAGATTTGACGATGTTCTATTTAAGCGTAAAAGGTCAAGGATATAAAGTTAATGGCGAGGTAATTTAAACATTAGGATAATGTGAAAACAACGCCAAAAACTGGTGATATTACGAGAGCAAGTGTCCGTGAAAGCGACTAAAGCATAAATCTTCTTTACAATACGTAGGAAAACTGGCGGCAAAAAATTGGCCGTGTTTTTAAACGACATCTTAATATACTGTTACTTTAGAAAAGACGCAAAAAATGGAGTATTTTTTGCGTTTAATATTCTCTTTACTTTTTGACGCTATACTTAATTTTATCCTACAATACATAAGGAATATGCACCATACAATTTGTATTGTGACTTTATTCATGCCGCCGTCAAGTAAAGGACAGATTTTGTGAGAGGGCTTAGACTATCCATCACTGTAACCCTATTGCGGATTGACCGACGATGCGACTTTACTAAACTGTGGCTCAAGCTGGGCGTCGCGTCAGATAGAACCCATCCATGAAGATTCGCGTGCGGTTTGACGGCAAATCAATTTATTCGAGTCTATATGTATAGAAATAGGGATTTTCCTTTAAAACAGATTCATTGGGACGGACAAGCTATTCCAGTTGTGGATAAGAGTAGCGTCATCTCAGTATACCTCTTCTTGGTTGTCTGTATATTTGTATGTATGTATATCTATATGACACACAACAAGGGTGGTACCTCCTTTGAAATCAGGGCACGACTGAGAAGGATTTGATCATATAGTCCACCACGCTAGCCTAGTGCGCGTTGGTGGATTTGACATACCATATAAATTCTTATAAACGGTATGCAGAATTTTTAATGATATTGTCCTTTACTATTATGGTGCATGGTGGTTGACTTCCAATACCCCCATGACTCCGAACAATCAAAAGTGTGCCTTGAGATTTGAACCCGCGCCCACCGTGAAAATATGGGCAGCCGCAGTCTGTCCGGTAAGGCCAACATGCATTGGTTGCCATCGGCGTTAATTTCAGTTAACATACCTTCTGGTTCTCCATAAATCATTCTTAAAGAGGCTAGACAAAACCCACCTAATTTGTAGATACAATACATATACATACAGGCATATCGTGTACTTGGTTTATACATAGATACCGCCACATTCCTTCGAGATCTGTGCCCACTTCATTAAGCATGCCAATGGTTATATGCTACCTGGCGGATTCATCGACGTATTGACGAATTTCAGTAATGTAATAATAGATCGGATACCGCAAATAGATTAAACTATTTAACCGACTATCTACGCTAACCGACATTACAAATGTGGTAACCTTAATCGATCATTTTGGGTAAGGTATTTAATCCAGTAGTTATCTATATTTTTTGTATTTGTTTCACAATGTTAGATTTAAAAATGTTATACTGGTTTTTTTTTTTCAGAAATGTATTTTGTCTTTTTTTTTGTAACTCGCGCTTGAATGGACTTTAATAAATAACTATGGTATCAATCCCATAATATTTCATTAAATTCTGTTGACACACTGTTTATATTACAACTAAAAGTCGTAGTTTCTACTTTCCCTTATAGCTGTCTTGCGAAAATAATATATTTCAAATAGTATTACCAACAAATATTTCCCCGAAATGTATTACGGAGTACGATTAAGAATTTCCGCTGACTTTCGAAAGCATTAGATTCGTATTCCGTTAACAAGTTGTACATATCCCGACGTCGCACATTACTAATATTCATAAGGTTTTCCATCTACATTAATTATTCCGTAGCTTCACTTTGTATATCGCAAATTGCTTCGGGTTTTCCACTCTTGACTGGATATTTCCGATACGATGTTCCTTTTATCGTGAATCCATTGCTCAGTGATTGAGGCGAGTATTATGAATGAAATTATAAGTTACTTTTTCGTTCATTATAATATTTTTAAATGCTATATGTATATTATGTATGACTGCCACGATGGCGTTGTTGTACTATGGTAAGGTTACAAAGCTGAAGTCTTGGGTTCGAATTCCAGGTCGGGCAAAGTGATATTCGATTTTTCTATTCATTATAAGCCTGGACTTTAGATTTTGTGCTCGATATGGCGATGGGCCCGCACCCTATCACATCGTGGGACGGAACATACAAGGCAAATACAAGGAAAAGTGGGTGTCCTGGTAGCACCTTCGCCTACCCCTTCTAGGAAAAGGCGTGACTTTTTATATGTATGTTTATTGCATTAAGATTTACATACATATATTTGGAAACCAATTAAATAGCTGTGACCAGCTGTGACCTTCCTCCTATTTATATGTCTATTCTCGATGTTATAAAAATCATCATTATGCATATGAACTGTAATATTTTATGATGTATCGGATGACTCTTAAGCTAGTTGATGGTTCTATGCTACTTAATAATAAACACTTCAAAATAAAGTACAAACAAAAAAGTCACGTAAAAAAAGGTCGCCCGGAACTATAATTTTCATATACTTACAGCCTTTGAAGTCGTCCTTTTATCACAATCCCTTACTAAAATAACCATTTGTAGGAAGTTGTACTGTCGCTAATGCGGTGGCGACCTTGCGACAACCCTTTTTTCCAACTTTCCTCTACGTACTTCATATAGTTTCGAGCAATAGAAATTCTGAGTAATAAAATGTGTCGAAACTTGTCGCGGTCTCGCTTGAACGGATTTTGTTCGCATTGTGATCGGCATTCGGGATACAAAACTTATACGACAACTAAGGGATTGGAATGCTTCTAATTCAGTTAGTAAAAGTCATTTTAGATACATCAGTGTGCCAGTGACGTCTGGGCATACTACGTTATTTATATTTCATATTATGGATATTATGTCAGGATAGCGAGCGCAGTGGAATTACAAGCATTGGTTTGTAATTCAAGGCGTTGTTTGGTTTTGTTACTGTTCATGAGCGGTTGTATCGCTTACCATCAGGAAAAAGGCATACTCATCTCGCAATCTATTGCAATAAAAATAAATATGTGATAATGTGTAGATACCGGACTGGAATGAAAGGTTAGTGTAAAAGAAATATATGAGCATAATGCTGAATATTATCAGTTTGATTGGATCAGGATTAAATCCGGTATCGCTGGGGTGGCAGAAGGAATAGACAATTACTTTGATTCAATGTTTTTTTAAATTATTTAGCAACAAATTTGTACAGAATTTTTCATTTAAAAATAATTACGTAATAAAATTGTTACACGTTTCTCGGCAAGGCAAATGTTCTTGTGAAATATTCGCAGTTCGCCTTAGAAAATGTTTAAAACATAAAAATGCACATAACAAAGGCACTAATTTATGTCTCGCGAAGCGGAATATTTGTACGTAATTTTTACACTGTAAAGTTTGCCTCGCATTTTCTTGAAAATCGTTTTATTTTTCTCATAACACGTCTGCTACATCCACCTAACTGATTTCATTATTTGTAAATATTAAGGAAGATAAGTTCATCAATCGGAAGATTAAATATATAATTAAAAAAAAAAAAACTGTAAACAAATAATTTTTCCGTCGAAATTTATTTTTGTTGATTTACGAGGTAGGAATGTTTTTTCTGATAATTTTTCAGTTGATGGACAGATTCCGGTGAGAGCAGATACAATTCGTAACTTTATTAATTAATATAGGCTATTTTCCAAATATACATCGTTTTCATTTTACACGTGGAGTACGGTGGAAATTACCAAAATCCTCCGTTCTCCAAAATTGAAGAGAATTGTTTTTTATTTTGCATTACCCGATCCGACGAACTTTCTTCGTTTCTTTTTGATACTCAAATGCTCCGTCTCGAACTCCTAATGCATAGCCATTAGAATGTTTTAAATTTTTGATGAGTCCATCGTGACTTTTATGATGACCTTTTAACACACGATGTTTTTTTGTTACAATAACATAATGCGAAGAGACTTTAAAGATTTTTATGCTTAGCATGATTAATTGGTCAGTAATTTTTATACAAATACAATTAGAGATAATCTTTTCAGTAATTACCAAATTAATTTGAAACATGTTTTATTTTAAATACGAAAGATGATAAACAGAACGTCAAAAGATATCGAAACCCTTTAGTTGATAATGCGATCCGATTAACATACCTAAACAAACAAATCTAAGAAAACCGGAAAATGCGTCGGTAAGTATTATACTTACCGGGTAAGAAGGTATTTTTCTTTCTTCAGTAAATGCTATCCACCATTTCTTTTGCGAGAACTATGCTAAAATATTGTACTTTTTATGAAATTGGTGACACACTATAAAGCTACTTAATTTACTAGCCACAAACCTTAAAAAAATTAAATTAAACTTACATCCAAACCAATTACAAAAAGAAATATATAAAAACGTATTTTATACTACGTGAATCTAGATAGCACATGGTCTAGCACGAAGTACCGTAGTCAAGTCAATGTGTTTCACGTCTCTAGTCGCTATAAAACCACAAAGCACCCCAGTTTACACGTCATATTTCAAAACTCAAAACTATCGACCAGAGAGTGCAAAATTTGGCCAACATAACTTTTTCTTAACAAGACTCGCCAGTTGGTTTAAAACGTTTAAATTTCAGAACACTATAAATCTTGTATTTCATAAGTCTCGCGACGGCACTGAGCATACTGTGTGTATCAGAGTAAAGTCTCAGGCGTCTGGCGACTGTGCATTCTGGATGGAGTTGCCAACTTGTTATAACTTGTAAGATTTTTAACACAGCAAAGTTCGCGCGTCCGTTTGCTCATGTTTTGCATTTGATGCGAGTTGCAGAGTGATAAATTTTGTCCACGGATGGCCCGTCCCGGCTGGACCGTGAGTGACTTTCCAACTTAACCGTCTGACAGGATAATCGATTAAGAAACTTGGTGCATTTATTCCGTCAGCTTTAAAGCAATTTCGATATTTCAAAGTTGATTTAAAGTAGTTGGCGAGGTTGTTGTCGTTTCTAACGAATAGTTCGGTCTACTTCATGATCGCTTCTTTGAAAATTTTACATTCAAACTATTTCTCCTTTGTTGCGCAGTAGAAGTTTGCGTAATTTGTAATATTGAATTCATCGTAAGTTATTTGTTTGCCTGTAGCAACATTGTACATGGATATAATACAAATATTTACATTTACTTCTGGACATCTTATTGGATTTTCATACTATGGTAATCGATAAACCGGTACCAAGTTCATTACTATCTGTAATTTTAAGAACCCAATTCTGGGAAGTGGATATGTTTGGGACGCTCCAACGTAGTAAGAAACTCTGTAACTAAATTTAGCAAATTGTTTCTCAGCATTCTTGGGTCGGTGCTAAAGAGCTTCGATTGCTACTTAATTTGTACCAAAGACAGAAACGTTCCGAATTCCGATGTCTTTGTACTTGTTCGAAGCACTTAAGTAAAATCTGGAAATAAAGTAGCTAAATCTGTAACGATACCGTGCACTGTCCATATGCGCGAAATAAATTACATGTATTTCCATCAAGCTTAAAACGTGACCAATTTCATAAACATATAAGTGATAACCAAATTTGTTGCTAGTATACAAAATACATGTTTTCAACAGCTATTTGGTAAACGTAATAAAATTCCTTTAAAAAATCAAGACGCAAACATAATTTTGGTTCGGATATTCCATTATTACGACGTGAAAGCTCTTTAAACCAATGCTCAAGTGTTTAATTACCAATGAGTGAGCAGAAGGTAAGCGGGTTAAAAGCTAATTACCTCGCTACATCGTACCAGTGTTTGTATCGCTTCAGGCGAAATTTTCTTGGCATTATTTTGGACCTTTTTATTGAAAATTACACATGCCTAAATTGCACGAATTATTTGATTCCTTGGCTGTAATTTTCGGAATTATTAAAAGTCGGATATTACCTACGAATACTGCGATAATATCATATAATTTGACCGTATAGATAATTCTTAATCGATAAAGAATAAGGTAAAGAAGCACGATTGTAAAAATGCGCCGAACGCAGAATGCGAGTTACGCGCAAGTGTGCCCGCAGGTAAAGGTCATTGACGCGCAGTGCTTTAATTTAATAGGAAAAGTTGCTTGCTTAAGGGTCGTGACATTAAACATCATCATAAGATTTTTACTAGTGGTAGGTCTCTCATATGTGAGAGGCCGCCTGGGTAGGTACCACCGCAATGTCTATTTCTCCCGCCATATAGCAATTTAAATGCACTTTTCTGTTTCGGTTTGAATAATATTTTAGCTAGAGTCACTACTGGACACTTTGGGACTTAATATCATATGATTCTGGTTGACGAGACCTGTGGAATGCCAAACATTGCTTTGTAATGCAAGGTGTTATTTGGTTTTGCTACTGTTCATGAGCAGTCGTATCGCTTACCATCATACGTACGGCATGTTCGTCCCGCCATTCATTGCATCACTATAGCAACTGCTTATCTCCTAACAGTCCCGATTGTTTACGAATGGTATAAAATGTTTAGCCCAGTGACGTTCTAGAGCGACGATAAATAAAAGTCAGGTATCGCACAATGTCGCAGAAACCCCTTTACAACCCATTATGAAGGAATCGGGTTAAAAGGGTTTCGCGGAGCAATCATCTCGCACTCGATGCCTCGTCGGTTATAAGTGTCCATACGTGACTGCAAATGCTGCTGTGTGCTATTCGTTTGTTTGTTTTCCACTCACACATGTAAAAATTTAATATTCCTGTAATTTGTATGGTGTGGCTAGTTGAGATGTACGATTTTGAATGCTCAACGGTTTTGTTTTTTGTAAATATGTCCATCCTTTCATACATTTATTGGTTTTCTCCTTAAAAGTACTCTTAATTGACGTGAATGCATGGAGAGATTAATGAAAGTGGCGAAACGAATGTTGAATGTCATCGAGCAAAGTGGAGGTCCATAGTCTCAGCCTACACTTATGACATACAAGCGTGGTGTTTATGTATGTATGTAGTAATTAATATCCTAATCATCGCATATTTTATTAGAAGATATTTCACTTAAATATTTCAATGTCACATGTTTTTACGTAATTCTTTATCGCATTCAGTTTCAGAACATTCAGAACACAACTATCAAACACCAAATCCGTTCGCAATGCAAACTAATTCAATCCAACAGCCGCAGTCTTTTTTTTACAAATGTCACGCAGTTACAATGGCACAGATCGATTTAAACACCAGATACACGGATTTGATTCCCGCAACCGATCAGATACCTACATATAAATGTGGTATTTCCAGTGAAAGGGCACTCAATTTCAAATCGCAGCTGCAATACGTATATGTTAGGTTTTATTTTTACCCTTTGAAGTTTCGCTGCAATTAAGAATGTAAAGCGAATTCACAGTATATTGCGCTTTTTGGGCTACTGTAGCGTCGGGGTTTTGTTTCTTATGTATGATTCTGTAAAAATACTTAATGTAACTAGCAGAAAGTAACACAGCCACTATGAGTAGAGGTATCTTTGATCCGCCATCGGATTCGAAGAATGAGAAATACTGTATGCGAAAATTAGAAAC
Source organism: Hyles lineata (assembly GCA_030180105.1). Taxonomy (NCBI): domain Eukaryota; kingdom Metazoa; phylum Arthropoda; class Insecta; order Lepidoptera; family Sphingidae; genus Hyles; species Hyles lineata. Next base: position 864,083 of record JARJEE010000031.1, read on the forward strand.
TATAAACTAGCTAAGGAGAATTTTAGTTGAATTTTGTTAAATGTTTCATTGTGCTCGTATGTACTTAAAAACAAACGTTTAACCTAAAATTTGCGCTCCACAAAAATATAATAATACTGAAATCGCAAATAAATTATGAAAATCATCAGGGACACACATTTCTTTGCTCGTTAAATATTAGTACGCTACAATACCAGTCTAAAATGAACTGATTCACGTGAATTTGAACATAACCGTACAGTTCAACGTTGGCTGGCCTTTAATTTATATTCTCCACGTGCGTAGGCTATGTTTGTTATTTATTAGAAAATGGCCATGTTTGTTCCAGATTTTTATTTCGCTCTGTAAACATTTTAGCCTTCAACCCGCGCGGCTACCCTTGTCAAAAAATCGTGTGAGTATTTTATAAAAGTTAAGCTAAATTCATTCGACCATAGCGTTCACAAAGTTTGGTGCTTAAATGATTCGGTTAATCACCGGCATTATGCTATAAAGATTAGTCGATACGTTTCTCGGAGTTGGTAAAAGCATACATCAAATGTGAGTCGTTTTCAACATCTGTTCGAAATTACCTTTGTTTTAACGATATAATACGAAGTTTTTAATTACTTTCACGTGCCATCTGATATCACTGATATATATTTAGTTAGGCTAACAAAACAATTAATGTTTGTTACATTTTAATTACCTACTACGCCTCGAAAGAAAACCATTTTAGGATTTTATCGCGGATTTGGTTCAATTTATTCGCGACGAAATCCCTAAATAAATATTATTCATCAATGTGTAACCTTCGCGTCAATGTATGAAACTATTACATAATTGGTAATTATATGTAAAAGTACACATATGTATATTTAGATTTATGAAAATAAGAATAACACATGAATTTATAAATATATTTAATTATGGTGTATGACTTGGTACCTCGCAGGGTAATTAGATTGTTGCCACATACGGTCGTTCTTAGTTATATGCATGTGGCCAATTGTAGTCCAATTTTAGTATCAAATCCGCTGTACGAACCAAACTACGAACCCAGCACACGAGATATCCGTAACGTTGATTTATTTATACTCTCAATTTTCATCTAATTCACAATTGCCAATAAATACTATGTAATACCTAGGTATTATGGCGATTTGTAAGAATTTCTATGGTATGTAAAGTCCGCCAACCCGCACTAAGGTAGCGTGGTCGGCTATATGGCCTTATCTCTCCCAATCATATTCTCAATGGTAGAGGAGGTCAGTGCCTTGTAATGGGGCGTATTTGGGCTGATACATGTTCAAATACAATATAAACAAAACGATGCATTAAATTCCTGTAGCCTTATAAATTACTCATGTACATGTTATTTCGTAACATGCCCTATAAATGTTTATACTAACTCCAACTTTACGAGTCTCCTTACGTCGGCAGTTGAGAGAAGCGTCGCGCCGACTCAGTTTGATTTGCAATCAAGATTAGACAACTGATCTGAGCTTATTGCTGGATTATATTAGGTTTCGTTCGCGTTTTCCACGAAATGTCGGCCGACCCCTATAGAATTTTGCGATACAATCTGTTTAATTAAAGGAACTACCCTTGCTTGTATTTGAATTTTAGATTTAAGTGTACAGGCCACTATCAAGCTACCTGTTATCTCGCTCTTACTTAGGATAGGTGCGATATGCTATAAATCATGTTGTACAAGGAGTTGGCTTCTGATTTTACGAGCGGCCGGTTGGCTGAAGTCGATGTTTTCGGAACACGCATCACGCTTGTGTACATTTTATTTACTCAGATACTGTTTTGTTTTATTGCCTGTAACTTTGTTATTTAATTACGTAAGAAAAACTAACAGCTAGAGAAATACATAAAATAAATACTTAAATGGCCCAGTGGTAATAGTCCCACAACAAGTTTTCACTTGTTAACTGAATCAACATTTTGAACAATAAAAGATCGACATAATCAAATACACATAAAATACCAAAATGATAATGAGATAAAAAAGGGATAAAAAAGAAGCGGTACATTATACATTTTTTCATGTTTGGAAACTATATCGAATAAAATAAATAACCTCACCAGTTAGTCGTTTTAAATTATATAAAAAGTTGCACCTTAATATTAAATGAATCAAAGTTATTCACTATCGTTTTAAGGGCTTCAAAAGTCTTTAATAAACTTTCTAGAAATGAAAATATGAAGAAAGTACTGCACGGGATTTTAAAGACCGATACTATACAATACAATACCTAAAAATAAGACTAAAAAAGCTAAAAGGCCTTTTGTAGTCGATCAAATCGCAGTACTAGATTGATGAAATGTCAATAAGCGCGAATGTGAAGCAATAAAAAACTTTGCGCATGAAAACAATATCCCAATCAAATTCCATATTCAGGTGGGCGCCTAACCGCCGACCGCAAAGCCGACGAAATGGTTATTTAGTGGATCCAAATAAAAGTTTAAAAACAAACTGCCCAACATCGCAATCAAGCTCGTCACTCAATCAATTCTCATAATTTATCGTCAGGGGCTCTGCTCAAACAAATCTATACTAATATATAAAGTTGAAGAGTTTGTTTGTTACCTCTAATCTTGGGAACGACTGATTGGAATTGAAAAATATTTTTTGTGTTGGATAGATCATTAATCGAGGAATGCTATAGGCTATATGTCATCAAGGTGAAGTAGTAAAAGTGAAAAAGCTAGCAAATACTTGGAAATTTTATTCACTTTTCATGGTCCGATTGGTCTCAAAATCGACATCTGAGTGATCCTTTGCTCCGATATTCTAAATTGATAGTCGAAATTAAACATTTTGGCCGCCATTTTGAAAAGTGTATCTGCATCCGGGCGGTTCCGGGGAGCCCTAGTAAACAGATAAAGGTTTTGATTGACACCCCTGATTTGTTTTCTTTTGCGTTTCGATGAATTTGTTTGATACTGGCCGTTGTAGTTTAATTTGCTTTGTGTTACTTTTTAAGCTTCGTACTGATTGTTTTCTTTCAATATCGGCATTCCATTTGCCAGATATTCGTTTGTTTGCTTTGTATTAGTTAATGCTGTTTCCAGACAGTTGAATAATATGACTTTATTACTCTACAAAGTCTTTTGTGTGAGCTTTATTTTAAAATACTCGCTTTCCTGTTAAAGCAGTAATGTCGCGGACTGACAAGATTCGCTTAATCTTTCCAGTGACATTTGTCCACGCTTGTTGTCAGACCTTCGTATTGTTTTCAGAAAAGCGGTTTTCTCAAATCTTTGTCCGTTTTTATTAATAGTGACGTTAACATAAATGTTAGAAAAACGCTTTTATACAGTAGCCCTGTATTCCTGTAGCCCTGTGTTTTCATTACAGTGTTCACATTTTGACAGGCAGTTCACAATCATGAATAAAGTCCATTAGTCAAATAATGTAAATATATTTAGAAAAGAAATACTTAATTACACACGTGCGCCCTCTCATCTATATATAAAAATGACCGGCGACCGTGCTCGTAGTAGATGTTAAGTATAATTTGAACGTTTATTGGGATATTTTATATTCTACCATGCTAGTCAGTTTTATTATACTCTTGATTTTAAAAAATGTGCATTCATTTAGATATCACCTGTATATATATTTATATCTTACCATTTAATTATGTATGTGTTTTTATGAAATAGGAAGAAGAATCATCGAATGATATTTACATAACGAATGTCGAAATAAACACTTTTTAACCGACTTCAAAAAAAGGAGGACGTTCTTAATTCGACTGTATGTTGCTTTTTTATATAAAATTTACTCTCATCGTTTTCCCAACACACAACATTTTTAAACAGAATCAATTTTGCAAATTTATAAAACCATTTCGCGTGCTCTCCTTCATACTTCACCGAACTTAAATCGTTTCATCTGCAAAGGCTAACTCGAAAATTTCCATGATTAATTTTGCCACAACCATTTGTTACAAAGAACGGTTTTTAATAGAATCAAAAGTTAAAGATATTCATTCGCCGATCAGCATATTCATGATATTATTTTACAGTGGATCGCCGATGGAGGCGAGTCGACAATTGACTTGGCATCGGAGAGGCTTTTAAAGAACAATCGTTCGTGGATCTTTTCACACCGCGGTTGGGGCTAATGGTGTGCTATTTACACTGCTTTTTGATGGTTTCGTGAAATCTCTTTTGCCATTATGCGGCTGTAAAAAGTGCCTAATGAATCTTACATCAGCTCATTTAATTCATGCCTATTTCATCCGCCAAACAGTGACGTAAATGCACTACTGTGATCCGGTTATAAGGACATTGATGCCAGAATAACTACTGGACATATTGAGACTTAACAACATTCAATATTCATGGTGTAGTTTAGTTGTGCCACTATTATTTCAGGCGAATGAGAAGCTCGCCTCGCCATTTACAACAATAAAAAAAATATTCAAGTAGATTTTGGGTTCCTCTCAAATTGATTTCGATTAAGCCTTACTTACCAACGTTGTTTAGTGTTGGTGGAATTCTCATAACTTCGGACTTTTGAGAAGAATTGTCGGGCATGCAGCTTCCCTTGAGTTTTTCTTCACCGTCATAATCAATGCCACATCATTTAAAAGGTCAGTGTTTGGTCTAGTTTCCAACTTGCGATCTCCGTGTTTGCAATTCAATTCGCTTTTTAGTACAGATTTTTATTCGTAACTTCGTATCTGAACAAAAAAAAATTTTTTGAGCAATTCTTTTTCACATTCAGTCTACCATTGTCGTTAAAACTTAAAGGATACTAAACACAACGCTTTCAATGTTGGACGAACTACGCTCGGTCCCAAGTTGCATACTAATTTTGTCGGAGTATTAACAAATTGTACCGTCTCCGGTGCACTAATTTGTCTGGATCGTTGTTTTAACAGTTTCGTGTACCTTATAATTAAATACATTAGAAACACTACTTTATTAGAAACGCAAATGTAATTTACTCTCAGTAATAACATTATATGAGCTAACATTACCTTTTATATTGCTTTGTTTTCATTTACGTTGGGAAGGTAAGAAAGATGGCGCAATGCGTACACGGAAAAATATTTTCGAGATGTTTACCTTCACTTCAACCTTTCGATTTAAGGCCGATTTAGTTATTGTTACGTGTGCAAAATCTTATCAATATCAATCCTTATATTAATATTGTAGGCTTGTAATCCCTATGGTGTAGGCAGAAATGCCAGTAATATCACTCACACTGTAGTACTGTACTGTATAAGCCCATATACGTCCCACTTCAGGGCATGAGCCTCCTCTACAATCTAGAGAACGATTGAGAGTGGTTAGGCTATATATTACATTAGGCTGGCCTAGTGCGGGCTGGCAGACTTTGCATACCATAGAAATTCTTTAAAATTGCTATGGTGTGCAGGTTTTTTCAAGATGTTTTCCTTCACAGTTATACCGTATCACTCATACAAGCTATGACAATACCAATGACGCAATATTATATATGTATGTATGTATATGGGTATGTATATGGGTGGACTATATGCCCTAACCACTCTCAATCGTTCTCTCGATTTTAGACTAGGCCCGTGCCCTGCAGTGGGACGTATATGGGCTGATACAGAATATGGGTTGATGTTGCTCTATTAAGACTATGCTCAATGCATTATTCGACCATAGTCCATCACGGCGGTTGTATTTATTTTGGAATTGAAAGGCTTTTAATTTTAAGATCAATCGAAAGCATGACCGAAATCCCTTCAAAAAAAATATATTCTAAAATAAAATTAAATAAGCACAGGAATACAATTTGACGTCAAGTGAATACTAAGCCGTTCTACTTTTAAACACCATTATCCGATTCAATTAAAACACATCGCTATATATAATTTTCCAAGATAAATATAGACTTTTGTTTGGATTAGTATATTTGGATCGTACTCGAAATAATTCATTCTTATTTAACACATGGGACGCGCGTTTGTTTAGGATCGCGTATTACTCCCAAGAGATTGGCTCATACGATATGTACGTTTATTAGAGTGTTGTTAACTAATGTATGGTGAAGTAAACCTATTAATTTTATTTATTTCCTTTGTCACGTGTCCTAATTAGCGCAAAGACGTGTAAATGTTATTTTACTTCAATTTATTTGCATATGAAAACTCGTTCAAACTAACCTATACACCTCTCACTGCAAGACAGAGGCATTCACAAAAATGATATACTTTGATGCCAAAATGCGGCTTTGCGGAATAATATAAAATATCAGGAAATAACCCGCGTGAAGCTAAGTCAGAATATTAAAGAAAAGTTATGTGTTATTGTGGAGCCTCCTTTACGGTCGCTTTTACCATTATTTTTAACTTTGTTATATCTAAGGTCAGGATGTCGCTATAATATTTAAGTACAAACATAAAAAATACCGTTCAAGGAAAAATATTATGTGAAACATCATTTTCAATAATTTCCTTTGAAGGTTAAACTGTATGCTTTACCAATTTTTTTCGTTCCATAGTTCCAAAAAAAAAGTCATACAGATATCCTGATGGTAAATCGTCATTGCCACCCATGAACATCCACAATACTTGGATCATAGATGTGTTATCGGTTTATTAACTCGAGAGGGCAGCGGGAACGACAAAGGATTGGATGAGGTAAGGGGTACTGGGCAACCAGCTATCTTATTCATCGAACGAAACGCGACAGCTAAACTGTCGTTTAACGTCGATCAAATGTGAGAAAGTGGTACCACCCCAAATGAGCCTAACCATTCATGACGAGTCATGAACTTGATCATGAATAACAATAGCGTGGCTCTACCACTTACGAAAAATATATAAGTATTTGCAGTGACACTGACAGTGAAAATATGAGTATAGAATAATTTACAATAATTTTCTTTGGAATAGGAAATATACTAAATTAATTATTAAACTTGACCCAATGTATAAGTGAGTTTATGTGTGATAAGTATCATTCAACAGTTATTGGTAAAAAAATATTATATTATACAAGCCACTTGAATATTTCATAACAAGTTGCCACCAAATAACTAATTTAATTGGAAAGTAGGTCATAATCGATCTGAGTCGTAGAAAAATATGAATATGGGAACTGGGGCACGCCAATTGTAAATGATGCAGCGGTTTTTGAATATTTAAATTGATAATGTTCAAAGAAATGTATATGGAAGAATTATTCGTAGTCTCAAACTGTACGGTCTAGTAGCTTAGTTATCTTGTGTTGGAATCCATTGATTAATTGCCATGAAGACTTGGAAATGATTATAAATAAATGGTCAATAATTTCATAAAATATATTTAGTATTTAATCGGTATAAAATCTGTGTGAAGGTTGTTGCTGCGAACTAAGAAAGGAAAGATCCTCACAAAAAAAAAATACAAATATACATACATAATCCTCACGCCTATATCCTATAGATGTCGGCAGAAACTATAGATCGTCACTCTGCTCGATCCCATATTGCTTTCGCTTCATCCACTTTCATCGACCTCTTCATGCATTCTCGTCGATTCAGGGTACTTTTGACCTGACCCTTGTTGAAGGTCCGATTTGGGTGGTGTAGGTTCGGTAAAGTCAACGCCAACCGACTCTTCGATCCACGCTGGCCTTGTAAATTTTCTTTGTTAGTCTCCTTTAATCCATCATTATAAAATGACATTTTTTTAATTAGGCAGCATTATATTATTGCTAAAACTGGCCCAAATGAATTATACATCGGTACCACTCAAAGAATAAAACAACTAAACTCAAAAAATGAGCTCAAAATTTCAAATAACTTGTTCCGAACCACACCTGAATTATTCATGTTAGTTGTGTTACGTGCTACAAACGAGACTTTTTAATATTTATACTAAATATTGTTACATTCGTTGTCCCCGGTTTTTATAAGCTATGGAAATGTAGAATATGTACATATATGTACTATGCTTGAAATGTTACATGGTAATTACTGGAGTGACTTCGAATACTGGAGCATTCGATTTAATTGTGTGATGTAGTAGATTCAATTGTCATTGTATTTGCACTGCATTGTAGTGCCGTGTGAGTAGTAGTTAAAATACGCTACTTTACACATTTGAGTTATTAGTTACGTCTGTATAGAATTAATATAAATAAATATGCAACTTGTAACTAAATGATTGAGTGTATTCGTCTTAGCACTACATTGAAAAGTGCGTTAATGCATATATTTTTTCAATGATTCATGATATTATGTATATAAAAAAATGAATTTATTTATTTCATTTTTATTGTACATACAATATAGATACACTTAAAGGAAAATAAAACAATTATAGCTATATTTTAAATTACCATAACGGAAATCCTTTTTGCACTTGGCAATAAGCATTCTTTTATAACAGTGTAAAATGAATTCTGTATAATATAATCTTTACATTTACATAAATGTGCAATTAAGGCTAAGTTCATTATCTACACACATTGTCTTCCCTGTTTCGTTTATCCGTATATACATCCGCTAAAAATACCCAGACAAGGCGACAGTAAAGCTAATTAGCTTAATTAGTACGCCTTTCACAAAACATGTTGATTACGATTCACAAATGAAAAAGTGTTACGCTAATTATGTCGATGATTATGTAAACAATGTGGATTACGAAATTATTAATAAATACTAATTAGGAATTAAGAGTTCTAAAAATAGTATTTTGTTATTCATTAGACTAACTTGATATTGCAAGCAATTTTCTCTGTAATTTTGTCACCCATTTCCCTTGATGAAAAAAAATGCAACTGAAAAGATATGTTAAGAATTTATTCCAAATATTGAGAGACAATTAGTAGCAGAAAAAGTAATATTGATTTTAATACCGTTCATCCAGAAAAAGCGGATCTTTCTATTGAATAAACAGTCTTCTTGACCTCTCATTAATTATTTTTTGTGCATATCCATTTTTACTTGGAAGAGCGGGGTTTTTACTATGGCCTGGATCCACATCAATAACAAACAGGCAATATTGGCCTACGCTCAATAAGCATATATTTACTATTACGTTTGGCCTGATCGCATACTCTTCTTAATTGAAGCTTTTAGCTAAACTAGCATGCCATTCGCCTGATGGTAAGCGATACGAGCGCTCATGGACAGTAGCAAAACCATAAAACACCATGAATTAAAAAGCAATGCTTTGGCATTCCACTGCGCTCTCTATCCTGAGACATAAGATGTTAAATCTCAATATGTGCAGTAGTTATTATTATATAATATTGCATATTGTTTACAACTCATTTCTATAACAGAACCATTAAAAACTACTTTATAATATTTCGTTAGCGCACTGCACATTTCGAAATTAAATTGAACCAAAAACTCGCATAGTTTTGCTTCATAAATACAAATAGGAAATTTCAATGCGAATGACTTGGGCTATCAATAGGGAATATGCATGTCATTTTTTTATATTTTTAATCAATTCTGTATGTTATTACATTATCGGAAAAAAATATAAGTCTTTGAAAATATCAATTAATAAAGTACAAAAAAAATATCAAAACTGCTATCAGTTTCGAAGCATTTGAACGCCATGTTGGCGCGAACTCGTTGTGACGTCATAGGGCACGTTATGAGCAACGTAGTATTTGGATTAAGTTTCTTTAATGAATTGCTACAGAACTGTATTTCGTGACAAAATAATCCATTTTATTTAATAGCATAAAGAAAGCACAAAATAACTCATAAACAAACGTAAAACAACAAGCTAAAACTTCATAAGAACGTGCCCATTGTCGTCACTTTCCTTTTCAAGCAATAGATCGCGTTTTGGAAAAAATGCGCGGCAAATTTGAAATGTCATTTTTTAAGTATTTATTTTACCGATTTAGAGTTGATAAATTTAAAAAATATCTTTAAGGTATATTTCTATATTAAAAAAGATTACAAAAAAAATATTTTGACTTATTTTGAAGTCTGGTGCATATTCCCTATTGTTCGTTCACGCGTACATTTAATTCTTTTGGCGTTTTTCGACATCCTTTTTTATTGTAAAACTTTTTCTCTATCGCTTGCCATCAATTTGCTGCGTAAGTTATTTCTTTTTGAAAATAGTTTTGATAGCATTTCAGGACGTGAGCTCAGTTACACGAAGGTCACCTTCCGAATTCCGTTTTATAAAATATATAAAATGTGATCGCATGAAAGGTATTAATACAGTATTTTGCAAAGGGCGCTACACGATTTTCACGCATAAAAAATCCTCTTCATTTGGCCCAATTTTCGCTTACCCCTTCGAACTTTACGATCCCATGAACATGGAAATTGGCTTTGGGACAGAATTCAAAGAAAATAATTGGTCGGATTATTTCAAAATTGTTTCATATTTCAGCATAAATGACGTTGTCACGGACGGTAAATTAGTAAAGGATTTCAATATTTTATTTTTTATCAATGCTTAATACTTTGTGTCCATGTATTATAGAAATAGAATGAGTCTATAAAAATCTTATTGGCCATACAAGGTTCTCAATATTACAATAATGTTATTCACAAGTCCTGATGTCTATTAATATACCTCGCGTACAATACAATATCCGTCCGCTCTTCCGTCCCTCGGCGATAAGTAGAGGTTTTCGTTTAATAATAACAATAAACGCGTTCCGTTGAGGGATTGTTGTATCTGTATCGTATCCTCGTCTTATAGGGTGTAGGCTCGAGTTTATGACGAGAGCCAGACTGTTCAAATATGTTTTTATAGCCTACATAGGCAAATAAGTTAGTGGCCCGTCTGATAATAATCTGCAATGCCGAATGTACTGTTATTCAACACTAGCCTGTCAAACACAAAAATCTCATATTTTATGTTTTTGTGCATATCCAAATACTTTAGTTGGCGAACGACTATACTCTTTTCAGATACCTACTTATCCAAATAATTTGATTACTGAACTATTATGCTCTTTTTTCTTTCGATCATGTTAGACCGGTCTCCAGCCGTCAACCATATTTTTTAATAAACCATTCTGGCTGAGTAACCTTATTACGTCAAAACTCTCACACAATTCCGAATGTATCTTAAGATGCAACGTCAAAACCTTAATTCACAGATCACACGCCTCCGTACACGAGGTCTTGTTGTAATGTAAATTAAACAACACGTACACCAGGTGTCGACGGAGGCACACCGAACCGACACACTAACTTGTCCAATTACACTCGCGTTGCACTCCTAGGAGTACTCCGAACAATGCAGAGACGCAATTTGAGATAATTATGCAAATCGTCCCGCATGTCACGTTCATATAATAATTTAGGAGACAATTTTGGTAACAACGGTGCGGCTCGCTGCGCTATTACTGTATGAGTGGTAGAAGCTATTTATGCGGTTTCTGAATGAGACGTATCTTTGTGGTTACTTGGTTATTGAACTTTATAGTTTGTAATTGTGGTTTCATACTATTTCTCATACAAAATAAAAACTTTTTTCAATAAAAAAACTTCAGATAAGTAGCGAGACGAGATCTACGACGAAATGAAATATATATCGATTTGAAAAAGCGGCACCAAAAAGAGACAAACGTAATTAAAAATAGGATTTAGCCTACGGGTGGATTATATAATATAAATATACAGTTTTTCCTTCATCCTATAATCTTCATCTATCCAAAACCTTTAAGGCTTATCTTAAGCCTCCAATTCAATAATGGAACGATAAATTAAGCCTTATCTCAAGATAAAAAAACATATAAAATAAAAAAAAATGAAAATTTCAAAATAAGAAAACATCACGAATTGAAAGTACGTTTTGGAGAACTATCGTTTTCCGATGCGATAAAGTGTGAACTAAGTTGCGTCCCGCCCCCGGGTTCTAGTTAAATCTTTTGTTCCATTGTTGGTCTCGATACTAGCTTCTAGCAAACTTAATTTCCAAACTGCCAACTCCTAATGGGTTTCTTTCATTTCTTGGACGAGTTCAATTAGGTGGACGGCTATTATGATCAAGTTTAGCGTGGATAACAAAGGGAAGTGTTGTTTATCGATTTGTTTCCGCCTTTTCGCTTCTGACCAGCAACTTGCAGTAATCGTGTGGTAAGATGTTTCGACTATCGCTTTGTTACTCTATCTACTTTCATTCGCTTTTATTCGTAGGTTTCAGAATATGCAATAGATTTTAAACAATTCAATAACATTACATTACACCCCACGTTATTCAAGTAGAGAATATGGCTATAATTGTTTTGTCAATACGAATAGGTCATTTTTAAAATAATATGTCGAGTTTAATTATTATTTAATGGTTTCTTAGATTTACGTGAATGTTACAATTTAATTATTGTTTTAAATGAACTAGTATAAATATGTATGTATCTGTATCAGCCCATATACGTCCCACTGCAGGGCACGGGCCTACTCTAAAATCGAGGGTACGATTGAGAGTGGTTAGGCCATATAAATATGTATGAGTAACCATTAAAATAATTATACTATACACAGGCCAGAATATGTATTTCACAACGTTTAATCAGGAGTCGAGTGTCCAATGTTTATGAAACGTTATTGAGGGTCCGCGGCGCGTATCGCTTCGGTATTCGGGCGCGGCAAAAATTAATATCGCCAAACCGTAGAGTACGTAAATTGCAAAAGCTCTTTGAGGATGTCCCCTACTTTTAAGCCCACAAATCATACAGCCGCCGCCATAAATGAAATAGTTTTAATAATGAAATTCCTCCTGGCGTCCCATTACGTCAAGTAGAACGTTACACGGCTTGGCTTGGTGCCACTTCCGTCAGTTTTGGCCGACTACCCGCTCCCTAGGAAATTAAACTGCAAAAAGCAACTTGCCCGCTGTTTGTATGCCATCACCTCAGGATTTGCCGGCATATTGCACCAACGGCCAAGTAATGAAAACTTATGCTGACGTATTGGGCATATTTCGTCATATAGAGTTATGTTTGTTTTAAGTAATAATAACATCAGACTATTTAAGATTTCAGATTAAAATGATTGGTGACCTTGGATCTTTCAAATCTCTTTAAACAAGAGAGATATATATTTAAACTTCTACAAATATATACTTACCATTGAAACAAAATCAAATTATATAAAATCACAAGTTTTTCAATTTTTTTTATAATTCCATTAAAACATTTGAATGGCAAAACAAGAACTTTTGACTTACAGTTCCAAGAATTCAGTAATTAACAAATATATCGTGCTTTCTACCAGTTATTACTTTGAGTCTTGACAATGACGGATCATCTGCAGTAATTATATCCGAAAGGAAGAAAGTTTACTGAATAAAACGACTGTCAGTTAATTGATATACGACCAGTAAGACTGACTTGCCTATCGTATTACTACAACTGAAATTATATGTTATAAGTTTTGTATATTTTTTTATAAATTAAAACGTGAGCAATTGATTAGCTTAATAGTACGCTTTTTATTTTCCAACGGCTACTTGTTTTATAAAAAAAACTTCTGTGATTTTGTTGACAATCCATTGCGGGCAATCTATAACAAAATTCTTCAAAATGAAAGAAATCGTACGACAAAAGCGGCAATATATAAAACTGCAGTATTCAAGAAAAATCGCTCTCGGTGTCACATTGCTCCTCATGGCTTCACATTTCGTTTGAGTGCAACGGATTTAGCAGCTTTAAACTCAATGCGAATATACTATGTGACCGTTGGCATTCCTTTTAAAGAAGTTGTAAAACGTTTTCTGCATTCAAATTCTGGATACAGCTGCTAGTTTCCGTTCAAATGGTGCCTTTTCGCTGTACATTCAAATCTATTCGGACGGACGGCGGAAGGGTGAACGGTTGTGCGATCCATTTTCCTAAACAACGCACAAAACCCACCCCGAATCGGTAAATCAATTTTGGAATATGAGTTATGATGGCAGCATAGTGTCGGATGAATTTGGCCGGGATTGTGTTAGATGTGGTAATATTGAGTGAGCGATAACCTAGTTGGGAACGAAATGGATTGCCGGGAAAAATGTTGGAGATTACACACTGGTACATTTATGACTTTTCGCAGTTTCGTGTGTAGACAATACACTACATTTTTACCAAAGTTTTCACTGCGAATTGCTGATTTTATCAAACAATTTAGGTTGTCGGTGGACACAGCAAAAATTAATTTAATATTAAAAGTTATATTTTCTATCTCTCGGTTACAATACTTTTTGTCTTTGTTTTATTAAGAACCCCAAGTCCTCAAGTCCTATTATCCCTGACTGGGTGTATGCAAAGTTTAATTATGATTCAGGATATAAAGCAAAAGACAAATACAAAGCCATGTTCGTATATATAATATTTAGTAAGGATATGCTTCCGTCGAAGAGTATTTCACAATTATTTCAAATGTGTGTGTTCACTAAACCGAACTACGGCAATGCGCCCTTAATCACTTTTATCGTAAAATGCAGAAAATATATTTGGATCGATCCTGTACTTGACAAGACCTATTGAATAATAAAACAAGCAAGCCGTCAAGCAGCCAGTGAAATATTAAACGAAGTGTACCTACTGCCTACAGGATCCTTCCATAATAGACGCCGACAGCTTCGCAACTACTTCACCTATGTTGTTTAATTTTCTTCGCTTCAATGGATTCTTCCAAGGCGTTAATACTAGATGTAAATTGATTCCAAACTTTCGTCAAATGTGTTAAAATAAAAATAAAATAGTAACCTTTTATTTCTGCTAAAAAAAATTTTGACGTAAATCCAGTTATAATTTTTTCATAATTTTTTCCAAGCCATGTCTTGCTTGATAAAATTAAATTATGTTTTAGTGGCGGTTTTTTGGCGAATACTCTTTCCAGAATAATTTTAACAGTTTCTTATTTTATCTAATTTAATGTTTATATATGTTCACCATTATTTGAAATGCTTTTTAATCCAATTTCCTACTCACTCTCTGCCTCTTCTCTCATCCTGCGCAGTGGCGATATCCGCCGGAAGATACCCGTTTTAGTCATATTCATAACTCAATAAAACTGACCATAGACCGCCATACAACTTCGTTATTACATAATGCTTGCACGAAACTGTTCCATTAAACGACCTGAACTCTCATTATGTTAAAAGTATAACAGAACCTCCGCCAGCTATAATGCATCTAGTTCTCCCAACAGCTAACAAGTTTGTATAACTTTTCACTTCCTCTCCGCTGATGCTCGCGGTGTTTTGTATTCCACACGCGCATTACCACACCTCATGCTTCAGCTCGACATAAATTCGATTAGTCACATCCTTGGGAACGTTTGCCCGCGACTCATAAAACGTCAGAGTCACGAAAACGCCGCTGAGGTGTTCGTGCCGCAAATAGAAATGTGGCGAGGATTCTTTTCATCCGGCCGCGACGGCCCGCCTGGAAGCCGCTTTGACTATAAAATATTTCTTATTGTGGCTTACGTTCTATTCGAGTACAAATCTGAAGATGTCATCCTTTGTGCCGACGCGAAAGGCAAGTGTTGTGACTGAAAACAGATATTTTCTTTTTTATTTTTTCTACTAGTGAACTGAATGAATATGAACTGTTTTTTCTTGACTATTTTATATAAGAATTGTTGTAGTTAGTACGTATATGTTCAGTTCACAGGTTCTCTTAGCTTTAGGCGGAATAAAATCTCCATTTTCCAAGTATCTAGCAAACAGTTTACCCTAAATACACATAAGGGACTGTTACATATTCCGAAGTACAATTCCAAATGAGATGAACGTCGGGATCCAAACATTTTTGTTTGCGAAACAACAAAATCTCGATATTTACACACAAAACGTTCTGGCGAAGTACAATTTGAAATAGTTGGGGAATTGGCTCGGGTCTCGGTTTCAGTTTAGCCTTTAATGAAAATAAATGAAGGCATTTCTCAACGATTCGACCGCTGCGGGCCACAAGAACATTCGCCACTATTTACGCGGCAACTCAAATAGATTTTGCGACCGGAGCAAACAGTTCGACGAAAGCTCTTATTCTGATGCTCACTTATTACTTCCCGTACGGTGTAATGATTGAAATGGCTGTGATTCCAAACGATTTTTTGATTAAAGAAATGGTATTCCTTTTGGCAATGCCTAGCATACGTACTACGTTCCACCGTAATTGGACTTTCAGTTAAAATCGACAAAAAAAATTAAAATTTGGTGCCATACTATAGATTGGTAAAGAAACTTTTTAGGTAAATTAAGAAAATTGTTTCGTAGCGCAGGGATAATACTAGACAATGTTTTCAGTTTACCATTACTAATTTTATTGCTATAAATCGTGCGAGTTTTATAATAGGTTTGAATGACACTGTAACCAGAGTAACTACTAGACACAATGAGACTTAACATCTTGTCTCAGTCTCTCTTGAGCTGTTTGGCTCGATAGATGTCCATGCGTGGTCGCATCGCTTACCATCAAGCAAATGACATGCTAGTCTCGCCATACATTACGGGCAACTTATACGACACCTATGCAATGTGTTGTAGAAGTATATCGGTCAACAACAACAACAACAGTTGGTTAATTTCGTACGCTTTAAATCTGTCCATTACTCGCGAGACTTGCAGTTCCTTGCGTAATTTCTCACAACTCGCAAACAATTTGCTAGCACAACATGAAGCTGCATATGGAAAGTATCACATACAAATTTAAACTTTGAATCGTTCTACATGGGGTCCAATTTCGAACGGTATTAGATTTATTGTAATTATACGGTTGAGATGGGAAAAGGGGCATGTTGTAGCGCATCGGATCGCGATGTAGCCGCGACAGGAACACTCGACAAAAATGTCAAGAACCAACCGCGCGTTGAGAATACGTATGTGAATTCGGGGCATGCATTTAAGTAGGTTATACGAACGATTTGCAGCAATATCTTGAGCGCTTGAAACGTTATTTGTAAGCCGAAGTTATTTTGATATAAATGCTTTTGTTTCGTACGTCTAGAATTTTGTGAAAATGTTTTCGGAATGCTTGGATTACAGTTGAGAAAAGTGATTCTGTTTGTATTGATTGTGTTACATCTTGTTCGCTTATTTTCTTATTAACACGTATATATTTCATTTACATGTATTACTAACTATTGTCCTTACTAAACATCATCATAATATTCCACAGGTAATTAACATTTCTGAAGATATAAGAGCCTATAGTTTCAGTATTGGCCATGCTATATGGTTTACCATATATGGTTTACCATAGTAAATCTATAATAAAAATCAATTTCCAACACCTAAGACACAACTTGAATGCAGATTTTGGCTAAATATGAAATAATCACATTGGGGTTAAAATTATATTATTGTTAATCGCACAGCAATTTTCATGCTACCTACTTAATTTATGCCGTAAATCTCTCTCAAGATAAACTTATAATAAGCGAGCACATAAAAACCCTGTTAAGTTAAAAATAATCATCGCATCAATAGCAACTTTTGACACCCAGTGACGGAGGACTAAAAGTACTGAACATGACGTATGCGGAAATTGAGAAACCGCGGATATCTATTCAACCCGTTATATACTCCCGAATGTTGAAACATGTTAGTGACAACCCTGGTGTACAGAAAATTGATTTTATTGGTCCCAAGTTTCACCTATCACATTGGATTTTCCCTGGAAAAAATATTGCAAACTCATTTAAAATTACATGGAAATTTTTGAACCCAATCATAATTAATTAATTTATCCACAACGTGTGAAATATTTAAAAGTGGAAAATTATATTGAAAAACGTATACGAGAGTTGCTGTTTTATATTTTCATTTTAAAATTGAAAGCATGTTGTAATAATTTCAATTGATATGACGTAATTAGCAATTCAGGCATCTCTCGAATTTGTAATTTAAACAAAATATTTCTTAACTTCCATCTATATTTGGCAAGATACCCTAATTTAACCGCAAAAGTCTCCGCCAAAACATTGTTAATTAGTCTCCAGAAGTTTCACTTCTAATTTATTCGCTGCAGGGGCCTTCTGTTGCCGACATCACAAAATGTCGGAATATCTTCCCTAAACGTTTGTCGTCTGACAAATTCCTATGGAGGGACTCCGAACTTGGCCATTCGGTAAACTTTATTAGTGACAATAATGAATTATTTGTATTTGAAAGTCCTTGAAGGCGCTGCATCGAGAATATTGCGGGCATTAAGTTTGCTTTTCCCCTTATTTATTGGTTTTCTGTCGCTGTATTTATCGTTTTGTGTTTTGGGCTTCTAAATAATTTATTCTGTTTTGCTTGTTTCAGGTAAGATTGCTGCGTTTTTCATATCGACGTGGAAATAATGGTTTTGTGCGCTGATATAAAGTTATTCAATGGAAAAACGAGCGTGGATCTAAGTGTGAGTTTTGAGTTTTTTCGTATTATAAGAAAAATCGCAAGTGTAGGACCTGGGATCAAACTGAATCAAACCAGCTACCTTGTCCTTAACTATTCTTACACTCTTAGATTTACGCGAATGTTACACATTGAAATAAAACTATTATTTAGTATTTTTCAATCCGCCAGAAACAACAGAAACAACAAAACAAAGTGTGTATATTATATTTAAACACACTTTATTGTTATTGATGAAACTGTTCTATACTCAGTCCATCCTGTGACCACGAAAGCTGTAAATAAACTGGAACGTCGGGTAATTAAAAAATTTAAAAATCAAACCAAATCCGCGATAAAATCCGTAAATAATAGTTTTATTCCAATATTCTCACATTCGCTAACCAAATAAAAGCATAAACCATCTCTTAATTAAAACATGAATGGAATAAAAGCATGTATTTATGAGCACGCTCGGCCGCGCCGCAGTTGATTATAAATCAAAAAGATTGCAAAGTGCCTCTACATTATTCAAATGCGGAGATTACTTGAGATATTGCCTAGCTTCGTGGCCTAGGATCGAGATGAGCTATCTCCTGTATTAATCCCAGGGCGCCACTTAGCCGTGTGCTTGTGCAGACATTCAAGGTCTATTAAAAGTTATCACATTATCCCAGCGCTTTGGAAAACAAATTAAATTAAAATGTTGTTAGAATTGAAAATGAAGGTTAATATGTTTTGTTTATTTTTGTTTACAATTGAGTACTATATTAAAAGTCTTGCGTATTGTGACACCACTCTACTCTCAACAAACCTTTTATAGTTTATCTTTAAAAACAAGATTTGTAACTCCCACGTGAAGGCGTTCTGTGTGTTTGCCACCAGAAAAGATCCATGGCGTTTAATTAATATAATATCACTGTATTAATTAAAGTTAATAAAAATCTAAGGCCTTATCGCCTCGATCGGCCTGCGTCGTTTTGATAAACTCTGAAAATAATATTGAGTAAATTCGTATTAGAAAAATAATAATTCATTGGTACTATTATACATTTTCTTTATACATCAGCCTTGCTCAAGAATGCAGATGATACTATACGTAACATTTACGTATGTTGCTTAGTTTTTTGAATGTAAAATGCTTAATTTCGTGGATATGTTTACTTCCCGTTATTATTTACTTTAAGCAGTGAAACGTAATCACCATTAGTAATGAAACATTGGTAACCTATCTTCAATGAGGATAAGAACACGTCAAATATCCACGTATACCTACTAACTATATTCCAACAGCTAGTTGGCTAGACAACGTTACCTAATAATAATCCACTCATACTCATATTAATACCAATCTAAATGTTATTTCTTGTGCCCATTTCGATTGCGATAAATACTCATTGTTATAATATCTGATTGGGCTTAATACGATATTAACGATCACTTTACCAATGATAATAGAAAAATAATATTATATTAAGAAAAGTATAGAGTAGGTAATATTCTTTTTATCCCTGAAATATTTTAAGTGTCGTTTAATTTTATCTTGTTTTTCGCTTAAAGCTTTATTAATAATTCTACCGAGTCTCCTGATGTCCATAAAATTAATGAATAATACCTAGATTTGTTCCAGAATTTCAATAGGATTTTCAAGTGATTTATGTCTCAAAATTTAGAATGGTGAATCGAACTAAATTATGAAATGGTGTCTTAAAATATTAGCATGGAATTATGTCTATAAAGACGGGACTTATCGTAAAATGTTGAGGCATGTTTTTGATATAATTATGTCTGAGTAATTCGATCTACTTTTGAGATAATACATACGTTTGCTCAGCCCAAACTTCTAAATTATACGTGGAAAATATACCAGACACGTGTAAGTTTTATACAGCGATAGCATCGCTAAATATTGTTTCTGCGTACAAACTGGGTCATGGTGAAAAGCGAGTACGCGATCGAAGTCGACCCCCACGCATATATTACACAATCTCGTGTGGAGGACACACATACTACGTACTGATTGGAAACTGCGCCATACATTCTTCTACATTGTTGTTCGTGTCATAAGTAATTTTTGGCTTTAGTCACCCTTGCTACATTTTGTAGGTAACATATGTTCCCATATTGGAAATGTGTTTTAACATTATTGTTGAGATTTGAGTCACATAATAGTGACACAAAAGTGACGACTGTTTGTTGCTATATGGCATATTCATTATTCGACTATTTATTAAGACTTGGTTCGTTATTTTTTCTATGAGACGCTAAAAAGAGGTTCTAACTATAAATCTTGAAACAAGAAGCCTAAGGGTTTGTTTAATAACAAAGTTGAACAATATGCCTAATATTTAACAAACAGCACATGTTGACCTGAACGTTTTATTATATTTAATAAAGTAAACTAATTAAGAGTCATAGATATATAACTAAATGCAAACAAGCTCAATAAACTAATCAAATCAAAACCTAATAAATAAGTGTTGATGGATCAATTCCAAACCAAATATTAAACATTGTATAACATAATAAATAGTGAACAAATGCCGCTATTGGCACTAAGCATGTGCAATCATGGCGCCCGTGTATCAAATTAATTGTAAATTATTCACACGCCGCCCGACGCGTGTAGCGTTGCAGCGGAGGCTGATACAATATCAGCGAATTGTGCCAAGTCGCTTGCATCTTTTCAATCTCGGTATTGAAATATTGCATGGCTTCGGAAATGTTGCGTCTTTCAACATTCGGTTATACGCTGAATTTGATTATCAGAAGTAGATACTTTTCCGTTCGCTTATCTGAAAACGCTTTTGTAAACCTGTATTTGTTGTTTCGTTCTTATGTGTCGCTGTGGTTGTGCGTCTTTCGGTTAATTTTCACATTTCGTTTGGTCATTCTATTTTATTTGTAAGATAGGTTCGTTTTCACTCTCGAATATTTTTTTATTTTATTGTAATGAATGATGAGACGAGCATACCACCACCACCTGAAAGTAAGCCATACGACAACCCATGGACAGTAACAGAATCAATCAACGCCATGAATAACAAAGCAATGCTTGGCATTTCATTGCGCTCGCCTTCCTGAGACATAAGAAGTTAAGTCTTAATATGTCCGGTAGTTACTATGGCTACAATTTCCTTTAAACCCGAACACAACAGAGCATTTGCACCGCTGTTTGGCGGGAGAAATAGACATTGCGGTGGTACCTACTTAGGTGGCCTCTCTCACATGAGAGACCTTTCACCAGCAAACAGTTTTGATAAACATATTATCATTGAAATTCAATCTGATTTTATCGTTATCCCAATTTCGGTCTCCAGTAAATCCAGCTTCGCATGTTTTATTTCGCTTGTTCATTGGATCGTTGTAAGCGTATGATAAAGCGAATTTATCTGTCAGCGTGCGGAAGCAGTTGCTATATGATAGGCAGTATCAGTGTGTGTTTCAGTCCAGTTCTCTCGTCAATGTCGGTCATCCATTTGCGTCATTGACGTTAGAGCGCTCAACGACTATTTGATGATGTGCTATTGTTTACTTTATACTGTTCTATGATGTATGGTCCCAAATAATTACTGTTATTGCCGAGAATTACTAGTATTTATGTATTAAGAGATATAGACCTCTAATAACATCATTATTACAGTTTCTTTTTTTGTTTGTTCTAGGTTAAAAAGGTGTTTTTATTTCACTCCTCATTCAAGGTTGATTGCACATAGTAAGTCTTGAAAAGCTTAATTCTTACAAGGAGTAAAATTAAAAGAGCAATTTAGATCCAGACTCTTTTACTACTGTCGAATTCTAGAGCCGCCTTAGGTCCTAAAGTCAGGTCTGAGTGCGGGGTTATAATTTACAAGGTAGGCATAAAATTTTCTATTACATCGTACGGAGTACCAATGAAATATACTCCTGGCAAAAAGTATTGTAGGGTTTGAAAAAAGCTACTACGGATTTTTGTACAAGGAGAACTATGAACTGATAAAATCTCGCGTATGTACATTTTTTATCATACTCTAGCGAACGCAATTTCCGATACAACGATCGGACCACGTGACACTTCGTCATTGCGATGAGGGATCCACTTTTCTTACATTACTTAAACGTATTACCAGGCTCGTACGTGACACCATGAAAGCGTACAGCGGAGAACCCTCAAAATGTACCGTAGCCACTCAAATCACATTGTTGCCAACGGCACTTTTAAAGGCTCATAATACCATAAGAATTTGTTTGATGTTTCCCAGCACTGATCGGGAGCGTATGAAATGAAAGGGCGGATTGTGTTGCGAAATCTTATTAAAATATCACGGAAAGTGATTTTGTGAGTGCTGATTTTGTTTGGGTTTGTGAATGCGTGATTACTGAATACATATTGGAGACCATCGACAATCTGGCTTTAGCAATAAAAAAAGGTATATAACTTACGATACTCTCCACATACATAACAATAATAATAATTGTGATAATATTGTGATATTTTTACGTAATTTTATATAATATAAAGAAAAGGATTTTTAGCGGCAGAAGATTTTTGTCACCAAAAGGAACTATTTAGTGTATTTTAAATAAGCACCATTGCTTTGCTCCATTTCTGCTCCACTCTAAGGTAAACTAGGAGAATGCCTCTGGCATTACGGCCACCTGTATGCTATTTGTATATAAGAAAATAAAATAAATAATATAAATAAATAAACTATTTACGTCGACTCGTACGTTGACAGCCTCCGTGGCTCAGTCGGTTAGACTAAAAAGTCTGTCGTCCGTACCCACGACACAAGACTCGATCTTAGTGTGGGGTTAGGATTATGAATGTGTCTGTTGGGTGTAAATTAAATGCCCAACGTCGCGTCATCGGGAATCAACGAACATTACCGAAGGGGTAAAGAATCATGTCGGTCATTACAACCGGACATAATTGCGACATATAACTGTAAGGGAAGTCGTTATCTCTGGCTTTTTTATATAGATTTTTTTATGAAAATCAAACTTCATAGTGTAAAATTACGTCATAATAATCGGTTGGTCAATATACGCGGAGTTATAATAAACGGATTCTAATGTATTAATTTTTTTTACTCCAGGATAAAAACCCATGTAAAGCTTGATGGTTGTCTATACAGCAGGGGTGTGCGTAATTGCTTCTTCACGCTTCGGTTAAAGGGCCCAATATCGCCGGAAGGGGATGCACGTGGCCGGAACACTGTCCCTACGCTAATGGTGCGGTCATTTATCAAAAGACATTGCAATTTGTGCTTAAATTGTCGTAAACTATTTGCTAAATAGTGATCATAGTGACGGAAAATAAAATTATACCCATAACAGAACGTAATAGAGCTAACAGGCTTGATAAGGGTACGAAGTTATTTTTGTATGCCAGGGCAAACGAAAATAAATATTTTTTTTATAGTGTGTGTGTAATGTATGTATATGTGTGTATGGCCGAAATGTCTCTAGAAGTTTTACGGTGTAATGTTATTTATTTATTATATTCCAAAATCTTAGTTTAATAAGTTTGGAAATGCCTAGAGTAACATTATTTAATACAATAGTATTTTAATGCCAGTATTATATTCTATCACAGTGACGTTACTTTGAAATTCAAGTATAAGTTTCGAATCTAATTTGATATTAATTACGAAGATAGTTGGCAGGCACATTAATTTTATGTAAAGTTTGCAGTTCGCAAGTCTAATGCTCTCAGTTAGCCAACAGAACATGGCAATGTTAATATTGTATGTTGACACACATCCCTTCGGTTTGCGGGTCGTGAATTTAATGCATATCAACATACCAGTTCCTCCCGCTGTGTGCCGTTTGCACACAACTTTCCAAGTTAAAGTTGAAAGTAATTACTTGGACAGTTTCCCCGCTTGGCGTGGACGGGACGTGTTTCAAAGCAGAAATTAGTTAAAATTACCAACAGAGGAATTAAAAAATCCATCGCGGAAGCATCATTCTTGCCGTTTATGCCGCTCTTGTTTTTAATACTTGCGATGTTGACTCGTTTTTCTTATTAATTTTAAAGCGGCCACTTTCTCTGCTTAGTATAAAAGATGTTCATGAGATGCCTTTTAATCAGCCGAAGGACGCGGAAAGGTAAGAATTTAATTAAAGGATGGCCCGGGACAAATGAATTGCGAGAGTAAGAGCAATTGTCTCGGCGTAAAATCTACTCGACTAATTTATGAAGTGCGTGGTGGCCTGTTGGTTGTTGACAAGACGCGGCTGCCAGCATGTTCGCGGTGGTCGCAGATTCGAATTTTCGCAGTCATGTTTGTATTGATAGTCAATCACCACGCACTATAACGGTGAAGGAAAACATCGTGAGGAAACCTGCATACCATAACGACTTAAAAAAAATCCTATGGTACGTAAAGTCCGCCAACCCGCACTAGTCCAGCGTGTTGGACTATACGGCCTAACCACTCCCAATCGTACTCACGATTGTAGAGAAGGCCCGTGCCCTGCAGTGGGACTTATAAGGTCTGATACAATACAATAATTTATACATTATTTATTTATTATTTATTTATCATGGTAGGTATCTCATATGTGAGAGGCCACTTTGGTAGGTACCACCGCAATGTCTATTTCTCCCGCCAAACAGCAGTGTAAATGCACTGTTGTGTTTCGGAGTTAGTTGAGTTAGTTTTATCTCGCGAAACAATTGACGGCTGACTATGCTTCTTTTAGAGCCATCTATTAAGTAACAGTCGAGCGCAGGTATCTTCCTCTCACTTTTTACACCACTTTCTTCCTTATCTGTGCGGTAATCGATTGTGTTAAGCTTTATTGGCAAGACGGATCGTGTGTTTTCTACTATTTCTGCGATGTGTGCTTTCTATTTGTCTTGTTTCCTTTTGTGATTCAATTTCAAATAATTGTACTTAATATATATTGGAGAATTTCACACGCTGTGACAATTGTTTTGATTTCTTGCCAATTAATGGTATTGTTGCTTTAATAAATATGTAGTAAAAATAATTCGAAATGTTCAATATAAAATTAAATAAAGGATCTGAAACTCTGTAACAAATATAGTATTGCAAATATCTAAAGGCTATCAATTAGCAATTGAATGCAAAATCTGATACATTTTCAGAAGCTTTTCATTAATGTAGATAAATTTACTCTGCTTTATTTTTGATTGCAAAATGAATAAAGATAAAACAATTGAACAGATTCTTAAATAAACATAGCGCAAAAACGCGTTATATAAATTTAAAACTGCCTTTTTCAATAGCATTTTCGATAAATCCCTAATGGCAAGAGTCGAGTCAATGCAACTCTTTGTGTGGCGATATCGCGACGCGGCAGTGCTGCTAATTGGCTTTACCGAAATGTGTTGAAGAAAATTTTGGACGGGCTCCAAATTGGATAGGTACTACCCGGCGTGATTTGATTAGCCGGACCGAAGCCCCGACAGAATTCGATTAAGTAGGCCTACCGCGTCGCTTCAAGTTTGGACGTCCGTAAATCTGTTTCGCAATGAAAACAGATGCTTCTCAACTTTTGAAAATTTATTTTATAGTTTATTTTTGGGTAAACGAGCAATGGATTTTCGGGCTTAGATGGATACGTTATTATTGAATCTTTTTTTTCTCACTTATTTTCTCTGACACCCGGTTCACAAGGCTGTTTTCGCCAGAGAATAACGGGAAAGACAATTCAGCGTTGCTCTTTTCAAAAGAAGTTTACAATGCAGTGATGATGAGGAGTCGCAAGTCGAGTAAGAAATTTAATCCATTTTGGTTTTTCATTTTGGTTGGTAGACACTTATATTGGCAGCCAAAAATGAGTCCATAATCAGAAACCATACAATTTACAAATTTTTCAATACAATGCCGTTTCCCTATGAAAAAAAGCACATTACTCCTGCTCACCCAACAATGGACCACTAAAACATTTTCAAACTTTATATAAACGTTGCAAGTCGTTTTCATGTTTATGGGATGATTAAATAAGAACAAGTTTCAGCGCCTGATATTAAATCAGACGAAATAATAATCTGTGAAATACTTTATAAACATTTAATGATACATTTTGACTGTAACTTCAGGCATTGTAGCTGTTGAACTTCTAAAAATTGAGGAAACGTTTAAGAGGATTTTGGTCTCCTTCCGATTTTGAACAATAAATACTTTTTCAAGGCTTTTTTGAAAGTGCCCAAAAGGAGATCAGTCGATTTGGTCCAACTACGGACAAGAAATTAAGTATGACTAAAAAATCAGGCGTATTTTTTTAGATTCATTTCTCTATTTAGTTTTATCCTACACCGTCGGGATCAGATTTTGTAAAAAAAAAAGGATATCATAAAATATTCTACCACTTTTTGCAATGTTTGCAATATTATCAGAATTGACATCTGTCTTATAATTAGTATTTGTCAAATTCTATTCTTTGTGCTTGGTCGCTTAAAAGGAATGTGCTTTTGTGGTGTTGGTTATTTTGAATTTATTATTTACGACAACTCTTGGCTACTCTAAAAAAGATTATAATTATTATATTCCCAAAAATAGCAGAGGTTGCTTAGTGCATGTACGCAATACCTCATGGGATTTTATGAGGGAAAGGCTCTATAATATTAATAATATTTACAAGACATGTTTAAAATTATAAAGAATTCTAAAACATCAATTGATATTAATGACATAAAACTTATAAAGCCCACTTAGTGCGTTATTGGTTAGGACGTACTAAAGATCAATATACATAATCTTATACATAATAATATATTATCCATGGTTCCTAGACTGGCCCAAATGCTTAAAGGACCTACGACTTTGACAGCATATTTAATAAAAATTCACACAGGGAACTCTTAGATAAGATTTGGATCCCTAATGCAAATACCAACAAAAACATTGAGAACCCTAACATCTCACGCACGTGATTGCTTGTTTCAAGACTTTGTTCCTAGGTATTTGGGCCTTAACCATTTAAACAGGGAAAAATAGCTAATAGGAATATGGTATTACCAAATGGTTTATTTTGTCATAGTTCTCAGACTGTACCAATTGTTATTATGGATGGAACATATTAAATAAATGTTAAGAAAAGCCTAACTATCTGTGCCTAAAAACACCTATTCCCTACATAAATATTGTTATCTAGTATAAATAGTTATAGTTGTAAGTACTGCTGGTTATATAGACGTGCTAGGCCCTTATCCAATGAACGCCACGCAACGCAATCCGATGGTGACATTGTAAGACATGAGTTTAGAGAAAAGCGACTGTTGTATAATTATTTTCATCCTGGAGACGTTTAATACTGGATAGGGGTTTTAGAAATGCGTTATTATTATTAAACGCGTGTGGGTACGCCCGGAAGTGTACAGGAGGGTGAAAGTTATCAAAAATGCACAGAAATCAGTCAAGAGCCGTTACAATTTGTCGTTGGGTAGTGGAGACTGAAAATGGGACATTAAAAATAGATTTTTAAATATTTCGACAAAACTATTATTATTCAGCCTCCAACAATCTAATGAAAGATTTTTCAGTTGCATCTGCCTTGAAAAATGCATTTCACTGTGCACATGTGATGACTATTATGTGCTACCTTGGTTGGGCTAGGTACCAAAATAATATCACACCTCCTGCAAAGCACAATCGACAATGTATTCTTACTACCAGATACATGTGATATGGTTTAGGAACAAGTTCAATAGAACTTTTTATTATAAAACGTGTTTCTTATTATCAATACCAACATTTTTACTGCCATCATTCCCTTTTTAGAATGACTTACCTACTTTTTAAACGGATATTTCTACCTCCAGAAATGCTTTCTTTAACAACTTTTTATCAAAAAGTATTTAACGTGTTTATAATTATGTAATACATTTTACAATATTGAAGATAGTAAAAACTACCATGTTTTTGTAAAACTTTAAGAGGATATATCTTAAAAACCCCATATCCTAGCTCAAAAAGACTATATTATATTTAAAGGATATTGAATCTTTATTATTTAATTCTAGGTCTCATTTGTGTCCGTCAAGTTTTCACTACTAGGCCCAATTTCCTTAGGTAATCGACCGATCTCCTTTGTATACTTGATCTCTATAAAGTAAGAAAGATTTATTCTTTGTAACAAGCTTACGAGTACATTACACGTTTTACACTTAATGAACAGATAAACAAAATTACAAAAATCGCGACATAAAATCCATTTTATATTTTTTGTAATTTAAATACCAATATCATTATAATAAGAATAACAAAAATGAAATACCTAACAATATTAACAAAAATCTAAATTAACATTCCTTAAAATAAAAACGTAAAAAAGAAAGTAAAATACAGATAAGATATACAAACAAATGAATGAATTGTACAAGTACTCATACAAAACTCATACTTAAAACTAAGTAAACTTATCACATACGATACTTGTGCCAAATAGTCTTCACGTTCTTACGTACTGCCCCAAGGATTAGGTCGGAGGCCTTTTTTAAGAAAATACAATTGAAATAAAACAAAATTAGGCTTTTCGGTAAAGTTTAGGGACGTGTGCCGCGCGTGACAGGTTGTTTCGAATAACTGACTGCTTCAGAAAATGCTGCTAAGGTAAGATGGGAAAATAAGGGTTAACGATATTATATACAGGATAGGGATGTAACAGTACCTACGTACGATCTTGTATTAGATACTGGGAAAATGTCTCAATTTTTTTCTTTTTTGTTTTATTACTTTGAATGGCAGGGCGAGCATACCGTTAGCCTGATGGGAAGCGATACGACCGCTCATGAACAGTAGCAAAACCAAACAACACCTTGAATTACAAAGCAATGCTTGGCATTCCACTGCGCTCGCCATCCTGAGACAATGTCAACTCTCAATATGACCAGTAGTTAATCTGGCTACAATGTCCTTAAATCTGAAACAGAACAGTGCATTTACACTGCAGTTTGGTGAGATAAATAGACATTGCGGTGGTACCTACCCAGACGTCCTTTCACATATGAAAAACCTAAAAAAATAATCATTCAAGTTATTCAATTAGTATATTTTGTTTATATTGAACCGAACACCACAATTACTCTAAATGTTTTATTTAATCTTTTGCAGTGCGGAGGCTGATGCTAACGAGCGTCATAAATTACAAAGGAACCAAGAAAATTGTCTCGTAAATAATTTGTTACTGCACCACAATAATTTTAAAATACAAGTGCTATACGAAATTGGACCATATCTCTGTGGAATAACACTTGTTTTACATTCCATAACGTTGCTACATTCGATGGTTTGCGGATATTTTTAAACCACTCAGAGATATTGTCAGTTATATCCTAAAGTAATTAATAGTTTTCAACTAAAGCAATCCATTTTAGTAGTACATACGAGGAGTACATTACAAAAACTATTTAATCTTAGTCAAAATTAATTAACTGCCTCGGTGGCGTAGTTGTACTACGGTACGGTCACATAGCTGAGGTCTCCGGTTCAAATCCCGGGTTGGGCGAAGTGATATTGGATTTTTCCATTCATTATCAGCCCAGAGTCAGGAATTTGTGCCCGATATGGCAATAGGCTCGCCACCTATCACATTGTGGGACGGAACATACAAGGCGAAATGTGGGTGTCCTGGCACCTCTGCCTACCCCTTCTAGGAAAAAGGCGTGAGTTTATGTATATATGTATTTTGCAAAACTAATTAATAAATACCTCGCTACACTCACACGTATTTCTGCACCTTAATTAGACACAAGTTTTGCATCATAAGTATCAAACATTACGAGAGACTTCGGTGACGATAACATTTAAACCCAACCCTTGTGACCGCATAACTGTAATGGCCTTTTGGCCATTTTACCTATCAAATGTTTTGTCCCTTTCAAACGATTTATGAATTCATTTGGAGGGAAGAAGACAAACATTCAGTAATTAAATAGGTTTTAAAATTGTCTATGAATAAGGCCATTCATATGCATACAGACAGGATCACATAACAAAATTAAATATCTTTAATTACAAAGCATACTCGTGTAACCTTCACAATATAGGTTACACGCATTTTAAACCAGTTCTTGTTACTTCTTTATCAATTTAATTTTATACACACTCTGTATCTATTTATAGAGGAGGCAACAAGCAGTTCAGTTTGACCCTACGTTGAAATGTCACTGTTAAGGTCGATCGATATTTTTCTCACGCCCACCGCCCTTCTATTTAGATTGTGTAGGTTTCAATGAAAGAGAAATCGTAATTGAATATAATAATTGAAAGACTTTAATACTCCTTTATTTAAGATTTAATATAGTAGATTACAGGAAATTACGTGAAGCGACAGTTTCGCTGTCGCGTTTCGTTCGGAGAGTGAGGATTCATCTTCCCGTCCTTCTTCCTTTCCGCTCTCCTCCCAATTTGATGGGCTGGTAACACGTTCATGATCCAAGCGTTGAGGATGTTCATTGGTAGCAGTAATCACTTACCATCAGGTGACTTTTTTGCTCTTTATCCGGGTCTATGCAATGATAAAAAATCATAATTAGTATAATTATGGTACATATTATTATGAAGAATGTATAAAGTATTTTACGTTAAGAGAAGTTTTTGTATAGTATGTTGTATAGTGCTGGACAAGAAGTCTCTAAAAATATATTTCAATACCTGCTCGTTGATAATTTTTTATTGTATCTTCCAATAAGTAGGAAACCTGCATTTCTCGCATTTAATAGGCCTTATGAAAAATATACACACTGAAATAAAAATATAAGTACCTCCATATGATGGAAATCATATGGAGGTACTTATAGAGGAAATTAAAAAAAATGAAATGGTACAGCTACGTTTCAAAAGACCTAAATGTAATATACAATAACTTTTTGAGGAAAACTCAAAGATATGAAAACACCGCATTACCAAGAAAGTTGGTTGAAATACTCAAAGGAAATATTGAGATAGTCCGCGTTATGAAAAAAAAAACAGTCGCTAAGTTATTCATTAGACTTCGCAACGAGTCTGAAACCTTGCGACTTCAATATAATCAAGTCTGTGTGGCGTTTGCTTGTGTTTGTACCGAGGAGACAAACTACACCTATTTTTATGTAAACGTCCTTCATACAGCTTGTGTTTTTTATTTATTTATTATTCAATCTCCAACAAAAGATATAGGACACTCTCTTCTACCACTGTGTATGAGTTTTATAACAAGGAATCTTATATTGCTTACTTTTAAATTTAATTAAATTATAGAGTAAGGACGATGTCTGACAATCGAGTATACCAAAGAACAGTATTCCTCAGTATTGAGGGTCGTGACCTCCCTTCTGTATGACTATCTCATGAACGAGTTTCCTGCATATGTTTCTGTGTCTGGCGGTGTGAAAGTCACTGTAAAATGTGAGTCGAGAGCATTGCGGATATGTTCAGACCATCGTGTTGGGTTTCGACCACGAGGCCATCTCCAATCTACTTTGCCGGTCGCAATGAGCCTCTCGAGGTTCTCACCGTCTTTCCTTCAAATTGCGAATGGTGAAATGCAAATCACTAAATAGACAAGCAGGGTAAAGATAATTTATTATCTTTCTCATATGACATTTATTCCAGTCTGCTGGAAATGAAAACACTGATTGATCCCGGGTGCTAAATACTTGCATAGACCACTACATCAAAATTAATGATCAAAACATAAATTTCACGGAGGTCAGAAATCGCACTATCAACCACCGTATTATCGTCTGCTTCAATACTAAAATTTACGTTCAATTAAACATATTTGTATTTAGTTATTTCAGTACGCAATTTTGAACTGCAATGGTTATGCAAATTATTTTTAACAGCAGTCAACAATGCGCAATTCTGGCCACAATTAATTGTGTACAATTCAGGTTACAAATAAAATGATGACAATGCTAAACGGACATGGTCAATCGGGTTTGTACAACTATCCAACTTAATAATGTAATATTTGTTATAGTATTTCGTAGCATAAGCTGTCAAAGTTAATGAAATTTCAATTTATTCTGCAATCAGTGCCGAAGCAATCAGAGATATATATAACACTTCCATCAGATATCAGAGATGAGACATCAGAGATATATTTATCACTACCACCAGGCGAATGGCATGCTCGTCTCGTCATTTATACGCAATAAAAAAAAATCCTTTTCATCACTTCGGGATCAAAACTATAAACTTTCATTGTAGTATCATAAACGGTTCTTAGATAAGAACAATCAGTAGTTTTGTTGCATTTTAAAATTTAATGTCATTTCGGTCTTAATTTATTTTGGTCACTGCACATCGCTTTGTGTTTGAAAACTATAGTGAATTATTTCGGTTTCATTCAAAAATGTTTTCGCAACAGTGATTGGTTATCGTGTAGACTATGGTATAATTACTATGCGAATCAGTTTTCATAAAGTATGATTCAAAATTCTATTGTATCATCCACGTCTTCGACCACAGAAAGTCGATTCTTGATCATAAGCCTCGTCTAAGAATTTCCATAATGACTTGCTGGAGGCAACTTGTAGCCAACAACTTTTATTAGCTTATCTTCTAACGCATTTATACGCTTCAAATTGAATTGCCATATATCTATAAGCTGAGGATCTTTTTTTTGCTTAGTAGTGATGTATTTATTAACATGATTTTTATGAGTCAAAATTGATTTACGATTAGTGGCTTCGTATCATTAATACTCTTGCTATCTTGTCCAAACCCAAGCAATAATGTTGAAAGTAGAAACAAACAAATTAGATTGCTCGACCTATTTCTAGAATCCAAGAACTCATTATTCACAGTGCATGCATGCTGCACTACACAGAACTGACTTAAGTTTTAACATCTCAAACGTAATACCTAATTATATTTACATACTTGAAACTCTTCCAGTGTTGGTTGAAGCGAGTGACAAACTCTGCGAAGTTTAATCAAGTCGCGATACCTTGCTTAAGACACATACTACATATCATGCGGCTTTAATACTCTCGCTGGGGGTACGACTCGTAAATCGCCCAAATACATCACATCTTCAAGCATGAAAGATCCCCACCCACTCTTTAACACCGGTTCGACTATCTAAAACTACTTCTTGTCAAATGTCGTTCAACTTCATTTTTTAGAATAGATCGAACAAAAGAGCACGTGTGTTGCTTGAAAGGTCAATTGTGGTCTACAGTATTAAATACTTACGACACTTCGAAAGGTGTCTTGCTGACCTTTGGAAATACATGAGGAGACGGTTGACACGAAAGGAAGGTTAAAGGTTACTGGGCAGCTGTATACGGGTGTCTTACCAAATGACAAGGAAAGCTCCTATTCCATCTTAATTTTCTATTAGCCAGTGTTGCCGCGCTTTCACATCGTATATTACCTGGCAATACAAAACGCTCTATTACATGAGAAATATTCGTTCTGCCAATAATAATGCCCACACCGTTTCATTGCAGCTTCCATAAAATATTACGTGAATACGTGTCAAACTGACCTATATTTAGAGACGATATCAAGAGCGATGGGACAGTCTTAAATTATTGTCCGAGCTCACACGACGGGCCTCGGTGACAGGTGGCACAATACACACACGTCAGATATGGAGGTCGCGAAATAAATAGGCATTTCTATACGATGATTTATATATTTTCGAAGTGTAATGCGTAAGTTGGACAATCCCTTTCAGGAGTTATTGACGTTTGTGTCATATTTACTGGGTTATTTTGGACTGTTCTTACGCGTCTTACTTATGCTTCAATTTACTTTATTTTCTATATGAATGTTGTTGTAATTGTTTGTGTGGTTATATTTTTATCATTAGTATTATTCCCAAAGTTAATTATCGCCTCCTTTGTGTACGTGAGCTAATTGAAGTTGCCTCTAGTCAAATTTTCCACCAAATTATTAAAGTTAAACAAAACTTGGTAATTAAAATCTCAAGGGTCCTGTTAAAATATGAAATCTTTTCGCCGTTTCTTCACTTTTTTTTATGAAAGGCGTTTAAATAGGCCAATTTGTATTTGGCTTTGAGCTCCAAAAGACGGCTCGGACGAAATTGCGTTACAACATTTCAGTACACTTTCAAAGAATGTGTTATTAGACCTCAATCCTAGTACACATTCGAAAAATTGTGGTTATATTTATTTTATATAAATTTATGCCAGTTGCATTACTTATCTTAAAGTCACGCTGAAAAAGCTACTACTTGTGTTAACAAAATAAATTTATTATGTGACTATATGTTTTTCGCGCCATCCTAGTCTTAGTGTTGCTCGAGTCCGCATCGATTTCGATTCCGCTCACATTATTCTTTGTGTGTTGTATTGCTGTGTATTGAATTGACTGCGGTAACTTTTAAAGCAAGAGAATGAAAACAATAATTCATTCTCTTTTTTTTCTATTACGTTCACACTGTCCCCCGATAATAGATTTACTCATATACCTTCCATGTGTGCACATCGATCAGTTACAAATTGTATTCAAAATATTTTTTCATATTACGTATAATAAACTTGACTTTATTATTTTTACTCTTATGTCATTGCGTCTCAAAAAAGATATCGATATAATTATAAAACTACTTGGAATGTGACACTACATCGCCAGAAAATTGCCATGTCAACCTGCCGCGGACATTACATCAGACCTCATGATGTATTTTATTATAAAGCATTCTCGTTGCAAGCCTACACTATAGTATTACTTTGTTATAGTCACGGTTTGCGAGCACTTCTGGTGCCCGTTGAAATCCATTCAGTCGTACAAATTTTCACGTATCCCTTGAGAATTCGTGTCCAGTTCAGAACCGGCTGACAGCGGTCGATTTGTTCGGACACTCAAGGACAGCTCTTAACTAAGAAACTATGTCAATGTTTAACAGGAATATAAATGTTGTTTTCCTTGTGCAATAGCATTATTTTGACTTTTGTGCTGGTTCTTTGTTAAATTCATATTTACATGAAATTCTAGAGCTACGTATCATCATAGACAGCAGATGATGATATCATCGCCCAATCAATTATTAAATATAATCCCACGAGGATTTACTTAAACATTTTTGTGTTGACTACATTCTGCATCGATCGCCTTTTTTATCTGATTTTCTATAATGTCTGAATTTGCTACAAAATGCGAATATGTTGAAAACAAATCATATCCGTTTACATGCGCTCATATTCAAATAATATCATGACTTAACGTAGTGTTAATTTCATTTAGGCCAAATATTTGAACGTAACGCAACACCTGATTTTACATTTACAATAAACATTTTATCATCGCTATTGTTTTGACGTTCTTTTAACTCTACTATTCAACGGGCCATTATTACCGTTCATAAAAGTTAAACCAAGCCGCATTATATAAATAGCCAAGCTACATAAGAATGCAATTCCACTGTCCTACAAGATGACCACAATTGGAATCAACTAGCGTTATCCCTGGTGGCACTTAGTGAAGTGCAAGCGATAAAATACAGAGGACTTGAGTCACTTGAGGAAAGGACAAAGATCTTTATCCACTGTAACGTAGCTTGCATTGCTATACCATGCTATTAAAGCAAGGAATATTAGGCAATATTCCACTGACTCGCGACAAAACAGTCTAGTTTACAAAGTCAAGTGCTCTATTAAAATTCATCTTTCTCTCTCTCTCTCTCTAGCCTTTGAAAGTCTATCGGTGAACATAAACCACTCTCAAGTATATTCATATCAAAATCAGGCAGCGCCTTTCTAGAGCTTTAGCTGACTCTTCTGTCCACCTTGTAACCGGGAATAATAATTATTGCGAATAAAACTTTTTTTCCTGGTATATTAATAAAACAGTCTAAATTTAATAGGAAAAAGATTCGTGCTAGTTAGAGAGAAATCCTAAATGGCACCAGCCGACAGTCTTAAGAAGGTATCCGCATCACAGTACCACAGTCTAGGAGCAATAAATCTTCCCATAACGCTATTAGTCACGTCATATTCTGATGTTGCCCGCATCTCACCCTTCAGTAGACAAATGAGCCGTTAAAGGAGGTAAAGGGGCTGGATGCGGTTGAAAAAAAGGGGCGTGGAAAAGTTGACGGCGTATAGAAATATGAATATTTTTATTTCGGCAATGACAATATAATACAAAGTATGTTAACTGACATTAAATAAATATATGTTTCATAGCACCTATGGAAAAAGAATACAAAAAGGAAATCAATCACAAATTTAAATCAAGTACGACCGCAAAACTTCAATGGGCTAATGATTATTTGATGACTTATGACCAATGCACTCATAGTGCGTGAGAATTCAATTGCATTCAGCGAATATTTATTAAGCTATAAATTCGAAACAATCCGGCGAGATTTATTCGCAAAGTTGAAACCGAAGCTGTTAATAGCATTAACGGAGAAGCTTACTTTGTGTCGTAAATCCCAATGTATAGTAATACTAATGGATCAGTTGTAAGTGGTAACCATTGGTTTATTATAGTGCTAGTTATATGGTATAAAGTTTATCACATAATCATAAACATAATCAATTGATGGACAATTTTCCTTTCTTTTGTGTGAAAACACAACTTCTGCCTTACTTCGAAACTTACATGTTTTTAAGCCATAAGTTTTAAAGTGTATTGCTCTTTCACTTTAAGTTGTCACGTTTAAGCTCAAACCATGTTAATGAAAATGTATTCAATTCCGTTCGAAATTATCTATTAAGTAATTTTGATCACACACCTGTGAAATTATTTCATTCACTTTTAAGTACAATGTTAGGGGTTGTAGGTTCAATGTCTTGACCACAAATACCATTATTGTTTTTGCATTATGATAATATACTAGTTTAGATAGTCAAAGGATTATCAATAAGGTCCACATACCGATAGTGTCAACTTATCTAAGTACTCAAATAATAATTTAATTAGCTTTGTGTATTGTAAATATAAACTAAAAAAATCTCCAAAAGAGCACGGTCACATAAAAGTCGTATTTTGCTGCTGAGCAGTTAAACCCAAAGAGTCATTTACATTTTACGACAAACGGGAGGACAAGTAATGATATCCGCAAAGTCAAAGATTACGTGGCCGTAATATATTTTTACTATACAATAAAAAATCCAAGTTAGGCTGAGCGTACTACTCGAATAAGCCGTTTCCAGTCAAATAGTTTATATTGCTTTATGTCCTTGTATAAACATAAGT
The DNA here is from genome assembly GCA_030180105.1 of Hyles lineata. Taxonomy (NCBI): domain Eukaryota; kingdom Metazoa; phylum Arthropoda; class Insecta; order Lepidoptera; family Sphingidae; genus Hyles; species Hyles lineata. The sequence continues at coordinate 901,461 of JARJEE010000031.1, forward strand.
TTAACATTTATGTATATTTTACGATACTGCTTGTTGGGAATGACGGTGAAGACAGCTTGTATCGGAAAATGCGATGCCGCACTTTTGTGCTCACATTAAGGCAATGGAGTGAGTAAATTTACCATTGAAAAACCTTGTGAATGAGATATTTTATTGCCTGTTTATAATAAAAAAATAAAACCAGCTCACTGTTGAATATTGGCCCAACCTTATTCTGCTAAGTCGTAAAATGTGTTGAATGATCTGCGCAATGTATTTTAACGTATATATGTATAGATAGTTCCTGGCAATGACTTTACGTGTATTCACTGTGAAACGAGAGGCCGCAGGTTCGATCCTCGCACCAAGACAAATATTTGTGTCGCCCACAAGTATTTGTTTCATTTCTGGGTGTTTGGGAGACCAAAAAGTCTTTCCTAGTTTCTGATACCCACGACACAAGACTTAATTGGTGTTAATGTGGGGTCTATAATTAATGTAATTGTGGGGTTAGGACTACGTTTGTGAATGTTGTAAGTATTGATGTATTATTCAAAATAAACTATCTCAGAATAATGCGGTCACGAAACCCCATTGAACCGGAACGTGCGTAATATAACAAATAATCAGAAAACTTCACAGACTATCCAGATCTATTAATAATAACGGAACTCATCCCTTATAGTGCAATCATGTCGAACAAAGGGGGGTCAAGCGGCCCGCGCGATAAAATAAATAGAAACGTATAAAAGTTGGAAGAGCAACATCAATCATTCCGTACCAAATACGTAAAGCTCGTCTGCCCATTTCTAAATTACTAAAAGAAAGTTATAATTGGACTTAAACCCGGCGAGCGGGTGTTTTGATAAATGCCTCGCAAATATTTTTATTATTGCGTCCACGGTCGGCAGTACATTCGGTGCGGTTTTGTCAATTGAAAAAAAAAAAACGGCTTTGAGGAGGTTTTTTTCCTTTATTCGTGCACCTTCTATTGGGGTGGGAGGTGTGGGCTTTTTCGACATATTGTGCTGGGTTATTCGGGTAACGATTTTTATATCCATTCTACATCAGCCCATGCACGGCCCGGTGGGACATGGGCCTTCTCTATTATTGAAGGGGTTAATGCCTCGGGGTTCTTTTTCGAAATTCGGGTTGAAAAATCCTTTTAAACATGATCAATTGATGGTAAATTTCCTGTATTTTATGTGAAAACACAACTTCTGCAATTTCGCAATTTTTAAGGCATACGTTTATTATACGTTGATGATTGCTTTTTTCATTTTGATTTGTCACAATTCATGTTGTTAATAAAAATTTAATTGATTCGATTCGAAATTATCTATTAAGTTATTTTGATGGTAATAGTGCTCACCTTGTATACAGATTTTTAAATTCATTCACAGCATATTCAGGTAAACCAGAAACTTCTATTTTTATAGAATACCAAACATCTTTATTTAAAAATAATTCAAAAGCGTTCGTCGTAACACTATTTGACGCAAGTGATATAAAATTCATCGGCACAAGAATCTAATCAATCTTGCATTCAAGCCCGTCGGGCCATTAGGCTGCATCTCTCCGCTTCTTGTTAAACATGAACGAAGTCTCGATAAATTAACACTGTCTTGTACGAAGATAAATTATCACCGAGCCGCTTCACTCCCACTCACACGTATAGTTTGGCCTGTAACAAATTGCCCAGCTGTTTTATTGTAACAGAATCTCTCGACCTCCGCGTTTAGTGGCCTTTGTGTGAGATATGTGATCGTTTTGCTGGCCACTTCTGTGATTCTTTCATGGATCACACCGAGTTAAAAAGTTATTAGCGTCGAGATCATTCATAGCGTTTTTGTTTTTTTTAGGTATCTTTCTGAAGCGTTGCTTCTGCTCGCACGTATAGTTTGGCTTCTAACAAATTTCCCGGCTGGTCTTTTCTTAGTAGCCTCTGTGTGAGCTATTTGACCGTTTCGGTGTTTACTTCTGTAATTTTTTCATGGATCACACTGATCTAAAAAGTTATTAGCGTCGAGATCCTTCATAAATTCTATCTTGATTTAATAATCTGCGCGTATCTTCAAAATCCTTGTAAGATCTAAATTTTTAATGATTACTGCGTCGCCTCATTCCCACTAGTACGTTAAGTTTAGCCTGTAACATATTGCCCGGCTGGTTTATTGTCATGGAGTCTCTCGACCTCCGCGTTTAGTGGCTTTCGTGTGATATATATGACTGTTTTGTAAGCACTTTCTGTGATTATTTAATACCAAGTTAAATAGTCATTAGCATTGCTATCTTTCATAAGGTATTTGGTTTGATAAATAAATAAATAACACCCAACAGTCACATTCATCTAAAGTCTTGATACATAAATTCCCATACCATATGGATAGATTTTTAATCGATTTTACGCACACTTATAACTAATTAAGCAGTGATGTAATAGAAGCTGCAAGAAGTCGCTACATGTAGACCGCTTCCGACATATCGCTGCGGAAATCCTTTTGAGACGACTGTGTTTAGTAGTAAATATCCTCCATCCTTCCTGTAAAGATGATTGTGATTCATAATCAATTAATTGAAGTGTAATATCAAATAAATATACTGAAACCACGTCGTAAAAGAAATGATTTTGAAATTAAAAATATACGATAATAGAATATATATTCTTTTGTATCAGTTCACGGTCGACAATGATCACATTGCATCAATTGAAACGCTTGGTTGATTTCATTCACGTATAATTAAAAAGAGCTCACCTATTGCCTAGAGTTATTGTGTTTCACCTTCAGCTACGTAAACAGTTGACAGATTGGATAGTTGTTCATCGTACCGTTGCTTCGTACGTATGATAGACGCGATGAGTTTTTTCTTTCATCTATTGTCACTATTCTGTGTGGCATTCGTCATATATTGTTATAGATTTGTGATCTGTGGAATGTTGAAAGGTTTGTTTACTCAACAGCTATTATTTTTGCAGAGATTCATTACAATATCAGTTTGTGGTTTTAAAATTGTCTACATATACTTTTCATGAAGTATCATTTTAAATACCTTTCTTTTTATATTGCTTTATATAGCTTGTGAATAAGAAGAAGAGAAAAGAAAAAAAGAAGAAGATAGTGAGAAGTGATACTCCAATATTCTTAACCTTTTCAGAATTATGAAAACAAAGGCTAATGCATCGGCTATATCAATGTTTCTTCAGCAATTTTAATAACATTGATGCTCCAATCTATCAAGGTCATTATTCAATTGAAAATGAACACCGTCTCCTAAACATTTATAATACTTGTAGTTGCGTTGTCTTGCAGAAATAGCAGACTTAAATAGACGTATTTAGAGAGATAAACTTAATTTGTAACTACTCAAATTATAGATCCTTGGGTTTTTCAGCTACCGGTTACCTTATATCTATACATACATTAACCTAAACTACAGTATAAATAAAAAATTTCGCTAACATACAAAACCTTACAATAACCTTCAGTGGAAACAAAATACTCCATGCAAAATCATAACCTTTGCTCGCAGCGATATTTCACGCGGTGCCCGCATAATGCTCTCAATGACGACCTTGGTGAATGTGCAAATTGTTCGGGCGACGTTGCCAAGTGTGCCAAACGTTGGTCGACCGCAACTTGATAATAAATATTCTTGGACAAAGCACCGTGTGAAAGCGTTATCGCGCCAATAGCCAAGCATTACTTACCGCATAGGGGCGCGTTACAAATCATTACCTATTCGAATTTTGAAATCGATGTGGTATAATGTTGCTTTATACTCGTAGTAGCTAATCGATGGGATATAGAGCAGTAAAGTCGAAGGAGATCTGAAAACTTGTCGTTGTCATTTCATTGGCGGGCTGCTATCTCTCTCATATGGCACCAATAAAATGTATAATCGGAACAGAGTAAAAATGCGTTATAGAATCTTTATGAATCATTGAAAATACTTCAAAATTATTAAAATGTCACACATCGAAATTCAAATATCAATATTTTGTAACAAACTGAAGACAGAATATATCATAAAATATATGCAGTAAACAATAGGTATCTCATTGCTGTATACACTCAACACTCCCCTTCTTCCCGTCTCCGGTCCATACTGAGCAAAAATTCACAGAAGTGATGACCGTCGTTCAGTAAACGGTAAAGCTGTGTTTGTGTCGCAAGCGTGCCATTTATCAAGGGACTGTTTCCGGAGAGATTATCTACTGAAAGTGGGTCATTTGGTTACCCTAAACGAAGATGGACAGTGCGTGTAGTGGGGGTGATAGTTCTACTTAAGGGCTTTCCTTTGCTTCTGTAACTGATGTGTAATGATACAGGTAGTTCGTTTCATCGCAGTGTTTTTTATAAGCAATAATTCACAGAGCTGATGGCCTTCGTTCAGTCAACGGTGAAGATGTGTTTATGTCGCGAGAGTGTTTATACTTTTTGAGGGCGATTTATCAAGGGACTGTTTCCGGAAGGATTATCCATTGCAAATGGGTCATTTGGTTACCCTAAGCGAAGATGGACAGCGCGTTTAGTTAGGGCAATAGTTTTACTTAAGGAGTTTCCTTTGCTTCTGTCCATCCAACGTTTTGGTAGTAGGTAGTTGTCCCAACGTGTTTTATCATGGATTGCGCTGGTCTGTGCGTCTTAATCACTATCAACCCATATACGTCTGATTGTAGCATTGCAACACGGGCCTTCAGTACAATCAAGAATACGATTGAGAGGAGTTAGGCCGTAAAGTCCACTACGCTGGCCTAATGTGGTTTGGCGGTCTTTAGCATAGTATATTCTTTAACATAGTATAATTTTAAACCCGCTACCATCGTAAATATGTAGATAGCTGCGTATGGTTCGTTACCGAGAGGACACCAAGCACTGTTATACTGAAAATTTACAATCAATATGCATGGTCTGTGCATACGGACTGTAAATTGCAAAGTATAGAAGTGGATTACCACATCGATCAATCAAATGTATCGGATTTAAATTATTAACACAGTCGAGTACGTCGTGTGGTAATCATAGACGATTCTTTCAAAGGCAGCTTTGAAGTGAAATTTAGACGGAGTCAATGATATTTTCAAACATTCAATCAATATTATCATGAACACATCATATTGATAACCCTTGCAAAACAAACATTAAACAAAATAAGCATGCAACGAAATCCGTTCTCTTGTGACTAAAACATTCAAAGTATATGTCGGCCTCAGCATTTTACGGTTTACGTAAAGTTTGTCTCCCCGAACAGATTCCAAATTACAATGTCCAAAGTTTCACTCGTCTCTCTAACAGCGTGTGTTGGGTCTGCTTTATTCTGATTATCAAACTTCACTGATTAGAATTCGCACTTTACAACTTGCCAGTTATTTCAATACTTCTTTGTTGTTGAAGAAAATTCGTCCTTTAGCGGTGAGAAGCGTCTTTATGGATTTATGTTTGGGTGTTGAGTAAGATATTTCACTTAAAATTTCAATAGGCTTTAGTTGAAAAGTTATGCCAAAGTGTGCGGTTTTTGTAAGACTGGTTACTCTTTGAACTTGAATTAACTATTTTACAGCAGACAATGGTATAGATAAATTGATATATATAAAAAAAATAACCAGTCCGACCTGTATGTGGTCTTCGCAAACAATTTACTCGTACAGAAAAAAGTGTTGATCTCACTTTCATTAACAATTCATCGTAAATGCAATTAAAATATGTCAATTCTTTTACATGAATATTCAACACAAAACAGATCGTTAACGCCGAACTGTGATAGACTACAATTAAAACATCTGCAGTGTTCAAAATGTTTGCATACATTTCCATTGAATCGACTTGAGATAATATATTTGCTCGACGAGGCTTGGGTGTCAGGAACACCTGATTCAGTAGAATTATGTAAGAGGAAAGAATAAAAAGGATCGTACGAGAGACTTCCGCTTCTTTCCGCCCCGTCGACTTGCACGCAACTCGAGTGACATATGTATTATAACTTCGTTTCCCGACGTCGCATTGCGATGTAAAGTGCCCCGGATTTAAAGGAGAGACGTAAAAAGATATGACAGTAATTGAGTTTCATATTTGATGAACTGAAAGCACTTATTGGCAAAATTAAAATTAGTTGTTCTGATTTTGTTTTTAGACGTCGTTAATAATTTTGTAAATATGTAATTCCACCATTTCGTCTTTGCTTAATGTTTTATGTTTTATTATGTTTCCATATTTTAAGCTGTATTAGAGCTGTTGATTGCCAATTATTTTATTTTATTCAACAAAAAAAAATCTGTTGATTCTTACCACAGATTTATTACTATTTATTGTAGTTATTATAAAAAAAAATCATACACCTTATTTTCTGATCATTATCATCATCTGATTAAGCGAGATATATCTTTGTCTGAACTGACTTAAATCCTCTCGCCGTTTCACAAATTATTTCATTCATCTAACAAAAACCAAAAATTACATTGCAGCAACTACTGAAAAATTCAACACGAACAAAGTAAATACTGCAGTATCCGAAATTGAAATAGTTTTATGTGCAACACATACGTATACGTGCTGAGCGCGTCTCGGTCGCAGAATCTCGGATAGGCATCCGCATGACACAAGTCTAGACTAGACTCTCGATAGGTATTGGTGAGACGTGACTGAGAACCCGCTGCACTGCTGTAACTCTACAGACTTCGATTGGATGAAATTGAAGGCAATCCCGTCCGTGCTCCAGTCAATTTTGTGCTCTTATTTAGTCGCCATGCGAGGAGGCAAATTGTTATTTCACAATATTATCTATTACGTTCTCGATGTGATTTTAACACGTATTTTATGTCGATATTGTGTATTTAAATGTTATGAAATAATATTTGATTTTAAAATAGCCATTTTTCAATTCGTGCTTTTATGTTTTTAATTATTTATGCTTCATATAAACAGTATACGAGCGGACTAAATGTCTGAGGCATTCCCTGTCAGTCGGACCATTGGATAGTTGCAGAGCGAAAATTTATAGGCGCAATAATTCTAGAAACTTGATAATTAAGAGTTTATTATATGTAAAGAATAATGTTTATATTTAACTTTTAATACTTTCTAAGCACAGTATTTTTGTCATCATTTTAATCGCAGGGTGTTTGTTGCTAAACATAGATCTTTTTACGCAGAGAAAGCTAATTATGGCTCCCTTACCGCAAGCCCTGGGGAGGGTTTTATTTTTGTATCGAGCGGTTAGTTGTAATTTGCGTCAATCGTCTTCTTCGTATTTTATTAACTACTGAAGTTTGATTAATGTGACAAAAAAAAACGGAAAGGCAAGTAGTTATTTAAATTTAAAAATTCTAGACGATTTATTAATTTATTTATTTGACGTTTCGTTATTTTGAACTTTGCCTCCCATTAACAATGTCACGTGATGATCATCGTCATAATTTTCTTTCCTTCCTTCTTATACATATTAGGTATCACAGATTAAATTAATCAAAAGCCGGACAGCCTCCGTGACGCAGCTGGTCAGACGCCGGCTATGAAACGAGAGGCTGCAGGTTCGTTCGCATTTGTTTCGGGTCTGAGTGTTTGTGACATCGAAAAGTCTCTCGTAGGTAGTTCCTGATACTCACTACACAAGACTCGATCTTAGTGTGGGGTCAGGACTATGTATGACTGTTGCGTGTATTTTTTTTTTGTGAGATTTTCCCGCCCATACACCTACCACTGATACTCTTGTCAGCCAGGATCAACAGTGGCACACAAAGAATTGACACCGAGCTCCGAAGCTTGGCGAGTCTCCCAGGGTCAAGCTTTTCTTTAAATTTATTGCTTGTTTTTATGTATTGTATTTTTTTGCTTGTATTTACTTGTTTACAAAAAAAAACGTATTTTTGTATCGACATTTTATTTTTCCAGTCAACGCACCGTATATTACAATAGCGAGTGGCTTCATCCATCATCGTGTCGTGAATTCTTTGTTTAGCATAGAATGTCCACAAGCCCCTTATTTTTCTTCGTAGTACAACGAAACAGAGTCCCAGATAAGATAACCATTTATCTTTTCCTTTAAAAATAGAGTGCGGCAGTATTTGGTAATCAAAATTATAGTTTGAACGGAGGTATTTCAAAACATATTTTGAATTGAGTAGCCCAAAGCCCATAAAATATATAATTATTTCTTCAATTCCCACTATGGTTTCTTTGTATTCATTGTATATGCACTTTCCAAATGTTCATATACCTACTGAATTTATACTTTGTATTGGCATTGCATTGCATTAAATAAATTATACTTGTATGCACTCGACGTGATTAAAAAGTGTGAAATAAAAATGATTTAAAAAAGTCGCCGTTACCTGGCTTTAATAATACAGCATAAATATTAAAACTAGCAGTTTTATGAGAATGGGTGTTTCAATGAAATTTAAAAAAAAAAACTTCATTCACAATTCGGAACGTATGTATGTATGAACATGTAACGCGACGTGCCGAAATTCATTCCGTCCATAGCAATTATTACGAATTCAATATTAACGCCTCATAACATCACTGCGCTCACAGCTCAGAATGTTTCCGGCTTTGAATTGCTCGCGCAGTTTGTAAAATGACTTTCCAATAATTAATAGTAATAATAAAATTATTGTTATGTTTTTCAATGACTTATTAGAGTAAAATCAGGGGATTTTTTGTAACGGGTTGATGTCCGTTTACATAAAAGTGAAACAGAAGTAGGTAGCAATACCAGTCAAAAAATATTTCTAAAACCTAAAAACCTGCACAAAGTGGTTTGTTTGATCTGGAAATCTACACTAGGACATCACATTTCACTGCCTATAGATACTGCCCACTAGATCAATTATGTGATTTCTCTATTAAACATAATATTGTTTGCAGCAATGTAAGGGAAAAGAAAACAACAATTTAAATAATCGTTACTGATAGAAAAGCACTCCAACTATTGCACGCGAATACTATTCGCGTGTGCGTATGTTCCTTCGTGACGCCACAAGGAACAAATGATGACGGGTGCATTGTACTCTGTCTCGGGAGGCAATCAGCGCTAAACACTGCCCGGCTTCAAGATACGTATCGTGATCAGAAGCGATGCCACAATGCGTTTCCATTGCTCCTTTTGTACAGGATACGTTTTAAAATTATTGGAAAGGACGGCAATGGAAAAGGACTGTGTTCTTTTGTTAGAATAGCTTTCTCTGTGGTGAATGTTGATTTTTTTCTGCGTTCATTTAAACATCGAAGGAAAATGTGTAAGAGTATGTTTTTATTTACAATTTACTATGTCATGTCCTGTCTTTTGCTTACATTAATAAATAAGATCGCAAAAAAATATAGTATTTCGCCATCGCTCCTTTTTTATATTCCGTTAGAAAAGATGATACGTCGTAAGCGGAAAAAATCCCATGCTTTAAAAATATGTAAAAAGACAACCTTGTAAAAAGTCAACAATTCACGTATTATGAACACAATTAGAATTAAATTGCTGTATCAGAAGTAATATTTACCTATTCGCTACACAATCATGAATGTAAAATCACTAACGGCTCGACCCGACTCCGCCAGAGCGCAGATCACTTTTTTTATAAATATTCTATTGACTGTCCATCAGGGATAATCTAGGATTCTAATGGCGAAAGATTTTTTTAAATTGGTCTAGTATTTTCAGAGCCAATTCAATGCAAACAAACAATCGAATCTAACCTTATATTTGTTTAGAAAACATTATTATCATTCCTGGTGGGGGTACAAGAATTCCGCCACGGTATCCTCTGCCCGTCGTAAGAGTCGACTTAAAGGGGTCATCGGAGTCATTGGGCACACGGCGGGGGCCGTGCGCCCTCGCGTATAACGACTCCGAGACGTACGGATGATGGAGCCTCGTCTCCGTCATGGACGCCCATAACAGCTTGGCGGGCGTCCGAAAGGAGGGTGTAAGTGGAGGTAATCTGGGCCTTCATAAGGCCCAGCAATGGTTTTGCGCGGGGTAGTTCGCGGACGTAAATCGGGGCGCCCTTCGCCCTGGGATGTCCGGTGCTGCCCACAATGCGTGTGAGGGCTATCGAGAGGTTTTTAGTCAGTATGCTGGCGTAGGTATTGCTAGGGACCCAGCTCGGCTACAATATCCGCGTTTGTACCGGGCTGGAAGGCCAGAGACACTGACATACCCCTTTCGGCCTCCCCCGGGGTACCGAAGGGGGAGCTTAATAGCTTTTCCTCTTGAAAAAAAAAAAAAAAAAAAAAAAAAATTATCATTCCTGGTATCAGCCCATATACGCCCCACTGCAGGGCACGGGCATCCTCTACAATCGAGAATATGATTGAGAGTGGTTAGGCCATATAGTCCACCACGCTAGCCTAATGCGGATTGGCGGACTTTACATACTGTAGAAATCACTATGGTATGCAGGTTTTCTCACGATGTTTTCCTTCACCGTTATAGTGCGTGGTGATTGACACATGACTCCGAAAAGTCAGAGGTGTGCCCTGGGATTCAAACCCGTCTCGCCCGCCGTGGTGGCCTGTTGGTAAAGGGACCAGACGCGGCCAACATGTTCATTATAATTATTTATAATATAATAAATAAAGACTACTCGTAATCTCTCGTACACTCTCAATGGTACTGTCGATTGTAGAATAGGCCCTTGCCCTGCAGTGGGACGTATATGGGCTGATACAGTTACTCGTAATATCCATTAGCATCACGCTAATCTATTTCGTATTACAGTCTTAATGCATCGGATAGTATCATCACGAATTATCAAGTCACGCCGCGAGCAGGAAACATTGACATGCTACAGTTTCATTGTTATTGATGAACTTTACCTCCGACGCAATAATTGTTAAATTGTTAGCTAACATTTATCGCAGGGAGTAATATAACGTGTATATTGGACGGAATTATTATAGGTGTCTTTGGGTTGTAATTGTATATTGTTTTATTATAGATATAATAATAATTATTAGATATATTTTGTGTCGGTCTTGAGATGTGCACGGGGATTGAGCTGCATTATAGGGAGTGCATTTTATGTAATTTTTGGACTTAAAAATATTACCGGGTCGTGAAATACACCTGTACGAATAAACGACTACTGAAGGTAAGTACTATGCCTGATGGTTAATGCAGGCAATAATATCTATTCGAAACTAGATTTAAAATTACTGATAATAGAATGACATTAAAGAGGCGAAGGATCATAAAACAATAAATCCAATATTTCTGCAACGTCCATTAAAATCTTGATTCGTTCGGAATCAATTAATAGCAAGAATGTCATTGAAGCCTTATCTAAATATGCCTTACACAACACAGTATTAAAACTGCAAAAATATACAGTCATAAAAACAAACGAGCGGTCTACTGTTTTTTTTTAACTAAAGTTTTAATTACACAATATGTCACTACCAATTTTGAGGCAATTAACGATGTATTCAATAATGACATACATGGACGCTTCACTACATTACCTAATTAATCATGATGCTGAACAATCAATGGTACGTGACCCTTACAGTCCAATCGGCAATATTATATCATGTTTGTGCCGTCCGCAGTCGGCTTCAGACCACGCAATGTCTAGCGTTAACTCCAATTAGATGTTGCCAATTTGGTGTATTACACTTGTCTTACACACGAATGGTGCTGATAATTGTATCAAGATGTGGTGCGTAGACAGAAATAATTGGGTGTATGTGTGATGAATCAACATTAGAAAGGCAATTTGAAATAAATATGGATTTACTGAATTCTACGGCATAAATATCCAGCCCCCTTAGCCAAGTTCCAAGCGCTTCCAATCTATTCTCTTTCTACAATCGTCAACGCCTTGACGTAAACGATGACGAGTGCACGTTGTACAACGCCATTGGCTTACTCTCATACAAATGCTATCCAAGACGCAATGTTTGCGTTAGTATTTTTTTAAGTGTTATGTTCTCCTTTAATTGGTGTATACATATATCAGTATGAAACCTATTAAATATTACAAATGTTGATAATATTTATACTGTTGGAGAACCTAAATTAAATAAATAAATAAATAAAGTAATCATATAGTAATTAATATAGAATTTGGGCACTGTGTAAACTAATAATTAAACTGTATGTTTACTATTTTATGTTTTATTGAAATAAAAGCAAATTAAGTTTTATTGTGTAAAATTATTGGTTTATGAGAGTTTTGAGGAATAAGTGATGTTAAGCACAGAGTACATTTTACGTACTGAGATAGAAACTTCACTCAATCAATTCAAGGCGCGGTCTGGCGTTAAGTAAGGAAAACTATCTAGAAATATATATTTACGTTTATTTACGATTGAGGGAGGTTTACATCTGAATTATATCTAACAGCATGGATTTTGTCTATTTGAAATACTCATCTAGCTACAAATTCTGTATAGAAATGGAAACATAACAATGCTCATTTCCGCATTCGTATATATCTTCATAATAAATAAAAGTTTTGAAATCTCTAATCAATGCCATTGGAAGTAATTCAGGGTAAATAATATCTGCATTAATTATAGTCTGCATAAAATGGAGAAGCCCGTAAAATCAAAGGATTTTTCGCCGACGATTATAATTCGCTATCGTTTGTACTAAGTTAAACCACCGAAATGTTAAGTGGAATAAGGAAGTATGAAAATCATATTAATGTTACAAAATTTCTGAAAGGATATCTGTTAAGTGGCACAAAGGCAAAATATTCACAAAGGTTCATCGATTCACTGATTGTGTTATGAAATTTGTATCGACGACGTAAAATCAGGCTATATTGTGGAAATCCATTAATCATTTTCTTTTCAACATTTCTGGGAACAGAATGTAGAAGGGTATAAATATACATTATAATTTTAATTTGAAGGTATGAAATTACACTAAATAATACCTTTTTTAGATATCATACATTTTATCGTAATTTATGATACTTCACAATATATATATTTTTTATATTAAACGCGGCCAATACGGCTTTTATTTGTTTCAAAATCCAAGTTTGAAATAATGGTATGAACAAAAATCATATAAACTATATTCGGTATCATTTCCCAACAAAATTACTGAGAATATCGTAATCAAATCAAACACGCAACAGATAGGTAGTACGTACTTGAAAAAGGAAATAGGCTTTTCATTAGGTATCAATTTATTTCCACCCCTCCGAGAAAAGAGGGGAGAGGGAATGTATGGGAAATAAAATGTCTCACATTTATTTACATATTGCTGTTAATGAGTTAGAAGTGGAGTGTAGGGGAATGTTAATTGCATGTGTTAGGATTTTTGTGGGAAAAGGTATATAAAATAATACAAACATGGGAAGTTCAATAGATTTAACTATAATTATAAATTTTAACTATATCATTTAACCTATATCACATAACATAACGGTCAATAATTATTATAATGTTTCAAAGTTACCGATTATATTAAATGTCATTTATATTTATAATAGTATGGTTTAATTCAACCATAATCGACAATTACAATGTTACAGAATAATATACGAATATTCTGAACAATAAGCAACAAAACATAATATTAATTAACTTAACTTGCCAATCCTGGTACTCCTCACTGCTCAATCTCAGAGCTTCCGCTCAGTGCAACGACTCACGATCGAAATGTGTCTCCTTTCTCAAACTTATGTTGCTACCGACGAGGATAAGGTCCTTCCTCTGTCGTTGTCACTCGAAAAGTGACGATCCAAGTGAGACAACGCTTTATATTACCGATTCCCCACTACTTGTGAATCATACGATGGGTAGTTTTAATAAAATTTATAAAAATTGTTGCGGTATTTTGTGACAGTATTCTAACACGGCCATACTGACATGTACTTCGTTCTCGAAGTACAATAAAATATTCTAACACGGTTCAGTCTCGTTGCTCTACTTAATTTTCTGCCTAATATCTTGAAATGAAATGAAATGAAACGTATTTATTAGTCACGTAGGCAATTTAAAAGCTCTTATGACAAGTCAATACCCATAGAACCTAATCTCTATATACAATATATTTCCTATACTTAGTATTACTTATTTTAATTTCTTGGTTTAATTATTTTATTTATGTAATTTATTTATTTTAAATTAATTTTATTTTTATTTAAAATTAGTTTTATTTATTTGTTTACTTTTTATTCTTATTTTATTTAAAGTATTAGTTATGACTTTATGGTAATTTATTTTTCAAAGAAATACAATATGTACGTTAGTCAAATTAAATTAAATTAAATTAATTAGTGGACCATGAATATTATTACTACGGTGCGTAGCGGTTTATTGTTACCACCGGATCCAACGCGGCCCTTCCTGAGAAGACCCGGCGAAACAAACTCAGTGGGCTTACACTACCACTGGAACTACGCGACGCGACCCAGTCCTGAGTATATCCAGCGAATAAGACTCAGTGGGCTTGTTTTGGGTCCAATTTAAGACAACGACCATAAGTATTTCCGAAACGTCCCGTATGTTTAGGCTTACTGCCGGATCCAACGCGGCCCTGACTGAGAAGACCCGGCGAACAAACTCAGCGGGCTTTACTTTACCACTGGATACTACGCGGCGCGACCCATTTCTGAGTAGATCCAGCGAGTCAAACTCAATGGGCTTGGTTTTGGTCAATTTACTAAAATAAATATTTGTGACTTGTTTTTATTTGTTTTCTCGATCGGTCGTCAATGATTTTATTTCTTACAAATAACTGAACAATCCATTCAAGTACATTAGCTGTATCTGTAGCAGCCCATGTACGTCCCACTGCAGGGCACGGGCCTACTCTACAATCGACAGTACGATTGAGAGTGGTTAGGCCATATAGTCCACCACGCTGGCCTAGTGCGGGTTGGCGGACTTACATACCATAGAAGTTCTTATAAACCGCTCTGGTATGCAGGTTTCCTCACGATGTTTTCCTTCACCGTTTTAGTGCGTGGTGATTGACTATCAATACACACATGACTCCAAAAAGTCAGAGGTGTGCCCTGGGATTTGAACCCGCGACCACCGTGAACATGTTGGCAGCCGCGTCTGGTCCGTTTACCAACAGGCCACCATGCACTTCAACATGTACATTATCTATTATCTGAAAAAAAAAAAGTATATTATTGTCTTTTTTGATACACCTTGCTTTGTACAAACACCCGCAGTCAGTGAAGCTTAATCACCCGCAGCCAGTGAATGTTAAACAAAAGCCAAGGGATCATCATCATAATCTCATCATAATCTCATCATAATCTCGTCATAATCACATCATAATCTCATCACATCTTTTTGATACACCTTGCTTTGTACAATCAAACACCCGCAGTCAGTGAAGCTTAATCACCCGCAGCCAGTGAATGTTAGACAAAAGCCAAGGGATCATAATCATAATCTCATCATAATCTCGTCATAATCTTGTCATAATCTTGTCATAATCACATCATAATCACATCATAATCATAATCACATCATAATCACATAATCATATACAAATCCTTAATATTTATTACTATACATATTGGATTCTAAAACAAAGAAACATGTTTCACAAAAAGTATTTTCTAAATAATATGTCAGGGCATTTTCAACGGAAATATTTTCCTCAATCGATTCACCGGGCCGCATAGTAAATTTTACTTTACAACGACAGGTACATATCTGCTTCTATTCCAATCAATAAATGCGAAAGATCATATTGATTTTACTATGTATGTATACAAAGTATTTTGTTATCTATCAAGATAAAATATACATGGGTAACTTTGCATATTAAATATAGGGTAAATACCGGGTAGTGAATCGAAATGTTGAAAAATTCTAATGGATTCATTTTATTTTTTTTTATAAATCGTTCGGCCAATCTGACGTTTCGCTTTTAATTCCCAAATTATACTCAGTTTGTCCGGATATCAAGAAACTAAACTAATTCTACTATTATTGAAACTTCCAGAGAACTGATATTGAGAATCTGATGGTCACGATATTTAAAACGTCAATATAAAATATAAATTATAAAAAGGTTGACCCACAAAATGTCGGACAACATACCACCTAGTTAAATTGTAATCTGTGCTTAGCAATTAACTACATCATTTAATTACGGATTTACAACATTGTGTGAACAGTGCCGTGGGTCAAAGAGGGAATTGATCCTCTACTTTTCAAATACCAACATATTACTTCAGTTGCTTACTAACATTTGTAACATCAATTGTTGAAAAAGGAAGTCCTTTTACAAGACCAATAACTATCTTAAATTTACTTATTGGTCCCTGACCCATGATCTCTTGGTTTTTTTTTTTTTGATAATGTGTTTAGGATATTAATTTATAAAACTTTATTTCAGTTATAAACTGAACGAGGCTCGAATTTTAAATACAACAAAATATTACTTTACTTAATTTATTAAGAATGTGTATCAATCAATGGCCAACATTGTGTTCCATTTGTAGCACACTCTAGGGTGCCTCGAAGTTTCGACTTAAGATCATTGATCATTATTTAATATATTATGTATCAATAAAATGACTCATTT
Organism: Hyles lineata; assembly: GCA_030180105.1. Lineage (NCBI taxonomy): Eukaryota > Metazoa > Arthropoda > Insecta > Lepidoptera > Sphingidae > Hyles > Hyles lineata. The sequence continues at coordinate 917,946 of JARJEE010000031.1, forward strand.
CCAAAACTATGATTATTCTATGTTTGCAGGTGATCTCAGAATTACACGGACAGATGTGAATCATGGTTATGCCAAATTGCTTCAGAATGCTCCAATTTACTATTTTAAATACAAAATACTTTTCAGATAATATTACTAATTTTCTTGTATATAAAGTTTTCAACATTACCAGCAGCTCTTTGAAAAGAGTATCAGATTATCCTAGCACCATATGAAAACAATCGTTCCACTGGTAAGGAATTAGGGAGACAGGTGTAGTATTTAAAAAAAATAAGGTTTGCATTGAAAATTGTCAGTCTAGTGTCTGGTTATAATACAATTACTTTGTATATATTCTATGATTTCAATTGGATTTCAAAGTTGCAGTGCCTTTAGTGGCCATTTGCTGAATCGCTAACCCAAGAGTTTTATTTAAGTGGTAATGTTTTCAAAACAGTAGCAAAAAAAAGTATTTTATATATTACAAATATAAATTATATCTTGCAAAGTATTTCAAATAAAATACGTATTTTGCAACTGTACTTAAAATACACGTGTTTCAAATAAGTCACTAAACTGGTCCAGATGTAAGATAATACATGGAATGTTTCCGAGTTCAAATGTTTTCACATTAAACCATTTTTTTTAAATTTTATTTCGTATGTACCGTCTTGGGAATGATTTAGAAAGGCAACCTTTTAGATGAAACTAAATGCTGCTAATATCTTAGGTTTCGTTCTACTATCTTGTCTACAACATCACATATTCAACAGCTATGTACGAAGCAATATAGACAATAATAGTTACACCGTCTCAGAATCGAGAAAGTCAATTTAAATTACCATTTCATCTGAAAGTTGTAATGACGCAATGCAATAGTAAAGAAGCTTGAAACTTAGTACACATAATTATTTATGATGCTACTAATACACCATCTATACATTAAATAAATCTCATAAAAAGTGCCAAGTAGAATATCTCAAATACCCAATCTTTTGTTTCTTATTCGATTCTGTAGAAATAACACGACACAAAAACAATCTCCTGTCCCACTTATACAATGAAAGTGCGGAAAAATATTTAAATATTGGGCGAGTTTTATTTTTTTTCAGTTATTTTAACACCCTACAAAGATTTTCTTACTAAAGACACATCGCAGGTTCACAAGGCTCGAACCAGAGTAATGCAGATCCCGTCAGGGCCTTACCTGCCTTAGCGACAGTCTAAACTTAAACCAAACCCATTTTTTTTAAGGAAGTCTTTTACAGGTCACTTGTGGCTGGATTAAAAACCGGTAGTGCAGTATCGTCGTTTCGCGTAGAGCTAACAGCGTCTTTAATTTATATGTGAAGGTCCGTCAGAACGCCGTGATTCATCCTTGAAACAAAAGTATAATTTGTACATAAAAAGCAATGGACACGATCCCACTTCTGATGTTAGGATTTTTGTGGGAAAAGGTATATAAAATAATACAAACATGGGAAGTTCAATAGATTTAACTATAATTATAAATTTTAACTATATCATTTAACCTATATCACATAACATAACGGTCAATAATTATTATAATGTTTCAAAGTTACCGATTATATTAAATGTCATTTATATTTATAATAGTATGGTTTAATTCAACCATAATCGACAATTACAATGTTACAGAATAATATACGAATATTCTGAACAATAAGCAACAAAACATAATATTAATTAACTTAACTTGCCAATCCTGGTACTCCTCACTGCTCAATCTCAGAGCTTCCGCTCAGTGCAACGACTCACGATCGAAATGTGTCTCCTTTCTCAAACTTATGTTGCTACCGACGAGGATAAGGTCCTTCCTCTGTCGTTGTCACTCGAAAAGTGACGATCCAAGTGAGACAACGCTTTATATTACCGATTCCCCACTACTTGTGAATCATACGATGGGTAGTTTTAATAAAATTTATAAAAATTGTTGCGGTATTTTGTGACAGTATTCTAACACATGCAGATGAAACCGCACCGCGTCGCTAGTATACAAGTATAGTAATACTGTGACTAACTAGTTGATTACAATATACTATAAAAAAAAAGAAAAAATAAAACAGTTCTTGTTGCTGAGGGAGTTTCTTGCGCCGTTTCTTCTTCACAGCTACAACACGTTCCGAAGCGGTGGTAGCAAAAATTAACGATTCAAAAAATCTTGTGAAAGACTATTTGAATAAAGAATGTTTTGATTTTGATTGACAATGCTGAGGTCTTTGGTACGAATCCCGGGTCGTGCTTAGTGATATTGGATTTTTCTATTCATTATTAGCCAAGAGTTGGAAAGTTTTGCCCGATATGGCGATAGGCTCGTCCCCTATCACATTGTGGGATGGAACACACAAGGTTCAACGTGGGTGACATCTTAGCACCTCGCCTACACCTTTTGGGAAAAGGACTAAATTTATGTGTGTAATACTGTAGATGTAAATAGTCATATAATTTTAGAGCTCACAGCTCAGCTAATGAAGCGCGACATATGCTCGAGTCCGGCATGCAAATCGGATGTAATAGCTAATTAGCGATTTATGTCACCCCAAATTTAGTATTGCTTCAATATTTCGGTACTGTAGTATTGCCTGTAGGTACATTATTTTGATTGGTGTCTGAAAGAACAATATAAAGTAAGGTTTCTTTATTAGAAATGCGACAGCTTGTAATAAGCAACTGGGACTTTTCACGTGTAAATAAATACACCCAACAGTCACATGCACAGTCCTGACCCTATAATATGATCGCGTTTTGTTTCTTGGATATCAGAAACTACGAAAGACTTTCTGGTCTTACAAACACACAGACGCCACAACAAATACCTGTGAATCATACAAATCTTAGTCTCGGTGCGGGGATCGAACCCGCGGCCTGGCATTTCAAACCCACTGCACCATACGGAGGCTGTTTTGTTTTTAAATATATTATTTGAATTAAAATAAATCTATGTAAACCGGACTTAAGAGTTGAAAATAATACAAAAAATATCATTTTAACAGACCCTGCTGTCGCTCCCATGAAGAAAAGCAAGGATAACGGAAACATCTTAAATTAGCTTCGATTTTCTTTCACCCTTTCTTTCACTCATACTGTTTATCTTATTATCCCTCAATCCCATCTTATACGTTTCATGTTTCCGATTCCCCTGCGACTTGACCTTTTGGGACACTCTTGTGGAAATGAAATAAGAAATATACTTACGAAAAATCTTATCTTATATTATGAGATGGATTTGTATTTATTAGCATTAGATGATTTTTATTTTTTTAATATTCATAAACAATGGAATCACGGGGACAAAACATAAACAGAGACTACAGATTTCCACTTTGCTCGATTCTGACATACTGCATTCGCTTCATCCACTTTCATCAATCTCTTTGTGTATTCTCGTCAATTCAGATTACTTCTGAGTTGACCCTTGTTGAGTCGTCGATTTGGTTTGTTTCTAAACCATAATAAATTATTAATTAACAAAAAGTACGTAGTAAATTAAAATGGATACCTATAGCAAAAACAACAAACTTTAGTTGATTATAAAAATATGAAATCGAAGAGACAGACACAGCCAGCCTAAACTTTGACTATACGTTATATACCTATATCAGTACCATCGATCCGTTAATACGTAATATAATTTGGCAAATGCACACCAGCTGGCAATGGCCCGTGTCCTAATATTATTAATGTCACACAGAGCCGCGTAACGAAATTTATCGCCCCGCGAACCATTGGGTAATTAATAACAAGCGCTCGATGGGAGGTTTCACGGCACGTGGAACCTTATTGTATCGCCCTCGTATTCAGGATATTGGGTAGTATATTGTCACAATTATGATGTTTGGTCAAAACTGCACATGCATAGTCTGAACTCAATTAAAAAATATCTACGTTGGTCACTATGAAAATCTCTCTACCTTTAATACGATGGTGTGTCTATCACATCAGTCGCTCGGTGGAGTGCTTCAATATAAAATATATCTGGAAATCGCGAAACAAATATGCAATTTGATGATAGTGAGTGATATGACCGCTTATGGACAGTAGCTAACCAAACAGCACTGAAATATAAAGCAGTGTTTGGTATTCTAATGCACTCGCTATCTTGAGACATAAGATGTTAAGTCTCAACATGCCCAGCAGTTACGGTGGCTACAATGTCCTTTAAACCGGAACACATCAGAGCATTTACACTGCTGTTTGGCGGGAGGTTGTACCTATCCAGACGGTCTCTCATATATGACAAGAGATCAACTACCACCAAATAAATATATTGTATCCAGTAATCTATATAGTATCTGCATTAAACTAATAAGATAAACTCACACTTGACATGCGACGGTTCAACCAAGTAGATACACACAGTACAGATTGGCCCAAATATGTCATGTCACGTATATCGTGGATATCAGATAATATACATTTATGTACATTGCTGTATTAACTCCGCCCTGGTAGATACTATTTCTTTTAGTAACCGCAATGTACAATACCATAATTGGAATAGAAAGAAAGCGTTTATTTGTCACAAGAAATAAATAGTTTACAGTTGTAAATTAACTTAATTAAATATCTAGTATTGCTTTTCACAAAACGGCTCATGGTCCGCATGTCGCTCATCAAAAACAACAATGACGTAATTACGTTTAAGCTTTTTTGGAAGAATGTTTTAAAATTTTGGGATCAAAAATATAATTTATTTCCAATCATTTTGATGAAATATTTTAATATTTATGTGTGTAACTTTACTATGAACCATAAATTATAATAACTTCGTGTGAAAACCCAAGAAATTCAAAAAGTTATCAAACAAAACACATCTTTTTTTTGTAATTACCTCGATGTTCTATTGGATAAGTGATGTATTGGCAATAAAACCAACGCTCGCCTTCCGCAAGATCTTCACGTGACGTAAGTAAGTAGTAAAAGAATTACGAAGTGATTAGAGACTATTTTCACTCTCACTGGGACCTTGGGTGTGGAATATGTTTGCCCATTCCGATCTATTAGTAATTAAAATATATGTATATCTCTATGGTTATGTATGTATGCAAAAAAGGATTCAATAAATAAGAATATAATTAGGTGCTTATACATATGTAAGAACGCGGGTTTGAATTTATACAAGATATCTAAGGAGGGTAAGTTCTCAAACCGCATTGCGAGTGTCCGATATTATTTCGTCGAGAGACCTTATTAGGAAGTCAAAAGAATATCTGCATTTTGCTGAACTAAAAGTATCTGTATTAAGTTAAATGTATGTTTTTTTTTTTTATTAACAAAGTTGGTGATATTGGATTTTTCCAATTATTAGCCGGGAGTCAGGAATTTGCACCCAATATGTATATGGCGATAGGCTCGCCCCCTATCACATTGTGAGACAGAACACACAAGGCGTAATTTGGATGTCTTGATAGCACATCTGTTTACCCTTCTGTAAATAAAGCGTGAGTTTATGTATGTATATAATAGAATCAAACATATTTAGTTCCAATCAAAAGAGTAGTTTAAGTTATCGTTCGGATCGTTTATATGAAGATATTGTAACTAACTGACCATAAATCAGCATATCCTATAAAAAATTGGATATATTATGTTGCTAAATATGTTGTAATATTTACTACTATTTGTTTTATAAAACGTTGAAAAGTAAAAATAACAAAATATTAGTAGACATTTCTTTGTTCATGACACAAAAAAAAAAACTCCGACCCAATTTGCTCCCCAATAACTAACACAAAGACCGGCTTTGAAACTGTTCACTTCATCCTCTTTGCTTTATCAAACTGACGTTTTAATTACAAGTTAATGAAAACACAAAAGGCAGCCGCGCTGACCATACTAGTTCCATCAAAAACCGTGGACGCAAAACACTTTGTAAAAAACCAATGGTTATTCAGAGGAATTCGGAGGGTTCTCGACGGTATCAGGAGCGATAGAGTCATAAAGTTGAAGTACGGATCGGTCAGCTGAATGCATGAGTTGCCAATAACGATTGTCATTTCGATATTTAACCCTGCCCTTACAATATCACTTTGAAGTCGTAAAATTGACAGTGGACGGTTTGGACACGTAGCGTTTTATGACTTGTGTGTTTTCTTTAGGGTTGGATTAATGTAGTTTTTGGAGTATTAGGTCAAGAACTTATTGTATTATCAGAGACTAGTTTTAATATTTTACATCTTATATAATGCTTCCAAATAGCTATTTAACTTTACTTTCATGGCGAATTGGGCACAAAGTGGACTGTAAAACATATTCGCATTTGCTTCTGTAATACCCAAATATTAATTTAGAAATATAATGGTGTGGTTCCGTAAAGTCTCGTAATTACTAATTCCTCCTCTAAGGGACTGTGTGTTTTGTTGAATTTACTATCTATGTAATAAACTATATATTATAATACATTACATTAAATTTCCACCTAGCTGGAATTTCGTTAATATTGAGTATAAATCTATATATTAATACGTGATGCAAAAACTTTGGATCCCTTTTTAGGAAAATTGCGCGGACGCAGGAGCATAAAATTTGGCACACTTATAGTTTATGTGTAGGAGAAGTGGAGAATGCTAATATTTTTCAATAATAATGCTTATAAAGTACATTAAATCAAAAAATAAAACATTACACACACTGCCATGCATTTCACACACACATACTCTGTGGTCAAATTGTTTCTATTGTGTTTGTCAAACATTTAATGTTCATACCGTTGATACGGTAAACTCATCCCTCAAATTAAATAACGTATTAAAATAAAGGGTTCGAATCGACAACATATATCCGCAATATTAGATTAATGGCGTATTTTAAATTTTAAAGATGTAAATTAATGACAGTAATGAAAAGTGATTGTCATTTAAATTGGTTGTCAAATATTTATGCATGCGTTCAGAAATTTATTTTGTGTAAACTGTGGTGTAAACTAAGGAGAATATATCAAGCTATTTAAATATAGACAATGAAATAAATAATGTTCACACGCAAGAAGTTATGCTTACTCCTTTTCAAGATCGAATGTAATTTTTTTCACGAATTTTTACAGTGGCCTTTCCTTCGCTATAATTCACTGATAGAAATGTATATCGTATCGGAATGGGATAGGTTATATTATACCTAAAGGGAGTGAAAAAGGGTTGAAATATTATGTCAAAGAAAATCGAAACCACTGAATTTATTTCTATGAAAATTTATATTTTAACTCAATTACTAACAAAAAGCATTGTGGGGCTGAAATAAGGCAAAGAATATTTGATGGACAATCTAAATCGCTAAAGTTTTTAATATCAAAAATTCATAAGGCAATCTTTTTGTAAATGGAGAGACGGGATATAGGTAATAGAGTGGAAGTTACGGGAGAAGGCTGGGATAGCTGAAAGATTTGATAGGACGAAATGTAAACGCACGTTATAAGACGGTATGGATGATAAAGAGAAAGGACGGGACGGATCGGGAAGAGACTGAACAGACGGATGAGACGGGATTGGGTCGGACAATAGGATAGCTACGTCAAGTTTAAGTTCACAAGAGTTTATACGAAAAATAACATGTATTTGGTGTGGAGTGGAATCAAAAAATAAATGCACTCAGGCGAAGCTGGGTCGGGCCGCTATTTGTTTAAATAAGTATTCTTTATTTTACGTCTTTTTAATTTCATATAATTCGTTCAAAAAAGAAATTGGCAAATAACAGTCTTGGTCAAATCTGTGGTTATAGTAGTTTAGTTTTCGACAATAGAACCTTAATAATGTTTAAATATTATATTTAAATAATGTATATTGAGTGGTCGAATTTCGACCATTGGGCGACCACTAGTTTGAATAAATATGCCTTTAATATGTCTCATAAATCTCAATTGTTCTAACCACATCATATTATTTTACGTTCAGAATGTTGTTTATGAAATCTATCGTTGACAAGGTGACCGTGTCAAATAACCCGCAGTCGCCGGGATTGTTCGCTCATTGTGTAACTTCGCTACGTAATAAATTTAATTTTGCGAAAATTTCATTCCATTTACTTTAGTTTGCGTGATTCAAATTTGATGGGAAGGCGGCAGTCTTGTGTTCCTTCGGGCCGGGCGAACCGTATTATCAGGGAAAATTTGCTTTTTCCCGTGATCCTGAAAATCCGTGATCGCGAGAAAGCCACCGAGAGGCACTCACCTGTCTTTCCACGAATATTCAGTAAACAAAATACTTTATTACAGCACTGTGTAAACAAATTTATTAAGATTAGATTTTGTTTTACACCGCTTTTTGTTGCTTCCAATTTGGGTTCTGAAAATGACCTGAGATGGAACGTGAAACGTATTTCATAAGACGTTTATAACCATTTCATTTGTATCTAATGCATTAAGTAGATAACTTCGAACCAAAAATTATTTTTAAATTATTTTAGTATTTTAACGGAAAAATTAAGTTTTCATATGTAATTAATGTAGTGGAGTAGGTTACATGAAATATTAATATTCGTCTAAATTCCCAGTAAAGATTATTCTTCTGTTCTAAAACGATTCTACCTATTAGTAATTTTAATAATAAACATATTTATTGATTGTGCTCATAATAAATCATTTTTTATTTTTTTAATAAAACGTTCATCTGTTTTCGTACAGTTTGTTTTCACTAGGCCAGTGGCAAAAATTAATCTTACATTCTTTTTGTTTCAGGTACCGACTTGAATTATTAAAACTTACACATAGTTATCTCTACACGATAAACAGGTAAGTGTTTACATATTTACGAGCGTATTTTACGACGTTATGAGTGAGTTCTGAGTAGTTGATAGCCCGCCGCGGAGGCGAGAAATTTATTACTTTGGGGAAATCAGTAGTTCGGCCATATATTCACAATTACTTGAGTATTTCGCGATTTATCATTTCATGATAGTTTGCGGTATGAGGCATTTCTATGAGGTGCTGTTTAGATTATTTATAAGAAGCGATGGTTATTTGTTTGTGAAAACATGGATAGAATGCGTAATGTAGGGATTAGGTTCTTTCTGTAAGTCCGGTAAAAGAATGTACGTTGCTGAATTGTTGTCGAAGGGTCAGTGACACCAATATCTAAATTACAGGCTGATTGTAATAAAATAGGTAATTTAGTCGATGACCAAGAAATATTCTGAAAGAAAATTAATAACGGTTTCTTCTGAAATAATTATCTTTTAGCCCGTTGTCGAAACAGGCTTACGGACTCCTGAATAAATATTGATGTACATAAAAAAGGATTCCAAAAAAAGCTCTTGTAACACTCTGTAGTATTACATTATTCAGGTGTTCCAAGAGAGTGCTTCCAGAAAGTTCTTAAAAAAATTCGACAGGAGACCGTCCGAAATCAATACAAAAAAAAACTTTTGAATACTAAGGCGCCGGCCGTTTCTCAATCAGTCCTTAAGTAGCGGGCCGGGGAAAGTTTACTCGTTCCGAGGGTCGTTTGTACACTTTATTGGGATAAATATTTAATGTAATCTCGTGTTCCCACCTTTGTTTGTTGCTTAATTTTGTTTGTTACGGTGTTCGCGTTTTTTCGGACCTTTGTTGACGGTTTTGGTGGTTTGCAGGTAATTCACGCAGACTGGTTGTTTGTTATTTAAGTATTTTAAAATCTTGAAGTATCGTGTTTTAGGGTTAAGTGTATTTTTTCTAGTTTTTGTCCGTATTAAACCTATTCGCCAACATACGTGTATGTTTCTGGAATAAAAATTACCTTCTGTTTATACACGGCCAAAGTTATCAATGCAAAAAAAAACATGTTAATCAGTAATTGCCTGTGAGAGGACAGAAACTCACCTTGATCGTATATTTTTATTATGGAAACTTAACATACAATTTTTTAAATAAGCAAGCAATCTACCTGATAAAAAAACAACATATAAAATTATACATCAAAACCATGAGCTCCCACTACTTTCTTAGAAAGTGCTGTGCAGCTTCCTTTGAAAGTGCCTTATTGCACAGTTCTAGCCGGGAATAGTACACTTCACAAACCTTTGATATTCTTGCCGAGAAAGCTCAAGGATGCAGCTATCCTCGCGATGTTTTAAAGTGAACGGTAATTTACTTGAATAACAAGTGAATATTCGGGCCTTAATTAGGGCAAACTGCAGAGGAAAATTAAGAAAGGGTATTTTTTGATAACGGCATAGAAATGTACAAAAAAGTGAGTACATTGCCATCTCGAAGATTCCATTGGAATTGCAGTTAGTACTAATAAAAAATAGCGCCATCTACGTCCTTCGAGTGAAATCCTTGATTCCCGTGAAGCAGCGCCCTCTGCGATGTTTCATGAAAACTTTGCAATAGCGAAGCGCCATCTGTGAATATTATGCTAAGTGACGTATTCCACCCCGAACTGAAAGTGGACTGGAGGGTTCTTAGTTCTTACTGTGGAATTGGTAACTTACATACTTGTCTGTTTTACCCCGTACTTGATAGAGGGCGCTGAGAGTATCATTGAAAAAATATTAATGAACTTCTGAAGATTGTTGTGAAAATAATGAAAACATGGTTGAATGTATTTCGGATTTTAATAAATAAAGTATTTGACTTCAATATTCCAATTCCATCCTTTAACTTTGCTACATGTCCAGTGACAAGTTCAAAAGTTAATTTAAACCTTTTTAAGTTTTGTTTGCTCGACCATGTACAACTTCCCTGCGGAGGTAATTTCACCACCCCTCGACCGTTGTCCTTTTTGTTGTTTATGGAATCGATACTGGTCCCTGTTTTGATGTCGGGAACGAACCCTCCGAGACCCTGAATGTAGAATGTCAATTTGACTACTCGTATCACTCGTATATTGTTTCGTTAACGTCCTTTACACGAGATGTGATGTTTGACAACAAAGATGTGGGAGTTTGAATTTGATTAAGAAAAGGTATGTTTAGCGCTTCACAGTAATGTTAGGAACTATTTTTACTAGAGTTTGAATAAGTAAAGTAGACATTGGCTTTCATTGTTTTAAGTGCAAGTACTCTTGAGTCGTCGGCATATTATTTCAGAGCGACTCATTTCATCCTAAATACATACAGAAATCAAACAATTTACAAGATAAATAAGACATCATTACACATCGTGTTCATACGTCAGGACTTTGGCTATTTAATATTTTCGCCACAGTTCCGGTACAATGTGAAGCATTAAAAAGTATATTTGTACATGAGTGTAAAGGCTCTTGACATTGCTGATATTCAAATAAATTAATTAATCAACAAATATTTGTTCCGGATCCGAAAGGGCACTTAAATTTTTGATATCTACGACGCACATTTTTTTTATTGCAATGAAAAGCAAGACGAGCGTGTCGTTCGCCTGATGGTAAGCGAAAAGACCGCTCATATACACTAGTAAAATCAAACACCTTAAACTACAAAGCAATTCTTGGCATGCCACTGCGCTCACCATCCTGAGACATAAGATGTAAAGTCACAATATGTCCAGTAGTTAGTCTGGCTACAATGTCCTTCAATCCGAAACACAACATTGCATTTACACTGCTGTGTGGCGGGAGAAGTAGACATTGTTGTGTTACCCACCCAGACGGCCTCTCACATATGAGGGATCTACCACCAGTAAAACGTGGAAGGTGCTTTTACACTCGAGTCCTATATATGTACTTATGTGACTGTTGTATATGCGATCTTTTTATGATTCTCATAGTACTGACATGTAAATAAAACAATATAGAGTTGGATATGTATTTTTATATGTTTATCACTCTATACCCTGTCACGATATTCATAGCTGTATATCTTGCGCATAAAAAACTAGCGCTGTTTTCATAAATCTGACTATAACTCTCAGGTAGAGTATTTATGTTTAGTTCAGAGATATAAAATAGGTTGGCTGATAACTCTTATATGTGGCTTGGGCCTGCTGACGAGGCAAAAGGTTACACTCCACGTGTTGGTTCAAGAATTTAATTTGAAATTAAAATAAACGAAATGAAAATAATTACATAGTGTGTAATAAAAATTGGAAAATATCCACAAAAATGAACAGATAAAGCCAAGACCAAGGAAAGACAATGAAAAAAATATGTTACAGGAATTGTTTTGGCAAGTGTATTCTAGAAAATAATCAAATGCCTAATAACTTAAACTCAAACATAAAACAGAACAAAAAGGTTTCATTCCCCACATATATAAAAATTCGTAATAAAGTTCGTTCTTTATTTTGACATTTTATATACATATGATAAAAAAATATACATATAAAAAAATAATTGACCCTTATGTGCCGAGGCTCAAGACCCAAGCCCCCGGTGGTTAGGGATCCAAATTGAGGAACCTCCTCACTATGCGTGCCGTATCCAGCAATACTAGCTTTTGGATAATAAATTAATTAATAGTGTTTTATTAATATTTCTTTTATTCATATTATTATTACATTATTTATTGATGTATGTTCGTTGACAGTATACCTAATATTAGCTGAAAGTTCAGTATTTTTGAAAATTAAATAATACAACTGGATTAAAACTATTCGACTATTTATATATTTTTACCGATTATGCGTATACAAATGCGTTTAAATAGTCTCGACTCTAACGGTAAAAGACCTAACGAGGTGACTTTGTAATGACGTCTAGAAAAAAAGTAAGTTGTTTAAAATGGTTATTTTGCTTTATTTAAAGGATTGTTATTTATATTTAGTGATTCTGTATTATAAATCTTGTGATAAAATAAGAATAGCTTCATAATTCCATGGTTTTACGGAAAGTGTTATTGAAATTGTGTAAGTCTGCACAAAGTTATTTATGTTAAAAGTATGAAACGTCAAATGGAACTTTTTGATTTAGATAAACGGTAGGCATGTCAATTGCTAATAAGCATTTATGCTGTAAAACATCCAACCATCTTTATGAACTTGTTTGTTAAATTTCATTTATTTGCTAGCTTTAGCAATATGCTTTTTCTATAAAAAAATCTATAGGTACTGCTTTTTGACATAAATATATGGACAGGGCGAAGAGCGCGTAAATTGTTTCAAATGGTGCGGCGCACCAGTATATTTCTAATGGAGCCTAACTGAATTTATTCGTAGCTCTCAACGATTTTGAAAATGATTGCGTATAATGTTTTAGAAGATTTTGTAAATTTAAGATAATTCTTATCACCGTTAAGACAAATTCTATTACAATAAGTTCATTTCAGTTTTTTTTTTTTTTATTCCTTTGAATGGCGAGACGAGCATGCCGTTCGCCTGATGGTAAGTGATACGACCGCTCATGAACAGTAGCAAAACCAAACAACACCTTGAATTACAAAGCAATGCTTGGCATTCCACTGCGCTCGCCATCCTGAGACATAAGATGTTAAGTCTCAATATGTCCAGTAGTTACTCTGGCTACAATGCCCTTCAACCCGAAACACAACAGTGCGTTTACACTGCTGTTTGATGGGAGAAATAGACACTGCGGTGGTACCCACCCAGATGGCCTCTCACATATGAGAGACCTACCAAATATGAAAACATCTAACAGAAAACGGCGGCGCGACTTCATGGCCATTATATTGATATGTACTGAACGACCTTAACTGACCTATTCTTAGTTTTCAAATCAATGGTACCATTATATGGTAATTAATGTTATACAAATATTTGTGATAAAATTTATTCCACTCGTTGATTTGCCCTTTGATGAATAATTACGTAAGTATATCAATACATAATTTCTATTATTTATTCAACATTATGGCGTGCACTAATGAATACATAAGTGGATACGAACATATAATAAACTATTAATATCAGTACACATTAATATTCATAAGATACAGCGATGTTAATGTGTGACCAAAGGACCCGTATAAGATGATGATTATATTTTCAGTATAATATATGCAATGAGAAAGTCGAACCCTAAGCTAGTCGGAGGTAAAATTAGTTTATAATAAAAAAATAAATACACCCAACAGTCACATACATGGTCCTGAACCCACATAAAGATCAATTAAGTCTTGTGTCGCGGGTATCAAAAACTACGAGAGACTTTTCGGTCTCACAAACACCCAGACCCGAGACAAATACTAGTGGGCCTCACAAACATTTGTCTCGGTGCGGGGAACGAACCTGCGGCCTCTCGTTTCACAGCGGCGTCTAATCACCCGCTTCACGGAGGCTGTCATAATGTACACGTTATATATATTTTTTGTTCCTTAGTAATGTTTGTTATTCGATTTATATAAACAAATAAAGAATAAACATCATTGATTTATTTTTGTATGAGTATTGAGAATGTTAAGGGCAATTAGAGAAGCGATTTGGTAAAATGGTTTATTAGCTTTACAGGAATGTTACACACCGTGACCACGAAAGCATTAAAGTAATCGGAACGTCGGGAAGTAAAAAAATTTAAAAGTTAAACCAAATTCGCGATAAAATAACTAATAGTTTTATTTCAAAGCGATTAGGTATGTTTACACTGTTTGGATGATTGAGCATTAAGCGCTCTTTTTTTACTACCAACGTATACACGTATGGCATTTATTCATGTAAATTGTTAAATTTTTAACAAATTCTTGTGTTGCGTAATAAAAACTGCAATACAACACTGGGATGAAAAATGAAATTGCGTTATACTATGTTAATAGCATTTTGTTCCATGATTTTAAAGCTGCTGCTAGTGTGGTCGTTCTCTATATTGTAAAATGAATTATTTATCTTTCCTTATTATAACAATAGAATGGAATAATAAGCTCTTTAGAAAACATCGATGTAAGAATAAAATAATCTTCAGTTTGAACAACCTGTTTTTAAAATACATACATTTAAATCTTTTGAATTTCATTAATAAGTCATGAGCAACGCACATCATTTACAAAAAGGAAATTTACACTGCAGTTTGCTTTGACACGTAATAAATCCGGTGACTAAGATAGAGAACATAAAGACCAACCTCTTACTGAATTCATCAGAAACTAAATCCTTTTTCAAACATGATTCCAATGGTTACCTTCATCAGCGTAACATACGCGTGCTAAATGACACTTCAAGGTGGCGCACTGTCGCTTTTTACACCCGCAATGAGCTTTCCAGCTCGTAAAAAATATATGGTGCGGTATGCGTCTCGTTAAGGCCTGAAACATACTACTAAAACGCCACGCCACCCGACCCGACGCGACACGAGTTGAATCGAATCAAATCGTACTTACTATCGTTTATACTGGTGGTATATATGTGAGCGGCCATCTGGGTCCGCATTGTCTATTTCTACCGTCAAACAGCAGTGTAAATGCGCTGTTATGTTTCGGATTGAAGGATATTGTAGCCAGAGTAACTACTGGATTTATTGAGACTTAACATCTTTTGTCTCAGGATTGCGAGCGCAGTGGAATGCCAAGAAATGCTTTGTAATTCAAGATGTTTGATTTTGCTACTGTTTATGAGCGGTCGTATCGCTTACCATCAGGCGAACGGCAAGCTCGTCTCGCAATTCATTGCAATAAAAAAAATCTCATTTATAATATTGAGGAAATACTTAAGATTAATACTGGATGAATTTTCCTTTCCATCACTAAATATTTTATTTTGACTCAACATCACTGGATAAAGTAGTAGATACTTCAGCTAATAAGTCTATTTTCTATGACTAAAACCGCACTAGGTACATGCGATGCTACGTTGCGTGGCGTGTTTGTAGTGTGGTTCTGGTCGAAGAAAATACGACGATTTGATTTGATTCAGCACGTGTCGCGTTGGGTCGAGTGGCGTGGCGTTTGAGTAGTATGTTTCGGGCCTAATACGGGCTGTGAATCTGTCATGAGCCCTGGTATAATGGAATTGACTTGTCGTGTACGTTTGTAGTGAGTAAGTATGTACTATTGTTAGATATTCATAAAATTACATTTGATTTTGTGATCTGAAGTCTGTCTAATGATTGATGAATGAATTTTGTCGGGAAATTATTAATTTCCAGACAAAACATGGTTCGACGAATCGAAAAGCTAAAATTACAGTAGATTGTTCTGGGAAATCTATACAAAATCGCAATGTTCGGAATTCCAGTAAACGATAAGATAAATGAGGCGGTAATTAATATACTATTAGCATTGTTATTTGTTTGTGCGGCCCACAAATATTTAATTCGGGTCTGAGTTGATCGTGAACCGAAAAGTCTCTCATCGTTTGTGATACCCACGAAACAAGACTCGAGCTTAGTGTGGGTTCAGGACTATGTATATATGTAACTGTTTATTGTTACATATATATTTCTTGAATAAATCATAGAATCAATAATAAATTTTATTGGTATACAATTAAAATAAAGCCAATGCGAAATATATTTTGCGCACGTAAATAAAAACATGATAAACTGTATTTCCTTTACGTAGTTTTAATAAATTATAAAAACTTCGTTACATCGAGAACCTTTTCTACCGGAATTCGTACAACCGGGACTTCGGCTTGCAAAAGATATAAGGCAATGCCGCAGTAACAAAGTTTTATCAAGTGTAAAGAGTTTTTCGAGTCACTCCGCGGTAATAGGGCGGCGTATTTACGGCCAATTTATATCTTTGTTATGTCGGTGGAAAAAATACCTGTCGGCAGACAATGGCGCTGTTAAATGTTAGTAGTTCGTAAGGTTTGCGTGTTCCATGTCGCCGAGGCAGTTTTATACGTTTTCGGTAGATGTTATCTCTGATTACAGAGTTGGAATGGCTTATTCTAATCAGGTAAGTTGTTTGGAAGTTTTAAAAACGATTGCGGAGATAAAGCCAATTTAGTAGATGAAAATAGCTAAGACGACTTTTTGTGGTCGGAATATGACTTTGGTAGTTCAGTTGTGCTAGTTTAGGAATCAGCAAGACAATACCTAATCGACTTCATTATTTACAACATTTGAATGAAATGAATAAATAAATTCACCCAACAGTTACATACACATTCGTGACTCCACATTATAATCAATAAGTCTTGTGTCGTATGTATCAGAAATTGCGAGACCCTTTTTCGGTCTAACAAACACCCAGACCCGAAAGAAATACTTGTGGGCCTCACAAACATTTGTCTTGGTGCGGAGATCGAACCCGCAGCCTCTCGTTTCACAGCCGGCATCTGACCAACTGCGTCACATAGGCTGCCCAACTATATTCACCAATATCGCTCTTGAATCATAACTAGGTACTAGTATTATAAGATTTTCAAGCTAAATTTATAGTTTGAATTTTCGATTTATTCATGCTGTCATGATATACTCGTACGCTATTTCATCACAAAACGGAAATACTGGCGAAATGTGAGTACATCCATTGCACTACAGCTTCCCCAGGGAATAACCGAGACTTCCTACGTATACAGCGTTGAACATCCTTTCAAATTCAAAAGGAGGAAAACTGTAAATAAAGTCTGAATTGGGTCTCCTTTAGCAAAAACTAGGCTCTGCAACCGACCTGACAACACGTAATTACTCGTCATTCCTTTGGGTCCTGTCTCTGGGTCGAGAGTGTGGTTTAGTTTATCCCCACACAGCCGAAATTGCTTCTCAGACGATGCGAGGTCCGCAGAGAAATCGCTTGATAGTTTGACCATGTTGTAAATTAGACAGGACCGTTAATTGATCTTGTCAAATTTAGGTTAGGTAATTTAGGTACCGTCAGTTTGGTATCAGATGCGTTAACTGTTAATTGGGAAGTAGTCAAAGAAAAGGATTTTGTAAAATCTTGCCGTTTACGGATCTCAAAAGCTAGTGACCCTAGATTTAAAATATCTTGTATCATAATATCTAATGAAGAATGTCCTAAATTAAAAGTGATACATGGTATTACGATGTGTTTATAATGGGCACCACTGAAATGTTCTTACAAGTTATCGCTGTATCGGCTGATTTGTAGAATTATACGGTACATACAAATGGAGTCATATTCTGATGTATTATGTTTGTAAAAAAGTCTTATTTCTATTTTTTGTTAATCTCTTAGAATAAAGCTTTTAAAAAAGTCATATCCATGAAAGCTTATCTTAATTTTGCTCCGTGTTCATTCAGTTTAATTATTTTTCGCTTATCATAACCAAAGCCTTGTGGATTTTCAAGTTTTCTCTCGAAACTTTTATCAGATTAATCTAGTCTATTACGTTCGAGACCCGTCAGGGTTGATAACCTTTTTTAGTTTTGTAATTTATTGCCAACTCGGCCTTTGACAAGTTTTTAATTGAACGATACGCTCGCTATCATTTGGGGCAGATGGACCTTCCGTCACGTCCAGTAACTGGAACTCAAATTTTTGCAGGAGTACAAAATGTACGTTCAACCTTAGTATATTTTGATAACTATAAAACTATTATAAACTTGTAGACTTTGAAACTTGAAAGTTATCCTGAAATACTAAATACATATCAAAATAGTCACATTCTTTTAAATAAGCTTTATTATATTACGAATTTGAATATATAAAAGTTCATAAAAATATACCAAAAAAGTTGCATGTAATTTACTGAGATGGCGAAATGCCAGACATGTAAATCCGTCAAAATCCTGATGACTTAAAAAAACAAAACCCTGTCTAGGACTACAATCGACGCAATGTGCTGATCTTTCACCGACTCCCATGCTCTAGAGCTGTAGCCCTTCATCTTGACACATTAGCTCGTCTCCACACAGGTTGTTAAGCACGCAGTCGATAACTGCGATCTCCTCTAGACCAATCGATAGTGTCCTCTGAGAGCAACGAGACTAGATTGACACTTCAGTCTGTGTCACCGGATTACTTGACACGCGTCTGGGCTTTAATGCGTTTCATCGTTAGGTATAGGTTATGGTCACATAACTACAATTGTAGTCATACAATGAGACTTGAATTGAGAGGCAGTGTGTTTTATGTAATATCGTTTATGTTAGGAGTTTTGAGAAAAAGGAACGTAGCCAGTTTTCAACATAAAACAGTACATGTGCGATTTTCGAAATAGTATTACAATTCACATAGTGCATGGTAAACTGATGGTAATGGATCAGACGCGGTTGCCAATATATTCACGGTGGTCGCAGGTTCAAATCCCAGGGCATACTTCTGGCATAGTCACTTGTGTATTGATAGTGACAGACCACACAATAAAACGTTGAAGGAAAACATTGTGAGAAAATCTGCACACCATAGCTATTTTTATGGTTCAACTCAAGTTTTGTATTAAAAAAATTCATTTCATTTGTATTCAACAAATTTATTATTTTCATTTTTTATTTCTTTATTTCTTTTTCATCTTTTTAAAATAACATGCTCTGACCTGTTTGTTTGTCTGTTTTAAAATAACATAATCTTTCTTAAAATTAACAATCATTCTAACAAAAAGGTAAAACATACAGAGTAAATAATCAAGCCTCATCAATATTAAATCTTCTTAAAATAATAACAAACAATTCTAATATATCTCTATATATAGATACAGATCATGTTTCGTACGCACCTCTCTACTACAATGTATAGCGTCCTCTCGCTCGTCACTCGTGTACTGTTGAGATTAGATCGACACTTCAGTTCGTGTCACTGGATTACTTGATACGCGCCAGAGCTTATATGCGTTTCATAGGCGTAAGTTAGAGGCGTAGGTTTGTTGTGGCTAGAGTCGACATTTTGTATGAATTGTAATGAAGTATGATCATACGAGATGAACAGAAATGCACAAGTTTGAAAATAAATAAATAACACCCAACAGTCACACACATAGTCCTGACCCCCCGCGGCCTCTCGTATCACAAATGACGTCTAACCGCCTGCGCCACGGAGGCTGTCAAAAAATTGTAGAATCCAAACTTTCTTTTTGATATTTTCAAGCCAACATCACTTTTCCTGCATTTTAGAAACACATATATTTACTCCAATATAAAACAATGTCTCTACTTTGATGTAGTCCTCTGGGTCGTACGCTATTGTTGAGACTGGATTGACACTTCAGTTGGTGTCACGGGATTAGTCGACACGCGCCAGAGCTTAGATGCGTTTCACGAGCTTAGTTATGTAACTCTACAGTACACTTGATATAGTGTGTGATTGTACTCGACAGTGAAATATCTAATGGACTTGTTTTACTAGGGCAAGGCGTAGGGTGAAATACAATAATATTACATGGTCTTTATTAAGAAGCAGTATCAAAGTTCTATATCTTTGGTATCGCACAATTGACTATTTTTTGGAAACCATTAATTAATTTTAAATATTTTTAAATGTATATAACAATTTCATTTAAAAAAAATTTTTTACAAATTACACTGACTATTTCGACTGTCAAAACGTCTGTCGGGCAATATGGCGTACATTCACTCGAGTGTCGTCACTCGTCTGTAAACATTCGTCTACAGATTCTTTCGCATTCTCTCATTCGCAATCAACATTTAGGAATAAGCCACAAAGTATATTATGAAGCAGTCATGCAGTCATTCTGTTGTTAAAATGTTGTTAGATATAATTATGACATTAATTTATTAAAAAATAATGAGTTAGAAATGGAGTGCAGTATATCAATGTACTAGATCGTCTACGATATTGTGGCACCCGAACGCGTTGATGTCAAAAAATAAGAATAGTTTTTCTGTCCTCACATTTAATTACATTGGACATGTTAATAATATTCGATTACGGAAACAAATAAATTATTATTTTGTATACAGTCAAATGGCATATTGAAGAGGCTAGATTGACACTTCAGTTGGTGTCACGTGTGGTGTCTCGTAATTACTCGACACGCGAATGAGCTTAGATGCGTTACACGAGCTAAGTTATGTAACTCTACAATAGACTTGATATAGTGTGTGATTGTACTCGACAGTGAAATATCTAATGGACTTGTTTTACTATGTAAGTATTTAACTCTCAGCGTGAAATGCTGTAATATGAAATGTCCTTTATCAAAACTAGTGGTATGGAACTTTGCTACAGCAGGCTGTGTAGTCGACGATAATATTGACAAATTTAATCAGTATATATTTACTTACGTTGCCTATAAAAACAATACATCGTTATAGCAAAACTAAGATGGAATTGTGTAAAAATTAAAACCTGCAAAAAAACTGCCTTTAAATAATTAAGTTTAAGCACAGTAATAACTGTGTTCTCGTTTCGTAATGTAAAGAAAGAACACATGAAAAATCCATTTCAAAATAATTTTGTAATATAGACATTTCTAATTATATTCCTGTGCACCTGCTGTATGACGTGGTAGCGTTCCAACTATTCATTTTAACAAAACTGCAAACTGTACAGTTTCAATTAAACTTCACGCACACAGAACAGCGCAACGAAATAACCTAATCCTATATTAGTTTGAAAGTGCTCGAGCGGTTTTCTTAACAACTAAATTGGCAAGTCTTCAAAGGAGCGTTTCAGCGACGCTTTGATTTTACAACTACTAAAACTAGTCTTAAAGGAAAACTATAGGAATATAAACATTAAACAGTCTATTCAAGGGAAACTTATTCTTGTAAGGAGGGGTCTAGGGTTTGTGGTAAACTGGCTTTTGTCGGAATTAAAGGGATTCCTTTATGGTTTTAACGAAGTTGACATTTAGGCATCTATACGTCTTATCAAACTACATATTGTGGAATAATCTAGTCTCTCAAGACGTGTTACCTATTTATATGTATAGCTGTTTGTCAACATATCATACAATGTATTACAAAGCCAGTACTTATCTGTTGTTTCTGGAGTATACTAGAGTATTCTGTAATTACAAATTAATTAATATACTCATATCACAGATGACGGTATAAAGTTTGTGTTGTATACATTTGGGCGACAAAATACTGGATCTGCGTCGTGAGTTATGTCCTTGACTCCTTTGAATAAAGCCGCGTCTAGAGTTCTGGCATATGGAAAAATAAGCTGTCTAAATATTTCTTGAAGTTCCACAATATAAATAGAAAGCGAATAATATATTTTCGAACTTTCTTCAACAATATTTTTCGGTGAATGATCTTTTTCAATACAAATTTATGGCATCTTGCTGCGAATAGCAAAACTTAAAAAGTATTAGTTAAGTATTATCTGACAGCCCTAGCGAAACTACTATAAGTATCAACCTTGATATTTTGAGGGGCAATTGGTGGCCCCTATAAGCTTTTACAACGTCATCGAAAGTAAAGAGTGCACTTAGAACTGCTTAGACGCCGATAGAGTGGATGCAACTGGCACAAGGGCGAATTTAAGTGAACCTCAAATCGAAAAGTCGATTCTAAGGACGTACGAGATAGTGCTTAGATTATGAATGGAATTTTAAACATCTAAGTAATATTTTGAAATTTTTATTGAATACTACCAATTCTATGAAAAAATCCGGAAATTACTATTAGTTAAATTGACTAATAGTAATTAAAAAAAATCTGCGGTATATTTTTAGTTTTTTTTTTTTTTTTTTTTTTTTATAATGGCCCGGCATAGTGGCGGCATTGCACCTGATGGTAAGCGCAAATGCCGCCCAGGCAGAGTATCCATTGGCATCAGACGGCAGTCCCATGCCAATGGAAACAATTATGCCGGCCTGCTAAGGTGCCTCTTCACACCACGGCGGAAGGACCCAGGATTGTAGGAAGGAGGGAACACGTGAGATGGCAAACAATTCCACAGCCTGACGGTGCGGCACAAAAAAGAATTATAGAACCGTTTGGTTCGCGCCGGGATGGTTTGGACCGACAAGCTATGGCTTCGCAAGCCAGCCCGCGTGGTTCTGGTAAGGAATGGAGAGGAGGGGATCAAGTTGAACAATTCCTCAGAGCATTCCCCGTGATACAGGCGGTAGAACACGCTTAGAGAGGCGACATCCCTCCGGAGTTGTAGCGACTCTAAGTTGCTCGTAACGTCTGCATCATTGACAATGCGGATGGCCCGCCGCTGCAATCCATCCAAGGCATCGAGCAGGTACTGGGCAGATCCATCCCAGAGGTGCGAGCAGTACTCCATACCCGGCCGGACCTGCGCTTTATATAAGCGACAAAGCTGACCGGGCGTGAAAAACCGACGCACCCTGTTCAGGACTCCAACCCTGCGTGATGTGGCAGTTATTACGCCCTCGATGTGGTCCCTTGGATTGAGATCACAGCGGATATCCACACCAAGGATACTTAGGTCATTCCGCATTGAGAGGGGATCACCCTGAAGAATGGGGAGGGGAGAGAACGGGGATTTTTTGCACGTGAACGCACACACCTGGGTTTTCTTGGCATTGAACTCAACCATATTCCTAGAACCCCATGTAGAAATGAGATCCAAGGTCCGGTTGAGCTCAATGACAAGATCTTCGCGTCCCTTCACAGTTTCGACTCGGCAACCTGGAGGCCCGCAGTGGTATCGCCCATGAACCGTGCTGTCATCTGCATAGCAATGAATGTTGCCAAGCGACAACATGTCATTGATATGCAGAATAAACAAGGTGGGCGACAGCACCGAGCCCTGAGGAACTCCGGCATTTACCGACATGAGCGCCGAAGCGTGTCCGTCAACGACTACACGCATTCTACGCCCATGCAGAAAGCCGGAAATCCACGAACACAGGTTGCCGGGCAGACCGTATGCCGGAAGCTTGGACAGAAGACCTCGGTGCCAGACCCTATCAAACGCCTTGGCAATGTCGAGGCTCACAGCAAGAGCCTCGCCACGCCGGTCAATCGCCTCACCCCAGCGATGCAGGACAAACGCTAGAAGATCACCCGTTGATCGATTTTGACGGAATCCGTATTGTCGGTCACTGATCAACGAGTGATCCTCCAGGTAGCGGACCAATTGAGCGTTT
Source organism: Hyles lineata (assembly GCA_030180105.1). Classification (NCBI taxonomy): domain Eukaryota; kingdom Metazoa; phylum Arthropoda; class Insecta; order Lepidoptera; family Sphingidae; genus Hyles; species Hyles lineata. The sequence continues at coordinate 941,662 of JARJEE010000031.1, forward strand.
ATGATCCGCTCCATGACCTTACACATCACTGAGGTGATAGCGATAGGGCGGTAATTGGTAGGGTCCGACCGATCACCCTTTTTAGGGATTGGTTGCACATTGGCCTCCCTCCAAGATTCCGGCACAGCACCTGTGCGGTAGGACGCTCGGTAGAGGCGAGTCAGTACAGGAGACAACTCGGCTGCACAAGCCCTTAAAACCACCGCTGGTATCCCATCCGGGCCACTGGCTTTCCGCACATCGAGAGACCGTAACTCACGCCGCACATCACACTGCCTGATGCGAATATCCGCCATTGAGAAACCGCAATCAGGCAGTGTGGGCAGCGTCTGGGAACCACGGTCTTCGAGGCGGGAATTAGCCGCAAAGAGATTTGCCAGTAAGGCAGCCTTCTCCTGCGGCTTGTGGGCCAGCGACCCTTCTGGGTACCTCAGCGGTGGCAACGCTGGGCGGCAGAAGTTAGATTGGACGGCCCTGGCCAACCTCCAATAAGCACGGCTGCTAGTTGGGTGATCGGCCAACGCACGCCCAATCCTGCTAACGCGCTGGGCATCCGCCCTAACGTACGCCTTCTTGCAGGCCTTGGTGGCACGGTTGTAGGCTTTTTTGAGGGAACTGACATTCGGATCCTTCATGGCGCGACCCCTGATCCAAGCGCGATACGCCGCCTGTTTGTCACCGACAGCATCGGCGCAAGCACGATTGAACCAGGAGCGTCCACGGCCCTTACTGGCGATCTCAGAGGATGGAATGTAATATTCCATTCCAAGTCTGATCTCGTCAGCAATAGCGTTGGCACTCGCTGAGGGATCTTTACCCTCAAAGCAGCGCTGCCCCCAAGAGATGGATGCGAAATATTCCCGCATACCATCCCAATCTGCCGACGAGTAATGCCAGACCTTCCGCCTAACCTGCACGGGACGTGGACGTAGTATCCAAAATCAGTCCAATTTCGTTTTCTGCTAAGTTGGTCATGTTTTCTACAGTTTCTTCATTTTGATTTGATCAAAACCAATTAAACTCTCAGAAAACCTTTCTTTTAATTAAATCCATATCAATTTTGTATGCACTATAAAAATATATTGTATTATTATTTTCAGATTTAATATACTTTGTAGACAGAATAGGTATATGTTCGTACCGAATCATTAATATTGAACAAAGATTGTGGCATTACTAATTTGCCCTCGGATAATTATTTCTATCGAAAGATTATTTCTTTCATGCTCCGGTTTATTAGAAACGAAATACGCGTGAGACTTTGTAACGTATTATTTCAATACTGTGTGAATGAAAGGTGTAATTGATGATTTAACAATGTTAGCAAATCTTTTTGCACACAATACGATATCGTTTGGATTTTTATTGATTTTCGAGTAATTATTAGCGATCCTATTGCCATGTAAGGCATTAATTGCAGTCCTGAGCAACTCATAATCACCCAGTAGTGTGCCTGTCTTAGGAAATAACTTGGGACCCCAATTTACACAGATACCTAATTTATACTGCCTCTAGACCCTAGAAATAATATCTGACAGTAAAAAAAACGATTTAAAACAATCCATGTACATTTATAACAACACTCACACTGACACACACAACACTTGACGCCCCTTCAACGAATTCACGTTCGTTAAATTAAATTATCGCAATTTAAATTCAATTCAATGCATACATTTACAACAAAATGATATAATATTATTTTGATACCAGCTGCGAAACAATTCCAATCGTGTACTAAAAAACAACAAGTACCCATGTGTTTCGTTTTTACACACCAAATATTGTTTCATTTCATTATCAAACTTCGCGTCTCACAATTAATTGTTAAACTTGTACACGGCCTCATAGACAGAAACGTTGCCAAGTTCGACTATTGTCCAAGTTTTGGTTACATTGAGGAATCATGTACTGGCGAACTGTACAAATGCTTGTTAGACATAAAATAAAATGACTAGATGTCGCGCCATACATCTTGGTTTTGTGGTTCTTTTCTTCACTTTTGTTAATAATATATGGGTTAGGTGAACAGAACTTTCTATTGTAGAAGAGGCCCTGCCCTACATTGGGTTGTATTTGTATGGGCTGTATTATTGTAAAGTATATATAGGTGTTTAATTCAAACTTAAGTAAACGCTATTGCTTCTAAGGAGTCCTTTGTGGCAAAATATTATACGTATGTATATAAATATTTTTATCAACATAACGGCGGAAAAGTAGAAAAGTTCCTTAAGTTGGCGAGTTTCGGTTTAATAACTTTATTTATGAAAATTTGCATAATAATTAAACTAGCACTTTAATCCGAACTCAAAGTTATAATAAATGCTTTAAATTACGTCACTTGGTTGAGTGTGCTTCTTGGCTTACAGATCCCACAATTCTGACGGGTACTTTCTGTATTTAATCTGTTAAGACGAGATTAAAATGTGGGCGTAAAATCTGACAGAACAAATTAATTAATTATCATGAAAAAATATATAAAAAAATATTTTGGCATTGGTTTTTGATTATAGACACCTACCTACTAGCTACTACTGTTTTATATAATAGCAAAATAATTTTTATAGGTCTGTATCTGTATCTGTATGTATCAGCCCATATACGTCCCACTGCAGGGCACGGGCCTACTCTACAGTCGAAAATATGATTGGAAGTGGTTAGGCCATACAGTCCACCACGCTGGCCTAGTGCGGGTTGGTGAACTTTACATACTAGACTTTACATATAGAAATCGCTATGGTATGCAAGTTTCCTCACGATGTTTTCCTTCACCGTTATAGTGCGTGGTAATTGACTATCACCACACATTCTCAGTCCTACTCTCGATTGTAGAGGAAGCCCGTGCCCTGCAGTGGGGCGTATACGGGCTGATACAGATGACCCATCATGTGTCAAAATTGTTAATTCGATTAAAATACACGCAGTATAAATAAATTCTTCAATAAATTATTAAATATCAATTAGTAGCCGGTTAAATAAGATTTTTCGAATTGCTCGCGGCAGTAATATTGAATTGCATTTACTGTAAAATCTACAAAATCCTTTTATTAATTACTTTTACCATGTTAAATGGTTAATACGTACTGAATATTGAGATAAAATTTGTAAAATCCAATATTTATAAAATAAGTATTGTAAATGTAACCTTAATAAATATGTTACTAATTCCAAAGTAAAATATAATAATTATTATTGTGGCGTAGCTATTACAAAATACATTAGAGATTTTATTTTTGCCCTGCAAGCTATGGAAGCTTTTACTGATTACTCAAAAAATATTTCGATTCCTCGACTACTATATGTATAAAGTAAAAAAAATATATTTCAATTGCAAGATTGTCAAAATGATCTTCTAAAAATTTCGCTTCATCAAAATATAATTTTTGACAACAAGTAGGACGATTCAGTGCGTCTATTTTTTTACTCCAGCAGCGAAGAATAGAGCTAAATGAGCAAAAACTAAATGGTTGTTCTCGCTGCAATGCCCTTTTTGTTTCAAGAACAGGTCATCAAGGTTTTTTTTTTATTTGAAAAACATTGAAATTAGCCTTAATACATCAGAAATGTTTTTATCTTGTCATTTTTTTGGTTCCTATTGTATTAACAGTCTAAGGGGTAATTGAAATGTACCACTACGAAGCATAAAAAGAAGTCGCTTTCCGCTGTCTGTTTGTCCCTATGTATGCTTAGATCATTAAAACTACGCAACGGATTTTGATGCAGTCTTTTTAATAGATTAGAGTGATTCAAGAGGAAGGTTTATATGGTTATAATACATACGTATTATAGTATAGAAATCTATTTACACCCGGACAAAGCTGGGCCGAGCCACTAGTTAATATACTATAAAATGAGTTTCACACACATTTATACACATTTACTAGCGGCTCGTCCCAGCTTCGCCCGTGTAAGACCTTGGTGTGGTAGGTTTGAAAAACCCTGGTTCAATTAAGAGTTATGACAAATCTCATAACTTTCGTATTAATCATTTTTCGACAACTCGTAAGCATAAGATAAGAGTAGATAGATGCGTAGTATATATTTTAAAAGAGAGACCAAATTTAAATTCGGTATTTATTAGTATAAATCATATTTCGACGACTCGAATGCGGAAGATATGGGTAAATAGATGCGTGATATATATTTTAAAAAAGATGCCAAATTAAAATTCGATATTTATGTTCATACTTGGACGGTAATTGGGCGGAAAATAGCAACATAAATCTGATATTTAATACGTAAATAAATAAAGCGTACTCTCTTTCGCCTAAGTATTTTTATATTAGTTCTCTCCGGTTGACACGATGAATTATTACGGCCACTTAATTAATCATTCCCCGAGGGACAGTTTGCATTCTAAATGTGCCTTGCGAATTTGTAGGAAATTAATTTGAATGAGAACAGTAACTTTCTTGTTTTGTGTTGTTATGTTTTGATTTAAGCAGACATTTTACGTTGAAACATTGGAAATGTTGAGGAAAATTCCGTATCCAGTGATGATTTTTAAAAACCCTTTCGAATGAAGTTGCAAATGACATAATGTAAACTTTATCTCTTTTGTATTGGCGTGGGCAAAATTTTTAAACTACAATTAAAATAATATAAATATTTATTTATCGCATTGCTTAAGAAATTATTTCATTATATAAACAACAACCATTTATACTCGTAATCTAAAATTATTAACATGTCCAATACAATAAAAGGTGAAGAGAGAAAAACTGTTTCTAATATTTTGACAATAGCATGACAACAACGCATTCGGACGCCAAAAGATCGTAGACAATCTACTTATATACTTAATGTTTTTTTGTGGCAGGAAAGACAGACTTCAAAACGAATCTCTCCGCAGTATCCATTCCAGAAGAATCCGTAGAGCGTTGCCATTCTTTAAATGTCGGGTTCACTTGTTCCTGGTCCGGATTTAGGATCACTATAGAGGAAACCTGATTCCTGAAACTTGATTGATAGATTGATACACCCAACAGTCACATACATAGACCTGACCCCACACTAAGATCGAGTACTTATGTCGTGGGTATCAGAAACTACGAGAGACTTTTCGGCCTCACAAACACCCAGACCCGAAACAGATACCTGTGATTCACACAAATATTTGTTTCGGTGCGGGGATAGAACCGGCGGCCTCTCGTTTCACAGCCGGCGTCTAACCATCTGCACCACGGAGACTGTCGCTGCTGACTTGTCTTGTAACATACAAGATTAATAATTTCTTATACATAATAACAGAACATACTGTATACACGCCTGCACAAACATACTTGACATGCCCCTGACATGACTCCAGTATCGAGGAGCGGGCGTATGACAAATGTTATTGCTTTCTGAGGCGCGCTACACGCGGAATGCAATATTGTTCCGTTTGTTAAGAGTTCAGACATGTCTCCACTCGCAACACTACCGCTGTTTACAGCGACATTTTGTTAAATGTAAGTTATCAATCGAATGTTTGTTGTGTATACAGGATGATTCAGTGCTTACAAGATTGTTTATGTTCAATACACAGCTTCCGTGGCACAGTTTGTTATACGCTGTCTGTGAAACAAATATTTTTGTCCAGAAGTATTTGTTTCGTGTCTGTGTGTTTGTGAGACCGAAGAGTTTCGTAGTACCTGATGCCCTCGACGCAAGACTTGATCTTAGTGTGGCGTCAGGACTATGTATGTTAGTGTTGGGTTTATTTATTTAAAAATAAAAGAGAGCATAATTATTTAAACATAAGCAGTGGCTTGACTGCGCCCCTGCAAATCTTAATGAACGTTTTGTCTCCTCTTAACATGATTTAACTATTTTACGTTTATGTGATTGATTAGCTATTTTTATTAATACGGGAGCGAGGCTTTAATCCTTTGTCAGTTGATTAATATCCAGTTATTAGATTGATTGGAGTGAAATACGATGCTAAGTTTTGTGTCACCAACTAACTACTAACTAACTGCATAAAACTATCCTGTTTGTAACAAATTCCTGAAGTTTCAGATCTAGCAACTGTTCCGTAGTTGACATCGTAATCCCTTTCCTGTTAATTAATTTCTGATTTCTTTCTACTGGTTATTACTAACTATAAAAATAGTATGTCTGTAGTTCTATGCAGCATGGATTAATACTAAATTGTTGAATTTTAATTTAAAATTAATGTGCATTTCATGAATACCAGTTCATAAAAGTTATGTTCTGTATTTGCACAACAACGTAGCACAGGGCACGGGCTCTATTTTATAAAATATTTTATGTTGTTATAAATAAATTTCTGGTGGCACCCATTTAGATCCATCTTCTTTTGTCGTTGAAGTCAACCATCAAGGCATATAATATCACAACATTGAACTTGGCCTTTTTTCACTTTTACATTTTGATGGGATATCGTAACTACTATTACACATGTTTAAAATAAGAAAGATTATATTATTAATACAAAGTTTTATTCGAGTTACTTTTAATAGATATCACGAAAAATTAAATGATTAATACAGTAAAGTTGGAATGTTTTCCGTTTACGTAATAGTCATCTAATATTAGCAATTATGTAATATTAAATTACCATAACAATAACGTCTTCAGCTTCGAGATCCACTTATACCTGGTAAGTTATAAGTAACAAGCATCAACAACGTTTCTTTTGAAACTGCCACAGCTTGTGTCAAGCAATTTTTTCTCCGCAACTTGGCGCGCGATTTAATTTATCCGTAGGGAATTTTTCATTTTCCCCTTTTGTTATTCCGTCATGCAAACTATACGCAAGCCGAAAGGTGTGCAATGGATCGGTGGTTAAATGAAAAAGTTACATGTGAGCAAATCGGTTTTGGAATTTTTAATACATTTTTTCATACCTTGTATGACGAAGTTATTGCGTTGAAAATGCATCGTAAAGATGATGGTGCCATCAGCCATCACTTTGGCTAACTAATATACCTTACTATCTGACATAGTTATGTCGGATCGTTTAATAACTTCTTTACGGCAAGGCAGAATGTCAGGAGATTACAGGAATACTAGAACACGTAGGTAGCTGAAGCCAGCAATTAATTTATTTCTGAAAATATTCAAAATCAAACCGTCAAAATATAGTTTTTCGAACCAAATGAAAAATGTTGCCATATCCGATTTATTTACTAAAAACTATATTTGCGTTTGTTTTAAATAAATAAAAGATATTCTGGGTATTATTTATTTTCCGTCAATCAATCATGAAACTATTAGAAAAAAAACGCACGATGAAAGATGGATTAACGATTCCTACTTTTTCACGATATACGTATGCCCTTATTTTATTTTTCCCGTACAATTTTTTCCACCATGAAAGGGAAAACCGTTGAACCGAAACTATTCCACGTCTCGTAAGGAGTGTTGACGTTAACGGACTGCCAGAGGGAAGATTAAACGTGGCTCCTTTATCTCCGATACAAAAGGAAACAGGACGCACCGCGGCGCGTCTGCCAACAGAAATATTCAGTTCTTTACCTGCACATCTGTTCATGTATAATATCTTTTGTCCTGTTACCTCACTGGCACGGAAAATCTCGCCACTTAATAATGTTCTAAGTATTACTGCTGTAAATACAACTTAGAGTTAAGCGGTGCTAAATTATATTTGTCTCGGGAGTTGATTGCATTCTTTGATGCTGAGATGTTTTACTTTGTTGTGGCATTTGTTTTTAAACATTGTTGTGTTACATTTGCTTTTTATTATATCGTAAGTTAGTGACACCCCTAGTAAACAAAATTCGATAGCCAATTGAAAATATTTATGGATTTTATACATGGTATATTTCTTTCTTGTCAAACTTGGTATAATCTTACCTGGGGTAGTCTTCAAGTATAAAGTCTTTAAGTCCTGTTTCGTAAATTGTACAAACTGTATTAAAATAAACAAAGTAGCCGATTAATCGTACACATAAATATATAATACCCCTGAAGTAGTCTAACTTTCGATAAATCAATATATATCGCATTTGAATAATAGAATTGAGCCCCGGAAAGCCGAGAAGTTTCTGTTTAAATTTAATTTGGACAGATACAGCTGATTTATTGAACATCTGTACTGAGCGCCCTTCCTGTGTACCTTTAGGCTTAATAATGTGATTATTGCTTTGAGACTATTGTAAGTTGTAACTATATTGCCCAATTGCTATAGATTCGTCATACCTTTTTTTTTCTGTTTATTTTGTTCTTTCGTTGACATTACATTTTGGCTTCAATATCATTACGTCAACATATACGATTTTAGAAAATAGTCCAAGGCAGTGTTAGGACAAATGCTATTACCTAGAAATTACATGAGTGTTTTAGGCCTAAATCTAGATTACTACTAAAATAAATAGGAAGGCAGCGGGATAATCGTTCATCCAAATATATCACTGTTATACACATTGATGAGAACCCAACCGCAATGTCTATTTCTCCCGCCAAACAGCAGAGCAAATGCAATTCATTGCAACATAAAAAAATAACATCAGTAATTTCAGCTAAATAGAGACTAAACTGCAACTTTTATACTGCAAAAGAACTAAAATTCAAACCAAATATAATATTTATATCCTTTAGTCTGACGTACGAGTATTCATTAAATACTCGACGTATCAATATTAATATGATCAATAAAGAAATACTCTGTACAATTTCTCGTTTTATATCTACAATAAAACTAAAATTTTGGTTGTCTGGAAGAGATCGCTAATAGCGATAAGACCGCCAGTTGTTACACTATTTCAAAAATGTAAACTGTTTACTTATATGCAATATGTGGTGAACAATAAAGTGTTATCTATCTATCTATCTATCTAAAACGTTTCGTATGTCCATCGTTTATACGTGCAATGTAGTAAATTTAGCAGCCGTGTACTTGTATTGGTGCTGTAAAATCTCTATATGACTCGTATTGCACAACTCTCGAGCTAAGTGGCTTGGGAGCGAGGCAATTTATTGAGCATCTTTGAAGGTTATTTTTCTTTAAATACTTCATACAATGTTTTATGTAAAGGCTTTAGTGAGTACGATAGTTGTTGCAGTCCATATGCGTCCTGCTGCAGGGCACAGACCTACTCTACAATCGGGAATGCGGTTGAGAGGGGTTAGGCCGTATCCATAACGTTGATCTTGTGTGGGTTGGCGAGTACGGTCATGGAGTCCTAATATATTTAATTTAATATGCATGCACGCGAACAAATACATACGTATATGTTAACAAGTTAATTGTGACATCTCCATGATTTTTTATTTTATTTAAAAAATACATTATCTAAACGGATATAACCTCATCTGATGTTGTCTAAGTTGTTATTTAAAGCGTCTTTGAGAATCGTGATATTCACATTTCATCATATAAATACTTATGTACCTATTTATTATTATTTCATAATATTATTATGTCAGTATTATAGTATGCCATCGAACTCTCGTGATCAGAATTGATGATAAATTATTAAGTTCATCATAACGTATATGAAAAACAAACCATTCAAACTTTTGAAATAAAAATTAAAATCCAAAATATTTTCTTAGTCTGCAACGTATATTCAATATTCAACGACAATTTTACATCAAACAAAAAAAGGTATTTACAGTTCTACAAACGTAACATGAACATTCATTTTCGTGTCTTATTTTTTTTACCCCATATTCTTATACATACTTATGTCACAAATAGAGTTGCATCGACCTATCAGTTTATATACATGCTTTCGTTGTCATAGCTTTAGTTTCAGCGGGTCTAAGACATAATTCACCACTAGGCCAGCACGGTTGATTGAGTTAGGCCCGGGTTTACTAAGAGACATGTTAAGCCGCCTCTGACGTCACAGCCGCTGTATCACTAAAGAACAGCGCAGACCGGGAAATGACAAGTGATATATTTTTTTACGATATTTAAACTTATCCGGTCGAAATACGACATAAATTCGATTGTTTTAAATTGATGTCGCGGCATCGAGTAATGCCAATTGCCTTAACACGACAGGACATTGCAATTTCTAGACTGCGTATTTATTTATCAAGCCACCGATAGCGCTTGAAATGCGAACCAAATGTGCCGCGTCATATTTTTATCACAAATATACTTGCATGTACCAACCAGTTTATAAAGGTTTGCGTTATTATAAACGTTCATCGCTAGAAGCTGGTCTCTCATATGTGAGAGACCGCCTGGGTAGTTACCAATGCAATGTATATTTTCCCGCTAAACAGCAGTGTAAGGCACTATATTCCGGTTGTAGGACGTTGTAGCCAGAGTAACTACTGGATATATTGAGAGTTAGCATCTTATGTCTCAGGATGGGGAGCGAAGTGGAATGCCAAGCATTGCTTTGTAATTTCTGGTGTTTGGGTTTGCTACTGTCCATGAGCAGTCGCATCACTTACCATCAGTCGAATAGCTTGCTCGGCTCGCCATACGTGGCAATAAAACGTTGAAGATTCAGCGAGTCAATGATAATGTTTACTATTAGGCTAACACAGACCCTCTTCATTTCCTCTTAAATCTTTCTATCTTGATAGTAATGAAAACTGAATTAAAATGCTTCGTTTGTTTCGTTGCGTATTTTAAAAGGCCTAAGACTTCAAAGCGACAGCTGAAAGCAACTTTATTTTGTACTATTTATAGATTTTTTGTTTTTGTTAAATTGTAAAGGATATTTTAACAAAGAGTCACTATTGCTTTCTCTACTAAAGCTCTGGGAAGTCCTTTGTTGTATGTAGGCTTTCTGTTGAATCTCAACAGAGACTTGTGAACGAAAACAATACCCAAGCCTGAATGTTGGGAACTGTATTTAAATTATTATAATTTAAATAGGTATTGAAATATTTCGTTCCAAAATAAGCCGTTTTTCATTATTCATTGTATAAGAGAATTGTATTTTATGACGTTGAATTCACGTAAGTTGTTAGACAAGTGGATGGATGACATTATATTATTTACTTATTTATCGTCGTCTAAGTTATTTTCCATTTCCATGGTTAAAGGACAACAAGTAAGACCTAAGCTAAGAAGTCTGTGGAGTTAGGAAGGAATCAAGGTGTCGTAGAATTTATTGCCATAGCCAAATCAAACGTAAATTTATCGTAAGTACCAGTATATCTTACTACCAATTTTTATATCCACACGAATTACCAAAGCTCACACAAGATTCCAATCGAATCCATCAGCTAAGGAAGTCCACTGCTGAACATAGGCCTCCCCCAATGATTTCCACAGTGACCTGTTAGAGGCGGCCCGCATCCAGCGACGTCCCGCGACCTTTATCATTTCGTCAGATCACCTAGTGGATGGACGTCCTACGCTTCGCTTGCCGCTAGGTAGCTTGCATTCGAGAACTTGTTGGCCACATACAATTTTAATATATTTTAAAATGAACACAACAATGTTACAAACAAAGAGTTATGCACATTTCGTCGCCCGCCTTTTTATATTCATTTCAAATCTCGCGCTTGAGAATTCCCAGCGAGGACGGCTCTCGACTGCATGAAGATGCGCAAGTCCTTGCTTTATCTTTTTATCCTGCTGTTGTGTGGGAAATTTATGTACATGGACTTAATATGGTTTTATATGTTAATGGAGATGTATGTAATCTATATGAGGGATTAGTTCCGTCAGGGGTGCAATCAAACAAAGATGGTCTTAATAATCTTCAATATATTTTAATCTTTTCTAATTCTTTATTAATATCTTCCTCTGTCGTCCTCTACGTCTTCCAGGCTATTCTCTTCTGTTCTGTCCTTCCGTACTTCAACATTTTAATCATTCATCCTCTAACTCTTTCCATCTTAAGTACTTTCATTAGTCATCTCTTTCACACAAACCACGTTCTATATCAGTCATTCGTCTAACGTTTCATTCTAGTCATCTTTCTACACACATTCAAATCCTATTCATATATCCCTTAGTGTATATAATCCTTATATACATTTCTTAAATAGCTGTCGGAAATGTGTTGTATTCTAGATGTCAATGAGTACGAACGCTAACGAATATAGATAAATAAAGGGACGGTTAGGTTAGGATTGACATAAATTATACAAGAACAAAAGTGCAGTTTTACACTGCCCTCTCTTTCTCCTTTTTTAAATTCATCCCATGGTTATCTGTAAGACATTGTTTTAAGGTATAAGACCGCCATTTGTACTGTTATTTTTCTTTTTGTTTCTGCATCAAATCGTATATCTATGCAAAATCGTATATCTAAAAGTTTATTTAAAAATGAAAAGAAAATCTAACGATTGTTTTGTTACGGTCGGGTATTTTGATTCTCAGTTTACTAGTGCTTTTTATTTACTTTATTCACAGAAGCATACAGTTTCAATGTTTTTCCTAGCATCATCTCGGAATGGCACACAGTTCGTAGGAAATATCATATGTATTACATTTCTCAGGAAATGTTAGTATAGCAGAATCTTCAAATCCATGATATTGATACTGTTTGTTTTCCAAATAAAATATTTTTTCCATTTCTTAAATACGCTGGAATTGTATACATTTTCTAGTTTTCATACATTTCGGGTTACATATAATATAAACATTGTATATAAGGGCGAAATGTGGGATACCTTTGAGGTTATGGCGACTGATCACCGCTTTTGAAAATAAGCTGGACACCAGCCTCTCTTTAAGCTTCGGACATCACAGCATCGGTGTAAAAAAATCAGCTGTTCATTACATTTTGCAGATTGAAACGATTGTTTTTGTATAGAACAGTTTTTTTTTTTCGCTATTTCAGGGTTGGCCCCACAGTAAATTTGTTCATTATTATGAATTCTTAATAATAGCATCCTTATTTCGGCTTTATACTCGTATACTCTTGACTTGGCTTTATATATGACTGACCTTGTGTACACCTTTAAGTGATATGTATCTTAGTAGTTTGTCCAAGATTGTATTATTAGAAAATGTTTAAGAGACATGTCATTGGTGTGCCTATTTCCATAAAAAAACCTTGTATACGGGCGAATGTGGAAAGATTTCTATCATTGAATGTTGTAGGGTTTACCAGCGCATGAGGAGTGACGAGGTATGCAACTAGCTTTTTCATCTGCAATATGTTGCAAATCTTGGTTATTGTATTTGACAACCTCCGTGGTGCCTTTATTTCGACGACGGTTGCGAAACGAGCGGCAGGGAATACGATCCCCGCACGTAACCAATAATTTGTCAACTACAGGTATTTGTTTCGAGCTTGGGTGTTGCCCACGACACAAGGTTCGATCTTAGTGTGGGGTTAGGACTATGTATGTCTCTGTTGGGTGTATTAGCTAAAACCAAAATAATGTAATATGCGGAAATAAGAGATAGTAGTAGGACTTAAAAAAATAAATAGAAGTGAACCAAATAAAAGTAATATTACGTTTCAGATTGATTTTTCCACTTACATTGCAATATGTCTATACTACACCTGATGGCAAGCGCTCTGCGATCCAGATAGATTTTTATCAACAGGCGGGCGATGGCTATCTTCGACGGTCGAGGCAATATCACTGACTTGTTCAATTTTCTCCTCAATCGATTATACGCGAAAAGAGAATTCATTTCACAGTATTCGACCCTTGGGAATAGGAATAATTTATTAAGTTGTACTAATTTGAAATGCAATATATTATCCTATATACGTCCCACTACAGTGCACGGGCCTCCTCTACAAACAAAAGTGCGATTGAAAGTGGTTAGGCCATATAGTTCAACACGCTGGCCTAGTGCGGGTTGGCTTATTTGAAACTGAAGTTTTTGGAAGTGGTCGAGCCACGCTGTTGTCAACATGACTCAGTATGAATGTGCAGGCTCGTCCGGAGCGGTACCACTGTCTCACGGGATACCGACAGCCTTACTGTCGCGTTTCGTTCGGTGAGTGATATTACCAGATGCCTAATACACCTTTCCTTTTCCTATGCTGTTTCTTTTTCGCTCTCCTCTCAGTTTGATGGGCCGGCTACACATCCATGATCCAAGCGTTGTTGATGTTTAATAATGGCAATGAAGACTATAATCAGGTGACTTGTTTGCTCGTTTGCCGGACCTATATAATAAAAAAAGTAACAAAGTGTCTAGTTAAAGTGCTTTAGCTTATTTACAACATATTTGAAGAATATTAAATTAAAAACAATATTATTCACTATTCAGTAACTATACTATTTTATAATATAATTTCATAACTTTGTTACAAACAAATTTGCGATACGATAACCTATATTGTGTTAAATTAAGTAATCATATCACTGTTACCAGTATAATTTGAATACTAAAACGCGTTATTCTAATAAACCCAAATGAACATTCTATCTACAAAATGAATTATGTAACATTTGTACTATAATTCATCTAAACTTTATTGGAGTTGGCTAACTTTGGCTAACACAATTAAAATAAAAAATATATATATTTAAAGCATTGTTTGAGATATTTTTTCATATTATAGACAACAATCATTTATAATCCTAATCTATAAATTAATATGTAGAATATAATAAAATATGAAGAGAGAAAAACTGTTCTTGATATTTTGACAACAGCATGACAACAACCCATTCAGACGCCAAAAGATCGCTGTCATTTTTTATTTTGAGACTGTCCCGCCCTCGCACCCATCAATGTAACTCCTGTAAGCCAGGATCAACAGTGGCACGCATTATAATGACACTGAGCATTGAAGCTCATCGAGTCTCCGGGAATGTCTAACTTGTCTTTAATCCGCAACGAAATCAATCAGAAAGTTAAATTAATAGGAGGAGAAATAAAAGTGTAGATCGTGAGGAACCCTGCATACCATAGAGATTTATAAGAATTTATATGGTATGTAAGTCCGCCAACCCGCATTAGGCCTGCGTGGTCGACTTTATGGCCTTATCACTCTCAATCGTTTTCTCGATTGTAGAGGAGGCCCGTGCCCTGCAGTGGGACGTACATGGGCTGATACAGATATACATATTTACATTTATATGACGCGAAATACATCCGCGCTGACAGCATAGATACGTATGCATATTCGTGCGGTATTTCAACAGGCTACCGAGCCCAGGTGTTCACACATCGGAACGCATTCAAATAATACTAACACGTCATTTATGTGCATGGAAATGTGTTCTTCCATGTAAATAGGTTTATTGTATTCATGGGGTCGTTTTACTGGACTTGAATAACTTGTAAATTTTTTTTTAATCAAGTTGTGTTACTTTTAGTGTGCGTGGTGGCTGTTTGTAAACGGAATAGACACGGCTGCTAACATGTAAACGGCAGTCGCGGGTTCAAATCCCAAGGCACACCTTCGAGTTTTTGGGAATCGTGTGTATTGACAGTCAATCACGACGCACTAAAATGGTGAAAGAAAACATTGTGAGGAAACCTGCATACCAAGGCGATTTATAAAAATTTCTATTGTAGGTATGTAAAGTCCGTCAACCCACATTAGGCCAGCGTAGAGGACTATATGGTCTAACCACTCGCAATCGTACTCTTGATGGTAGAGTAGGCCCTTGCGCTGTAGTGAAACGAATATGGGCTGATACAGCTGTACTTTTAAGGCAAGCGTCCACATATTCGCAACGTACGTACTGGACGCATCGCATTTAATGGATCGAAGTATTCGTTGTATAGGAATTCAAACAAGTGAGTCCATTGATCCGTATCGTACGGATCGCACGAAACTATAATTCCCATACAAAGAATACTATGCCCTGCGTCCGATACTGTCAATGCGGAAATGTGGGGGCATGGCTTTAATTTGTATGTTTCTACAGAGGTGCGTAATAACGGAAATACATACATACATACATAAACTCACGCTTTTTTCCCAGAAGGGGTAGGCAGAGGTGCCAGGACACCCACATTTCGCCTTATATGTTCCGTCCCACAATGTGATATGTGGCGAGCCTATCGCCATATCGGGCACAAATTCCTGACTCTGGACTGATAATGAATAGAAAAATCCAATATCACTTTGCCCAACCCGGAATTCGAACCCGAGACCTCAGCTTTGTAAGCGTACCGTAGTACAACTACGCCACCGAGGCAATCAAAAATTACTAGTTACTTTTCAGTCTCACTAACACCTCGATCTGTAACAAACACTAGTGGTTCCCAAAAAACTTGTCTCGATGCGGGGATCGAAACTGCAACCGCTCGTTTCACAGCCGGCGTGTAATTTATTGCGCCACGGAGGCTGTCGAAGCAATCTAGGCATTTTTGTTTTCTTTTTGAAGGAGATTGAGAACAGGTGCTTTCTTGACGCCTTCACATCCGCCACTGCAAGTCCTATAGGATATTGTAGGTGGTAAAATTACAAGACATTGACATCTTGACAACTATACGTGTGTGACAACCAGTAGTACTATGTGTGCTAAATGATTAACGAACTTATTGATACACACTTTTAAAAAATATTTACTTTTTCGCGCGACGAGCGTGCTTTCGTCTGATGGTAAACGATACGACTGCTCATGAACAGTAGCAAAAACAAACAGTCACATTGAATTGAAAGTGGTACGCCAAAGCAATGCTTGGCATACCACTGTGCTCGCCATCCTGAGACATAAGATGTTAAGTCTCAATATGTCCAGTAGTTATTCTGACTCCAATGTCCTTCAATCCGAAACACAACAATTCATTTATACTGCTGTTTAACGGAGGAAATAAAAATTGCGGTGGCGGTGAATAAGGCCGTAAAAGTTCTGAATAGTATTGCTTTATTCGTTAGTACTAAGAATAATCGAAATCTCCTTTTCAGTAACACATGGTCATTGGATATAAATGAACCATATTCAAACCTTTCATAGGAAAGGAATATTAACGAGCCTTCATTGGAATTTTGTATATGAGATATCGTAAATATTGTATTGAGCTATTTTCATATTTTTTTTTTGTGGAACTGAGTAAAAATATGTTACAGACATTGTCACCTCAGTATAGCCTAAATGTACGCAAACTTTGAATACATATTTAAGTTATGATTTATTCATTTTATGATTGGAATCTTCAAATTGAAATAAAGGAAATGAAAACTGCAGAAAATATAAAAGAAATAATTTATGTTTAAATCAATACCAACAAAGGTAGCAATACTAATGCGCTTACTATTCCGATAAGTCTCTCATCATTCTTGATACCTACAACATACGAATCGATTTTAGTGTAGGGTCAGGACTATGTATGTGACAGTTGGGTGTATTTATTTTGTAAAAATTCGATTTACAGGCCAGACTATCCAATTTGTACTAATTATTTGTTGGAAAAAATTATCCAATCTATGACATGTTGCGAGGAAAATAAATTAGCGAGCCTTGACTGGCAGTAGGGGCACCTCTTTCTCCTTCATAAAGGTTACTAGAATGAGTTTAATTATATTAGAATATGAGCACGTTATAATATAATTGTGTTTCTGAAAGTAAATGGAAGAATTCGCACACACCGTTGACGTTAACTGTACTCGCATTACAGGTGTCTGAAAATGTCGTCTTGGGCGATAAACTTGCAAAACCCATCTGTGTTAAACAACCTCTATTAATTCCAACTGAAAACATGTTAGGTATAGTACTGTTCATGGAATTATTAAAACTACCACCCGGCTTCGTTTTCGGTAGCAGTCTTAATATACCTTGTATAATATTTATTTTTTGCTTATAAGATGTTTATAATTATTTATACATGACCTTCTATAAGTCATAATATAAGGTTTTTTACCCAAAAAACTGCCACTATCTACCGCAATATCAATTACCCGACACAGCGCAATTTGAAACTTATATATTAATTTGACCGCAATGCCTCATTCGTAAAAGTGATTTGCTCGAAAACTAGTTGGAAAGCCTGTCGTTCACACCCCGAACAGCGACGAAAAGTCCCATATTTTATTCATAATAATCCGTCCCGCATTCCACTTCTTCACAATGCGGCCGGCGATTTGCAAAAACCAATTAGTCGAAAGCGCCGGGCCACTTGAGCGCACGTTGGCCGAAACTCGACGAGACCGCTAAAATGTGCCTACATTGTGACCTGCTCGAATACGATGTGTGGACTGTGGATACTGTATATAAGTTTCATGGATGTATTATTTTTAAGCGATACAATTTATTAGTGGTGCTGGATGTTATTTCAGGCCATTTTGTAAACCGCTGGATTAATGAAAAAATTGCAGTAGATGGTAAATGATTGAGTGAACTGAAAAAATATTGATTATGAGACCTGATAACCAAGATAATGATATATTTTTTTAAATAAAAACTACTGGCTTTATGAAGAAAACTGTCGTGAAATACAGCTAAAAATATTATATAAAAAAAACATCGTAAAATCACAGTAAAACATCGAACTTTAAGCTTTAATTTCCTTAAAAATTAACCTTAAAAAAACTCTCAAAGAATCCGTAGGTAAAATACGCCAACGGTCAATGCACGCAATCCTTCCACATGATTTAGTTACAGGCTGTTACCGCAGCTCGCAGCATCGCAGGACGTAAACCGTTTCATTGAGCTTTCAGTCGGCCGCCCGCGCCATGCCGTGTAGACGTGTCTACATATTGCTCTGTACAACTTAGCGCCGATATATATTACGATAACTAACATTTGAATAAATTATAAAATAATATATGGGACTTTAATGTTAATGAAAAATGGATGGTTAAAGTTTATTTATTTTAATTAATTATAAGTATTGTGTTGGGATAAAATGTTTACGTATGAACAGTTAAAGTGTTTGATAATGAAACAATCAAAGGTTGCAGTGTATGGACAAATGGATTTGGAACGTATAAAATAGATGCTGTTACAGACATGCTCTGCTATGTAAGTTGTAATTAATTTACTCCTGTAAAAAGGTTCCTTTCCCGCCCGCTCGTGTGTTAGTCTTGTAAAAAATGTTTGTAGTGGACTCAGGCCTAATTGAGAATTAAATGTTTTATTGAAGGGAAAATGTTTCTTTAAATTTTCAGTTTAAGATGTAAACACTGTTGAGTGTTTTAGTAAACAACTTCCAAATTGTTTGTTGCCTCGTTAATCAAATGTCACAGACTTTACTCTTTTTATAATTTTTCGACACTCGGTAAATTCGCTCTAGGTGTATCTTATTCAAGTTTCTGTTCATGTCTTCGTTTGTATTTATAAATACTAGTTTTTATTTAAGAATGCGTTCTTTACAAATGGAAAGAAAACAAATTTCAACATTTGCTGGTGGTGGGTCTCTCATATGTGGGAGGCCGCCTGGGTAGGTAGCACCGCAATTTCTATTTCTCCCAGTGCAGTGTAAATGCACTTTTGTGTTTCGGATTGAATGAAATTGTAGCCAGAGTAACTAATTGACATATTAAGACTTTACATCTTACGTCTCAGGATGCGAGCGCAGTGGAATGCAAAGCATTGCTTTGTAATTTAAGATGTTATTTGGTTTTGCTACTGTTTAGCATCAGGCGAACGGAATGCTCGTCTCCCTATTTATTGCAATAAATAAAAACTCATTTATAATATTGAGGAAATACTTCAGATTATTACTGGATGAATTTTCCTTTCCATCACTTAATGTTTTATTTTCACTCTACATCACCACTTGATAATGTAGTAGATGCCTCAGCTATTAAATGTTCTCACTGTATTGTATCAGCCCATATACGTCCCACTGCAGGGCACGGGCCTACTCTACAATCGAGAGTATCATTGAGAGTGGTTAGGCCATATAGTCCACCACGCTGGCCTAGTGCGGGTTGGCGGACTTACATACAATATAAATTCTTATAAATCTCTATGGTATACAGATTTCCTCACGATGTTTTCCTTCACCGTTTTAGTGCGTCGTGATTGACTATAAATACACACATGACTCCGAAAAGTCAGAGGTGTGCCCTGGGATTTGCACTCTCGACCACCGTGAACATGTTGGCAGCCGCGTCTGGTCCATTTACCAACAGGCCACTACACACTTCGTTCTCTATATACGTCCATATAATTAAGAATCATAAATAAATATTGAACTGTAATTCCTGGCGGTAAATAATTTCGCCCGCGGCTCTGCGTACGTATAAATTGCTGTTAATTTTAAATTATAATATTCCCGCGGCTGGATACCGCGAAAATATACGTAACGTGTGATAAATTTCGTCTTTATTAAACCCTAAACGTCGTAACAGGTGTTTTGATATTACGCACTTGTATTATTCGGTGTCAAATATTAGCATGTGTCTCGAATATTAGGAATAGGAAGATTTTTTAATTATTATTGGTATTCTGTGTATGGCAATGTTTGCTTTACGAGTTCCTTTTTGTATACTCTCAAACAATAAAATGTGTATTACCTAAGTTTAACGTCTGCAGAATGGTTACCGACGTAGCCTAAACAATTAGTTGAAGTGGCAGTGTGCCGGGCACTTAGCACAAAGAACTGATAGCTGTTGGGGTCGAAAAGTTCTGGAGTGGAGGCCACGTACAGACAAGCGCAGTGTCGGACGCCCGCCTACAAGGTAGACGGACGACATGGTTAAGGTTGCACGAAGTCGCTGGGTGCAGCCCGCTTTCAACATATCGATGTGGAGATCCTTGGGGGAGGCCTATGTTCAGTGCAGTGGACTTCCTGTGGTTGAAGATAATGACACTGAGAACCTCTGCAGAAATGCTAATAAGAAATAAACCCAAACTTCATCGATAGTTGTGGTCCTAACCGCTACGTATGATTTGAGTCTTGTGTCGCGAATACCAAGACTTTTATGCTATAATAGCTAGACCCGAAACAAAAACACTTGTGGGCGGCATTAACATTGTGGGGGACCTAGCCCGCGACCTCCACGAGTACTGTAAAAGCTGTTATATACACCTCAATGGTAATTTTTCTAAAAGTAACCTTATTGATTACGTGTGTGTTCTGAAGTCTTATCTAGTTAATTAATCATATCGCTAAAGAGTTTGCCAATGCTTATCATCTAACAATACTAAATTCAAAAGTGACATATTTCTATATTAACTAACATCCCTTATTTATCTTCTTTTCATTAATACTCTTATGTGGTCCGTCACTGTTTAAATACATAAGGCCTTATTTATAAACAGTTTGTAAACCTATTTTAGTTATCTCGTTAAACAGAATGTTGTGTCATTTAGAAGCCTTTAGATTATAAAATTCTATTTGAGCAAAGAAGACAGAATATTAGAAAACTAAAATTGTTTTATAAACTGTCTATAAATTAGACCGTTATTGAAAGAGTCGTATAGAAGTAATATATTTATAAGGATATGGGTACTGTAAACAGCTTCTGCAAGCAACAATAAATATTGGAGATATATAGACTTTAGTAGTGGGTGGAAACTATCTGCGTAAGTCAGATATGTAAAGGACGAAGGTCCTTTCTCCTTACCAAGACATACATATTTATGTGTGGTCAGTAAATATTTGCTTTGTGTCTGAACATTGTCGAGTATTTATAAAGGTAGTCTTAAAGTTTTTTTTATTTCCTCGCCTTATGTCGTCGATTTGAATCACAAACTACGGAAAAGTAATTGGTGTTACACCAACCAGATCCACACAAGTATATGTCTCGGTCCGGAGATAGAACCTGTGACCTCTCGTTTCATAATTACAGAGACCGGAAAACGATTACGGAGAAAAGTCCCCACTGTGATGTCATAATCATTTTGAACCATATCTACATATTTATTAAACGAACATATCTAAAAATACTTCTCAAAATTCACACCAACAGCATTCCACGGGAAAATAGTTCCCACCTTCATTCCGCCGAATTTCATAAAAGTTTGACTGCGTATTAAGCAGCCACTTGCCGTTTGTAATATTACCTATTAGATTTCACTTCCACGTAGTCTAAATTAATTTCGTGTGTAGAAGCCGCGACAAACGCTTGTCTCTGCACCAGGATTCCTGTAGTTTTACCTGCAGAACAATGTGGTTTGCAATAAATATATTTGTTGTTTTAACCAATGCCGAGTATTATATTTCTGGCTCTTTTAATTTTAAAATAAAACATAGCCTTTTGGGCGCAGTATTCGAGAAGCCTAGCGGGCTTTAAAAATAAAAACCGTGTTCTCGATTTCCGCACAAAATCATTGATTTACAAGAATTTGTTTTGTAGTTTGGTTTTTGCGGGAAATAAATCTCGTCGTTTCTGTATGGACATAATACAGAAACAACGACATTATACTATATATTTTTTTGTAGAATAATTGTATCCACTGTCATCATACCTATATTGTATGTGCGCCTATTTAGAAAATGTAATTACGGAGCTTATTTTATATTTATCAAAGCAATAATATACATTAAAATTGAAATAAATAATAATATATTATATCAAAACTAACAACAATATGAATTGATTTGTCACTTATTTCTAATTGTTCTGCAAATAATTAGTGTCTATTTCATGTCGTGCGTGCACTCGCAAACTTTTGATATCGAATTCCGATATGCAATTGTAGTATATGACATTGTCCAGCTACGTTTATTGCTATCGGTATCAACTTCTAACAACTAGGAATCGAGATCGAACATTTGCTCTCGGTATAGAAAGCCGACATGTTCAGATCACATACGTTACGACTCAATATAACACGACCTACAATCCGAATAATATACAGAGGCGCGAGAAATTCGCGACATTTTTACTATCACTTGTTTTCTGCCCTTAAAATAGAAGGATATATTTCTTCTATCTTACTTATCATAGCGTCTGGGTAATCCTATCTGTGTCGCCTGACAATATATATCTTTTTTTTTGTTGATCTCACGTCTTAAGTGCGCAAACAGAAGATGTATCGCGTGCGTTGTGATTTATTACATCTTTGTTATTGTTTACGAGTAAAGGTTTGTAATGTACTGTAGGAAATACACTGGTTTTTATCATTACTTCTGTTTCATATAAAACAAAGTTGGTGAAACTGTTTAGCGAACACAAGACTTCTGCTAGTAGGTGTGGAAGGAAGAACTTTATATATTTTTTCTTTTTATTCTAATTAGTTGTGCGCTGTTTAACAGCTTGCGTAACTTCAAAGTTCTCAGTTTTCACTTCAAATAATTTCTAAGATATTTTATTTGTACTTATGCCAAACCATATTTTAACACATTTCGTTTTCATTTTACTTCGTTGTCGTTTCAAATAAGTGAATTAAACTCAACTTCGTAAGACAACGATTTCTCTCCATGCCGCTATTCTGTTACGTCCAATACAAAAATCTTGGCGTGATATGCATTTTTATATGTACATTTTTAACACTCCAATTTTCCTTTGGATATGGCGATGTTATTACGCAAACTTTTGATAGATTACTTCTCTGACCGCGTTGAGCACTTCATGCTTGGCACCGTACTCGAAAGATGCTCTAGTCATACGTACATTCATATTAAATATCGTAAATCAATGTACAAACACTCGGGTACCTCGATAACTTTGGTGTTTATTGTCGTCAACTCTGGTTAGTGGTGGCACAAGCGCTTGTTTGTGGAACAGCAGCACTGATTCAACTGTAAATCCAATCCTTTGAACTTTATTGAGGACGTTGTTTAACGTGCGGAGATTGGGATTGGTTGTTGTAGATTCATCAGCGGCATTACCATGTTGGCTAGGGTTGAAATGTTTTGAATCATCAAGTGCTCGACAATGATCTTGTTTTTTGATTTGACTGAAATCATCATCTTTCTAACTAATCAGGCAGTCTTTAAATCCTTCTGTAACTAATTGATACACCAACTTTAAGATCAATGAACTCCATACAAAGATTCATGTAGATATTTTCTACGTGAAGTAAACATCGCTTGTTTATAAATTAATTTAGGTATTTTAAAGTTATTCGCTTTTAAGTCCGGTGCGTTTTGTTAAATTGTGTTTATCTCTACCCCACTCTAATCAGGTCATTTGTTTCTTTAAATCAGTGTTTCCGAAAACACAACACGCATTTTTTTCCCTCCAGCTTAATTGTCACTATTGTGGAAATGATAATGAACAGATTTTCAAGCTGAATTCGTAACAACTCCCTCGAGAGGTTCGCCGCATGTCGCGAATTTGAATCGTGCGCTGCTTACCTTCTGTGAATAAATAATTTCACGTGAGTACTTGAGTGTTGCAGTTCGAAAAACAATTTATGCATAATTGCTCTTTTTATAAGTACATATGAGTACTCCGTGTTTTAACTGTTTGATGAAACTTACTGTAACTGTTCATGATAATTAGTTTATGATTGAATTTTTGACATTAGAATGGAGTCTCTTAATCTTATAGATCGTCTACTATATTTTAGCGTCCAAATGCATTATTGTCTATATTGTCCAAATTCATTATTGGGAATCGTTTTTCAGTTGTCACATTTTGTTATATTGGACATGTTATTATTAGATTTCCAATATGAATGCTTATGATTTACATTAAGAAAACATATCTCGATGATGTGTTTAATAGATATTTTGAAAATGTTATTTGTAGTTCCGAATTTCGCTACACACCAAAAGAAAATTAATGAATTACACAAATCAAACGGTACTTAGTAGTTTTGTCGATAAGTTAGTTT
The DNA here is from genome assembly GCA_030180105.1 of Hyles lineata. Classification (NCBI taxonomy): domain Eukaryota; kingdom Metazoa; phylum Arthropoda; class Insecta; order Lepidoptera; family Sphingidae; genus Hyles; species Hyles lineata. The sequence goes on from JARJEE010000031.1 coordinate 966,148, forward strand.
TGTTTCTAATGGTGGAACATGTTACACAATATTGTCAAATGTTAATTACGACAGTAGTAAACTTACAATCAGATGATATGCAGTGATTATGTATTTACAGCGTATATAACATTTTCTTTCACATACATTTTTATGTTATGTTTGATGTACTACCATAAATCGTGTACTAACATATACCCAGAAACCTCTTTTCTCATGGCAGATATTAATTATACCATCGTCATTATTAATAAGACGTATTTTGGATTTCAAATACAGCAATATATTATTATAGCTCATGTATAAACAATGGTATGCTTGGTTGGCTATAGCCTAACTGCAATCAATCGAACTCTAGTAGATGAGGCCCGCGCCCAGCAGTGGGCATTATCGGCTGATACAGCACAGTACATATTGACATTAAAACGAATATAGTACATATGTTCGAGATTTGCATTCTATGCGAGGTTCCCATTTATGTGCCATTTTATTACCTTCCGTTTGTTTGACAGCAGTATAAAATTTACGATGGCGGATATGTTTTTAAAATCCCACGTACAGAAGTCGGTCTTTATCATGAATTTACTTCCGATGTCATATAGCTGTATTATATAATCCTGAGAGTAGAGATAAGTTTTATATTTAAATTTAGATTTGAGGATGTAGTCACATAATATATGGCTCTTTAATGTCATAATATATTATGTTGAATGTGTATAAATATTCTATTAATTATTATACATATACAGCCTATATGTTTCTGACCAGTTCATGTGTCATTGTACATAATTTAAAAAAACCGAGATGATGATTTTTTCTGTATATAATACTAGTCTATGAATGTTCTGTAAAAAAAGGTGATTTAAGTTTTTACAATTTAGGCCACTCCATGTAGTGAATTGATACCGGTTCGGGAATATACCATTCAAGTAAATTTTTACTTGAATGGTATGTTGCGAGTAAATAATCAGCCCGTAGCTGCGAGTATTTACTCGCAGCTACGGGCTGATTAAAAACTCTGAAAACCCAAATTGCGATTTGTGACAAAACTACCAGGAATATTTTTTCCAACTTGATACAATATTACGTGTGATGGTGAGCAACACGTGGTTTTAATTATATACGATATGTCAATATACAGGGTGTGTAAATAGAATTACATTTTTATTAATTACATAAGACTAATTCAAATTAGAATAATTTAGAAATATTCAAGAATCTTTTGAATACAGTTCATTGTAACTACCAAAACAATAGTCAATTAGCGTTATTAAGAAAGATGCATTGCTGCATTAGTTTGCAGCGTCCAAATTAAATTACTTACATTCAACACTAAAATTATCATCTTGAATTCAGCACGAGAGTTCCATTCGTCATATTTAATATCTGTCACTTGCCGAACCAATTTGAAACGCTGCTGGAAACTACCAGAGTCCAGTCCCGTTAATAGTAAGATTTATAACAGCCACTATTCGGAGTTTAGAACTCGAGGTTCTCTGGAGCGCTGTGTAAATAAGGCCCGGTGGATTTGCCTGCTCCACACTGACAAATGTTAGGAAGGCACCGGCGGCATTCCGCTAAGTTTCCTCGCCTTAATCCCATTGATTAAAAGCTTACCGACGTCGATTCCGCAAAACAACATTGGGATTCAACACTTCTTCTTAACACCGGATTTGCAGGCGTGGATTTCGGTTTTGCTAATTGGGGCATTGGGACGGTTTTATTTGGCACGGTTTGTTTAATTATTGGTGAATTTTGTTTGTGTTCGCATTTCGTGGCGTGTTTTGCTTTTGTAATGCTGGAGTGGCCGTTTTAAATTTTTGTATTTTTTTGTTTTAACCACAGAGGCAATGTCACACTATCATAATGTATGAAAATTGAATAAATTATTTTAGCGGCTACTTCGTTTTACTTTACTATTTGAATATTCCATAAAAACTTTTAAAAATTACTTACGATAGTTTAAAACCAATCGCGCAAAAAAAAATCATTTCTGTATTTTACAGAAAAGTTTATTTATGATATTATAATCATTGCATTTAAAACCAAGACTAAATATATAAAATTATTTCCTACACAAATAACTCGCAGCCAACCTCAATATTTTAATTAAGAAACCACGACACACATAACGTCAGCGCATTCTGAATCCGTGCCTGTCCCACTTACGCCAAGACCATTGTAACTTTCCGGAAATCTAGTTTTAATTAAATATAGACGCAGTCTCCGAGCTGTAAACTAAATCTCTGAGATCTTAGCCCATGGACTCGAGATTCTAAGACAAAGTCATCGGAGACTGATACTTTAATACTTTTTAAAGCCTTTTGTGGCGACTGAGTGGCGTGGGATCCTGTTCTTAATTAGGTCCTGTTTTTTTCTTCCCTTCAGTAGTTGGTGCCTAATATTTGAATATATAATTATGAGATTGTTTACTTAGTTATTGTTAGATAGATGGGTAGCAACGGAATGCTAAGATAGAAGACCAAAGTTCGATTCTACAGCAAATATTATGTTAACCTTACAGTGTAGTGAATAGTCAGTTGCAAAAACAAAAATATTATTTTATCATGCTTAAGTAACATGTAAAAGGATGAATAAAGGGAGACAGATAAAAAAATATTGATATAAGTAACATCAAAGGGATGAATTTAATATATTATTTGTAAATTTATTTTTCTTTACTTAAAGTCTGATTTCAAGCGTTAATATTAATGATCTCATGATGGCCACCGCAGTGGAATGTCAAGCATTGCTTTTAATTCATGTGTTGTTTGGTTCTACTACTATCCATGAGTAGTTGTATCGCTTACCATCAGGCGAATGGCATGCTCGTCTCGCAATTCATCGCTATAAAGAAAGTTGCTCTAATTCACACAAATTATATTTTTCGATCTGAGAGTTGCACCTCACGGTCCAAAGCTCGTTCGTGCTAATAGACCATAAAATAATACAAACAGATGAAAAATAATATGTCGTATCAAAATGCATTCGTAGTCAATATTAACTCATTTCCCAGAACTGAAAACTTTAACCGCGACAGTTCTGTATTGAATTTATATTTATGACGATATTAAAAATATTTTATGTCTTATTCCACAGTATTTACGATTTCACGACATGTTTGATTACTTTCTCAAGTAAACTTCACCGTAAAATATTTTTACCTGGCGAGACAATGTTACTCATTTTTACTCTTATATTTCAAGGCATTTCATTCCCTTTCAGAGCAAAATTTTTTCGTTATTGAAGTTTTTCTAATCAATTTCGTAATTTCCGAGATTACTTCTCACTGACAAATGGATGTTCCTTAATTTACTTTCGCTCTTGCTTTATTCCATTCGACATTATTCTTTTGTTTACTATCCATGCGCGGAAAATTGAGTGGACATTCTCAATTTCCCATTTTGTGTTTAAAATGTGCAATATTTTTCTTAAAAATATAACAGTATTCATGACTTCCTTTTTGTGTTGATAGAAACTGTTCACAGAATACGGCTTTTACGACGTCCCGGCCAAGTGAGCCATCCCGCCGGTCTAGAAAGAATAAAACGTTTGTAATTCTCTTAAGGCTGTCTTTTAGGATTTATTTAGGGTTAGGTTACTGGATTATGTCTGGTCTTTGTTTCTGGGCAATAAATGTCAATGTAGGGTAAGATGTAATGCCATTATCTAATACGGCAATAGTCTTAAAAATACTATTTCTGGTGATAATCGATGTCCGGTAAATTTGTATTTGGTTAATTTGTATCGAGGTCAAAATCGGGTCTTTAACATCTTGTGTATTACTTTAATCTTAGTGGATAAAAAAACCGACGAGATTGCTTGAATTGTAATACTTCCCCTACAACCCAAAGGATTAACGCCAGGCACATAGTTAGTCATAAATTATAAGCCAATTATACATCTAAAAACATATTTTGTTACCCGTATATTACAGAGGATTAAACTCTTAGATGATACAAAATGGTGTTACGACAGTTCCAATTATGGTGATAGTGTACTGTTAATTCAAAGATTAAGTCTATCGCGAATTACTCTCGAGGTATTATCTTATACATCTTCTATATATATATAGCTTGGTATCTGCTTACAATGTTTAGTTTGGAGAGAATCGCGTTCAACATCCGCCTTGCTTGAATCGCAAATCTTTGTTTACTGTACATAATGCAGCTTATACGATAGTTTGATAGATGTTTGTTACTATACCGCTTAGTTTCCATTAATCGGTATAGTAACATATTTTCCATTATTTTTGCTGGTGGCAGTCTATTCTTAAGCGTACCATAGAATCGCTATAGTATGCAGGTTTCCTCACGATGTTTTCTTTCACCGTGGTGATTGACTATCAATACACACATGGCTCCGAAAAGTCAGAAGTGTGCCCTGGGAACCGCACCCGCGACCACCGTGAGCATGTTGGCCGCGTCTGGTCCGTTTACCAACAGGCCACCACGTACTTATATATTCTGTACTAGATATTTATTATATAACGCGCAATAAATTAGCACAAAGAAAATGAACATAAATTCCACAACAACAAACACACAGGGGCATGCTTACTTCCTCGTTATAGCAAACGTGCTCACGGCTACGATGCGATTATAATAAATTTTAATGTAAAGTACGCTACGTTTGCTGAAGTGTGTTGTTTTGGTTAGCCACTTGTAAGAGACATTTTCACGGATGTCTTGGATCACCTTATTAGTTAAGTGACAATGTGCTAGGACTGTGAACTGTGGAGTTCTGGGTTCAAATGTCGGGTAGAGTAATGGTGTGGGCTTATTATATTATTCTAAAAAAACTAATGATTGGGTTGGATACTTTTGTGTTACCTGCCGTTTGTGTGACTGTCTTGTACTAAGGCACATTTACAAAGCTGAAGTTTCGGGTTCGAATGCCGGATCGGGCAAAGTGATATTGGATTTTTCAATTCATTATCAGCCCGGAGTCAAAAAATTGTGCCTGATATGGCGATAGGCTGGCCTCTATCACGTCGTGGGACGGAACATACAAGGGGAAATGTGGGTGTCCTGGTTGTCTGCCTACCACTATACTACCCCTTCTAGGAAAAGGCGTAAGTTGTATGTATGTACGTATGTACTTTTGTGTTATAGTTGATGTTGGGCATTAGTAAAATTGCAAATATCACTCTGGATCATAATATTCGTGTTTATAAGTGCAGAATAAATGGAGCTTAAATAAGATTTACGATCCAATTGTGCGTGCAAAAGTACCATTTAATTCAGTTTTAATAAACAATGAGTTTTCAAAGCACAAACAAATATGTAATATCGGTATAAGTTCTTCGCCCATATGTATGCTGTATGAATGATAGAACATATCAGCGCAGTAATTAATCTTGGAGTTGTACATAGTTGTTGGACAGACAAAGCACAAAATTATAAAATCGATAACTTCTGAGCTTAAGCTCCATTTAATCACATTTGAAACGGCTTTAAATTTATCCGCATTTAATATTATTTCAATATGGTCACATTTTAATTGGGTGTGGGATTATGAAATCTCCGTGCTTCATTACCGCCAGATTAACTTGCGTTAACCCACATGCTTACAGCCGCGCGGAAAAATCTATGCCGTGCTTTAATTAGTCGTGTTAATTTAATATAAAATTAATGTATTTTTTCGTACCGGTCACGTATTGCTTTGTGAGTTGCTCATGTTTTCTCACTGTAATAATTTCTTTAATAGTATTTTTTGTAAATAAATAAATAAATACACCCATCCTCAATATATCCGGACCTCGACCGCGAGGTAGACCAAAGAAGCGCTGGCTAGATGTCGTCAAGGAAGATGTGAGGGTCAATGGCCTTACTATTTAGGATGCCGAAGATCGGGCAAAATGGAGGAGAATTGGCCGGAAGGCGGACCCTGGCACCGGCCGGGATAACGCCAGGTAGAAGAAGAAGAAATAAATATACCCAACAATCACATACAGTACATACATAGTCATGACCCCACACTAAGGTTTTGTTGCGTCATGGGTATCGGAAACTATGAGAGACTTTTCTGTCTCATTAACACCCAGACCCGAAATAGCCGTGGATAACACAAATATTAGTCAGTGCGTAAAACCCACGGCATCCACGTAGGCGTATTGCCATATTTCAAATAAAAAATCCTTTGAAGTTCCTAAATTCCGCTTGATTTACAGTCATCGTGTGGAAAACTTTTATTTGGTGGCTCTTCCTGCTGGAACAAAACCTACCCATTAATTTTATTAATGCCGTCTACAGACTTCCTTGCCATTTATTGTGCGTACGTGTCTGGCAAATAAATTGAAACGAGATAGATACAAATTACGAACCGCCTTTGGTAATAAGTCTGGCTAGATGTGATGGGCGGGTACCCTAAAAATGCTTTCTGCTCCGTATAAATTCGTATAGATTGAACGAGTGAGAAACCTCTATAATGACGGCACCTGCTCTGCTTAGTTACAGAGCTCTTGGAAAAATTCGAATAGCAACAGTCTAAGCACCTGAAGCCTTTAAACGGTGATATATTACCTAAATAACTGGCTAATCGGCCAACCCGCATTAGGTTCTCTCTTATTGAGGAGACCCGTGCCCTGCAGTGGGACGTATAAAGACTGATATAGTGCAGTAAGTAACTGGGCATCAAATTTGATAAACCTGGGGGTTACCCTATACTCCGACACGAAGTTCGAATGTTCGGACGTTGAACGTCAACATATATCTAAGATAAAAGTTTTCCACTTCTAAAAACAGTGCTACGAAAAACTCTATGAAAAACATAAACTGTTTCCACTTCTAAAAATCAATAGTATGAAAATCTCCATGAAACTTATCATTCACTTCGAACTTAGTCTAAGACTACGACGTACGATACAGCATTCGAACATTTTGTAAAGTATTTAGGCATATTCGTACAGTTTTACGTGCGATGTTCGACCATTCGTTGTCGTGTCGGAGTAGAGTAACCCCCCTGTGACATATTAAAAGTAAACTGGAGCGGAAAATGAAAGTGGTGCCAGGCGGTAATGAGTTATGCGACGATTCGTTTTACAAGGACCGGACATCGATTATCGCACGGTGCCGCGGTCGAACACTAGTTACACGATTATTTCTTATTAGTGCGGAAAATCAGGGAACGGCCCACCGGATAGGATATGATTAGTCTTATAGTGTCTGTGGATATTGTGGAAGGAAATCTTAGGAATCACTGGTATGTGCTATATCAGCCACGAATACCTGACTCCGGGCTGATGATGAATAGAAAAATCCAATATCACTTTGCTCGCCACAGTATCCTATCCTCGGCAGTATAAACCTTCCACAATATAGTAAAATCTATACTAATATTATAAAGAGTTTGTTTGTTTGTTTGAACGCGCTAATCTCTAGAACTTTCCGGTCTTTCTGGTCCGATTTGAATAATTCTTTCAGTGTTGGGTAGTCCATTTATCGAGGAAGGCTATGACCTATAGGAGGAAAGCAGTAGTGATATTTCTAGCAAATACGAGGAAATTTTGTTCGTTTTTCGTGGTCCGATTGGTCGATATTCTAAACTGATAGTCAGAATTAAACATTTTGACCGCCATTTTAAAACGTGTATGCACCCGGGCAGAGCCGGGCCCGACCGCTAGTTTATAGATAAAACTAAATCCTCTGTAAGTGATGACGTCATTCAACCATTCACACTTTGAGGATACATGTCGCACTCGGATTAAAAAATATTTCAAATATATGAGTCAGCGTGAACGGCGATGATAAAGCCAACGTTTAGAATTGAGTACGCGTGGCCACCAACGCATTCATATAATCTGATATATCGGTGTTATTTATGTCGAGATTAAACGGTCACTGTGCTGTTGAAATGCTCTCTGGGGGGAACACTGAAATGGTTTTCGCCTACATACGAGCAACGTCTCTTAGAATAATACGCGCAGTTTAAACTGTGCCATCTCGAGCCGAGTTCGAAGAAATATCTGATGTATTTTTCAATTTTACGTAATATTTTCTTGTTGCATTAAATATTGTGTTGTTATTATATTTGAAAGAAAAAGACAATAGAATACTGAGAAATAGTACTGCGAGATGATTTGCATTCTTTGTTTCTTATTAGATTTTTATGTAACTGAGAAATATTTTTATGACAAAATAGCGGCACGGCCCGACGCCGCCCGGGTGAAGATACGCTTTTTGAAAATATTCTATCGCCTATCTTCATCAGGGATAATGTAGATTTTTCAAATTCAGTAGTTTCTGAGCCTATTAAATACGAACAAACAATCGAATCTTTCCCTCTTTATAATATTAGTATAGAACACAGGCGCACTAATTTATCGCGCCAATGTGGAACATTCATATTTAATAAATGATCGGTCTCTAATCTAATGGTTGTAAGATGGATGGCCTTAATGGCACCAATGAAAATACCATGTCCAAATAATTAAGTAAATTTATGTCATCCGATATATGTAATGTACATAATATAAACTGAGATATGTCACACATTTGCATTTTCAAAAACGTAGATATATTCTTGTTCGTAATGTTGGTTCACTTCTATACGAGTATTAGTGAAAATTGAGCTAATTATTTAACGTCAAATAGCTGAAAATTCTTTTGATAACCGAAACTGTATCTAACAATTTTAAACTAGTTTGAGTGGATATAAATAGCCCTAACCTAACCTAACTATTTATATTTTCCAAATAATTCGTGCATGTTGGACAACCTAACAAATATAAGCCAAAGAAGGGCAGAAAAAGGTGGCCCCGGCACCACCATTATTATCTACCATTTTGAAGTACCAGCGCCACCTCTATATTATAAATCGTCTGAGCTTATACGAGTACTATAATGATGCAGTACTCACTTGATTACGTTTGGTTCATGAAATAATGTTATTGAAGCTCTCAGAACACTTCTCCTTTGAATAAATTACTTATTGTCTATGACCACCGGTCTGTAATATCTTATCTTTCAATCGCAGTTTCAGGACCCTTTTCTAACATAGTCTTGTAAAAGGATTATCATGCTTGTCTCACATGTATATAAATATACGTAGCTTAATGTATATTATATTAATATCATTGGTCAGTCTGCCCCGTGACCATGAAAGCTGTAAAGTGATCGAAACTTCAGGAAATTAAAAAATGTAAAAATTAAACCAAATCCGCGATAGAATCCATAAATAATCGTTTTATTTTAAAATATCATTGGTAATTTTAAAATATATCCTTTTTGATTTTCAAGCGAATTTAAGGCATATTATCATCAATATAGAGGCCGCCTGGGTAGGTACCACCGCAATGTGTATTTCTCCCGCCAAAGAGCAGTGCAAACTCGCTGTGTTCCGGTTTGATGGACATTGTAGCCAGAGTAACTACTGGACATATTGAGAGTTAACATCTTGCCTCAGGATGGCGAGTGCAGTGGAATGCCAAACACTACTTTGTAATTCATGCTCTTGTTTAGTTTCGCTACTGTCCATGAGTGGTTGTTCGCTTACTACCAAGCGAATAGCATGCGCCTCTCGCCATTCAAAGTAGTAAAAAAACAACCAAAATGAATCCACTAATAAACATACACCTTCCCCAATTATTTTAACTGTATTATTTGAATGTTCATGGTAATTTGAGTCTTTTCATTTAAATTTATCAATGTTAATTCCATTTTATTTTCGCTCAAATGTTAGGAATTTTGGGAACATAAATACAGCGATATTAAGTGATACATTACAGTGTAAACAGAATTAACACACATGATGCTTGAATGTTATTGTTAGTGGTGTGACATAACCTGTACCCCAAAGTTGAATGTATAGACCATTCGATATTATACCAGAGGGGACACAAACAAAATATCTGTAACAAAAATTAACGGTACCGTACCACTCCTTCTGTTTCTGTCTCTGTCACGCCTGAACAGTATCATCATCTTCGCTCTCGCTTCACCGGATTCTTGTATGCACGCACACGGTAATTCTGTACCAGCACAATGCGTAGAGATTTTGTTCCCGATGTCCGCTCTAGTATAATACCTCAATGGTATAAGCTAATATTTTTGAGTAAATTATTTCATTATGGTAAAAGCATTAACGTATAACAAAGCAAAGTAAAAAGCCTATACAGTTTATGCAATCGGCTAAATGTTCGGTGCTGTCAACAAGTAATCCCTTTAGGTGCTATTGTACGCCAGACTCGATATATTTATTCATTACGCTAATGTAATTAATTGTCAAATACATGTGCGTAAATGGGTAAATGTTGTTTTATTAATGGACTTTTTTATGTTGTGGTAATAACGGTTAACAATCTCATGCTTTTTGTATTTGTAATATCATACAAATATGTGTTAAAATTCTTTATATTTTGATAGAAATAAAGTAATTAACGTCGTATCTAATAAAATTGCATTTGTGTCAAAATAAATTCTATATCAACTTCCGAGTTCTATCTAACTCTTTTTGTCGAAACAATTACTCTGGTCTGCTCAATTGTTTCCGCACGCTTCGCTTTACGACTTCAAGAAATAACTGCTAACCCCTCAATTATACTTCAAACGTATACTTGCAGAACTTTATACAGGGTATATCAAGACTGCTACCGAAAACGAAAATGGATGGTAGTTTTACAGCCGCTACCAATAAACAATCCAAAATTTGCCGTTTGAGATTGACAGCTCAATCTTTTTTCTGATACTATATTGCCAATAATCAATCTCAGTAGTGAAAAAACTATGGCAACATGGTAAATGACAAATCGAAAAGTAGAAAACAATCCAGATTGACTTCAATCTAATTTTTTTGATTGATTATTGGCATCGGCCGTTAGTGACTTCAGCCATAGTAAGTCTCAAGCTGAGGTGAGGCAAATATAAATAAGTTATTCTTCTACTACAACACATGATATTATACTTTTCTACATTTTCATTTGCAAAGATAAGCTTTACCGCGATACAATGCACGGAACTCAGACATTAGCCGAGTCTAATTGGATTTAAGCCCTAAACTGCCTTACTGGTCCAATAGTATCTCGTAAATGGGGGCACTTGTTTAAAATTAAAATTAGGAAGTTTAAAAGTTGTACCAACTAGGACAGCCAAATGCATTTAATGTTTGGCTACTTTCCATAATTACTTTTGCTAATAAGGTATTGTTTTCTTTTTTTAACCTATACTCGTTTGTACTTTATAAAGTTGAAGATGGAAAGTCTGATGAAACAATCGATAATATTAATGTTATAGTGGACGCAAAGAGGATTGTAAATTTAGAGAATCACCTTCTCTTAAAGATTTTCCCGCCCACACACCCATGTTTGAAGCTCCTACCAGCCAGGAACAACAGTGGCACTCAAGGAATCGAACACCGAAAAATGAAGCTCGGCGTGTATCTTAGGTACACAAGGTTGTCTTTAACCCGCATCGAAATGAATCAGATTTTTTTTATCAGGTATTGTAAACAAATTATTTTCCAGTTGCCTACTCACCGAAACGGGTGGCAAAGTATTGAGCTAGTAGGTATTAAGGTTTAGGATCGAGCAATAAAATTGGCGTAAGATTTCTATATTTGGTTTCTTTATTTAAGTGACACACCAGACATAACACATAGCAAATCCACAATGACATGTTTCTTATTTTAAATTAAAGTTACTTCGATTGCCAAAGACAATATTACTTTCGATTGATACCTTTACATTTATTTCTCCAATACTCCCACTTAAATGTATAAGGCATCAATTCCTATTCACAATAATAACATTAAAAGTTACTTCTATTCTAATCACAACATATCCAAAACCTAACTTTAATAATACCATTAACATACCACTTAAGTATATATAAGCAACATCAAATATCCCTAATACTTCCTTATGTGGCTCCACTTGCAGCCATATATTCAACCTCAGTTACTTACTAAACATTAAACAACAACATAACATATCTACTTAATATCTGAATAGCAAAACATATATCTGGTCTTGACACTGAAAACAAAATAATAATGCTCCCACTATTTCCATAAACTGTATGTTAATGACAGTGTCACTCACATCTGCTGACGTACCACAGCCTTTAGCATTTAATAAATTATCTAAAACTGATAATATTCTTTGTCTTTGTTGCCTGACTAAAATCATGGGCATACATGCGAGCTTTGTGACATTCAATCTCTCTAATTCTTTTTTTCTTTGTATCAAACACCCATTTACTTCTTAAAGGCTTCTTCTCTGTTCTGCCTACAATTGTATATGCGGTGTTGTACTCATAGCGCTTAGGATACGTTGTCGGAAAATCCTTTTCTGTAAAATTTACCGCCCTATTTCTCCGTACTCTAGGTCTTAGATTTATATTTCTAGTTTCTTCATTAACAATGACTCTTGGTGGACAATACGATTCATCATTGTCTTCCAAACTTTCTTCTGCCAATAATACACGCTGGTTTGTGACATCTGTTTCATTTACCTTTATTTCACTGTATCTTTGCTTTGATCCTATTTCTTTCTTGTGTTCGTCACTACAAACATCTCTTGAAACAGATACTTTCTTTGTATTTTTGTCATATAACCCTGATTCAGAGAGCTTTTTAAATGGCAGTTTGGCCTGTTTTTCGAACTGACGTGCTCCGCATATAATCTCATCATTCTGTATAACTGCTATGATATTTAACTTGTAAAGATTGTTTTCTTTCAGATCTGCAGACATTACCACTTCATTGTTTAGCATTAGTGAAGCAAATTTGGAGTTTTTCACGATAACATACCCTTTTCTAGTTGCCACTCCCTCAGAAAATAAATTTCTACGTAACTCAGGCACATAAATTACATTTTCTAATATGCTTTCCTCCCACTGTTTATTTACTTGTCTTCTTATTAGTATTGATCCTTTACCATGGACATGAACATCTTGGTTATTTCCAAGCTTAATAATCTTGTTATTATCTTTACCGTGATATTCATTATATTCATAGAAAAGTTCACGTCGGTATGTCATGTGAGCCGATGCCCCACTATCCAATATCCATGTGTCATTTTCGTCAACACATGTTGAATTCTTCTCTACAGTAAATGCCAACATACTTTGCTCTTGAGTCTTACGACCCAACTTTTTTGGTGCTTTACAGTCTCTTGCGTAATGGCCTCTTTTGTTGCAATTATAACACACAAATCGATGACTGGAGTTTGCTGCATTGCTCGTGTAATTGTTATTTGCCTTTTTATACTTATCTTGTTTTAATATTTTCCTGGTGACCAATAAGGCAGTCTCAATATCATCATTTACATTATGGTCTAAACTTGCTTCTTCATCAATTAATCGCGATGTAAGATTTTGTATCGTCTGACGATCTGGATCCAACGATAGCCACGCTTGTCGCAAGGACCGATATTCAGAAGGCAGTGTACTTAATATTTTGGTTATCACCGCAGTATCACTCAATTTTTCGCCACTTTCTCTCAGTTCCTTGGCTAGCCCTTCCACTTTTGAGACATGTTGTGCCATTGTGTCACTTTGGCGATATTTGTATTGGTAGAACTTTTCATGCATAAACATTTTATTTAGTTCTGACTTCCGTTCATAAATTGCCTCCAGTTTACTTAAAACTTCTTTAGCGGTTAAGCAATTTTCGACCAAAGCAATTTGGTCCAAGTCCATTGACGATGTCAGAATGAACATTACCATACCGTCATCTTTGTTCCACTGAGCTGCTGCTGCCGGTTCTGAAGGTTTTGGAGTATTTAAGTTAAACCCCTTAGCACGCAAAGCACATTTCATTGTGAACTTCCATTGCTGATAATTATTGCCATTAAACTTTTCAACTTTCATTACTTCCATTTTTCTTACTGCTGCTCTTTACGCAATTCTACATATATTTACAACGTGCTGGGCCCATAACCTATTAAGGTTTAGGATCGAGCAATAAAATTGGCGTATGATTTCTATATTTGGTTTCTTTATTTAAGTGACACACCAGACATAACACATAGCAAATCCACAATGACACGTTTCTTATTTTAAATTAAAGTTACTTCGATTGCCAAAGACAATATTACTTTCGATTGATACCTTTACATTTATTTCTCCAAAAATTGACTTTTGTAAAATATACAAAAATAAATGTACCGCTGTCACATTTAGGAAAATAATGAGTTTGTGCTCTGATTGGTAGATGCGCTTACCTAACACCGCAAAGTTATGTGCATAAGAAGTAGTGTTTACATTGCGCTGACCATATTTCATGTTTTTATTCATCTCTATAAAATGTGATTCGTATAACGCAATGGACAGTGCTTTTAGCCATGGGATCCCGTCCAGCGACACCATCCATTAAACGTATTCGTTCATCCATCAAAGTAATGTGAAACCGGTTATAAATAAGCGGCAATAATATGGGACAAAATAAATCGTGAGCGAAATACGGGTGTCCGAAATCTTGTAATAAATCGTTCACGGCTTGTTTTCCTGGATACGTCCTGTTCTTACGGAAAGACTTACTACTGTACATACTTAGAAACATTTAATGTCAATTGCCACCAAGTGCAATGATGTCACTGTGCCGTGTCAGAATAAAAAAGGGGCTGACCGGCATGGCAAGGAATTTAATTTTATTATTAAAGGATATTCAAAATTATCAGAGTTTATGTCGTGTAAATTTAATCCCTTGCCATTCCGTCCTGGTTTGCGCTGGCCCTAAATTATTACTTAGTGAAGTTCGAATTAAAAGAAAATAAACAATGGAAATGAAACAGATAAGTCACATTTACAAGGTTACATTTAAATAGCATACTCGTATTGAGTAACATTCATTTCAATAAAATAAACTGACGTTCCAAGAAACAATAACTCAGAATTTACCACGAAATATTATTTGAAAACTACACTCTGAAAGCACTTTCACGGGTAGGTAAGAAGCAAATAAATGTAATGTGAAAATAGTGTTTATGATGAGTGTTCTACCTAAAAGCAATACTTATGTATCATTTTTCGTATTATTAACATAGTGAGATATACTTCTTGAAGGAAAACTCTGTTAAAACTAGTTTTCATATCTTGGCTGTTGAAGACACGATTGTAACCTCTAAACGAGTTATTATCTAAGAGGATTTGCGTTTAATTACATAATATGAAGAACATTTAAATCGAACTATAGATTATTTCCAAACAAATATAACTTACAAAAAAATAGGTGGAAATATTCCTTAATTTTCTGCGGCCTTTATGTGATCATCTGTCCATTTTGTCGTCGCTTGCAAGCTGCTTTCTACAAGTCGCTGTGAAAATTCTGAAGAAACTCCTATTTTTTTATGGATTTTTCAGTGGATTTTTAGAGCTATGAATAGGCGAGACGAACATGCCGTTTACCTGATGGTAAGCGCCACGACCGCTCATCGACAGTAGCAAAACCAAACAACACCATAAATTACAAAGCAATGCATAGCTTCCTGTAGCTGAAGATATTGATGATGATGACAATGATTCTCCAACTTATTCCATCATGTTCAAAGACTTCGAATAATATTTTGGTTTTCGCTCGAACTATACTAAAATTATGAGCAAATGATTTCTACCAATAACCATAAATCATAATTATATTATGGGCCACAATGGCACTGTCTCCGGCAGAATATTTATGATAGCTGCGAAAATGTTTTTGATTAATATTATTACAGCTATTCGCCACGTTATTGAAAATGTTGCGAACAAATATTGGACAACTATTAATGAAAATTTATGGTGTGCAAGTTTCTTGAATGGGCATCGGAACATTATAGTAAACAAGAAGTTATATAGACGATTTTTACATTATTTCTTATGTTAATACAATATTTTGTGGTACTTACAGAATCACCATTGTCACCTCCAAATATAAAAGACATAATAATAATACAACTCTTTATTATTACACCACAAAACTTAAAATAAAAATATGAAACAGATGTACATTTAGTGAAACAAGTGGCGGCCTTATGGCTAAAAGCGATCTTGCCAGACAACCATTACATAGACAAGACAATACACAGATCCCTCATAATGGTTATAATCAACAACATGCATACATAAAGTCACGCCTCCTTCCCAAAAGGGGTAGGCAGAAGTGCAACCAGGACATCCACATTTCCTTGCATGTTCCGTCCTATGATGTGATAGGGGGCAAGCCATATTGGGCCCAAATTCCTAACACCGGGCTGATCATTAATAAAAAAACTCAATATCACCTTGCCCCACCTCATCGACCGAGGCCTTATCTTTGCAACCGTACCGTGGCATAACTAAGCTACAGAGGCAACGGTATAACATAATAGGGACAAAATGTAATAATACCAATTTGCTATCTTTTGTTCAATAGAAACCCTCTAATTCCACTTAGGGTCGTTCGTTGGACTTGTTTGGCGACCTCATGGTTCCCAATGAATAGAGTTCAAACAGTATTGATCAACTTAATGTGTTATTACCAGATTATGACTTGCTAGTTAAGGTCACCTGAAGGTCCCATAGTTTTGCTTAAAAATAGTTATATTTTTACTTTGTCCATACTTCATTGATACAACTGGAGTTCTATTGAGTTTAGTGTCAGATACCCATCAAAAGGTGCCTCTTGAGAATACCCGAGAAAGATTGAAATGCAAGAGTCAGTTGCTCGTAAAAGTTTACTACTTCGTAAATACAGTTTAGGATCTATGATCTTTTCACTATACACATGGGAATTTCTTACGTGGTGACATCGCATGGTAAAGTGAGATACTGGTAAATGTATTCCTAAATACACTGCTAACAATAGCTTTTATATAGTTGTATTAAAAATAGATAACACACAATATAGGATCGTTCATATTGATCCATTAGAGGGCATAAATTTCCAACTCGAACCAGTTTCGCGCTACGAAACTAGCCACTTTACTGGATACAAGTTTTCCTGTCGCCAACTCTAGTGTAGCTACTAAATCACGCTCAGATGTTATCCATTACGCTGTCTCTTTTCATGCTGAACTTTATAAACGTTGCGTAGCCGTCAGTGTACGCGGTATGGGCGGGTACAGACACGGCATGTGGTGCTATTTGACGTTGAAATTTACTGCTGTGTTGTTGATATTCAGCCGACTATTGGACACGTTTTTTGTCTTTGTCATTGGAATTGCTTGTTTCGGGATGTTCCATTTTTCTATGTGGTTGTTTTTAATCTATATGCGAAGTTTCTTTGTTAACGTGACGGTTGCTAAAACAACGAATGCAGCTGTTGCTAAAGGGATGACTTTTCTCGGTTCATAAAAAAAAAATACGTATAAAATTTGTTCATTCCACGTTGTGGTTCTTAGCTCTTGTTTTTAATTTTCGTAATGCTATTGCTTTGTATATTTACTACAAAGGGCTACTTACAATTTACTACTCATTTCCCTTTTGCTGGCTTACTAAGAAGTAAGAACATCCCTGTTCCTTCGATGCCAAATCCTAACAACTTACATATTATTATTTTTAAAGTTACTTTCTCGAGTCAATGAAACTTAGTGCAAAATGCTTCATAAATAAAATAGTGTTGTAAGAATCTCTGCGTATAGCATAATACACGACTCAAAAAGGATTTATAATGCCGAACAGCGTGCTTTTGGAAACCACGTATTCGCAGTCGTATTGTTGGGAACTATGGCTATTATTTTACCAAAACAAGAAAATGCAATTTATGTGCAACACGTTTGGCTAATGGTGTGGCCGTGTGTTTCCCTTTTTGCAAGATATAATGTAAACGTAAATTATTACAGTTGTAAAATTTATAACCATTTTATATTAATTATTATTTAAGTGTAATTAGTAGTAATTTCAACGACATAAACGGATATCTAGATTATGGCATAATTATACTAAGACATATCTCAATGAGTTTGACGATGTTTTTTTCCATAAAATGATGATCTTAAAGGCCGTCAACGTAACGTCATGCCCCTATGGTATTGCAGATGTTCATAGGCTGCGGTGATCATTTAAAATCCAATGAACCGTATGATCGCTTGCCTATCATAAAAAAGGTATTTTAATCGTCAGTACACTATGAAGGTTCAATATAATTTGGCTTAAATTTTCAATACTTAAAGCGAAACTCGAAAAGTCTCCGACATTGCAGAATATGAGACTTTTCTGTATAAAATGAGCCAATATCATTTTAAAAAGCTGATATCGCACCAGACTACCACTCGGACAACGGCTAAAAATATTTCAAGTAACCTCCACCGAAGAATTATGAAATAGGCCATATCATAAAATTTGCCGCCTGAGAGACCGGGCCATATCGGCCAATAGGGAAATCCCACACTGGATACTGCGCTAGAAGGTAAAAATATAGAGTACTTTAACCACTTATGGTTCCACGGAGGTACTTTAAAAAATGTACTTGGATTTGCGCAGTGATTTTATTACTTACACTCGTATTGTTATCTCGATCAAATGTTGGGTCAGCGTAATATGTATTTTTATCCAAAATAGTTTGGATCAAAATTTTATGACAGCACGTTAACTTCAGAGAATTCGTCTAAATTTCCAATATGTCAATTTAATACGATTTGTTCAAATGGATATACCTTTCGTATTTTCGTTTTTATTATTTTAACTTTCAGATTGATTTTGTTGCGGGTTAAAGACAAGTTAGACATTCCCGGAGATTCGTCGAGCTTCAATGCTAGGTGTCATTACAATTTGCGCCACTGTTGATCCTGGCTTACAGAAATTGCAGTGGTGTTTGGGCGGAACAGTCTCCATAACTTTGGTATTCTCGTAGTAAACTGCCAGGGATGACTCACGAACTCTAACTCTTAAGCAAAGAAAAATAAACATCAAAGCTACACGTATCTTTGTTAAGATATGTTTACCTTAGCTGGAACCCACTCCCTCCAGTTTGGCAATCTTGTCCATTCCGCGCGGAGTATTGCTCTTTTGGATTTGTATTAACAGGAAAAATACGTTACACCAATACGTTATCACAGTTATTTCTCTAAAAAAATAGCTGTAGTAACAATAAACGTATCGTCACTGCGACATTTTTCATTCCGCGGTAAAAAAACGAGTCGCGAGCACAAATTAAATACAGGACAAATTATGTTCCTCGAATGAATAGAAAAACTCGCACAAATTGCCTCAACGAAGAATCAATTCCAGGCGCTTGGCTCCGAAGTGCCATTTATATTACGTCTGGTCTAAAAGGCTATAATGAATAATTCTTTGGTTATATTAAATCTCTAGTGCCATTCTTAAGAAAAATGGCACTGTTCATACAAAAAGCTATTAAATAATTTTACATGTACGACGTTAGGAAGTTCACATTTTTTTAAGAGTCTGTTTTATTTAAAATCAGAATTTAATTGTACTTAACAAAATCAGATTTGCTAATAATGAAAAATAGGTTTGAGAACCAAAAGCTTACTGTTTTAAATCTATGAAACAAGCCTATATTCTATGATCTAGGAAATTATTGGATAATAAACAATTAAATATTTATCGTATTATTAGAAAACAATATACTTATATGCATATAACTTAATACATACACAATAGACATGGTGATGTTGAAAGGATACCTGGTCAAAGTATTTGATGCGTTTTTTTTTTCCCCTTATATAAAATCTTCTTACTTAAGTAAAAAACTTTTAAAATTGTTACATCTCACCAATATTTTTCCTTTGATCGATGAAAATGTAATACTCTTTTCATATAATGGTAATAAAATCTGTAAAATTAAACTGAATTTTTCTTGTATGTGCTCTTCTACGAAATCGTCTCGAGTGTTCATTACTATAAAAAGTGGAGATATTACGCATCGCTACTCTGTTAAGAACTCCCCGTCTGTCATGCGAGGTTTTTATTAATGCCCCTGATCGTTTGTCTATCGATTACACATATAACGGGGACAGTTTTTGCCAGCTCGATGTTAAGTTGCGGTCAATGACTAGGTACCGGAAAAGATAGATATCAAGAACGATTTGTAAGAATACTTGTGAAAGCTAATTTCCAGTTTTTATGAACGTTCAGAGTTCCTACCCGGGTAAGAATTCATTTTGCGATTGTTTTTCACTGGTCAAAACAATTTGTACACACCTGGATGGGTACTACAGCAATGTCTATTTTACCCGCCAAACAGCAGTGTAAATTCTAGTATAATTTGACACACAAGAGTGCATGTACACTGCTCTTTGGCGGGAGAAATAGACATTGCGGTGGTGCCTACCCAGTCGGCCTCTCATATATGAGACACCTACCACCAAAAAAACAATTATGTTACATTGAGCGTATCAGTGTGACAAATTTTCCCCAATAGTATACGGTCGTCCTAACGCAGATAAATATGAGTATAATATTCCATTAAAAACTTTTCAGTCTCTGGTAATAAATATTGAATTAAACCCTACTCATTAACCGCAAGAACAAAACTTATTTAATCAGAAACAGATTATCCCCAATGCGGGCTTTGTATACTTCTTTCTCTCCGGAGTTAAATTTTACAATACAAAATATAACCTTCTCTAAACTAATATTACAAAGAGGAAAGATTTGATTGTTTGTTCGCATTGAATAGACTCTGAAACTACTGGACTGATTTGAAAAAAATCCTTCTCCATTAGAATTATAAATTATCCCTGATCAACATAACTGATAGAATTTAAAAAAACGTGCATGCGGAGCTGGGCCGGCTTAACTTTCAAGCTTATTGAATTTGACACTTTAGGGCATCTGATTTTTAAACATAATGGCAAGCTAGAGAGTGACTTTAAGCAGGTAATTTTATCAGTCATGACTACTAAGAGAAAGTAGCCAATCGGGAACATTTTCTATCTTGCCGAACCCAAAAAGACGCTCAAATATGATTTTTTGATTAACTGATAGAATATTTTAAAAAAGTGCAACTACACCCGGGCGGAGCCGGGCCGGGTCGCTAGTAAACAATATAACAAATAGGCTTCCGAATATATGATTTCATTAAGCTTGTTAAAACTGTAGTTATAACTAGCTTAAACATCTACGAACTATCAGTAATATTACTTTAACTAGTATTATTGAAAATGTACAATGTATTCTACTGTTCTCTGTGTTTGAATCTCAAATAAGGATTTGTCTCCTGCAACATCAACGATCTCTAAGATCTCTACTTACCTCCGCACTGCTGAAAGCGTTAAGTCGCTAAGCTCCTTTATCATTAAAGCCGAATAAAAACTTTGTGAGCACTTTAAAATTCTTGCTCTAGACTCGATGCTCTAATAAAATGTAGGAGACAATCGATATACTTTATCTTAGTGGATTTTAAGAACTTTTATTTCTCGCATGTGGACTACTGCATTATTTCTTCATACAGAGTATATCAAGACTTCTACCGAAAACGAAGCCGGTTGATAGTTTTAGTGACTACAATCACAATGCAACAACAATTTTTGCAAAGAAACGCCTCAATTGTTTTTGTGATTTTAAATTATCATGGTATTTAGGTGAATCCGTAGTTTTGCTGAAATAATAATTTAAGCCCTTGCGTACCAAAGCATCTTGAAAAAATAAATGGGTATACACAATTATTAAAAAAAAACCTATGTGTTTACCACCCAAATACTAGGATAGGACAAAAATAATAAGTAATATCGAAACTTTTTTTGCAAAATTTTTAGTTGCATTGTGTCTGTCACTAAAGCTACCACTCGGCTCCGTTTTCGGTAGCAATCGTGATATACTCTGTATATAGCAGCCCGTATCAGCTTCACCTGGGTACTGGTATTTTTTGATACGACTCCACGTCAGATAGATGTTGTTTTTCGTAAAAACTCTTGTATACCTAAACTCGACTTAGTTGTCCTACTGCCTCCTTTTCTTACCACCATGGCTTATTTATATCGCTCGAAACTCGTATCAGTACAGGAATATATAGCGATACGATATCACTATAATACTCGTATAATACGAGTATTATATACTGATGATAAACAAAACATCATCTTTATAACTAAATTAGTAGTCGAACTACTAAAATGTGAACAAAACAGCTGTTCATAAACTTTTGTTTTTGATACATCAAATTGTTGGAATTTCGGGTCCCGTCGAGCGCCTAAATGTGACGTTTTGTTCCAACATAAGTTATTTATTTATCGCAGACACTTTCTTCTTTTTGAAAATGTTGTTTGTTCAGTGAAATTTATATTTTGAGAAGTTTTGTTTAGAATTATTCCCCGGGCAGTGAGAGTGTGGAGTGGAACGTTTTGTTTCGTTCGTTTGATTTCATTTTTCGTCTTACATTGCTGCTGAGGGAGTTGCATTTTTAAATTGAATTTTTCGTCGCAGAATTCTTAAACTCATACTTTTACTGTAGGCACTTATTTTATGCTATATAATTCATATTATTAAGGTAGTACATAAAAACACATTTTAGTTTTCTATGCATTGTAATATCTTTAATCATAATTGAAATTAATATTAATAAAAAGTATGTTTTTGCCGCAGTATTTCGGTAAAATGTGAACATACCTTCATCCGCATATTTTTCACATTCCACCTATGAACTCTTAATATAACTATATTTAGAGAAAACCTCAAAAGTCTTTCTCTCGCGACATAAGTGACGCGTATCCATAACTCCAAGGGTAAACAAGGTTCTACTAGATTGTGAGAGCGTCTCCACTATCGGTACAACTAAAACCGTCGGCTGATATCAATCTATCACATATTTTGCCGCATGGGTTACTATAATTTTGTCCCTGAGCAGTTTGTCTGCCTAACCGTCACACTGACGCGAAAAAGAACACGCCCCCAACCTAACTACGTCTCTGACACTAATATGTCGTGAAAATTTACGGAAAAACCAGTGGATAAAGATTTACTTAGGGCTGATTGCCTGTCTAGACTTTCGTGATTGTATTGAGTGCGGATATATCAAATGATTCATTGGCGACTATGATGTTTGTGTACGATTTGACTTGGTTTTTTAATAAATCATCATCATCATCATCATCATCAGAAAATCATATATTTTGCTGTAATAAATAAATTAGTAGAAGAAAAACCATCGGTCCATATTGATTAATAAAAAGAAAGTATTCGTATTCCTGTTTTATTAAAATCTATGAAATAATTATAGTCGTGGAAATAATTACACTCCCCAGCAGCATCTTAGAACTAAATAATAGTATTAAATAGTTAAAAAAACATTACACACTATGCCAGCATTATGCTACATTTGACTAAAACAAAAATGAAATACAAAAACGCATAATATACCATAATATGAATCAGCACCGAAAAACAATTAAAGAAAGGAGCAGCAAGTAAAATACAGCTTGTTGGTTTATTTCCCGCCGTCCTCTATCACACTAAACTATCTCCTGGAGCTATTTATTTTCAAGAACAAATTAAAGTCTCAAGTACGCAGAAGGAACAAGTTGGATTTAATGTTCTCGTCTCTTAATCGCTCTTATTGTATTGAGTATAATAGTAGGATGCGTACTTGGTGTGCTGTTTATTGAGGCCAATTAATCTTGGAAATTTTTGACAGTCTTAAATTAATTAACACGAACCTTAATAATGACCTTCCCTACCAACGAAGACTTCGAGGCGAGTTTGACAACCGCCGACTACTTTCTCAACTAAATTAATTAGTCCCATGCAGGTCCGATGTTTCTCCGTTTCCGAACTTGATTTGAAGCTGTGAATCTATTAAGTTGTGAAGTTTAACTGACGCTTGTAAATAGTAGTTGATGAAGAAGTTTGATGTTTACATCGTCCTCAGATCCGTTCATTTGGGGCTACACGTATTTGATAATGGCAAATAAAGTAAAGAAGTTACTTAACCAGAGGTTGTTATGTAAACTCGTACAAGTGCAAATGGAAAACTAAATTAAAACAGCTTACAAATAGCTGTTTACGTATCGGAAATTCAAGAACATATGCAAATTACCCGCAACCGGGTGTAATATAAAACGAAATTGGAGTGCAAAGCCATAAAGGACTGCAGAAAAGAATAGTAAAAAGGGTATTATCCGTAAAATAAACAACAATTAAAACAAAGCTGGAGTTCAAACGTAAATAGCAAAGAACACAACCGAAACTAGCTGCAATGTGGGCGTCGTTTATTGGGTCCGCACGCGAACCGATGCAGTCGACTCGTGGATCGCCATACACGTTTGCGTTGGTACTGCACGCCATTCAATTCCGAATATATTGCGTTTCAATGAAGTAACGTAATATTCGTTTTGTCGCGCTATTGCCTCGTACATCAATCTGGCTTTATTTGTGTATAAAACTGCGCTCTTCTAGTTCACTAAAAGCGGCTTAACTTTCACATTATAGTTTTTCTTACATATTGCTTATTGAATTTGACACTTGAGGGCATATGATTTGTAAACATAATGGCAAGCTAGAGAGTGACTAAAAGCAGGTGATTTTATCAGTCATGACTACTACTCGTAAGAGGAAGTAGCCAATCGGGAACATTATCTTTCTTACCGAACCCAAAAAGACAGTGAAATATGATGATATCTGATGATGAGAATCGCAATATAATCCCACAAATCACAGCTGCTTTTATCACTAGCGTCATAATACGATAAAATTCGTAATACGAAAAACATATTAAATACCAGTCACATTAAAATAATACTCGGACATATATGGGGATGAATATGCAAAGCGTTTGGCACTATTAAACGGTGAATTGTTACTGGCCTTTGTAAAACTATTACTGCTAAAATACACTACTTACTTTTATACTTTACTATCATTGTTACGCAGACCTAGTTAATAACATCTTTATTATTTACATAACGGGTGCGTTGAAGGTAACTTTACGTAGTATCCATTAGGGCAACGTCTCAATAAACATACATCTCGCATAAAGTTTCAATAATAAAGTATATCCACTATAACATCCCTACTTTATGGCTTCGCTTTATTAACGTACAGGGAAGGCAGTTCACATGCTCTTATTTCATTGTTAGCATATAATACAGCCAATATGTCACCGCAGCTAAGACGGGTCCCTTCGCCAATAAAATTTGCATAAGACGCCCGCACAAGTGCTTTGCCCGTGAATAGCCTAGGCTTGCTATTGCAAGTTTTATCAGTTTATTGCGAACCTCGAGGGGTCTGGTTTTTTTGACGGCATCCACTATAGGCGTCCGCAGTGCTGTAAAAGTTTTTGATGGATCTTTTATAGGATCTCTGGTGCGCCGACTATTATATTTTATTGGGTCGTAAAACTATGTGTCGGCTTCTCGCGTCATTATCACTAGCACGCTTAAAACATTCTAGTGTCGTGTAAAAGTTACAAAACACGATTTCTCTTTTATCCGTAATAATTTTAGTGGCAGTAACAAAACCGCGGCCATGTGCTTTTATTGCTTCCTTTCCTACTGTAATTCTGTTACGTTTTGCATAAAAAGTTTTGCGAGCATTAAAAAGTTGCACCGACTTTGCCCATTTAAAATTCCACCTCGTTGAATGGCAGTAAATCTTCTACAGTGTCCCTCTTTGCGGCTACCGGAGTACGTCTAACTGAATTTTGCAAAGTTTTTGGAAGCAAAAAATAAACACGGGATGAAATTTTAATACCAGTATAACCCTTGCTCCGAAGGTCTTCTTTAATCGAGTTATGTCACCTTCTAAATTGCAAATTGCCTATTTTTTTTTTTCATTGTTAAGGTTTGTCTCGTTGCCAGCTTTATTTAATTTTTAAATTAAAAACGGAACGAATCCAATGTATCTCGCTACATATTTCTTTCACGCTGTGGAATTATGCCAAGTTGTTTTACTCATTGCACTCTGCTATCATATTTCAATTTGAATTATAAATTGATATTGCTATCGCTGATCTCCTATCACTGATATTTGAGCATTTGAAATGGGATACGCGGATTTTTTAAATTTTACATTATTTACGGTCTCTCATGTAAACGGCACAGTTGGGGTTACTAGGTATTGAGTTGGCTTGCATCCAAACGAATCTCGCTTCTGCACTAACTTCTGTGTATTTATGCACGAGCACGCATGTTGGTGGCATTCTCACTTGCCAATGCACATTCCTTTTGGCCGATATCGCGCCATTTTGTAATGGGAGCACGTGTATTATGCATATAGATGAATTTCACACGCGATTAGCTATATATCGTAACTACAGCTTGAAATATAGCTTTAATCTCCATTCTTCATTTATTTGTAATTTGATACAGATTTTTTGTTATAAAATGGTAATTGATTCAAAGCAAAAATGTATCTTCATAAATAACGCTCCTAATATATTTGCTGGTTTGCAATCTTAAATTCTTATTTCCAGTAAATTAAATTATGCAACGATGGAGAACTGCGAAAATCGTAGTGAGAATCTAATTAATGCCCCGAACACAAATTTAGTTGACACTATCGCTGAAGATATTCGGGATATTATTAATGCAACGGGCGCCACGGTCAGAACTTGTTACTGTGTTAACTTAGCAGTTCCGACTAAGTGTTCTAAGATTGTTTTAGTAGTGATCATTGTTCAAGCATCTTCTATCTTGGAACGTGATGCTGCAAACTGGAATCGTATCGAATATGAAATTCATGTTAATGGGAAGATAATGAACATATTGTACCTTATTGATATGGTTTGCAGCCAACTGTATCAGCCCATATACGGCCCACTGCAAGGCACGGGCCTCCTCTACAATCGAGAGTACGATTGAAAGTGGTTAGGCCACGCTGGCCTAGTGAGGTTTGATGTGTGGTGGCGTGGTGGTTGTAGCCAACGCATGTCTGTTATTACGTAAATGTGTACGATCTCTTAACTTTTTTCTTTTATTCCTTAGCTTAGCCAACTTAGGGTGGCAGTTAAAAAACTTTGCGAAGAAAAACTTTATCGCGTCAGGTTAAACTTGCGATTTTATTCTATTTTCTTAATAGCACGTGCTTTTACTTTGAGGGTAATTTACTTCAACATTTTATTAATCTAAGTTATGTATTACAATCCTGGAAAAGTTGTTGAGCCTCTGGCAAATTTACTCGCTTAACCAAATTAAATATCCCAAGTAATTAATGTTAATATTTTATGACAACCTCGTATGACATCAATCCTTTTTTCCACGAGTAACACCGCTTAATATTCGCTAAGAAATAACGCTTTGCCAATATTACCGTCTGTTGCATTAATACAACTAAAATAAAACAGGATTCCTGCAAGATAAACAAAAGGATTTAAGCGTCAACGCTTCTATTGAAATACAATCTCCTACTTTCCGGAATGCAGTTGCAGTAGCGCCCAAACTTTATTCGATACTGGCAACTGTTTACGTTTATGCGTTAGCATTCCTTGTATATATTTGTGTTTTCTCCACAAACAAATAATGATCAATGCCAGGTTTGATGGAGTAACATTCGCTATCGCACAGAATTTATGTACACCCAAAGATGTTCACAATCTGGAACGTCCTGCCGGCTTCAATTACCGGTCGACTACGAGCTTTATCAGAACATTCTTGTTTATTGCCGGGGTCTTCACATGGTTTTCCTTAATCAACACAAATCACCCCTGTGCGTACATAAGAAAACATTTTTGCTCGAAAACTGAATAAATTTAGAAGGCTCGGTAAACTTTCCGAATGAGAAAGATCAAAACTGTGTGTAACTCATGCAAATTCAGAAGTTGATATAAACGATGTCGTTCAAACTTCGCAGATAGTTTCATTAGTTCGCAGACACTCGATTTCTTTTGCGCGAAAATTTTCTTGGCGATGATATATATTAGAGTCACCAAGTTTTGCATGTAGACATGATTTGTATACGACCTTAGATATGTGAAAAATAAGAAAAAAGCGCTGCCTATTTTCGTTGCCACGGAATGAGTCACTTACGAAGATTAAGTCGAGCGTGGAGAAAAACATGGATCACAGATGTGTGTTAATTGATTGTGCAAACATAAACTCGTTGCCAAGTTAAACACACTCCTCAATATTATCAAGTTAACGTATCTCTTTTTTTCTTTCATTTTTCTTGTATATTTTGGCATTAACATATTACGGTCTGTGTCGGCGTTTCAATTTATGACGATTGTTTGATTAAAGACGATTATTTTGGTTCAAAAGTAACTAAACACAAATTGTTCAGAACGCATATTAAATTAATGGATAGCGAAAAATATATTTCAATTTCGTACTATATGAATTCTAAATCGTAAAAGTTCATGAAGTTACTGTGTCTCTGTTAGACAACTTCGGAAATGAGATACGACTGATCGGAATATAGAAACAAGCCGTACTACTTTCTCAGTTTAATAGAAGAGTTATACTACAAATGGACATACATCCAGCAACGATGTAATGTAATTCATGTAGGCGACCCTGTTTCCTTCGTAAACAAGACGTTGAGCTCCATTCAGCAGTAAAACAACATGTAACTGAACAAATAGTGCGTGCTTAAGTAACCAAAACACGTTCGCGTATTGAGACCCAAACAATCTGCGACCACTTAGGTTCGCATTTGTTTCTCCCTTTTCTGTACAAAGGTCGGTTCACAATGAAAACAGTCGAGTGGCAGCTTAGCTCGCTCCGAAAGCGTGGACTCGTGTGAACACGGACTTGGTATGTGGGGCACTTTAGTTGTGAGGGCATGAAAAGTGGAAACTAGTGTGTATACGGCCTTGTGACGTGTTCTTTGTAATCTATGGTGCGTCTTCATTGGATTAGGTTTTTTAATAATAGCGCTTGGTGGAGATTTAAAGGCGTTATTTGGTTACATGATAACATATAATGAATGGAAATGAGTTCTTAAACCCTACATGAAATATACAAATCACGGCATTTTAATTAGGTTTAGAATGTAGCATACATTATTTTCTCATGTATTTTGTTCGAAAATAAAGATTTTGTTGACGTAAAATCTTATCCCAAATCAACAAACTGTTGTTTGATATAGTCGTTGGGTGTATTTATATATCTACTAAGTATTACTGTATTATACCAGGCCGCACTAGGCCAGCTTGGTGGACTATATGACCTAACCACTCTCAATCGTGCTCTCGATTGTAGAGGAGGCCCGTGCCCTGCAGTGAGACGTATATGGGCTGATATAGATACTAAGACATACTAGTCACCATCATTGACCCAGATCCAATGCTACTCTTTACTGTGTCACGAATGGAAGCAATTATGACTGTGCCGCACAATGGCACATGCAAAACGTTGCTTGTAACTACAATAACTATTACCTGCTCGCATGCTCCTTTAGCTAGTGTGTTTCATGCCCACTATGTTTTGGCCTGAGGTTTGGGCTCTCTATGCAGCTATTGTTGTCATCGGCAGTTGCAACTGACAAGTTTCGTTGATTAATCTATTACCAGGCTATTGTAATTTGCGAAACGATTCAAAATTGATTTTAGATTTGTTTTGTTAATGACATCGAATATATATACATATTTTATTGCAATGAATGACGTGATGAGCATGCCCTTCCCCTGATGATATGCGATACGACTGCTAATGAACAGTAAATGAAACAGTACCTTGCATTACAAAGCGATGCTTGGCATTCCACTGCGATCGCCATCCTGAGACATCTGTCCAGTAGCTACTCTGAATACAATGTCCTCCAAACCGAACCACAACAGTGCATATACACTGCAGTTTAGCGGGAGAAATAGACATTGCGTTGGTACCTAGTACCTACCCAGGCAGCTTCTCACATATGAGATACTTACCGCGAGAATATATACATAATTTTATCGTCATGTTTGGATTCAGTTATGACGTAGAATTCTTTAATACTTACGAGCACCCTTAATTTTATGATATTAAGCTCTTTAACGCAAGCACGACATAAATGGACCATCGTAACCAGGAAGAAAGAACGAATGAAGAACGTTCTGTAGTCACCACAAATTATATACCTTTGACAATTCAGTAAGAAAAAAAAACAGGAACATATCATGGATATACTTTTATGGATAATACATTACAAAAAAAACTTATTTGGAACGTTAGAAAATTTAGGCATATCCATTTTCGATGTATCAACTTCTTCACAAATAAATATTACAATTTCACAATAAATATGTTACGTTTTGCTGGGTCTTGTCATGAAAGGTGAATTTAAGCTCTGCTGACGTCAGACAAGTGCTATTATTCGTACTTTCATATAAATATCAATGATATTACGTTTGCTATTCACGCTTGAAACATCGAACAATATCATGATGCACAGTGCACTTGTGTTCAATTACTCGTAAATGATAAATGTTAAATAAAAACATCCATATTAAACGTGTAAATAATAGCAGTTTAATTAAAAGATGAGCAGAATATTAAACAAGGGATTCGCAACGCGACAGTAATGTTCCGTGCAAACAGGACGTTTTAACCTGTGAAAATAAGATTAATAGATCATACAGGTTGACGTAAATACATGGTCATTTCCTTTGCCGTTCGCAAATGTTTTATAAAAACTTTGTGTGGTGTTTAATTTTCAGAACGAAACAGAGCGTGCGATGTAAAACATAGTTATGTATTTACAGTGAAATAAATTTGATGCCGTGTGTGCGTAGTGCTTTGCTGGAGATAAAACTATTTTATTGTCATAGTTTATACCGATGTATGTAATATAAACAATTTTCTATAGTTATATACTGTAGAAACTACACTGCACCTGCCACGAGGTCAACTACATAGTTCAACCACAGACATTGTCCTACCAGTTTGTAAAATATTAAAGTAATATACAGGATATAACTGAAAACGGAGCCGGGTGGTAGTTTTAATGATTACAGATACAAAGAAAATAAAAATGTCATCAAATAAGTCACAATGTTTATGATGTTTTAAATATCACCGTGTTTGGGTGGTAAATCAATAGGAGGTATTTCCTAAAGTAATAATGTACACCCTTTTATTTTGCACGAAGCTATGATATGCAAAGGTTTAAATTAATATTTTAGCACAAACTGATATTTTAAACATCACAAAAACCGATATTTTAAACATCAGTAAAAATTTGTCGCTTTTGCTCTTTGCGAAGTTTTTAGTTGCATAGTATATGTAATCATTAAAACTACCACCCTGCTTTGTTTTCGGTTGCAATCTTAATATACCCTGTATATACTATAGGATTCACAGCACCTACCACGAGGTCAACTATACAGTTCGAGTACAAAGATAATACAGACTTTGTCCTACCAGTTTACAAAATAAACTAACATATAATGCCACAAAGACACATAAAGTTTGTTTTCACTTTAATATTCTTATTCAAACGAGGACCTAAATGACATAAAAAGCTTTTAAAACAGCCAGCTGTGAAAGTGGAATGGGAATGCGTAATGATAGTTCCACATTGAAACAGTGGTTCTGATGTCAGGAGCCATTCCATTGTCATTAATCTTTTGAAATTGCCCGTTGTGGCGTTCTCCCATCTCTGAAGAGAGCTATGAGCCAAATTACGTTTTGAATGCGTACTTGTCACAGACTGCAAGTCTATTGTTGAACGCCGGTTATTAGTGATTATACCGTGTAATTTCCGTGATAAATCAAGTATTTGTGGCCTATACATCGCTAATTAGTGTGGATGGGTACTCTCGTAAACTCCGGAATAATGTTTCCGTTCGTTATTGCCTCATCTAGGTTGTATTTACTGGCTTTGATTGGCTTTATTTGAAGGTAATGTAGGCTTAATTTTGGGTTATGGTCTCATTTCCAATTTACCTGTTGTGAAGTTTATACCTAGATCCTTTATACACGATTAGCTAAACTCAAAGCACATTATGTGAAGAGCAGCACAATACCCTTTCCTATTCCCATTCTTTTTCTTTCCTGTTCTTCTGCAAGCAACACATGATCCAAGCGTTGAGAATGTTTATGGACCGCTGTGATCTGATCATTTACCTTCAGGTGAACTGTTTGCTCGACTCGACTTGCGTAAGCCACTTTGACATGTTATGGATGTCCATCATCATCATATAAAAATAACAATTAACCATTAAGGTATTATACTAGAGCGGATATGGGGGACAAAATTTATTCGCGTAGTGTTGGTACAAGATTGAACCCAGTAAAGCGAGACCGAAGATAATGTTACTGCGTAGGCGTGACAGAGACAGAAACAGAAAGAACGATACGGTACAGTTCATTTTGTTTGCAGTGTCCCCTCTCGTGCACATCTTAATGCAATGAGCTAACGAGTCAGCTAAGTAAATTAAATATGAGGTCACCACTCACCATCATTAAAAAAATTAAAAATCTGATCGCTTGTACTGCTAATTTGGCGGTGTTTAATTATGGAAATGAAATGATGTCGAATATTACTTAACTTTAAGCAATCTCAATTTGACAGCGAGGAAGTCGTTTGAGGGAGCTTAAAGAGCGAGCTTAATGCCGCCATCTGAATCTAGACCTCAATAATTGCTTTCATTATGACTACAAAACTCGACGGATTAATTTAAAATATCTATTCATTTTTCGTTTAATTTAGCCGCTTCTTTAGTTTTATAGTATTAATACGTTAATAGACTGTACGAAATAAATTGATAATGTCTTCAGTGCAATTTCCACTTCGTTATATTATTATTAATTTCATGCACAGCTATTTAGGTTTTGGCTATGGGATAGACTAAATATATTAATCGTAGGTAATGCCGCGATTTTATTCAAATATTTTTTTACTAATTTTAGCTTATAGTATAAAAGAAGAATACCAGTAGTTGTATTTTATAAACTGAGTGTTTCTAACGGTCATATTTATATTTGTTTATAGAAATGTTAAACGTATGTAATAAAATGCCTGCACGTGAAAATACGACGTAGTAACTGATGATACTACGATACGATTACAAAGCAGACGTCTCGGGTTAGAATCCCGGACCAAGCAAAGTATTATTGGATTGTTGTATTCATTATCAGCCCGGAGTCAGGAATGTGTATCCGATATGGCGATGGGCTCTCCCTATCACATCGTGGGACGGAACACATTAGGCGAAACATGTCCTGGACGCGTTTCCCTTCTGGGAAAAAGACGTGATGTTAATGTACATACGTATGTACAAGAAAATAAACCATATTATATAAAAAGTAGAAATCAGATAGGAGTGTCGAAAAGACAGATGGATATTTAGATTAATGACTGGCCTGGCACAATCTTGTGTTTAACTTGGCATAGTCACTGCTATTAATTGCCAAAAACAGAGTACGCGGACATAATGTGCCATTTGAAACACCATAAACTAAATGTTTTGGCGCCTTAACGCTATTTTTCTTCCGAAATTTTATAAGTGTAATACACACGCAACGTAAATATTATAATATAACAAATAACTAATGAAAAATGAACTAACCGAAGTGTAAGTGAAAAAATATAATATGACCAAAAATATTTTAGAATTGGTTTTCTGAATCGACCCTTATTTACTTTTTCGATTCCAATAACGTTGCATACGGGCATGAAAATTCTGAATGTTCCAGTTTAGATGTTTCTGGGAAACAAATTGAAGCGAGGCTGTTAGTTCGAAGGTAAAATTATAAACAACATGTGTACCAAAAAAAACATTTTGCACCAACTTCATATAATATATCTCCCGCCAAACAGTAGTGTAAACGCACCGATGTGTTCCGGTTTGAAGGACATTGTAGCCAGAGTAACTATTGGACATTTTGATCGTATGTCTCAAGATGGCGAGCGCAGTAGAATGCCAAGCATCGCTACCGTCTATGAGCAGTCGTATCGCTTACCATCAGGCGAATGGCATGCTCATCTCGCCATTCATATCAAAAAACATGAAAATGAAGCCGCATTATAAATTAATCTCGGAATAACACCGATGAGCTCAGACTAAACAGCCTCCGAAGTTGTCAACGCGATGACAGTTGGTGGTTAACGCTTATCCTTCTTAAAAGCTGATGCGATCGCTCCCGAATAAATTCACCTCGTTCCACTGTTTGTGAAAGAGCTTTGTACGCCATCCGAGTTTCAACAATAAGTCCCGTGGTCGTGTTTATAAACGCATTGAGACCGATGTTGGATCAAATATTGCTTCAACTTTGGAAAGGACTGTTCAAGTGCTGTATTAAGTTTTGAAAATTATTCCTTGGTGGTCTGTTATGTGAAAAGTTCTTTATATTGATAATTTTCGTAAAAAATAAGATGGAATAAATAATAAACGTGAAATAATTTAAGCTCATATTAAATACTAGCGGTCGGGCCCGGCTCCGCCCGGGTGCATACACGATTTAAAATGGCGGTCAAAATGTTTGATTCTGCCTATCAGTTTAGAATATCGACCAATTGAACCAATCGGACCACCAAACGAACAAAATTTCCTCGTATTTGCTAGAAATACCAGTACTGCTTTCCTCCTATAGGTCATAGTGTGATGATATATAGCCTATAGCCTTCCTCGATAAATGGATACCCAACACTGAAAGAATCATTCAAATCGGACCAGTAGTTCCAGAGATTAGCGCGTTCAAACAAACAAACAAACAAACAAACTGCAGCTTTATATTTAGTATAGATGTTTTGTTGAATTGCTCAAATTAATTTATTTGTGACAAAAGGATAAAGTTATAATTAATGTAAAGTCTCACAAAACTAAACAAACAGTTTGACTGTAGAACATTTTAAAGCTTGGTTAATATTATAGATATTAGATTTAAATCTCTATATTTTACCTGTCTCGGTGGCGTAGTTGTATATGTTATGATATGGTATGATTACAAAACAGGTATCGGGTTTGAATCTCGGGTCGGGCGAAGTGATAGGCGCACATATCGGACTTAAACATGGATATTCTAGTAACTTTCATACTTTCATGTGATGATTTGTGGCGCTGTTGGCGGACCTAACAAATAAATAGATAGATAATTTATCTTGCTTCAGTACTAGATTAAATATATTGTTTACATATCCCATAATTATATTTGAAATAATTAAATTATATGCTTAATTACATTACATTTATACTGTGTCCTGAATTCCATTATATAACTTAATTAATTATTCCCTACAACCGGTAATTAATTATTGTGGCCAACATTAAACAGTATAATAACAGACAGTCATTTGATCTCAGCAAACGGCCCTTGTGACAGATAAGAAAGTTTTTATTGTCCATTATTATAGTCGGTACCTCTACCGCATTCACATTATTTATTTTAATTATTATGGAGCTATGATAATGGAACAACCAATTTGTGTCTCTTCACTACGTAGTATAAAACAAAGTCGCTTTCTCTGTCCCTATGTCACTTTGTATGCTTAAATCTTTAAAACTACGCAACGGATTTTGATGCGGTTTTTTTAATAGATAGAGTGATTTAAGAGGAAGGTTTATATGTATAATACGTACATATTATTGTAAAGAAATCTATATGCATCCGGGTGAAGCTGGGTCGGGCCGCTAGTTATTTATACAATTAAACTAGTCGCGTTTTTAATGCATCTGATGTGGCTGCAAATATGTTCACGGTGGTTGCCGGTTCAAATCCCAAGGCACACCTCTGACTTCTCGGAGTCATATGCTTATTGCTATTTTATTTGCATAACGGTGAACGAAAATAGCGTGAGGAAAACTGCACACCATAGCGATTTGTAAAGAATTTCTATGGCATGTAAAGTCCACCAACCCGCTTAAGGCCAGGCGGCGTGGTGGACTATATGACGTAACCCCTCTTAATAGTACTCTCCATTGTAGAGGAGGCCTGTGCCCTGGAGGAGACCGGTAGGATGAATATGGGCTGAGACATACCTACAGAATCACGTTACTGTTCTGATGGGTACGTACAAGGGTTTTGTACCTTGAGAGCTTGTTTACATTTCCCGATAGCGTAATACATTTTGTGTGAATTTTGCAGTTTTTAAACCCTAATTGGAGTTGCCCGGTATCAGAAGTTGCCCTGGCATAGTCTAGCTGGCCTTTTGACAACGAAGGTCTATTGGATAGGCACTAATGAGCCTAACCCTACGATCATAAGAAAACTATTTTAAAAACTTGCTAGAATGAAATATAAAAAACAATGGCATATAAAAAACTGCAGTAATTCCTTAATATCATGACCCACGTTCAGACCCAATGTCTTATGACGTGACCTGAGAATGAGCCTGTAGAATGCTATTGGAATGCCTTATGTCCTAGTTTATCGTCCAAATGGGCTATCATGGTAAAATGATTAATTCTGTATCCTGTGAAGATATTTGCTTTGTCCTTATTCATTTATTTCGGAAATATGATTTGTTGTATAATGGAGAAAGATGTATTTTAATTTACAATATATTATTTACAATTGGTTTTATCACATCAACCATTTTGGACCATTTTGAATTTTCTTATCTCAGAATTTGAATAGAGAAATTCTGAATTCATCTCTAATGTAGTATATTTTACTCAACTTAGTATGTAATAAGTATGTTATTCTATTTTACTTACATTAGCAATTACAATCAGTTAAAGAATAATTTAGTCCCACCATCTCCATATATATAGCCAACGTACATTTTTAATTATCCTCGCAGACATTCTCAATATTATGCTCGTATTTAATGTAATAAAAACATTTAAACGCTAATAAGGTTTTTTTAGATATAACATACGACTGACCTAGTTCAAAGATCACATGAATGCGTTCTTTGAAATAATGATAACTTTCAGAATGGCGTATATGACCGGGTTAATGAGTGATACTGAAAGCAGGCTAGAGGTGTTAACCGGGATACAGGGAATGCTCGACACTATTGTATAAAGCCTCTACCTTGTCACGAAATGTCTTTTTAACCTAGCTTAGTAAAGAGTACATTGCACTTTACGGTAACTGCAAAGCATTGCACTTGTATTGAGATAAAGTGTCGACAAGCATTAGTTAATTATCTCTTGCCATTCGTCGCTATTATACCGCTATACTTTATGTATTTGCAGCGGTTCACGGTACAGGGTACGTCAGACTGAAACCTTGTTTTGTGTATTATTTGAGTGGTGTATGTTTGATGCAATAGCTCCTGAATTTTCTTTCTACACTCATCTCGTATATCTTTTAAGTAAGACACGTGTTAGTCATCGTCTAAATGACCAACCTTAATGAAATGAAAATACTAACTTAACTTTTTCAATTCTTGTAACGACAATCTTTTTCATACCACTAATATCTATTACTCTATTCCGCTCTTCATCACATGGATTGACATAATACCAGTATTAAAGGTTGTCATGGGCTGATCCTTTAGTTGAGCAGCATCCTCGTTAGATGATCCCAGGACATGTATAAAGATAAAATCAATACACTCAACAGTCACATACGTAGTTCTGACCCCACATTAAGATCAATCAAGTCTTGTGTCGTGGGTATCAGAAACAAGGAGAGACTTTTCGGTCTCACTAACACCTAGACCCCGAGACAAATAATTGTGGGCCTTACCTGAACCTGCGGCCTCTCGTTTCACAGCCGGCGTCTAATTAACTGCGCCACGGGGGCTATCAAAAGATACTTTACCTTACTCTAGTGTTTTATATAAAACTCAATAGCACATAACAAACAGCATCTACTAAATGTAAAGTAAAGGATAATATATTTTGCAGATGTACAAAGTACTCTTGATTTTATATTGCAGTGCCCTAGATTTTACGACTTCCCTGGCGATTTCACATCTTACCCGATACTATTCTTACCTGCGACATTTATACGTATTTATTTACGTAAAACCTTTATAGGGCGTCCCCTTTATCTATCATAAGATTTATAGTGCACAATAAATAAACCGGACTTTATCGTAACTGAAAGTCTAAAGGTCCACCACATCATTGCGGTTTATTTGTAGTACTTAAAAACATTGTTGGCTCCGGGCTTGGGCAGTATTTATGTTTTTGTATTAAACGTGATATCATCTCGGTCTTTGTCACTGGTAACAAACACATTAATAAATCTCTATAAATGGCTCGGTCGGCTTTGCTCGCAGACTGTGCGCGTTCGAATAACGACTTTGTTGTTTTATTTTTTACATATTTTGGCTGCCAGTCCGCGTTTTCGCTCGACTGTGATACCGAATGACGTGTACCACGTTTGTTTAGATTAGTTTGGATAATTTGCAATACTGGTGGAGCTGTGTCAAGTTTAACGTCTTTCTTTGCGGTTACTTTTACTGTTTTCTTGAAGATGAAGTATATTATTCGTTTTTAATCGAAAGACTTGAAGGCTGATTATTATCCAACTTTGTCTATAAACACATAATATTTGAGTAGCGTGGATGGGTAGTCGACTTTTTTAATTGTTAGAGAATCGGTATGGAGGTTCAATATAATTTACAGGGATATATACATGCGTGGATAATTGAGTTTTCAGTATTTTTCAGACATCATTCAACAAAGAAAAATACGAGTACTATGAATGAATTTTATATCTTTGAGAGATAAGACGGTCAAAGATTTTTACTATTTTTGTTTGTTTACAATTCTTACATGAAATTTAGAATTTCTGTGCGGAGTTGAGTAAAAGAATATCTTGTACGAAAGAACCTGGGCCGCTAGTAAATTATATTGCCAACATTTTGTCCGTAGGCGACATCATCTAGTATCGTTATAAATTTCTAGATCCCCCGAGAAAATATCAGTTCGGTCATTTTTCGGGATTCTTAAAGTGATTTATCAGCAATATAAAGGTAATGATGTAGTTTATATTCTCAATAAATCTAATGAAATATCTGCTGGGATTAACTTTATATTATAATTCATTTTATAAGTACTTGAACTTGTGTCGCCTGTTTTTAATAATAATACTTGTATACGTACATTTTCATATATTTAGCTCGCCTCTACGATAGAATGCGGCATAAATCTTAGTCTATGCTCTGTATTATGGAATATGTTATAGTAATTTTTGATTCCTCCTTTTAAATATATATTTTTGCATTGTTCTTGATTTACTTGCATTTACTGCTCATTAAGCAACACTGTAGACTTGGTGCTAAATTTACTACCTGAAAATTACTCCGTTATGCATGTGTGTTTTACCCCATATATGTGCCACTGCAGGGCATGGGCCACCCTCAATCATCATACCTGGCCACCACGCTGTCTTAGTGCGGGTTTCTCACGATGTTTTCCTTTAACGCTATAGTGCGTGGTGATTGACTATCAATATATACATGACTCCGAAAAATCAGAGGGATTTGAACTCGCGACCACGTTGAACACGTTGGCAGCCGCGTCGGGTCCGTTACTAACAGACCACCACGCACTTATACAAGTAGCATCAAAAAATATTTTCTTCTTTAATCGAGGATTTAAGAGAGTACTCTCTCTATGGCAGGCAGAGACTTAGTTGTGCTAAACCCCTGGAATTACGATGTTCCATGAGTGGTACGGCGGTGACCGGTTACCACCAAGCAAGCAAGCCGCACACTTGTCTACTTACGAAGCCATTCAAAAAAAAATACGTTACCTAGGTATACTCCTCCCTTTTTTGTTTATAATAAAGTATAAATAATATATCAGTCTATATACTAAACACAGAATTTCTCGGAATACGATATTTCATTATCTACATGTATAATGAAAAGGAAAAACAACCTCAAATAATTAATTATAAGAAGATTCTACGAAACTATATTTAGTCTTCATCAGCTAGCACGGAGAATTTGTACGCAAAATATAAAGCAATATAATATAAAATAATATAAGTAAAGTTGAAATATCGAGAAATTTAATTACTTTGCCAGATTAAAGTTTGTAAAGTGGGTGTCAAATAAATTAAAATATACTAAATAAATCACCTTCATTCTAATACCGTACCTTTGAAATCAATTACAACACCTATATAATTAATCAATTTAATACATTAATTATGTATGTTCTAATTAATAATGTTTTAGGTGACACGATCCGAACGTAGTTTACCTACTAGTATATTTACTGAACCGGTGCAAATAACTAAAATACACACACACAAATTGAATTAATTTGAAATGTTGAATGTCAGTTAAAAGACGTAAGGATTCGTAGACAGTTTTAGAAAACATACAGTAATCGAATGTTTAGACCCTTTCGAACGGCTTTTAAATTCAATTTGAGTGAAAAAGATAAATAAAATAGGTATTAATTTGTTTTATGAATAAGACCAATAATATTTATAGTAAACGTAGGCCAGCGCTAACCGGGATGGCATGGCCAGTGATTAATTTTTTTTCCAAAGCATAATCAAACTTATCCGGTGAGAATACGACATAAATTCCATTGTTTTAAATTGATCTCACGGCATCGAGAAATGCCTTTGATGAGTGGTAGTTGAGCTACGATAGTTGTAAGATTATGAGAGGACCAGTATTCCTTACTTCCTCTAGTCCTTTTTTATCTTGGCCTCATAATTATGAGAGGTTGGAAACGCCAACCATCACCACCGAATCAACCGTTCGCCTGTTAAAAATAAAAAATGTCTTTCAATAACGTTTTTTTTTATGCTATGACTGGCGAGAAGAGCATGCCTTTCACCCGATGGTAAGCGATACGACAGCTCTTAGATAGTAGCAAAACCAAGCAACAGCATGAATTATAAAGTAATGCTTGCCATTCCGAGACATAAGATGTTAAGTCTCATTATGTCCAGTAGTTACGTGACTAGAAAAATAATTTGGTAAGTTAAAAATATAAATTATACAAACCCTTGTTACACATTTTAATGTGAGATAAGTGTGTCCCAAGTACGGTTTAATTGCAACCGCCGGCAGTGTTCATTATGTTAGACCAACATTTTATTTACAAAAATGATTGTGTTATTCTACAAGATATTATGGATTTTTTATTTATTTGGTCACCAACAATTGTCGACACTTACTTTTTACTAACTCTTTCATACATATTGTATAATAACTAAGTATAAAAATTTACTTAACATACACAACATTTAGCAGTTAACATACTATAAAAAGTAACAATTTTGTATAAAACATAAGATAAAAATTAGTTAGGCAAAATTTAACAAATTGAAATGATTTCTAAAATATTTAGTAGTAAAAGTAAAAAAGACTAAAGTAAAATTAAACAGATTCAGATTTATCTCAATTGGTCCGTCGTTTATAGTTTTATTATTTATCTATTATATTTTTATAGACATGTCTCGTAAAAACATTCAAGCTCATATTTTCGTTACCGATCACAAATCATTTATGTTGCGTACAACATCATAAAATAATACATAACTATTTCGATTTATTAATTGGGAATACAAAGAAAACATTACTTTTTACAGTATATATAAGAGTTATTTTCAAGAGCAATTTCGCATAAGAAATATTTTTATAGAAAACGATGAACATACCTATCAGAATTTACTTGAAGGAATGAAGACACAACCGCGCCATCTGCCGTGAAACATAATTATATAAATTTTATTACACCTCATTCCGCTTTCCTTATTGCGTAACACCGCGCGGGACTCGAGTTATTTATTATCAAAAAAGTTACTAATGTGCCATTCAACATTATCTAGTGTTACGCGGTCTTATCTCGGATGTTCTGTGAATTTATGGTAACACTTCCACTGCTGGGAGCTTCACGCATAATGCTCGAATGTAGTTCGGTCTCGTTACATACGGTAGAGGGGAAATTACGTAAGGCACAGTTTAATGCAGCCTGGGTTTACTGCTCTGGAGATCAGGATTTAAGCAAGGGGCTTAGATCGTCGCGACAGATTACTCTAAGGTACACTTTGTGGCATTACCTAAGCAAATCTTGTAAGTATTGCTATTGTGAGGGTAGAAAGATTTTAAGCGGCGAAGATTGTTATTTTACCTATTCTTGTTGTAGACGAAATTTTGCTACAGCATGCTTTTGCTACACGAAGTTGCTGCTGCGAAAGTGAGCAAGCTTTAAGCTCGATAAAAAATTTGATTAAAGCAAAATGAGAAATACTATATTCGAATGTAGATTATTTAATGAATCTGCGTTACAGAACAAATTAATCTGTTCCACGTTTTACTTATACACTTAATTTATTATCCCTGAATTAATCCAAGCAGAGATTACATTTCATAAATGTGTCCTTGAGCCGTTCGTTTGTAAACGCTAATCTGGTTTTGAGTACAAATATAATCAGAATATTCAGTGCCACAATTTATTTGAAATGCCTCGTCACTAGCTAGAGCGATGGAAATAGAATGCTATATTTGTAGAAATGTATAGTTTTAGTAATGAATGCAAGTCATATTTCACATTCTAATGCAACAGAAATCCATATTAAGTTTGGGCCGAAGTCCAACGGTTTGGTCCATTTAGATCGCCGGAGTGTTAGACTGTTGGCAATAGTCCTTTGTCAAATTAAAGCCCGTATGAGAGGTGAAATTATCGATGTTTCGTAACACATTGTGTATTCATAATAGACTAAAGGACTCGTGTAGGTTGGTGATAATGAGATTAAGAATTCACAGTTACTCTATTTAGAGAATTCCAAATCGTATCTGAAATAATTTAAAGGTTAAGACATTTGGTTACGGGCGGAGTAAACGGAGCGAAGAACTGATGGAATCAAAATTTCAAACATCCATTTGAATTGTGGATAGACGGCGTGGATACAAGACATCAAGAATTAAGACAAGACTCTGTGACATACCTGTGATTAGTAGTGGATTCTCTTTGGCTAATCATAACCATGATGCGGCATTTTAAGCCCACCGACAAAAACAGTTATAATTTAAACCAATTAAAATTTAAAAGTCAGATAGTTAACCGATGAATTCTGTGAAAAAATATGAATTGTAATTTCTTAAAAAGTCGATACCACGTTTACTGCCAATCCTAAATATATAATTGAAACTTTTATGTAAAATATATTTAAAAACGTTTTCCCCACTAGATCAAAAATAAATTCACGAAGAAGGTTATAAATATTTGTAGTTTGGGGTCCCATGAGACTTTGAACACTACGTAGTTGTCTATTATGTAGAGTAAAATGAACCTTGAATATCAAAAAACAGTTTGGGAATATGAAGTCACTATGTTAGCCTTAATTATCGAAGGTAGTTTGTAAACCCCTTTTGTTTCCCTTGAGGTTTAATTACTGTCCTGTAAGATTGGGAACGGAAGTGGAACTAACTGCTTTTCGGTAACCCCCAAGTCCTTGTCAAGGGATTTCAGGATATAAATTTGATATTAGCATAGGCGTAGTTTTCCGACGCCCTTGTATCTCTTCATTCGAGTAGACAATTCAAATTGTAGTCACGAATAAAACTGAGCCTAACCCCATAGCCTTACCACGAATAAATTTTCTAAATATTTCGAACCAGCTGCCTTGCCTAGTTCCACCCGCGTGCAATACACTTGAAAATATTCTTTCGTCTATGCTTTATGTTCATCAGGGATAATGTAGGA
Source organism: Hyles lineata (assembly GCA_030180105.1). Lineage (NCBI taxonomy): Eukaryota > Metazoa > Arthropoda > Insecta > Lepidoptera > Sphingidae > Hyles > Hyles lineata. Next base: position 1,009,414 of record JARJEE010000031.1, read on the forward strand.
TTCTAATGGTGAAACATTTTTTTAATTCGGTCCAGACGTTTCAGAGCCTATTTAATACAAACAATAAAATATTTCCTTTTTATAATATTAGTTTAGATATAGCAATTTTGCCTCGTTTAATTGCGAGATGTTACTTTAGTCAATATATCAATATCAAAAATGTATCAACGTAAAATGTTGTACACGTTTATAGATGTGCATTGAATAAGAAAATATTGGGTAAACATCGGCAAACTAAGTGCCGCTTTGTATTGATATACGATCAAAGATTTTTTTCGATATTGCCTCCACTCCACTGAATATTTGATGGTTTTATTGCCCAAAATTTATACGTGTGTAACTTTATGAATGTGGGCGTAAAATATTTTTTGTTGGGTAGGGCCCTGCCACTTAAGAGATGTTTTATCTTGTTTATTTAAGTGTAGTTGTATAAGCGAAGCTTACAGAAGCAACAGATTAGACTTTCTGTGTAACTGTTTTGAAAATATCAACGCTAGACTTTCTTACGCGTGTTTCTCTGAAAAAAGAAGTGACTAAATCTAAATATTTTTTAACATTTGTTTCATTATGGATTTGTCACATTTCATTAAAGATTAATTAAAGTAATTTCAAGCCAATAAAAGGCGACGCATCGTAAAGTACAAGGTCATTCATACGTGAAATCACTCAACAATTTTCATTTTGAAGACCGATTATACTAATTAGTTCGATCATTATTTTAAAGGAATGTCATGATTTTGTTAGAAGCTACATATATATTTCTATCTACAGGTTATTAATCGAAAATAACATTTATCAAAATCTAGTTGTTTATAACCTGTGTATTAATTACTACATTATAATACCAGCCTATTCTCTATTTATTGCAAATCATTAAATAGTTTTGTATAATAGCTGCCATTAGTCAAAAGTTTAATAATATATTTGTCGGGCGCTGAAAACCGCTCTGAAACGAGTTGATATACGGGCGGGATCTAAATTTAATGCGCCCTCGAACTCCATTGTCATGCGTATTCAATGTATTTAACAATATACATATTGATTTATTATAAATGGCTGTTTTATCGATTTGTGTGCGTATTGTGTGTTTGTCTAACTTTGTGTTTCTGCTATGCATCTAGCACGCTAATAAAAGCTGCGTTTTACATTCAGTATTAGCCCAGACACGTCCCACTGCAGGGCACAGACCTCCTCCAAAATCGAGAATACGATTGAGAGTGGTTAGGCCATATAGTACACCACGCTGGCCTAGTTCGGGTTACCGGACTTTACATACCATAGAAAGTTATACAAATCGCTATGATATGCAGATTTCTTCACGGTATTTTCCTTCACCGTTCTATAACGGTGAATCAAGCACTATTGCTTGGTGATTGCCTATCAATCCACACATGACTCCGAAAAGTCAGAGGTGTGCTCTGGAACTGTACTTAGGTTTATGTAAAATAATGTATTTTGACGGCCTCTCTCGCTCAGTTGGATAGACGCCGATGTGAAACAAGAGGCCGCGGGTTGGATCCCCGCACTGAAACACATATTTGTGGATCCACAAATATTTGTTTCGAATCTGGGTGAACGTGAGTTTGAAAAGTCTCTCGTAGCTTCTGATAGCCGATTGATGATAATAAAATGTAGAAACATCCATTACGCTAGTATTATGAAGTAAAGCCTAAGCCTTAACATCTCCCCGTAAGATTTTGCGAAATCCAAATTTTGAATTATAACCTGAGAAATTGTAACATTAATTTTCCACAATTTCATGAATAATGTTCGTTTGTAAACCTGAAAATACAAGTGTAGGTACATTTTTTACCTCATGCAATTTATTGCTTCCCGACTGCGTAGATCTAAAATTTCTGACATCCACGAAATAATTTATTTGTGTGCTACACCTTTACATGGTTGATCCGCTTTACCCCTCATGAACTTAGTAAATTATACTCAGATAATTTTTTTTCTTTAGTAACTGGTAGCCTGTTGGTAATAGACCTGATGCGACTGCCGGCACGGTGGTCGCGGGTTTGAATTCTGAGGGTCACCACTGACTTTTCAAATATGTGTGTATTAGTAGTCCGTTACCATACACTTTAACATTAATGAGTAAATATGTGTGCCAAAAAGGTATTAACATGATTTTCTATGGTATTTAAGCCCACCATCCCGCACCAGACCAGCGTGGTGTACACCTGGAGCTGCCCCAACATTCGTTCGTTCTCCTTTATCCATCCCATGGTTGTCTGGCAGAAATTGCTTCAAGTAATAAGACTGCCACTGGTACATTGTGTGTGTGTGTGTGTGTGTGTGTGTGTGTGTGTGTGTGTGTGTGTGTGTGTGTGTGTGTGTTTTTTCATGTAAAGTGTTAAAATAAAATAAAAAATGGTCTTAGTCTTCTCGGTTGTAAAGGCATCCCATGGTGAACAGAAAGCTTTTATAAGCTGATAACAGTGATACAGTGCCTTTTTCTTACAATTTAAGCGATTTACTAAGCCTAACCGCATACTGATCGAGTTCATTGGCAATTCCGATCTATTATGTTAATTGAACTTAATTGGCACTTGATTAAGTAATCATGTAAGTTACATACATATACTCGTAGTGGCAAGGATTAATATCTATAATAATCATGTAATATATTGAGACTTAACATCTTATGTCTCAGAATGGCGCTTCCAATAGGTCGATGTGGAGATCCTTGGGGGAGGCCTATGTTCAGCAGAAGACTTCCTGTGGTTGATGGGTATTCTACTTGAATATTAATTGAATTTTAAATTGATGTAAATATCAATATAATTTTGATAAATGTTATTATTTGCTTAATTAATGTAGGTATTGTTTACAATGTTATGGCATTTGATACTGTTTTAATTATAAATAATTATTATGCAATTTAATAAGCTTTGACTATTTGCTATAATTATTAGTACAGGAGATGTTATTTACTATTAATGATCAAAATTGTAGTACCAATTATGGCAGACATGAAACAACAGAGCGTGCTTCGTAAATATCAAACAGCTTGCCGCCGCTTTTAATCAAAGACAAACCTGGTCCCAACAATTTCATGTTTAAATTTAACTTTCTAAAAGCCTTTGGAAAAGTATCATATCCCATTCATTTGTTTATTAATGTTTATTATACACTAATATAATATAACAAAGCAAAGAGATTAACTAAAATACAAAAGTACAAAAGGCGGTTTTATCGCTCTGAGCGATCTCTGCCACACAACCTTTGGATGGATATACGGGAAGGAGAAATAGAGGGCAGTGTAAAAGTGTATAAATAAAGAATAAATGCTCAAAAAATAAAACTAAATAATAAACTAATTTAATACACAAATAAAACTATTTATATATTATTCTAATTTTAGATAATAAGTTTACTCTTACCACCTCATAATCAACGCGATATATGATTTTAAAGGATAACTTAACTACCCAACCAATTTAATTAATTAATAATGACAGAAAAATATTATCAACACCCTCAATTGAAATACGCTGTTAAACACAGAAATAGTGTATTATCTATGCACAGAAACATCTCCGATAGCCTGAATCCGTCTAGTACATTTGCAGAAAGCTGAAATTCAGTGCGAAAGCGGCCAACCCGTATCTACAACCGACACTCGCGTGGTACACTCCTCCATCTATCCGTGAACGGCTCGAATAGTTCGTAGTTTAAGAGACTAACCACATTTATAAGTGAGTAAATGTTTGGCTTCAAGTACGTGGTGGTCTGTTGGTAAACGGATCAGACGTTGCTGCGGCTGCCAAAATGTTGACGGTGGTCGTGGGTTCGAATCCCAGGGTACACCTCTGGATCTCGATTGTAGAGCAGGCCCGTGCCTTGCAGTGGGACGTATATGGGCTGATACAGTATTGTATACTCGTAGAACAGAATAAAAAAGATAGCGTCTTTAAAAATAAAAGGGTATACACTACTATTATACGAGTAGAAAAAACTCTGTACTTACCAGCCAAATACGACGATAGGGAAATAATAACAAAACAAATTTGTCGCTTTTTTCACAATATTTTTATTTCCAGTGTGTCTGAAGTCACTAAAACTACCACTCATCTTCGTTTTCAGTAGCAGTCTTGGGACACTCTTTATAGGCTGATACGATATAAAATATACTCAAAATCGTCCTGCAAAAGTCGACACATCCTGTATAGGCTAATACGATATACCAGCAAGTATACTCAAAATCATCCTGCAAAACGCGACTCAACTGAATAACAGTAATTCCCCAATATGACAGGCTGTTCTTTCAAACCGACCAGCGAGATGAGGACTTTATTTTCGCCCGTCGCCGCACCGCCGCTGCATCGGATGCCTCGGATTTAATATCAAAAGGATTTATTGTGTCGGGTCTCCGCCGGCTCCCGCTTGTCCATTGTTTTATCTCGCTGACGTTTGTGACTGCCACGTCGCCAGCTCGAGGATTTGTTTTGAGTGGCGTGTGTTGATTAGTTTATTATAGCTAGGTAAAAGAGTCTGTTTTTAATTAGGGCGCTAAGATCGAATTTATTAATATGGCAGCCCGATGTACCACGGAAAATGTTTACGTACTTGTTATTTTTATTAATGACTGTTAACAATCCCATTGTTTATTTCAAATATCAAAACAAATAAAAACCGTACGAAAATGTATAGAAATACTTAGATATGAAATTAGTCAACAGTCACAGTGACATTTTTAATAGAGTTGCCATAATTATTTTTCTGTAATGCCCAAATTGTCACTGCATCGTACTCTTTTTTGCCAAGTTATATGTGATTTTAATATCATTATTTTGATTGGTCATTGATCATTCTCATTTCTCCCGCCAAAAGTAGGCAGTGTAATTACATGTATGTTGTGTTTCAGATTGAAGGACGTTGGACAATAAAAAAGGCCAAGGCTTCGTCTACCTCAAATCATAAATGATATATTTTAACCGATTTGTGGTCAATTTGAATGATTCAGTATGAGAGATAAAGTTAATACGATAATTTAATGAAATATATATATAATTTTTAACTAGATTTCTTGTGATAAATGAATAAGCCTTAATACTTAGCGCGCGAGCGCTAGTCTTCTCAGGTATGCGCGGATGAGACGACAAACACGCCATCGTTATTGAAATTGTGGCGGTTTCAATTATCTATTAGTAGTTAGGAATTAGATACCAAATACGTGAATTGCGCGTATTGAAGCATGTTCACTATTCTCCGCTGCATAAATTCCTACGTAAGGCTGTAAATATTTTCAATTGTATTTGTTTCTGTTTTGCCATTGATTTAAAAACAAAGGAAAAGCCCTTCAGTACATTTGGATTTCAAAAAGATGACCGTGAAAATCGCGTTAAAATAAATGTTAAATTAATCTAATAGATTTCATCTAAACGGTGTTGAAACATATTATCTTCATTTTTATTTAACTTTCGGCCATAATACAAGCAAGCACTTTCAAAATCGTTACGAGCGACGACTAATTTCAGTAACGCTCCGCTAGAGGGCGTACTGGAGCGCGCGCACCACTTTGTACGACTTTACACGCTTTCCGCCCTGTCCCTATATTTATATCAATGTGTTTTGCCGCGGAATCAACCGTGTTCTACATACATTACTTATGCGTATCTCTTTACCTGAATTCCCCCTCCCCTCATTTGCATATGATAAAAGCAGTGCTTGCTTAATGATATTTTATAGACATCACACGCCTTTGAAATTCGTGATACATTGGAGTTCGTGCCAGTTATAAACATTTACTCGCGATATTTTCTCCCATCATTAAAGCAAGCGATAATTATAAATACACACTGCTTCGAAATGTCAGAGGTGTGAGCATCTCGTTATGCTCGCAACTAAGCTGACATTATTTTTATACTAGCATGAAGGTATGCGCAGTGGCGTCCAAAGAGTATCCATCAATGTGAGGTACTTATCGCTGGTCGACATAATTATGCCGTCATGATTGTAACCACTTTTATCAAAATCAACTTCATGGTTACTAAAATGAGCCTGATGCTACGCGTAGTGGCGTTTAAAGAGTATCCACTGATGTGAGGTACCTATCACTGGTTGACGTAATTATACCATCCTGATTGTAACCTCTCTTATCAGAATTGCAATCAAAATATATACAAAATCTTTTTGAAAAGTTAATTACTGCTGCAATCGCTTCGGAAACGTGTTGTTACTGTGAAGAAGAAACGGCACAAGAAACTTCTTCAGCAACACGAAAAGTTTTTCTTTTTCTTTTTTTAACGCATATACGCGATATGGGCATGAAATATAAATGACTTACGTAGGCCACTTATAGCAGGTTTCTATAATCTATCTATCTTTAACTAGAGATTGCATTAGATATTTCGATGTATTTTATGTTTCAGTTGACAAAGATAGAGGGATATAGATATGGTACATATATTTGTAAATACCTAGGCAAGTTAAATTTATACGTTTAAATTTAACTTGCCTAGGTATTTACAAATCTTTGTTTATGGAAGCATAGAATTGTATCAACATAGTGATGATAGCCTTTCTAACCTCTTGTTGAAGATAGATAGTAGATATAGATAGAGACCGACCGTTAGACGAGTACTTAACAATTGTGTGCAGTTGTTGTTATATCAATCTCTACCACAAACAATAACCACTTCATAAAAACAAAACTGATATTCAATTTACACCAATATACACAGAGTGGTGCAGTAACTGGCATTCTAAATTGCATACCCGGTTGACACATTTTTACATCCGATTTGTTGGCGTGCTTTTATTGCACGTTGCGGCATAGACCGGTCGCCGACCGTCACCCGTCCGCTCGCACAAGCTGTCAACTTTAATAACTGATAGATTTACTGGTTTTAGCTGACATCAAAGTCTGTTATTTATTACTTGTTTAGGTTGGCTTTGCTTAGGTACGTTTGTTTATGCGCATACTTAAAAGCCATGGCTACATTTATAGGTAGAGGCAGGCTAGGTATCCACTTTAAATTATAAATTATCTTATTACTACATATCCACTTTACACAATAAATTATCTTATTAAAGTAGTAACTGATTGATTATTTAATCGTGATCGTTTTATTAATTTTAAGTAAGTTAAGTTATAGAGTTTGACTCTAGTATTTTTAGTATAATTATATTATAGAACTTTCGGAAAGCAATTATAATTCTTCACATCGACTGCTGTTAGCAGACTTTAAAAATCTTAGAATTCTTATAGGTATTTAAGTTTCTCAACGATATTTTTCTTCACAATTTAAGCTATAGTAAGCTGTATAAACGAACTTTGCACGCATAAATCTGAGATCTATTACCCCCGATCCAGGCATGCCTAATGGGGGACCTCGTACAAAACGTTTACAAGTAAACAAGGAACTAATGTGCAAACTTAATATAATTATATGATCTTTTATTGTTTAAGCGTTAATTTGTATGTTTTAATAAATATTTTTTCATATTTTATTATCATTATCATTTTACTCAGCTATTTCAATGACTTGTAAGATGATGATGAGGCACTTACCACCTCTACATATTTATGAATCACTATATTTTAACACATCGACCCCCGATAATTACATGCAAGGAAAACCCTCTCAGCGTTGCAATCCACGTGTGACGCGTTATGACACAATCCACTGAACCGCGATGGCTCAGTGGTTTGAGTCATTGCTTTGTGTAAATGCGAGTTCATAAATCTCACGTAATAACAGCGAGACCTAGAATAAAAAATGTTTTATGTCACACAATTTAACACGTTCAGTGATATTTTATTCGAGTTTCATTGCCATTTAGGTTCGCCCTTTGGAAAGTTTACGAGTGTATTTAGCTACAATTTAGACAGCTGAATTGAAAATTGTATATAATGGCTGGTACGTTCGAATGTGTCGCATTTGAAACGTGGTCTAATTTCTTAAAAAATCATATTTGACTAGAAAATTATACGACACGACTATTGTAATCAATGGAGAGATTGTATTAGTATTTTTTACATCCCTAGGAAAAATACTTCAAAGCATTGATGTCATATGCAGTAATTCCTATTTAAAACTAATTACTAAGATCTATATAGAGTCTCGGATTTGAATCCCGAGTCGGGCAGTGATATTGGATTTTTCTATCCATTATTAGCCCGGAGTCTGATTTTCGTGCTCGATATGGCGATGGGATCGCTCCCTATCACATCGTAGGATGGAACATACAAGGCGAAATGTGGGTGTCCTAGTTGCACATGCCTACCCCATCTAGAAAAATGGCGTGGGTTTATGTATGTGTGTATGTTAAATATTCGTTTTATAGTTTAGATTTATTAGGTGCAAAAAAGAATAAAAAAATATGGCAGTTAATATCTTTTCGAAATAAATTATTCCCTTTGTATTCCCGAGGGAAGTTTTTAACAAAATCTAAGTTGCTAACTAGTTGCGGAAATTCGTAACAAAGTTATTTGTTATTAGAGAGTACTTGTTTTCAGAAAGTTTTGTACGTATGTATTATATTATTTATCGCAGCCCATTGAGGATACATCGCGAGTTGAAATCTGGAACTGTTAGTAACTGAGGCGAAGATTAAATTTGCAGAAACGGCGTTTGTTTTGTTTATACCGTCTAAATAATATTTTTTAAAGCATCACTTTGTTCTACTTGCTTCTACTTCACTTTTATCTACTTATATTTGGTTGATGCACAGTAATAACACTTAAAGTCACTGCTTTCATAAAATTTAACTCTAACTTTATGTTTATCGAAGTACAACAGACATTTAATATAAACTAGGACTTCTTAGTATTCGTATATGCTATAGCCACATCTGTATCTGTATCAGCCCATATACGTCCCACTGCAGGGCACGGGCCTACTCTACAATCGACAGTACGATTGAGAGTGGTTAGGCCATATAGTCCTCCACGCTGGCCTAGTGCGGGTTGGCGGACTTACATACCATAGAAATTCTTATAAATCGCTATAGCATGCAGGTTTCCTCACGATGTTTTCCTTCACCGTTTTTAGTGCGTGGTAATTGACTATCAATACACACATGACTCCGAAAAGTCAGAGGTGTGCCCTGGGATTTGAACCCGCGACCACCGTGAACAGCCACATCAATGTGTAAAAAATTTAACTGGTTATTATTTTATACCGATAATGCACTTTCATAATTTCAACCTGCTTCAGTTCGTTTTAGATCATAATTTCCCTTCACTATCGGTTCAGTCACAACCATATCCAACTGAATGTGCCATTCAGCGATTTCATTCGTAGGAACAATTCCTTTCAACAATAAAATACTCGTAGCACGCTCTATTTATTCCAACGTTAGTTTCATTACAGCATTCGCTTGTTTACCAACTACATTTCACAATGCACCATTATGGGTATTAACCGGTCTTTTGGTTTATTAGCTTTTAAACTATCGACTGTTTACTACTCTGATTTATGTTAACAGTTACCATCAACGGTGTAAAATATTGGCGCTGAGTGGACCTTGGGCTTTAACTCTATTATTTACGTAGGGTTTTACACAGATGAAATCTTAAACAGATGTAGCTTGTACCAGTAAACCTTTAGAAGATGCAGAGATGACGTTTTAAGTTAACGGTTCAGCCATTTGTTTAAATAACATTACTCGAACCTTCACTTCAAATGCCAGAAGATTCCTACACGTATGTTTTTATTCATATCTTTGCTTCTTTGAAATGTATTTACTCTAGGACACGTCTTTGCTTTCATGCAAAAAATTCAAAAAAGTAGATAATATAGTCAACGATATTACACCAATGGCCTGACGGATCAACGCTGCCATTCAATAATGAAACCACAAACGTTTGTAATTTGACTAAATTTATAATTGAACAGTCCAATCCTAACAATAACAAAAAAATATAACTAACTAACGTGGTAAGCTGAACTAAGAATTCCATAAACGAATGTGACATAGGTAATAAGAAAAAACATAATAACAGCCAAAATACACACACCCAGAACTGCCAGCTCAACCCACCAGGCTTATAACTCTAGAAAAGTGCGTGAAACCTTTAATATTTAAAGGCATTTGTGAAGGAGTGGCGACGCCGCTAAGTGCGGTTATAAAACAACAGAATACACCCCGACGTCAAACGTTCGGCCTTGGAACATCCGAGGAGGCAACTTTACACTACTCAACGAAATTGCCCGTACTTTCTTATTCTTTGAGCTTTTTCTTCGTTCATACATGTGTGATGCAGTATGTAAATATCATCTTTCATTTTAGTTTGTGGTAGCTGGTACTTTTTATCAGGAGAGCCATCAGTAAAATTATGAGATGCATTAGTTTAATTTGACTATCGAACCATATGCAAAAAATCAGGTGACTTTGGGAGTGATTATTACTTTGCTGTCTCTTCGACTAAGAAAACTGTATATACAATACATATAATCACTGAAAGTCGAAGGTGTGTGCATTGAGTCTGAACTGTTCACTTCTAGTTCGTTAGTCAGGTCTTCACTCAAATAATCCAGCGTTGGTTTAATGAAGCATTTTACACGTAAACAGAAATCCGCATCTCGTAGATTCCTTTCACTCCTACCTATAACTTTCGATCCAATCCCAACATACAATTTCTAAATACAGATTACGAAATACCTGCACCAGTTCCCAAATAAATCACTTTCTACCAGTGGCGATTCCGACGTTGATTCCAGATGTTTTAGCCGGGAATCTGTAAATGTTTTTCCGTGTGTATTGACAGATAAAAAGCAGGTATTAGCCGCGAGGCACATTTATTACGTAATCCTGTCGTGAATTTGTGTCTGGTTTTTCTTGCGCGGTCGCTATCTTGATGCTGGCTTAGAGCTCTTTCTAGATTTTTACGTTTATATGGGGATTTGAGTGAGTTGAAGATGGGATTGCTGTATTTTTGGAAGGTTTTTGTAATTATTAAATGCACTGACAAATATTTAGGAAGTGCAAACTACGACAAATTTAAGACAATGTAAATATTACATAATTATTCTTATGAGTATTATTTTAATATTTATTGTTAGCTATTAGTTTCGATTATCTATTAGCCTATTACAAAACCAGAGTCTCCTCTATAAATAAGCCCAGACAGCTTTAAATATATTTGAAATCACGTAATCCTAAATATACAGGTTTCTTCGCAATGTTTTCCTTGGCAGTTAAAGCGAAACACAACTTTGACGAGTTAGATTAGTTTTCCTTGTACTCGTGATCGAAATTGTTACATATAAATACACAGATTTCTCGTGTAAAGGGTAATGTTAGAAACAGAGCACCCACAACAGTGCACTACCAAGAAATCCACGGTATCAAACGCTCTGTATGGTCAGTACGGGGAATAACCTGTACTGACCATAGAGCTTAATTAATATGTCCGATGTTAATATAAACCATTATTACGTATATCGTTGCCCAACACATTAAGCTACATATAGGTCACAACACAATCACGAAATGTGTATCTATTTAGATGATTGTAAGATAGCCACCGTAAACGGTAACCGAATCCATCGTAATCAAACGTTTAGATTCGAACATTTTTTTAATATATACCAATACTGGTCTGACACGAGCCAACAGGTCACCTGATGGTAAGTGACCACTGCCGCCCATGAACATTCACAACTCTTGGATCATAGATATTTTGCTGGCCCTTCAAATCGGGAAAAGAGCTGGAAGAAAAAAGATGGGAAGAGGAAAGGGTATTGGGCAACCGGTAATCTCACTCACCGAACGAAACGCGACAACAAAGCTGTCGCTGTATGCAATTTTTTGTTCGACAGTTGTACCGCCACGAACGAGCCTGCCCATTCATACTGACTCATAACTGAGACCAGCATACCTCTGCACTTCACTTACAAAATCTTGTTTTCTAACATGCCAACATGAATATCGAGAATTAAGAATCTATCGCCCTTGGATATTGAATATTCTATAAGGTGTCCACTGTACTTATCGTTACGTGTAGTGTTTTTATATTGATGTCTACGCATTAAAATATCTCCATGCATCGACCGAAACTGCATCCTTTACATCCATCCATCCATCCATCCATCCATACTCCTTTCACAGTCAGCTTTTTGCCAAATACTTACGCCACGGAAGCTGTCAACTTGAAATTAATTTACTGTAATAACGGTACCTCACAGAAATCCATTAAAATTTATATATACCTATTATGAGTTCAGTGTCGCCCGGACCGCCAGAGGGCAGCTGTGAACTTTACCAGAGAAAATCCACTGTGTTTAGTTGGCTAGAAATTGTGGCGCAATATTTACTGACTTGTATGTTCCGACGTCGGAGCATCCTAGCAGGTACGAGAGGAAATTATTTGCTTTGCAATCCAGTATCGAGATAATGGAGTAATGGTTTTGTACTTTTGTTTAGCTGAAGAATATTGGTTGTAGCCTGATCTATTGTGATGTGCTTTGTGGAAAGGATTTTCAATATTGAACAGCGAGCTAATAGTCTTCAAGAACCATGTTGCATTATATTGGAAATTAGATCAGGGAGTGTACTAAGGCAATATAGAATGTTGAATTTATAATTAGTTTCACCATATTTTACGCTTTTTATCAAAATGTTATGGCTGCCGCAAGATGGCCTTTTTGAAATTGAATATAAAAACTCATTGGTCCGAGATTCCGGCACTAGTCATTTGGCAGACTTTACACCTTGTTAGTTTATCTGTCAATATCTATAGCCTCGGTTTGAATAGAAATCCGATTACCAGTAAATCCTGGAACATATAACTAACCAAATCATGAATAATTGTTTGTCGAAATGAAAGAAAATGTCGAATTGAGAGGTCACGTTCGATGGATACATCTCAGTTTCCACTAGCTTCGTAAAGTTACATTGAGACTGACGCTTTAGAAATGGCAGCATTAGTTAGCCTTGTCAAGAATTATTATGGACTTCGAATAAGTGATCTCAAATTTAAAAGAATTGCAACGTTGCTGTACTCGCAAAGGCGATTCCAGATTATTGCCAATGGTGCTTACTCTATATTCCGGCTCGCGTAATTGAAAGTAAATAGAAATAGTCTTACAAACAGATAGTATCAGAGAGGAGAAGGTTGTGTACCCGGTAAAGATTGCATAGCTTACTAAAGAAGAATGTATTAAAAATCTAATTCGCGGTAAAAATCCATTAAATATAGTTTTATTTCATTGTGTAACGTTTGTGTAAATCTTAAAAACCACTACTAATTGCAAAGTTGTCCCATACCGCGTCTTATAATGTCTTTTGAAATACCGCCTTTTTCCGGAGAGAGTATGCATTTTGGTGAAAAACTACGCATTGTAAGGCTTAATGTTTTATCTCCGCCACACATGGATAAATAACTTTCTTTTTTTAATAATCAAGTATCCGTTCAATAATCAGTGTATGGAAGACTCACCGCTCCGTCGAAAAGGAATATTGTAATTATTAAAATGATTATCACACTGGGGTATTATAATAGAGCGGACATCGGGAAAAAAAATCTCTTCGCATTTGCTAGTACAGAATTCACGTGTGTATGCACATTTGAATCTAGTAAAGCGGGAGCGAAGATGGTGTTACTGCGTAGGCGTGACAGAGATGTATGTAATACTAATCTATGAACAGAGACAGAAACAAAGAGAGTGGTACGGTACCGTTCATTTTTGTTACTATCATTTTGTCTGCAGTGTCGCCTCTAGAATAATATTTCAATGGATTATCATAATTTGTAACAGATATTTGATCTCGTTTTAAACGATACCCCCCAAGATTCGTTCATTAAATACAAACTGCGAGGGAATATCAGATTGTCTACGTAATTTTGTCTTTGAATTACGGATTTTGTCAATGTTTGTTTTTGATTCCGCAAGATATTATGTTACTGAGAATTGTCTTTGCTTTGAAAATATTGAACATTGTCGATTTTATAGGACTTAAAATCAAATTTGTAACTATTAACATAATTTTAAAGCAGCTGTTTTCTTAGTACCGCCGAGATTGTAGAATTTGCGCATTGTAGAGTTGTAGGTAATATCTCCAAGCAAACAATTTTTAGTTGTAAAAGATATTCAAGCAGGTATTGAAATAAGGAGTTTTGAACTTACAATTTCAACTAGCAAAGTAAATACTAAGTATCGTGTTTACTATTTGCTAGTTGTATATTATTCATTGACAGCCTTATTCATAGACACGCTATAAACCTATTTTAGTTATTATGTTTTGTCTTTGTCGCTCAAGTCGAATTCAAAGGTCGTTCGAAAAGGACAAAAGTAACTAAAATAGCTTTATAAATTGACTATACCGGCCGTCACTCTTTATACCTTTATGAATGTAGCCTTTAATGCACATAAAATGAAAAAAAAATCTCGATAACACCTAAGCTCACTGAGTTAATAATGTTTTTAACATATTCCATATCGCGAATGCTGACTGTATCCCACTGTGCGGATGCGAAAGATTTTCTCATTGCACTCGGACGTCACCTTATTTGAATATAAATTGCATTGAAAAAGACGTTCAGAAATTATACTCTAATGGAAAAAAGCAATTCTTTTCTCGGAGCGAAGCGAAGGCGCGCGCTTACACAGATGCATGGATTTACTAGCTTTTTGTTTGCAATAAATCTTTTCGGTGGTTTAAAAGTTTGGTGTTACAATTCCTTATGTTTAATGAAATTATTTGATAAATCTTGTGGTGTAAAGACGCAGCCTCTGTGGCGCAGTTGGTTAGACGCCGGCTACAGCTTTTTGGAACTATGAAATGTATTTTTTAATAATTTTATATTTAATAGGAACTGTCCAGTATGTCCTGAATTCGTTATTTAGTTGAAAAATATATTTTTTATTTTATATTGTACCTGTTTCAATTTTAAAATAACATTACTTTCCAACAAGGTTGGACGATGTGATGTAATTCAAATTCAATCTCCAAAACTTTCATCAACATCAAAAACAAACGTAAAAAATCTGCCCTCAGATTACACACACACACGAAATATGGAATTGAAATTGTTCGTAACACGAGTTTTGGCCCGGTGTTTACGGTTTGCCGGTGGAAATTACAGAATCGATGTAAACTTGGCCGTGGGATGCTCGGCTGGAATCGGCTAGTTCCATCAACGGTGAATATTGCCTTCCTGAGTGATTACAGCCGCTGCGATGCGCCATATCCTGATGCGCTGTTTGTAGTATTTGTACTTTGGTGGTTTTAAATATGAGAATTAGGATTCGACAACTATAAGTGGTAAAGCCAAGGTGTTGTCAATGACTCAGCATGAATGGGCGGGCTCATCCGGGCGGTATTATGTTCTCACGGGAGATCAACGTGAAGCGTCTCTTTTCGTACAGTGAGTGAGATTGCTGGATGCCCAATACCCCTCCTCCCCCTCCTCTTCCCACCCTTTTTCCTTCCCACTCCCTTCCTGGTCTGACGGAAAGGCAACATACCCATGGTCGAAAGGTTGTGGATTTTCATGGGTGGCAGTGATCACTCACTATCAGGTGACCTGTTTGTCGTATGCCGGACCTGTTGTATAAAATAAGTCGTCTTTAGACCACAAAATAATCTAAGGTTTGTGACTAGCTTTATTTGTAAGTTCCTAAGTCGATACCACTTTGCTTCGAGGCAACAAGATAAGTTCAATAAATTATTTCTAGAATGGAAATAAATGGAAATAAAGTTTTATTGGAGCTATCCTTTATTTTCTAGACTGCCCTCACTTATTTTCCTTTTCTTATATCCATTCAAAGGTTATCTGTAAGAAATGGATTTTATGTTACATCATATTTTTGATCAATTTATGTTCAAAATTAATTGGCGTAAGTCCTACACTTGTAACTAACTTTAAGAACTGGCGGTCTCTTCAAAAGTACTTTGTAAAACAAAATTTTCTAAGTAAAGTAAAATCTTAATGAAGACTCTCTTTGTGGTGTTAAAAACTTACGAAATTTCGCCATCAGTTTCTGAAAATTTAAAAGACTATATGTACATACTTATGAAGAAAAGTAATTGTTTTGCTCTGTACATTGAGGTATGTATGTATAGTAAAGCGGGCATAGGGAACAAAATATCTGCGCATTGTTGATTGTGCTAGTACAGGATTCCCGTACCCGAACTCAATGAAGTGAGAGCGTAGATGATGTTCCTACGTAGGTGTGATAGAGAGAGAAACAGAAAGAGTGGTACGGTACCGTTCGTATTTACTACAAACATTTTGGTTGCAGTGACCCCTCTAGTATAGTATTTCAATGTCACTGAAATGTTCGCCCAAGCCTTTACTTGCAGGTAGGACCTATATCCATAAACAAGAGTCAGTTGGATATAACTATTTGCCAGTTCGGTGTAGTCACAATGATGTATGCAGCTATCAATGTACGTCCGTGCATATATATATATATATGTTATGGACCAAGTGATTAATTTGGCATTATTCATAATGCCCGGGCAATATGAATAATGCCCAATACGAGCGGGCAATGTGATATTAAATAATAAATTTATCACATTGCCCGGGCATTATGAATAATGCTCAGTGCCTATTGGGCACAGTGATGTAAAGCGAATCGAAATCAAAACAATGAGCCGAAGTGACATCGTGCGGCTATTGCAAGGTCACGCACCTCCCCTGGTACCACTCCCATGAAAAGTAACGCACCATTCCTGAGAAATATCAATTATAGTAACCTAACTTCAAAACAATTGTTGTCAATACAAATTTGCTTCTGCAACGTCTCCGGCGCTACGGGAAGTTCAGCCCCTTCGCCCTTGCGTAACAAAAGATAGGCACCTATGCTCACCTCCGCAGCTTCGGCTTTCTGGTCGCCTCTGGCGACCAGCCTCAGCCGCTACGGCTCGCACGGTTGCCTATCCTTCGTTACAGCGGGCGGGGGCTGCTCTTCCTCCGCGCCTCCGGCTTTTTATATACACTCTAGGGTTGGTAGCCAAAAGACTGCGTGAAGTAGGGGTGTCTCGAGTCGGTTTTGGGGCACAGTCGACCTAACTGATCCATAAAGTGGGTACACTAATTTCCTTCTGAAGATAATGTTTCGGACGTTAAAAAACAACTAAACATAATCAGATCAATTCCACCTTTCTAATTTATGGGTCCATCGCAGATGCGACAATGCGGCAGCGCACCACGTAAAAATTTACCTATTAATCACATTGCCCGATCATCATGTAGCTATGTTCATAATGCCCGAGCAATGTGATAAATAGGCGAGTTTAGATTGTAATTAATCACTTGGCCCGTTATGGTTTGGCAGTATTCATACTGCCCGGGCATTATGAATACTGCTCGCATTAATCACTTGGCCCATAACATATATATATACGTAGTATTGGAATATAATGAAAAATGAGTAGATATCATGAATCGCAAGATTACAAATGAAAGAGCTTAAGATGGAAAGACTTAGAGGATGATTGATTGAGATGTTGAAGAAAAGAGGGATAGAATAGAAGAAAACTGAATGAAAGATGACGGAATACGATAAGTACAAAAGATTAAGATACTTTTAAAATTAAATAAAGAAGACGAAAATTACATTGAAATTAAACAAACGAATCATTTTTTAATTTGAGATGAAACTATTGAGACAAATACTTATGGAAAAAACAGTGTGTCATACAGAGATGTATTTGTAAATATTGTGTCACACCAAAGGCCTAGTGTAAATTGCAATTTACACCGGTCTAAAAAGAGTATGATCTCATTTTTATGCACCGTCTTAGTAGTCTGCTGTTTTGTTCAATCCCTAAATTATATTCAGTGCCCAACACTTCTCCATGATTAATCATCACAATGCTGTACAATAATAATTTCAAAAATACAGTTACCCTAAAAAAAAGTATTCGCGTATACTACTATACGTATACGTGGAGGACTAACCAATTCGATGGAATTTACATAATCATCGGTAGCAGGCTTTTAGGCATTAAATGTACATCCAGATTGAATGCTATTACGGCAGCATACCAACATATCATAGGTATTAGATTTTGCCGAAGTTTCGGATGCGTGAATTTTGCAAAATCCATACCGCCGGTTCTCGGAGTATATTGCCGAATTTGATGGGTTCTATGAATTAGATTGTTCTTTATACAGGGTATATCAAGACTACTACCGTATCGTTTACGGTATGAAGTCGCTTAAACTACCACCCGGCTTTGTTTTCGGTAGCAGTCTTGATATACCCTGTATGTAAATAAATATATATTATATATGAGTAAAATAACAAAAAGAAAAGTGGACGTGTACATATTTACAACGAAAATTTAATGTTTGGAATATCATTCCTTAACCATGTCAGTTAATTCAATATCCATTTTTTTGTATAAAATTAAATAATGTACTTAAAACCCGCTTTATATTATAATACGTTCAAAATATTGACCCCTAGTATAAAAATACAAATTACTTCGCTGTGATCGAGTCCTTTTTTGATTACTTTGTTATAAAATACTTAAAATTGTTTGTGCGGCCCACAAATATTTGTTTTGGGGTCTAGGTGTTAATGAGACCGAACAGTCTCTTATAGTTCCTGAGACCCACGACACAAGACTCGATCTTAGTGTGGGGTCAGGACTATGTATGTGACTGCTGGGTGTTTTTATTTATTTATTTGTTTTGTGGTGTAATAATAAAGAGTTTTATTATTATTTAAAGACCAAGAAAAACTATAATATTTCGAAAATCATCTAAACCATCTATGTCGTCTAATAAAAGATAACTTATTTACGCTATACAAAACTACATATGTAATTTGTTTCATAATCGATATCCATACACATAATTGAATAGACCGCAATGTAAACTCGATTGATGAAACCCTAATCTGTCCTGAATCTCTTTACCTAAATGCAAATTGATCCGAACAAGCACTATGACACAATGTTTGATACACCCGAATGGCTAACGGCTGCATAACCAGAGATATGTGAATGTCGTGTTCAAATTAACATACCGATACCGACGTATTGCGCCGAGTTGCCTCCGTCGAATTTGATTAAATTAAAACGTCATACTGCGCTTTCGAGATCCGTATCACGTGCAGTGACTTGACCAATTACATTTTGCGGCGGGGTTTGCATCAATCTGTTCAGGTCTCTGTCTTTCGTATTCAATTTGGGTTTGATTGCAAATGTCAGTATTACTGCTTCGGTATTGGATTTCAGTTCTAAGTTATTTGGTATAATGATGGGTGTGGATGAAATTTTCAAAAGCCTTTAGGATAAGGTATGTAAATATTACAATGAAGTACACATTAGTCGCTTTAGGTTTCCGGCTTACAAGCTATAATGTCCGGATATCTGAAAACGTTTTCTGGACAAAATACGACATAATGTCACAATAACAATATTTAAAATGTATTTTACTTTACATCATCTTTCGGTCGGCTTACTCTTTCCGATATTTTTATTGATTTTCCCACAAGGACATCATTAAAATTTAATAATATGGTATAATATGATATTTTACTGGTGGTCTCTTATGTGTGAGAGGGAGCCTGGGTAGATACCATTACAATGTTTATTTCTCCCACCAAACAACAGTGTACATTCATTGCTGTGTTCCGATTTGAAGAAGATTGTAGCCAGAGTAACTACTGGACATATTGAGACATAACCTCTTATGTCTCAGGGTGACGAGTGCAGTGGAATGCCAAGTATTTCTTTGTATGGTGTTGTTTCGTTTTGTTACTGTTCATTAGCGGTCGTATTACTTACCTTCCGCCAAAGCAATGCTCGTTTCGCCATTCAAAAAAAATGCAGGCTTTACTAATTTAACAGCCTTATCTTACTACACTATTACCATTGGCGCTCAAGAATTTTCTAACTACGGTCACACCATCTTCTTTTATGCTCAAAATTACACAAAAGACTATTTAATTATGCATGCAAAATTAACTCGCTAAAACTGATAATTACTCTCGTATAATAACAATTCAGAACGTTTTCCCGAGACAATGAACAAGCTTCGTTCAAGACGCTGTTTTATGTTGATCAGTTTGTCAAAGGACTCTGGATGTATTGGGAATTGAATACTAATGGAAAAAGCCTTAGTGTCGCTGCAAATAGGAAACTCTTGTCTGTTCCGAGATTGAACCGGGATGTCAATTGAAAACTCTTAAATACATAAGTGGAAGTTTCTGCCTTAGAACGGGCTGCGCCGTCTCTCGAAAGAGAACGACGCGGCGTATTGCCTGGCAACTTTTTAGAAAACTTGTGACAATTCTAACATAAGACGTGCTGGATGAGATTCGCCTATATACAAGCTTTTCTTGCTAGTTTTCAAGATCCTAGTATTATACAAAAAGAAAAGCATTGTCAAATGCAATTGAGGAATGTATTTCAATGTTTCATATCTCACTTCTTTGAATATAAACTAGCGTGATTAATAGTCTTTTGATGTAAAATAGACACACTAATAAAAAAAATCTCCGATTTATGTATTGCTGTACTGTATCATCCCATATATATCCTACTCCAAGGCACGCCTCCTCTCCAATCGAGAGTACGCTTGAGAGTGGTTAGGCCATATAGTCCACCACGCTGGTCTAATGCGATTGGCAATAATTAATAATAATGATTAATTCACTAACTCATATATTGTTTATTATTTGTTGGTTATTCATATTATAAATACACATTCAATTAATCATTTGACGAAACAATATCAGATTTGAATGAACACGAAATTAATTATTTACACATTTAATACTAAATATGAGATTTATGATTATCATTTAATTAATATTAATATTATTTTAATTTATTCTATTTTATTTTGTTAATTCTTGTTTTGTTTAAATGATTAGATATATATTGTTTGTAATTTATTTTGTTTGCACTGGCAGTAATTATTCTAGGATGGGTGCCCAAGATACGGGCTTGCCTACTTTGGGACCCACATTTTGGATATATCATTAACTGTAAAATGTGTACTCTGAATTTTGTATTTTCTTGGAGCTTTTTCACAATAAAATTTATTCTTATTCTTATTCTAATATATGCTACAATTTTATTTTATGGAAAAGTGTGAAATTTTACGTATAATAAGGCAAATAGAAATTAGGAAAAGTTTGCTTGTAGGCATATCCCAATTGACATGGGACCCCTTGAACTCATTAACTGCTGACAGGCAAAATTTTAGGTTTTAAAATATCTAAATTGTGTGCAAAGGTTTTTTTTTTTATTTCGTTTCACTTTTACATATTATTACAATTTTAGCTAAATAAATTCTACTTCACTATTGTTTGCCTAATACGTAATGTCGTGTCGCCATTGCATATGATATACGTCAAGAAAATAGTAACCTCATAACATACAAACTTTGGCAGCCTCCGTGGCACAGTTGGTTAGACGTCGGCTGTGAAACGCGTGAGGCTACGGGTTCGATCCCGGCACCGAAACAAATATTTGTCTGAACCACAGGTATTTGTATCGGGTCTGGGTGTTTGTGAGACCTAAAAGTCTCTCGTAGTTCCTGATACCCACGACACCCGATCTTAATGTGGGGTCAGGACTATGTATGTGACTGTTGGGTGTATTTATTTATTTATTCCAGTACATTATGTCCGACCAAATGCAGTAGTATTTAACCGTCCATAATGCGCTGTTTCGTATTGAAACTGGCGTTTGTTTCGGTTCTGCTCGACGTAGCGTGGGATTAATCTCAAGTTCGCGCATCGATGTGCCGGGTCATCTGTTACGTCGCAGGGGTTACTCTATAAAAACGATAGGAACTTTGAATGTTCGACGTTCGGAGTAAGATATAAATTTTCCACTTCTAAAAATCAGTATTATTCTCTATTGCACTTATAATTTTTTCCGGATTTAGTCTATGGTTACGACGTACGATTGAGGATTTCAACGTTTGGTATGTATAGGCACATTAGTGAAGTTTTACATACGGCGTCCGAACATTCGAAGTTTGTATCATTTTTATAGAGGAACCCCCCCCCCCCCCCCCTGAATCGGTTCACTTCACGTGCCCCGCGGTTGTTGATTTCACTGGACTTTTGGTCTATCAAATATTTTTTTATTGCCTGAATGGCGAGACGAGCATGTGATTCGCCTGATGGTAAGCGATACGACCGCTCATGGAGTGAAGCGAAACTAAACAACTCCTCTGCGCTCGCCATGTTGAGACACCCAGAGTGTGAGTCTAGTAGTTACTTTGTTGCTTTCTTTGTTTGAGAAATGTCAAGAAATTACTCGCTTAAGTAAGCACAGGTCTGCTTTCCCAACTAGGTGGAAGATCAAATAGTGGTGAAATTAGGAACTACAATTAAAATTTACAAGATATATGTTTAACGCATTGTTTTATATATGTTATCATGTTATAAACAACAAGCATATATATTCGAAATTCAATGGTATAAACATGTCCAATTTATTAAAATGTGTAAAGAGAAAAACTGTTCATAATATTTTGACAACAGCATGACAACAACGCATTCAGACGCCAAAACATGGCAAACAAACTGTACATTTAACTGACAATTGCGAGAATGTGTCCATGTCCATACAATGTTTTAGAAATTTCTAATGAAATTGCTAAAATTCTCATAGTTACAGATATGTATTTCCGTTTTCGTGGAATAGAGTTTCAAAAATAAAGTTCCATTTTTTCTTACTTTATCTTATATTGGTATTATAATATTTCAGACAAAAAAGGTTGATTGTATTATTGTCTGAACTATGCCTGATTATTGTTTTTCATTTGTAGATATATGTCCATAAATAATATAATATACAATAATTATACTAAGATTAACTAAGTGTTGATTTAAGTACTTATTTTTTAGTTATACGTTATCAATGTCTTGCGGTTCAGGGCTTATTCGTGCTGCTAGTATCAATAAAGCAACTAACAAATTAAATAAACGACCTAAATTTCCTTTTATAATAATAAACAACCAAACTGCAACATTATACACGGGTCTTGTATGAGAGCGTTTACTTCGCATGTTATAATTGCGATATTGCATGCTGTAATTGTAAAGAAATGTCTCTTTAACAGCTCTAAAACAGAATAAACTCTATATTTATTTATTAAGGCAGCTTACAAATAAGTTAAAAGAGTATTAAAATTAGCGTAATAGCTCTCAATCGTACTCGATTTTAGAGGAGGCCCATGCTCTGCAGTGAGACGTATAAGGGCCAATATAATACAATGAAAATAATAAAGACACAAACTGCAACATTACAGGTGGGTGTTGTAAGGGCGTCTGCTCGTATGTTGTAGTTGCGACACGAGTGCAAACTTGTGTTGTAACTTGTATCGTGTACGAGTCAATACACGCACAAACAAACGCTGCGACACCGCCTGTGCCGGTCTGTACAGGAATGTCGTATTTATTTATCTAGCCCTACACTCTAAAGCCTAGGATACTCGATATCTCTGCCAATATCTGATGTCCGATGTGCCAACACAGTCGAACTCCTTTTGAATAGGTCTCAAACCTCACATACCAAAATTAATATTTATTTTTATTTATCAACTGTACACATTTTTTTATTGCTATGTATGGTGAGACGAGCATGCTATTCGCCTGATGGTAAGCGATACGACTGCTCACGAACAGTAGCAAAACCAAACAGCACCTTGAATTACAAAGCAACGCTTGGCATTCCACTGCGTTCGCCGTCCTGAGACATAAGATGTTAAGTCCCAATATGTCCAGTAGTTATTCTGGCTACCATATCCTTCAAACCGAAACCTATAACCTATACTATTTACACTGCTGTTTGATGGGAGAAATAGAGATTGTGGTGGTATCTACCCAAGCGGCCTCTCATTTATGAGGACCTATCTTATGTCCCCTCTACACGACGGGTTATCACGATGGTCCATCGTGTAGAGGGCGTAGTGGCTTATGGCACGTGCGATGGTATTGCAGTGGCATCGGTGTCGGTTTTTCTGGCCTACATCAAATGGAGGGGGTGATCACTACTGAATGTCGCCATCGTGTAGTTGCGTTTCCATGATTCACATGGCCATTAATGGCCAACTCGTTGTTCCAGCGCTGGCCCTTATATTGATATATTCATTTTACTGAAAATAAATCCAAAAAAAATAATGAAAAATTACGCTTTAAATCAATTTCAGGCATTTCGTTTGATAACGGGAAAAAATATAAATTCTATTAAACGTACGAGCGTAACATGTTTGGATACGTAAAAAGAATAGTAATTTTTTTCGCAAATAAAATTTGAAAATTGATTACGTTATTTCAACCCAGCCTTTGTGTTGTTCAATGATTAACTGGATTCGCCCCGTTTGAAATATCGTTTCAATAATTGCTTTATTTCGTTTTCACTTCATCTCAATTGGAATAAATCGAATAAAATTAGTTTATGTACTGTATACAAAGAAAGAAGAAGAAGAAGAAAGAAATCGATTGTAGAGTAGGCCCGTGCCGATACAGACACAGATACTGTATACAAAAATATTGATGTATTTTCATCTGCTTCAAATGGCTTTGTGTAAGACGGTGATACAAAGAATACGGAAAGATTTCTCCGAAGTTAATATAACAGGGAATAAAGTAAACAGTATTACACAAGGTCTATCAGAAGTGGCGAGTAATGAAATTCATGCATATGTAATTTGTATCCGATTTGAGAGTACTGACAGTATCAAATAGGGCTGTAGAAATAGATTGGTATGTAGAATGTATTGAAGCTTATGTACTGTGGCGCAGATGCTTGTCACCTCCCATGTTACTTGAGCCTTAAGGAAAATGACGTTAGCCGATTATCTCAGGAATAGAACTTTAATTCATAGTGTTCTTGTTCGTATTTCTTTTACAGAATTAATTATTGGCCTTACATTCAATTTTGTTCCCTCCTGCCTATAAATCTGGCTCCGTCGTAGTGTGAAGAAACATCTTAGCAGCCCGCATAAATATATCGAATGGCATGGGACTGCCGTCTATTTCGATATTCTGCCTGGAAGGCATTTGCGCTTACTTTTAGGTTGCAGTGCAGTAATTATGCCGAGCCAGTGTAAAAAATTGTATTTTCTTTGTGGTATTGTGTATAATAATGATTAAATTTTTTGTGCCGAAATAAAAGACCAAATATGAACTCAAGTCTTATTACCCGTGTAGAAGAATAACTAGACTAGCAAACTCATAAATAAAATACAAAAACACCATACGATGTTTTCTTCTTTGTAACACTCTCTGCAAAACACAACACCAATATTTATGCAAATCGCTTGTTATGTTTCCATATATTTACGTCTCGTCACACCAGCAAAATTAAACGTCAGAATATGTGAGGGGGATTTCGCAAGATTCCCCACTCGACATCGTGAGAAAACACATTAGCGCTTTAGCGTGGATTAGCCATGTTTCGCAGAGACGATTCACGGAGTTGGGAACAGTTGGTCGCGCAAAACGTGGATGTGTAGCGTGTATGTACTGTGTGCTGCAGTTATTCTCAAACTTTTCGACGACGGCCCTCAAATACTCTACTAAAACTTCGGATTAATGATGATATTGTCACACCCATTAAATACCTACATAATAAAAAAACAATCTGTTTTCTCGTGCAGTTTTTTCACCTATAGCTATCATATTTTATCAGCAATAACGAGATGTTAGATCAAACGGATAGAAACATTTATTATATTTTTTATTTATTTATATCTCCATACTTTGAACCTTTAAATCAAACAACATAAAAACATCATACATTCGTGTTTTTATTCAAATAGTGGATTTCTTTTTTTCTTTGTTATATCTTTGGGACTCTTAAGACGAGGAGCTCAGATTGAGAAACTCTGCCCCACGCTACTCTTATTAACATATGAATGGGAACTTGGACTTTTACAACGGACACAAAATGTTACTTTGGAGATTTGTTGCATTTCTCGTATGGTAATGCAAATGCTATTGTTATAATTAAATTGAAGATTTTATACGAGGTTTATGAACATTTAATGTATGGCTTATATTATCCAAACTAATATTATAAAGGTTATAGATTTCATTGTTAGTTTGCATTTAGATCTAAAACTACTGAACCGATTTGAAAAAATATTTCACCATTGGAAGCCTACATTATCTCTGATGAACATAGAAAATGGAGTATTTTCAAAAAAGTGTCAATCCAGACATGGCCGGTCCGTACTGCTGATACATAAAATAGAGAATAGACTTATCCATACTGTAGGAACTATGTTAGTAGTTGCAGATATTTACGTCTCTTGTGAAGAACGTGGTCCGAAGTTTAAATATTCCAATTCGCAGACATACATTTTATAATTTATGTCGCTGTGGATAACCTTGAGGGAAACATAAGTAAACTTTGGACAAAGAAGCAGTTGAAATCTCCATTGAGATATTACTCGTTACAGGAGAGGTATAACAAAATGACAACAGATATATTAGCAGCCTATTTCAAGTTTGTTTCGGTAAAAATAGAAGTTTTATCATCTATGTTTTATTCGATTGACGTCAGCCGAAATTTGGGTGTCCTGGTTTCACCTCTGCCTACCCGCTCTGGGAAAAAGTCGTGAGTTTATGTATGTATACATGCTTTGTCCATTCTATTCGGTATAAAGTTGTACTACATGAAAACACCTCAGACTATTCGAATTGCCCTGTGATGGCCGACATTAGAGCGCGGCTGTCAAATGAACGTACAATTTAATTCGACCGGCGCACGATTCCGTAGCTTTTTCGATGAATTGAATTGAAAACCTGAGGCGAGTCGGTTGCGGTCGTCACTGCATTCTGTGGATTACTCGATTGGCGCAATATTGGCGGCTGGATACATCCCACTTTCCATTCACGGTCGCGTGCCGGCACCGCTCGGCCGGAAAATGAAAGGGTGCCGGAAAATTCACGGACTTTTTTTAAAGTCACTTTTCTTTTGACCGATCGGCTCTGTTTCATGATCAAACTTTCAGTCCATCGCATCGCAATATCTTTGGAAATATTTTAATTGTACCCAATTGAGTGTAGACGTTTTAATTGAATATTAATTGGAGTCAAATAGAGCGGGGTTGGCGCGAAAGGCGATTTACTTGGTGATACAATGGAAGGCAATCGTGGTACAATTGAGAAGCAAATTAGTAAATTCTGTTCACGGGAGTCGTACTTGGCCAGTTGTTAAATTTACTTTGGTAACTATTTGATGATTGTCCGACTAGTGGGACTTGATTGAAGCTAACTTCAACGCTAAGATTATAATGACGTAATAATTTATTCAAAAACTGTTGTATTATGTATGTTTGTATAAGATATGAAACGTTAATGACAACGAGCCTAATACTGCTCGGGTACTTCGATATAACTATCGCAAGAATCAATTTACAATGGATCTGGTGTAGGAGACACGCTTTGAGAACAATTAACAACCTCGGAAAAAATATTCAAATGTACTACATGTATATTATACGCCAGATATAATATCTGATATTTCATAATTATAAGGAATATTAATTTAATGAATAGACTTAATACATTTCGAATACGATAACGATCAATGTCGAACGTGCGATCATAAAGCATATAACGTTTTACATTGCTGCATTACCTAGTTATTTGTTGTACTAACGATACATTTCTGTCCCACAGGCCCTACTACAGGCTCACGACGTGGTCGCGCGCGAAGTGTACGGCGAGGAGTCGCTGCGCGCGTCCCCGCCGCCGGTCAACGGTCGCAACACAGCACCTCCGCCCGAGGAGGAAGACGACACCGAACCAGAGTTCGAGAACGTGACCAGGGTGCGACTCGTCCAGTTCCAGAAGAACACTGACGAACCAATGGTAGGGGATCATTTTTGGAATTGGAACGTTTTTTATTCTTTTTTTAAACGGACACAAGTAAGGACTTCGGGCCTTTTTAGAATTATTGGAAAGTTAATATTCTCTTTTTAAACAGCCACAAGTAGGGACTTTCATGTTTTGAATTTTCGTGTTCATTTTTTAAAATTGCAATGGGAAGGGACTGCGGTACACTACAAGAAAGCGTAGTGAAATTCAAAAAGTATTGAAGTAGTTATCCCTCGCAGATCGATTCAATCTTAGAGATACAGGCTGGATCTGTTGTTACTACTGCCTTTGAGAATACAGGTTAGATTGAGAAGGGGAAAGGAAGCGTAAGATTAGCGAGAATTCAATAATCTTACTGATCCCCGAAACTTACATAAACGTTTTTACTTCCAATTAGATATCTTATACTCATATTTGAACAGATTTACTTCTAAATAATTAATACTAATCTAATATATGCCCTAGAAACTTGTATGCACTATGAGACTGACATGGTCATAATTGACTCAGTCTCTTAAATAAATAAGAAAAAAATATATTTAATACTTGTAAATATTTAATTCCCACACCGATTGTATTAATTACTGTTAATGATTCGTCGAATAACAAATGTTTGCGAGACCGCAAATCTCTTTCAGTATTCGGATTGCTCGCTTTAAATGTCCATTTGTGTCTCGCAGTCGATTTGATTTACATTATTTGGTGTTTATTTACCATAAACAGCGCTTTTGATAAATTAGTTATTACAACAAATTCATCATATACTGCACTGCATATTTAATAATTATAGCAACAATTTCTCCATTATTAATTTTGGCTTGTATTCATATTATAACGGTCTAGCTGAGGCGAAGTAGACCATCATTTATATCTAATTAAAAAATGAGTTTAGCTACTTTTCCATCATTCACACTCATTCATGGCAATATCAGTTACATGTGAATGATATAAACATTCCTTTAGGTATATACATACATTCACCCAACAGCAGTCCTGACCCCACCCTAAAATAGTCTTGTGTCTTGGGTATCAGAAACTTCGAGAGACATTTCAGTCCCACAAACACTCAGACTGGAAACAAATAGTTACCTGTAGATCACACAAATATTTGTTTCGGTGCGAGGATCCAACCCGCGCTCTCTCGCTTCACACCGGGAGTCTAACCAACTGCACCACGGACTACGGAGGTCATATTCACAAACTCACAAACGAATTCATCATTCGCAGGGTATAACTCTAAAGCTAGCGGACGACGGACGCTGCATCGTGGCCCGTATCATGCACGGCGGCATGATCCACCGACAGGCGACGTTGCACGTCGGTGACGAGATCAAAGAGATCAACGGCACGCCGGTCGCCAACCAGTCAGTCGCTCAGTTGCAGCGGATGCTGGTATGTTGACAAATGTGATTGTTGATGATGATTTTATAAGAGGAGTATATGGTGGAAAGTATAGATGGTTTGCAAAGGGTCGTCGTGGAAGTTCTTGGAGGTCTGTGTTTAGCATTGGATCTTACTATGGGTGATGAATCGATTATATCTGCTCTGGATTGTAGAAGAAGCCCCTGCCCTGCAGTGGGATGTATATGAGCTGATACGGATGAGTGAAATTGATGATAATGATCCAAAATAGGTACCTAAGAAATAATTCTTAGTTAACCAACTAATTAGATGATATTTCGACATTTCATTACTAATTCCTATCTTCAAGTTGTGAAGAAAATGTTCTTTAAAATCATGGGTTCGATCCCCAAGCAGATTTATCGAAGCTAGTTAGGAGGTTTTTGTTTTGTGAAATAGATTTCCCGCAGTATTGTATCATTTCGCACGAAAAGTGTTGTGAATCCGGGCACCATTGGTAAAAGCAGTAAGGTAACTTAATGCGTCTATTTGATGTACGTGTTTATGTAAAAAGCGTGACCATGAATCCACAGCGCGAAGCCCGCGGTTCGGTGACATTCAAGATTGTACCATCGTACCGGTCGGCGCCACCACCATGCGAGGTAAATTATATGCAATTACGCTTTACTCAACCGCTGACTACACTCGGCAAGTATTCAAACTTGTGAATATCCAAGCAGTGTGAATTTGGCAATTTTTCAGTAGTTGTAGCCTAACATATTGTTTGATTACTAGTAATTAAAAACACTTAAAAAATGAAAATTCATTTGATTTGATTAACACGATAGCAAGTAGTGTGATTCTAACGCTTATTTTTGATACGATAAAGAGCCGACAAGCGCACGTAAAACACTTTCGATGCTTGTCCCTGAATACATTGATAAATTGGTACTAAACACACACATTTTTAAAATTGTACTTTTTGTTTCTAACTAGCTTTTCCGGATAAAGCCTTCGCCCGTGCTAGTAAGTAGCGATACCACACCCGTTGCTACTTTATGTTATGTTATGTTGTATTATGTTTATGTTGTGTTATATTATATGTACATATATTGTCACCTGGGCATGGCTGCGCGTCCCCGCGATCTCCTACGTTACTGTGCGCTTGTTGTTCTTTTACCAACGCTTCACCGCCACCCACGTCATTCTCACTTTATATATTTACATGTTCTGCATTTATATTTTCTTTATCCTTCTATCCTTCTAACTTATTGAACTAAATACTAATATCTATATATTTATTTTCATTTGTATTTAATATAAATTCATTACTTCATTAATGTTCATTATGTATGTATGTAGTTTCTGAATGTACTTTCGTACAGTCGATAAAAGTTCGTGCAGCGTTTCAAGATTTAGTTTTGAAAATGCTACATTGATAAAGTGATACGAATAAACCACTGTCTGAACTTTTATCATCTGTGGCAGGTTATGAATGTTGAATATTTGTGATAAGATAGATGTTCTCTTGCAGATATTCGTTAGAGCGCAATTTGATTACGATCCGTTGGAAGACGAATTGATCCCGTGCGCTCAAGCCGGCATTGCATTCAATACAGGCGATATACTGCAGGTATTATATCATGTTTAATCTTACTGCCAGCATAGCAGTGTTGTGTGACTTCGTTCTTTACAACTGTATTTGGTTTCGGATATACATACATCTATCAATGCAGGAAAACGTTGCCGTTCTCTTAATCTTGTTTCTACCGGCTTATTTCATAAGACACGTTTCGTAGAAATTCGAATTGTATTTTGAAATAAATTAACGGCATTTCACATCCTTTGGTTGCCAAGATGTTCCAATTCTAGGATCTAGACGCACTAGTTTACCTTGTTTGTAATTCAGTGCAGTACGCTTTTACAGTAATACGTAGCTTTAAAAGCTATACTGTGTCTTATATTGTGCTTTTTTATAAATATAATTATTTTTACGTTTTCAAATATAAAGTTAATTTTTTTACGAAATTAATTAATGTTTTTATGGAATTTATAATACGTAACTTTAAAAGCTAAAATATGTGTCTACAATTTATAATAAAAGGCCATTGTATAAATATAACAACATTAACGTTTTCAAATATAAGGTTAATTTTTTTTTTTTACAAAAATTTATTATTATGTATTTTCATAGAATTTCTTTTAACTACGATGATTTTACGCTACTGATGTTACACCATTTTCAGATCATCAGCAAAGATGACCCACATTGGTGGCAGGCTCGCAAAGACGCGTCCGGCGGGTCTGCTGGACTCATTCCCAGTTCAGAGTTGCAGGAATGGCGCGCTGCTTGCGCCGCTGCCGAACGTTCTAACACCGACCAAGGTGAGAAACCCTTCTAGAATGTTCGTCCATTGATGTTTTTTGTTATACAATTGGACTCTCGTAAGTGTTTTGGTGTTAAATGTTTTCTTTTTGTCGGTGTTAACTTTAGCTGCGTTGTTTACATTTAAATGGTTTTTATTTTGTTTCGTATTTATTTGATCTTGGACGTCTGCTTTTGTCACAATGTTTCCTCTTTCATGAGGTATTTGTTAAGATAAAATAAAGGCTTTATCATCTTCTATAAGTGTATCATATTATGTATGTAATAAATATCAATTGTTAATTGTTTCTGAATTTGTCGTATCTTTTGTTAATATTATTTTTGTTTTTTTAATGTTTCGTTCTGTTTAAGATTTGTGTCATTTCTAGTGCTTGAATACTAGAATGTTAAAACATTGTTATTTCTAAGAGTTACGACTGTTCGTAAAATCTTAGCAGTATTCTTAGTGTTGTGTGTTGTGTCTCTCAAATATTAATTTAAACTTCTACATATCATCGTGGTTTATTTCACCATTCTCATATCGGTGTCTATATATCTAACTCATTAACATTTCGTGTTTTTTTCTTTTCAAACATAAACATCATTGGACGAAGCAGTTGGTATGTAAAATTGCTAAAATTTTTCGTTGAAGAGTAATACAAGCTCCCATGTATATCCTTGGTATCTTACGACTGAAGCCCGTCTTTGCATGGTATATCTACCAGGCGATATGAGACCCAAAAGCTAGTATACGTCTATATGTACCTAAAGACCTGATGTACAGTCCGTCAATATATCTATGTATACCAAAAGTCAATATTTATGTATGGTAGACAGCTTATGGATTTAAATTGCGCGAAAAGGGAGTTTGTGTAACCCCGACGGTATCGTCATCTGTGGGAAATGTTTTGTCAATGAAATGATTTGATATTTAAAATTTTATTTGCATCAAACTAAGCGAATCGTGCTTGTAATTTAATTATATCGCCATCTTTTAAAAAGTGACTTATGGTATGAATATTTACAAAAGCTTTATATTAATTTTTTTGGGCTTAATCGTTCATTACTAAAAATTTAACCTTGCTATTAAGATTAATTTTGCGTTATATTTTATCCCATAACTTAGAGTTTGACGGACTGAAAAATCCCCTAAAATGATTTACGTAAAATTTTAAGGTTCCTTGTACTGTGATGCGTCGATAAAATTATTCAACGTGTTCTCATTGTTAACAAAGCCAATAGTTTAATTGATTTCCAACATTTGACGAAACATTTGCCTATGTGTGTTTAACTCCAATATCAAGTAGCATTCCGATTACCATGTCGACACCATACCGTTGAGTTTGCATGACCCGTGTTGTAATGTTATGCCGCTAGGAGCCGAGGGCTGCGTGTCGCACACAGAAGGGTGTGAGAACACAGGTAACTTGGGTAACATACAGCTTTAAAGTGCCCGCCATTTGATATGCCACATCACAGAATAGCAAGGAAATAATTTTTTTATCAAAAGATATTCAAACTAATTCGGTGGGAATACGACTAAAATTCCATTGTTTCAATTGATGTCGCGGCATCGAGAAATGCTTTATGATGCCACAGCATACATTTTAAACATTGTTTATGTCGTATTCCCACCGAGTAAGATTGAACATCTTCTGGGACAAAATTTAATACCTTGCCTTGCCGTCCCGGCCTGTCCTGGCACTAAGACTTACGGCGAAGATTTGCTGGGTTCGATTTTGTAGAGCGATGTCTTTGTCGCACAGTGCTCTGAATTAGTAATAGCTTGGAATTAGTAATTACATATAATTGAGTGCACCAGACGAAGCCCAGAAGATCTTTGCCGTAATTTTTACTCTTCTGCTAGATGTGCCATATCAAATGCCGGGCACTGTATATTAGACTAGCAGGAACTGTAGAGGGTATAAAAACCCATGTCTTGTGTATTTTTCTATACTTGTGATATGTCAAAACTATCCTATGTATGCATGAGTAGATTTGTGAAATATCTTCCTCATTTACTATTACAATTTTGCAGGTTTATTCAATGAAGAGTTATTAGTTAGTTTTTAAACTATGCAATAAAAAAAGCCTTAAATATGTTATTTTGGCATGGCAATAAAAATACACTTAATTTTTTCTCTAAAGGTGGAGTTTTTATACAAGTTGATACATGTTTAATAAGGGAATGGGTGCATTTTGTTTCAGTCAACTGTTCTATATTCGGACGCAAGAAGAAACAGTCTAAAGACAAGTATCTGGCCAAGCACAATGCTGTGTTTGATCAGCTGGACGTCGTGACATATGAGGAAGTCGTCAAACTACCATGTAAGTATATTAATCTTATTAATTAGCATAAGTCTTATCTGATGTTAACGCTGCCATGAGTAGACAATATGTTACTTTTTCTAAAATCCCATATAATTGAAGAATATCGTAAAATGATATTGTCGACTCGAGCAGAAATAATAAAACATCATCTGTTGCTAAATGGTGACCGACACCCAAAAGACATGCGAACTTAAGAATTTAATAAAGTGTGATAGATTTATAACCCAAAGAAGAGTGCATAACCCAACCTCTTCGATCAAATATACACTAGATACAACATGAGCGCTTAGAAAACGGCACCAAAAAAGAGTGCTTAAAGCACTCTTTCGCCTTCAGTCACGCACCGACCGTTGCTTCCAAAACGTCGCAGAACTTTAGACAATATTATGTGAAAAGCTACTTTATGCTCCAGGAATAAGGTGGAATTTGCGTTAATATATTTGGAATATGTGATCTTTTTGTTATTTTTTTTTAATGTCATTCATCGGTGCCACTTTTTAACAGAACTTTTACAGGAAACTGTGTATCTAGTGTATATTTGATCGAAGCATATAGTATATATATATAAGTTTCAGCAACATGTCTTACCCCTTTTTCTTTATTGCAATGAATGGCGAGACGAGCATGCCGTTCGCCTAATGGTAAGCGATACGACCTCTTATGAACAGCAGAAAAACTAATCAACGCCTTGAATTACAAAGCATGCTTGGCATTCCACTGCGCTCGCCATCCTGAGACATAAGATGTTAAGTCTCAATAGGTCTAGTAGTTACTCTGCCTACAATGTCCTTCAATCCAAAATACAACAGTGCATTTACACTGCTGTTTGGCGGGAGAAATAGCCATTGCGGTGGTACCTACCCAGATGACCTCTCACATATGAGAGACTTACCAGTAAAGATTTGTTACAGTTTTTAATAAAAGATCCAACCAACAAGGTGGAACTGCCTTCTTATTCATGTGATATTATTTGTTACAGCGTTCCAACGCAAGACAATAGTTCTGCTGGGAGCTCACGGCGTCGGTCGTCGCCACATCAAGAACACGCTGATATCTCGCCACCCGGACCAGTACGCCTATCCTATACCTCGTAAGTTCATCGCCTCCATTTGAGCTAATTGATATTAACGTATCTTTTAAACCCATCCCATGGTTGTCTGTAAGACATTGCTTTAAGCGATACGACCGCCGTTTGTACTTTTTATTTTTTAGTTTCTGTATGTTATATTTTTTTTTATGTTTACTATAAAGATCTGAATAATAATAATAACATATCAATTTTATAATATTATGTGTAAAGATGGTCCAATGAAGATATAATTGGTTCATCTATTGTCATAACTTGGAAGCTATTGAGTAAGTTAAAAAAATGGATATTTC
Organism: Hyles lineata; assembly: GCA_030180105.1. Classification (NCBI taxonomy): domain Eukaryota; kingdom Metazoa; phylum Arthropoda; class Insecta; order Lepidoptera; family Sphingidae; genus Hyles; species Hyles lineata. The sequence continues at coordinate 1,044,604 of JARJEE010000031.1, forward strand.
GAAATTTAATAGTTTCTAAGATTAACGCGAATGTTACACACTGAAATCAAATTATTATTTACGGATTATATTCAATTTTTTACATTTTTAACTTCCTGGCGTTTCTGGATTCTGATGAAATCTATAAATAATAGCTCTATTTTAATCTCAAGAAATGTAATCCATTCGGATTTGATTGATTTTATCTAGAAGATAAATTAGATTTTGATTGATTATTTTATTTTACAGACACGACCAGACCTCAGAAACCGGACGAAGAGAACGGACGACACTACTATTTCGTCTCTCACGAAGAGATGATGGCAGACATAGCTGCGAACGAATATCTAGAATACGGTAAGTAAACACAGAAATCGCTTTGCAAAAAAATGATTAAGCAAATCGAATGATGTACTAGGAAAATATAATTGTGTATGTCGAGGACACTGGGCTTTCGGGGCAGCGTTTGAACACTGCGTCCGCAAAGCACAAATGCATTTCTTTGCTAGATCCTCAACGCAATATATAATATAATAGCCTACGCCGCCATTGCCAAACCCTCGATGGCTACCATCACACATATCAGGGTCATTGCGGTATCTGCTTGAGAGATACGAGTACTTATTACTCGGCAGCCACCCATACGGTCTAGACTTTTAGCAATATCGGAGCAATACAGCGCCAGACACCATTCCTCGAATTTCGACCAGTTTGTAGGAATCTCTAGTAACTAGTGTTTAACTTGGCAATACGATTCGGTGATAAGTGGCATTAAAGAAAAACAATTATGACAAAACTATTAAAAATGGCATTGTGTTCTTTGAATAATTTTATACATCGGTATTTCCATACATTTTCGTACGGTTTTCAAAATTCAAAATAAACAAAGGGACTAATCTCACCAATTATTAAAAATAACAAGTATCTAAACGTTTTCCGTCGTAGTATATCGGGTTGCATGAATAATATTAAATTCGATCTTAGAAAGCAGACTCTTTTGCCAAGCTATATGCAATATTCGAATCCCAAGGCACACCTCTAACTTTTCGTAGTCATGTGTGTATTGGTAGTCAATCACCACGCACTAAAACATAGTGAGGAAACCTGCATATCATAGCGATTTATAAGAATTTCTATGGTATGTAAGTCCGCCAACCCGCATTAGGCCAGTATGGTGGACTATATGGCTTAACGACTCTCAATCATACCGTCGATTGTAGAGGATGCCCGTGCCCTGCAGTGGGACGTATATGGGCTGACACAGATATTAATATTAAATTCGATCTTAGCGCTCTCCCTAACAGACCCTTTTTTGCCAAGCTATGTGCAATATTTTGTATCACAGGCACACACGAAGACGCGATGTACGGCACGCGATTGGAGACGATCCGTCGTATCCACGCCGAACGTCGTATCGCCATTCTCGATGTGGAACCTTCTGCGTTGAAGACATTGCGATCTGCCGAGTTCGCGCCATACGTCGTGTTCATATCAGCACCTCCGCTCAATAATGTTGCTGATGTGAGTATAATTTTATTACTTTGTTTGTTTCGTTAAAAAATGAACAGCTTTTTGACCAACTTCAAAAAAAGGAGGAGGTTCTCAATTTGTCTGTATGTTTTTTTATGGTAGTGATTACCGCCATCAACGTCTGTAACGCCTAGTTGATAATGCCTAGAAGGTGAAGGGAAAGAGTGGGATAAAGAATCAGGGGAGGAATATTATAGAAAAGAGATATTAGACTTACGGTTGGCGCACTAGTCAATAAAACACGACAGCAGAGCCATCGCCTGAACTTCCAGAGTCCATGGAAATGTAGATTAAAAGTAGATAGAAAAAAACCTTTGTACCACATAAAAATATAAGCGGCAAGATGGTTTATTTGTGCACTTACCATAGCTATTGTCTTTGAAATTGATTAGTAACAGAGAAATTGTCCTATGGATTACCCACATATAGTATTTATGTACTTTATTTATACGACGGTTTTCATTCATAATTTATATCTCAAGTAAGAATGTCGTCTTATTACATTGTCTGCTTAATCGGATTACATAACTATTTACATCATTATATACACTAATATAAATACTATAAAATTCCAGTATGACGGCTCCTTGGAACTGCTAGTACGCGATTCAGAACAACTTCGTCGCTCGTACGGACACTATTTCGATCTCGTGATAGTGAACAACGATATCGACGACACTCTCGCGCAACTCGAGGCCGCTCTCGCAAGACTGCGCTCGACACCGCAGTGGGTGCCCGTCTCGTGGGTATACTGACCGGACTTGGACTATGTGGAAATCACGCAAGTAAATATCGACCTTACGATCACGACCAGGTATCATGTGAATTCAGACTAAATTCCATTGTGTAGTTTCTATAACATTTTTGTGAAGCCAAGCTAAAATGGACTTTACGATCATTCATTAATTAATGTTATAACAATATTTTCCGATTGAATTTATAAGCTCAATCCATGTTTATTTTGCTCAAATCTGCTCATATATGTTTGAGTTTGTTGTCTTTTAGATTTAATCGATATTAGATTCGATGTTTTTATCGATAGTTTCGCTCTAATACTGTTCATATAAATAAGATGCACTTTAATCTTTCAACTTGTTGTACTTAAAAAAACATTGAAAATTCGACAATAAAAAATCTCCTATCTTCTGTTGTTTATCGTAATAAAACACATAATTCATGTATTTCATACATCGACTAAAGGTAAAAATGTAATTGAAAGCAATGTATTTGTATAATATCTTAATTTTTTGTTATATATATATATAATATGACTATTGTTTTAGTTTAGTTTTCTATTAATATATATAGAAAACTTGCAAACCTTAATTTTTCATTTTCGTCATATTTTTGGAATTTATAGAAATCATATTTGTGGGTTTTTGATTCGAATACTTTTTTATCTGGATTTACCCACAATGTTAATCTTAAACAAAGTAATTACATTCAAATCCTTCGACCTAATTAGTAGAAATCATGTGTGCGTGGTATAGGGACAAATCAATAAAATACGATATCTAATACAATTCACATGCCATTTAAAACTTCAATCGTAAGATCGTAAAGTCCATTTTAGATTGACACAAATAATCGGCAAAGATAATATCCTCGGACCTGAAATGCTTTATATAAAATTGTTTTGAGAGTTCAGAATATGCTTCGTTAAGGATATTTTGGCAAATGCTGTTAGGTTTGCAGGCACAGTTAACTGACTGTATAAATTCCTAATTATATGAAGAGACGTAGTTACGCGCTTGATATTTTTTTAATTGCATGTAGCAACAGTCACAGGTAATATGCAGTATTTTAATAAAATAGCTAGCTTATAATATGATGTTATTGTAATCAATGAACCAGCATTATGTCAAATATATACTTATTGTTTTCCTAAAGTTAGATTTTTTTAAATTGGATCATATAATATACTTTAAAAGACAGTTTATTGTTACAGTGTAAGATCTATTATGTTCATGAATTTAGAATTTGTGATAATATTTTTGTTATTTTTCTTTTTGTAAATGAGACTACATTTTTTATTTCTATACCTTTCATTGAATTTTACTGTGTTCAAATCATGATTGTTTGTATTTATTTTATGTTTATATCATTTGTAATTGATATGTCGTGTTTATGAAGGCAAAAATACTTTTTAAAAATCTGTTTAAGGGATGGAGTATAATTTTATTTCTAAGCTACAATATGCTTGGGGCTAATGTTAATTTGAATAATACATATGAAACGTAAAGTCTTGTAATAGCTTGCATTATTGATTTGGTACAATGCTCAATTACACATTTGTGTGCCAAAACCAACACGAAACAATGAATTTTCGAAATGGAATATCTACATTTTTAACACCTCTTGCACAGCACGACACATTCAATGAATTTTTGGAACAATGTACATAATTATACATTAGTATATAAATTATATTAAAATAATGAAAAAAAAAAACTAAATCTTTAGAGATGTACCGTAGCTCAAAATGTTTACTTCAACATTTAAATTTAAGATCTATTCTATTATTAGTGTCTATTATTACGAATGTTTTTTCCAACTACAATAATGCATATAATATTAATTCAGAGAAATTTAGATATTCCCTGATTAGACATATTTAATGGATTACCACCAAATTGATTGTATGCGTTAAATGCTGATGCAGCGCTTATCGATATAAAAGGTGTTATCGACTATAGATGTCGATAAAACTTTTTATCGACTAATGTCCGAATATATGTCAGTGCATTCCGTAGTTGGAAAATCATCTACCGACTATAATTACAGGATTAGAGATCACAGGGTTGCAAGGATCATAATAGAAACGTATCATTTTTTTTTTCACTATACTTGTTGTACTTATTGCTTTCAAATGAAATTATATTTTCTAATTATGTCTACTTAATGAGTTAATATGGTGCCATGCAAAATTGATTTATAAAGTTATTTTAAGTTATTTTATTTATTCGAATATTATGATATTTTTTTAAAGTAGTACGCGGCTTATCGTAGTTCATAATACATCATTGAACATTTAGCTCGCAGTAAAAACTTTATTTCCAATCTAAATAATTTTGATGTAAAATGAATTAATGCGAATGGGCTCAAGCATTTTTGTCATTTTACATGTTTGTGGCGCCATCTATTATTCTTGTTTCATTATCGATGACAAACTTCACACTTCAACGTGGTCATAAAATGTAGAAAAATGTATGGACACGTTGAAGTCATACATTAATACGTTAACGCGCTTGCACTACATTCCTGTATATAATAAAAATGAGTAGTAAAAATTTTACTATTAACTCTCACCGTTTCACTATTTTTACTTTAAAATTTAATATATAGGCTAAGTAGGTATCGATGTAAGTGATTTTTTTTTGTCTTTTTATGAAGTTTCGAGTTGTTCTGGGATGTAATCTTTATCATTTACCAAAGCCTTACGATTGTCTTTATTGTTGCTTGTTCATTGAATGTTTAATGAAAGGAGTTGGTACAGGGGTAGATAAAGGTGTATTGTACATGTGATATCGACCTGGTATGAGATGTTGTTATAATGTTTATATATCAGAGATGTAAGTATTGAAAGACGTCGTAAGAGCCAATTTCTTAAAAGCTAGATCTTCTCATTAACGGAATACTCGAAATTTTATAAAGATTTTTCTTTAATTTTGTTGTTTGTTTTTTTTGTTGTGTTTATTATATTTAAAACTATGTCATAAGTTTATAATATAAAGGATGATAGACATGTGTGAACGGAGCACAATTTATTTTATCTTATTTTTACGTTACATACCGTTAGCAGATTTTCTTAATTTATCAGTGTATTGTGAATTACATGTTTTTGATTAATTCAAAAATCTAGTTAAAATTTCCTGATATTAGATCCATAGTGAATTAAAATATTACGATATACTATATGTAATTAATATAAATATAATAATCTAATGATGAAACGACCGCGACGATGTGTAGCACTATTTTACGTTATCTATCAAAATGTTGCCAGGTTACAAAATGTCTAGTTTGAAAATAAAAGTTATGTGTACTTGAAATTATTTTACGCGCAATAATATATGTTTATTAGGGAAAATATTTTGTTGCTATTAAAAATTTCATAAAATTTTAATTCTGTTGGATAAATACAATTGAATTTTGTCTTTTTCAGAGTAGGCTAATTGACTTAATGATGTGTTGATCAATCAGATATGATTTGATAATTAAATAATTTATAGAGTAGTTATATTAAATCATTTTATATTCAATAAGATATATCTATTGTATAATTCATTGTGAATATTACTTTTATTTAAATGTATTTCTGAACCAACTTGTTTAATTAGTTTTAGTTTATAAATATTTGCATTTTTATCATCAATCATACGATTTTGTCACGGAAGAATGATTATTGGTTCGGCATTTACCCCGTATTAATTTTATTATACAGTTAAATGAAATTAAATCCGTTGTTAACAGTTTAGTCTTATGGACAATGTTTTATATTTGAAGCGGTAATTTTGGATAAGCGATATCTATGATGTACGTATTGGATAAACTACTATTTAAACGCGACGATTGAATTTCGAAAGTGTTATTCTCTCATTCTTTTATTGTGTAAAATAATGTACGAATTATTTGAGTATGAAGAATTTAACATCCTATATGTGACAAAAACGTATGATTAGAAAATTATCAATTATAATTATACAAGTATTTATCGTTAATTTATAGTCCTAGACTATATAATTAGTATTTTGATGTTTGTACAAATGTTTGCTTATATAAACTAATAGATTTGAATTTATTTAAATTATTTCACGTAACGTGACCAGTGCTGTTCGATACGAACGGAGGCTTACGAGATCACATCTCATAATTCGTAATATATTATATTTAACTGGAGGAATATTGTTAAATTTATTCATTAACATCACACAATTATGACCCAACCACATATACATTCCATTATGTTCTTGTCTTTAATTTATTATAACTTGTTTTGCAGTGTTGTTACTTTGTAATTTTTCATTCGTTAAATAATAGCTTTAAGGATATATTTTGATTCACCTTCGAGTGGTCTTTTCTTTAATCATAAGCACTAGATATCCAATGAAATTGTTTTCCTGTGGTTTTATGTTCAAACTAATCGATCACAATCGTCGTACATCTATATAGATAAAAAATAATCGAGAAATAAAAGTAGATGAAAACAATTAATCGTATTAAAATCGAGTTTAAATGTAAAATCACACGAAATTGAACGAATGTTAAAAACTTTAGCTTAATATAATACTTACCTAATAATTTATCTCAAAATGAGTGTGTTGTGTGATTCAAGATGTGTTGTAAGTTTTTGGAGTGTCGAGTCATTTTGATAAGGTTCTGTGGTCCCGATATTAATATAAAAATAATTTGTTACGTATTTATAGTAACAAATAGTGCTAAGATAATTCGAGTAGTTCTCATAATCGCTCTGACTGTTCCAATGACTCGGCGCATCTCTTTCAGGAAAAAATGTCATCTGTATTGTCAGTTCGGCTTGAATCACACACGTCAACCTAAATTGCAAGTGAAATGTAGCACTTTGACATATTGACACTATAAACTAACGGACAGTGGTTTCTATCAAGAACAACTAAAGATGACTGAAGTAAAATCTTATTATAACTGTTAAATTGAATAAACCGCACAAAATATTGGATTGTTTCATTTTTTATTACCTACAACAATATTTGATAGACCTTTAATGATTATGTAGGTCCGCTATCTTACTCCCGGTCTGGTGTGTAAAAATTACTATTTCCAAATGGTTTGAACAGTTGATTTCACCTAAAAGGGCCGGTCGTAAAATTATAAGCCAATTCATTCTACATCATGGACAACTAATGTTGCTTGATTGCATGTTACGGTAGTATAGACATAGGGAGAAAGATGAAGCGAACAATTATTATGAATACCTAAAGCTCGATCGTCGATCGTCATCTTAAATAGTCTGATAATTTAAATAATTAAGTCCCATCTCACCTGTAGGAATAACGTGGCTATTATACCCAGTTTTTTTTAGGTTCAGTTGTGATCTATATTAACTGATTATGACGGCAAACACATAGAAAATATCATATGTCTTAGAATTGTAATAATCAAGGCTAAATTCGGAGTGTGTACTATTTAATAATATCATGATGATATGAATTTTATGATACTTTAAACTAGTGCCTGTTTCCTAAAATAACAGCAAAGTACATATACTCGTAGTAGATAAATAATTATGAATCCTAGTAGGATTTATTTTTTAGGATTGCATGTCTTATCATTATGTATAATACCAGAATTTTAGATTTAGGGCAAAATCCACATTATTTGTTTACTGGTCATACTCAATAATTTAGTAGGGAATTCCGGATTCATACTATAATTGGTAGCAATGTATTCAGAAGCAGTTTTATTAAGTAAAATACCTGAAAATACACTTGAAGCATACCATCCACAATGATGTGTCAAAACGTACAGTTGAAAAGTGTATGGGAATAAGTGTGGGAGTGACTGAGTAATACTTAAATATGTGTCATTGTTTTTTTGCCGCAATTAATGATATATTATATCCAAACCTACACCAATGTACTTTATGCCTTAGGCAATAAGGCTCGCGTTTGTATGACTATGACGTTGTACGGTTTACTACGTTATAACTAGTAGTTATTGGTCTGTGGTTATAACCAAATTATAATTTGTTTATGTAGTCATTATAACATAATTAAAACTCTTGCTTATGCAACAAGTGACGATAAGTCGATAACATCCGTTTCTCTAGTCACGGCGGGGGCCAATGTGTACATGAACTGACGACCGTATATCAGTATTTTCAGATTATACCATGCACGAGGATGGCACTTTCTTCTCACAGTACTGCAACATACTATATCAGCTCATAATCGCTCATTTCTGAGCAGTGAGCACAGGGCTTCTCTTCAACCGATATTCGATTGGGAGTGTTTGATCATAGTCAATAGTTAATATGATGGCTTGATGTGGTCCTACACGATAAAAATCGAAATTGAGCAACTATCCAAAATTAAATATACTAGTAGTATGTTTTCCAGATTTATGTAGCGCGTTATGGTAATGAAGGCGTATTTGAAACAAAACTTGTAGCTGTGGTATGTATTTTACGTTTCCTTTGCCTCGCAAAAAAGGCGGGAAACCGATGCGCGCGCTTTTCACTTTCTGAGTTGTCAAGTTAGTAATAAACTAGCACCTATTGGACTTGTTGTTTTATTGTGCTTCCACATTTATATCATTGGCGACGAGGTTGAAGAGCCCCGTGATAGCAATAAAATGTCATATTTGGGGAATCTACCTATTTTTGACTATAAAGTAAGCGAATGGTCAATCTTTTACGGAAGATTAACACAATTTTTGAAAATCAATAATGTGGAAGTGGAAGAAAAAAGAAGTGGAATCCTACTGACGCACTTAACAGATGAAACTTATCGTTTGGTGCGTAACTTGGCGTACCCCAAGTCGTTGGATGTGCTGACCTACAAGGAGCTAGTGCAGTTACTCAGTGAACATTTTAAACCGAAGCAATGTTCATTTGTTGACAAGGCGAACTTTTTTGGCGCGAATAGAATATCGGGCGAATCGTTAGCAGATTGGGCAGCGCGGTTACGTGGTCTGGCAAGTTATTGCGATTTTGGCACCGCTCTAGAAATAAACCTAAGAGATCGTTTCGTTCTCGGTTTAGGCTCAGGCCCGGAACGTGACAAACTGTTTGAGCAGAACCCGTCTACGCTCTCATTGAACAAGGCGATAGAGTTAGCGGAACAAGTAGCGGGTGCACGAGAGGCTAAAGCTATCATGTGCACCGACAACGGTATCTTCATCAAGGATGAAATGTTACACCGGGCGAAATTCCAAAGCGGGCTCGGTCGGTCCCGCGCAGGCGGTGACGGCGGCGACAACGACGCCTATGTTGGAGTCGGGCGGAACGGCGGCGGCGGCGTCGGTGTTCAACGTGGAAGCGGTGGCGAACATTCATTGCGTGGCGATACAAACTATTGTTTTGTTTGCGGAATGAAAAATCATTCAGGTGATAAGTGTCGTTTTAAAGGCTACAAATGTCAAAAGTGTGGCGAAAAGGGACATCTAAAAAAGGTGTGCATGAACAAAAAGAAGGCTTGTGTGTATCATGCGGACACTAGACAAGAATGTGAGGCTTACGAAGTCAAGGACACTAGTTGTGAGGAATGTCACAATTATAATATGAGGTATGTGTCGGATAGGCCCATTACAATAAATTTATATTTAGGTAATACGAATTTAACCATGGAACTCGATACTGGCTCAGGAAAATGTGTAATTTCAGATAAGTTGTATTTTGATAAATTTTCTAATTATAAATTAAACAACAGTAATATTAAAATGTGTCTGTATAATGGCCATAAAATCTCGCCCATGGGTTATTTTTCTATCACAGCTTGTTATAATAAAATTGAGAAAAAAATTAACATTTTTGTTGTTAAGAATGGCGGACCGCCATTATTAGGCAGAGACTTTATGACCGCTTTCAATTTAATAATTACAACAGATATTAAATCTATATGTAGTGATGTTGATGTACACGAATTGTTGCAAAAATTTCCTAACTTGTGGCGAGATGAGTTGGGTGCTTTTAATAAATTTAAAGTTAGCCTAATATTAAAAGAAAATGCAGTTCCAAAGTATTTTAAGCCACGAACTGTTCCATTTGCTTTAAGAGATAGGGTTGAGCAGGAACTGAATAGACTAGTAGCTTTAAAAATTTTAGTGCCTGTGAATTACTCAGAGTATGCCACCCCCATAGTGCCCGTTTTAAAGGAAAGTGGTCAGGTGAGAATAGCGGGAGATTTTTCAGTCACATTAAATAAGGATCTTTTGATTGAAAAATATCCTTTGCCGCGTATTGAAGAAGTTTTCACAAAGATCGGAGGGGGCGAACATTATAGTAAGATCGATTTGAAAAATGCTTACAATCAATTTTTATTAGACGAGTCGTCACAAAACCTGACGACAATTAACACCCATAAAGGTCTTTTTAAATATACCAGATTAGTTTATGGTTTAGCCAACGCTCCAGCCATTTTCCAAAAAGCAATGGAAACGTTGCTCTCCGGGATAGACGGGGTGAGTGTATGGTTGGATGACATATGTATTACAGGACCAGATAGAGTTTCTCACATAAGCCGACTATCTGACGTTTTGGGTAGGCTAAATGAAGCCGGGTTACGTTTACAGAAAGATAAGTGTGAATTTTTTATGGATAGTGTAAAATATTTGGGTTTCGTCATAAGTAAAAATGGTCTTAAGACAAATCCTGATAAAGTCCAGGCTATAATCGACGCACCTGAGCCAACGAACGTTACCGAAGTAAAGAGATTTTTAGGAATTGTAAATTATTACAGGAACTTTATTCCTAATGCGTCCGCATTACTAAATCCTCTTCATGAATTACTACGTAGGGACTCAAAATGGGAGTGGGGTGAGCGGCAACGTCGTAGTATGGCGGCTGTGCGTCGCGAGTTGGCGTCCGAACGCGTTCTGGCACACTTCGAGCCCACCGCGCAACTCGTGTTGGCTGTAGACGCGGGCCGCCGGCCTGGGCGCGGTACTCTCGCAGAAGGACGGTGAAAACAATGAACGACCTTTAGCATTCGCGTCTCGTGCACTTACGGCTAGCGAACGTAATTATAGTCAAATTCAGAAAGAAGCGACCGCTATTGTTTTCGGCGTAAAAAGATTTCACCAATATTTATATGGTCTAAAGGACCCTTTTATTTTAAAAACGGACCATAGACCTTTGGTTTCTATTTTTGATAGAAAAACAGGAATACCAATGACGACGGCCCTTCGACTTCAAAGATACGCTATTATATTATCAGCTTATAATTATACCGTGCAATATGTTTCTAGTGAAAAAAACATAGTAGCCGATTTTTTCTCCCGCGCACCTATACATTGTTCACATAAATTAGAAACTAAGCTTACGAATATCGACAGTGACTCAGATACACACACTTTAAAATTTATGAGCGAAATTCTACCAGCGATTACAATCCATGACATTGCACAGGCAACTGAACTTGACAAAACCCTTAACATGGTTTATAAATACATGCAGAACGGTTGGCCGCGGAAAATAAGCTGCAAATCAATTTTACCATATTTTCAATGCAAAACGGATTTGCAGTTTGAAAAAGGTTGCTTGTTAAGAGGGCACAAAGTAGTAATACCGTTTTCACTTCGGGAAAAAATATTGCGTGAATTGCATAGTACCCATTTAGGAATTATTAAAACTAAGAGCAACGCGCGAAGTAGAATGTGGTGGCCGGGAATCGACGCCGAAATTGAGAAATGGATCGGGTCTTGTGAGACCTGTGTAGGTGTAAGATGTGCGCCGCCGCGTGAGCCACCGACGCCGTGGCCCGCCGCCACGGGTCCGTGGCAGCGCGTGCACATTGATTATATGAGCATAGGGCAGAGGGTCTATCTAGTCATAGTAGATGCTTTCAGTAAGTGGCTTGAATGTATTCACATGCTTAATGGCACTTCAACACAAGCTCTAATCATTGTATTAAAGCATACCTTTGCAACATTCGGCATACCTAATTTATTAATTTCTGATAATGATGTGAAAATTAATTCAATAGAATTTAGAAAGTTTTGCAAATTTAATGGTATTAAATATATCACTTCACCAATTTATCATCCTCCAAGCAATGGTCAGGCGGAGAACGCAGTTAAAAATTGTAAAAAAATGCTAAAATGTATTATGAAAGATAATTTATCGCTTCAGGAAATGAATAATGTATTACTGGGCTATTTATTCAACTACAGGAATACCGTGCATTGCACCACAAAGGAAACACCAGCTAAGCTTATGTTTGGTAGGAATTTGCGATCTCGGCTTGACCTAATACTACCCGAGAAAGAAACCTGTGTTAATGTAGATTTACCCTCTCTATCTAGAAAAAGATTTTTTGAAATTAATGATATTGTTTGGGCTCGATATTACAGTGCAAGGAAAGAAACATGGGAAATGGGTATTGTTATTGAGAAGATTGGCAATAAAATGTATAAAATATTGTTAAAAAACTTGAATATTATATGTATTAGGCATGTTGATCAAATATTTAAATATACAGGCAGAGACAATAATTTCAATAAGAGTAGTGATTTCGTGCGGAGTCCATCTCGGTCACCACCGGCACCTAATATTGTTGCCACTTTGCCTCCATTAGAGATTTCTTCATCGGCACCTGAGGTGTCTGAACTTTCGGAGCCAGTGGCACAATCTGACATTACATCAGATGATGGTGGAGAGGAATGGGGTGATTGTATAGTCGACCAACATGAGGGCGAGATTACGGCAAATGAGCCTGGTAAGTCGTCATCAGTAGCGCCTCTCAACGAGGACGCGTTTGCTCAATGTGATGCTGCTGGTGCCTCTCAAACAGCAGAACAACCATCACTGGCTCAGGGACGCCCGAAACGACATACGAAATTTGTAGATTATAAGAAATATTTTTAAGTTATTATTTTCATGTTTTATTTGTTTTCTTTTTGATATTAGATATTAGTTATTAAGTATATTATTGTTTTTTTTGTCACCAGATGTTAATAATTACTTGTGGAGGAATGGTATGTATTTTACGTTTCCTTTGCCTCGCAAAAAAGGCGGGAAACCGATGCGCGCGCTTTTCACTTTCTGAGTTGTCAAGTTAGTAATAAACTAGCACCTATTGGACTTGTTGTTTTATTGTGCTTCCACATTTATATCAAGCTGATATTAGAATTGGTTCAAAATCTGCTAATGAACAAGATTTACACTGAATTTGAAAATATATATGATAAATAATAAGATAAGACTTTTTTGTTCAAAAGGCAGCCCTGAGATTTGAAGCCAACCGTGAATCCGGAATTCAGGACGTTTTTTTTTTATTGCAGAGAATGGCGAGACGAACATGCCGTTCGCCTGATGGTAAGATCAGGTAAGATACGACCGTTCATAAACAGTAACAAAACCAAACAACACCTTGAATTACAAAGCAATGCTTGGTACTCCACTGCGCTCGCCATCCTGAGACATAAGATGTTACGTCCTAATATGTCCAGTAGTTACTCTGGCTACAATGCCCTTCAATCTGAAACACAACAGTGCATTTATACTGCTGTTTGACGGGAGATATAGACACTGAGGTGGTACCCACCCAGATGGCCTCTCACATATGAGAGACCTACCACTCATATGTAAGTACGGATGTTTACTTTATTAGCAAATTAATCAAGAATATAAAAGGATACAATAAATTTTACAATTTACAAGCTCCAATAAAACTTAGAAATAGATTTTACATTTTGTTTTTTTTTTTCCCGAAAAATTGAATTTTTCGGGAAATGCACAACACTATGCTAATAATTGTAGAATCTGGCAACTAGTACTACTTGGTCTGTGCTAGCAACATTTATGCGGTCATTGAACTGACGGAAGCTGTCATATTTTGTCAATTTGACAGTTTATGTTTATTGTGATAGCGTTGTTTCGTGTTTGGCTTCTGTAATACAAAATCTATTTTATACACAATAGATATCGTAATTCATAAGTTAACATCCACTTAGTTAATTGCAAAGTGTTGTAATCAATATGTCTCAAAGGGAAAGACGGTCCAATGCGGGTAATCGCATGGCAAAATTGTTGGATGAAGAAGAAGAAGATGATTTTTATAAAACTACTTACGGAGGCTTTCAAGAGGTCGAGGAAGACCGAGACTACGAGTAAGTACATACTTTTAGACGTATTTACGTGAATATGTTATGTAATTGATTTGTTTTTATACTAAATAGGTTATGTTGAGCATTCAAGCGGCAATTTTCGAAACGATTTCTGATTCCTAGTTAGACTACTGTCTACTTTAATAAATAAATGCCTTAGCCTGATTCTTCTTCTTTCTTCTAAACTTATACTAAGAGATAGTTAGTGTATCCATGAGAAGTAAATATTTCATTTTAATTTATGAAACGCCTTTGTTACTAACTGTAAATATATTATAAGGATTATTCATTGCAATTCGTTTTTAACTATCGTATTAACTTATTAAATATTTCTAAGGACTAGCCATGTTAGTTGTTCTTAAAGGTTTGAGAAAATTATGACTTAAATCTACCATTTTGGCTGTATTTGGACCATCATACAAATAAATTACACTAGCAGCCAATCTAGTATTCTACCTTTTAAGCCCCTTATATCAAAGGGTCCAACAAAAAATATCCATATCATTCTTATGTTTCAGACAAGAAAAAGAAATAGAGGATGAAGTGGACTCAGACTTTGATATTGACGAGAATGACGAGCCGGTCTCCGATCATGAAGCAGATGACAAGACTAAACGGAAAGTTGGCACTAAAGCCTATAAGGTGATTGCTTATAATTTTATGTATAATATTAAAGTGTTTAATATCCAAACGGTCCAAGCCATACAGGATATAATACTGTGGAGGAACATCACATATGGTTGTGGTATAAACCTCATAAGTATATTAACTATTAAGTTTTATTTTCTAGTACAAGTAAGACTTAATTGATAAATAAATAAATGATAAAATTTTAATATCATATAATATAAATTGGGTATTATTTCCAGGATCCAAACAGGAAAAGAAAATCAGAAAAAGTAAAGAAGGTTGTGAAAAAACATAAAGAAGAGAAACCCAAAGAAGAAAAGGCAGACAGAGAAAAAGAGAAAGCGGATAAACCAGAGAAGACTGAAAAACCAGAGAAACTAGATAAATTCTTAGATAATACTAGAGGTATGATATATGTACTAAGAGAAGTCTTACTGAGAAATTAATTGATATTATTCTATGACATTGGCAAGTACAACAACTAAAGTGATATTTATTTATTCATACATACATTTGGAAACCTTACAACTTTCCCCAGAAGGCATAGACAGAGGTGTAACAACCCATGTTTCACCTTGTGTGTTCTGCTCCAGGTTGTGACAGGGGGCAATCCTATTGCCATATCTGGCACAAATTCCTGACTACGGACTGATAAGAAATAGAAAATTCGAATATAATCACTTGCTCAACTCAGCATTGTAGCTATACTGTAGCACAACTGTACCACAGACATAGTCAGAGTTATTTATTCGCAAAATATGTCTTATGAATAACTCTCTCTACACAAAATAGTAAATATTTTCCAATATATGGCACCAGTATTTCATTTGCAATTGAGAAGAGTTAGGTATTAATTAGCTGTGAGCTTGTAGTATGAACCACTCTTAATGTTATTTTTTTAACCCTCACATAAATATATTCTTTTTACCTATTCTGTCCCACTGCTGGGCAAAGATCTCCTTCAACTCCTTCTACTTATGCCTATCCCTATATATGGCTTCATCATCATCATCTCAGCCACAGAAAGTCCACTGCTGAACATAGGCTTCCCCTAAGGATCTCCACATCGACCTTTTGGAAGCGGCCTGCATCCAGCAACTTCCTGCAACCTTAGCCAGGTCGTCCGGTCACCTTGTAGGCGGGCGTCCGGCATTTCGCTTGCCTGTACGTGGCCTCCACGCTAGAACCTTTCGGCCCCAACGGCTATCGGTTCTACGAGCTATATATGGCTTGAGGATAATAATTCAGTATTATCTAATTTTTAGAAAGGAAATCAATAAGACAAAGTACAGCTGTGAAATCGGCAGAAACACAACAGAGAATAAAGATTAGATCCGAGTTGAAACGAAAGAAACCAAAAAGGGTTGAAGAAAAGATGCCGACCCAGGAAGAATTATTGGAAGAGGCAATCATAACAGAGCAAGAGAATCTTAAAAGTTTAGGTAAATATATAGAAGACAAGTAAATTGTAATCATTTCATTATAATTTAATCATTGACATTTTTTGCATGATGTCTTCAAAAGATTTTTGTTTATTTGTTAAATTGCAAGGAAAAGAAATATAATTTCTAATCTGAGTTTTAGACTAAAATCCAAGTCAGTAATATTTTATGTGTATTATCAATTATAAATATGTTTTATTGTAGCGTTTTTAATTCTTCTCTTTCAAAATATGTAGTTATACAAAGTTCGTTTCTGAATATAACGTCTTTTGATTTACAGAAAGATTTGAACAAATTGAGTTGGAAAGGAAAAAGATTCGCCCTATAAAGAAGACTATCACTGGCCCTGTCATAAGGTAATTTGCATTTTAGTCGATCTTAATTTAGATTGTAACTACTTACCGCTTTATTTATATACAGTTTTAAAACCTATTATAGTTAACGAATGTGTATTGTTTGGGCCAAGAAGACAAAACATTTGGTGACTGAAATCTCTGCCTCAATAAGGCTGCTAATAGTAACAAATAACTCGAAATATAAACATATTGATGCCTTGTTAGTTCAATTATTAAACTGGTTGGTAAATTATATGGAGATAAATATGTACACTTATTATAAATTGTAAGGATTCGATATTCTAAATATATTAATACATAAAATTAATATTATGGCTTCCTTCTCTCTCCTCTCTCCTAAATTGTTGCCATGCTCAACAGGGTCCATATTGTACCTTTTTTGTACAATTTTAATGATAAAATGTGCAATAAAGATATTAAGTGTTGAGATTTTAAACTTGTAAGTACCGACATAAATAAACTTGTAAAATAATCTTTTAAGTAATTAATTTGTGTGATTTTTCAGATACCACTCTTTTGCTGTGCCTGTTGCATCTGACATACCGGAGGATGATAAAAGCAGTATACCTACCATTGGAGAGCTCAATCTTAGCGACATTATCAAACATGAAGAAGGTAATTCCGTAGTGTAAAGAGTGGTTCATCATATTAAATAGCAAGACTTTACCTCTTTGTCGGTTAATCTCACCTCACATGCACTCAAAATACCTTTCCGCGACTCGAATTATTTCCTCTGC
Source organism: Hyles lineata (assembly GCA_030180105.1). Lineage (NCBI taxonomy): Eukaryota > Metazoa > Arthropoda > Insecta > Lepidoptera > Sphingidae > Hyles > Hyles lineata. The sequence goes on from JARJEE010000031.1 coordinate 1,062,082, forward strand.
AAGAGAACACACAGGCTGAAAAAAGCTGGGTAGTGTTAAAATTCTAACAGCTGTTCTCGATAACCTATCTATCTATATAACAAGAGGTTAAAATACTTACTATGTCGGTACAATTCTATGCTTCATTAAACAGAGATGGACTCTGGATGGAATGGAGATATTTATCTTACCTAGCTATCTATAAATATTTGCACCATATCCATAACTGAAGCATAAACTGCATCGAAATATATAGTGAAATCTCTTGTTAAAGATAGATAGGTTATCGAGAACAGCTGTCAGACATTTCTATAAATAGATAGTCTCTATGATGCATTTGGTTTGGGATGCCGATTATGGAACGATGGGTTAATCTTGACACTGAGACCATTTCTTTGGGTGTACCACATGTAGTACTTTTAAACTTGGGTAGTCATTGTAAAATGTATATCTCTCAGTCATTAATATGAAACCTTAAGGGATATCTTATTAATAAAATTTAACAAATAATTAAATAGAAATGCAGAGTTTTTATCTTTGCTTCTGACTTCCTAATCAGTGGAGTTGTGGCAGAAATTAATTAACAGCTGAAAAACATAATATTTTAAAAAACTCAGCCATTTTTATGTGTTTGACTTATATATATTTTTCATCTTTAAATAACAGCAAATTAAACTTATCCCATATTTTATTTTCTAGAACTACTAACAACCGAAATGGATTTATTAGACCCAAAACCTAAAATAGTAGAACAAAGTACAGATAATACGGAAGAGCCTACTGAAACCAAAATGGAAGTGGATGTCATAGGACCCGATGAAGAAATCAAACTTGATGACATTAAACCGTAAGTATATTTCTTGTTGTTGAACTTATTACGTAAGCCTTTAAAATTATAAACTGTGCATTTTGTAGTTTAGGCCAACAGACCAAAAAGAGCAAAATGTCAACGCACAACCTACTTTAATATATTTTTTTTAAAGTTTTATAAAGTTATTCATTTTTAAATACAGAAAATATTCGATATTACAATATTATTTGTTGCAATAAATTGTTTATTTATTTAAATCTTATTGTATTAACAAAAACAATAATAATAAAAAAGGTCAAATGGCGGAGACAAATGGTGGATTTAAAAGAAGGAGAGAGAGAGGGCAGTGTAAAATATAGATAATGAATTGTAATAATATTAATTAAACATATAAATTATATGGATTTATTTACAGGAAAGAAGAGAAACCTAAAATGAAGACCCAAAGCGTCAAGTACTACGAGAGGACATTATTATCGTTTGAGAATGACTTGAAGGATGAGGCGTTCAACTCATGTTTCCCGAAATCACAACCAAAGAGAAAAAGGCCTATGCTGTGTGCTGTCACTAAGTATGTTTTTTGTATATTAGATATCTTTATTATTTGTAGATACATAAATTATTTATTCTAGTATCTTCATCTTCTTCATATTGTAACATATTGCAAAACATAATATTAATATAATATGACATTGTATTAGCAAGCAACTTCTCACGAAGATTCCTTAATTTATTGAATTCAAATTCTTTGTCATTCACTTTCATAGTCATGATTTTCAAGCAATGTTATACCACGTATAATTGCAAAAGTGTTTTAAAAACTTACGCCTACATAGTGCTTAATAGTACTTATTAAATTACTGTATTCCATATTCAAACTATAAACTTCCTCAAATTTTCAGATTTTTCTATTCAACTGTACGTCAAATTGTGATCTTAATATTTTTTTCCGTAAATATTTGCTACAAAATAATTCTAAAAATAACACCTTTTTATTTTGTTTACAGGAGACCGGCGAGATACATAGATCCAGTGACAAAACTACCCTACAGGAGTGTAGACGCATTCCGTATCATACGCGAAGCTTACTACCAACAGTTGGAGGCGAGAGGAGACCGCTCCGATCCACAAGTAGCCAGCTGGCTGCAGTGGAGACGAGCTGATGCCCCGTCGTCGTATGTCCAGATACACATCAAATGATATTAGCTCTTATCCTCACGTGGTAGGGCTGAAAATCGTGTGCACATGTTGTGAACTTACGTCACTTGTTTATTAAAGGATTTTGTTATGATTACCTAATATAAAAAAATATAAATATGTAAACGGCTCTTTAAGGTATTATATTAAAACAGACATTGAAAATAAAATCTGTGCGAGCGTATCATGATCGCGGGAAACCAATAGAACGAGAAGAAAGGTAGAATATATGCGTTGGAGTGAAAGAGATAGAATAGGGGTATCGCACTTTTTAGTCACTAATGTTTTGTTCGTGTTCGTCTCTGGTATAATACCTCAATTTAATAACTCTTGTAAATATAATGTTGTATTCTGATAACATGGCTGTATTCTGTGCCCAGAGAAGTTGTAAGATACAAGAATATATTTTGTAAACTATTACAAGACTGATTTGATAAAGAAGTTCGCAGTTTGTAAATATTGAGTAATATGAACAAAAACTTGACGACCATGTTTGCTAACACTATGTTCGGAAAATATGTATTTTTAATAGCTCAAAAGTATGTTTTTACTTCGTTTCAATATAGCCTTTCTTATGATTACGATAAATAATATGTCTGATGTTATGAAATCTAAATAGCTATGAACATAAGAGTAATAGTGAACAAAATACCATTGTAATAAAATTGGATAATTTAGAAAATTATTTATAATAATTATTTCTAAGAACTGATACCCATGACAAACAAAGATATAAATACTTCCATTTTGCCCATAGTATATAATGTTATTTCCTTTCCAATTCAAGTACAATAGTCATATATTTAGGTACTTAAATTACCTGTCACTACTTTGGCTAGTTAGTTCATATAAACACTAAAATATCTATATAAGTACCACATTGTTTTATAGAGATTTGTATAGAATTTTGTATTTAGTTTATAGTGATGTTATTACAATGAAATACAGTATTAACAGAACAAATTATATTTGATCTTTCCTTGAATATTAATAGCTTTACTGTTGCGTTTCTATAAACTAGAGAGATGGCTTTTACCTCCCGCTTTGAATAGATGAAGATATGATACTCAAATGTTGACCATGAATCTGTCGATTTCCAAATAATAATGACGTTTTATAACCTCAGTTGTGGCTTTCTGCTAATTTAACTACTACTAAATATTATGATAAAAGTCCCTCGTAGGAGTCATGAATAATAGAAATGAAATGTAAAAAATAAAACAAATTGTTAATATTTGTAATTTTTATTAAATTTTAAAATAAATAGCTACAATAAAGTCTTAAATCTTAGTAATTAGATTCAATAACTGTACAAAAATGTACAAAATAATATATAATTTTGACGCACGTAAAATTATGTGAATAAAGAGAATGTTATAGGATGATATCTATACTACATAATGTTCACAGGTATACTATAAAATGAAATAAGAAATTACATGATGGGATGAAAAACAAAAATATAGTACTTATATGTAACCCTTGAGTATTAACTAGTGTAAAGGTACTATCAAATACTGTCGTCCTTCATATCTCACAAAAGTTATTTGTATTAACTCCATATTATACTCCACCAAATTTGATTCGATCGTATTGGTGATACTATACTTGGTATATCAGTTATATTCTTACGGCCGCATTCATAGACAGTTAGCTATCGAATGTTTTGTCTCTTTCGCTCCAACTGAATGCACAAGTCGTTCGAAAGGGACAGAATATTATATAACTAAAATAGGTTCAGAACTGTCTATGAATGAAGCTACCATACATTTGTAATATTAAAATGATTTATTGAGTTTATGGTCGAACATCTAAATATCCCTGTGTATGTATAATAATAACGTTAAAATGTAGTTCTATAGAGCCTCTTCGAATTTAGGATTTAGTCTTAAATCAGGAACGCTATTTCTTCTAGGCATTTTCTCCTTCAGCTCTTTAAATGAAATCAGACCAGAAGCTTTGGCGTCTAACCTAGATTGATATTTGGACGGATCTGTCGTAGGCAGGTAAGGATATTCACTCAAGTAAGTCTGGGCGTTTTTAATCTTATTTTCCTTAGCGAAATCATTAAGCTGCGTTTCAGCTATTTCGTAAGAAGTAATTTGGTTGTCGGCTAGGTTTTCCATTGATCTGAAGGCTTCAAGAACGGCTTTTTTATGTGGAATACCTCTAAGACTACCCTGACGGCTAAGTTTTCCTTCCATTACATCGGTAAACAAGTCATCCACATTGAATTTCTCTGATATTTTGACTAATTTCGATGACTCTGCCTCGTTCTTATCCTGTTGATTCTCTTGTAACTGAGTCCATATTTTTGATATTTCCGACGAAGGCATCGAGTGTGATTTTAGCTTCTTCTTGCGTCGAGGTCTGTCGTCTTCGGAAGATTCACTAGATTGTTTTAACAACATTTCACATTCATTTAATTTTCTTGGTTTTTTCACTTCTCTCAGTTCCTCCAAAGATTGGAAGTATTCTTTAGCCAATTTAAAACGATTCTTATATTCTATATGAGCTGCTACCGTCACCCTTTCAGGTGAAGACTCGCTTGATTTCTCCGGAGTACTTTCGACTATTTCTAGTTCTATGTCGGAAAGGGTTACGTATGTGGTTTCCTTGTCTTCGTTTTTCGTAATTTGTATATTAAGAGATTCACTTTCTGTTTTATCTGTGTTTACACTGTCTACAGATTCTAAACTTGTATAAGTAACTAACTTTTTCGGTGATTTCTTAGGGCTATTTGTTTTACTATGTGATTCACTGTTCAAAGTTCTTTCAAGTTCTACAGCTCTGTGTTCAGCCGCATCGTATTCTTTAACAGCATCTGTAAAAAGAAGGTTATTTTTATATGTGACTTAAACATTTCTTGAATATCTTACCATTTTATTGTCTTCTTACCTTTCGTCTTACTGATGGTTTGCAGAAGCTTTTCTGAATCTACAGAACTGGTTCTATAAACTTGTTTGGTTGGTTTCGAATCAATAGTAGTCTTGGATACACTTTCATATAGCGAAATGAAGTTCTTCACGTTAATTTTTGGAAGTTCATCGCATGATTTGTACTTATCTAAGTAGTCATCAGCAGGTTCATTAGGAAATTTGTTAAATATATCCATTTCCGATTTGCTGAACGATTTTCTACGCAGAACGTCATTGTTTGTTACATACGCGCTTAATGGTACAATATTGATTTGCTCTGAAGGGATCTGGCAAATTGTTTCATCATCAATACTTAGCTTATACGTTTTGTTAGAACTTTTCTGTTCTTTTTGTTTCTCAGAGACATCATCTTGTTCTGAAAAATGTTTATCAATGCTTTCCTTGATATTAAATTTTATTTTGCTTTCGATATTGTTTGTTGTATTCGCGTTTTCCTGAGCCATAGATAGCTTCAGTTCTGACACAGCTAAGTTTTTATCATTTTCTTTTTTATTACAAATATTATACATAGACTTGGATTTTCGTTTTGCCCATGGAAGCTCCTCAGTATGAGATAAATTGTGGAATAGTGATATACGACTAGATACCAAACCACTATCATAACTAGCTTCGCTTACTTCGGGCGATGACTCTTCAGAAGAACTGGGTTTTCCAGTAAAACTGTCTATTCTATTTAATATATGTTGTCGCGATGTTCCGAAGAATCTTTTAGGACTAGTTTCGAAAGCTTTGAATACTTCCTCAGGTAGCTCCTGTTTAACTGGAGTATAAGTTGATGGAGTGGCTGAATTATTTATATTTACATCACGGTCGTTAGACGATTCAAGTGTGGCTACATTTTGAGTATTTTCAGTTGTTTTTGCTTTGCTTAGAGACTTTTGTTGAGATGATACAGTTACTTCTTTCAATGTTGGAGTTCTAGGTTTTATGTAAGGTGTTTCTATTTCAGTGTGTTCTTTTTCTAATTTATCGTCCCAATACTTTTTCCATTTTTCAACTAGTTTTTCATCTTCTTGGATTGCCTCTGCTGAAGGTATTTCGCTCAAGTTTTGTGTACAGGGTTCAATCTTCTTAACCTCAACCTGTGTGTCTTCACTGGCTTGTGAAAACTTATTCTGGTGAAATCCACCAGCATTTAAGAAGTTTTTAAGCATTTGTTTTCCTTTTTTCTTACTTAACGAATCATGTTTCATTTGTTTGGCTATAGTTTGTTTTTTCTTATGCAAGCAGTTAGTTTCTTGTGATTTAGCTTCTATTTGTCGAATTTTTTCATCCCAATACTTCTTTCTTTCCCATACTATGTTACTTCGACTACTGTCACCGAATTGAGTCTCTTCCTTATTTTCAGCAGACTGTTTATGAGGCTGTTCATTGGTTTCGTCGGGAAGGATCTGACTTACTGAAACAGATTCAGTGACATTTGACTGAACCTCAGAAATCGCTCCTTCTATTAGGTCTTCGTGTCTTTTCACATCTGACAATTTCTCAGACGCTGAATTGACACTCATTTTGTTCGCTTCAACCGTAAAATCTACTTCGATACTGTTAAGCTTCTTATCTTCAACAGCAGCGACTGTAGATTCGGTCTCTGAACCAGGAAAGTACTCTGTGTACATATCGTTAAGTTCAGCAAATGCCACTGTAACTGGATCAGATTCACGATCCTTCTCAATTTCTGCGAAGTCTTTAGTTCCCGACGAAATATTTTTATCAGTCTCTTCAATAATAGGCATGAACAATGGTCTTTTGAACTCAATTTTGTGTGGCTTTGTTTCTTCATATTGTTTATCATTTAATTCACTACAAGTTTGCCATATTTCTCTTTCAGCTGGACCCATGTTGTATAGTTCTTCTTTTTTGAACCCGTAATTTTCTTCACTAGGAGAAACTTTCTGTTTATTGTTTGTCTCACACACAGCTGTATTTTCATTATTATTGGTATCGGGTGAACTATTATTATCATCTATACTTACATAGGCTGAGTCCCAGGTCTCTTTTCGTGGTGTGGTATATCTTTCTTGACTACATTCCGTTCTATATGGCTCATAGTTATCATCGCTTACAGATGATGCCGAGGTTTCTAGCGGTTCTGTAAGATTTGATTCATAACTTTGGAACGTTGGGGATATTGAAGATGCAGTACACATTTTATGTGATTCTACATTGGTTTGAGAGGAAGTAGTGTGTGCTGAGGCTGACACTTCAGTTACTTTAGCCTCTCGTCTTTGTTTATGTTCCATAGCCTTGAAGCAATCTAATTTTTCACTTCGTGTTATTATTAAAGATCTCATATGAGGTTCAGGCGAAGTGGCTCTTAATATTGGCGGCAAAGAAACGGGTGCGCCAATAATGAAATCAGTTATAGGTAGCTGTTCATGTGGTTGATGGTGATGATGAGTAAAGAATGGATTAATGAATTCATTTCCCAGCATCTCTTCCGGAATGAGTTCCGATTTCGGACCATCATAAGAGGATTCATCTCGTACTGTTGCTTCTTCCAATATTTTGAACATTGGCGATTTTGGTCTTTCTATGGCTCTCACATCCTCGTCAATAAATGGATTATTCGGCGATATTGATGGTGTACAACGTGAATCAATCACAATTTTAATGGAAGAGTCTGCAGTTTCTTCATTTTGAGAATTGTTGGTTTCGTATTCAGTAGGAACAAAAGTACCTAAATCTTTTTCTTTTATATAGTTTTCTTCGCTTATATCGCTTAAGAATGGATTATTACCACTTAGTGGAGTCATTCTATCGATCGACATGTCATCTTCTAATAAGTCTTCTTGGGACGTGTTGCTTTTTTCTAAGCTGTCAGGGGTATTTTTAGTACTTTCAGATTCAAAGCTTGGAAGAGATCTATTGGAGTCAATACTCGTATGACTCAGTTCCTCGATAAACGGGATAGATTTTTCTGTTCTCAAGGAGACCGAAATGCTCTCCGGTACAATATATTTGTTTCTTTTTTCACTTACAATAAATGGATTTGTATTAATGTCGCTAAATGTTGAATTCACTATGTCAGGGATATATTGCTGGCTTTTAGAATTTATGAAAGTCGAATCTTGTTCATATTGGGACTGTTTCACAAGGTCATGCATTATTTTGCATACACGTTTCATCTTTATAATGTTACTCGCAGCTTTGTTGAATTTGTTAGACTTTTCTTTTACAGATTCCTCTTCTTTTACGTCTGGTTCTGGCGTCTTGCTTGGTTTAAATATATTTTTATTAGAAGAATCAGTTGCCATTAAAATGTTTGCTTCTTCGTCACTAATTTTTTCTAATGTTCCATTTTCTTTGAGTAACATCTTTTCGGTCACAAAATCAACGATTCTTAAGACGACTTTTCTATCGTTTTTGACATCAACTATGTCAATTTCTTCGCCATCTTCTAAACAGAAACTGTCCCTTTCCAAAAACCCTAGTATATTGTGTGATGCTGTTATCATAAATGGCGAACCAACAATATTTTGACCTCGACTGGTAATGAAAATTTCATACTTTCCTTCTATATTCACTTCGTAACTTATTTTCGCGTGATCTGGTTTCGTTTCTACATTAATATCTATATCATATTTCGTTTTCGGTATATAATATGTCTTGTTCATATCGTTTTTCCCATAGGACCTCAAATAAGCTGCTCCTTGAGTGATAGGCAAGACGTTCTCTGTATAGTTTTGCTTAGATTGGAGTCCTAGCAATTTTTGTCGTATCAATTGGGCTTTTCCCAATAAAGGAGGCAATACTGTCATACCATAAGTATCTTTAGGGCCTCTGATGAGTATAGTAATTTCACCGGGATCCAAACATTGTTGAGAGGTGGGGTATATCTTGAAACTCATTTTATTGTTAATCTGGGCAGCTGTTAACCCTGACCCTTTAGCTACATAGTCAAGGGTGAATTGGGTGGTTTCCGGAGAAGTACTTTGTGATGCGGATTTTGAGACAGGTGGTGTGAGTTTTCCGAGCGCCTCGCGAATGCGCTCCAGATATGCTGCTAGTTTCCATTCTTGGTGTTTACTTAGCGAGTCATTTGACTCCAGCTCTTGGCGGGAGAAGACCTGAAAAGTAAGTAAAAATATATATAATACTACAATAAACCGACTTACGGATGTTTGAATTAAATGTGACTAACATAATATAAACTACGAGTTTAAAGGGTAATAATAAGACGACCAACCTATAAATCATAATACAAAGTATACCTTTTGACAGCATTTGTTAGAGCTGTTACGCACGTGTACGTAATTACTTGTGAGATAAGTACTACTAGAAAATTGACAATTAATTATCAATACAAATATAACACATGAAAGTCACAGATAAGTGAAATAATGACAGTCAATTACATATTTTTACCAAAGGGCCTTGAAGGTGCCTACATTAGCCTAAAATGCTGGCCTCGTAACGACGAAGATCCTTATGTTAAAATTGTTTTTAGACGGAGCTGACTACATACCATTAGGTAGCCTGTATGCTAGATTATGTCCTATTCTATTAAAAATATTATTTATTTTATTTATGTATGTATTAACTTTATTGTACACCAGAAAAAAAAAAACAGAAATTAAAACTACATTTAAAATAAGTACAATCGGCGGCCTTATTGCACTAGGCAATCTCTTCCAGGCAACCTTTGGATGAAGATAAGAGACAGGAAATATACTATGAACAAGTAACTTACAGGCTCAACACCAAGATAATGGTCAGCGATAGCTTGGGCGTGTTTGAGGGACAGCCTCGTAGGAGGGTGTCCTGCGCATGCGCCGGGTAGGGCCGCATCTAGCACTCCACATAGGATCCAGCCGTGTCTCCACACCGTGTCCAGGTGCTCCACTCGCACCGGTCCTGCGTCCGCCAGCCATAGTAGCACTGCTTGCTTCTGCTCTTCACTTGAGAAGACGACTGGAAAGAAGTAGCTTGGGTTATGTTAGTGTTTTTAAAGAAGAGACATTCTGGGATCTGAGTCATACTAGGCTACTGGCAGTACCAATACAAAGACATACGAATACCTACCTTTTAAACCTACTTTAGTTATCGAATGTTTTGGCCCTTTCGAATTCAGTTTAGCCGAAGAAGACAAAATAGTCGTTAGCTAAAATATGTTTTTCTGTATTTGAATCTAAACAGACTCATCTACAATATAAATTTTTGGTAGCCAATGCTGCGTTCTGTCTGAAGACATTAATTGATAATTCCTTCATAAGTTTTATTTTTCTAAATCGGAACTGCAAAATATAAAAATCTGATTACAAAAACTAGGTACACGAGTAAGTTACGTAAGGCAAACGCAGAGCGCATAATTACTAACCTAAATTGATGAAATCTCACGATAAGACAATAAACACACTAGCGTTTAATTTTTATTCTTTTCTCTACTCTGAATGATTCCATGTTGGCTTAAATCTATTTTATCCCACGAAATATTCCCAAAACTACAAAACAGTAATTTCCCTTGTAAAGAAAGTTATATTTCAAAAGTTTCTTATCACTTGGAATTTATCGAATGATATAACGTTCTCAGTTTTATCTTGAATAAGTTAGTGTTTTGTTTACCGTTACGAGTCCACTGACCTGCTTGCGCTCAGTAATTTCACTCTTGTTGTCCAGGGTTAGTCTTAATCGGTAAGTTACGAAAAGTATTTCGCGTTTTAGCAGTCACTTGTTTGTAACTGCGTGTAAAATTGGATTAGAATCTTGTTCTTTAAAGTGTCTCTTGTAAGTTTGGTAAGTAAAAGTAAGACAAACAATTACTTAAAAGGACTATTGTAAAATAGTAAAGAGCATGTGTATGAAAATGACTTTAAATTGAAGGCTTGCTATGTTCTAGGTGGATTATTTTTTCTACATCCGTGAAGATTTTTAATTTGTTAGCAATGCAATTATTTAGTTGTTTGAATAGCTGTTAGGTTGCTTGAACAGTCCGAAAGTAAACTAGCTTCTAACTAATCTAAGTAAGTGATTTGTGCACCAGAACTAATAGGCTTGACCAGCAATTACGGATTTCAAAACAGGTTGGTTTCCGTCACGCACTAGGTCAACATGGACTGTGCATGGTACTGTGCTTGAAACTGGATGCATAAAATCGGATTCCGGAACGCCAACTTGGAATCCTGTGTTCTTATAAACTGCTTGACACAGCAAAATATTTTCTACAAAGCCTCAGCGACGAGGCTGTTATGGATAATTATAAACTTAATGGACTGAGTTTCTTATACAAATGGAAATGCATATCCTTCAGCAAATGACGTGTGACCAACATAACGTTTGGTATAAGTATGTGCAAATTTGAATAAGTATGTAAACCAAATTTACAGTTCGCAAATATTTGCGCTGCAGTGTATTTTTCACTAGCCTTAATCCGTTAAATAATTCATCGAGGCCTGTCAATGAACTATGGACGCCTGACTGATCCACTATAGGTTTGGATGCACCAATGTATTTGTGATTCTGATTATCTTCAAATCGTCATTGGTCTTGTGTTAAGGTCAGTGCCTTGTGAATCATAGTGTCTGAGCTCGGGCTGTCTACTCGTGTGATTTTTGGTTTGAGAAAATCCTTTATGATTTGTCCGGTATTAGAGTTTTTGATTGGTCTAGTCTAGTATCTCTAGCATTGTGACTGGCTTGCCCTCTATCAGGTTGGTGGATGTAGATAAATAACTATAGCGAACTATCGGCAGTTTCCAAAAACTCTGCCTGTATTCTTGGGTATAAAGTTAGGAATATATGTAGCTCAAAAAGAAAATTAATACAAATACAAAAGTCAGAATCCAAAGTTAATGATATCAAGTAAATCTTTGTAAGGTTTCAAAAGAATACAGTTTTGTTAACAGAGCCAAAAGTCAGTTCTTGACGTTACATCCATAATGGTTCTCAAGTTTCAACACTATTATAGAACGGAAATACCGTTAACCTAATTTGTATTCGATGCATTTCCGATGTTTGTTTGTTTGTTTTTTTAAAGTAAAACATTTGCAGAATAGTTTCTTTCTAAATAAAATACAATTCTTCAGCGCATACTTAAAAGTCTAATAGGTACTCGTACTTAGCACATAATTATTTACAATCGAGATTCCGATTGAGAGGTATTAAGACCATAGTCTCTGAAGCTTCCTATTCTGGATTGGCGGACTTTATATACTATAGCAATCTTTGTAAACATTGTTGTAGGTAAACAAGCCAAATCTCATATAACAAGTTATCATCCCAATAATACACGAAAGTGTATTTTGGGATCTGAGATCAACTCGTGTACATTGAGTTTTAAAAGGCTCATCAGTTGGTTACACGCCGACTGTGAAATGAGAGGCTGCGGGTTCAATCCCGTACCGAGACAATTTTTTTATGAACCACAAGTATCTGTGTGTCAGGTCTGCGTGTTTATGGGACGAAAAGTGCCTCGTACTTCCTGATACCCAAGATACACAAGACTCGATCTTAGTGCGGGATGAGGACTATTGGGTGTATTTGTTTTTGCTATACCGTGTCAGTATAAAAAAGTAACACTGATTCTATGTGATTCTAGTCAAGGAATGTACACATTTATACTTATTTATGCTACATGAGAACGTATTTGTCTTAAACCTTATCTTTACACGTTTATCTTTCCACATACAAATTTTATCTTGTTAAGCAATATGTATTTTTGTAGACTTTTTCAAGAAACTGTTTGTTTTAAAATTGCGCAATAATCGCTTTATGTTTTTGAGACTGGTACACATTTTGCACCACATTATTCTAACATAAACAGTAACATTATTTAACGGTGTCTATTGACAATACATAAATATTGTCTTAGAATAAAATAAAACTTAACTAGTTTCTAGTCTAGCAACTCTTATCAAAACGAAAATGAATCAGACGAGAAACAATTATTCAATCCTAAATCATTTAATTTAGTAAGGTAGTCGTTTTCCCAACAGTGGGAAGTAATTTGTAGTTTGATAATTAGTTTATACACATTTTAAAATGTCAAATAGTTCATTCCAGGTCGTTTTACTTTCACATCATTAATGAGAAACATTATTTGGTTTTTAAATTACCTATTTTTTCGGTTTCACGGTTTCATGGAAAATGTTATTTCAATGAAACCGTGGAACTGTCATTGCAATAAAGATTTACTGAAATTCAGTACACAAAATAATATATAATTTTTAAATTACAACGTAATCTACCGAATTATAAATTATAGTTTAACAACAAAAAAGATATATTAAATCCAAAGTATAAAATGACCAGTTTTTTTACTCTTGAAGGTTATTATAATATTAATAATTGTGTATGTAAATAATGTGAAGTTCAGCCCATTGTTTGCTCGTTACTAAGACTAAAGCGGAACGGGTTTAACTTGCAATGGAGAAATCGCTCACTTTCAATAACTTAATGATGTGGAATTAGTGCGATGAAAGTAAGACTATATACATAAACCTTGGACTTACTGTTCAATGTATTGATGATGTTACATTTTAAATCACTGCGCCTCGATTTAACGTAATAATGTATTAATTGAATAACATTTTTTCCTTACCATAAAAAGTTATAATAAACAAGAAAACTACCGAAAACCAAATAAATATGATTTAAATAAGTATTGTCTAATATTTTGTAAATAGAGAATAAGTACTGTGTATTAACTTGCCATAAGAGCTTTGTGAGCATAATATGTGACCAATAAATAAATTTCATTTCATTTATTACTTATAGATTCTTTGAGCTATTTGGTTAAATCTAAAAATTCTATTTATTACTTTAGGTATTATTTGTTATTATCTTCTATTAATATTTTATTAAGTTTGGCTTATATTGTTTTCTTTTTCATTCATGGCTTTTGTACCAGCAATAAATAAATTTTTCTTTTTTCTAAAAAATTTCGCGTTCTGCGTTTGAATCTTAGATAGTTAATCTTGTTTAGGCATTGGTCTTAGGATGGCGAGCGCAGTGGCATGCTAAGCATTGCTACTATTCATGACCGGTCTTATCTCCCACCATCAGGCGAATAGCATGTTCGTCTCACCATTTACAGCAATAAAAAAAACAAACGCAATTAAATGTCGCATGCTTACGATTCTTGGGTAGATGTTCAGGCAATACTCACTCGCTCTGAAGGCAGAGTCGATGTGCTTCAATATCTTGAAGAGGAAGCTCTGCTGACCCCAGAAGAGCGTGAGCAGCGTGGCTGGCGCGAGGTACCGCAGCGTCGTCAATATGGCGTCCAGCGCCGCTGACCACATGCCGTGCTTCGACTCGTACTCTGGGTACTCCGGGATCGTGAATAACCCTGGAATTAACAACAGCTGTTAAATATTGATACTTGGTAATCATTACGAACGGGATTAGGCTTTCACAATATTCCAATTCTCCTGATATTTCGACATGAGTGATAAGACTCATGGTTTCGAGTGTTGGAGACAAAACCGACGTTGAACGGCAACGTGTAGCCTTCATAAATGTTGAAGAATACTCCAGCATCCTGAATTGTAAGACCATTGGTTTAAAGCATGATGGAGACAGTCTACGGTAAGAGTCAATCGAAATTTCTACTTGTAAGCACATCGTATTAGCATTTATATCTATTATTTTTTATCAAATTCATTGATCGCTTTTCAAACATGCTACGCAGTTTGCAATACTCGATTATCTAATACGATTGTAAACATTGTAAAATGTCCTCTGATAACGGGCCGGATTTTCCTAATTCCTTAGTTTTGCAATCGTGATTACCTCATCGATGTATTAGGAGGATTCACGAGCTGACATTACTATATCACATCACAGCTGTTTATAACACCGTCAAAATAGAATGAGGCAAATGCTGAACAGATCGATATTGAGATCTATCATTAAGATCCCACACGGAACTTTGACTACGGCATGATTGCAAAGCAAGAGGTCTCGGGTTCGAATCAGAATTGGAACTGAATCATGAATTTATGCCCGATATGGCAATAGGCTCACCCACTATCATATTGTGGGATGGTACAACCAAGGTGAAACGTGGGTGTCCTGGTAGCACCTCTGCCTACCCCTTCTGGCAAAAAGGCGTGACTTTATTTATGTATGTACGTTCCCTTATGGAAGCACACATTTTGTATTCATAATTACTTTGTATTAAATATTCCTGGATATAAATATATTATTAAAAGAAGTTGCAGTCTTCCTTGGAAATGTTTGTTCTTCAAACATAGACATAAAATATGACGGTCAAAAGGACGCAACTCTTTGTTACACTAATCCGCAGTGATATCACCAAATGATATTGTCTTTGGTGACTAAATTGCGTTGACTAACTTTTTAGTCATTTGAATTGTGCAAATATTTGACGTGTTTTAGTCTGAACTTGGCACATTTTGCAACATTTTCCGTCCTTTTGTTCTTGCTACGATCTAGTAATTTAACAGTTGAATGAAATAGGTTTACCACCGCCCGAGAAAATCATCTGGGAAGTCTTAAGATTACCACAAGTCTTTTTTAATGAATAATGGCGCGTCCAATTCACTAAATAATGTAGGACAATAAAGCTGTTATTTCACGACGACCTTCTAGGTTATTTTTGGTCCCAAAAAATTCCGCTTCTAATCCTACCAGTCATAGTGGAGTTATCCTTTAAAACATAATAAATATATGGACAGGTCGGAAAGCGCGTTAAGTGTTCCGACGTAAGTGGTGCGCACGCTCCAGTCTATCTATATCCATCTCTAGTAGAGCGTAACTGAAATCAGTCGTCCCTCGCAATTATTTTAAAAATGATTGCTTGTATTATGACAAAAACTTGAATAAAACTGAAGATTTTTTTCACTTCATCTTTTTGAACCTCCAAATGTACTGAAAGGTCTATACTAAGTTTTTAAATCAATCTTTACAAACCTCAATTTTCAATACAATACTGACCAATGCTCCTCGGGTGTCGATTGTCGCCGACATTCCTGTTGTATATTCTCGCCAAATCTTTGATATTGTCCGACATCTTTGATGTTTCACTTTACAGACTCCATTCTAAACTTTATTCCAGATTCGATAAGTACACAACTTTACGATCACGTTGCTTGTTGATATTTTAGGTCCATTAAACTAACGCTTTACACGAAAAAAATCGTGATGTCGTAACAGTATGAAAATATAACAGCTGTATGCAATTGCCTACTGATTAAAATTTTACGTGTCTCAAGCCACGAGATGCATCATGTCATAATTTAGCGTTTTTGATTAAAGTAATTATTGATTTGTAAGTGCAATAATATTATAATATCGTATGCATATCGCTTGTATTTGAGACGTCATAAAGGCAATTTTATCTATATACATTTATACAGGCAAGTCGTTTTAAAAATAATAAATAACAGATAAAAATCTTCGCGTAATGAGTAATATTGTTTAGATAGCTTCCAAAGCGCAGTTAAAGCGCTTGTGAAACGATAGACCATGGGTTTGATCCTCATATCAAGAACAATGTTAAAAAAATATTCGTTTCTGGATTTCGTTTTGTGGAACTGAAAGATCTCACGTAGTTTCTGCATACACTGTAATGTGGGGTAGTAGGTAGATAGTAGGACTATGTGTGACTATTGGATGTCTTAATTATTTATTATTCATGCATATATACGCTACAATTAATATAAAGTAAGTTCAGTTTGATAGTCAATCACCACGCACTAAAACGATGAAGAAAAACATCGTGAGGGAACCTACCTACTATAGCGATTTACAATAATTTCTTTGGTATGTAACGCCTGCCAACCCACATTAGGCGAGCGTGGTGGACTATATTGCCTAAACACTCTCAATCGTCCTCTCGATTGTAGAGGAGGCCTGTGCCCTGGGGCCCTACTATATTAATCCGAAACGAAGTTCGAAACTTCGGACGATCGAAGTTTTTTATACGATACGAATGTATCTACTTTGTAAACTCTGTAAACCAAAAGTCTATGGTTACGACCATAAGTCAATAACGACCATAAGTATATGTAGGTACATTCGTATCATATATAAACTTCGATCATCCGAAGTTTCGAACTTCGTTTCGGATGAATATAGTAGGGCCCCTGCAGTGGGACGTATATGGGCTGATACTGAAGTTCAGTTTATACAAATTATTACCCTGGTCTCGGTGGTGGTTTAATTATTATCATGTAAAGAGCATTTCATAGTTCAAACATAGCTAGTCGCAAAACCATTGATTAGATATTACAAATAGAATCAATATGTACAAATCAGCTTATTAGTTAATATAATATTGTATTAGGAATCTGTTAGGTTAATACCGTGTATTGTGTGAAACCTTAATAGACTATTACCAACTAACAACATGAAATTGATCCCTTTGCAGATATTGTGTCTTAAGTCTTAAGGCTAATCTTTCCTCTAAATAAAGGGATTGTTCGATTCGTCATAATCAGATTTTCTTGAGTTAATGTACATAGATTTGCTTAAGAATTTCCGTTTAAATTTCATTAATGTTTCACTGCTCTTAATGAAATTAAAAATACTTTTTAATGGCAACATACTGTTAGATTTTTGTTGATTATTTCATTTATACTCGGTTTATAAATAATAATTGGTTCAACAAATCATGGAGTAATAAACAGGGTCTTAAGATATCACCGCATTCTTTAGTTTAGTTGGTCGATCGTAGTAGACACGTGTTGGGAAAAAATTCCCTATTTCTGCGACCAATAAAAAAAAGTAGTATAGAGGATGTTGTTCAAATTCTGATGTTTTAATTGGCGGAACATGCTTGATTACTAATTACACAACGGAAATATATATTTAAATATTGCTACATTTTGGGGAATTGCAATATGTAATATATTAAGTATTGCATCAAATATGTAATTTACATTACATAATTTAATATAAATATGATTCATGCTCCAATATTACGCCAAATTAATCATTAACGTGTTTGTAATTAGTGGCGCAAACAGTACAATATTACGGCTTAATTTGATAATCGTGAAATTGATCATAAATTGTATTTATCTGAACCTCCAGGAATTATAAATAATGTATTCAGTTAATTTAGATTTTTTTTTTTTTTTTTAATATATTGTGAAACAATATGCTTTGGGTTTAAAAGAGTGGCCAATTTTTGATGAACAACTAATCAAATCGAAATCGATTGAATCGAAAAAAAATGTTTCGGATTGTTTTAGGTGTATTGTGGGGTTAAGAGTTATTTGTAGTTTTTGATTTACATTACTTAAGGTTATATTTTTTTTATTTTTACTAGTTCCATTGACAGTAAGAGTCATTCAACCATTAGATTTTGCTAGAGTAGCCACAGGGTGGGCTTCTGATATAAAATATACATCTAAACTTATTAGTATTATAAAAAGTAACACAAAGATTACAATGACAATAAATATTATAAAAAAACTTCAAAACTCAATGAACAAGTCATATCAATGATTACTTACAAGTAAAAATAAAATCCAATAACCTCGGTATCATTTATCACAATAAACACATAACTGTTATCTTTATAAATAGACAATCTTTTGAATTGCCAATCTTTTGGTCTCAAATGTCCAATCCGCGGCAAGGTGACCACCCAACTATTGTTTTTTTTATTAGCCATCTTGACTATCGCTAATCTTATCTCGGTATGAGGTCATGCCGATGTAAAATGATAAAATGATTGCCGGCTTTCCATGAATCAGTATATTATCGTTGAGTAAAAAATATACGCGCTTAAACATTTTCTTATTCAATTTGTAAAGAGTAGAGTTGTAAATAGTTCTGTTCTTATTATCTTTGACAGCCTTCGTGGCCTAATTGGTTAGACGCCGACTGTGAAACGAGAGGCTGCAGGTTTGATTCCCGCACCGAGAAAAATGTTTGTGAGGTCCATCGAAAAGTCTCGTAGATTTTGATATCCACGACACAAGATTTAATTGATCTTAATGTGGGGTCAAGTATGTAATTGTTGGGTGTATTTGTTTAATTTGTAGAATAGAATATTTCGCTATCTTGGCTATGTTACGTCCAATTTTTAAATCGATACTAAGGTAATAGGAGACTTTTCAGTCACACAACACTGAGTCCCAAAATATTTTTTTATTGCTATGAATGGCAAGACGAGCATGCCTTTCACCTGATGGTAAGCGATACGACCGCTCATGGACAGTGGTAAAACCAAACAAAACAATGAATTACAAATTAATGTTTGGTATTCCACTGCGCTCGCCATCCTGAGACATAAGATAAGTCAAAATATGTTCAGTAGTTACTTTGGCTATAATGTCCTTCAAACCGAAACACAACAGAGCATTTACACTGCTGTTTGGCGGGAGAAATAGACGGCCAGTTATACTCCCCAATTATGTTTGTGGAATGTACGAATATTAGTGGCGCTGCGGGGATCAAACCCGAAGCGTTTTGTTTCACAGTGGGTGTCTTACCAACTGCGCTACGGAGGCTGTCGTACATATCACTTGACACAAGTATTTCAGTAAATAAAGGCGTGAAGATACATTTATTGAAATAGTTAATGAATCATAGATTAGGTTCCAAGGTTCGTCTACGGAATATCATTGTTTATTTACCTCCGATTGTTAGTAGATAAAATTAAAGATAAAAAAAAAGTTTGACGTGTAATTAATGCTTGTTTAGTAGATTCATTGATGTTATTTTAATCTATAATGGTGTTGTTAGTAATGGGAGGTTTACCGGTCTAGAGTCAATATACAAAGGAAAGTTTAAGTTAAAAACAAAATAATCTTGACGTCATTTTTGCCACTGTTTAAATATTGTTTGAAAATTATAACTAAGTATGATGTGGAATAAAATAATGTCAGCCATAGAGCCGTGATATGTGATAGAAGAAAGAAACAAAATAAGGGAACTCGATCAATTTTTAGGAAACAGAGTCTGAAAGAGGAGACAAAACTGTCAACCCTCAGGTATTGATTTAAGTAATATTTGAAAATTGCATTCTTAATTTGTGTGGTGGCCTGTGTGAGTGCATAGTGGCCTGTTAGTAAACGAACCAGACGCTGCTGCCAGCATGATCATGGTTATCTCGGGTTCGAATCCCAGGGCACACCTCTGACTTTTGGGAGTCATGTGTGCATTGATAGTTAATCACCACGCACTAAAATGGTGAAGGAAAACATCATCAGGACACCTGCATTCCATAGCGATTTGTAAGAATTTAAAAAGTAAAACAGTAAAGTCCGTCAATTCGCATTAGGCCTGCGCGGTGGACTATATAGCCTAACCACTCTCAATTGTACTCTTGATTGTAGAGGAGGCCTTTAGCCTGCAGTGGAACGTATATGGGCTGATACAGAAAGATTCTTAATATATTTTATTGCATAAAATTCTTCGTAAAGTAATAGTGTGAAAAATAAACAATAGACATACAGCAGGCGTGCAGGCGAAAATTTTGGTGTGGCATCCGAGAGTGAAGTGTAGGAAGTATTTCACAATGTATGGATTATCAGGTCAAGGTAAAAAGTTGACGTGGGTGCTGCGATTTAGCGGATTGACAATCTTTTTGATCACAGAAATGAAAACAATGTGTATATTTTTATAAGCAGATGGGGAGGGGGTGGATAAAGGGGGTCGAATGGTCACTACATTCCTGGGTTTATATTCGTTTACATAGCTTCAGGTATTTTCAGACCTAAAGGACTTTTAAAATCATAGGCTAATTTTTAAAATACGAGTAATACAGATAGTTAATTATATAAATGTTCAAATACGATGAAACGAAAAACAATGAAGAACAACTAAAAGTTTGTATGCCTATTAAAACAATTATTAAGTTTGTATGCCTAATAATATATTAAGTTTATCCAATTGATAGGTTACAATTTACAACTTACAGGCAGATCTGTTTCAATACATCAATACCTTTATTGTTTTTGGATCATATACTGTTTAGTAATTATAGTGTAAGCTGTAACGCGATGTGATTAACCACTTGTGTTCATAATTGGGTCACACAAGAGCGATTAATTCGCACAACATTCGGATTTTGATTAGATATTAATCGGGTTGTATTGATTCAATGGCTGAATGTAGGCGATTGAATGAAGAAATTAGTGGGATGAAGTGTTTGTTGTTTATTATAGATAGATACTTGTATAATGAAGCTTTATGGATAATAATAGCAACTGAGGTTTAAGTTTCAATTTTCATCTTCTAATTTTGGTATAGATTAGCAAAAAAGAGTCTGTTTTAATGAGGACGCTAAGATCGAATTTAATGTTAAAATGGAAACCCGATATACTACTACGTATAATGTTTATACATACATAAACTCACGCCTTTTTCCCAGAAGGGGTAGGCAGAGGTGCCAGGGCACCCACATTTCGCCAGTATGTTCCGTCCCACAATGTGATAGGTGGCGAGCCTATCGCCATATCGGGCACAAATTCCTGACTCCTGATTATAATGTTTATATACTTGATAATTTTATTATTTGTTGTTAAGAGCCTCTTTGTTTATTTAAATTTGGAAAACAGATAAAATCAGCGCGAAAATGTGTAGAAATGACATTTTAATAGTGTTGCCAGAATTGTTTTACATAACCGCAATAGAATATCGTGTTCTGACAAATGTTAACACGTTGCAACTTTTTTATATCGTTATGATAACCGTATCTTCGAGATGAAACGTCTCCTCGTTTCATTTACACGAATGGATCATTTGGGTTTAAGAGATTCCACTATTTGGATTTAGCAGATGCTGGATGCGACAGACCGAAGACAGGGTGAAATGGCGCAATTAGGAGGAATGTGTCCAGCAGTGGACAACAGCATAGGCTAATGAATTTCTGCCATCAATTCTATCATTTAAAAACCTTTACTATGCGGTTCAACTAAGAATAGGACTGACCCTGCGCCATATTGGTTCACGCTAGCTGTCAAATCGCGCAATTTCGGTAGGGTGAGCAAAATAAGATTTCCTCTAAATAATATTTTTGTTGAATAAAAATAATACTTTTAATATTTAATATTTTGTAAAAAAATTAATGAATGATTAATGTCGTCCTATAGTTACTTTCTGCCAAATGATTTTTCATGAAATAAATAAAAAATGAAAAACTTGTATTTTTTTAAACTATTTATGACTTAACATTCTTGTTTATGTGACCATATAACATTTTGTAATTGTTTCAATTTATTTAGTTAATTTATGTTCAGAAATTTGACTATGAGAAAAAAAAAATATAATTTATACGTAAATATTTTTTTTGTTGCTAACCATACTTTTCATGTGATATTTGACAACTAAAGGTCATTGACGTTCCTATTCTTATTTGAAACGCATAGTATAATTGTCACATCAGATTCGGGAGAAATACAATGCTTATTACTAAAAGCGATAAAACGTAACAATCCAGGTTTCGCATTAGTTTTTGTATAACTAGCAATATCACTCAAATAATTAGTTGCTTTTAAAGTTAGTTTTGACAGTCTACGTGGCACAGTTGGTTAGACGCCGGCTGTGAAACGAGAGGCCGCGGTTCAATCCTCGCATCGGGACAAATATTTGTGTGATCCACAGGTATTTGTTTTGGGTCTAGGTGTTTGTGAGACTCGATCTTAGTGTAGGGTCAAGACTATGTTTGTGGCTGTTGGATGAATTTATTTATTCATATTTTATCTGACCGCCTCGGTGGTGTAGTTGTATTACGGTACGGTTATAAAGCTGAAGTATCGGGTTCGAATCTCGAGTCGGGAAGTCATATTGGATTTTTCTATTCATTATCAGCCCGAAAGCTAGAATTTGTGCCAGATATGACGATAGGCTCGCTCCCTATCACATCATGGGACGGAACATACAAGGCGAAATATCGGTATTCTGGCACCTATGTACCCCTTCTGGGATAAAAGGCGTGAAATTATGTATTTATTTGTATGTATAATATAATATGTATGTATGATATCTTTGTTGTTTTTATGTACAATGCAAAAAAGAATTAAACAAATAAATAGTTAAATAACTGGTATCGCGAACTGCACAAAAAACGCTTTAGACTATTCGCCCACCTAATTTGAAGCATCGATTGCACAACCATAAATTAATTGAATAGATAAATCAAGTTCAACGATGATTCAGCGAGTGAACAATGTTCCGAAAAAACATGAAGATGCAGATCTCCAATTGTTTGTCGTGAATGTTACGCCCACCGCGTGAGAGATTTCTCACAATTCTCTCATGACAATGCCTTAGTGGGATATAAGGTCAAGACCTACATAATTGTTTATTGTGTTTAGTTATTAGTGATCTGGCTTAGTTTTTCCTCGAGAATTCATTTCTTATTATTAAAAGATATATTACAGATGATAATTAGGTAAAAATAATATATTTTTTAACTAATGAATGCATATTATAAAAAAAACCCTTAATAATAATTCACAAACATATAGAAGAAATTGAATTTTATATTCGATATATTTCATTCTCCTTCGTTATATTCTATTCTCCGTTCTATTAATTGGTTCTGTTAGTTATCTTATAGAATTGGCGAGTTCGGTCCTATGAATAGTGTCAAGTGAACACATTTAGCCAAAACTCTTACATATGTAATTCAAATTCGCAGATACATATTTTGATGTCTTGAGCATTTCAGATATTATAACAAACTCGAAAGAAAAAGCGTATTACGTAAATATTGTCATTAAAATAATAGGAATATGTAAGGGAATTGAACCCGTGCCACTAAATTTATAGCCAGCTCCTCGCCCATAGTGCCGCTAATGACACAGATAGTTAAAATAATAGATATAGATTCTCAAAATATATTTCCTGACCATGAAAACTACAGTTTAGCCCAGATAACACTTCTAGATCAATACTAAACAAGATTTTCTCAGATAAATGTTGAGTTTTCAATACCATCTCATATCGCAGATAAACTTAAGATTGTGTCGAAATATGAATGATGTTTTAAATCACATGTTTTCGTGCTGGTTCAATGTTAATCATGTGAGCCGAAAAATATAGCATTTTTTATACTGGAACGGCAGAGAAACTCCACTTGACGAAAAATGTAGTAAAAATAAAGCTTTATAGATGGGAATTATTTTGCCGGCCTGCATAATTGTTTATTTGTTATGCTAGGACCAGAGGTTATATGGAAAGAGCATATTTTACATGGATTTTTGTAATCTTACATGTATCTTTTAGCATTTTATTCGAAGTATTTTAATTTATTTTTTAATAGCGAATTTAGTGTTTTCTGCGACTCTTACGATGTTATTAGACAATTTGATCTGCCTCCTAATGCCTCTCTTGGCCATTATAATTTAGAAATAAAGAATATAGTTTGTATCAATTTCTCATTAATTATAAAATGTTGGAATTAACAAATCTTATATTTTGCTGACTTATGTATGTTGTACTGTTATTACGCGGAGTAAGGAATCTAGTATAATTTATAATGAGGTGTAGAAATGCAAATATGTATAATAAAACGCATATGCAACTCGAGTTATCTTGTTCCATAAATTTTATCTTGCTTTAAACCTACTTCCTTGAAACACTTTCTACATTACAGCGTATTTAATTGATAACATTTAATTACAATAATAGAGGCACTTACCGAATAATATTTAATAAATATGAGTATAATTAATAAAAAGTATACACAATAAATGAATAATTAATGATATATTAATTATTGAATAAATGGAAGCTAAATATTACGAGTTTCATATTCAAGTAATATAAAACGACCTTTTGAGTGTTTTAAAGAAATATATATTATCCACAAAAACATAAGCATAACAGAACTTTGTCTAACATTTACAATTTGCTCGCGCTCGCGCTGCCGACCCGACTCTCACTCCTGTTACTCCGCCGGCCGTCGCGGCGCGCGGGCGCCGCGAGGCCTCCCGATTCGCGGCTCGCGGTGGCGTCACTCGCGCACATCGACCAACCGGAGCGGCTAGATGCATGAAGGCCATAGCCCTCGGCCAACCATAATGCGCGCGGCGTACGGCGCGATATTTAAGTGCGCGGGAGTAGGAACCCCCGCGTTACATCCTCCCCCTCTAATCCGAACGATGCGACCCTGCGTTCGGGTTAGCAACTTTACGCGGACGACCCCGTTTGCGTTTCTCCTGCACCGGTGATTGGATGCGACCAACGTAAGGTGAAAGTTTGGAAACGTGGTACTTACCTATGACTACCTCGTCATCAATGCGTTCAAGCAGGTAAGTGGTCGGACTGGCGACCTCTCGGATACGGTAAGGTCCGTCTCGCCTGGGGATAAATTTAGGTGTCTGTCCCTGTCTGGTGTCATTAGCTCCTTCCGTTTTCAACAAGACCAAGTCACCTACCTTATAGTCGGGAGGTTGGCGGCGACTCTCATCGGCACATCTCTTTTGCGTGGCCTGTGCCTTTTCGTGTACGTCCCTGGCCTCGATGAGAACGGTAGAAAGTTTCTTTAGGTAAGGAGTGATAGCTGGTACGAAATTGTCACCTTCAAGAATACGGCGCATGTCTACTGCACTGTCAGCGGGAGCGCGGAGTTCTCGGCCGAAAGTGAGATATGCCGGCGAAAATCCTGTACTAGCTGTGACAGCCGAATTCATCGCAAACCTGATTGCTGCTAAATGCTGGTCCCACGTGCTGTGATCACGACCGACCAAGATAGCCAGTTGTGGTTTCAGGTCGCGGTTCTTCCGCTCTACTGGGTTCGCTTCCGGGTGATAAAGCGGTGTAAGCGCTTGGTCTATGCCCATGCAGTGACAGGCCTGCTGCATGACTGCGCTGATGAACTGGACGCCGTTGTCGCTCAAAACGCGGCGGGGCGCCCCATACCTGAGGAAGACTTCGTTGACGAGGGTCTTGGCGCACTCTAGACTGGTGGCACTCTTGAGTGGAAATAGCTCTACCCAACGTGTGCTGACGTCCTCTGCAACGAATATCCATTTATTCCCGGCGGCAGTCTCGGGAAGTGGGCCAAACAGGTCTACCGCTACGATTTCAAATCTCCTTGCATTGGCAGGGGTTTGAAGAAGACCTGCTGGCTTTCTATTATCCACTTTGTACCTTTGGCACGCCGGACATTCTTTTATATAGTTGGCCACGTATGACCTCATACCGGGCCAATAAAATCGCGCACTAATACGCGCAAGCGTACGTTCGACGCCTAAATGGCCGGCTGTTGGGGCATCATGGAAGTCCTGTAGGACTTTCAGTCTTTCCGATTGCGGAACGATAAGGCAAGCTTGCTCGTCGTCGTCGTCGCCTTCGGGTGTGTACCGATACAAAATGCCGTCGGATAACACATACCCCTTGTCAGCCCATGGTCTCCCCCTAAAGGGTTCGTCGGACTCCATGTCCTGGATTATTTTTCCTACCTCTGGGTCATCGAGCTGGCTCTTCCGAATGTCGCTATGCGACCTCGTTGGCATATCAATAGTGGTTAGGCATAGTTCGCTCTTCCCGACGCAATTGGGGCGCGAGAGCGTGTCAGCGACGGCGTTCACCTTGCCCGGTGTGTACTCGATTCGCAAGTTATACTCTTGCAACGTAAGTGCCCACCTGGCGAGTCGGCCGCTCGGCGATTTCAAGGTCATCAACCACCTGAGCGGTTGATGATCGGATCGCACCACTACTTCGCCACCATCGATGTAGCCTCTAAATTTTAAAACTGCCCAGACGACAGCTAGGGCCTCGCGCTCAGTCGTATTGTAGTTCTTCTCAGCGCTACTTAATAGGCGACTGGCGTACTCGATAGGGCGTTCGTCGGCACCCTCCCCCTGCAGTAAAACTGCACCTAGTGCATATGCACTGCTATCAGTCCGTAAGACGAACGGTTTCGATTCATCCGCTTGCCTCAATATCGGAGCGGAGGTAAGCAGATCTTTGAGTCTCTCGAAAGACTCCTGCTGTGGAGACTCCCACTGCCAAACGGTTGCCTTCTTCAGCAGGTACGTCAAAGGCCGTGCAACTTCAGCATACGCTGGTATGAACCTCCGGAACCAACTGGATGTCTGAAGGAAGGTCTTAACTTGTTTGACGTTCTGTGGTACCGCCATGTCCTTGATGGCGCTTACCTTATCAGGGTCTACATGTACGCCGCTGGGTACAATGACATGTCCTAAAAACCTTACGGAATCCCGTGCGAAATGACTTTTCTCACGGTTGACCCTCAGTGTAAACATGTTTAATCTGTTAAACACTGCTTCAAGGTCACGAAGATGATTCTCGAAAGAATCAGAAAGAACGATTAAGTCGTCTAAGTAAGACAAGACGGTTGTGTTCTCCGGAATATTCGACTTGAACCGGTCTATCAGGCGTTGGAATGTCGCACCTGAATTCCGCAAACCCATAGGCATCCGTTTGAAGCGGAACGTTCCTAATGGGGTAACAAAAGCGGTCTTATCGCGATCATCAGGGTGTACTCTTACCTGAAAGTAGCCTGCTCGAAGGTCGAGTGTGGTCATGTACTTCGTGGTCTTCGCCGCATGAAGGACATCTTCTATGCGCGGGAGTGGATAGCGGTCGGCTTCGGTGACAGCGTTAAGCTGTCGGTAATCGATGCACAGCCTCAGCCCACCGTCCTTTTTAGACACGAGTACTACATTCGACGCCCAGGGCGATTCACACTCCTCGATCACGTCATCATGGAGCAGCTTTTCTAACTCATTCTTCAGTATCTCCTTCTTATTTGGAGACATCCTATATAAGGGTGACGCAATGGGTTCCTGGTTGTCGCTTACCTTTATGCGGTGAACTGCGAATTCTGTTGGGGGACCGTTAGCTGCGAACTGCTCCGTTCGGCCCAGAATGAAGGCATTAAGTGCATCTTTCTGCTGTGGGGTGAGCTGGGATCCTTCATCATCCCTCAGGGTGATGTCGGCGGAGTCCAAACTCATAAGATCCGAGTCCTCGGAAGGTAATATATACTCACGCACAAAATCATAACATACCTCGGGAGCGTTCGTGAAGTACCACATGTCCTGCGGTATGTCCAAGGTCATCTTTGCGGCTATAATAAAATCGCGGCCCAACAAAGTCTTAGTGTCGGCGCCGGGCAGTACTAGGAACTGGGTAGGTATTACTCGATTTTGTATAGATACATCTACGAGTGCTGACAACACTGGACGTTTATGACTCGAACCGTCGGCTAATGTAAACGTACGGTTTAACTCTAAAAATTGCACTCCATCATCAACGAGAATTTTATATAACGCGGGGCTCGCGATGCAATGCGTGGCCCCGGTGTCTACGATCGCGACCCCTATCTTATCTACGACACTTATTTTTACCATCGGTAAATTGGTAGGGTTTGTTAACGTCGCACTATTAAAGTTAACATTATTCGACGATGCGGGGGCGTTGTCGACCTTCGGCCGACACGTTGCACACTTTGAACGTATTACCCCTAACTGGCCGCATCCATAACATCGTATGCCGGAGATCGCAGGGTCGGATTTAACGGAAACGTTTTCGGACTCATTCACACTAGCGCGGTTCGCGGATTTGCGGCACTCGTTACTCGAGTGACCGAATACTTTGCAATATGAACAACGCGGTCTATTACGTTTCGGTTGCGATTTAATAATATTATGGGTCGCATTGTCCGAACTACAGGAAGGTAATGGATGTGTACTTACGAGCGGTGGTCCCTTACTGTCATCGTATTCGGCGCGCGATTCCTCCATGTTTCTAGCCGCTTCGGTAAACACGTCGAGATCGGTAATATTTTCACGCGGCACATGTTTACGCACTTTACGGTTACACAGTCCGTATACGATGTCGATCTGCATTTCTCGCGGCACGTCGTACGGCAACTTCGCAAGCAGCGCACGGATCTTGCTTATGAACGCGTCTGCGCGCTCGCTGCCCTGCTCTTCCGCGTAGATTTCTCGGAGGATGCGGTGTGCTGGCCGCGGCGCTCCGAATCTGCCGCGAAGTCTCCTGATCGCCTCCTGCCACGTCATAGTAGCGGTCCGGACTCCTCGCCACCACACGGCGGCTTCGCCCGTTAACAGCATTGGTAGACCTCGAAGTGCGTGCTCGTCGCCGACGTTTGCGCATTCTTTATAAACTTCGACCGCGTCGATGAAGGCTTCGAGACGTTCGTCCATGTCGCGGGAGGCGCCGGTGCCGTCGAACCGCGCGGTGCATTTTGCGAAATTTCCTGCGCGGTGTCGTGACGACTCGTCGGGCCCCGGTGACGGTGACAGACGGGTGTTGGATAAGAGTCCCTCGAACGTTTGTCGGCTGGCTTCGGCTTGGCTCGCTGAAATGGCGGCGATGATGGCCGTCAACTGCGCATTGGTCATCAACACGGAGCCGGCATCCAGGGTAGTCCCGCGGTCGTCTTCAGCGGTCACGCGGTCGCCGCTGGGGGCTCTATCGTGTCCTCGCGTCGTCATCGGCATGTTCCTGGCTCGAATGGCGGCGCGGTTTTCGACTCAGTTTGGAGCGCGTATATAACTTTCGCGATTATTGCGTGAAGTTTCGTGCCATAAGTTGGGCGCCACTATAAAACGACCTTTTGAGTGTTTTAAAGAAATATATATTATCCACAAAAACATAAGCATAACAGAACTTTGTCTAACATTTACAATTTGCTCGCGCTCGCGCTGCCGACCCGACTCTCACTCCTGTTACTCCGCCGGCCGTCGCGGCGCGCGGGCGCCGCGAGGCCTCCCGATTCGCGGCTCGCGGTGGCGTCACTCGCGCACATCGACCAACCGGAGCGGCTAGATGCATGAAGGCCATAGCCCTCGGCCAACCATAATGCGCGCGGCGTACGGCGCGATATTTAAGTGCGCGGGAGTAGGAACCCCCGCGTTACAGTAATTAATTAGATGTTCATTTTTTTATTAGGATATAGGATCGAAGATAATAAGTCAAATTAATGCGCGCTTCATACGCTTATGTTGAGATTTAGCAGGAATAAAATTAAAATATTTTTATTTCATTAAAACATCTTATGTCATAATTTAAGTATCTAATTCGTGAATTAAATCTGCTATTAAGTAATATGATAACGTAGTATCGTAAGTAAATACGAGGAAGGATAGGCTTTTTATGTTCATTAATTCATGCAGTTTAGGATCCAATTATGTGTTGCCAAGTCAGATTATTTTTACCCAAAGAACTCTGTCATGAGATGTTATGTCACCGTGTTAAAGGAAATAGGGCACTTTTTTGTCATGGCTTATAAAATGAAATACTAGTTATACACCACAGATTCAACACCAATAAAATTTATATTAAAACAGTCCATGACAATTCAGCATATTTTTAGTACAATCAAATAAACATTAACGCGACGATTTCCGGTGATGTTAAATAATACTTCAAGGTACTAATCTTGAGTACAAAGCTTATACACATTATATATTACCATTACATAATTCGTTCCACATAACGTGAATCATTATGATAATTACTTTCACTATTTCATTAATAATTCATTTACGAACGCGGCCCGGTACAAACACGTTTTTGGACCCAAAATATCAACACAGATTTTGAACACACCACTCACTCGCGAGTATGTGAAGCCGACTGAACAATTTCTTATCTTTTATCAATTGTTTTATATCAGCCAACGATAGATGCAAAATTTAGCCGGAAACTATAATATCCAAGAAATAAAAAAGAATGGCTCAATATTAATCGTATATTATTTATTTATACAGCTGTTATACTCTAGCTAGACAAACCGTTTGATTTGATTCCCTGATAAAGTAACAACACAGAATACAATAGATATGAGTAATTTTTTTTTATATTTATACCACCGAACAGTCACATAGGTACATAGTCCTGACCCCACACTAAGATCGAGTCTTGTGTCGTGGGTATCAGGAACTACGAGAGACTTTTCGGTCTCACAAACACCCACACCCGGAAGAAATATTTGTGGGCCGCACAAACATTTCTCTCGGTGCGGGGATCGAACCCGCGACCTCTCGTTTCACAGGCGGCATCTAACCAACTGCCCCACGGAGGCTGGTAGTAGTGAAAATAGTTTACATTTTATTTGATCGCATCCTCCAGATGAAATGATAAAGGCTGTAGTGTTAACGCAAAATATAAAGCAACACTGGACTTAAGTTAAACAGCATACATTTTCGTCATTCAGGTAGTTCGGAAAATTCCTGTTCCCCCACTATCACATTAATGAGCAAGTGCCTCGTGGGCTTAACAAAATGAGAGGACTTTTGATCTTAAGCTAAAAAGATAGGTAAATCATCTTTACTTCATATTTTGCCATTCATGGTGGAAAATGGATTGACGAATTGTAGGGTACCATCGGGTATTCTAACGTGGCATTTATCCACTGTACAATATAAAATAACATTTTACAAGAGACGTTAATTTTAATGCAAAAATAATGGACCGTCTACACTCTCCAACGATTAATCTTTGCGCGAGAGATAAAACAATTCGTGTCATATCTGATAAATTAACGTTTTCGTAAATATTTTAGATATAAGTATTTTTAGAAGTTGCGTGTTTGCAAACATTAAAACACAATATTACTTGTAACATAACAGTGAAGGAAAACATCGCGAGGAAACCTCCATACCATAGGGATTTTGTAAGAACTTCTATGGTATGTAAAGTCCGCCAGCTCGGTGGTAGCGTGGTGGGCTATATGGCCTCTAACCTGGGGGGAAATAAAATGAGAGTCCCATTGTACTCTCGATTGTAAAGGAGGGCCGTGCCCTATATGGGATGATACGGTTTAGGATAGTTACTTTTACTAAGCGAGCAATGGTATTTTTTGAAAGGTCGTTGAAGAATGGCAAGGTCAGAAGTTCGGTCCCGAGGTACGAATATCTGAATACCACTGTTCTGTGATCTGAATTCTATAAGTTAAATACATATCAATAACTTTTGGATACTTATGGTAACGAAATAAATTTAAAGATCAGCTAAACAGAGATAAGTTCTACATTCACTTCAAAGATAGAACGACTTCTATGTTCTCTTCTTCTTTTCTTTTCAATTTCTATTTTCCTTTTTTTTACTTCTATCTGTCGACGAAACTGTGCTAGGCGAGTGTGATGGAATAGGGCATCTTTCTTTTCTCTTTTCAGCCACAGGAAGTCCACTACTGAACACAGGCCTCCCCCAAGGATCTCCACATTGACCGTTTGAAAGAAACCTGCATCCAACGACTTCTTGTAATCTTAGCTAGGTCGTCGGTCCACCTTGTAGGCAACATCCGATACTTCGCTTGCCTGTACGTGGTCTCCATTTCAGAACTTATCAGTCCCACCGGCCATCAGTTAAGTCATCATGATGAGCAACATTATAATGCTTGAATGAATGCATTATAACAACACTAGCGGCCCGACCTGGCTTCGGCCAGGTCCAGACACTTGTTTAATTCCAGTCTACCAGTCAGACACAATATATTATTTCGCTTACTATTTTATGTGTAAACTCAACGGGACTTCCTTTACCCTCCTTGTTTCTTCAGGCATGCAATCATGACCTGTTATATCCTATTTTATCCTTCTTATCTGTTATATCCAAACCATTCCTTTGAGTTTGAAAAAGTAGCAAATATAAATGTTTGAAGTCCTTGCTCAACCCACGGGAACACTACATTTTCGGGATAAAAAGACTAATATCAGTATGGTATCAGCTACCTCTACACCAAATTTCATCAAAATTGGTCCAGCCGTTTGAGTGAGAAGAAGTAAAAAACACACAAACTTTCTCCTTTATAATATAAGTAACATAGGATTATCAGGCTAGTACAAAAAAAAATATAATATAAAAAATACAAAGATCATGTGCACGCGTTTCAGCGCAATTATTTGAGTTGGTCTATTGCACAAGTGCCGGAAACGATCGCTGTTGCATATCGCCATTCGTCTTAACAACAGTTAATAGCATTTTACTTCCTCTGGTGTCTGTTACGTGGATTTTATTACGATTGTAACGTAATGACGATTTAAAACTTGGATTAGATGGTAAAAAAATGATGCGAGTATGTTGAAAAGTTATTATGTTTAATTTTTTTGCGACTTTTTAGGATTTCTATGTGAATTTCAATTGTATATTATAATTATAACTATAGCTACGTTTTTTATGGCGATGAATGGCAAAACAAGCATGCCATTTGTGGGATGGTAAGCGATAGGATCGATCAGGGAAAGTACCAACACTAAACAACAACACCATGAATTACAAAGCAATGCTTGGCATTCCACGGCGTTCGCCATCCTGAGACATAAGATGTTAAGTCTCATTATGTCCAGAAGTTACTCAAGTTACAATGTTCTTCAAACTGGAACACAACATTGCACTTTGCTGTTTGATGGGAGAAATATACATTGCGGTGGCCTCTCTGATATGAGAGACCTAACGTTAGTACTTGTATTATGATTAGCCAGGTCGGTTGTGGTCTAGAATAGGTTGGCACGATTTGAGGAGTAAAAACTATTAGAGGTGGTAGGGATTGGGTCCCAGATTATATGTTTTCACTCTTATTACAAGGTAATGCGTAGTTTTCGAAAAATTAATTAAAATAGTTACTAACCTCAAATCACATATTAGGTAAAACGGAACGTAATTATGGGCGATTGACAAACAAATCACTATTAACATGTCAAATATATTGTCCATAGTTTAAAATTAGGTGAAACGGAACGTAAATACGGCAGATAATAAATAATTTATAAATGTTCTTTTGCTTTATTTGTTTTTTAACAATATTGTTAAAAGTTAAAAATAAATTTTCCGATGGAAGTTTAAGAATAAAATAGGTCGTATTTGTTCCAAAACGGACTAAAAGTCACCCTGTCTTCACGTAGTTTTTTGGAGAACTTTTTATGAATGCTTTTTGTTTTATTTGTTTCTTATCAACTTAAAAATGTGTTCCGGTGGTAGTTAGTGTAACACCTTTTCGGGTTAAATAGGTCGACTTTGTCCCAAAACCGACTTAGAGCACCCCTATTTCACGTAGACTTTTGGGTACTACCCCTATAGTGTTTATAAAAACCGGAGGCGCGGAGGGAGAGCAGCCCCCGCCCGCCGTAACTAAAGATAGGTGACCGTGCGAGCCGTAGCGGCTGAGGCTGGTCGCCGGAGGCGACCAGCAAGCCGAAGCTGCGGAGGTGAGCGTGGGTGCCTATCCTTTGTTACGCAGGGCGAAGGGGCTGCACTTCCCGCAGCGCCGGAGACGTTGCAGAAGCAACTTTTGTTTTGACACTAAGTATTTTGAGGTTAGGTTACTTTAATTGGGTTTTCTCAGGAATGGTGCGTTACCTTTTCATGGGAGTGGTACCCGGTAGTTTGGGCACTCCCCCCTACCCCCCACCCCCCACCTACCCACAATTCGTGCGAACATATTCTAGACCTCACCCGTAATCAGTCTTCTATGGTAATTTGTGATGGAAATAAAAAAAAAAATCAAATGAAATATTTTTTTTTGGATACAATTTGTTCTAATTCTTAAACTAGGTAAACCTGTCTTATAAGAATAATGAATGCATTATGTCATGTTTTGGATGCCACCTATATATTTATAACTAGGCCTACAAAATTATGTCTGAATTTCAACGCACTTACCATCCAATGGACTGAAATCATTTTGCCGTCCTCGAGTAAAAACATATAAACCGCCTAAAGCCCGGCTCTACCGTATGGTAAGTTTATTAAATTTACGAAATATAAAAACAATTACATAGCACACAGTAAACGCGAATATATTTAAAAGATTAGACAAGGTTCCCCAAGTGACTAGCAAACCAACTTTCGATTCGTGGCCAAAGACCTTACATTTCATGAATGCAAATTGCCCGCTTTCGTCACAGTACAGTGAACAATATCTAACAATTTTAAATAAATAAATGCAGGGTTTTTTACAAACATTTTCACCTAATTGTTTATTCTCACTTTACCGGTGTAGCTATTTTTATACCAATTTGTAGAAATAGACGCCGGTAGCTAACTTTTAATTTTTCTCGGAAATTTTACTTTATCTGTATCTGTATCAGCCCATCTACGTCCTATTACAGGGCACTTGCCTCCTCTACAATCGAAAGTACGATTGAGAGTGGTTAGGCCATACAGTCCACCACGCTGGCCTAGTGCGGGTTGGCGGACTTACATATTATCATAGAAATACATACAAATTCGATATGGTATGCAGGTTGACCGCTATAGTGCGTGGTGATTGGCTATCAATACACACATCCAAAATATAGCAATCCTCGGGAGTTTGTAGATATTAATTGGTCCTTCAAAGCCACAGGTTGCGTTTTTATGTGACGCCACAATAAATTAACAATTATTATCCACCAAAGGTAAGTGTGTTGCAGTCCAAATAGAGTATCCAAAAATTTAAAATTTAACTGTATCGCTATTGTCAGCTATTTACATGTAACTTTTTATAAAATCGTGTTTTTGTCTTTATTAACGTTGCCGTTGGTAATTTATTTATGAAATTAAAGTACTCGCCTTGTATACACATCGTTCTTGACACTCACTTTATACACATGAGTAAAAACAACTTATACTTGGCACAACCGGCATGAAGCGACTATCGTTTTAAATAGCGAAGCTTCGTCTCCTTGTTGGAACCCACACTTGTATGCTAATACACCCCACGTAGGATTAATCCTAAGCAATAAAAAGAAATATAAGTAATTGTTTTAAGTTTTTAGTTTCTAATTTTATTACTCAACTAGTGGCCCGGCCCAGCTTCGCCCGGGTACAAATAGATTTCTGTACAACAATATGTACGTATTATACATATAAACCTTCCTCTTGAATCACTCTATCTAATAAAAAAAACGCATCAAAATCCGATGCGTAGTTTTAAAAATTTAAGCATACAAAGGGACATAGGGACAAAGAAAGCGACTTTGTTTTATACTATGTAGTGATTCTCACTATGTACTATATTGTCACTATTATTAATTTTCAATTTGTACATCCCAGCTTATATTTTTTTACACATAAAATAAAACATCCACTTGCAAAGAGTCAAAGTAATACATAATTTATGGCTCTCTCAATCATATTTTGATCAAACATCGTAAAAAATACTACACTATTATTTTAGGAAAAAACGATGTATTTACCAATCAAATAAGACGATAAAATAGTTGCGTTTTTTTAGAACATTTTTAGTTGCATTGTGTCTGAAGTCACTAAAACTACCACCTGGTTTCGTTTTCGGTAGCAGTCTTGATACACCCTGTATTTATTTATTTTTATGGTCCTTGTGACGAGGCGTGACGCCTGCTTACACCCAACCAGTTTGTATTTTTATGCTTTTGCTTGAAATAATGCAAAATAAATAGTCCCAAGGAATAGTTTTAAATTATGTCCGACAGGGTTCAGTCTAGATTTATGCCATAGGCTATAAATCGTAAACTAGTGTAGGCATGAGTCGGCTAACTTTCCCTAAACTGTCTATACGAGTTACTGTCTCGCGAGTTTTGTACTGTTTTACAATCCTTTAGCTTTTTTGGAATAAATTCATGGTATTTCACTATTATATTGGTTGGTATGTATGTGGCTGTATTTGTTTCTATGTGTTTAATTTCAATGGTTCTGCTGTAGTTATTAAGGTGTACTAGTAACATAGTTAGCTAAGAACAAAGTCCCAGGTTCAATAAGTAAATACACCCAACAGTCACATACATAGTCCTGACCCCACTCTAAGATCGAGTCTTGTGTCGTGGGTATCAGGAACTACGAGAGACTTACCGGTCTTACAAACACCCAGACCCTTGTACCCATACTTGTGGTTCTCACAAATATTTGTTTCGGTGCGGGGTTCGAACCCGCAGCCTCTCGTTTCGCAGCCGGCGTCTAACCAACTGCGCCACGTAGGCTGTCAAAATGCCCGATTTATCAGTCTAAGTTCAAAAGTAATGTTAAATCTTTAGAAGGCACACACTCAACAGTCACACACATAGTCCTCACCCCACATTAAGATCGAATCTTGGGTTGTAGGTATCAAGAACTACGGGAGACTTTTCGGTCACAAAAACATCCAGGCTTGTGGAATAAAAAAATGCTGTGAATAAACAAATGCCTGTGAATCGTACAAACATATTTTGTTTCGTGGTTTCGTTCGTGGGAATCGAACCCATGACCTGTCGTTTCACAGCCGGCGTTTTACCAACTGTGTCACGGAAGCCGTCGTAATGAAAATTGTGTCGGAACATTTCAACTTTGGATTATAATATGTATTTTTACAAAAAAGATGATACTGCGGCAAAAGAGTTTTTGATAACTCCAAAAAAGCTTTCGCCCAAAAATAAGTATAGCCCTAAAATTTTCTATATTTTGGGTTTACATGGTCAAAGCCTTGTCAAAATTCATTTACCTTTACTATATTTCTAGAGTTAAAAATAAAAGAATTTTCACTGTACAAAGCACACGAGTATTTTTATTAGAATATCCGCAGCATGTCAGATCGGCATTTTATTTTAAAAAAATATATATTTCTACTATTCCACTAATACCAGTATTTTTTTGTGAAAATACGTAGTGTATTTTTCCCCAGATAACTTTACGTATTAAAAAAAGTATAATAGCTTCGTGTGTTTTTATAAAATCCCATTTATTATTAGTTGTGTACTTGGGAAGAAGTTTAGGTCCGCCAACCCGCACTGGGCCGGCGTGGTGGACTATATGGCCTAACCACTCTCATTCGTGCTGTCGATTGTAGAGTAGGCCCGTGCCCTGCAGTGGGACGTATATGGGCTTATACAATACACAACAATACTTGGGAAGTTGGTAAGTAAGTTGGTAAGTTACTGTTGAGGCAGTGCGGCTGTGGAACGCTTTGCCTCTTACAATTAAGCGATCGTCCTCGCTGGAAATATTTAAATCAAGGGTGAAAGCTTTCTACCTTTCGCAATAGATTTATCACCATTCACTATTATTGTTATGTATATATGTATGTATATGTATTATATTGTATTTAAGTGTATCATATCTTGAATTTATTCGTTTTATATCGGTATTTATATATTTATATTGCATGTAAGTTTATTGTTAATAATAAACACCGTCCATAACCATTGGATCTTTCCTTTACCAACCGGTTGTCTGGAAGAGATCGCTTAAAACGATAAGACCGCCAGTTATATCACCAACGTTATGTTTCTTTAACTATTGTTTTCTTCTTTTTTATTTTTTCTTTTGTTTTTGTCTTTTGTTTATCCTTTATATATGGTGTTATAATAAAGAGTTATTATTATTATTATTATTAAGTTGCATAATTAATGCACCGAAAATTACATAAATTACATGATTGACAAAAATAATTTCTTGGTTATAATTATTATTTATCAATATTTATTTGCAATCTAATTTCATACTTGGAAAATTATGTTCAAGTTGTATTATATTACTCCATCCCTGGGATTAACTGGTACATTCTGTGCTATTTATTTTTATTAGGTCAAATATTAATTATGATAAACTTATGAGTTATGGTATGTATAGTCCACCAACCCGCACTAGGCGAGCGTGGTGGACTATACGGGTTATTCACTCTCAATCGTACTCTCGATTGTAGAAGAGGTCCGTTCTCTGTAGTGGGACGTATGTGGGCTGATACAGTTCAGTATAATATACCCCCAACACTATTATAAAACTATTAAATCTTACTTTTACTTCTAGGTAAGTGTACCAGGATGTACTTATATAAGGTATATAACCAGGACGTAATATTCAGTCATGATGAGTTATTACGTAAAGAGAAAATAGTCATTAGTTTTATATAGGTTATATACGTTATGAGTGTAAGACATAATTACTTCATGTCATATAACTTCTTACTTGTGTAGAGACTGTGTGGTTAATGCAAACCGGGAGGACCTAGATTCGAACCATAGGTTGGTCATTTTTAAGCATGAAAAAGAGGTTGAGGAAGGCTCAAGGCATGCTTCTGATAGAGAGATATGATGGTGTGTTATATCTTTCTGCATATACATGGAAATATTGTCGCAAATAAAAAAGTGAGGTCAAAGTAAAACCCGAGTGTCACTCGGACGTCCAGTTGTTACACAACAGCACAAAACAATAAATAATAAGAGGAATGAATAATAATAACAACACTAATGCTAAAATTAACAATCTTAAAAACTAAACCACAATAGAACTATTTACATTATGCTGGCACTTCACATGGCTGTTTGTATTTGCTATTGGATGTTTGTTGTATTTGGCAAAATAAATGACGTTAAAAGCAAACATGCAAATAGAGGCAAATATGACAATCTATACTTATTTGTATTTGTTATTGGCCTTGCTTGTCAAATAGGCCAATAAGGCCACACTTTCTCCATTAAACTGACCACACATGGTAATTGTTTGCCAAATATGCCAAATACACAAATACAAATAGCCATGTGAAGTGCCAGCATTTAAGAAATAACATAATAGTACAAAAGGCGGCCTTATCGCACTGGGCAATCTATACCAGGCAACTTTGGGATGGATATAATAATAGGAGAATGAATGAATTACGAATTATGTATATTATTGAGGTCAAGAAAACATTGAAAGGATTAAAAAAATAAGCAAGGATTACATCAGCCAGTTTAGCTATGGTATTAATTCTTTGAGTGTCTAATGATGCATTTTTGACTGCATAACTGTAAATTAAAAGAGCGCATAAAATAAAAACATAAAAGAGAGTATTTTGCTGATGCATACGCTTGTTATGTCTCTAAAAATATAGGACTAGTTAAAAATGTGCTGAAATTTAGAATATTCCATGAAAAAAAAAACACAGCTTTGTGTTCCGTTTTTTTGATAGAACATTTTTTGAATATATCCAATATTTTAGTTAAAATATTGCATGTGCGCTCAAATATTAAATGTTTGACGAATTTATATAACATTCATAAAAATATTGACATGCTGACAACATTTATACATAAATAAATACAACAGTCACATACATAGTCCTCATGCCACACTAAGAGACTAAGAGTCTTATGTCGTGGGTATAAGTGGGTATAAGACTAAGAGTCTTATGTCATGGGTATCAGGTACTATGAGATACTTTTCGGTCTCACAAACACCCAGACCCGATATAAATAACTCTCGATCACACAAATATTTGTCTCCATGCGGGGATCGAAACCGCGGCCTCACGTTTTACAGCCGACGTATAACCAACTGCGCCACGGAGGCTATCAAATGTTGTTTTTCAGAGATAGTGGAGATGCCGCCATCGAAACCCATAATACAACCTCACACCAGAATCTCCAGTTTCCAACACCATAAAAACTTTTCAAAAACGCACATCGGTTAGTATCGTTTTAAACACGGCCGGTTATAATTCGCTCACATTGATGCGGCTTACATACGGAATAATGAAATGCTGTATGCAGATAATTGATGTGTCACGTGCAGGTGGACGCATCGCGGGCCTTAACAATGCAGTGTAATTGTACTGTGGGTATTACACTCGCGGACATTTTGTTGCGTCGCTTTTATAACAATAAATACAACAAAAATCACACTTTATCCACACTAAGATCTACTTTTGTGTCGTGGGTATCAAGAACTACGGAGACCTTCTGGTCTTATTAAAATCCAGACCCGAAATAAATATCTGTGGATCGCACGAACATGTGTCTCGGTGCGGGGATCGAACCTGCTTCTTCTCGTTTCGCAGTCGCTGTCCCACCAAATGCACGACGGAAGCTGTTATTTTTTATCATTCAATGAAATGTGCTGAAATGAATAAAACTAAGAAACTATTATGCAATTATAGACCCTCCATCCCGCACTAAGCCAGCGTGGTATAGTGCCTAACTCTTCTTTATCATATTCTCGATTGTAGAGGAGGCCTGTGCTCTGCAGAGGGACGTATATGAACTGCTACAGTTGGAGTAGGTTTTGTAAGTTTCTTGGGTTTTGTTATATGGGCAGAGGATAAAATTTAACACAAAAACGGGTAAGTTATTGCTATCAATCAACATCGGTTATATCTAGATAGCAAAAGTGTTGATGGGTTCTTCAAACGGAATAGAAAGGGTATGAAAATGATAATGACGATCGCTTAATATGAATGAAAAAATGTCTAACTCACGAGTCATTTATAATGCGGTCACTATAATTATACGCATTATATTTACATATACAAAAATTACGCGCACCAAACCACGCATTCATCAGAATTATTCATAAAAATCTCACCGATAACAATCACAGCACGTAACAAATTATGTAATATTAAGATAACAATCATTTTGGATTGTTCGCATTTCTCGGCCCGCACTACACGTCCGCAAACAGAACATAACGCGAGAGTAACCAGTTGAATGTCCAAAGCAGTTTGTTTGGACGTGGGGAAACAATTACATCCAACTATAATTTTACATAGGTGTTTTACTAATCGAATCATTAGTTTACGGCCAACAAAGAGCATTGAATTTTGTAACTATTAATAAACACGGATGAGCAAGAGAATAACTTTAGCCCAAGGGTTTAAGAATTGACTTGATTATTTTGTTCATTCTTTTTGTTATTATATGTAATTTATATTATATTTATATTATTATTGTCATGTAAGGCTCCAATAACCGACTCAATTCTAAAACCTTGGGCTATTTTGAATTGTGAGGTATTAACGACTTTAATTATAATAAACACTTACTGCGACCTAACATGTCAATCCCGCTGTGGCAACCCACGGATTTTAAAAGTAAAAAGAATGCACATTATAATCGAGTCCATTCTTAAACCCTTGGGCTAAAGTTAATTCCTCGTTCAACCGAGTTTATTAATAAGGCCTTGGGTGATCCGGAACATCACAGTTGTGAATCAATTTTGTTATTTTATGTTCTTTTTTTCTGCATAGCCTGAATGAGGTCCAACAAAGCACGCATTAATTTCAATTCACCAATCTTCATACCTAATTATAAAATTACAAATAAAATGTTAATTTGAAAGATCTCCGCCATGTGAAATCGCTATGAGTCAGTAATGACAGTGATACAAAAGAAGCAGTAACTCAACCATCTCATAACGCACTAACTTGTAAATTGAAAACCTCGATGGTTCTCCACAACCCAGAAACAGACAATTTAAAACGCATTTCCTCTCAGATCAATAAGCTAAAGCACATCAGGAAAGCAATCCATTTCCTACATTAAACGCAAATCTTATATCACCAGTAATCTAGAAAAATAATGCACCGTAGCCGCTTAATAAAACATTATCGGAGCCGGGCACAATGCAGTACGGTGAAAGCTAATTATTACAAAATTAAGTTCACAATAAACACGTAGATCCAATAGATAATGTCGCCACATTAAGCCATTCAAGATAATTACGTCAATAGCATTTCTGTGAAACATTCATCAAGCCTCCTGAGTTTATAATGTATTAAAATCACTTTCGGTTTCACGATAGCGTGCCGGATTAAACTGTGTGGTGCTGATGAAAGCAAACAGTATGACATTTGAGTAAACATTAGATTCTGTATGTTTTTGTGGTTATTGTTTCTTTATTCAAATTATTAATAGTTCTGGTTCGATGACTTTAAATAATGAGTCAATTTTAATATTATGAATATTTTTGAGGTATTATTGGAAAATTAGTTTTTTGCGTTCTGTTGGCATTATTTCTTTATTTTTATCTTTTCTAAATTCTAAAGATAGCGAACGATAACACAGCTAGTTCACATCATTAGTTTTACAAGTAAGCTAGTCTAAATCTTAATGTTATATTACGATGTATTGTTATGAGATTGCTTAGTGTAGTAAGGACGCCTATTGTACTTACTTTAGTATGTTTATAGTTGTTTTCTTTTGGTGTAAGTTTTTACAATAAAAAAAATTTGACTTAATTGTTTTGTAGATTGTTTTTCTATTGTAGTTCGATTTTCATAGCCTAATACTACTTTTTTATACATGTATTTTGCTTATTCCCTCCCAAATTACACGGAATCAGTAAATAAGGGTGCTTACAAATTAATATCATTTTTATTATAAAATAAGCAGGTATTTGTATTGTTGATCTAAGACAGGTCAGCAAATCAGCTGTTTCAACATTATAAAAGAAACTTTAAACACCGAATTTAGGTCTAGTTGACGTTTTTGTTAATAAAAATTTTATGACTGGATTTCTATGGCTTAACAACATTAAGCGAGATTCAAATTACCCAAAGTATACCATGAAAATTGATTATTTACGGTCTAATATTAGGCTACATAACTGCTCACCTTGGACCTTTTGTTAAAGCATTGGTTAGAATGATTTGCCAATAAATGCAATTTGTATTACGTTAAACAAGTTGTACAGAAAACTAGAACAAGAATAGGTATCAAATAAGTTGAATAAATATAAAGATGTTTACAAAATATATCAAACTCGTTTATGCCAGCTGTTATTGTAACTGTTTTTAGTTCTTTCTTATATTTACGATTTTTACGTTTTTAATGTGGAGTTTTGAAGTGGTTCGTTTCAGCCGTGACTTATCTCTGATCTGTATTTATTGTCTCTGACAGCCTCCGTGGCGCAGTTGGTTAGACGCCGCCGTGAAACGAAAGACACGGGTTCGATCCCCGCACCTAATCAAATACTAATGTGATTTTTTTATTGCAATGAATAGCGAGACGAGCATGCCGTTCGCCTGATAGTAATACGACCGCTCATAAACAGTAGCAAAACCAAACCACACCTTGAATTACAAAGCAATGCTTGGCATTCCACTGCGCTCGCCATCCGGAGACATAAGATGTTAAGTCTCAATATGTCCAGTAGTTACTCTAACTACAATGCCCTTCGATCCGAAACACAACAGTGCATTTACACTGCTGTTTGACGGGAGAAATAGACATTGCGGTGGTACCTACCCAGATGGCCTCTCACATATGAGAGACCTGCCACCAGTGATGAT
Source organism: Hyles lineata (assembly GCA_030180105.1). Classification (NCBI taxonomy): domain Eukaryota; kingdom Metazoa; phylum Arthropoda; class Insecta; order Lepidoptera; family Sphingidae; genus Hyles; species Hyles lineata. The sequence goes on from JARJEE010000031.1 coordinate 1,105,846, forward strand.
CTACAGGTATTTGTTTCGGGTCTTGGTGTTTGTGAGACCGAAAAGTATCTCGTAGTTCCTGTTGCGTTTACTTATTATTTATCTGTTAATTGGAAAAATCATCGTCAGATCCTCCTCGTTGAGTCGATTTCCTCATTGCTGAGGGTCGTGACCCTCACCATGGGGGATCATCGTTAGATCGTTCTACCTTTCTCATACGATTTAGTTATTGCAGATAAACGCGGGCGGCGGTAATCACATACAATGATGTAGCCAGTTTCTTATATACCAGACCTATACAAAAAATATCACATATTGATAATAACCAGGAAAGTAATAACTCCTGTAGGCCTAAGCTAATCAAAATTATGGACGTCGAGGAGACCCGCAGTTGTCAGGAGTTGATTATAGGCAACTTGAGTATAGTTTTGTAACAAAAAATGTTTTGCAAAATACGGATGCAATTGGTTGCATCGTGTTATCGTACATTTGTTTTGTAAGAGTCCTACATACCGCACTTGGCTCATTAAATATCGATAAAGCAGTCTGTCATAATTCACAATTGAAGCGATATTATCGTATAGGTCATCTATCATATATTGGCGTGTAGCGAAATTTTCATACATAAACTCACGCCTTTTTCCCAGATGGGGTAGGCAGAGGTGCCAGGGCACCCACATTTCGCCTTGTATGTTCCGTCCCACAATGTAATAGATGGCGAGCCTATCGCCATATCGGGCACAAATTCCTGACTCTGGGCTGATAATGAATAGAAAAATCCAATATCACTTTGCCCAACCCGGGATTCGAACCCGAGACCTCAGCTTTGTAAGCGTACCGTAGTACAACTACGCCACAGAGGTGAAATTTGGAACTACAATAATATTAACAAATATAATATGTAGAACGCATTGTTTGAGAAATGGTTTTATAATAAAAACAACAAGCTTTTTTATTCGTACCACTACCACCGTAACCCACTCTCAATGGTATTCTCGATTGTAGAGAGGGCCCGTGCGCTGCAGTGGGATGTATACGGGATGATACCGACATATTTATATTCGTAATGTAATTGTTTTAGCATGTCCAATGTAATAAAATAAGAAGGGAGAAAAACTATTCTTATTATTTTAACAACATCGCTTTCGACGATAGAAGGTCATAGACAGACTATTTCATGTTTTTGTATCGGTGAATGAATATCAATGATGATTACACCTAAAGAAATTGTTTTTAGGTATCATTTTCATTTATTTATTGGGACTGCAATAAATTGTGATTTATTGTGATATACTATGTGTAGTAGTACATGAAATAAACAAAAATCAATAAAAAAATTAAATACATGATTACCCATAGTAAATACAACATACATACATATAATTATAAAGCTTTTTAATTATAATTAAAGTTATTTATTGTTGTTATTTAAGGCATAGGTTGTGCTTTAATTTTGAATAAACTTCACTTTCTTCAACAACAACAAAAAAAAAACAGATTTAACTATGATTTTATAAAGCCTGTTAGATAACTCAAGTCTGCAAGATACCATACTGTTCTCTCGTACCGTTGCGCCGGACAAAAAAGAACATAGATTAAACATTACACAGGCTGATGGTGATTTGTGATTATCAAGCGCTTTTTGCGCTGTTTACATAATTGTACGCAACACGCTATCAGCGTTTGACGTTTAGCCAATTTAAAACACTCACTTCCTACATTTTGTCGTAATAGCTCTATATTTGCGCAACTTTTTAAAGATTTACAGATTAAAATTTGAATAATAAGGCCTCTGAATTTTCCGAGTTACGTATCACGGGCTAGGTAATTTATTTCAATCTTATCTTTAACGGTGAATAGAAACATCGCGATAAAATCTTTACGCTTATGTCCTCTTTAAGTGAGTATTTTAAATCTCTATGACGTTTATGTATATAAAGCAATGATTCTAGATTTAGGAATACGACCAATTGGAGAGGTCTTTTTGTCCCTTGAACTGTGTAGTAGTTGGCGAGCGTTGGATATGCTCATGTGTGGTGATTTAACCGATAAAAAATAAGACGTGTACTAGTTAACAAAAGTAATAAATAAATGTGTGTCAGAGCAATCGGAGCTTCGGACATCTCACATCTATTCGCAAGTTATAAGTCGTTGAATTCTGGCCGCTTCACATCACCGTTTTAATCCCCGTGAGAGGCCTATGCACTGATTTTCCTGTACTCGACGATAATACTTCTATAACATTGATACATAATTATTTAATATCAATCAGCTTTGCATAACAATTGATGTAAGTCTCAAGATGGCTGCAGAATTGTCAAGAGGCTATTTGTTCTAAGCAAGTATGCAGCCTGACCTAGAGAGAGCCATGAGCACAATGGTCATCCGACATAGTGATTTCCGCAGATAACTAACGATTAAAAATTAATTAAGTATGCATAATGACAAATCTAGGAAATTGTTATCTTTCCTAGATTTGTTGTGTTGTGAATGTGAGTGTGATTATGCAGTCTTGAAAAGTTACGAAAGAAATAAAATATTATTGAAAAAATATTGATGGCCCTAAAATACATTATAAAGTTTTTTTCTTCGTTATCCTTCAAAATATCGAGTATCATTTAACTTTTAGCGTTACAAAATTTTAGACAGCAACTTCGTTTCAATGTTGCCTCCATTTAAATACTTATGGCTATAATTTGTGCAGACCTTCAGATGCCAACAGATAAATCTGTGTGGGGAACGAACCTGCAATTACCAGTTCACAATCCAATCCCTTACGGCCTCATTCGTAGACATTTAAAAACCTATTTTATTTAATGAAACTTTTGATTTCTTCGCTCAATACGAAAGTCGTTCGAAAGGGACAAACATTCGAAATTTAAAAAAGGTATTTCGAAATTTAAACTGTCTATGAATAAGATCGTTGGTCTCTAGAGTAATTGTTTATGACTATTGTTTTTTTTATAAATACGATTTATAATTATTTTATTCCAGTCACAAAACGAAATAACCCACACACATTCTATACGATAATTACTTTATTCTTAATCCGTCAAATTTAATTACAATTATTGTTTTCTGATCAACAGTTGGCTATAACTGGGTCGCCGGCCCACGTTCCTCGCAAATGGAAATGCAACGGTACTCAAAAGACATTTGAGAGTACATCATTTAGGTTGATGCTTTTAACATTTAAAATTTGAAATACTTTTAATCTTAAAATAAGAGTAAAAAAGAAACAGTAAAAGAGCTGCCTAGAAAAATAATTAGTGCTAGAAGCAGAAAGATGGCCTAAATTATATTATTGGCTCCATTCTTATAGAATCAAGAATTGTTTAAGCTCACATCTTTATTCGCGAAAAGATAGGCATAGGTATTGAAATGACAGATAACTACGTACCATGTAGGTACAAGGGACGTGGTCTTAAGGTTAATGAGATAAATTCTTTAAATCTGCTGAGAAACTTCAAATCCACAGTAAATTTTTAGGGTTGTAATTTACATTTTCTGTTGTTTTTGACAGCCTCCGTGGCGTAGTCGGTTAGACGTCGGCTGTGAAAAGAGGCCGCGGGTTCGATCCCCGCACCGAAACAAAATACGTGTGAAACGTAGATATTGGTTCCGGTGTTGGTGAGACTGAAAAGTATCAAGTAGTTCCTGATACCCACGACAGACTCGATCTTAATGTGGGGGTGTATTTATTTATTTATTTTAATTATTTAAATCAAACAATAACGAACAATAGATCCATTTTAACAAGAAGTAATGAATAGCTTTTTCATATATAAATTACAGTTTCAACCAAAAGGATTAGGTAAACAGTAACAATGATGATAATATTTCGCGCACACGCCTCAAAATGAGAAGTCACGGAACCGCTAATAAATCACATTCGAACTACAGACCGTTACAAATCACCCATGTCATCGATTAGTAAACAAAAAATGTAAACATGACGGCTCACGCGCGATCCACGGAACGGTGTTTGTTAAAGGAAATGTCGAATCACTTTCCAAATGGCTGTACTTTTTACGGATATTTTTTAAAGTTCAATGTAACTGTTGTTCATTCATAAATCAAGCCATTTAATGAGTTTAATGTTTTTAACTGTGACCAAAAACAAATTCAATTTTGTTTGAAGGTTACGAAAGTAGACATGGATTATAAAAGAAATTGATACATTTTCCTCATCATTATCTACTTGCACGTCCACCTGTCAATGTCAAATTTCAATTTTTACAATAAACCCTATTTCTATTTACATTAGGCTGTCAAATTGACTTTGACAAATGTCATCTGTCAAAATTGGGGGTCGGGACGTTTTAGTACTTATTGTAATACGCGTACATGTATATCTACTTAATGTTTTAATATGTGTTGGTTGACATTAAATACGTTGTTCCACTTCTTTTGCACTTATTTCATTGTTCCAAAAAAAGACAAAAATCAAAATGTGTCAATCAGTCAATAAAACGTCAAAATTCGAAAGTAAAACGTTGGAATCTATTCGAAATCATCCTAAATACCGTCTTCGATGAAACCTGCATTGGGTAAACGTTGTTTGCGCGAATTACGTTGAACCCGGCAAGTTTTTGTCGTCTTCTTTTCACCAAACGACCTTAAAAGTCGACCGAGCGCCTAATTACCGGTCAATTTTACATTTCTGTGTTATCGTTTCATTGAGTTGTTGAAATCGGAGCGACTTGACGTATTTTTTCACTTTGAACAATGTTAGATTGAAAAATGAAGACTTGATTTTGTTTTTCATTTAAAGTCAAGTACCTATATTGAATGAAATCTCAATTCCACGGTTTGATAAGTGTTTCAATGAATTTTTCTTGTTTTAACCGATTGCTTCACATCCAATTAGAATCTTTTAATTGATATTTTAATCTTCTTTACGAACAAGAATGTTGGCGTTAACATTCACCTAATCGACATTGACGGAATTTGAGGAAAAAAGAATGAACATCATTTTAAATAACAAAGAGTAAAAAAGTATATGCTCTTAAACCATCAACAAAAAGAGATAAATGCAAATCTGATAAGACCGCATTGCTGCGATGTTACAACATATCGTGACTGTCGCATTAATGAATTATTAAACATAATTTGTATTGTTAATTAAGTAAAATACGTTGATATGGCAATATTAATTACGAAGATAACCGATCAGAGTGTACATTTGGCTTGCTAATTTTGATACGTGTTACATATAAGCTGTAGTCAAGTAAGACGAATAATTAGCAAAAAAATATGAAAGCATTAATAATGTACACACGCATTAGTCGTTCGGGTTTCATATGGGTAACTGTGTTATAGATATCATATTGTTATTGTTCATCAAATTTGCAAGACTACATACCGTTTGTAATCTGGTGAAAGATGGGATGGCAGAGTATTCTTTCAGGGCCAAGTCAATTTCAGCTGTTTATGGTTCATTCTTCTAGCCAATGGATGAGACTCTGGTGACCGACCAAGCAGAAAATCCATCCGAGAGATAGCGTAGTCTAGTGACAGGAACCGTCATAAAAACTATGATCAACGTCTTCTACACATGGCTATTTAGCATAGTGAGTATTGGTAGCACTACTTCGAAACGATCCATGGAAAGACAGATAGTATTAGATTTCCTGAGGCTGGAAGTGATGATAAAAAATTATATCTTTCCTGAAACCTAACAATTCTTAATTATATATGCAATCTTGGTCTTCAAGAATGAAAAGATGGCTCATTAAGACTTTTCCTTCCATCTCAGTTTACTGCTTTTGAAGACTGTTTTATGTATAAGATCTAGAAAACTTGACTTGAAGAAGCGGTTTTGCTACTGAATTTCGCCTGGTCAGTGAGATTAAGGTGAGGATAACAATCACGTTTTGTGATTACAACTTGTATGACTTGTATAGTGATAATTATTAAAACCGGTCAAAATATTTAACCTTATCTACTAAGATTCGGAGGTAAATAAACAATGATATTCCGTAGACTAACCTTGGAGCCTAATCTATGATTCATTTACGAGTACTATTTCAATAAATGTATCTTCACGCTAAGATGTTTATAAAGCATAGATGCGTTGTCCGAGCTTTATAATGGCAAGATGTTTGGAAGGTAATTGCCTCACTTGCAATCAGTCACGCTTCAACCAGTGTCGCGGATACACGTTTCTCTGACTATTTGTATTCTCAAAACCAATGCGTCAAAATAGATTAGAGTGATTTAAAATAACGTACAAATTATTATTCTAAAACTGTGAAACAAAATAAATATTTTATTTAGTGCGCAAGTACACACTAGTTTAATTTTTTATAAAATAAAATTATTAAATTCGTTCTCATGGCGACGTTTGACAACTCTCGCCACGTCATCCCGTACTTGATGCTTGGTGCTACGTCACACGCGCTTTGGCCAATAACAGTGCGGCACTTATTGTTGCGTAACTAGCGATGTCTATTCATCTTCTTCTAACTTATGTATCTTGCTTTTGGACTCATTCTTCGAACCAATTTGAAATTACTAAGGAAGTTACAATACGCATTGCGCCATTTTTTTGTGCCATTATGTTAGTGTATGACGTGTCTATTTGTAAAACGTCATTGTCTTCACGCGTTTATTTTCTGAAATATTTGTAACAAGCGGTATGTACGAGAGCCTCCTTGGCGCAGTTGGTTAGACGCCGGCTGTGAAGTGAGAGACTGTGGGTTCGATCCCCGCACCAAAACAGATATTTGTGTAAACCACAGCTATTTATATCGGGTCTAAGTGTTTGTGAGACTGAAAATTCTCACGTAGCTTCCGATACCCATGACACAAGACTCGACCTTAGTGTGGAGTCAGGACTATGTATGTGGCTGTTGTGTGTATTTATTTACTTATTTTTTAATGACTTGATTGTGATCTTTTATTTGGTCAACTTTGCGTATCATTATAATTGTCAGACTCTGAGGAATGTTAGATACACGCTTCCACTTTCTTAATGTGATGTACTATAAAGATTTACATTAGTTGAGGAAGTAAGCTGATTAATTGAATATTTTTAGCCACTTGTTATCATTCCGAATCGATGGATAACTTTTGCAAGAAATTCAAAGGCCTTTAGTTAAAGTCGATGCACTATAATAAATTAAATTTGTTACTTACCATTCTAAAGTTTTTAATAACCAAAATTTCATTTTAGAATATATACTTAACTTAAGATTGGAACTTCAAAGTGGTCTCAGAGCTTTTTTACAATACTCTGAATTTATTACCAAGTTAATTTATATCCATAACTTACTACTTTTACCTTGAAAGTAAATATTCTTTAAATGGCCGCATATTCCAAATTAAAAGAAGTATTAAACCGTTTATGAAATAATGATAAAAAGTGAAAACATAATAAAATAAAATTTATTATAATTTTTAAGTACATTAACCGACCACGTCTTGCGGAGAAAGTCGGTTTCATTACAATGTCACCACTACACCAACAAGAATAACTTATCTGATTAAAGCGGTGCTTATGATAAAGACGCCTTTTGAAATTCTCGCGGGCGGAGAGATTTTGTATAGCTAAGCAAGTTTATGATGCAGAAGTAATAGTTCCGAGCATTGTTCTTGTGATTTATGGCGTCTTGTCTTAGGATTTTTATTTAGAGGTTTAAAATTGAAGGATTATTTTATTTTATTGAGCTGCGTTATATGACGATGTAAGATGTTCTGCTGCACGATGGACCGATGACTTGCAAAGGGCGGCGGAGAGCGTATGGATAAGAACTCTTCAAGACCAGGATGGTAGGCGTTTACTTGGAGAGGCCTATTCCAACAGTGGGCGATAAGCTGAATATGTATATGAAAAGGTATGAGCCTTTAAAATCGTGGCTGCGGAATATTCGGTACTGGACTCGTATCAGCACAGATGAATATCTGTTCCACCTGGCTAATGACAAAGAAGAATATGAGAAGCTGACTGCGAATCCTCAACACTGAAAAATGTTATTAGATTTCGTTCGAAAGGTGATAAAAGAATATTATCTTTATTTTTGTTAATTTTTTGTCCTAATACAAGCAAGAATTTTCAAATCGTTTCGAGCTACGACTAATTTCAGTAACACTCCACCAGAGATGCACTGGAGCGCGCGCACCACTTACGTCGGAACACTTTACGTGCTTTCCGCCCTGTCCGTATGTTTATGTCAATGACCAGAACGCAGAATCGGTATATACTATTCCGTTAAAGCAAAACGAACGACGTAAGACGGGTATTCATAGAAAAGCCTCCAGCGAATTCATTTACGAAACTCAAATGGTAATTACTCAAACCATAAGTGGAAAAAAAAATGTTTAAGAATATAACTGCGTAAAACAATAAAGAACGTAATAGTTAGAGAGTGTATCGATGTATTCACTTCGGTTCCAGGCTTCGCATAATGATGCGTATTAGAAAACGAATTTGTATAATAATAGATTTGAGAGTCGTGCTTTTACTTGTATGGGTGTAATTATAAAAAACGGAGTGATGGTTTAGTTAGGAGTGGAATTGACTGACCAATTTGATGTTACGTCTTCAACCGTCAGGGCATGACTTTCAAAATTACCTGTGGGTTTTTTTTAATTAACGTAAGCTAAGGATAGATTAGGTTATGACCTCTGCCGTCTGAATTATTCTAATGGTTAATTAGACTTCAAATCGAAAACGTTGGTGATCATGTTGCCGATATCCGAAATAAATAATATAATCTGTATCTGTATCAGTCCATATACGTCTCACTGCAGGGCACGGGCCTACTCTACAATCGAGAGTACGATTGAGAGTGGTTAGGCCATATAGTCCACCACGCTGGCCTAGTGCGGGTTGGCAAATAATATAAGCTAAACAAAAATATTCTGGATGGTTTTCTTTTCTTACGATTTTAATAGCTCTCATTTCTTTATTTTTAATGTTACAATAAAATAGAGGCACGTAGTTGGGTCAGTAAACTTAGAAGTACAATAATAAAAAGTGTGATGTTACCTATAAGGTTTAAGTCAATGTCTGTGTTTTTTGAAATTCCTTTTAATAATATCAGTAAATAAATAAACCTACTATTCATTAATGCAGTTGCTACTAAAGATATATGTAGTATGTAATGGATATAACACCTTAGAACATTACAACATTATTATTATTACACCTTTTTGATCCGACAAAACGCACACTGGAAAAATATCTGTTTTTTTTTGGTGAGGTGATTGAACTTACCTCCTCATATACCACATGTGAATCGTTGCCTCATTTGCGAAGAACCATTGATTAACATTTATGTAACACTACAATTACAGTGCCTCGGTGGCGCAATTGAACTACGGTATGGTTGCAAAGCTGCGGTCCCCGGTTCAAATCTCGGGTTGGGCAAATTAATTTTGCCCGATATGGTATGATATGATAGGTTTGTCGCTTATCACATCTTGGGACGAAACGTGGGTGTCCTAGTAGCATCTCTGCCTACCCCTTTCTGATAAAAACACGTAAATTTATGTATGTATAGTAAAATTACGTTTGGATGATATACATAATATTAGAAATATATTTAAAGATATTTCTGCTCAAACATTAAGTCAGAAATTAATTCATGCAAACTGTTCTCAGAAGGGTATATAATACGAAAACTTAGAAATGTGCCAAAAACCATTCAAGTTACTTCACCTTTGGGAAACTATTCTATTGAATATATCTATCGAATAGAAATTGATTTTCAACATATCTCCGAAGAAATACGGCCAGAGATCAACAATAAACTTAGGCAATAAAAAACTAGATTTTATGTGGAAAAAAATATCATAAAGAACTTCGTAACGCGGCCTTGTTTTGACATGATCGCGAATGAATGGGTTGTTCATTCCGACAGATTGACCTGAACGGGATCGAATGAATGAAGCGCAATTGGCTTTATTAAGTTGACGAAATTTTCGCGCATCGACGTTCATTGTGAATGGAAGTTCGCGAATTGCGTTAGCTTTGTTCCAATACTTTTATTTTTTGTTTGTTTTTTATTTACGACTAGATATATTGTTTGCAGTGAATTACAGCGTGACTGATGAAGATTGATTGATGCAAAGTTTCGTTTCCGCGAGATGTACTCGTAATTCATAAATAGTTCTATTATACTTTTCTTGTACATTTACTGAAAAAAAAAAAACAATTTAGATTTTGATTATAACTTTGCTATATGATCGGATATATCATCTTCACAGTTACGTCATCTTTTGAGAGAGCAAAATAATTTTCAAATATATCTAATTCAAATTAATATTTTACAACCCTCGAATATATTAAAATTAAATAAATTAATATAAAAACAAATGTCTTGGAAATGAATACAGAAACGAATAGGTGGCAGAGAATAATTCTCCTCTATGGTTAATTAACCCACTTTCCACGGACGTATCAAGACAATTTAACATAGGATTTAGCGTGTTAAGCACACATAAAACTTATTATATAAAACGCAGAATAATTCACTATTTAATTGCGTTGCGCAAATTTAAAGAAACCCGACTTATTCAGTTTAAACTTTTCATTATTAGATAGAGATGAGTTGTGTAGGTCGCTCACCTGGTAACCCTCCAATAAACACTAATACCACTCAGTACCTGCAAAATAGCTATGCAAGTGACTGCATTGTCTTGGAGACTCTTAGATATTAAGTTTTAAATATGTAATGCTTAATAATCACTGGTAACAATAAACCGGTACTGAATAGTGTTTAATACCACTTTGCGGCAGAAAGATATGAAGCGTTGATATCTACCCAGACGGCCCCTTGCATACGATTGAAATTATTCCGATATTCCCATGGCAAAAAAGTGACATATTGTTAATAATGCGATATAACTAATATTCATTTTTAACTATTTATATACTTTATTGTACACCAAACTTTATATAAAAGAAATAATAAAACAGATAAAAATACATCACACTAAAGACATGGTTACAATGGCGACCTTATATTACCTGCGATTTCTTCCAGGCAACCTTAGGATGGACTAGATTAGTTTAATCTTCGTTTTTCGATTATGTACATTCCAAATCAGTAATTAAATTAAAAAATATAATAAAAAGTCAAAAAAAATACGCCTTTATAGAAAATCCAACTAAAAAATTGAAAATAATTTTTAATAAATTTGAATTAATTAATATAGTGTAAGAAAAAATGATTTTATTGTAAAAAAAGCGTGGGGTGCTTTTCAGGATATTAAAAATACTCGCCTTTGACATACTGCTCTCGATTATCACGGCAGAATAGCCAACCGCATACACAAATTTACCCATTATCAGTGCTTAGACTAATCCATGTTTACACCATACATGGTCTCGCACATCATTTATGATCCTGATTTTAATATAATCCGTTCCAAGCACAGGTCACCGGTATCATATTTACGCTTGAGCTCGCCACACAATCAGTTTTGCCTGCCAGGCAACTGTCAAGCAAACCTGACAGGCAAACCCATGCGTGTATGACCGCTCATTACTTTGTCTCTACGTTAGGTTTAACACCTTCACAGTGCGCAATGTTCAGTGTTTTTGCGTTCAATCCACTAAACATAACGGTACATGTATTATCCAGTACTCCGTTATACAATTAAAAGCCGTGTTTAGTTCATCCATTGCAAATCTTGGACGACGGGTTTTTCTCGCCAATGCTATCTGGATTAATTGATGGTGATCTGTTATTCCTGTATTGATGTACTGGGTTTAGGTCTACTTCTCATGTATTTAGCTTTATATAACGTTGTAAAATTAATTAATTAATTAATTAAATCTACAAAAAAATATAGAATTATTAGTTATTCAAAACATTTATTTACTATGTTATATGGTTATTTAGTTTCTTATATACGTTTTTTGGTTTCAAATTATTCATATTAACAGCCTCCGTGGTGCAGCTGGTTATAAGCCGGCTGTGAAACAAGAGGCCGTGGGTTCGATCCTCGCACGGAAAGAAACATATGTGATATGTGAACCGAAACAAATATGTATATGTCCACAGATATTAGTTTCGAGTCCTGGTGTTTGTGAGACTGAAAACTCTCGTAGTTTCTAATACCCACGACACAAGACTCGACAGGTAATAGTGTGGTTTCAGGACTATGTATGTGACTGTTGGGTATATATTATTTATCTTTTTATATGGCACACAAATTATTAGGTTTAAAGCGATCATTATGTAGCTTCATGCAATTTTTCAACACTAAGTCCTTTATTATTAGCTTCTTATAATAATGTACAGAGCTTCCTAACACCTTTGGTCATCTTTATAAATTTGCCTTGAAGTGATGCAGCGAAGAGCAAATATGTACGTACAAATACCAGTCTTAATTAATTATTATTTGTAATAAAATTTTGCATAATCGGAATTCACTTCACAACGAAAAATATTAAAAAAATAAATTATGATTGATGTGTTATGGTCCGTTGCTAACTGTGTGACAGAAATATATAATGATCGTGTTATTTTTATTAAATTACGTAATCTGTATAAAACTAATGACTTTAATATATTTTTAATATGTGCTTTATCTCTTTGGCTACAGAGCTTAGCGCATTGGAACCGTCAGGTAGTAGGTTAGATTTTATTTCTTTAGCACGTACATCTACGAGTAATTCAAATCTGCAACTTTACTTTTAGTACCGGTTCACTTTAAACTAGACTGTCGTCCCATTATAGATATTACAAAACATACAATAATTCGTGACTAGATGTGTGCTTTGTTATATCAAATAATATAAGGCTTTTGTATGCTCGTATAAAACCGAGAATCCTCCACGATACAGTGACGTCAGCGGTGGGAATAGTAAAGGCAAACTTATAACAATGATAAAGAATGATGCTTTAACATTGGCAGTGAATGAACGTATCTATCAGATCAATGTGATAAGTTACAAGACAGCTAAATGAGAATTATTGGATTGAATTGCCTCGCATTGTTATTAAACAGATCCGGCAGATGAGCAAAAGGAACTTCTGAAAGTAAATGATTACCGCCGCCCAAATTTAGAACAGTTGGATTGTAGGTGTATCGCAGGTCTTTCAAAGTGTAACGGGATAGAAAAATAAAAAGGACAAGAGAAGGATAGAGGGGATGGGACTTCTTGCAATTTTATTCCTGTAATGAAACAAGATAGCAACTGTCGCTCCAAGTTGTGATGTTGATGCTATTATTACAAACGATGAAGAAACTTGAGTACGAAATAATCTGGTTTTTGTAAAGGAATGTGGAATTATTATTTATTTATTTATTTATTTTAATTACCGAAAAAAGCTTGGGCAAAGCAAGGACGGACTACTAAAATCACATGAAACAAAGGTTTGAATTCATGTTTAGTAATAAAAAATCATTTAAATAAATCTAGTAAGCTGTAGTGTTAAGTTAACGCTGTATAGATTTTCTATCGGCAAGGTCATCTCGTGTGCCAAATTCCATTCATTTTACGCGGGAATTGGGCAATGAACAATTTAAAACAAAAAAGCAACAACTAGAAATGGATGATACTGCCCGCATTTTTACTTGATAATTGTGAGTTTCTATTTGGAATGAGTATCGTTTGTAGTGGCTTATCCCGTCATAGAGAAGGTTTGAATTAAGTTATTATTGTAGGTACTACAAGTTATGAATTGAAATCTTTATAACGCTTATCCTTATACCGGGTATCTCAAGACTGCTACCGAAAACGAAGCCGGGTGATAGTTTTAGTGACTACAAACACAATGCAACTAAAAATTTTGCTAAGAAACGCGACAATTTTTTTTTATAATTTTTTAAATATCGTCATTTTTGGGTAGTAAATCCACAGTTTTTTCTAAAATAATAATTTAACCTCTTTTATACCTTAGAGTCTTTATAAATAAAAGGGTATACACTATTATTTTACGAAAAAAAATATTTATCACCCAAATACGACCATATAAAAAAAATAACAAAAACAAATTTGTGCGTTTTTTTTTCCAACATTTTCTGTTGCATTGTGTCTGAAGTCGCTTAAACTACCACCCGGCTTCGTTTTCGGTAGCAGTCATGATATACCCTGTATGTGTTCTTGAGTGGAGACCGCTTCTTGGCGACCGTAGTGTAGGACGCTATGGAGTGACGTTTTGCTGGCAGATGCTGAATTGTCTGTTCCTTCTTTTTCCCCTTTCGGTTTCTGCAAGTCTTAATGACATTTAGATGGTCTGACATTTTATTATATTTATTACACAACTTTCGATTAATGATGGCCTTGAATTTGGTCTTTAATATTTGTTTTCTTTTAAGAAATTATTTTAGAATTTGGTACAAAATTATGCAATAAAATACATTGTGTTTATTTCCTCAATGCAATTTTCAACCTCAATGCTATTTGGAAAGTTATAAAATATATATTTTTTGTATAATAATATAAAATAATGAGGCGTTTCAGAATGAATGAGAGTTTGTTGGTAACGGAACAGATTCGTAATTTCGCGACGATCATAGCAGGTTCAAAAAATACCAAGAAAATACATTTTATTATTTTCAGTATCTGAAAAACCATTTCTATAATACGTGAAGTCTACCACCCAATAATCCAGTCAGGAATATGACCTAACCTCTCTTAATTTTAGAACAGGCCCGTACTCTGCCCTGATAAGGGTCGATTGATTTCAAGTAGTCACTTTATTGTGGATGACATTAGAATAAAACTCCAAAGAGCTCACGGATCACAGCGCAAGTACATTATACTAAAAAAGTAATAAAATGGTATATAGAAAGTTGTAAAACCTAGAGCTATTGAAACATGCGCTGTGTCCAATGTAAAGACGTTGCATTATTTGTTTACCAACCTCGGTGAAGTAACAACGCGCATTTGTTTTGACTAACAAAAAGAAGATGTTATTTTATTATTTTACTAGTGTGACTAATGCAATATAAGGTAGGTCTAGTACTAGGGTCGGTCAAAGTGATATTGGATTTTTCTTTTCAATATCAGCCCGGAGTCAAAAATTTGTGCTTGATACAGCGATAGGCTCGCCCCCTGTCATATCGTGGGACGAAACACACAAGGCGAAACGTGAGTGTTCTGGTAGCACCTCTGCCTACCCCCTTCTAGGAAAAAGGCGTACGTTTATGGAAGTTTGTATGTAATAAAAATCTCCCGAAAAGAGATACATCGATTTCTTTAAAATTAACCTATAATATGACGTTATGGTCAATTGGATCATTCTCGTTGATGCTAAATGTAGTTCATTCCATTATATCCACGTACGCTAGTCGACACAACCATGTCGGCTTCTTCAAAATCTAATTTGGACATGTTAATCCCTTAACAAGTCACTTACATCACTATGGTGTAACTTTTCTATATGGTCGCTATCCGGATGTAAATATTTGTACAATATTTACAGATATTTTTCCATGGTTTCATTTGAAAATAGAATGATAAAATAGAACTTAAGTTCATTGCCCTCGTCGGCAAATGTTTTACGATTGGCCGAATAGCTGTTGTTCTTTTAGTGTTCTTGTGTTTGTAGAGGCAGTAAAATTCGAAGACCTATGTTCGATTTGCAAGTCCATAAATCGAAGTTACATATATTTATTTACTAGATAAATAAATGTGATTTGTTGGAAATCAGAGAATTTGGCAAAAACAATGACTTAACGAAAGCCTTGAAATATTTTAGTACCTATGGAAGAACGTCGGTAAGACAAAAATATATAAAATTATTTCAATTTATTATTATTCTCGTAATAATAGATTTTAATTTGAGGTTCGTGGAATTTGTTTTCCACTTAACATTTTCCTGTTAATTTCATTTCTTTCCTTATTGTATTTTGTTTACTTCCTTCACCTTTTTGGGTGATTTGTTTGAATATAATTACTGTATTTTTTGCTAATTTATCTTCCTTACTTATCAAAAAATATTATATCAATGTTTATAAAAATCATTCAAAGTTACGTGACTATGGAATGTTTTAAAATAAAATAGGCACTATTTAAATAAACCTAATAATAGTGTAGGAACTAGTTAATGATATATTTATGTACTTACTAACAGAGCTATTGTTTTGTCACGACTGTTTATACAGACAATGGCCTTGACGTAATTACTAATCTAAAATAATTAACACTGACATAATATGTTATTTCACTGCTACATCAGAAGGCTGCATCAGGAATTTGAATTTAGAACATCAATATTAGGATTTGAAAATTTCATATTATTCACTTTTAACGACATGTCAAATGTCGGAAATAAATAAATGTCGAAAGTTAAATTTTAAATATACGCATTTTTCTGATAATCCTTACAACACATAACCAATGGTTTAAAATTGCTGAATATACTATCTGTTGTTCTATGTGTATGATATACGTCCCACTACGGGGAGCCTCATCTGCCATCGAGAATATGATTGAGAGGGGTTAGACCATATAGTCCACCATGCTGGCCTAACGCGGGTTGGAATTGCTGTGGTAACTTGTATGAAATAATTCAATTTATTTTTGGAAAATTAAAAACCAAGACTATGTTTAACACAATGATATAGCTTCAGATATCAAAGGTTGGTATATCTCAATAACCTGGTATTAATAAATGCATTAGTTTTAGCACATTTCTTTAATAATTAAATAAATTTTAAATATTCTTTTTCACATTTAATTGATACGTATTTGGCCATCCATTGGTTAAAAATAGCTAAATATAAAGCATTTAAGTATTCTTATATTTAAAAAAAGGTTGTATAAAATATATAAAAGGCGACTTTTCATTCATAAATACTTTCCTGAGATTGGGAGTAAGGCCTGAATAAAAGCATTTTTACGGCACATTTTTGATTTACAAAATTATTGTGTCATAAGTAAAGAGAAGATATTTGAATAATAAAAAAACGTATTTTTTCCATTAATATTTCTACTACAATCGCTCGCATATCAGAATACGCTGGTTTTAACTAAGATTGCAACTGAGGCTTGAGTAAATGCATTCGTTTCGGCACATTTTCTTTACATAACCGTACATTCATGTAGGGACCTTGAGTTGCACAATACATTTCTAAACAAAATCCTGCTAGCATTTTTTGCCAGACAACAACTTATATGTTCAAAGTTTTTTGTACTCTTTTGTTAGTATTGTTATCTTTTTTGTATATAAGTATTGCGAAGAATAATTAATGTTAATGATCCGTGATAATAAATCGCACTGTATCAAACACCACATAGTAATGTGGAAAAATATTGCCAGTGTTCCTTTGTAGAAAATAAAATTTTATGATGAAATATATAAATAATAATTACTCTAACTTTTTTTATTGGCGGGAAAAATTGGCTTTCACATTAATTATAAGAGTTAAAGGACACCATCTGCCTTAAAAAAGTATTTTAAATATAATAGAAAGGATTGAGCAATATTAAATTAGGTACTTGAAATTATTAATTTGAAAATTGCAATAATTTGCAAACTGCATCGCAATCACCTTTACGTAGAGCTATGATCATAAGTAAGTTATTATAGTCACTTGATAATTAGGTACAAAAATATACAAATAAAAACATGTAACCGCCGCATTGTTCAAGTTTGTATATAAAATGTACACTTGTAATGTATTCATCATTGTTGTCACTACAAAATTATTCAATAACTCCTCATTATAAAAAAACAACAAACACCAAATATATGAAATCTTGTAGGCTGTACAACAACAAACCTTTTCCCCGCAAAAAAAAACCATTAGCAAACAAAAAGCGGCTTAACTTACCTTTTACGCTAATGACACTCCATTTCTTCAAGCGCCACAAATTCACAATCCGAGTCACAATTCAAAAACAGAACCCTTTAACAAAACAAAACTTGTACGTTTACGTTACAACATATACGTAGGATTGTATGGCAACGTGCGCGAAACGTTTACGCGATCTCGCGCGGTTACAGAGTCGAGATGGCTAACAGAATGCGCGGCCGCATAGAAACCATGCTATAGCGAGAATGAGCGTCGGACCGTTGTGACGTTGCAACAAATGAAATTAAAAAAATAAAAATACCGTAGAAGCTCCAGTAGACAGATCTATAGAAACGTCGCTTTATCGGTAACAAGAGAAAGTGTCCGTCTCAGTGGGACATTCGAAAGTGAGTGCGGGAGTGCAATAATAGCTCACTTGATGAACTCTGCAGTGTGTTTATGAATTTGCATGCTATTTATATGACATTTTATTTCCCATGAATACTGATCGATATGTAACTGGCCGTATGGTTTTAAATTTAGAAAAATGACATAAAAACAAAAAACAAATATATTATTTAAAAATCGAACGTAATTTTCATAATTTTGTAATTTAATTAAATTCGATTGATGTCTCCAAAATATAATTCAGTAATTCATTTATGTTTTAAATATTTATAACCATTAACTACCAATATTAATCATTCTAATTTGTTTATTTTATTGATAAGACCATCACATTAAACATGTGAATAATTATTTGATGTGAGAATTTATAGCCTCGCCTAGTTTAGTGACACCGTATGTGGTTATTGAACTGTTAGGCTTCAGGCTCAAGACATTGATCAAACAATATATATTGTGTGATTTTTAAACGTATAATAGTTACATTATTTTCTCATCCTAGGAAAAATTATAAAGTATTTGTCGTCAAAGGTCATAAAATTAAAAACTAAGGCTGAGTTGCACCAACTAACTTTGCCAATACCTTTGCCTTTGGAACTGTCATCGCCATACATTTGAGACGTATTTGACCTTGCTAATGTATGGGATTGACATTTTCAAGGTGAAAGGTATTGGCAAAGTTAGTTTGTGCAATTGAGCCTAAATTGTATCTACGACATACTTGCGAAAGCCACGTTATTCATTCACCAATCAGCCAAAGGAGGTCCACTGCTAAACATAGGCCTCTCCCAATGATATTTCCACAGTGACCTGTTGGAGGTAGCCTGCATCGACGTCCTGCGACCTTTTCCAGGTCGTCTGATCACCTTGTCGGTGGAAGTCCTACGCTGCACTTTCTGCTGCGTGAACCAAAACTAATATTAACTGTGGGTCTTACATAGTTGATTCGGTGGTAGAATCAAACTTGCGGTCTCTTGTTCCACAGTTGGCTTCTTATTCAACTATAACAGCACGATGACAGTTGAGATATCATACGTTTATCAGATCGTTTTTGTTTCCAAATTAAAAAACATTTTGATGAATTCCATTTTTTTTTTAATTGCTTTGAATGGCGAGACGAGCATGCCGTTCGCCTGATGGTAAGCGATACGACCGCTCAAGAACAGTAGCAAAACCAAACAACACCTTGAATTACAAAGCAATGCTTGGCATTCCACTGCGCTCGCCATCCTGAGACATAAGATGTTAAGTCTCAATATGTCCAGTAGTTAACGCTACGCCTACGCTGCGCTTTCCGCTATGTGAACCAAAACTAATAATAAATGTGGGTCTTACATAATTGATTCGGCGCTAGACCTGCGGTCTTTTGTTTCACAGTTGGCTTCTTATTCAACTATGACAGCACTATGACACTTGAGAGATCATACGTTTATCAGATCGTTCTTGTTCCCAAATTTAAAAAAAAAAAAACATTTTGAAGAAATCCATAACTACGTCAACCTTCAAAATTATAATAAAATTCTAAATTGAGCAAAAATTATGAACTGAGAAAATTAAAATGAGAAGTCGAATAACTTAGATGGTAATTTGTAAAATATTTGTAGACACGTAACGCTAATATCAGGTCAATCGAAAGGCAATATTAGCAATTCAGATAGAGGGAGCGTTTATAGAGACTTTAAATCCTAATTTAAGTTATTCAGCAAATATTATGTTCATGAAAGACAAAAGATGATTTTTATAATGCTTTGGAAATAATAAATTGAACTGGGTATGATTTGTTTTAGAATATAGATAATAATTTGTATAGCATATTAAAATATATTATACAAGATTTTTTCAATGTACACGCGTAAAGGATGATATATATATATATATATAGTGAATTTTCAGAATATATGCTATTATACATTTATTTAACTTAAGTATTTTTATTTTTCTTTAGGATAGATTTAAAATAAGTAATTGTTTTATTTGTGTTGTATTTTAGTTGTTTTCAATTATTTGAATATTTATTGTTTTGTATTTTGTATAAACTTTTTCATTCCGACTGAATAGTCTGGTACTTTCACACTACGCGAGCATACAAAGGCCTGAATTCGTCATGAGAACGGCGTTCGTAGTTAATGACTTCCTAATTTTTGCGCAACTTACACCCGTTTCTTTGGTTGTATAATGAATGTTCTTGTGTTGAACGTCACACCTGTAGTAAATAGACCATTGTGCATAAGTGAGTCTACTACCTTATATTGCGTTGCTAATGGACAGTGTGTGGAGAAAAGTAAATACATATGTGCGGTGTAACTATAACTTGTACGATTTTCCAGTCTTTGAAAATTAAAGGAAAAGTAATTTCAGCCCGATGACATTCGTACTGATAACATTTGGTAAGTAATTGACAATACAGATATACATGAAAGTATTAGATCGATCTTAGTAGTAGGCATATAATTCAATGAGGCACTCCATAAATATTTGTTCTGGTTAAAATATACAGGGGCGTCGCTAGCCGAAGACCCATTGGGGGCGGTCAGTAATATGGAGAATGAGAAAAGTATGAATTGTTGGTAAACTCAAGAACACATGAAGCTTTTTACTTGTAGTACGAGCCTGACATCTACGGCGATATTAAAAAAAATACCGTATAATAGTCAAGTCAAGCCAAAGATTTTGGTTGCTTTACGTTTGACTATTTTTTTAATATCTAGGGGGGCGGGGGGGCAGCTGCCCCTACCTGCCCCCCCGTGGCGACGCCCTCGAAAATATACATTATTCTATCTGTAGGTAAATGCAGGCCGATTATCATACGGTTTAAAGAATAAATATGCGACTAAGTGCAGTGTAGTAGTTAGTAAGTAGTTTTTATAAAATTCATTGTGAATGGCCTCCAACATCAGAAAAAACAAAAAAGTACGATTAATTTATAACGTTTTTGGTTCTGAAAACGATATAATTGAACAGAAGCGCGACATGGCCTTAAACCATTATTATTTAAGTATTGGTGTAGTTTCAATATGACTGATCTTACCAACTCTATCTTTCACATACGCCTTGTAATAATAGCTAAAGCACCTACGAGTACACTCATCCAATTACTGCCTAATAAATCATTGGTAAACGTTCTTAGTAAAAGGTAACGAATGAAAATGCAGATTCATTGAACCATGTTTGCGCTAAAATGACTTTCGTTTGATTTCACTTATTTCGATTATCGTGCTCACTTCGACTTCACATGGTAGTGTTATTGAGAGATTTTTACATTTAGATTATTCTCTAGAAATTGTGTGGTTTATTTGGTTTGAAAAAATATATATTGGAGAATGACTTCGAATAACGTTATGATATTTCATGTGAAAATGTGTTTTGTGTTTGAAATACGATATGGTTTAATAACATGAAAACAGATAAAATTAACTTTTAAACAATAATTGATTGTAAGAATAAGTTAATTTTAAACGATGTATTTATTTTTCTTAAAATGGCCTTTCAATGTAATTTACATTGGTTGATGTACTTTTTATTATCCCCTATATGTGAATTAAATCTCAGGCAGAAACAAGAAAATAATCTTAATGACCAACAGCCGATTAATAATTTTATTCCACCAAAGAGTTTTAATTATTATAATAAATCACTGGCCACAAAGAACAAACGAAAAAAACACATTTATTTTAAAAATAGTTCGAACTATAAGATTTGAATTTCGAACTGACAGACTAAGCTATGATTTAAATAACGGTATTCGAAGGACGTGACAGTATCATCATGCAATTATGCTTCCGAGTTGTATCGAGATTACCGCAGTTGTTCCGCGTGCGGTTCAGATGAGATCAGTAATCTGTGCCTTGATTATAAAAGTAATATTGAACTGACATATCTGAGTGAAAATAATGAAGTAAAAGTCTGATGTGATTGCACGATTACAGAGACCATCTGTTTTTGATTAATTATATTTTTTATGATAATACTTTACAAAAATTAAAAACTTTTTTTGGCACATTCGATCTTTTCATATATTGTTTGTAAGCCCTTTTACGCGACGCGCCCTTTTTTGATTAAAATGCTATAAGTTCTTTATTATTACTTTAGGCTAGAGTTAAGGAAAAAAATATAAATCAGTACCAAAATTAACCGTAAAGTTACGAATACACGAATTGTCACTGACATAACCGTAATCAAGACCACCATCAGCCAAACAATAAAGCAATTGTTTTAATTTCCTCCCAAAGTGGGTCGAATCACGTAATAAAATAATACATTTCTTGACTCGTATCCTTTCGCTTTGAATGTTAATTGCAGCATCACTCGGCTCACTTGGTGTTCTAATCACCCTTACGCGGTAATATGCGAGATGATGCCCCTACTACTGGCTTCGTGTAGTTGATCGAGTTGTTTACTATCTACGATATCGTTTTTTTTCCGCTAGATGAATAGATGACGATTTTTAGGTGTTGTGGGTGTTTGTGGGCGGCGGTGCGACCATAAACTGGCTCAAGCACCCGTTTGCCTTCTATTGTATATAGAATAAATGGATTAGCAAAGATTTTTTTTGGTATTTTATACTAAATATCTATATTTGGAGATGGCATGTGCATTAAGTAATATCAAAATAAATTGAGAAAGAAAGATAGAAATAAATGGAAAGCTTCCAGCAAAAGATGAGGAACTTTGGAATAGTATTAATAGGTAATATGGTCTGCGGTCGACATTTCAATCACACACTAGGTTTTATCATACGTAATAGGAATGCTTATAAAATCAACACAATTTAATAAACAAACCACTAGAACCAGTGTTCTGGTATTATATCCAATTTATTCAGTAACAAATTGAGTGAAACCGCAAATATGTTTCCTGCATTTAGTCCAACAAGGGGCTATTATTTATCATATAACAATTATTAGCCTATAAGCTGTTAGATTCACCAAGATTTAAAACTCAACCGAAACCCGTTAGATTTCTATTTTGCAGTTTGAAGAGATATTTCATGCAAAACTAATGAAACCTGCGTGACTTGACGCATGTCTGACACTTTAACAGACGGAACGCAGAACGTTGTTACAGATCCATAATTTATACACACATTTACAACAATTAACAATTACCGAAATTAGAAATTATGTACGAACATAGTATAGAAGTCATGACCTTGACATCAAAACTCACTCACTTTCGATTTTGCCACCATGGTAGTGGCCAAACGATTGACTCTCGTGATGTGAAAAAAACGCATTGTTTCGACTTTTCCCGTCGACAGTGCAATTATAAATCGATAATTGTAACTAATCGCCTGTAACGGAACAATCGGCACGCAATGTATGCAAAACACGACTAGCTATCGAGATTCAATGGTAGCGTGAAATGGAGCAATACGATATACTTCAATTTGCCAGTTCCGTTCGTGTGTTGTGAAAATAAATACGGGAATAAAAGTTTACGAGCGTTTTTTGTCTATTATATAAAACGTGACATGGTTCACGCGAAACGCGTTGTCAAGCTGTCGCTCATTTGGCGGTTAATTTTCGTGTATTTTTTACAACATAATTGTTGGTTATTTGTTATTCTTTTTATGTAATCATAAAGAATTAATGTGGTTTTAGATTTGGCTTTTCCAAATTAACATATAAAAAAGGTCTAAGGCGATAGTATAATATAAAATGTGAAGTAGATTGCGGGGTATTTACTTGGAATGGAAAATCATTTTAATTGCATCAAGAATATTATTGTAACATTAAAAATATGATATTAAAATATCATGTTTAAAAATAAAATTTAAATATTTAAAGATTTAATTCTTCTACAACTAAGAAAATGAATTCAGATATAGATACTCACTTAAAACAATAATTATAGGCGTGAATTGATATAAGTTAATAATGTTCAAGGTAACCTTTAGAGTTTAAGTCAAAGGTCGATAATCCATCAATTAGTAATAAAATGATCTTAGTCACAAGCCCTCTCAATCACAGAGTGATATCGTTTATAAGCTGATTTATTTACTCAAAATTCTCTTCACTTAATCACCTATACCATATATGTCGCACTGCAGGGCACGGGTCTTGAGTCGAAAATACCATTGAGAGGGTTTAGGCCATTTAGTCCACCACCGTGACATAGTGGATTTGCGGACTTTACATGCCATAGAAATTCTTATAAATCGCTATGGTATGCAAGTTTCCTCACGATGTTTTCCTACACCGTTATAGTGCGTGGTGATTGACTATCAATTCACATATGATTCCGAAAGAAAAGAGGTATGCTCTGGGATATGAACCTGTGACCACCGTGTATATGTAGGCAGCCGCGTCTGGTCCATTACCAACAGGTGACCACACATTCATTGACAAACATGGTTTTATAAATGTTACTATGGGTCGATACTACAAACACGCATTTATGAAGTTAAACATATTATTATCTATAAATATTACTATAGCTCTCCTACTACAAAAATTCTAAACACGAAGTTTATAGTAGGGGTCATATTAACACCCAGATTACGTTGTCAATAACTGCAGTGACGAGGCATTTACAATCAAATTTACTATTCATTGAATTATAAATTACTTTCGAGTTTTCTCTAGCCGTCCATCATGAAGTGTTGGAGAAATTGTACATTTCATTTCTATGCGGTCATAGGTGAGGACGTAATATTTATTTATTATTAATTATAATAAAATCTTATTAATTTATTATACGAACCAATAGGCAATTGATTGAATGTGTGCCTAGTTAATAATGTAGAAGGCTTGCGAGAAGTCGCAGACGGTCACAAGGTTACTTTGTTGTATAACAAAGTCACATTCAGGTGGGTCCGAAACTAAGTTCGAATATTCGAAGTGCTAAGTAAATTATAAGTTTTCCACTTCTAAAAATTAATACTATTCTCTGTACAACAACAACACACGATTTATATGGTGACGGATGACGGTGACGGTGATATGATACGGTTACAACGTACGATAGTGGATTCGAAAATTTTTGACATTTCCCGTCAAACAGCAGTGTAAATGCACTGTTGTGATTCGGGTTGAAGGGCACTGTAGCCAGAGTAACTACTGGACATATTGAGACTTAACATCTTGTGTCTGAGGATGGCGAGCGCAGTGGAATGTCAAACATTGCTTTGTAATTCAAAGTGTTGTTTGGTTTTGCTACTTTTCATGAGTGGTCGTATCGCTTACCATCAGGCGAACGGCATGCTCGTCTCGCCATTCATAGCGATAAAAAAATAAATTCTCCGAGACGCAGTTGGTTGGACGCTGGTTGTGAAACGTGAGGCCGCGGGTTCGATCCCCGCACCGAGACATATTGTTGATCCATTGGTATTTGTTTCGGATCTGGGTGTTTGTGAGACCGAACAGTCTCTCGTATTTTCTGATTCCCACGACGCAAGACTCGATCTTAGTGTGGGGTCAGGATTACGTATGTGACTGTTGGCTGTATTTTGTGGAGCACCTAGGCATTCGTACAGTTTAATATGCGAGGTTCGAGCATTGGAACTTCGTTTTGCATCATAGAGTTACCTAACTGAATTAACGACCAATCGACCAATTCGCGGTATAGTACAGGGGCCCAATCGGGGCTAACCACCTCGAGAGGCTGCCTCACCATGCCGCGCATAATCTTGGGTGGGTCCGTCGTGCCGGTTGGTGACCGGAAGTGGGGTCCCGGCGGCCCATCCCGGGAGGGTACGGGGGCCCTTCCGTCCGGCGGATCAGCTCTCTTCCTGCCGACCCTTTCGTGCCGGTGCCCATTCGGCCTTCTTAGTGCCCGAACTTAAGCTCCTCGTTGCCTCTTCACCAATCCCATCCTTTCTACCATGACAGTGCAACCAAACAGAGCAGGTCCTTCAGCGGTGCTTAACCCCACCACCGCCTTCACTATGGAGTTCACTAACATCCGTGGACTCCATACGAACCTCAATGCCGTCCACCACCATCTCGAGACGGCCCGGCCTGCTTTGCTCTTCCTAACGGAGACGCAGATACGTTGTCCGGCCGATAATTCTTACCTGTTGTATCCCGGTTATTCGCTTGAAGCAAACTTCAAGCCTAAAGCCGGGGTATGCTTGTATGTTCGGTCGGACATCTGCTGTCGCCATTTGCACTGCATGGAGGACCCCTCCTTCTCCGCTCTGTCGGTGCACGTGGATCTAGGTTCCCTGAACCGCATCTACGTGTGCCTTTACAGGTCTCACAACGGGGATGATGAGACGACTCGGCTGTTCAGGTATCTTAGCCAGGCGGCTGATGACGCGCAGGCGCAGTTCCCGTCGGCCGAAATGGTGGTCTTGGGGGATTTCAATGCTCATCACGAACTGTGGCTGGGCTCCTCCAAGACTGATCATGCTGGCAGAGCTGCCCATGCATTCGCTCTGACTCATGACTTGACACAACTGGTGAACCAGCCCACCAGGATCCCAGATGTGGCGAGTCATGCGCCTTCTCTGCTGGACCTTCTGCTGGCGAGTCACCCAGCCGGGTATCATGTGACCGTTAGTGCGCCTCTGGGCACTTCCGATCACTGCCTGGTTGGGTCGTCAGTACCGTTCGCATCTCCTCCACGTCCCGTGCAGGTTAGGCGGAAGGTCTGGCATTACTCGTCGGCAGATTGGGATGGTATGCGGGAATATTTCGCATCCATCTCTTGGGGGCAGCGCTGCTTTGAGGGGAAAGATCCCTCAGCGAGTGCCAACGCTATTGCTGACGAGATCAGACTTGGAATGGAATATTACATTCCATCCTCTGAGATCGCCAGTAAGGGCCGTGGACGCTCCTGGTTCAATCGTGCTTGCGCCGATGCTGTCGGTGACAAACAGGCGGCGTATCGCGCTTGGATCAGGGGTCGCGCCATGAAGGATCCGAATGTCAGTTCCCTCAAAAAAGCCTACAACCGTGCCACCAAGGCCTGCAAGAAGGCGTACGTTAGGGCGGATGCCCAGCGCGTTAGCAGGATTGGGCGTGCGTTGGCCGATCACCCAACTAGCAGCCGTGCTTATTGGAGGTTGGCCAGGGCCGTCCAATCTAACTTCTGCCGCCCAGCGTTGCCACCGCTGAGGTACCCAGAAGGGTCGCTGGCCCACAAGCCGCAGGAGAAGGCTGCCTTACTGGCAAATCTCTTTGCGGCTAATTCCCACCTCGAAGACCGTGGTTCCCAGACGCTGCCCACACTGCCTGATTGCGGTTTCTCAATGGCGGATATTCGCATCAGGCAGTGTGATGTGCGGCGTGAGTTACGGTCTCTCGATGTGTGGAAAGCCAGTGGCCCGGACGGGATACCAGCGGTGGTTTTAAGGGCTTGTGCAGCCGAGTTGTCTCCTGTACTGACTCGCCTCTACCGAGCGTCCTACCGCACAGGTGCTGTGCCGGAATCTTGGAGGGAGGCCAATGTGCAACCAATCCCTAAAAAGGGTGATCGGTCGGACCGTACCAATTACCGCCCTATCGCTATCACCTCAGTGATGTGTAAGGTCATGGAGCGGATCATAAACGCTCAATTGGTCCGCTACCTGGAGGATCACTCGTTGATCAGCGACCGACAATACGGATTCCGTCAAAATCGATCAACGGGTGATCTTCTAGCGTTTGTCCTGCATCGCTGGGGTGAGGCGATTGACCGGCGTGGCGAGGCTCTTGCTGTGAGCCTCGACATTGCCAAAGCGTTTGATAGGGTCTGGCACCGAGGTCTTCTGTCCAAGCTTCCGGCATACGGTCTGCCCGGCAACCTGTGTTCGTGGATTTCCGGCTTTCTGCATGGGCGTAGAATGCGTGTAGTCGTTGACGGACACGCTTCGGCGCTCATGTCGGTAAATGCCGGAGTTCCTCAGGGCTCGGTGCTGTCGCCCACCTTGTTTATTCTGCATATCAATGACATGTTGTCGCTTGGCAACATTCATTGCTATGCAGATGACAGCACGGTTCATGGGCGATACCACTGCGGGCCTCCAGGTTGCCGAGTCGAAACTGTGAAGGGACGCGAAGATCTTGTCATTGAGCTCAACCGGACCTTGGATCTCATTTCTACATGGGGTTCTAGGAATATGGTTGAATTCAATGCCAAGAAAACCCAGGTGTGTGCGTTCACGTGCAAAAAATCCCCGTTCTCTCCCCTCCCCATTCTTCAGGGTGCTCCCCTCTCAATGCGGAATGACCTAAGTATCCTTGGTGTGGATATCCGCTGTGATCTCAATCCATGGGACCACATCGAGGGCGTAATAACTGCCACATCACGCAGGGTTGGAGTCCTGAACAGGGTGCGTCGGTTTTTCACGCCCGGTCAGCTTTGTCGCTTATATAAAGCGCAGGTCCGGCCGGGTATGGAGTACTGCTCGCACCTCTGGGATGGATCCGCCCAGTACCTGTTCGATGCCTTGGATGGATTGCAGCGGCGGGCCATCCGCATTGTCAATGATGCAGACGTTACGAGCAACTTAGAGTCGCTACAACTCCGGAGGGATGTCGCCTCTCTAAGCGTGTTCTACCGCCTGTATCACGGGGAATGCTCTGAGGAATTGTATAACTTGATCCCCTCCTCTCCATTCCTTACCAGAACCACGCGGGCTGGCTTGCAAAGCCATAGCTTGTCGGTCCAAACCATCCCGGCGCGAACCAAACGGTTCTATAATTCTTTTTTGTGCCGCACCGTCAGGCTGTGGAATTGTTTGCCATCTCACGTGTTCCCTCCTTCCTACAATCCTGGGTCCTTCCGCCGTGGTGTGAAGAGGCACCTTAGCAGGCCGGCATAATTGTTTCCATTGGCATGGGACTGCCGTCCGATGCCAATGGATACTCTGCCTTGGCGGCATTTGCGCTTAACATCAGGTGCAATGCCGCCACTATGCCGGGCCATTATAAAAAAAAAAAAAAAAAAAAAAAAAAAAAAAAAAAAAAAAAAAAATTCATCACAATTGTGCCGATAGGAGGAATGATAATCTTCAATATGTTGATTTTAAAATATTTGCATTTTTTGTTATTATTTCGATAAATGGTGAGACGAGCGTGCCCTACAGCTGATGGTAAGCGACACGACAACTCATTGACAGTAGCAAAACCAAACAACACCATGAATTACAAAACAATGCTTGGCTTCCATCTCGCTCGCCATCCTGAGACATAAGATGTTAAGTCTCGATATGTCTATTAATTACTCTGGCTATAATGACCTTCAAACTGCATTTACACTGCTGTTTGGTGGGAGAAATCAACATTGTGGTGATGGCTATTCAGGCGGCCACTCACATACGAGAGACCTACCACCGGTAAATTAGAGTATACCTGTATGTACTCGTAATTTTATTCAATCCGTTCCAAATATGTATTTTTGTTTACCAAAGAAAATTTATTTCATAATATGTATTTTCATCTGTTTAAACATTCCGTAAACAAAACCTGATTTGTATATTCTATTTATAGAACTACAAAAATAACGCGTCATTAAAATAATGGCGTCCATTGTTATGTCTACGTGCCCTTGTAGTATATTTAACGAGGCTTAGCTTTTCATTCTGTATTTTATAAAAATAACTGGATATTTTATTGACCTACATGAATTTTATGACTATAAACACAATATTACATACATACATAAATTCACGCCTCTTTCCCAGAAGGGTAGGCAGAGGTGCCATGACACCCACATTTCGCCTTGTATGTTCCGTCAAACGATGTGATAGGTGGCGAGCCTACCGCCTTATCGGACACAAATTCCTGACTCTGGGCTGATAGAAAATCCAATATCACTTTGCCCAACCCGGGATTCGAACCCAAGACCTCAGTTACAAAGGTGACTCCGTACTCTAGTACAACTATGCCACATAAACACAATATTATTATGAATTAAAGTCCTGCGCTGTTTTGTAAGGGCTAATATGCTTTAAAAAATATTATTATGATTGAAAGTTTTGTCGAATGCGTGGATATATCGTTAATTTAATAGTAGCTGTCATATATAAGGTTAGTCATAAACGGTACATGAAGCCAAAAAGGGGATGCTACATTCATCATAATAAACAACTTTTGTGTGCGAGATAACAAATGAAAGCACTAAAGAGTGAAAGATTTAGATGATGTATGATTATGTTGAAGTACAGACGAATGGAATAGCAGAGAACTGCGTAAAAGACATTCTTAAAATTGGTAAAGCCATGTTGTCAATCAATCAGCTTGAATACTGGACATATACAATGAATAAAGAAGAGAGAAGACGTGAACGACTCAGTACATAAATACGCGAATAAAGAAGACGATTTTCCATAAAATAAATTCTAATCGTCTTAATTTATTTGAACCAAACGGAACTATTCCCACATGTATAGTCGGTGTCAACAAAGACGGCACTATTTTGCCGACTAGGCAGATATAGCTATCTCTAGAGTGTTTTAAATACATTTGGATGTATTTGTTTTTTATTGCAATGAATGGCGAAATGAGCATGCCTTACGTCTGTTTGGAAACGATACGATCGCTCGTGAACAGTAAGAAAACCAAACAACAACTTGAATTACAAAGCAATGTTTGAAATTCCACTGCCCACCCCATCCTGAGACATAAGAGTCTCAATATTTCCAGCAGTTACTCTGGCTACAATGTCCTTCAAATCGAAACAAAACAGTGCATCTTTTTAATTCTGGCCCAGAATAGTGACCACACTGCACCTGATGGTAAGCGCTAATACCAATAATAGGCAACAGCTAATAATAGGCAGACTATCGATTGGCATCAGACAGCAGTCCCATTCCAATCGATACAATTATGCCGACCTGCTAAGATGCCTCTTCACACTACGGCGGAAGGACCCAGGATTATAGGAAGGAGAGAACAGGCGTGACGACAAACAATTCAATAGCCTGACGGTGCGGCAGAAAAATAATTTACGAACCTTTTGGTTCGTGCCGAGATGGTTTGGACTTTGGACCATCAAGCTATGACTTCGCAAGCCAGCACACGGTTTGTAAAGGATTTACTCTCCTGTTTGGTGGGAGGAATAGACATTGCAGTGGTACCAAGGCGGCCTCTCACCTATGAGAGACCTACTACCAGTAAAGTACTTACTATCAGGTACAATGCCACTATACCGTGCCAGTATATTATTAACGTTTCTTCAAAGTGAAGTAATATCTTATCTCTACCTGTCTTAAATTTAAATACGAGAACACGCCAAATTACAACACTTTCGTACATTCATCAGTAAATCAGTCGAACGATACAAATTTCGATATATTACTGAATATTTAACTAATTATGTACATTATTTTTCATATGAGATTAGTAAATATACGAGTGATACGAATAATGCGGTTTAGCGATCTTTTAATCATCGTGGTAGCGCTGGGTGTCCATTAGGAGTGTAGTGGAACAGTTGTATTTAAATAAACAGCAGGTTAGTTAAGCTTGTATCGCTTGCTATATAATTAACAAATCACGTAAGAATATAATAATATAATATAAAATATTATAATAAATAATATTAGAGCCAGCTCTATTAAGGTTTGCTTTAAAAAGTATATAGCGTGTCTCTACCACTCACCTAATCCAATCAAGTATTTAGTAGTATTTTATGAATGTTGTGTACGTCTTTAATTGGCATATCTGTTAGTGATGTTATTTCCTTTTTTAAAATAAATAAATCAAATATATATAATAAAAAAAATTTGATATGAAAATTATTTTCCAACAGCAAACCGATTTCCAAGCAGACTTGCTGTGTGCTTACTGTCTCGTTTCTTTCAGTAAGCTGGATAATTAAATTTAACTCTACATTTATAAAGACGTGTAACGAGTATTTTCCCTAGTATTTCAAGCAGTACTTTGTACTCATTTTAAACCTGCCTCAGTGGATGCCAAGCATTACCGATAAGTATGTTAAGCGTACAATTACGAGCGCTTACCACACACGTCTAACCATTTAGCCGCTGACAGATTTACGGTGTTACGTTAATGCGTTGTTTTTTTGAACTCAAATGTATATTTTCTATGGAAATTTATTGTAAGCAATCTTTCTAATTCATCGCCAATAATGGCATTGTGAATGAAGCTAATATAAGTTGAATAGAGTGGAAATATTATGTGGGAAATGGTTGCAATAAAGTGTTTTTAATTTTAAATCGGAAGAAAGTTATTTTAATTTTAAAAAGTTACTGTTATTAAATTTTTTTTTCATACGTATTTATCATCCCAGAGTCAGGAATTCGTACCTGACATATAGATAGGCACACCCCCATCACATCGTGAGACGGAAAATACAAAACAAAACGTGATGCCCTGGTTGCACCTCTGTCTACAACTTCTGGGATAAAGGCGTGAGTTTATGTATGTATGTAAAAGAAAATAGAATTAACGATTTGATGATTCAACCAATAGCAAGTCTATTCAAAACCGGCAATAGTATTCAAATAAAACAGACAAGGGGCAAATTATTTGACACGGAATTTTATTTGCATAAAATTCACATTTCAATTTTTATTATCATAAAACAACAATATATTTTAACGACACTGAGCGATTGTCACGCGAATAGGGCGGGTTTGATTCCCAGTTGGGTTATTTATAAAAAATATGAGATATATTTTTAAACTTGGTTGATAAGCTGGAAATATCCCTGGGGATAGCTATATCATTTGGAGATGGCAATCGTTTTATATTTAAGTGCTGCTTATAAAAATGACTTTAAGTGATAATTAATGACAGCCCCCGTGGCGCAGTCAGTTGGCACCGCCTGTGAAACAAGAGGCCACGACAAGACAGGAGACAAAGACAAAGACAGGAAAAACATACAAAAGCAAGAAATACCATAATACATATATTCCACCAAGCTGGCCTAGTGCGAGTTAGCGGTTTTTATGTACCATAGAAATTCTTACATTAAGCTATGGTGTGGAGGTTTCCTCACGATGTTTTCCTTTATCGTTATAGTGTGTTGTGTTGTGTTGTTTGAGTCCTAAAATAGCAACACAATTATACAACAGACATACAATTACTGATGCGTTGTAAATAAAATAGACTAGGTCGCAAACGCCGTGTTGTAGGGCTGCCGCTGTAACACATTGGTAATGCAATTATTTTTCAATCTCATAAGCGCAGGTGAAGCCCTAGTCGGCGTAATACTTTGTTAGAACGCACTGCGCTTGCAAACTGAATATTTTAATGCAATTTAAAAATAAATTTAGCTTACAAAAATAAATTTGGTATATGCTAGATATTTCGAATTTGTAAGAATTTCTAAAGTGTGTAAAGTCCGCCAACCCGCACTAGGCCAGTGTGATGGACTATATGGCCTAACAACTCTCAGTCGTATTCTTGATTGTAGAGGCCCGTGTCCTGCAGTGGGACGTATATGGGCTGATACAGTACAATACAGATGCTAGATATATTATGTTTTTTGGATCCTGAAGCGGCAAAAGTCAATGATTCTCGTCGCAAAAAATTCACCCCGTGTAAATAGCGCCTCAAGCTTACATATTAGTATGGGATAAGGGTTTCATTTAGCTGTATATAAAACACAATTAATATATTAATCATTGAATTAAAAGTATTATTTACGGATTTTATCGCGGAATTGATTTAATTTTTACATTTTTTTATCTTCCCGACGTTTCGATCACTTTACAGTTTTCATGGTCATGTAAAGTGATCGAAACGTCGGGAAGATAAAAAAATTAAATCAATTCCGCGATAAAATCCGTAAATAATACTTTTAATTCAATGTGTAACATTCGCGTAAATCTAAGAAAACAATATATTAATCGTTGTTACTTTTAGCTACGTTAAGTTGCGTTAGCAAAGTTACTAATTGGTAATTTTAGAAAATATATACAATATACATACATACATTTGAACTGTCAAATTGATCCGTATATAATTATTACACTAATTTTATGTTACAAATACCACTTCTGAACATAAACTTCCTTCAAGAATTTATACAGCGACCTGTTGTACATTCTAAAAATAAAACCTTCATATTTTCTTCTTAGCATCTTTCATGTCTACTGTTTTATTAATAAAATACGTGACCTGCACTTTTCACGTTTAATAATTCCTTTGTTTACATCAAAAACTTCAGGCATTGGCATGAAGCAATAAACCCCGCCTATTGACGTTCGCCTTTGTAAAGTACCACAGATAAAATTTCACAGTAGTTGAAATATCAATCCACACAAAAGTTAACCTTATAGCATTACTAATAAAGTTCAAAACCCTCAGTCACAAACTTCCAGCCTAAGGATGGCAAAAAGGAAGAAATAAGCGAAATAACTTTCCTAATTAAAATTTCATCGCCCACTGGAAACCGTGCCGAAAGAATAAAACAAAAAGATCTTTTTTTTTCGTCATCTCGACTCGGCAATGGAGTTAATTCCCTTCGGCTGATAAAGCTCTGCCCGTGACGGCTCGGCTAGTAATTATAAAATCCTACGCCTACGTATTATCACGGTTATTCATTAAGCTCATTTTTTTTTCAATTAGGCGTACAAAGGTTTTTTAGGTAAATATACAAAAGTGGGCTGGATTAGAACTGGCTGATCTTTTTCGAATTTTTATTGTAACATTATACCACAATTTTTAATGGATTATGGCGAGCGTGCCATTCGCCTGCGTGTAATACCACTCATAGACACTAGCAGAACCAAACAACACCAGGAATTATAAAGCAATCATTGCCATTCCACTGCAATGGCCATCCTGAAACATGAGAAGTCTTAATATTATGTTCAGTTACTCTGGTTACGATTTCCTTCAAACCGACACAACAGTGCATTTACACTTGTTTGGCGAGAGAAATAGAGATTGCGGTGGTACGTACCCAGGTGCACTCTCGCATATTAGGGACCTACCACTAGTGAAGTTAATATCTTCTGAATAGTAAGTGTATTTACAAATTTAAGTTTCACCTATACTAAATTTGATGCAATAGATATGTGTAGATCATATAAAGTATTGATCGGTCGGGAATCGAACCTTCTACCTTTTAGGATAACAAGATACTGCCAAGCGATCATTTTAAAATTATAGCCATTTTAACGGAAACTTAAATTCCAGTGTTCAAAAGATAGATAGATAGATAGATAAAAACGTTTATTTTGGCTACAATAAACACAAAACAATCTAAAAGAGTTACATCAACATTAATAATAATTACAGATAAGAATTTATGTAGTATATTGTAGCCGCAATCAGGCCCCAGCTCAGCAATATGCAATGCT
This sequence comes from Hyles lineata, assembly GCA_030180105.1. Lineage (NCBI taxonomy): Eukaryota > Metazoa > Arthropoda > Insecta > Lepidoptera > Sphingidae > Hyles > Hyles lineata. The sequence goes on from JARJEE010000031.1 coordinate 1,141,130, forward strand.
CCAAGGAGCAAAGCGCTGGTAATTCTGCTGGTACCTGGTAAGCAGTACTAAGTAAATATTATACACTATGCTCCAAGTGGCTTAAAACTAAAGAAAGAGCACAAGCAAAAAATAATAACCACAGAATAAAAAACTAAACAACATAAAATATGTCAAACAATTGGTTTATTTATCCAAATAATTAAATAGCAATTACGAAATACAAATACAACTCTAATTAATATTCCTTAATATAAAAAATACTTAACTAAAATGTTTCATAACGATTTTATACTTGTAATGTTACATTAAAAGACTAAGAATTATATTTGTGTTCTTGAATAAAATGAAAAAGAATATTGACACGACTTTACGATTAAAAAAGGCATCGACCGTGACAGGACTCGAACCTGCAATCTTCGGATCCGAAGTCCGACGCCTTATCCATTAGGCCACACGGTCTTGCTTTACGTTGGCCTATTTAACTATTAGATGGGTGTTCTATATCTTTGTAAGGTTTTGTAGGTCGTTTTAGTTTTCAGCATTTCGCGTAAAGGCTTTGTATGACGTAATCAATTTGCGTTTGAATTACTCGCGACGTCGTGATTCTTCAGTTAGCCGGGTTAGAACGAATACTAGCCGATTTGCGGACAAATCATTGTTTTGTCTAATTAACAATCTTTGTTTTTATTATAATTATTTCAATTATTTGAATTAGGTTTTGTAATAAAGGTGGCAGAATGTCGCTTTATCCAGATTACTATTCATTCATAGTATCGATAAATAATATCATAGATCCCGATACCGATACTGCTTAAAATTTATTATAGCATTTTTATGATTTTTATGGAAGAGGCGGTAGGGGTCGACCTCACCGAACATACACCATCCAAATCGGTGATACCCTCAACAAACAGGTCAGGTCAAAAGCACCCTGAACCGACGAGAATGCATGAAGACGTTGATGAAAGTGGATGAAGCGAAAGTAGTATGTCAGGATCGAGCAAAGTGGCGGTCTATAGTCTCTGCCTACCCCTATGGGATACAGGCGTGACGATTATGTATGTATGTATGATTTGTCTTTAAATGTATTCCTGTAAAATGTGTTATTTATCCTGGGGTACAGATTTTTATAAAATAAAGTAATTATCATAAAATTTTACATTTTCACAGAGCCGAAGACAAATAATTATTTTTCCTTGACATCAAGTTTTTTTCACCAAGAACTCCGGGAGTGGGTCGCAATTATGTTTTTAATATAGAAAAAAATATTTTTTTCTATGGCCGTCCTTATGATAGGGATAGATTTGTTTTAGGCAGACTTTTGGTATGAGAATGATCATGTAAGTTGGCTTTTATTTTCTCTGAAAATCTTAGGAAAGGCAAAAGGAATCTTTTGACAAATCTTCTGTATGCACCAGTGGCGGTACGACTATTGGCGAATATCTTAATTTATGAATTTAAAAAATCGCCAAATCTTTATTTATTAATATGGAAATGACTTGTTTTGAGAGTGATTGACAAAAACTATACTTCACGTAGATTTTCCTAGATACAATGTACCGCTCTAGTCGTCTAACTTTCATTCGTGCTCGCGTGAAGTCAAAATTACATTTTAAAATACCCTTACTTTGAAACATTTCATTTTACAACGTATAGATATCAATGCACGAAAACCATCTCCAAACAGAAATCAAACTTTTTTATTATGAAAATGAAAACAGACTCGTTTCAGCGCGGACTTTTTTTTATTAAAACCATCTAAGATTTATAGCTAAAGTTTGAGAAGTGTCATTCCCATGTCTAGCGGAGTACTCTTATTCTAGAAACTTCTATTACTGTCTAGACGTATTGTGAGAGGGAATATATTTTCATATTTTGCATTGGGGTAGGTCAAGTTGAGGGTAATTACGTAGTTTGAGTGAGTGGAAGTGAATATGAGTATAATTATAAATTAATCATAAAAAAAAAGTTTTTTTTTTTAATTTTATTTTAGATCATTATTATTATTATTAGACTGTCTTCTCATTCTCCTGTTATTATATTCTAGGCGTATATAAATTTCCCAGTGCGATAAAGCCATCATTTGTACTTTTTTATGTTATTTCTTCACTGTAATTCGTTCTTAATATAGTGGAATAAATAAATAAATACCAAAAGTTAAAGTAAATCTTATAATAATTATAGATCTGCAACATTTGTTTAGGTTTAGTTGGTGGTATAAATAAATTCTGTCTAGCGATTGCTTTTCAATGATCAGGTAGAGTGATCTCTACATTAATATGGGACCTCGGACCTAACAGTTCATAAATTATGTTAATATTTCGTACATTGGTTATGAATATTATAATAAAATCCGGATTCAAGTAAACATTCTGGCATACTACTAAGGGATTGATATATTGGTGTCTTTATATTTTAGTTTTAGTTGCTTTTTTGGTATTGATCCATGCCTAATTGACTGCGATGTACCTCTTGGTAAATGTATTCCAAATAGAATAACAGGGTTATATTGAAATAAATTTAATTATAAAAAGAAAAAATAGGTAACTTAGCCTCAAGTTTGAAAAAAAAAATACTGCCAGGTACGCCAAACAGAAATTGATGTTTTAATGTGAAAAAGTGTAATTACAATAATAATGTATAACTCTGGACATACCACATTCTATAGGACTTAAAGGGCGAAAAGGCATTATTTTTACACCTAGTTTGCTTGTATCTTTATACTTGAGGATCCTTGTAACATCAAAGGGACTAAAGTCGGGGTGTCGTTTATCCCTCTCAAAAATACTTCAGTTGAAAAAACGTAGGATACGCAGGTTTTTTCTATTTGGTATAATAGGTAAACGCAGGGAAGTCGATTCAAGCTAAAATATGTGCGGACAAGCACATATTTGGATCCTATATGTGTCTGTATTGACGTATATGTGGGTCATATACGGTCCACTGCAGGGCATCGGCCTATCTATAATCGAGTGAACGACTGAAGCCATCAAATTGTCCGCCACGTCAGCCTAGTGCAGGTTGGCTTGGTATAATCTTATAGATTATGTTTTTTTTAATGCTGATATTCTGACAACCTACGTAGCGCAGTTGGTTAGACGTCGGCTCTGAAACGGGAGGCCGCGGGTTCGATCCTCGCACCAAGAAAAATGTTTGTGTGAACCACAAGCATTTATTTCGGGTCTGGGTGTATGTCAGACCGAAAAATCACCTGATACCCACGACACAAGACTTGTTCTTAGTGTGGGGTTAGAACTATGTATATGATTGTTAGGTGCATTTATTTATTTGAGTGTATTTATTTCATTGCAATTGGTGAAGTTGGTTAAAACGCTGGCTGAGGAAGGACACGGGTTCGAACGTTCCGAGACAAATGTTCACGTGATAAAAAAGTATTTATTTCGGGTCTTAGGGTTGTGAGTGTGAAAGTTTAGTATAGTTTTTGATACCCATTTAATGCAGAGACTTGCAACTTAATGTAGTTTCACTACTCGTAAATTGTGTGTGTGGTGAGTTCGAAAAAATCGATTGTAATTTCTGATACTAGAGTCCGTACTGTGCTACTGTTAATAATATTAATCCGCTTTTAGAATAAGCTACCAAAGTGGTCAGTTCTTTAACTTCTCGTACTCTATTGCAATTTAAATTATGTGCACTATCTTCATGTACAACCACTTATCTTATTTTCAAGTATGAAGGTGTCATATGAGACTTTCCCGCCCTCACACCCGCCACTGCAACTCCTGTTAGCCAGGATCAACAGTGGCACACAAAGATTTGACACCGAGCTCCGGAGCTCGGCGAGTCTCTCAGGGACACTAGCTTGTCTTTAACCCGCATCGAAATTAATCAGAAAGAAAAACAAAAGGAGGAGTTGGAAACAAATAGTTGTCCACTTCCCTCCGCAGCAAAGCGGGTGACAAAAAATATTGAGTCGAGAGGTATGTATCCTCTTATATAAAGATATACAACTGGAGAAGCCAGATGTATTAAGCACCACGGGATAAACAAATTACATGGGTTCTATAGTTTGAGCTGCTAAATTTGGGTCCAATAATAGGTATGGCAAAAGCGCCGGAAAGCACGGAAGTTCCTCCTAGATTCCACGAGGTCCGTATAGTATGCAACACCAGAAGTTATTTGCATATTGTTTAACATTATTTCGCGTTCATCGGACCAGCGATTACACTCCCAAAGTATATGATGTGCAGTTTGTTCGTACTCACAGTCAGGTGTAGAGCATTGACACGCAGGCGATTCAACCAGCTTAAAAGTGTATAGTTTGCTCTTAAAGTTGCCATGTCCTGTTAGGAACTGTGATACACAGTGATCAATTTCTAGCCACGATTTTCTTAAGCGATCGCGAACGGACGGAAAGTATTGATATAAGTGACGCCCCTTTGAGGATATATCCCACCGGTTCTGCCATTCGTCAATTAATTCAGTGTACGCAGCAGAATATGGTTTAAATAATCTGCTTATCTTTAAAAAGTCTCGGGATGCAATAAAGTTAGTGTCTATTGTCTCTCTATTTGAATAATATAATGCGGCGCGTCTTTGCACCTCCAGATCGACCGGAAGCACACCCGCAAGAACCGGCAAAGCCTCTGTACTAACGGTTCTGTAAGCCTTACACAAGAATATCAAGGCCAGGCGTTGACTCTGGAGCAACTTCCTACGAACAGCGCCAACAGTAGATCTATCGGCCCAAACTGGAGAACCGTAACAGATACAACCCAAATAAGTTGCTCCATAGATAATTTTCAAAGTATTAAATGATAATCCCCACGTTGCCCTTGATATTCTCGTTAAAGCATAGAAGTTATTTTTCGATTTTTCTCCGACGGTTCTAATGTGTTCAATAAATGAGAAATTTCTCTCTAAAATTAGTCCGAGGTAACAAACTGATTCCTTTCTTTTAACTGGTACATTGTTAAATTTAATTCGCGGGGGTGTTTTTAGAATCCCTTTTAACAACATTTGAAAAGTTTTTTGAGGTGCGAATGTTAGTCGATTTCGTTCACCCCAGTTCAAAATTAAACGCAAACTCGTGTCAGCCGAACTTTCGAGCCCGGCTCTACTATTGGATTGTATAAGTAGGAGTCCGTCATCTGCGTATCCAGTTAAAGAACAACCCGGCGGAAAAGGAATTGAGAAGATATCATCGAACCCCAAATTCCATAGATATGGACCGATAACCGAGCCTTGAGGGCAGCCCATAGTCAGCGCCTTCGATACGGCATGGTGGCCAAGTTGTAATTTGGTTGACCCATGACAAAAATAGGAATATATCATAGAATATATATTCCTAGGGCAACCTCGGATCTTTAATTTCAATAGTAATATTGGCCACCAGGCATTATCAAACGCGCCGGAGATGTCCAAGAAAATTCCCAATACGTACTTGTGATCCGAGTTGACGACAATTCTTCTAACCGATAAAGCCGCGTCCACAGTAGATTTACCTTTGGTAAAACCGAACTGTAGGTCATGAAATTTTGGACCACCCGGTAACAGACGAGGGACAATAAGCCTTTCAAGTACTTTACCCAAAGATGGTAATAATGTAATTGGGCGATATGACTTAGGGTCTTCAGGGGGCTTATTTCCACTTTTAGGTATAACACGAATGAAACCGCAACGCCAAACCCGGGGAAAAATGCCCTCATCAATACACCGATTAAAAACTTTCAGTATAGTGTCACCCGACGACTTACACGCTTCCTTTATCATTTTATTCGATATTTTTATCTTCTCCCGATGCTTTGTTAATTGGCAAAGAGTTTACTATGTTAAGAAATTCGTTAAGAGATGGATGATCTGATTTTGGGGAAGAAGGTAGCTCCGAAGCCCAGAGTCTTATTTGTTTTTGGTATTCGGAGTCATTATCTACACAATCGTCAGGTATAAGAGAATTCAAAAGAGTTTCCGTGGTCTCCTCGATACCAGTAGTATAGGTGTTATTTACTTTAATGTTTTCTATATAGGCCAAATTAATTGACCTATTTGCTTTGAATTCGTGGTAAAGAGGAGACCAGGGACCCTCTCTCTCGAGGCGTTCTACTATTTTACGCAGCAAGTTACCTTTAGCTTTTGTTACCGCGGCCCTATAGTGAGACCTGGCCACTTTAAGTGTGATGAAAGCACTCGTGAGTATGTCTTCAGGAACAATTCGTTTTTTAAGCCTATTAAATCGCCTACGCGCTCGTCGAAATCTTTGTCGAAGGTGGAGTAATTTACTATTCCACCAGTCACATCTGCGGGTATTGGTTATAGAACTGCGACCAATGGTTAAATCCGCGCAGTATGTAAAGGTGTCAGACATTATTTCAGCACAGTTTTCAGCTGAGAGATCATTGCGAGTGAAATCTCCGGTATGACGCGCGAAAACAGATCTAAACAATTCCCACTTAGCCCCTTTAGATTTATACCTAAAGTCAGAGATGTTGTTAAGCGGACCCCGTATAAATCCGGGTAAGAACTCGTACACTATCAGGCGATGATCACTACATGACGCGTCAGGAATAACGCGCCACCTAACAATCTGGACGTCCCCACAAGAAAGTGTGACGTCAATAGAAGATTCGCCAACGGGGCTGCAATAAGTTGGTGGTGCTTCAGGGGTGTTATGTACATTGAGGTTCCATTCGGCAATAAAGTCTTCGACAGCACAGCGACGTTCTGCATCGGTTTGACGATATTTGCCATACCAAAGGGTTGACGACGCATTAACGTCGGCGCCTATAATAACTTTATTGCCGGCAAGAGATCGCAAAACACTGCGAAGGTGATGTATATGTGGGCCGACAGGATCGGAGTATTGAAAGTAACAGCTCACAACGTAAACTTTACTGGATGGAGATGAAACCTCCGCGACCGCACAGTGCGATGTCATAAGATTACGCACAGAGGTTATGGTGTAGTTTGAACTCGACACATAAATGCCTGCTCGCGCCTTGTTATCGAGTTGTACCAGCCTACCACGTAAGCGCGCATGTTGATATTGTTCTTGGACTAGGACTATGTCAAGATTATATTCGGTAATTAATATATTTAATTCTGACGTCGCCGCCCTATCATTATGAAGATTTAACTGTCCGATCGTGAGGCTATCCATATCTTATTTATATTGGGTCGACAGAAATAACGCCTGCAACTTCTGTTTATAAGTAGGGCAATCTTGGGATCCACAGCTGTGATCATGTGGTTTCTTTAAGCGTTTACATGACGCGCAAATCGGTTTAAAATCAGAACGGGATTTATTAGGACATGTTTTTGTTTCATGTTCCGCAGCACACAGCGCACAGGTTGGCGTTTTGATAGTGCAAAACTTGTGTACATGTCCGTACTGTTGACAATTCATACAGCGAACAATTTCTAGATCATCAATAAATCTACAAGTTGCCCAGTCGATGAATAATTTGTCCTTAGTGGTCGCGAGATGTTTACGAACGTCCGCGTCTAATTCGATGCCTATCCATTTGCGACCATTATCCAAAACACGCCTACGAACTATTTTCACCGATTTAAGGAAATCGTCCTCCTTTACCGGCAATTCGTTCATAATATTTTGCCTATATAAAGCGCTAATAAAGGCGCGATCTTCCATTGAAGCGGGCACGTCTTTAACGAGGATACGCGGCCTGCGGCCTTTAGGTTTTTCTAGGCGTAAACCCGCAGATTTAATTGCCTCGACGGCCTCAAGTTTCTTGAGTTGTGTTTCATTGGCAACACGAAGCACAACGCGAGACTTGGTGGTTTTCTTAACGCCCACAATTTGAAAACCGTCTTCACTCGGATTAATAGCCTTCATCAAGGCGTCTTTTGTTGCGGACGATGACGCATAATCAGCTGACCGCTCAGCTGTCGGACAGGCAACTACGCACGGAAGCGGCGCGCGCGACTGCACGGCGGGTGTGACTTTAGGGAGACGCAAACTTAATTTATCCGCGAATGATTCTTTGCTCGGTTTAATCTCGCGTGCATTATGATTTTTTTCCAACTCGAGTTGTATATTCGCCAATTTCGTTTCGTTACAAGATGATTTTAACGCAAGCATAGACACAATGGCAGTTAACTTTTGAGTCAGATCCATAATCGCCGATTTATTTGCGATGTTAATACGCGAGCCCTGATCATTGACAAGTTCGTTTATTTTATTTAAATGGCATGACGCATCGCTCACTAACGCACAATAATCAAAACGACCGAGTTCGCCGCTACTATTGACAGACGCGGGTGAGAAGTTATCGCCAAAACCGGGTCCGGATGGTTTTGACCTCTCAACGTTAGACAAAAGGTTTGACGGTGAGATTTCGTTAAATAAACGTTTAGGTCTCGGATTGTTAGGCGATCTAGGTGTCACATTACTTTTACCGAAAGGGTCACCACCGCGATCCGGCGGATCATCATTATATAACGACATGATTTAACGATAAATGAATTGAAATACAAATTAAAACGTAAATAAACACTATGAAATGATAAACAAAGCAATTAGCATCAATTAACTAACGAGTCGTCCGGCTGATTTGTGATTTGGCCTACCCCCACTAAAAAATAAAAGTACTTACCGAGAGAAGATTCGTTAATTACAAGAAATCCAATGTAAATCGCCAAAAAACTTACGGACAGGAACACACAAACCAACAATACACAACTCGAAACAATTTACGAGCCGGCAATCGAACTCCGAACACGATAAATACAATATTAAAGCGCAGCGCGTTTCACGTACACCGCACCAAGCGAATGCGCGGAAGGAAGCCTATGAAGGTGTCATCCAAACGAAATGAATCAAAAGAAAATCCCAAGGAAAATCTTATTGATGAATAGAAATGATTGAATTTGATAATTGAAATCAAACCCCGGACACAGTAGCAATTAACAATAGCCTTGGACGATACTACGAATTTGTTACAAAAATCCAACTTGACAGTTTATTTTAAACAAAGTTATAAAATGTTGCATAAAACCGCATTAATTTGATTAAACCTTGATTTTTAATTTAGATAACAGACGCTGGGTTGATTAGCTGTGTAACATTTTAATGTTATTTACTTAACTCAACTTTTTTGATATATCGCCTGTAACTGGAATTGGGGTAACAGAATTGTATTTAAAAAAATATATTCTATACTCTGCGCTAATCACTACAAAAGACGTCGTTTTTTATTTTTTGTGATACTACAAATAAAATTAAAAATATTAACACGGATTCTTCAGGTATCCAGATACCTTCACTATGTTTTCCCAAACTTTTAAATAAAATAATAAATAGTACATACGAGTAGGTACAAAAATTCGACAGCCACTGGTGTTGGATTTGAACTTCTTCTATTGGATTTATGCGTACAAGTATCCCTATACAAGTCTGCTAACTATACAAGTCACTCTGTCTATATAATATTACTAAAACGTGAGCGCTTTAATCTACCTTCAATAACAGTATAGGTCGACACAGATTTCCCATTTTGCATCAGGTTCGCTTAACGTCATTATCGAGCAGGCTAAACCGATCACCATCAAAGGTGAAATAGGTCAGCTGATACAAAACTGTCACAGTAACTAGACTAAGTAATGGAGTTATTATAGGATAAGGCAGTTTCGAAGTAGGGCCATATTCAGCTGCTATTTTTTAGTTTTAATTTGGAAGTCCTTTCGATCTGTTTATCTATCTGTGTATGGTTGTTCGTGAATATTTCGGTAATTAGTAATTGTATTTCGATGTGGATTATCTAATCGATTGAGCTACTATGTGAGATATTTCGGTATTTATAAGTGGTATAATAAAGGGAAAAGTGAGTTAAAAAACATGCTAAGATGACTTTTATTAAAAGCTGGCATACCTACGAATATAACTCCTACCAAACAGTGCTAAATCGTTGGAATATGGACTAACTAGGGACTTATTGGTCAATCATAATCTCAAGTTATACCAAATATTTTTCGATACTACTGATTTTTCTTTTTAAAAAGAAAATTTAATCTACTATCATTTTACAACCGATACTATCCAATGCATCACGGAATAAAACATTTATACCTGATACCAGCATCAAGGAAATCTTAGCAAAATATTTTACACATTTTCCTTCTCTGCCTAAGCTCCAAAAACAGTAAGTATGTAAATACTTAACACAACAATCCGAGCGAGGCAGTGTGGCATTTTTTTAAAAATCCCAACCCACGACTTTATTTTTCGCATTTAATCACGGTCGTGTTTGTTATCTAGACAGGATTAACACTTCAAATGCAAATGAGCTCGTTTCGCGTACACGTGGCGTACTGAGATTAATTTCATACTAATATTATAATGCGATTAGGCTGTTTGTATCGTTTTCACGCCTAAATGGAAGTTAAATGAAAATATTTATTATAATTTACAAATAATTACATGAGTTTTACATGTTAACATTTAAAACAGAAGATAAACACACATACATAAACTCACGCTTTTTACCGAAGGGGTAGGCAGAGGTGCTTGCAGGAAACTCACTTTCGCGTTGAGTGTTCCGTTCCACGATGTGATGCGGGGCGAGCCTGATGATAAATAGGATATTCCAATATCACATTATCCGACTCGGGATTCGAACACGAGACTTCCGCTTTGCAATCCTACCGTGGTACAACTACGCCACCGAGGTAGTTATACATACAGTTATTGTAGCAAGAGAAACATTCGTAGTTTTGTAATTAATATTGTAAACCATAGGAACCATTAGGTAAGCCTGAACCGATTGACTGTATATGGGAAATATTATATGAGATACTTTTTATTAGTAAATTCTCCTTAGTGGAGAAAATAAGTTAGTAAAGGATATAACTACCCGCATCAGGTCAGAGTGATGACCTATATAGCCTAACTCCTCGCAATCGTACTCTCGATTGTACAGTAGGCTACTGCAGTAGGCCGTGTTTGGACTGATACTGATACTGAAAGGGCAGGCGAAATGTAGAACTTTATTTTTAGTTACCTAAGGGTGTTGTACAAACCGGCTCGACCGGGATGGTATCTCCGTCTCACGAAAAAACCGACCTTAGTTAATTTAAATTACTTAAAGTTACTAAAATTACTTGAGTCACCGACTCTATTTTTCTTCTTCTTTGTTCCTATTCTTCTCCCTCCCATTTTAGGTCAACGCCAATGCGTCAACGACCTAAGTGATCTAAAGTGGAGCGGTGTGTGATAATTTCAAACGGACGAAGTCGGATTAATCCACTAGTTCTAAATAGTTGTACTCAGCGTTCGTTTTTGGTTGTTATTAGTACTCGTAGTATAATTAAGTAATTGTGGCTTGATGCGGTTTCGAGTACGGATCGTTTGCCAATATCGATTTCTTTGAATATATTGTGTTACATGTGCGATTTTTGAGTAACATTTAAAAGAGAAAGCAATTTGAATACTATTAAAATAGAGTAATGTGTGTATCTGTATTAGCACAAATGAGTCCCACTGCAGGGCACGGGCCTCTTCTACAATTGAGAGTACGATTGTGAGTGGTTAGGCCATATGGTCCACCACGCTGGGACGAATAATATATTATGCACTTATTCGGCAAGTGTACTAGTAAATATGTACACTTTGAAATCCTGAGTTCGATTCTCAAGTCAATCGATTAATTGGTTTAAAATTAGGTTTAAGAAAGTTATTGTGATAAGCCTACCTAAAAACGCTCTTAGTGATAAAACAGAATTTTATATCTGATTTTTTGAAACGAAATAGCAGAAAAATTATCTTTCCGTAGATTTATTCAAATAAAAACGTAAAAAGAACAGAGCGTTGGTCAGCTGCTTCGAAATGCATAAGCAAAAAAGGCGCGAAAAACTTATGGTATATTAAAAAAATAAAATGTACCCTCATTTAAAATTCGTCTCGCCATATTGTGGAAAATAAAGAGAATTTTAGCTGCTGTCCTGTCTGGGGAAATATGTATGGAATTAAATGCTTGGCGAAAAACTCGACTCGGCTGAGCAATTTGCACAAAAACATACAATACTAGTGGATAGACATTTCTATGTATTATCGTGAGTTTGGAAACATTTATAGAACTACATAATTTATAAGGGCTGATAAAAAAATATGCTGGTTTAACTCCCATAAAATAAACGAAAGGAAAAAAAAAACTATTTCCAAAAACTTTATTTTTTTATTATCGCAGAATTTGTTTGATTTATTTTATTATTATAAATCAGGTAATATTTTTAGTTCGTATTATTTTTTTTATCGCGGCAGTCGATTTTCCTACATTTATTAAACTAGTTCTTGGACTTCCAACAACAACGTTTATGGGTACTTCGATAATGTAGAACTTTTTATTGGCCATAATCATAGGCTATTAAATGAGCTCACTCAAAAATACTCAATTTTAACTATTTAAGTCTTCATAGTTTTGCGAAAAGTCTCGCCACTGTTGCGTAAAAAACTAAATTAAAATGTAATATATTTTTTCACAATAGAAAATGTTGGAATAAAAATTATGCAAATTTCTAAAGCCTAGTTTGAATAATAAGTGTCTTGCGCTCGCTTACAAACTTGCTGGAGAGTAGCGGCATATAATTAGTTATATGAATTGTTTGATAAGATCGTATGAGATCAGATTAATTTCTTAGTAAGTAGTGCGTGATGGTATGACAGTTTCTATAGTATTGGTGCTTTTACATTTGTTACATAGTTTTAATAAGAGGCCTTGTATATAGGTGAGGAAATAGATATCATTGATTAAGTTGGATAATTGTATGGTTTCTTCGATTTTCGCGAATGTTACTCATTGAAATAACTTTTACGGATTTTATTGAGCAAAAAACACTTTTTGAATTTATTTTTTATTAATAATAATTGTAAATCAAAGGTAGTTCACAGTCACTGAGCGGATGACTGAAGTCCGCCCAGTGAAAACTACATATTAAGTAATCGAAACTTCAGGAAGCGAAATAATTTCGATAAAATCCTTAAAAATTTAGTTATTTTTTTAAATGGAAATACTCTTGTTAATTCCTTAGTATTTGTGACTGAATGTAACCTAAAGAGAAAACAATTAATTTACATTTGTTAAAATACAAAGCAGCTTTTAAGTGATGATATCGAACACTCTGTGAATGTTTTCATTTAATTTGACTTAACATTTGTGTGATGAATATTCAGATCGTTTAGGATTTCTATTATTCTTTTGTTTTAAGTAATTTTTTTCCCACTGAGTATTTTCAAGGCAATAAATAATGTTAATATTTTTATTTGATATTTCTACTTAAGTAATTATCTTCTATGAGTATATTTTCGGATATAAAAATGCATATCGTTGAACTCAAATAAAAAAATATATACAATTTTATTTTTCATTCACTTAAAATATTTCTATCCCAATAGATATCATTACTAATGAAACTAGAATCGATGTATCATACACGTAAACAAACGTATTTCTGATCGATTGATCCGCAATTTTAATTGATCGCAATAATCGATTTGTAGTTATTTTGTGCGCGTGCCGAATCCGAAAGGAAAACGGCCATTTCGTTTTCAAATGATACCGGATTTATTAAAGTATTTTAACTAAGTTGTTTAAAAACATTTTATTATACTCCAGGAGTGTGTTAGGTAGATTTAGAGTACCAGGTTTTATTCCAAGCCTTGATTTTCGAAAGAGCATGATATTTACATAATATATTATGCCCTAAATTCTCGGTTGCCTTTTCTCTATAGTCAACAAAGTGACACTGAGGGCTAGCTTGCCCTTTCAAGGTCCTAAACGGATATATCAAATTACAACACTACTAAAATTGTATTTATAATAATAAACCTTTATAAAAGAATATTTATATAATAATTATAATATTGAAAAAATAATATCTACGAAATAAAGAGAAATAATAAACCTTTATAATAATAGGCCAGATTGGAATTCTTGATTATAGGGTATTTCCTTGCTCTGCAGTGAGCATAATAATTGACCCTATACAGAACCAGGATAAAGTAATGTTCTAGCATAAAATAAATATAAATGGAGGTCAAAACGTTTAAAGCAATTACGATTATCAACTCTATTAAATTGACACCACTCCTGGCGCAGTTGTTTAGACGTCGGTTCTCGAACGAGAGACTGCGAGTTTATTCCCCGCACCTACAAAAATGTGTGTGTGGCTAAAAAAAAATTATTTGGATCCGAGTATTTGTAAGGCTGAGCAGTCTTTTGTAGTTTCAGACAACGACGATCTTGTATCTTATTTTAGGATATTTTATGTGACTCTTGTGTGTGTTTTTATTGCTATTAATGGCGAGACGAGCATGCCAGTCGCCTGATGGTAAGCGATACGACCGCTCATGAACAGGAGCAAAACCATATAAGACCATCAAATTTCAAAGCAATACCTGGCATGCCATGCGCTCACTTCTGAGAGATAAGACATTAAGTCTAGTATGTCTGGTAGTTACTCTGGCTACAGTGTCCTTCAAACTAGAACATAACAGTGTATTTACACTGCTGTTTGATGGGAGAAATAGACATGCGGTGGTATCTCTCCATTCGGCCTCTTACATATGAGAGACCTCCCAGTGAATGGGTGTATTTATATACCGACGTGAAAGCATATACTACACACAGAATTAATTCATCTATTCTTCGAAACTAGACCAATCGATTAAATGTTTCAAAGCATGTAGCAAATCTAGAGGCTATATTTCGTCCAGTCGACAATGACCGTTACATCCGTGGCAGTAGGTTTGTTTGCCTCACTAATTAGATATTGAAATCGGGACGGTTGCGCCGATCACTCGTCCGGACATCTCCATATATGACATTGTATTGACAGCCTCCGTGGCGTAGTTGGTTAGACGCCGGCTGTGAAACGAGAGCCCGTGGGTTTGATCCCTGCACTGAAACAAATATTTGTGTGAAACAAAGGTATTTATTTCGGGTCTGGTTGTTTGTGAGAATGAAAAGTCTCTCGTAGTTCCTGATAGCCACGACACAAAACTCGATCTTAATGTGGAGTCAGGACTATATTTGTGACTTTTGGGTGTATTTATTTATTTAGTGACAGCTGTGTAGATTTTGCTTCGTATATCATTTGGAAAGTGTTTTAAGCAGAAGCCAGCATTTTGTTTTGCTGGTAGGATATTTGTCCGGCCGGGTAGCAACTACTGTATACAGTAATTAGGAACAGTTAAATAATACAATATAAATAATTCACAGGACACCCACGTTTCGCCTTGTGTGTTCCCTCACACGGGGGCGAGCCTATCGCCATAACAACCACATATTATTGACCTCGCGCTGATATTGAACGGAACAATATCACTTAGGATTCAAACCCGAGACTTTGAAGTTGAATTCGTACGGTGGTACAGCTGCGGTACCGCGACAGTCAGACCGATTTTAGCAAGCTGGCAAAATTAACTGGATAATACTGCGTTTATCTATAGCGTCTATCAAAATTGTTACCGAAAATGAATACGGGTGGTAGTTTTAGTGGCTACAAACAAAACGCAACTAAAAAAATCGTACAGAAACGCGACAATTTTTTTTACATACAGGGTATATCAAGACTGTTAGCGAAAACGAAGCCGAGTGGTAGTTTTAGCGACTACAAACACAATGCAACTAAAAATTTTGGTAAATCCATAGTTTTTGCTAAAATAATAATTTATACTCTTTTATACCTTAGAGTCTTTATAAATAAAAGGGTATACACTATTATTTTACGAAAAAATGTATTTTCCACCCAAAAAAAAATTGTCGCTTTTTTTTCCAACATTTTTTGTTGCATTGTATCTGAAGTCACTTAAACTACCACCCGGCTTCGTTTTCGGTAGCAGTCTTGATGGACTGGTACAGTCAATTATTACTCTTTACCATAACTACAATAAATTCACAATATAAATGTATGTGACTGTTGGGTGTTATTATTATTATTATTAAATAACATAACTTAAAGAAAGCGTGTCACGGATAACTTGAAGGTTAATCGCCAAATCCAAAGATCTTAGCGTGCCGGTAGCGTGGTACATAAAATTTAACAGATCGTTGGCAAAATCAGTGCTGAAGTCTATCAGTCACGTTTTGTACTTGAAATGTTTCTACATGGCGCTATTGAGAGCAGCATTCTAAATGTTGCGTTGTTTTTTATATAGGAAGGTTGATTAAACGGTGTAGTTGGTGAAAACACTATAGGTTCGTAACCTTCATAGAGGTAAAGTTATTGACAAATATTTTGGGTCTGGGAGTTTAAGCATTGAAATATTCTTTAATAGTTGCTGATACCGGTAACTCAAAACATTTAAAATAAATTACTTGTAGAATTTATGACTACTAATTTAATGAATAATGGTGATAACGGATATTTAATTTTATTAGAACCGACTCCTGGGTTATTGCACTTTGAAGGGTACAACAGAAAAAAAATGTTGTAGAAATCGCACTTAGGTCATACAAAATAGGTATAATCTTTGAATTCACAGAAAAGCGATCAAATAATATTGGGCAACTGTGTAACCGCAACATCCGTTCTTGTTACAAACTAAAGGATAATACTTCATATGTGAATGTTTTTAAAATCCAATATTTTTCATTGCTTCTGTGTTATCTGTCGGATAAGTTAACTTTCATTAAATATATTTTATAACACAATGCCAAGGTACACAGTAAAGTAAGCTGCTTGCCGTCCTAATTTTCTCAAATCAGTCTGTAGACCAACTGTTTGTGAACTGGGGAGTTAGGACTTTTATTCGATGAGAAAAGTTACATTGTATGAGTTTTTAGATTTGATACTCATGGATATTTTAATATAAGTTTAACGATGGTGGTGGTGACGAAAATTCTAAGTCACTAGTCTACTGAAGGGTACCACCGCAATGTCTATTTCTTCCACCAAACAACAGTGTTAATGCACTGTTATGGTCCGGTTTGAAAGACAGTAGCCAGAGTAACCACTGAATATATTGAAACTTAACATCTTATGTCTCAGGGCGGCGAGCACAGTGGAATGTCAAGAATTGCTTTGTAATTCAAGGTGTTGTTTGGATTTGCTACTGTTCCTGAGCGGTCGTATCGCCTACCATCAGGCGAACGGCATGCTCGTCTCGCCATTCATTGCAATAAAAAATGTGCAAAGATGGGAAAACTTACGTATTTTTTTTGATTTCAGACTAATGCATATTTTACGATAGGTTTGAGATGGTGGGTGGCAGAAAATTCTTAAGTCAAATCTTTCAGTAATATTCATAGAAATAGCTATGTTCAGATAGGTTATAAGCAATACGAGTAGCAGAAAAACTATGGGAATAATGTGCTAGCTCCATTAAATGTGGAGGTTTCATAGCTACTTCATAAAAACAAGCTTGTGAAGTTAAGCACCGGCGTATGACAGAGAGAGTAGGTACTTGAAGGGTAAAACTAGTTTTTGCTGTATGTGGATCTAATAATTGGTGACTTATAGTCCGTATATTTATATTTATTGTATTTTAATTAATTAGAAATAAAGAAGACTCGATCTAGGTGTGGGGTCATGTGTATGTGACTGTTAGTTTATTTATTTATTTACTGTTCTCCGATTAAAAACATAATTAATCTAGTTCATCCAAAGGTTGCCTGGAAGAAATCGGATGTAGCGATAAGGCCGCCATTGTAACCATGTCTTTAGTGTAATGTATTTTTATCTGTTTCATTGTTTCTTTTGTATAAATTTTGGTGTACAATAAAGTGTATAAATAAATGAAATCTTCTTCTACGTAACACTCTTTTTTTTTTAATTTAACGATGGTGTTACTTGCTGCACAATCTCTCTCCATCTTTCTCTGTTAGACGGCAGTCAGGCGCATTCATTTACAGGGCTTCTTAATTCAGTTTTAATTTGGTCAGTCTACGTCATTGATGTCCTACCACGAGATTTACCACGAGGTATAAATAAATATATTAGGAAGACAAAATAGAGAATGGTACAAATATCCGATAAAATCCCTTCCGAGTCGGAGTCTAATTTTAAAGCATCACATTCATGTAGAATAATAAAAAACTGTAACAAAACACATATGACATTGAAAAAAAAAACCTTTATGAACGTAATGTCCGTAGCAATTTGGAGTGCGAAAACACGTCACCGACAAGATCACATATTCCATGATAAAATCATTTTACAGTATAACGTGTCTGAACCGTCTCATTTCACTGCAAATAATGTGCCGTTAGCGTCATTTAAACACATGCTTTGTGCATATAGCAATAATGATAGTCATAACGCACCAGCACAATTGAAAGTTTGTTGAGATACCAAGCAAACATTTGCTGTTAAAATCGCTTTATAAAACCCTTAAAACGTTAGCCATAGAGTCGATTTTCATTTGTAGTATCTGTAATTGTAAATTAGTTTCTCTACAGCCGCTTAAACCTCAAACCGCAGACACCTGGTCGACACGAAATTATTACGTCGCATAGAGCATGCGTTCTTCGTACGAATTGCGGAATTGTATAAGTAAATTTTATTATGAATTCATTTTAGAAATATAATGGTATTACGAATGAGTTCGCTCATTAAGATTTTAAGTTATGTTGTTTATTTAATGATCTTAATGAAGAGAGTTGAAGGGTTGTTATACCTTAATGTACGTATTTCTATGTGTTGGACGTCCTTCGGTATATTATGATGCATTTTTAAATTATACTTACCAGTGCCTATTACATCGTTCTGTCCCATTACAGGGCACTGGTTTCCTCTACTAATAATACACCTAACTTCCTGCACAATTATCTAGTACGAACCACTAGAATTCACATCAAAATAAAATCATTAAGGAAAATCTAGGGTATGCAGTACCACACGTAGGGTTCCTTTATTTTTAGAGCCAAAAGAATATGTGACTTGAACCTGTATTATCGGGTCAGTACAGACCGCTAAGAACAAGGCACCAAAACTATACATTCAATATTATTCCAGAAAGTTCCAGTTCAAAATTCACATTTCAGAATCATCCACAATTATCGAGACACAAAACAAACCCTTTCAACAGTAAATAAATTAACAACTCCGACTTCCCGTCCAGCGAGAATAATAAAGCATTCAGCGTATTCCGCTGGCTAGCTGATTTAATGCGCCATATTGAAAACTGTCTAGACCGCATTAAAACATTATTTGGTAGGAGAAACTTTTCACGGGCTAGTCAACCATAAGGGTCATATTTTGCATAACTTTTGGTCGTGCAAGATAAGTAGTTGGTTTAATATTATTTTTTTTGAAGTTTTTTTAAATTGCAGTTAATAATTGGGCATTCCATTTGTCTGATGGTAAGCGGCACGAGTGCTCATGGAAAGTAAAATGACCAAACAATACCAAGAATTATAAACCAATGCTTGGCATGCCACTGCGCTCGCCATCGTGAGACATAAGATATCAAGTCTCAATATAGCAATTGTTTTTTTATGTACATAGAAATTGGGCACGTTGAAGTAGTCTCTACATAATACGCTGCGCTTTTTATGTATGGGGATGATAAATCAGCATACTTCACCTTATATAAGTTCAGTTCAATGGGAACCTTATGGCCGACGACGTCGTGGAAGACCAAAAATTCGCTGTGTGATAACCTGGATGCTTTCGAGTCCATGTGGCCTGAAGTTGCTTAGAATCACCACTTATGGAAAAAGAGGGGGGAGGCCTTTCCCAGCAGTGGGATGATAAAGGTTTAAAAAAATAGTTCAGTTCAGTCCGGATAAAGTGTTAACTAGTGATGTATGATTATATTAGTCCGTTGATACTGTTATTAGAGGTTGTTTTGTTTATTCAACCTCATTATTATTTGTGGAGTTAAAGGTAGGAATACTGGGTTAGTACAAGACATAATGACATCATTGTTTGCAGTCTTTGCTTGCTTTATGAGCGATTGAAGCCTACCATGGAACGTTTCCTGTCTTCCTTTTTTATTTTCTTTTTGTTTGTTTAACATTATGATGTACTAAATTTAAATATTATATTTATATTTTAAATATTATTATTTTCGTTTAAATATTATTATTTATATTTTATATATTTTCTCTTTTCGCTTATTGTTAATTTTGATTAATAAGCACCTGCTTCCGTCTCTCTGCACTACCCTAAGGTTGGCTGGTAGAGAATGCCCTTGGGCATTAAGTCCGCCTGTACTACATCTGTGTACAAAGTGTTTAAAATAAATAAAATAAATAAATAAATATAAGAGAATATGTCCAGGTGTTTATTTAGGTAATAGAAGTGCTCACTGACTACGGTTTTAAAATACGTTTTATGGGCAGTTCAACAGAGTTTGAAATAATTACAATGATTTATGTATAAACTGCCTTTTCAAAACATTCCTAGAATACATAATGGTATTTCAATCTCAAGTTAATTATAAAGTAACAATCCCATCTGCGTAATTTATATAATTTCATAGTTCTCAGGTGTAAGTTTTCGCCTGGGGACCGCTGGTTTCCGCTACCATAATGAATGTTGACGTTCTGTGCCGACAAAATAAAGCTCGAAAGTAATTTTGATTTTCTACGAATTGTGGACCGCTGTAACAGTTTTAATGGGGTTGACTTTAAAGTTTGGTTGAGTGTTTAAATACAGTTGGTGTTAATAAGGAATTCCACTTTGCAATTTTGAAACATTGTCACTAAAGGAAAATGCAACATTTTGATATTGTGCAGTTTTCCAGAAACTTGTCTTTGTTCTTTCGTCAAACATTGTAAAGTTGGTGACGATTTGTTTAACCTATGGTTTACCTTGATTTTATTAAAATGCCCTTAGTTTGTTTTAGATTTTATCGACGTCTATATAACTATTTATTTACACATGATATTAACCTCTTCAAATTTGAAGTTGTATCTTCAAATTGAAATAATCCATGAATTAATACTTTTTTCTACTAGCCTATACTATCCCACTGCAGGGTAAATGCCTCTCTTTCCTTTTCCACCCGTCTTTATCCAAGGCTTTTATCCGCCAGTTGCATTGCCATGTACACAAAGACATATATCGGAAAATGTATGTAAAATTTTACAACCGGAAAATTCTGGTTTAAACTTAACAGGATTGTATTTTTGTCAAAACAAGGAATCAGCAGAGTCATACGCATGCATATATGTAAGAATTTAGCATGTTCACAGTAGTTCATATGAACGGTGCATAATGCTATAAATCTTAGTTTCTCGTTACAAGAAGTAGGATAACTGCGAATACGGTATCTGTGACCTGCTATGTAAACTTTAGTTTTAGCACATGCAATACTTTGGCAATGCTCTTGAACGGGGAAGTGGGTGACGTAATGTTTTCATTGATTTATTTATCTATTGGCTTTATTCATAGATAGTTTTAAAACCTATTTTAATTATCGAATGTTAATGTCGTCTTCGCTCAAAATGAATTCAAAAGTTGTTCGAAAGTGACAATAATTTTATAACTTTTTTATTACCTTTTTTTAGAACTATCTATGAATAAGGTTCAATGTGTTTTAAATCACTCACACTTAATAAGTTTTTCATCAGGCCGCTATAATTACTAATGATTAATCAGGATGAAGGAAAACATCGTGAGAAAACCACATGAAAAATATACGTTATTTGTGTACTTTATCTTATTCTTTATTCATCATCAAAATATATTTTGAACTATTACATACCACCATTGTGGATGTGGATCTATTAAGAACTTTCGAGTTACGCAACTAAGCTAGATAACGTGGGAACTGGTATAAAATTACATACTGCCTAAACGCTTTATTACTTTTATCATAAAGGTTAATTGGTAAAGGTGAAGCCAGGCAAATAGCTGAAGGCGAAAGAATTACTTTTTGTACTGTACTGTATCAGCCCATATACATTTTTATTGCTATGAATTGCGAGAATAGTATGCTATTCGCCTTATGGTAAGCGATACGACTGCTCATGGACAGTAGCAAAACCAAAGAGCTTGGCATTCCACTGCGCTCACCATCCTGAGACATAAGATTTTAAGTCTCCATATATTCAGTAGTTACCCTAGCTACAATATGCTTCAAACCGAAAAACAACAGTGCATTAACACTTCTGTTTGACGGGAGAAATAGATATTGTGGTACCAGATGGCCTCTCACATATGAGAGACCTAACACCAATAAACCATATACTTCCCACTGCAGGCCTCCTCTACAATCGAAAACATGTTTGAGAGAAGGTCCATATAGTCCACCACGCTGGCCTAGTGCGGGTTAACGGACTTTACATACCATATATTTTTTTACAAATCATTATGATATGCACGTTAATATGGTCAATAACACACAAAGCAGGTAGATGCTAGTGATTTATTATTACTTAGTACTATTGTTATAATTTCGTATTCACTATCAGCCCGGAGTCCGGAATTTGTGCTCAATATGGCGATAGTCCTCTATCCAATCGTGGGACGCAACATACTGGGTATATCAAGACTGCTACCGAAAACGAAGTCAGGTAGTTTTAGTGACTACAAACACAATGTAACTAAAATTTTCGCAAAGAAACGCGACAATTTTTTTTATGATTTTTTAAATATCGTAATTTTTGGGTAGTAAATCCATAGTTTTTAATAAAATAATAATTTAAACTCTTGTATACCTTAGAGTCCTTATAAATAAAAGGGTATACACTATTATTTTAGGAAAAAAATAATATACCCTCTAAATACGACCATCAGAAAAAAATAATAAAAAAGAAACTATGCTTCTTTTTGCAACATTTTCTGTTGCAATGTGTCTGAAGTCACTAAAACTACCACCCGGCTTCGTTATCGGTAGCAGTCTTGAGATACCCTGTAAAAGTCCTGGTTGCACCGCTGCCCACTACTTTTTGGAAAAAAGCGTGAGTTTGTGTATGTGTTTATAATTACGCCATGTGATTTGTTTAATCCTTCGCGTCATAAGACAAACTTATAACATAATATATTATGTATTTATATCAAAATACAACAGCAGTGTTATTAAAACATTGCCTGTCACTGATCGTTTACAAACACAAATTTCACGTGCGCATCAAAGATTTAAACAGTTAATTAACCTCCGTACCAATTTAGACATTAGATAATTAATATACAGGTGCAAGGGACTTTTCGAAGGAGTAGTGTTAAATTCTTGATCCAAATATAATATTATACGCTCTAATTTTGAGACAATAATAATAATTATTATCACAGAATACATTTTACCGATTATAACATTATTGTCAGCAGCGACGGTATAAATAGCAAAAAGACTGATGGTCTTGCAAAAATACCGAGTGCTTTTTAATGGTATTCTATGGTATGTAAAGTCCGCCAACCCGTCAGCGTGGTGGACTATATGGCCTAACTTCTCTCAATCGTACTCCAGATTATAGAGGAAGCCCGTGATCTGCAATGGAACGTATATGGACTTATACAGTAGAAATAATAGCATTTCACACATAAGCAATCTTACTTATACGTTGTATGTTATACTTAACGTGACCATTTATTTTTTGTGCCAGAGCGGGACATCTGGGAAATTAAATAATAGTAAAAAGTTTTTGGTGTTTTACAAGTTTTTGATAAAAAAGATTGAATTACAAAAAATAATCATAGCACTAAATACAAAATAGTTAGTTAAGCACAATTTATAAGACCCAGTAGTGGCGTGACTTCCCGGCAGATACATAATGTACTCAATAATTGTGGAAAAGTTTTTTAAATCAAGATTGGTTTTTACAAAAGTGCTGGAATAATTTGACCCAACCGTTTTCAGTAATAGTTCGATAACGCATTTCGAGTGGGAAATACTTTTTGATCATCGTTTGGTCTGTTTACAAAAGCGGGACTATGTAGGCCTTGCTGGGGACACCGGGACAGACTTCCTGAAAGCGGGACTGTCCCGCCTAAATCGGGACGTATGGTCACGTTAGTTATACTTGACTTAGTAAACGCTATATTATAGTAAATATAGAACGTTTGATCGTATGTTAATTACAGGGAAGTTATATCGAGTCGGAGGGAGTGGTCGAGGCGTGAAGGTAACACCCTTTAATGATTGCTTGACGATTTGGTACAGTCGGAGACAAAAATATGGCTTGTTTTAGTAATAGTAAGCGATCGTCTTTGAACAAAAACATAAAACCAGGGACTTTAAGAAACTGGAAAATTCAAAGGTAGGAAAAGACAAATTGAGGAAAAATACATGTGAGGATTTTGAGGCCTCGATATTTTTATAACCTAATAGACGAAATATAGTTATATAGCTCTTATTCTATACAATCGTCTATACATTCCTGCCACAATGGCCGTTCGGTTCGCCAGTATGATGTTTTACGTTACAAAAAATCACATATAAACATAATTTAATCATTGTGATATAAGGATTATATATTCTATCAATTGAGCTAACTCTTGTAAATTATAATTAAGTATTACATTAAAATATTATTATATCCTTTTATTATATTGAATGATTATATTGAAGCGTTCGGCGCTTTTAGCAGTGAATTAATACTTAAAAGCTTATACAATAAAATTAAACCAGTTCGCGAACACTGAAGTTGGCGACTGTACCCGTCAGCGCAAAATGGATTAGTTTTCAATTTGGCAGACTAAAGAGTCAAACGACGTCGCCTCCGGTCGTCAATGTCTATTTACAATTTCTAATTACAAGCGAATAAATCAAATATAACTAAGGAAGCTCGATTGGGAAGCTCGTTAATCATTTGAATCACAGAGCGTAAATTTATGCACGATTTATCAGCAATTGCCTTGTTCATAAACAGGCCATTATGGTCTTTATTTATTAAGTTGGACCCAAAACAAGCCCACTAAGTCTTATTCGTTGGATATACTCAGAACTGGGTCGCATAGCGTAGTTTCCAGTGGTAGTGTAAGCCCACTGAGTTTGTTTCGCTGGGTCTTCTCAGGAAGGGCCGCGTTAGATCCGGTGGTAGTAATACACCGCCATACACCGTTTTAATAATACTCATGGTCCACTAATAAATTTAATTTGACTAACGTAAATTATGTATTTCTTAGAAAAACTAATTACCATAAATTAGTTATTAACTTTAAATAAAATACTAATAAGAATTTAATATAAATAATACTATAGAAAATATTTTGTGTATAAAGATTAAGTGCTATGTGTAATAGCTTGTCATAAGAGTTCTTAAATTGCCTATAGGACCAATACCAATTTTATTTCATTGCGTCTCGTAGTTTTTAAACCTATTTTAGCTATCGGATTGTTTTTCTTCCTCGCTCAAACTGAATTCAAAAGATGTTTGAAAGGGACAGAAGATTCGATAACTAATATGTTTTAAAAATGTCTGAATAAGGAAGGAATAAGGCCGTAATTCATTTAATGCTATGAAGTTTCTTTACTTGTTTTGAGCCATGTAAGTGATTTCGAGATACTTTTGTGGATTTGTTTATCGAAGTAGGTAAGGAAGTTATTAAAAGTTAATTCAATAATCGTTTTTATTTACAGGATGTTTCAAATCCTTTTTGTTAATTATCGTAATGGCCATTGTCCTCTCTTTGCTTATTCCTCTGATCTCACAAAGGATTCTATATTATAAGCCATATAGCATTGATTATAAGCCACTTCCGACAGGATTCAGACATACATGTCAATAAAATCATGCGATAATCAATCACAATCAAAATCAATGAGGATATAATTAGAGTTTGAACTTCACTTTGGTTTACTTCTTTCTCCGTGGCGCAGTCGGTTAGACGCCGCCTGTGAAACGAGAGGCCGCGGGTTCGTTCCCCGCACCGAGAGAAATGTTTGTGCTGCCTACAAATATTTCTTTCGGGCCTGGGTGCTTGTTTCTTATAGTTCCTGATACGCACGACACAAGACTTGATCTTAGTGTGGGGTCAGGACTGTGTATGTGACTGTTGGGTGTTATTTATTATTTATTATGGCACGTAGGGGATGCTAAAGCAGAATTCTTACGCCCTCATACCATAGGAAGGATACAAAGGATCACCTGCAATTTCGACCACGATGTTTTAAAAGGTTCCTATAAAAAATATTCTTCAGTAAAAGAAAAAATAGGTTCATTCAAAATGAACACGAATATTCACTGCCCGACCGATAAATTAAGGGCACAAACAGACAAACCGCACCGTAACTGCCCGGCGCAGTTACCATGACAAAGGAAGGTTGGTATAAATTTGCTGAAGTAATTCTTACTGTTAGTGCCAATACATTTGAAGAAGCGGGTGTGTCGATGGCTCTCCATGGATTTATGTCAAATTACCTATCCCATGGCTCCGATGTAGCCCATTGACCTCGTTTGTAGACAGTATGGGCTGTGTTATGAGCGAAATGTTATTAATTTGTATTTAAAAGATTATTAAATTTATTTCACAAAAAGAGGGTTGGTTGCGTAGGTCGTTATGGTAATATGCTATGTTAAGCACAGGACTGCTTGTAGTTGAAATATTAGTGGTATTTGTATTAGAAAGAATTTATAGATAAATAAAATCACGTATTTTACCGAGAAGAGATAGGCAGAGGTGCAACCAGGACACCTACGTTGCGATGCAATAGGGAAAAGGATTTTTGGCAGGAGTATTAGACGTAAAAGTGCGATAAGTGGTAAATATTTTTTTAATCTGTAGAGTCGCTATGATGTTATTCTAAATAGGATATCGGAACTTGGTACGTAATTTTGTTCATAGACAATCTGCGTGAAGTTTTGCTAAATCACATTAACAACTTTTACCTACGTTTTAACATTTCGATTCGGCTGTAAGCATTAGGGTACCGGTAATTTATTACATTTATGGGCAGAGTATTGTTATTCCTTTGCCATAAAAGAAACAATAAACATTAATAACGATGAAAAATATAACGTTTTAATGCTTACTGATCACGCAAAATAAAAAATATAGTAAATATTTCATATCGCTAATCGCTTGTGACACAGACTTGTCTGAATATTCCGAATT
Source organism: Hyles lineata (assembly GCA_030180105.1). NCBI lineage: Eukaryota > Metazoa > Arthropoda > Insecta > Lepidoptera > Sphingidae > Hyles > Hyles lineata. The sequence continues at coordinate 1,168,028 of JARJEE010000031.1, forward strand.
CCCTTTTTCATTTATTACAGTGGAAGGACTATGATTTATGTAATACCTACCTACCCCCTAGATTTTATTGCGTAAAGTAGGTAGAATTTCTCCGGGGAATCCCATAACGTTTTATTATTACACAACTTTACTGGCGCAATACATAATTATTCGTTTGGTGAAGTTTATTACTGTAATTTTAATAATTACGTTGTAATGTGTGTTCATATGAAATTTGAGGAGGAGGAAAAGTTAATTATGATATTATTCATGCTGATATGAAGGGATATTTATTTTTACATGTATCTGGAAAATTTGGAAGTCGTTTTGCATTTTTTTGATAACTTCTCGCTTTAGCTAAACTATGAATGCTCCGATTCGACGTGAGTTGTGCCATAATTCATGTGTTTCAACGGTTGTTGTTTTGATTTTCTTGACCTCTGTCACTTTAAGGGTCGGAACCCATAAGGCGAAACGTAGATGTCCTGTTTGGTATACATGTTTCAACTCATCTTGGCTCGCGACTCTATTTGTGCGTGTGTCTCTAAATCCGAAGTTTAAGATGGTGTTAGTGGTACGACTGTTGTCGCATATACTTCATTTCATATTTACAAGCACACGCACACTGAGCTGCGAGCTAAGATGAGTTGAAACCTCAGGTTGAAACATGTATAAGAGGAGAACCTCTGCCTACCCCTCTTGGTAAAAAGGCGTGAGTTTAGTTTATATATCACCACCGTTTTTTATCGTTTCATTATTCTATCCTGTTATCCTGCCCATGCTAAATTCTTAAAGTGTGGTTTCCATTTATTCAGGCGCTGTTGTAAAATATGCAATTTCGTTACAAATAGTTTATAAACCAACAAAGAACAATCAAAGACTTGACTATTCATTTTTTATTTAAGACACCTCTTATTATAACTATGCTCGGAATAAAAATTGCTGCAACAATTCCATGTCACCAATGATAAGTCCTATTAGCATTACAAAAAAAAAATAAAAAAGAAGCAAAATACAGTCGAATTGAGAACCTCCTCTTTTTTTTGAAGTCAGTTAAAATAGGTCAAAACGTTTTCATGAGATACTCAATGCTTCGTGTGTTGCAACTGAAGGCTATCTCTTATCACTTATTATCTGCTTGTTCGTCTCTCAATTTACATAGATAACGCTCATTTTAAAAACTAAAATAGGTACAAATAGAAACTTAAACAGTATACATTTCAACAGATGAGTTAGTGGATGCATGATTTGGGTGTAAGTTTTGAAAATATTTCATGAAGGTTTGTATTCAGCAGTAGTAAAGACGTGTTTGACACGTATATTGCAATCGTAATAAAATATCGTCGATGGTTTTCACTCACTGGTCTAGACAATTATGCTAGCCTGGGCGATACCCTATAAATCTGAAATCAATCTCGCTCACCGCATGAAACGCGACAGCTTAGCTGTCGGTTCACACCGATCACATTTTTTATTGCAGTAAATGTCGAAACTAGCACGCCGTTTGTCTGATGGTAAGCGATACGACCGCTCATAAACAGTAGCAAAACCAAACAACACCATGAATTACAAAGCAATATACTTCTTATTCCACTGCGGTCGCCATCCTGAGACATAAGACGTTAAGTCTTAATAAGTCTAGCAGTTACTCTAGCTACAATGCTCTTCAATCCGAAATACAACAGTGCATTTAACCTGCTATTTGGCGGGAGAATTAGACATTGCGGTGATACCTACCCAGGCGGTCTCTCACATACGAGAGCCCTCCCACCAGTAATTTCGTAAAATGATCCTTGCAATTCATCAAGGACGCATTACGTTTTTATATGAACAAAAGAAGTGTATTTAGGCGCTATGAGATCGCTTTATAGTACCGTGGGGAACGCTCATGCTTCCGGAGTAAAAATACAGAGGTGGTTAACCCGAGCGCAATAAATCATTCTAATCTCTTTTAGAAATTATATTCTGAGTAAAATATTTTTGATAGTATGTTAAGGTTTTGTAGAGTTCTATACTTCTAGACTAATATTTTATATAAAGCTAAAGAGTTTTTTCGAAGTCATGTGTGTATTGATAGTCAATCACCACGCACTAAAGCGGTGAAGGAAAACATCGTGAGGAAACCTGCATTCCATAGCGATTCATAAGAATTTCTAAGGTATGTAAGTCCGCCAACCCGCACTAGGCCAGCGTGGTGGACTATATGGCCTAACCACTCTCAATCGCACTCTCGATTGTAGAGTAGGCCCGTGCCCTGCAGTGGGACGTATGTGGGCTGATACAGAAAGAGTTTGATTGTTTGGTTGTGCTCGCTATCTCGAACTATTGGTTCGAATTGAAATATTCTTTTTGTGTTGGATAGGTAATTCATCGAGGTATTCTATAAGTTATATAAAATCACAATATGACCAGTAGGAGCGGGGCAGTAGTGAATCATGTTTCAAAAATCAGAGAAAATTTATTCCTTTTGAGAGCTTCCGTTCACTATGGTATGTACACGGTGGAATTAACACTACAATCATGTATGTCTAAAGGGTTTGTTCCTCTTAAAAAGATGTAATGGGATAGGACGGGATGTAACGGCACGAGATAGGCATAACAGTATAGAGGATGTTAGTGACATTGGGTGTCAATATAAAATATTTAGTACGCGATATATGTTTCTGATGTGGACTGGAGTCAAAACATATTTGTACCGGGCATAGCTGGGCCGGGCCGCTAGCTTTTCATATAAGACTTCATAACCAAAACTAGGGGTTTCGAGTAAATACTTACACAACGCATGAAACGACCTAAGAAGAGAAAGACGTAAGGTCGACTGATATGGTGCCTCGAGACAACGCAGCCTGTTTTCATTCCCCAAAGGAAAATGCGAGTACAATGTGAAGTAATCACCTATTGCCACACCAGAAATAAAATTCATATTGTGGTTCCACTTCCTTTGAAAAAGGGAATTAGGTATTTTTTACCCATTACTCATGTTTATTTCTCCTCGAATTAATATCATTGGAAAGCTGCCGTAATTTCAATTAAATCATGATTAGTGTATATTTTACGAAGATAATATTTATACTAAGGAATAATTAAATCAGTCGTATTCAGAGACTCCAAAATCTTCGGTAATCGGTGTCCATCCAATAACAAGTAGTAACTCGCAGGAGTTGCATTGATAGTTATTCGTATGTCTCTTATTAAACTGGATTTATTTATCATAAATCCATAACAGATATAGCGATTGTAAAATTTGCCTTGCGCGCAGTTTGTAAATGACAAATACCCTCGGGACAGATATAATCAGGCAAAGCGGCTGAATTCCGCATTGAACCGCCGCTGAACAAAGGCTCGTTGCATATAGAACAGTTTTGCTCATTACTGTGTGTTAAGGCCTTGGTAGCCTCGTTTATAATTTGTAACATTCGGGTTACAGAGTTTTGTTGCATATACATACATACATAAACGCACGCCTTTTTCCCGGACGGGATTGGCAGAGGAGCTACCAAGACATAAAAATTTCGGCTTGCATGTTCCGTCTCACGATGTGATAGGCAACCATTGCTGGAAGAAATTCCTGACTTTGCGCTGATATTAATGGAAAAATCCAATATTTTTGTCTTATTCGGGATTCGATCCAGATACCTCAGCGTTGCAATGATATCGTAGTACAATTTCGGCACCGAGGCAGTCATATTATTTTTAATTGATGTCTCGTTGTTCAGCTCTAATATAGTAAAAAATAATACGTAATTAATGTATTATTCTGAGAAATAAGACCTCCTTGTTTCTGTCATTTCAATTTCATTTTATTATATTCATGTATATTATCCACAACTTTTTTTGGAATTCCTTTCGCTGAATCTACTTTAAACTACGAGTAGGTACCTATACTCTTTTTTCTTGCTCGTGACCTGTGTTTTCTCCTATCTTATGTCCAGATGATTTTGGGTGATGACAGAAGGTTATATGTTTATGTATAATAGTAAAGTTATATATTTTTATAAAGTAAGATATCCGGTATAATATTTCTTTTTTGACGTACCTAAAAATAATAAAACTAATGGTTATATTTGTAAATCTAAAGTCAAAACACAATCGCAATGTTTCCTTGTTGAGATTATTTTACTATTGCATTTCCATTTCAAATAGAAAGCCGGTATGTTAATATGAAACAACTTCAATTTTACAATGTAAGTAAAGCACTCGTGTGTCAACAAAACATGAGTAATGTATGCGTACGCGTAGATAACATTAAACGATGTTTCCCCGTATCGCAATACAAGGGAATTCAGATGGTTCATTTGGCGAAATCATTATGGATAGTAAACGGTAATAATTGACTGCCTCAGTTGGTTAGACACCAGCTAGGAAACGAGATAACGCGGGTTCGATCCTCGCATCGAGACAAATATTTGTGCAATCCAGTATCCACAGGTATTTGTTGCGTGTCTGGGTTTTTATGAGACTGAAAAGCCCTGAAAAAATATTTGAGGTACGGTTAAATAATCATCTTATATATATAAGGTTTCTTAAATGTACACCGTTGTAAAGTATATTTTTATATACATAATATATAGTTTTAAAAATTTCATTGTGAATGTTGATGATTCGTAATGAACAAAGCATTTTTTTGTTTTATGATAAAATATATACGTACATATATACATATAAACTCATGAACAAAATAAAGAAATCAAGGTTTTAGTGGTATTACAAAATGTCATTTCATGTTTCGTAAAAATATTTTTCGGGTAACCACAAGACTTACAAAATTAGTCGGAATAACATCCCCAATTAGTGCACTTTCGCAAATCCGTACCAAGTTGTATTTTGCCATTCTTTATGTGTATTGGGCTGTCTGCTCTGCTTTGCTTTGTGGTGCTGTGCGAAATAACAGCGCCTGAAGGTAGGCAAAGGCAATTTGCTATAAATCTACACCGGATGGGACCGTTTCAGGCGTTTTTCGGTTTGCGATTGTTTTCTTCCTACAAATATGCCATATGTTAGAAGCATAAATGTTGTGATGGGTAATGAGAATTTCTAAGAAGTCTATTCACAGATCAATAATTTATATTATAGTGATGGGAGAAGCTAATGGATGATGTTCAGTCGAACGAAGTCTGAGATTCAAAATAAAAAGGAAAATAGAAAATGTCTCCAGTCTTTGGCTTGTAATATAATTTCAAATTCAGAGGAACCAAACATACCAAACATTCAATGTTGTGACAAACATATCAGATAATATAGTACCGTATGAAAGCTTAAAAAGTACCTTGAATTTTGTTATAAAATGTAGTAGATGTTATCTTTGTTATGGGTCGTTGGTAATTGAAATAAATACATGGAAGAATCCAAAACGCGATATAGGTACTTCTACTTATGGCACTAAGACAAGCTTTCTATAATTCTGTACGATATACTCTACTGAAAATACTCGTCTTTCGTTAGTCAAAGGCCATGCAGGTGCAACCGCCATCGAGATTTTTCATATTAGTTCAGTCAATATGTAGATTGCCATCCGAATAAAGACCTACCCTTATTTATTTTTTAGTAGTATTTGCTTTGAATATTAAGTAATTTTCATTTTGATTGATATAGGAAAAAAATAAAATGTAAGTTAAAATGTAATTAAAATGGAATTAGCGATCTATAGCCTCTGGGATACAGGCGTGACGATTATGTATGTATGTAACATTAAATAATTATACTATCGGCCCTATTAATAGACAGTTTTAAAACCTATTTTATAAATAAATAAAGAAAGCGATTTTTTTATCTTATTCACTTAAACTGAATTCAAAAGTGGTTAGAAAGGAACAAACAAGTAAAAGTATTTATGAATAAGGCCCTATATGTGTAAAAAAATATTATATTATGTTATTTGTAACAGCGACTGTGTACGCAACTGTTGGAATAATTTATAACTTTAAAACACTAATCCAATTTGCACAATTTAAATTCTGTAATTTTCCGCTGGCACATTTTTGTGCTTGCGTACGTAAATAAGCTTAACGTATACAAAATATACAGCGCCGCATTAAAATAATTAAGCCCATAATTTGGCAGACGACACAAAACTCAGTAGGAACATCTGCGCGGGTCAGAAAACCGCGATGAAGGGTCCGGCTACACATTTTAGTCAGGCGTGGAATTAAGGTTGCTGGGAGGTTGTACCTCCCATTAATAGGTCTTGGTTGATGCGTTATCAATTTTTTTTATTAGATGTGAGTATATATTTAAGATTTTATTTTTGGATATTGGATATAAAGAGAGTTTACAATTTTATCGATCATTCCCATTCTACATAACTGTTCAAGTAATTATTCTTTAAAGTGTATGTTGTCATGGCGGCAATGAGGCTTTTTTGTCCTCCGTTAAAAATAAATAGATTGTGCATAACCTAATACAATATTAATTTATTTGGTATATGAGCGATTTCTAGTTAGCATCAGAAATTGTAATACCGCTTTTTAACAAAAAGTGCAATAAGTATGCCAAATTCTTATGCGACATTTAAATATTATTTATCTGTGATATTACTTGCCCTAAGTGACATTAGGACAAGAAAAAAAACATTTTAGCCCCCAAACCAAAGTCTAAACCTACCCCTGTATTGAGTTGAACAATAATGTGCTTTGTTTTAATACGGGGCGTTTAAATCTTAATTAAATATGCGTTAGGGATGCGAGGGGCAGGTTTGCCCTCTTAAAGTTAGGAAATCTCTTTCGCCTATTGTTAGCATCATGTTTAGATCTATTAGTGAAACAAGACGGATTATGTTTACTTTGTGACTATGACAGCCTCCGTGGCACACTTGGTTAGACGCCGCCTGTGAAACGAGAGGCCGCGGGTTCGATCCCCGCACCGAGAGAAATGTTTGTGTGGCCCACAAATATTTCTTCCGGGTCTGGGTGTTTGTGAGACCGAAAAGTCTCTCGTAGTTACTGATACCCACGACACAAGACTCGATCTTAGTGTAGGGTCAGGACTATGTATGTGACTGTTGGGTGTTATTTATTATTATTATTATTATTTGTCTCCTTAATATTCGAACTCGGTGTTAATTAAGACAAGTAATTCACGAACAAAAAAGTGCAGTATCATAAATATGAAACACGTTATGCTTTGGTCTTGATTTTATCATTGGTAATTTGAGATTTGTGATATTACATAAGCGTGATGGTGAGAATTAAGAATTAAGTCATTAGATATATTATGGAGACTACGCTATTGTATTGGATAAGTGCGGAGAGAAAATAAATAACTTATGCATAAGGCTCAGTCATCAAATTGATATTGTGTTTATTTCTCGTCTAATCCTTTGAACCTTAAAATACCTAAATTAATATTTTTTCATATTTTGTTATTTTATGATGGTACATAATAACAGATACACCGAAAAACCATTCAGCATAAATACTCTTCTATTAAGCATAGGCAGTTATAAAAGAAAAAGCAATATTCGAGTATTAGACTTGCTGTTAATGTAATGGACATGAAGTCAGATGTAAGTACGTCGTGTAATTAGCTCGTAAACAACACGAGACCGGCGTATAATAAAACCGATAGCATCCGAGGTTACAGCCGGAAAACTTGGCCAAGCGCGAGTTGCGACTTTCTCTGTTTAAAGGCAATTTCTTCTGTATAAAGTATTAATCACCGAATGCTCAGCACGGCGGAATATAATGTATATTTAGCAATGAGATAAATTATGAATGCGTGTAGGAATTTACATTGATTTTATAAATAAGTTTGAATGTCATTAAAATATTAATTCTTAAACAAACATGTTTCATTATTACTCTTCGACTTTTTCTTCTTTTTTTTTTAAATCTGATATTGATCTAGATTAAAAATAATTTATTGGCGTAATGAACTACCCTCTTACTTAACTTTATTACCAAGAGCGGACTGCTCGTTACACAAAAAAAAAAAATACAAATATCACTAACATATTTTCAGCCTCTAAGCAAATGGATTTCCAAGGGTTTCCACTATTTATTCCCCATGGATATTGTTAGTGGAAGGTTCCCCTAACATGCAAGTCAAGGACCCCCAAAAATGTTAATTTACATTCTCATTTTTTCATACCTCATACGGCAGTCTGACGCATCCATTAGTCCCGAGTAATGGACTCTGTTTGTTGGGTTTAGGAAATACGAGCGAAATAAACTGAAATGTGGCCATCCGGTCATTTTTCTCTAGAATCTTGCTTCAGTGGACATGACTGGGATTATTCCGGAGTGCTCTTGTATATTTTTAATTTTTTTCTCTCGTCTTTCGTGATGTTATCCCAGCCAGTGCCCGGATCGACTTAGTGTTCATATTTTTGTTTTGTTTTTGTTCCAGTTCTATAAGATTGTTTTCTGCCACCTTTTGTTATCCTGTGCATGTTCCTTAATGGAAGAAATCGAGCGGACGGCTGAACGTAAATTTATGAGTTATAGGTACTCTTTTTCTGAATCTCTTGTTTTTCTTTGAAACCAATAGTAGAACTCTTAACCGAACATATCAATAGTTTATATTGACAAAATTATAATTTTGTTTGAATTTTATCAAGCTTCATCCTTGCGTATGATATTTTTCAGTTTGTGCACGCAACAAGATAATGTTTGTATCAAAGCGCCTGCCAATTTTGTCATAGCAATTTCACATGTACGTAACAAGCCACTGTCGGGACATTCAAAGGCGTCCAATCTTTCATACCATCAAACTGGCCTTTCACATGTCAAAGGGTCTGGACTCAGACAATGGTTGTTTCCCATTATCGTCACCGCTTTCAATGAAATTTCTACGTCAACCTATTCTGGCTTGCGGTTGAAAGCAGATATTATCGATCATGACACGTCATGTTCCGCAACGGTAGTGTGTGTGGTTGAAAATATTTGTACGCCTTACACTGCGGGCTTAGAGCAGCGTGTTATTGTTTGGAATAATGTACTACGAAATGAATTTTATTTTGTGCTTTATATAAATGTTACATTCTGAATAAAGAGTTATTGGAATTGTGTACCGTAGTCTGTAGACAATATTATGTCTGTATAAATAGATATTTACATTGTATGTAGGATAACACGTCTTTATTTAATATGTCTCGTAAGAAATGTGTATTGTTATAAAGAAAGATTCTTGGCTTATCTGGATTGTAGATAAAAACTTTAGTTAGGCACTTATTTTATTATGTGAAACGTTATATCTAGTGAAATAGCTCTGTATGTTAATATATCAAACCTGAGACAAAATTTAATCATTTTTGGGTCCATTTAGTTTTAGAGTATTCTTGCGCTCGCAACATATTCTAAATTTGTTTAAATATATCAAAGTTCTTAATAAAATAATTTAATTGGTATTACCATAGTTATTCAACATAAGTTCACATGATCGTATAAGCGTATTCATGTATAAATATGATTGCTTTTAATCCAATATATGTTTGAAGACTTGGTGCTAACTAGCAAGAGCTTTGAATTCAAAATATAAGAATCTCGAAAGGAAGTTAATTAGGAAATATTATAAATGTACTTGCTTGTTACGACAGTTTCTAAAAACAAAAATCATCGAAATTTATATAAAAGTATATTCCAATGATTAATTTTATAAACTGCCAATGTAAAGCAAATTCGTCGATAAAGTCTGTACGAACGAATTACCTCGTGGTGGTGGGCAATTAGATGATGTAAGATAAGAACGCTTAGGGTGCATATTTGATCATTTTTGATGGAAGTGATTTCGACGGCGACACCTATAAAGCCTTCTCTAATGTTGCTTTGTAGACAAAAATTGTGCTTGTTTTGAATATATGAAATTGAGGTTCTATTTATTGCATAAAAAATAATTTATTTGCGGCCACGCGACGATTATCTGGGTGTAAAATTCACGTAAATCTAACTTTTTGGCCATGTAAACAAAAGACTTGATATACAAATTAATATAGGTATAGTAATATAATGATGCTCCGATTTAAACCAACTTGTAATTTTTGTAATGAATATTATAAACTGGTTTTGAAAAGAGCAACGCTAGAGCTTCTTGTTCGTTCTTCTCTCTGAAAACCGCTTTCCGAACCGGGTGGTACATCAAAAGATGACTGAATGTTAATTAAGTTGAACATTTTAATGGATTCAATAATTAATTTTCAATTTCGGTAATAACAGAGGCCACAGTTATATACTTTTTTGTACCGCGTTTGTTTATTCTGGACATTAATTGTCGGTACTTAAGATTCAATCGAAATAAGTTCTTGACTATGCAAGGAGATTAACTGTTTAGCTATGAAACATCAGATTTTTTTCTATAAAAAATCCATTTAATAAGCTGCTAACTGGCAGAAATACCTTTTTACAGACAAAAGTAGAAATGATAAACTCAAAAATACATTACCTGTATTACTTTTAAATGAGAACAGTTTTATTATTTATTCACACAATATTATGTTGCGTTTGTACTAGCTAAATTTGCATGTCATAAATTTGGAATGGCTGATGTGTTGACTATTGAACTGTGAATGTGTCCACAAATTATGCAAATAAACGAATTTGAATTCGATTATATTTAGTCTTTAAACTTTTTGCCTACTACCATTTATTATTGTTTAGAATTGTAATGGCCAATATTCTGCCTTCAATTAATATTTCATAGCTTATTTTCTTCTTTTTTTCCTTTTGAATTATTCAATTGTTTCATTAATTTTAAATGTAATCTTTTGTGTTCCTATTAAAGAATTTGAGAAATTTCTTTCCTTAGATATAATACGTTCGAAAAATATAGTGGTATTACTCGTATAATTTTTTGTAATTGGAGTAAAATTAAACGTGATAAAACTTTAGCAATTACTAAGTAAAGTAATTTAGTAGAAATAAAACTTTTGTAAGGATGGCAAATACAACAAATAATGTATTTACTGTCTTTATACTAAAGTTTTATTATTATTCACTAGCGGCCCAGCCCAGCTTCGCCCGGGTGCATATAGATTTCTCTACAATAATATGCACGTATTATACACATGAACCTTCCTCTTGAATCTCTCTATCTATTAAAAAAACCGCATCAAAATTCGTTGCATAGTTTTAAAGATTTAAACATACAAAGGGACATAGGGACAGAGAAAGCGACTTTGTTTTATACTATGTAGTGATTTACGATATAATACATAAAATTGCTCAAATTGATTTTGATAATACGATTTATGTACAATGTACTAATGGAGTCGAACCCAGAACTTGCGCTTCAACCTCCAACCTACTAAGCCACATAATAAATAATTACTAATTCACATTTTAACATTGTATACAGGCAAATGGATTTCCCGGTGTGGTCCCCGTTGCCGATAATAGCCCGACTATTACAGTCGGGTCAACCTAACCGAATGTAATTAGACAATTCATCTATTATTCGGGGTCCACAGGTGTTGGGTCAGTATATTTTACCGACAAATACGAGCTATAGGGCTGTCATGTATTTTTAGATATTGTGGTTTTGTTTTGTTTTCATTGCGTACTCAGGTAGAGATATCTTTTAATAGTTATTCTGAAAAATCACACAATATTGTCAGTATTTATTTTTTATAATATTTACAAAAACAAAAAGAATAATCTAATCTTTTTGTTTTTGTAAATGATAAGATTTTCAGGAGTCTATAATACTCGTATAGCTGTCTTTTTTTTATCGCAATGAGTGGCGAGACGAGCATGTCAATCGCCTGATGGTAAGCGATACGACCGCTCACGGACATGAGATGTCATGTCTCAATATATTCAGTAGTTCCTCTCGCTATGTCTTGTAAAGGTCCTTACACATTACACCAAGATGTCTGCGTAGGATTCAATATGTTTTCCAACGCATTTTGCAGTAGTATTGATTTGATTATATTTTACGATCAGCCATGGTGATGTTTTTTGGATTTAATATTGGATTTTTGATCTCAAATCCTAGCATCTTATTAAAATAGAATGATACTTTACTTGGGAATTTATTTTAGAACTTCATGGTTCATACCCAGTCCATACTATGGCGGCAACAAGAAACATTGTATTTCATATTTACTTTATTATTTTTGTTAGAGTGTGGACACTTCAATAGATAAAGGTCTCTGTAAGTTGTTCGGAGCTCAAGAGTGTCACGAGAGTTCGTGAGTGGAAAACTGTCCTTAAGGCTTATTGTTGATTGATGTTTGGGCTTACGAACTTATAGAATTAAGGACGTTATAATATACAAATATACAAGCAAATATAGTATTTAATGTGGTAAGTGGAATTAACCTATTTAGCGAAAGGCTGTCTGGATATACAGTACCGTATACCATCAAGCAGTTTTTACTGTCAAGGTGCTGTTTGACAGTGTAAAGGATATTGTACCCACTGATAGCTGGGCATTAATGTATCTCGGTAAAGTGGTCCCGTTAAGTGTAACGCATAGCGTTCATAAGCAAACTAATGATTAATAATAATATCTAAGTGGTTTTTTATATTTTATTTCAATAATAGCGGGACGACCATGCCATTTACCTGATGGTAAGCAATACGACAGCTCATAGACAGTAGCAAAATCAAACGAAACCATGAATTACAAAGCAATTGGTTGCCAATCCATTGCGCTCGTCATCCTGAGACATAAGATGCCGAGTCTCAATATGTCCAGTAGTTACTCTGGCTACAATGTACTTCAAACCCGAATATAACTGTGCATTTACGTTACTGTTTGGCGGAAAAAGTAGACATTGCGGTGGTACCTATCCAGACGGCCTCTCACATATGAGAGACCTACCACCAGTAGAAAATGTAGAAGTGTTCAATCGTATATGTGACTTTTGGGTGTTATTTATATCAATCTCATAGATGTAGACATGGCGCCTATCATCTATACATATAAATAAAATTAAAGTGTCTGTTTGTAAAGTGGAAGTAAAAAAAATGTCCAACTACATATCGAATCGAATACAGATCGATATACGAAAATGACGTTAGAATTTTTTTGTTTGTCTGTCTTTCTGTCTGTCTGTCTGTTTGTTCCGGCTAATCTCTGAAATGGCTGGACCGATTTTGACGGGACTTTTATTGTTAGGTAGCTGACAGAATAAGGAGTAACTTAGGCCACATTTATTTTAGAAAAAATATATTATTTCAGAAAAATAAAGTTTTTGTTAAATTCCACGCGGACGAAGTCGCGGGTACAGCTAATTTGGTAGTAAATCTAGTCGTCTAGTCATATTCACTGCTATATCTAAAAGTCATACCTAAAATGTCAATATACAGGTATATTCTACCATGTATATTTAGATTAGACCAGTAGCCGAATTAATTACACAAATATACGTTTTTTGGAATCAAAAAGCAAACGTTTTCGTTTACCAAATAAACATTCGTGTTTTATTTTTATAGCCAATAATAAAATAGCTACTATTTTCTAAAAATAAAAACTCAAAATTAAAACACAAAATTATTTTGTAATTCCGATGTTAGGTCAGCCCTAACTTGGGCAGTATTAGTTACTACGTTGCCCACCGGGAAAGTAAAGGGCAAATAAACAAGATGCTTTTACTGCTACCACTTAAGGGTTCCGTTGGAAAAGACTGCTAAGATAGGTGTGGTGCCACTGTCAGCGATCATCCAATGCCATTTGGTGTTGATTCCTTATTTTTATTATTGTTTAGGAACTTTTATATGTGAAACTAGCGGCCCGGCCCAGCTGCGCCCGGGTACAAATAGATTTCTGTACAATAATATGTACGTATAATATTATACATATAAACCTTCCTCTTGAATCACTCTATCTATTAAAAAAAACCGCATCAAATCCATTGCGTAGTTTTAAAGATTTAAGCATTCAAAGGGATATAGGGACAGAAAAAGCGACTTTGTTTTATACTATGTAGTGACAACCTAAATAGCATTAATTTATTAAGAAGACATGGTTAAAAATTTATATAGTAAAATGATGCTTTTTATTTCAGAAAGGTTAACGATAATCTAGCGGAGAGTGGTGCAGAATGATTGGGTACACATCTTTGATTCTTTAGTACTTATATTGTGAATTATATCAGCCCATATAAGTCCCACTGCAGGACATGGGCCTACTCTACAATCGCAAATTCGATTGAGAGTGGTTCTAAAGTCTATATGGTCTAACCACTCTATTTGTGAATATTCATCATGTCTCTTGTAGATTTGATACATTCAGCACAAGACTCTATCTCGGTGATGTGTCAGAACTATGTATGCTACTGTTGGGTGTATTTACTTACCTATATTTAATAACAATTTTACTTTAATGCTTGCAAATCAGCAAATGTATTCGAGGAAATTATGCTAGATACTCATTGGTTTTTTTTAGCCATGTCTTACCCATTCACCCGCTACCAGTGCTGCCGCACCTGAACATTGCGGCGACATGAGAAAACCCTAGTAATTTACCGTAGTGTAGTTCTCCGCCTAACGAAACACTTTATTATACAAACGGAAAGTGTTAGGTCGGGTCTGTAACTGACCTTATCATTTATTTCAAATGTTCCTCTTTACGGTTCAAAATGTATTTGTACTAAAAATTATTTATCAGGACTGCTACCGAAAACGACGCCGGGTGATAGTTTCAGTAACTTCAGACACAATGCAATTCTAAACTTTGGAAAGAAAAGCGTAATTTTTTTTCCTACCGTCGTATTTGGGTGGTAAATACGAGGTTTTTTAAAGGTACCCAAGAGATTAAATTATGGTTTTGGCAAAAATAGCTGTTTAGATGTTTGGCAGAATAAGTAAATCTAGAAAACTGCGTTACTATAACCAATTTAATAGAGTGTGGTCCCAAATGAAGCGCAATGCTTGTATTTTGGGCGAAAATATGTGTGAAGTGTGTTATGGTAACCGCGATACCTAACATAATTCCTGAGGTTTGTTGAGCCCTAAAGAAGCAATTGCTGCAGTAAGAACAATATCAATAAAAAAACTCCGCTCTGCCATTAGATTAATAGACTTTTTTGTAGCACTGTACATTGCTTTTCAAGTGTGGCGTCATGCCATTAATCACGACATTCTTCACGACGTTTTCCAAACTATCAAATGACCTACGAGTATAAGAAATAGTTTTTATATATTTACGCGAATGTTACATATCAAATTAAACTGTAGGGATTTTATCTTTTTATTATTATTGCTAGGAATGGCGAGGCGAGCATGCCATTCGCCTGACGGTAAGCGATACGTCCGCTCATGGACAGTAGTAATGTTTGGCGTTCCACTGCGCTCGCCATCGTGAGACATGAGATGTTAAGTCTCAATATATCCGGTAGTTACTCTGGCTACAATATCCTTCAAACCGGAACACAACAGCGCGTTTACACTACTCTTTGATGGGAGAAATAGACATTGTAGTGGTACCTACCCAGTCGGCCTCTCACGTGTAAGAGACCTACAACCACTAGTCAATTTGATTTGATTCGTTTTCACATTCCTCCGCTACCCGACGTTTCGAATACAAAAAAGAATAAAGTACAGAAACAATAACCAATGAAATAACTGACATAATATTCCATATCAGAAGTAAGTTAACTTTATCCAGGCCTCTGCGGATTTCGACTATCCTTACCTCAAAGAAACTTCGGTTTTATAATGTTCGGGAAATCTTTTGACGTCTGCTATTCCGCTTATATAGCTTTGTCTGCTTTAGAGTGTGTATCACTGGTATTTGTGGTTGTTGGTTAGAATATTTGGATGCAGTTTGGTTTTTATGATTGTTTTTTTTATAGCGTGAGTGCTGGTGGAGCATATCAAATGAATTGTCGAATCACATTTGACTAAAACTGAATAGATGTATAATTATTGAAATGTATCGTGTTATATTAAGTTGTCTTATCTACAAATTTAAAAGTATCAAATGCTTTTATAAATTTATTTAAATCACCAAATCACATTAAAGAACTAATATAAAAATTCTTAAGACGTGTCTTAATGGTAAATTTATAAGAAACTAAATTCGGAAAATACATTCGACACCAAGTAATCCTTTGGGTTCTACAATACCGAGTTCCTGATCAAGACTACGAAACCAAAGAATGGTCTACTTGTAGTATAAGCAACTAGCGACATCTATTGGTAAAGCCAAATATTAACTAAAAACTTTACAAGTGACTTCAATAACGTAAGGTCGGGATTTGAACTGGCGTCCTCCAGTTTGGCAGCCTAGTTCTCACCCAACTAATTTACCCAAATCAGCCCATATACGTCCCACTGCAGGGCACAGGCCTTCTCTACAATCGAGAGTACAATTAAGATCGGTAAGGCCATATAGTCCACTACACTGGCCTAGTGCGGGTTGGTAGACTTTAAATACCATAGAAAATCTTAATATCGCTATGGTATGCAGGTCTTTACGATTTTTTTCTTGACCGTTTAGTGCGTGGTATTTGCCTATCAATACACCCATGACTGGGAAAAGTCAGAGGTGTGCCCTGGGATTAGTACTCGCAATCACCGTGAACATGTTGGCAGCTGAGCTGGTCCGCTCTCCAACAGATCACCACGCACTTTTTAGAAGGCGACATAATATAGCAAAATAGTAAAGAATATAAGAAGCATAAATCTAATACTATAATCTTATTTCTCCTAGACTTAACTTATTAGATTCTAATGGACCTTTAAATGCTATTAGAAGCCTAAATATAAGTGAAATTCAATTTTCAACATTGAAATTAAGGGCACCCTAAAGTTTTCGTCTGAAATTGGGAATGTTCAGTTCGTGTTAGATTATATAAAATATTCGGGGCGCGTAGTTCAACTATCCTTGTGTGTGAATTTAGTTTCGAGGTAGGTATATAGTTTGTTACACTTAGTTATTGTAATATTAAGGTATTCTTTTTTATTATACGATCAATGAATATGTTCTTGTATACATAATTGTTGTTAGCATTTATCTTATATCTATTTATTTATTTTTGTCTTAAGCGGTATCGTTTACTATTAGGCGAATGGCACGTTCATCTCGCCATATAATGCAATAAAAAATCTGATTTATTCTCGATGAATATGTTGGGGTAGCGAAGCAAGGCGTAAGATTTTTGAACCGTACCAGAAATATTCATCTTATTTTTCAATCAAATTTTTCAATCAAATCAATTTTTGTTAATTATTTTGAATTGAAAATCTCTTGCCAAATAGCAGTGTAAATGCGCAGTTGTGTCCCGGTTTGCAGGACATTGTAGTCAAAGTAATTACTGGACATATTAAGACTTGACATCTTATGTCTCAGGATAGCGAGCGCAATGGAATTCCAAGCATTGCTTTATAATTAATTATATTGTTTGGTTTTAATTCAATGCATAATGGTATCGCTTACCAGACGAATGGCATGCTCGCAACATTCATAGCAATAAAAAAGTATTCTTTATAAATCTCATATTAAAGAAGTAAACAAATAAACAAGAAAAGTCATATTTCACATAGAAGCGGCGGAATACTTCGCATCCCACCTCGGAGAGATCAATGTCATTACACAAGAAACATAAGCCGACTGGGAATCGCGCGCTGACAGATTGTGTTATGAATGAGAAAGTAATCCTTGACATGTGGCGTGAGGAAGTCGGAATTCTCCGCGTGTTGCTTGGTAACAGAATATGTTTTGATTTTATGTATTAGACTGTGTATTGGGATTTATTACTATATACAGGAGCATGTATGTGGGTGTCCTGGCACCTCTGCCTACCCCTTCTGGGAAAAAGGCGTGAGTATGTATGTATACAGGTGCATCTCATACAAATGGCTTGTTCGATTTTGGTAAAAGTTGAAACTAAACCGCTTCAGCGTGGAACAAATAATTAGTTGTCTCACCAAACAGTATATAGACCAGGGTCGATAATTTTTAAAACCAAAAAAAATAATAGTAGGATGAAACCCATTAGAAAAGGAGGGGAATATTATAAAAATGAAAGGAAAATAATTTACGGGCGATCTGAGGTCGGGAAGGGGATGGGGGTGAGCAACATATATTTTTTTTTCACCATCACCAGAAAGTAGAGATTTCAACGAACAGAAAACATACCAACTGTGAATTTTCGATTGAAAATTAGGGTGCTTTTTCGATATTATTTAAAAATAAGGAGAAAAAATAAATATTTTTAATCAAATAAATTACAGCGTATTTGGGACATAAAAAGATAAGTTTTCACCAAATTTTGTTAAAAAATATTTTTTTGGCAAAGAAATACAAAACCAATAACTTGGTTTTTTGAATTTTTCACATAAATTTTGAGATTATGTGAAAAAAATGTAAACACAAAAGTTTTAGATCTTTTTATTACCTACAACTTTGCCATTTGACTTTTTTCAATAGGATTTTTAGTTTTGCCGGAAATAGAGAAAAACCGTTTTTTACCCTTAAAAACTCACCCCCATCCCCTTCCCGACCTCAGATCGCCCGTAAATTATTTTTCCTTTCATTTTTATAATATTCCCCTCCTTTTCTAATGGGTTTCATCCTACTATTATTTTTTTGTCACTTTTTATTATTTTTAAAGGCTTCTACCCTGGTCTAATAGTCATGCAGCGCTAAACCGCTTTCGGGGTTTAGTTTTCTCATGACCAAAAGGTCGAAAGCGCCGTGAATTTCATGGCGCTTAAGCGTTTTTGACCGATTCGTGTGCGGTGCATGCACCGCACCTAGTGAGACACATTTTTCGCATAGAATGTAACATTGATATCGATAATTGGGAGGAATTAAAATGTCAAGCAACATACATTTATGTTATGTGCGAGCATTTTAATAACTGTATCAAACATCCATCATTGACAAACGGCGTAATGAATGTTGTAGAAAATCCCTATTCAACAGTTATGATTTAGCGAGCCTACATTTAGCAATGTATTTTTTCGATTGAGATATCTGATTATTATTACTTAATTAAATAGTTAGGCTGATGATTTCCATTCGGGAGATAAAATAGATCCAGTAAGGTATTCTGCATTTAACACTAATCATACCAACACTTATAAGATACCTATTTCTACCATAGCGGGTCAAATGACCCGGCTGTATTTATCTTGCTTTAATGTATGAAATAAGTTGTTAAAAAGGAAATATACGTTCTACTGCAGGGCATGGGCCTCCTCTACACTCGAGATACGATTGAGAGTGGTTAGGCCATATAGTCCACCACACTGGCCTAATGTGGATTGGCGGACTTACGTACTAAATAATTTTAGTACATCGCTATGGAATGCTGGTTTCCACACGGTGTTTTCCTTCATCGTTTTACTGCGTTGTGACTATCATTACACACAATATGACTCCAAAAAGTCAGAGGTGTGTCCTGGGATTCGACCCCTGACCACAATGAACATATTGGCAACACTTCTGGTCCGTTTACCCATAGGCCATCAAGCACAGAAAACAAGAAATAAAAAAATACATAGTTTATTATAATGAAACAAAATAGTTTATATAGGTACTATTACAAACGCAAAAACTGGATTCCAAATTTATTCGCCTTATTAGATCTGTAAATCTACATCTTACTTTAGTAGGAAATAGTTGTTCGTAAATCGTAATATTACCACCCAGTTTGTAACAATTTTGGCTGTTCTCAATGAAAATATTCCAAATTGTAGATACCATAACGCATTTGTCTATTTTCAAACTTTGGCTTTCCTGTTTTATATTTACCAGAACAAAAAAATCTAAGAATTTCGGTAAAATTATTTCTTCTCATTCAGTTTCATAGTTTCAGAAAAAAATGTAACCACCATATAGTATTTCACAAAAATGAAATATTGAAATTGAAATATATGCATCTATTTTTTCTTGAGATGAACTCTATTCGGATCCTAACTCTCCCTACATAAAAACTACTTTCAATAAAAAAAATGATATTTTCTTGATATTATTTTCAGCTATATTGATTGTTCTACATTACGAATCAGTCTTTGCAGAATATGCAACTTACCGACTGCAATACGATAAGAAAAATAACTCAAAATGCTCTCCGGGTCATTTGACCCGTTGTGGTAGAAATCGGTATACAACAAGTATTACTCAAAATAAACAAAACAAAAAAAAAAACAAGAAATACGAAAATAACTGTAGATTAATCGGTAAGAAAAAGTCATGTATTAAAATGTGCAAAAACAATAAGGTAATACGTTATATTCAATGCTAAAGTTCAAAATGGATCAATTTACCCGTCATGGTATGTTTAGTGTTAATTCTCAATTTTAGAATATCAACGCGTTTTTTTACTTCGAATGTATTCATGGTCGGCATTGTACTTTAACGGTGAAGAAAAACATCGTCACGAAGCGACACATCACAGAAATGTTCATGAATAATTTCTGTAGTATGTGAAATCCGCCAACTCGCATTTTGCCAGCGGGATTGACTATGCCCAAACCCTTTGAATCGAACTCTCAATTATAGAGTAAATGCGTGCCCCGCAGCGGGCCGTATATGTACTGAATTATTAATCGCAAGCTCAACATATCCTAAACATTTCCTAAAACCCACCGGCCGCTCACATTTCTCATTTATATCACTCTTAATTATCATGCGATAAAGTTTACCTAACAAACATTAGAGACTCTTTGTTGGAGCGACAAGCGCCGGTGACTCTGAAATTAGTTTTGTTCTAATTACTTTCCAAAACTTCATTCATTTACTTTGCGATTCATAAAGGTTTCAAGAGAGTTGTGTTATGTTGTTGTTTCGTGTGTGAATTTTAATTGCTTGTTTAATCTAGCAGAGGCTGTGAACCTCATACTTCGGTTCAGTTCATAGGTCAAATGAGAAATTATTATTGCACAGAGTTATCAAACGACAATTTTATGAGATTATTAGCCAACTAAAAGAAGATCGAGATTGTAGGCGCGTCAAAGATGTCTTAAAATGAGATGGGAAAAACAGAATGACAGGAAAAACGAAGTACTGAGCCTCTGGCAGTCTTGCTCACCAAACCAAACATCACATCAAAGCCGTTGTTTCACATCGGTCATCTATTAATACAGCGTCATCACCACATACCACGTCTGATATCTGTGGGACAAAGCTAGGTTAAACTGTATCCTAAAATATTGCACGTGTGGCTTTGCCCTTATTAAATGTGAAAAGTTTGTAGTATGTAGTGGCATTAAAATATTTATTAACTACTTATTATTGATTAAACATCATATTAATCGTTACATTCGAATTTTTGAATACAAGCCGTGAGCAATGTTTTTTTTAACAAATAACTTCTTTAATGGGCAGATTATTTAGGGTTAGACAAGTAGTAAAATAGCCGAAAAAGTATTTTAGAAAGATGAATTAAAATAATACCTACTATGTTTACACATCTTGCAGGTGAGCCGTTTGTTTGTTAGTTATTTTTGCTTGTTTCGATAGCAAGTATGGATTGCACCTAGTATAATTGATTCTACGTTGAGAATTAATATGAAAATCGCTTTCCATACTGTTAATCGTCAAGCCTTGGTAAAATAATAAATAAATACACTCAACAGTCACTTACATAGTTCTGACCTTACACCAAGATCGAGTTTTGTGTCGTGGGTATCAGGAACTACGAGAGACTTCTCGGTCTCAAAAACACCCAGACCCGGAACAAATACCTGTAGATCACACAAATATTTGTCTCGGTGCGGGGATCGAACTCGCGGCCTCGTGTTACACAGGCGGCGTCTAATCAACTGCGCCACGGAGCCTGTCAAGATGGAATGAATGTACATTTTTCTTCTTTCCCTCTTTTTTTGAGCGTATCCTGGCCTTCAAAATAGAACCTGTGTATACATGGCAGTATTATCTAAAAAAGTGGCACAATTTGGCAACAGTTTACAAAATCCATACTTTATTTGTCAATTGGAATTTAATTTCAACCCAAATAGTCGAGACGAGCGCTCGAAAACCATAAACTGTGGCAATATGGCCTTAAAGTAAATTCCTTGTTAAAATCCATGCAAGGTATGCAATATATCAGCTACTGGGATTATCAACAGGTGCTCTGGAAATATGCAGTCGATTGCCCGGGGCCTAGTTTTTATATGGACTTCGTTCCTATGAAATAAGTTCATGTTTTATTTGTTTAGATATATTTTATGAATAGAGGTTTATGACACTGCCTTGGTGGCGCAGTTGTACTATGGTATGATGGAAAAGCTGGTGGTCTCGGGTTCGAATCCGAGGTCGGGCGATATTGAATTTTTCTTTTCATTATAAATCCTGAGTCAGGAGTTAGTGTCCGACTTGGCGATAAGCTCGCCCCCTATCACGTCGTACGACGGAAAACAAGAGTCAAAACATGGGTGTCCTGGTAGAAACTCTGCTTACCCTTTCTGGACAAATTATGAACATACATCATTTATTTTGTTACATACGTACATACGTATGTAGGTTTATGGGATAGTAGGTTAATAGCCGTGTGATGTGATTTTGAAGGCTGGGGTGGGAAGGTTTTTGATATTAAAATCACGAATCAATATGAAGGTTTGAAAGAAGTCTCTCGTAGTTCCTGGTACTCACGACACAAGGCTCGATCTTAGTGTAGAATCTGGACTATGTAAGTGACTGTTGGGTGTATTTATGTATTTTAATTAGTACCAATAAATTGCAGTTGTAGAACCTAGAATATACTTCCATATACCAAACATATTTCTCATCATACTAATATTTATAACACATGGCTCCCGCCATCAGCGAACATCGCGCATTTAACTCCCGATTTATGACCCTTAGGCTGATCATAAGTCAGACGAAACAAATAGCGGACACACGACCCGCCACGGTAATGAGCAAGCGAATCAACAACACAACGAGCCGTGAACATACACCATATACTATCGGCGAGCAAAATGCCATGAATATAGTTGAGCGAAATATTGCACTCGAAATTTATAAATGTAAATCGTGGAACCCCGAATGGATTGCTAGATAGTTATTATGCTATAATACATTGAATTGACTTGGAAATAAAAATAATAAATATTTTGCATATTGATGATTAATTTGGGATGAATTTCTTTATACCTCCACGGAGATTTAATAATAGGTGCCCAGTTTTGTCTTCCTCTTATTCTTCAGGAATTTTCAAATGCCCCAAAGTATGTAACCCTCACCGGTTTTGTTATACATACGTTTATAGAATCCAGTAAAAAAATAAAAAGGGAGCCGTATAATTATTCATCCGAACGTATCAAATTCGTAATACCTCACATTAATATGTATATCCAGTAGAAACAGTACAGAGACACTACACAGACAATAGAACAAGTGCACAAAAATATTGACATTTCCTGTTTGTAAAGAAGAGCCATTAATAGCCCATAGAAAGCAAGATTCAAAGCTAGAATTCGCGGCACTAATAAAGAAATCCCAAACGATCGCGAACTGTGATCTAGCAACGCTTTGGGCATTTAAAAAAAACATTCGAAGAATGTTAATGTCGAACTTCAGTGGACTAGTTTTGAACTTCTTGAGCAGTTTACAGGGAGAGTTCATTAAGAACGTCGTTACTTTAACGTGTGCTCTAAGGATTGGGTGCGCAGCGTTTTTAACTCGCAACAAAGTGACCAATATACTACATACATACATGAACTCACGCCTTTTTTCAGAAGGGGTAGGCAGAGGTGCCAGGATAACCAGATTTTACCTTATGTGTTCCGTCTTACAATATGATAGGGAGCGAGTCTTTTGCCATATCGGGTACAAATTCCTGACTCTTGGCTGACAATGAATAGAAAAATCCAATATTCAGTCAATCTGATGGTAATATGGTCCCGTTATGAAAGAGCTATATCAGGTTCGTCGCCATAATATGTAGGGAATCTCTAATTCATAGGAATCCTTTGTTATGTTTATCTCTATTTGTATCAGGCCATATACGTCCCACTACAGGGCACGGGCCTCCTCTACAATCGAGAGTACGATTGAGACTGGTTAGGCCATATAGTCTACAACGCTGGCCTACTCCAGTTTGGCATTCATGATTTATCTAAATTAGCATTATTAAAAAATATTTAAATAAATCGATGTTATAACAAATATCCAATATTTAAGTAGTTAAATAGACTCATAAAGTGTATAGCTCTAAATACTTTAGTTATTTTAATATCATCTTTATCACCCTTACAGCTTATCGACTGCTGTTTTCAATCCGCCAACCGCCTGTAAACCTACCACAACTGGCCCAGAAGAAATACTTCACTTTCTATAAGTAAGGAAATGAAGTTTTACCCACTCGGGCCTCGTTTAGACTCCGCTGTAATTGGACTCAACTTGGCATTGTTTGATGCCATCTTGAAACGTTCCGCGCCAATGTTTGTCTCTGATTTATTACTCTTTTTAATGGTTTGATCTAGAATTAAAACTATGTAAAGCCAGAGATGGTTCCGTTGGGTGGGGATCGGACTGCTAAATCAGTTGCTACCTCAATAGAATTTTTAGTATTACGAGTGTTATAGTTGGATAATTCTCGCCTGCGTTATCAATGAAGGAAAACCATCGCAAAATATGAAACCACCAGAATTCTGTATCAGATTTTAAATCAATATAATCTGACTCATTACTGTTGTGGCTATGAGTGTGTGTTGTGAAATTGAAAATGATTGTTTTTTTCGCCTTGATAAATATCACATGGATTAACCAGGATTTAATTAGCTCTCGCTTTTTGATCATATCTTGGAACATAAATAAGTAAACAATACGTTTTTCATACATTTTATCAACGTCACACGGTAATTTAAATCCTGGTTACATTATTTATACAACTGTATTTGTTTTACTTTATGTTATAAGCGTATAAGATTTCGTTTTGGTAATTTATAAACATTACCATATTTGAATACACTACACACAGTCCAGACACTATAGTCAAATACGCGTTTCTTCTTCAGTCATGAAATGTCAATTGTGAACATTGGCCTCTTTTAAGGGTTTCCAAATAACACAGCGATTTCACGTAATCTTAATTTTATCGGCTGTTAAATTGTATTATATTTTACTAATATTATTTAATGAGGGGTTTATGCCTGATGTTTTAGGAAAGAATGAGGGATATAAGGAAATATATCATCATAGATGTAGCTTAGTAGATATTGTTATGTGTTCGCCAACCCGCACTAGGCCAGCGTGGTGGAATATATGGCCTATCTACTCTCAATCGTGCTCTCGATTGTAGAGAAGACTCGTGCCCAGCAGTGAAACGAAAATGGGCTAATACAGTACTGTACATATACTATGTGTAAATAGGTTAAGATTTGTGATTGATCTGAATACCTATGTGATTGATTCCAAAATTAAGCACTTTGCATTTTTTTGAGTCCAAGATTTGTTACCAGTCAATTCCATTAAATTACCACCTTGACTGAATCAATCTTATAGTAAACTTAACTAGGATAAATCACAAATTTCCCTTTTTAACAACTGTAAAAATTATAAGACCAACGGGGCAATTTACTTTAAAGAAAATAAAAATATAAGAAAGAACACAATGGAATTGTAACGACTTCTTGACTGTAGATCTTAACAATGGAAACTATTAAGATTCTCATTATTCTCCAAGTAGTTTCATGAAAAAAGTTAATTGTCTTTTAAATATGAACAGCGGTGGAGTAGTGGGTAAGCAGTTGATTGTGTCATGAGGTGTAGGTCCCATCCCGCGTTGAGACAAAGATTTATTTTTGTTTTATACTGGCCTGGCATGATGACTACCCTGCACCTTATGGTAAGCGCAAATGTCCCACTGCACGGGTCTCCTCTACAATCAAGAATACGATTGCGAGGAGTTAGGCCGGATGGTCCACCACGCTTGCCTAGTGCGGGTTGGCGGACTTTTACACACCATATATTTGTTCCGAATCGCTATAGTATGCAGAGTTCCTCACGATGTTGTTATGTATTGTATGCAGATATATAAGACTCGTTTTCGTGTGAATAAATAAATAAATCAATCACATACATAGTTCTGACCCCACATTAAGGTCAATTAAGTCTTGTGTCGTGGGGATAAGAAACTACGAGATACGTTTTGGTCTCACAAACACCCGAGACAAATGTTGGGCCTCACAAAAATTTGTCCCGGTAGGTACTGTACGGATAGATTCGTTTGTCCTGCCATCAAGAAGTATTTATAATTATAAAAGCACATAGCGTGATGATAATTTATTACAATTATATTCAGATGTACAAACAACGCAATGGAAATCCAAGAATCACATTATATCGTGGTCCGGTTACGTGACGTTAATTAACTATTGTTCTAGTGGCTGCGAAAAATCAATTAAAAATCTCATTTCGAAGCAATATTAATTTGTAGTCACACATGGATTTTGTACGGAAAAATGTGCGGTAAGCGTGTGTTGTGGTGTTTGCTGCTTCTTTTGAATTGTGTGTGTAAGTGTAAAATATTGAATAAATTATATTAAGTTGATTAAAAATAAACTTTATTTATTGTCGTGTATATTATTCAATTTGGTATTTTCGCTTTGGTAATTTTTTTGACCAACCAGTAACATTAAATATGATAGGTGTTTTAGATTTATAATCATAAGTTGTCATAATTCCAATTAAATTATTGCTGTATGAATGTTGTAGTATGTACAAAAGTACACACAATACAATCCTTATATGTGTTTTTAAAACATGAATTTAATCCTTGTAGTATTATTTGCGAGTGAATAAAACTGGAAATTATAACACAAGACTGTCTCACAAAAAACGTTAGCACATTTGAATATTCTCATTCCTAAATAACTGGAAAATAAAATGATTAATTAAATAAAATGATTGCGTGTGACTTCGTTTCATTCTAGCATATTTTTTTATATTTTTATAGTCAGTAAAATATTCTTGTAGGTGCTTTATTTTGAACTATATTTATTTATTTATATGGTTATAAATATTAAATAACAAACTTCCTAGTACTGTATTAAAACCAACACTAATTAATATCTTCGTTGAGATTTAATAAAATATAATATCAAGTTTCAAAGACCTGCAACTTACTCATGATTTACGAGGGGGATGGCCTGCTTGGTAAGCTTGCGAACTAATATTAATAATAGCCCCTCTCCGTTCATATGCTGGGCTTGGATCTCTTTTATGATTAAAAAGATAAGGTGTTTAACATAGTTTGATGCGGGTTGGTGAAAAATCGATAATAAGATCAATAATAAATACAATCAACATACATATCTACATACAACATAGTTACATATCTACTCCAGACTCCATACTAAGAACGAATCCTGTCTCTTGGGTATCAGAAACAAAGAGACTTTTTAAGCCCGTGTCTATGGATCACATAAACATTTGTCTCGGTGCGGGTATCGAACCTGAAGCCTATCGTTTTACACCCGACATCTAACGAGCTGTTACCGGAGGCAGTCAAAAATGATGATATTTTCTTTCATTTCCACAGTTGCTGACATCGATACAGAATACTTCTTCGGCAATTACCTGCGTGGCAGCAAAGAACTAAACTGTGATAATGAAGATGTTAAATTTTACTGCGAGATGAGATGTGGCGATACCCACGCCTGCCTCTATGGGAAATGTTTTTGCCTCCCTGAAGAAGGCAATGATGGTAAGTAAAAATTACTATGTTACGTACTGAAAGTGTAGGTTTTTAATTATTGCAATGAATGGCGAGATAACTATGTAATTCGCTTGATGGTAAGCGAAACGACTGCTTATGGACAGTAGCAAAACCAAACAACATTATGTATTACAAAGCAATTCTTGGCATTCTACTGCGCTCGCCAACCTGAGATATAAGTAATATCTTATCTAGTCTGAATATGTCCAGTAGTTACTCTGGCTACAATGTCCTGAAAACCGGAACACAAAAGTGCACACTGTTGTTTAGCGGGAGATATAGACATTGCGGTAGTACCTACCCAAGTGACATCTCACATATGACAGATCTACTCTCAGTAAAATTCTTGTAAATATTTCTATGGTATGCCTGTTCTTCAAGATGTTTTCTTATAAGGTATCTCATACAAAAAATCCTGATATTCTCCCTACCGTACAAAGTTATGTATCATCGCTTAAAGCGCGGCAACTGCTTCAAGCGCAGACAACTCGCGATCTCCAAGTTTTCCGAGCGTACGTAATAAGCTATTTCCTTTCTGCTATGCTATATCCAAACAGGATCTATAAGTTTAATTTTAGCAAGTTTCTCTCGCGGTATGGCTTGGATTAAACGTGTAACTTTATTTAGATGGAGTGCGTGCTTGGTTGAGTCTGTCTGTATTCTGTAACCCATATATGTGGGTTGTTTATCTATGTTGTAGTTTGATTTTGGTGTTGTTTTCAGTTCAGATGGATTGGAAATATTAAAATGGAAGTGGAAATGATTTTACCCCACTGCAGGGCACAGAACTCCCTTACAATCGAGAGTCTGATTGAGAGTGGTTAACCCATATAATCGATCATGCTGGTTGAGTGAGGGTTAGCGGACTTTACATACCATAGAAATTACGACAAATCGCTGTATACAAAGCATGCAGGTTTCCTCACGACGTTTACATCGTTATAGTGCGTGGTGATGGACTATCAATACACGCATGACTCCGAAAATTCAGAAGTGTGCCTTGGTATTAGAACCCGCGATCACCATGAACATGTTGGCGGTCGCGTCTGGTCCGTTTACCACGCACTTCAAAATAGTATAAAAGTTGAAAATCCTCTCGATAGACGTGATATGGTTACAGACTTCTATAACAGTGCATTTTTCCACTTTTATTACCATCGTAGAGTACTTACACAAAGGCACATACAGGTTGATGGTCGAAATATGTAAATGTCACCGCATTGGCAACTATTATATTGTGAGAGATGTATGGAGGAAATGGGAAATGTGAGGAAATATTGGAAACATTTTTGTGACTGTGTTATTGAAAATGCCTGTAAAAAATCCTCTTGAGCTTAAATCTATTTAGTTCAAACAGTTTTACAATCTTTATTAGACTCAAAACTAAGCTCACAGAGTTGAATGTTTTTGATATTTTCTATTTATTTTTTTCTTTTATCTGTGATTCTATTACTGATATCTTATGATTTTAATGTAGCTATTAAATAACTGTATCAGCCCATATACGTCCCACTACAGGGCACAGGCTTCCTCTACAATCAAGAGTACGATTGAGAGTGGTTAAGCCATTTAGTTTGCGGGGGTTGGCGGACTATCTAATTAAACATCTTAAATCGTATGTAATTTAAATTTCATTATTCTTAATTAAATTGAATTTTATTTTATTCTAGATCAAAAGGAGTTTTTCCAGAAAGCTAATCCTAATGAAAACAGCTTTTTGGATTTTGATGACTACGTTGAAGTGACCCGTAAGACATATGATGATTATTACTGAACCATTTGCCTTCTTCTTTCTATTTACTAAAATGGTAAGATCATATTTATTCTGTGTATTCACCATGTGATATTTTCCAAGCATAGTTATTATTTATTTATGTTGTTACTATTAATGTATTTGTAATAACTTATAGGAAGAAAAGCATTCCTATTTTTCCATAGGACTTTCATAATTCCTCGTATTAGAAAATATTTACTGTCTTAAACTTTACCTATAGTAGTAAATTTGATACTGGTTTTACTCCACTTTTTCCTGCTCACATTTTTTGAACTTCAGACTTTTTTATTTACTTTACTTAGCTATCATAACTTTCTCCGGCAGTCGAATTGTTTTATTACCTTACCTTAAACAATTCAATGTATTCACCTTAACTACATAATAATTCCAAACAATTGGATTTTCCAGCACAAGTAATGCGAGCAGACACCTATCCAAACCGGCCGGCGTTACGTCACCACATCGCGCACTTCTGTCCAAATCTAGAAGAAGCTAGGAAATGCATCAGAACCTGTATGGCGCAAGGCAAGCCGGCTTTCTGCGGCAAAGACCACGTGTGCTACTGCGGTCATAAGTACGACACGCCTGATGAAGAAGAGAAAATTGATGTGAAAGACATGTACGCTCAGTTCAAGGATCTGTATCAGAAGTATTTCGGTTCTCCTGGTTATCATAGTGATGAGACTCATGAGGATTATTAAAGTTATAGTTTTGTGATTTTTATATCTTTTATTATTCAAATGAATGGCGACGAGCATGACATTTGCGTATGGTAAGTGATATAACCGCTGAGGGACTGTAGGAAAACTAAATAACACCACGAATTATAAAGCAGTGTTTGGCATTGCACTGCGACGGCGATCCTGAGCCATCAGATATTAAGTCTCAAATTAGCTAGTAGTTACTTAGGCTACAATGTCGGGCTATAGTTGGGAGAAATAGACATTGCGGCGGTAACTACCCAGGTGGCCTCTCACATAAGAGAGACCTATCAACAGTAAAATATAAAATAAAAATACATTATAATGAAACCTAGTAGCAAAGTGATTCATACATAGTTAGAACTATTGTTCTTTATTAAGCCGTCAAATGCGTGATATTGACAGTCCCAAAATCATGGTCAATAGTTCGGACTAAAATTAGCTTTATTATCATTCTGGGGTAACATAGCAGGCTTCAGTATTTTCCCATTTTCAATTAACAATATTACAAAGCAGATCAATCCATAACCTTAATTTGTGTGTACATGTCTCAAAAATATCAAAATACTGATTGCCATCTCCAACTATGTCAGCAATGAAAACAATTCCAAAGAAATATTCCGAAATCTCAATACAAGGGGCGCGACGCGTTGTCCCTGATTTATATGCCGCGAACAGAGCCGCAGCCCGGCTGAATTTTAATTACAAACAGCCCTTGCAAGTTGCGTACCGACATAAAGTATCGGTTAGATAGGACTGGAGAAAAGTATGAGCGTACATGAATTGCGTTTTGTTATTTTATTTTGTAAATTACGCTTTATGGTATTGGTAATTGGTAGATATTGGTGGTTTTGAAGGATGAAATTTATTAGAAAGAAAAGAAAGAAGAGAAAGAAAGATTTATTTATTACTGGTATCAATTAGCACAAAAGAAAAAGAATATTAAGGGTATTCATAAAACATCTCAACACAAAACAAATAGAAAATATTACAAATAATAAAAATAAAAGTCAATAATCAACATGGTGCATCATATAAATGCTTTTTATACTAGCATGATGAAGTTACGATTTACCTCATCGTAAATTGAGTGCAATTTAGATAAGGTAATATAGTTTAAAACAACTTAATTATTACTCTACCACATAAATCTCGAAGTCGTGGAATGATAATTAAAATATGAAGTATTTCTCTCTAATGCATATAAAAAATAATGATCTACGGTAATAAACATATTCCGATCCCGCATTCTATTCTGCTCCTCCCCTCTTCATTATTTTTTTAAATACACCAACCAACTGTCATGTGTCATGTGCGTTTATACGTCATTAAGCGAGCCGCTTGCTCATTTGTAGGACTTAGGCTGGAGAAAAACCGGCTTAGCGCGAGATTAGACTTGAGCATCTAGGGTTCCGTGTCATAATCTACTGTTGAATACCTGAGAGCGTATGTTTGTAATGGCAAATAAATATTTTTTTATTATATGTCACAATTACTGGTGGTAGGTCTCTCATATGTGAGAGGCCATCTGTGTGGGTACCATCGCAGTGTCTATTTCTCCCGTCAAACAGCAGTGTCCATGCACTGTTGTATTTCGGATTGAAGAGCATTGTAGCCAGAGTAACTACTGGACATATTGAGACTTAACATCTTATGTCTCAGGATGGCGAGCGCAGTGAAATGCCAAGCATTGCTTTGTAATTCAATGTGTTGTTTGGTTTTGCTACTGTTTATGAGCGGTCGTATCGCTTACCATCAGGTGAACGGCATGCTCGTCTCGCTATTTATAGCAATAAAAAAAAAAAACGTGTTCGATGGATTTTGTTGCGGGTTAAAGACAAGTTAGACATTCGTGGATACTCGCCGAGCTTTAATGTTCGGTGTCATTACATTGCGTGCCATTGTTGATCCTGGCTTACAGGAGTTGCAAATTTCGTATATTTCTATATTTGGATTATAAGACCTTTCTTATGTTAATAATTCATGATTCAAGGAGTATGCCGTAGGTTTTCTTTACAGACAGACTAGCAACAAAGAGATCCTAAAATAAATACAGTAACATTTAGTCCTGACCCTATATAAAGATAAGTCTTGTGTTGTGGTTATTAGAAACTAAGAGACACTTTTGGATCCCACAAACATTAGACATTAAAAAAAACATTTGCCTCCTATAGTATATCCGTTGTGAGGAACCCTAAAAAAATGTAAGTAATTACTTATTGCAACTCTACCTGTCAATAGGTTTTTACCTTTGCTTTCTTGATCTTTAAGATTAATTTTGTAAGTCACATCTAGTAAGTTTAACCCTTCGTAATAAACTTCACAAGTGTTAGGCGGGATATTTATTGATTGTGGAACAACGTATTATAATACTCAATCCCTTGCTTACATTCATTTTCTTGAATGTAGCAATTTCTTCGTTTATTTTAAGGTTATTCATTCGAAGTTATTACATATTTTTTGACCAAATGTTTCGTCAGCATACCTACTATATGTACTTTGTGTCATTGTGATGCATATAAAAATATACCTATACAACTATGAGTGATGGAAATAAAAATATTATTTACCGATTTTATCGTGGCATTGGTTTGATTTTAACATTTTTTAACTTCTGAGTCCGCCCCGTGACCATGGAAGCTGTAAAGTAATCAAAACGTCGAAAATATTCTTCCCGGGAATACTCTTTTTATTTTAATGTGTAACAATCGCGTAAATAATAGTAATTGATTTCAAATTCCAGGTCAGGTAATTCGGAGTAAACTACCAACACTTTATTGGCACATCTGCGCTGCTGAAAATTTTAATTTCTCTTTTTAAAATGACTAGGTTGAACAAAAAAAAATTAAAATATCTGTATAGAAAAAAATGAATTAAAAATCGAAACTTATTAACTAGAATAACTATACAGAGCTTTTAAAACACAGCGACGTCAACACTAACAAAACTTTTCCACCAAAATATATTTCGTACAAATTGCGGAGAAGAAAATAATCGTCTCCATAGACTTAACATTAGACCGTCTTAACCAAACTAGGCGAACAAAGACGGAATTATGTGCAACTTGTAACAATGTACGAAACTTTGACAAAGACCTTTTGCAAAGATTTCGTGATTATTATGTTGCTAAATACTTGCTTGTTGTAATAGAAAATCTCGGGTAGTTGCTTAGAGATTTAAGTGAGAAAAGACAGACTTGTTAACGTCTTTTATTATTTGGAGGTGTTTTAATGAGACACAAGATAGTACCAATTTCTTGAAATTGAAATGCAATTTCACCAGAAAGTGAAGGAAAATGCCCTATGAAATTTACTATCGGTGTGAAGATTTTGTCCCTAGATGAACTTTTTTGTGTAGGGAAAAATATATTATAATATATATTTTCAATAAATATAAACATAATTGCGACCCAGACCCGGGGTTCTTGGAAAAGTTTACTTGATGTCCAATAAAAATATTTTTTTATTGCCTTCGGCTCTGTGAACAAAATATGAATGTGATGATAATTACTATATTTTATAAAAATCTGTCGTCTGAGATAAAACAGTAAAATATTTAAAGACAAACCATCAAAATTTTATAATAATTTTAAACAGTATCGGTATTGGGATTTACGATATTATTTACCAATACTATGAATGGGCATTCTCCTTTAGTACATGTAACTTTTTTGACTTGTAAAAATCCACCATCTAGATTAGTGGTTCTTAATCTTTTACTCATGAGGGACCATTTGAGAAATGTTTAGCCATTAATTACCCAGTTGTTTCACTTGTTTGGTTTTATGTAATAAATAAAAGATTTTCCTTTCTATTCATAAATAAAACATGCATAAAATTATTGTAGGGTTTCCTCACCACCATTTGGAATGCTTCCAGAGACTACCAGTGGCCCATGGACCACCGGTTAAGTACCAATGGTCTAGATTCATACTAGGGTAAAATCAAATAAATGCTGTGTAAATAAAACTTGAGACTCAAGCGATCTTCAACTCCTCAGTCTATGACGACTGACAGGAATTCGATCGTGAAGCCAAATAACAGGCAGATGATAGACAACATCATTATCAGCACGAGAAACTACACTTTACTCGCGCCATCTCGCGCGAATTTGGCGAAACCTCAAAAATTGGGGAGACATATTCATTCAGTAATTATTTTTCTATGGCTGCTGACGTCATTTTATCGATCAAATACGAAAATAATAAGGTATTATAATACCAACACGTTTCGTTTAGTTCGAAACGCTACTTGACGTGTAGTCATACTTTCTCTGTCCTTTCCCACTTACTTGGGTGGAGGGACCCAAAAAGGCACTGCGCAAAGAATTCTATAGAAATATTTGATATTTGTGGGCATCTGTACTCACTTTTCATTAAAGTGCGAAGTGGCCTGTTGGTAACGGACCAGACACGACTGCCAACATGTTCACGATGGTCGCGGGTTCAAATCTCAGAGTACACCTCTGACTTTTCGGAATCATATGTGTATTGAGACTCAATCACCACGTACTATAACGGTGAAGGAAAATATCGTGGGGAAACCTGCATACTGCTATGATATGTTAAAGTTCGCCAACACGCAATAAGCCAGCGCGGTAGACTATATGGCCTAACCATTCTCAATCGTAATATCGATTATAGAGTAGGCCCATGCTCTGCAATGGTACGTATATAGGCTAAAAAGGATACAGATACAGAATATAAACACAGAAACAAACATAGTAAACACATTCACATCCATCCCACGATGCAAAGCAAAAAGATCACACACTGAACAACGCGCGAAACCCATCCTTATATTAGCATTAACATTGTATTCTCACTACTCTGCTCTATTGTTAAGTGGCAAACAGATGAATGCTATCAAAATTGAACCTTGTGTGGAAGGTTTAAGGTTTGTTTTAAATATTTGTAAGGTATAGGGAATGCTTTATTGATTTGATTATTATTATATGTATTTCCGTGCTATTTTGGGATATATTGGTCTTTTATGTTAATCACACAATGGTTTTCGTTGTTGTAACGCATCTATTATCGGGACTTGTGATAATATCAAAATATAACATGATGTACAAGAAGTAAATCGTTGGTGACTTGTTGTACTTTGTGAGTTAAAAATAAATTAGAATTACACCCAATAGTCACATATACGTATACGCGAAGATCAAGTCTTGTATCATGGGTTTCAAAAAATCGAGAGACTGAATCCCACAAACCCCCAGACCTGAACAAATACTTTGCATCACACAACTAATTCGGTGCGGGGATCGAACCCGCGACCTCATGTATCCACCGGCGTCAAACTAACTACGGTTCCTTTTGAGAAACCCTAAAAAACTAAAACTGTTGAAGTATTCCATGAAAACCGCACTTGAGCAAGTTTGTCTACATTATAGGAACGTAATTTTATTTACGCACCCTTCTAGGAAGTGCCGATGAGCTTCCGGTTCCG
Organism: Hyles lineata; assembly: GCA_030180105.1. Taxonomy (NCBI): domain Eukaryota; kingdom Metazoa; phylum Arthropoda; class Insecta; order Lepidoptera; family Sphingidae; genus Hyles; species Hyles lineata. The sequence continues at coordinate 1,203,485 of JARJEE010000031.1, forward strand.
AGTGGAGAGCTTTAAGCGCTCCGAGCGTTGTTCTACTATAACTTAATGGACATCTGAAGTCAATACTTCCGTGTTATGAAAAGGTTAATTGAAATGGCAACCAATTTATGATAAAGGTTTCTTTTTTTTAGGTATTTATTATTAAATCCTAAAAAAATATTTTTTCGTTATTTATTATAACAGCCTTAGTGGTGTAGTCAGTTAAGATTTTGTTTATTATAATGAATGGTGAGAGGAACATGCCGTTTGCCTGATGGTAAGCGAAACGACCGTTCATAAATATTGCAAAATCAAACAACACACATCCTGCGGCTATTACTCTCACTGCAATGTCTCTCAAACCGAAACTCAACAGTGCACTTACACTGCTGTTTGGAGGGAGAATCTCACGCCTTTTTCCCAGAAGGGATAGGCAGAGGTGTTACCAAGACACCCAAATTCCGCCTCATGTGTTCCGTCCTACGATGTGATGGGACTAGAATATTGCTATATTGGGCACAAATTCGTGACTCCGGTCTAATAATGAATACAAAAATCCGTTACAATATTATGTACTAATAAACACTATCCAATACCCATTTTTTATTTTTAAACTATCACGCTTTTTAATTCCACGATCAAAATTCCAACCAATTGCATCGAAAATGGAATTTAAATGTAAATCATTTAAGAATTTCATATCCGCCGTTTCGGGGCTGATTCTTGATAAGCCACCGGCAGACACCCTAATTCTATCTTCGCCTCAGCAGGGGTTGGATGGCGTGTCGCGAACATCAATGGGATCGGATGGGGTAGTTGTATAAAAAAAAATATATATTATATTTCAGTATGGATTTTTTATTGCAGTGAACGGCGAGACGAGCATGCCATTTCCCTCATGGCAAGCGATACGACCGCTCATGGACAGTGGCAAAACCAAAGAACGCCTTGAATTTCATAGCAATGCTTGGCATTCCACTATTACATATTACACAGCTCAATCTATAAGCAGTCACGGACCAACAAAAATATTTTATCATTAGCGATTTGTTATAATGATGGAGCAGAAAACTGTTGAAGTGGAGACTACGCTTAGGTAAATGTAGTGTAGGACGTCCTGCGGCACGATGCACCAACGATTTGACAAGGGCGGCGGATATCGAATGTAGAGGGCTGCTTAAGACCAGGATTGGCGTTTACTTGAGGAGGCCAGGTCCAGCAGTGGACGGTGATAGGCTGAGCAGATTACAGTGGTCGATAAATTCTATAAACTCTCAGAATCATACAATTGATTGTAGTTGCCAAAATAAATGAATATATGACACTCTAAATAACCTTATAATAAACATAAATAATGGCACGAATTTATACTTGATATGAACGGTTCTTCAGCAATTTTTGGCGGAAAACACGAAAACACTCCAAAAAGAAGCAACATTACAGTCACATCCTAATATATTTAAAACAATCTTCATTTAATAAAAAGACAAAGTGTCCCAAGATAAGGAGCGTCAAGAAACGGATTAACCCGCAGCAACTGCCGTCACAGGAGTCAATTAGCAAAATAAAACATAATTCATTTCAATAATTCACAGAAAAAAGTTTGGCCTTGTCTCCTGTCCCTCTCGCACGGTGGTGTCTCGCTCCCTCCCGCTACAGCCGGCTCAATAGCCTTGTCCCGCTTCGATACACGCTCAGAATTGCCGAACTTTAATGTTATCTCCTTTTCTTGCCGGTCCAACGGCCACGCACTGGATGTTGCTCTACTTCTTGCATTTTTATTTAATGCTACAGCTTTGTGAAACAGAAGACTAATTATAATTAAGAGTTTTAGATGATAGGATGAAGTTGCTTGTATAATATACCATTGTCATTGAATTTTATTGTATTGTCGAAAAAAGTTTTAATAATGAATGGCAGAAAGTAATTCTAATAAAAATGTTGGCTAAGTTATTATTTTAAACATTTTTATTATTCTTCACTTTTCATACAGTATAAACCGTATTAACCGTAATAATTTAATATATACTCGTATAATATCAAAATGTAATTAAATATTTCCAACGACTTCAAATAAATAAAATACTCAAATAGAGCATACTCTCATCTCGCGCAGCTTCACTTCGATTGGCCACGGATCCCTCGTAGCTCGTAGCTCGTAGCAACGTGAGGCTGTCGTACGGGAGACCCGCTACGGAGCGGACGTCTACACAGTAGCGGTGGATGGGACCTTGACACGACTGTCACACCCCTACGTATCTCGGATTACGAAATTTTGTGATACGCTTAAAGACAATGCATGCAGAGATAGTGAATCTAGATACGATTCTCTAGAGATTTTTGGGCAAAAAAAATACGAACCGAAAAATCGAGTGTTTGTTTTGTGTTAGTGCGGACTGTTTGCTGTGCACGTGGAGTTTCACAGGTGAGTTTTATGGTTTTTGTTTGATGTAAAATATGATTTTTGTGTGAGAAATTCGTTTACATTTTTTTGTGAATATCTGAAAAACAGTTTTTGATTGGGAAATTTAACTTGAAACTCCCTTTTGTATACAGTGAGGGAATTTCAGCTGTTATGAAACGTATTCATTTTATTGTCTTGTATAAACATCGATAGTTGTTTCAAAAATATTAGTTATAAACGCCATATTTTTACTGTATAGTTTCACTTAAAAATATTTTCTATATCACAAGAAATAAAATAAAATAAAAACTCCGGCCAATTTTCCCCATGACGCAACAACACAAGAGCTATTCTTTAACTGCCAGTTGCCAAGAAACTGAAGGGTTGTTGTTGGACTTAGGACCAATAACTCTTGGTCAACCCTCTCACAGCGACCTTGTGCTAGTTGGACGACTCGCTAATTCCACGAGCTTAAGCTTTCAAGTCTTGTCTGACTTTTAAAGTGAGTGCTTAACGCCGAGAAAATGATACTTCTATAAGCTTTTTAGTTCGGATTTTTTGAGCCAACATTTTTTTTGTGAGTTGGGTTTAATTATGTCTCTAATTGGATTCTTATTTGGGTATTGTGTATATTTTTTGTGTAAATAGTTTTCCAATTAAAAATATGACATTTTAGTCTGATTTGTTTTTATTTTAATGATGAAGTTTTATTTTTCTTGATTTATTACTTGATTGTAGCAATTAATTTTTTAGGAGTTATACTTGCTCGTTGATCTAAAAGGTTATATTAAAGCCAATCTTTAGAATAATTTTGACTACCTATCATTATGTACTGTCACATGTACTCTAAATAGAATATGATAAATAGGATTTAGAATGCAGTTCGATCCCTTTGGCGCTGCGGATACCTCAATACTCAAAGTCGTTGGACTAAAGTTCTTAAAACCTTATTCTTTGTTTATTTGTCAAATTTTTCACAGATGCGATTAGACAAAAAAGCCTGTGCTCATGCTTTTACATACAATATATATCTTAATCATATTAAACAAATTAATAGATGATGAATTTGGATATTTTTATTACAGTGGTATACAGTATCGTATGCTTCTACATCCTATATAAGCATAATTCTCTAAAGAGACGAGACTCGGTCGATTTTGATTGAGCTTTTATTTTATTGGGGTTTAGGTTACGACGGGTTACTTAATATGGGTGAAACTCGAGTTGTAAGTAAGACAGCCGAGAGGGAGTTTGCGGGTTCCAATTCAGGGCACATAATATCATAATTATTTTAAGAGTCAGCATTTTCAAAAGTTCATCATAGTTATCCAAGCAGATATGTCACGTACTGGCTTGCTTAATGATTTTTTACTGTAAAGTAATCGAAACGTCGGGAAGTTAAGTTGGAATGCCAAGCATTGCTTTGTAATTCAGTGCGCTGTTTGGTTTTGCTGCAGGAGCAGTCGAATCGCTTACCATCAGGCAAATGGCATGCTCGTCTCGCCATTCATAGCAATAAAAGCAAAAGAAAAACATGTAAAAATTAAACTGAATCCACGATAAAATCCGAAAATAATAGTTTTATTTCAGAATTGTCACGCTTTGGGTTCAGTCTACGTTTAACGGTATGATAATTTGTATCTTTGAGAGAAATAAATAACACCCAACAGTCACTTACATAGTCCTGACCCACACTAAGATCAAGTCTTGTGTCGTGGGCATCAGAAACTACGAGACACTTTTCGTTCTCACAAACTTTTTTACTGGTGGTAGGTCTCTCATATGTGAGAGGCCATCTGGGTGGGTACCACCGCAGTGTCTATTTCTCCCGTCAAACAGCAGTGTAAACGCACTGTTGTGTTTCGGGTTGAAGGGCATTGTAGCCAGAGTAACTACTGGACATATTGAGACTTAACATCTTGTGTCTCAGGATGGCGAGCGCAGTGGAATGCCAAGCATTGCTTTGTAATTCAAGGTGTTGTTTGGTTTTGCTACTGTTTATGAGCGGTCGTATCGCTTACCATGAGGTGAACGGCATGCTCGTCTCGCCATTCATAGCAATAAAATAAAAAAAAAACACCTTGACCCGAAAGAAATCTTTCTGGGCCACACAAATATTTCTCTCGGTGCGGGGATCGAACGCGAGGCCTCTCGTTTCACAGGCGGCGTCTAACCGACTGAGCCACGAAGACTGTCGATCTCCTGTTTATTCCTCTTAGCTGGACACTATTTTGGGCTCAGAGCTATGTATGTGACTGTTGGGTGTATTTATTTATTTATATTCGTAGCCGATTAGTATTGGTCGATGATCCAGAAAAATAATTAATGAGGGAATTTATAGACTCTCTTATTTAGAAACATTAAAATGTATGTGAAAGGTATGGTGGACTCTCGTATTGACTTACTTTAATGAATCGAAAGCCTTCTCACCGTTAGAGTTGGGTGATTTATTTATTTATTATAGTTTATTATAAATACACTACGAGAGAGAGAGAGAAAGAAACCATAAAGTAAAATGTGTATAGTCATTTCGCAGTCGCATTGTTACCGCCGATTCAGACGCATGCTAAGAGCATAGAAAGAACAATGGCGATTTGTTGATTGATCTTAATTTGAGCGTCTTTAAGTGGCATATATACAAAACGATTTTCAATATTATTGTAATTTTTTTCAAATAATTATATGAATTATACAAAGCGAGTGAAAAATTAAACCTTTTAAACGGAAAGCCATTTGAGTAATTCCGGATTTATAAACTATTATTGGCTTAGTGTTGTCATTTTATATTTAATCGACTAAAATAGTTAGCCATCTAGTAAAGTACTGCTATTGGAAATAACTTTTTCCGTCAATACAAAATTCGCAAACTCAAGCAATTCGTCAGTTATTTCAATTTTGTAAATAATTATGCTAAATTGATATTGTATTTGGTTTAATAGTTACTATTACTAAACATAATATTTTATCTGTACTAAAAAATAAGTAAATTCAGAATATGAAATGAGCGTGAAATGAGTCTGGATAGAAGATTTATAATCAAAGCAAATAGTCGATTGACATAGATAACCAAGTAGATAACCCATAAAAAAAAAGATAGACTTTGACGTTTCTGTTCCGTGAGTTGTTGATAAATATTTAAAGCGGACGAAGTTAAAAATAAATGAGGAATAAGGAGCCTGATATTGCGTTGTATGATCCATGCATTCTTACGGACTTTTATATTTTCTGTTTGTGATATGCTATGTTTGTTATGATCACCGATCTTGTCTTAATGCTTAGATTTGTTAATAATAAATATGTTGAGACTTCAAGGTAACTGTCAACTGAGACTGCGGCAGATCAACTCTATTTAATGATAAATGTAAATATATTTTTACGCCAACATAAATAATAACACAAGATACTAATAGAACGGGTGTATTATTACGTTTTTAATTTACTAGAAAATGATATTCCTGACAATACATTACTTCATAGCACGGTCAGCCATTTTACTCGTAGTGTGACGTTGGTATATAAACACAAAAACTCTGATGTGAATATACATTTTTCCCCTGTTTCTTTAACAACAATTATTACACATGTTGAATTAGAAATTAACCCTCAGGCTAATGAGATTTTTTCATCTAAAGACATTGAATTTTTATTTCAATAAACATAATGTATGGACAGTTGCCATTGTTCTTTATTAGATAGAAACTTTAAATCCACAAATTTAGAACAGTGTAAATAAGTCTTCTTCCGCACATCATATCAATTACGCAGGAAAAAATAGTATAGGTAGGTGATGATTAAAATTATTGTACTTTCTTTTACTGTTAAATCTATATATATAAAAATGAATTTCTGTTCGTTAGTCTCGCTAAAACTCCAGAACGGCTGAACGGATTTATCTTATCTTGGTCTTGAAATGTTCGTGGAGGTCTAGGGAAGGTCTAAACGGCGAGAAAAAATGGAAAAATTGCGAGGAAAAGCCAATTTTTTAATTGTTCAAGCGTGATGCGACCAGCCAATATAGGATGACCTTTGTTTGGTTGACGGGAGAGGTAAACGACGGTCAAGGTTAAACTACCAACCAACGTAAAATTATCTATCTTTCCATTGTCTTTCATTAACGGCTGACGAAATAGAACAAAATTCAAAAAGTGTGTACATTGTGTATATAATATCTAGATACGGCGTCTTTCGCGTAATTTGTTAAATGTAAAATTAAATGATGTCCATATCTACAAAAATAGCCCATCGTTTTTTGAGAGTATTGCAACAGTTTTAAACAAGATATACTCTATCGAAGCGTTTTGCTGGAGTTCACCAAAATATATCTAATTATAATTTTTCGTTTTCATAAAGGACATTGTTTTTTTAAATTGATACCTTTAGATGCGTTGGGGGACAAATTTAAATTCCGCATTTGTATTGTTTTCAGACTTAAGTATAATAAAAGTATTGGTACGTTGATGCCGCATCTAGACATTATAATGAAACGATATGCAGTTTTATATTTTTAAATATTTGTTTTATTACTTACGTCACCTGGTAAGGCAGTATGAAGGTTTTATTAATTTGTATATGTATAGATAGTTTTCTCAAATAAATAAAAGTAATTCACAGAATCGCGTGGTTGCCCGTTGGTAACGTACCAAACGCGACTGCCAACAAGTTTACAATGGTCACGGGTTCAAATCCCAGGACACACCTCTGACTTTTCGGAGTAATTTCTACATTAAATAAAATCCTTCAACCCGCACTAAACTCGAGAAACTTAATTTTAGCTAACTTCAGTTGTTAATCTGTCCGATTATTTTTTTAATAAGTTTAATAAATCTCAAGTTTTGTCACAAATTAAATTTCAGCATAAAGTCATAATATTTGACATGAGATTTGACACCCAACTAATATATCAATCGATCCTGTCGCACTTCAGAACAGGGAAAAAGTATAACGATTTAATGTGTTACGATATCTATGAGTGCATCCTTCTATCTTTGTGGCTGCGTGCGCGAGAACTTTCTTTACTTTGATGATCTTTTGTGATAGTGACATTCCAAGTAGTGTGCTCTTTTTTTGTTGATATTTTGTGATAATGACAGTTTACTGCTAAATGGGCAAGAAATTTTCTCACTTTGATTAATTACAATTTACGATGTCGATGAGAAGACGACCTGACTTAGGTCGTCGCAGTCAATCAAATGTGCGAAGAGCTACCTCACGTGCTAACCGCACTGATGATCAGAGAGAGACAGATCAAGAAAATAGTCGTATTGCTATGTCCAGAAGAATAGGTATAGGATTGGATTGGATAAGCAGCTTAGACAACGGCAGTCATGTTGATTTTAAATAAAATATGGACTGGAATCTGTATTTGCACGCAGGCGAAGCCGGGCCGGGCCGCTAGTACGTTATAAAAATATAATCAACTTATATACAAGCATTAATATAGAAAACGTTATATGCCAAAGACACTTACGGGGAACTTGCGGGAAAACGTACGAAAATTCTTTATCACACGAAAAAAGTTATAAATTACCGACACGCTTAGAAAAATACCTGCGAAGGCTCCGAAGGTTATCCATAAAACTGCTGTAAAGGAAAACAAAAAGAGTAAAAAGGGAAAGGGCTACGAAAGGAAATATTGTTTATTTTATAGCTTTGGTACAAAATATATTTTATATGACCCGAAATATGTACGTAGGATTAAGGGCTTTTTGATAAGTCTAGGCATATAAATTTAATTAAAGGTGTATGAAATTTGATACATTTTATTTTATACCTTTTGTCCGCAACTTCGTCTGCGTGATTAAGTGTACTTTACAATATGCTTTATATGTACTTAAAAATCGATATATACTATCCTAAATCTTACTTCACAATCTAATCTCCCCTTAAAAGGAAAAAAAAACTGAAACCACGAATGACGTTATTATTGTTACATTCTCACTTAAGTTAATGAAGTCCCACCATATTAGTTTTCTCGTTTATAGTCCATATACATTGTACAACCATCGATCGGTTACTAATTTCTTAGACGTGTAGATGTGTAAACTTCACGATTTTATGATAAATCAGGGTTCACGCAGATGATTTTAATTGGAAAGATATAATAATTATTAAATTATTATATACTTGTATATGTATTATATATGTACATGTATGTGAGCGACGGTAATCATTCACCACCAGATGAAATTTTTCCTTTTTTACAATTGGTACTGCTATACAGCATTGGTATGCAATTGAATAAAAAAAACATTTTTTTTAAATACTAAATAGGAAGATGAAAGTATTTTTTCCTCAAAAGTAACATATACATATAGTAAGTACATGGGAGCAAGGCAACATTTATAAATATTTTGTGAAGCAAATTTTGCGTAACGTTGGATTGAAATATAGTAGAATTGAAGACATATATAGATGTTTTAACACAACATAGGTAGGCACTAGTTCTATAAATATAATTAAAAAAACTCTAAGATCAAAAACTCCTTAATATATCTTAGAAAACTCACAGAATGGAGAAAACGTTATACTTTCTCGCCGGTCCGATATTTCATTTTAAAGTGTTGTTAGAACTAACAATGAATAATAGTCTCCCGGTTCATATTTCTATGGTCATGTTTGTAAGTAATTTATGTTGCCCCAGTATCAAATGCTTTAGTACTCGTTAGCACATGATAATGAGTATAACAGGTTTTTAAATACTAAATTTCATGTTGCTGTTTTTGTTGTATTATGTGAGGAAAGCATAATTTAATTTATTTGTATCTATTTTGTCGTTTTGCGTTTAGCCACATTATTTAACTAAAGTTTTTCGGTAAATTATATTATAGATAATTTTATTTATAGAGTAGATATATATTGACAAAGTGTTTAACCTGTGAATCGAACCAAGGACTTCAAGACTCATATTCCGTTCATATCGCTATATGCTTTTAATGTCTAGTGAAAGATCAAGTAGTATTTTTTGTAAAAAAATAGCTCAAAACAAAATGACGTCACAACGTAACAAAGCGTTAAAAGCAACTTGCAACACACAGAATTAAAAAACCCATCCACTAAGACTACATAAAAAAATATCTATGACATGAAGTTCACCACCACAATATATAAGACTTCTCAATCAAAATCTCGATCGTAGTGGTGTTTCGTTCTCAGCAACTAGTATTAAAACCAAAACTACGTTGGTCCGAAATACACCTACGTCACACAAACGACCTATAAAGAACTGAAGTGTAATAATGACGTCACGACTGAACAAAGTCATCGCTCAGAAGAACTAGCTGTAACACACATAAAACATCGCAAAGAAATGGCCCGCCAGCTGATTTATCACGAGGGAATACGGCAGATTTGTCACGGGGCTAAATAAAAAGCGGTAAGTGGGGCTTTCGACTCGCAAAAAAACATCTAAATGGGCCGCATTTGGCTTCGCGCAGCCGACGTTAGTGTCAAATCGTGAGGGATCGGATTGTGACGTTTAAGTGCCTCTGAGGGTGTTTTAATTCTGCATTTTTTATGATTTTTTTGTGATTTATAGGTGGCATTAGGAAAATAGGGTTTCCAGTATACATATATATGTACATATATACTTTTCTTATTCTTTTATTTTTTAACACGGTGCTTCCAGGAACTATAATTTGAATTAATTTTTTTTTTCAGATTCCTGGAAGTCAAAGGAGACCGATATGCTTTATCTAAAGAATTCTGTTTAATAAACATATTTGTCCCGAATCTGTGTTACAACTCACAGGCTTTTATTTTAATAGTAAAAATCTTAATAGATTGCGCAATGAAAACTATAGTGAATAAAAAATCGGTTTGTAAACAAGACCATAGACTCTTTTCTAAACAAATGGTATTACTAGTCAGGTGTTGTAAATTTATAAAATGCGCCAAATGCTTTCAGCGTCACGTTGAATAATATATTAAAGTATAAAGCATACCCAAGTATATTACATACATAAAACAAGCTCATACAAAATAATATCAAACAACACATCACTTAAAAAACATGAAAGAACCACAATAAACTCTCACAACGGCTGCCTCACTCTTTTTATAAAAAACCGTCCACATTATTCCAAATTTAAAATGCAATTATTACTTCACATGCAAACAAAAACCGCAGTGCAATCAAATTTTATTTCTTTACAAAGACGTTGCCACAAAACTTACCATTAAATATTAACAACAGAGGAACCGCTTTGTGTTCGAGTTAGGGCTGCTGTAACTGGATTTTTTTGGTGTTGTATAGCCTTTTATTTATTTATAAATATTTATGGTTTTATACGTATGTTTGATTGTATCAAATACTGTTAATGTAATGGGTTTTACTTTAAAGTTTTTTGGGTGTCAATATGTTAAAGTGATTAAAATAGAATTAAGAGTAATGTAGATACATTGATGAATGTCATGGTGAATTCTAAACTATTCACAATAGCTGATTCTCCATCTTTTTGTAAACTTCAACAGTGAACATGCAAATGGATAGGAGCCTCTCACCACTAATAGAAAAAAAAACAATTAGCAATATTTTATTACTTTTACAAAAAACACTATTTCTATAAGAAACTTATCTAATCATATAACAGTAATCCCAAAAAAAATAAAAAGCACTCAACCATTACAGTACCACTCAAACGATTCTTTAGCACATTTTCATCAAAAGAATTTCAAAACAATTGCTTTGAAGAAGAAGAATCTGAAAAATACCTTTAAAACTTCTAAGATCTCTCATAAAAGTGAAAGCATAATCCCCGCCAGTGGATTCAAACTAGAACATCTGTTGTGTTTGTAAACAGTGGCTAATTAAAAAATCTAAGGGGAACTACCTTTCTTATTTATGTTCTGCCGAGTAGCCATAGTAGAGCAGACTCTACCATGCGAAAATGGACTTTACTGCTACGTAATAGAGTATATTTTAGTTTACACTTAGCTGTTTATTCAGCCTTGCTAAACATCGTTTGGCTATCCTTACTTCGTTGAGGTGGTTCTTGTTTTAGTCAATTTTTTAGAGATACAATTTTAGGTTTTCGCCTTTATTCCAGGTAAATAGATTTTTGACTGGCCCCTTGAAGGCAATTTTTCTTCACAACACTTGTTGGTAGTAAATAAGTAGAAAATGAGTACTAGTAATATTATTAGAGAAAGTGTTAATAGCATGATTTTGAGGAGGGCGAGTAGCATAATAAGAATAAACTAGGCTCCATTGGCGGATGATGATACACTATAACTTATAATTAATATTAAGAAGTACTGGAATGTACTGGTCTCTCATATGTGAGAGGCCATCTGGGTGGGTATCACCGCAGTGTCTATTTCTCCCGTCAAACAGCAGTGTAAACGCACTGTTGTGTTTCGGGTTGAAGGGCATTGTAGCCAGAGTTACTACTGGACATATTGAGGCTTAACATCTTATGTCTCAGGATGGCGAGCGCAGTGGAATGCCAAGCATTGCTTTGTAATTCAAGGTGTTGTTTGGATTTGCTACTGTTCATGAGCGGTCGTATCGCTTACCATCAGGCGAACGGCATGCTCGTCTCGCCATTCATACAATAAAAAAAAAGTAGCTTATCACCTAGATGAAACTGTGAGTTATAAAAATCTATAGTTATACCTATATAAGTTATTTGTAATTTAAAGTATTTAAAAAATAAAATATCATTCATAATTAAAGATTCGTTCAAAATTCGCGGTCCAGACATTTTCAATAAAGAAACTCTTTCTAATAGTTGCAGTTCATCAAAACACGACTACTTGAGCTAACCCTTTATCGACCGCGCAAGGGTAAGTCTGACCCGACATGTAAAAAATTCAAAACGCACCATGAATATAAACTTGCCGACTGAACTATAAAACTGGTAGTGTTGGGTCGAAAGGCTTTTATTAATATGACAGACCCAACTACAAGCGGGCAGCGGTAAATTGTGCTTTATTATGTATGTACGCAAATGATGCTCCTTTATCTGCGCTTATGTGATGAAGTAGTGTAGTTGGCAACAAACATGCTTTGTTTAAATGTTTTTGATAGACTTTGACTAATGTTTGATGTTTAATATTTTTAGTAAGTTGAATAATTTTGTGGATGTCATGGAATTTCAATTGGTATTATTAAAAAAGTCTTTGTCAATCAGCTAATATTAGACTTGTATTTTGACCTCAAGAAAAGTGTTTAAGTGTTTAAATAAATAAATAAATAACACCCAACAGTCACATACATAGTCCTGACCCCACACTAAGATCGAGTCTAGAAAAATCCTCTTTATTCGCTGTATAAATAGAAATTCTACACACCACCGTTTATAAACCTCAATGACGTAGATAAAGTAAAAAATTCAAAATAAACATACAATTGATTATACTTCAACTATTCAGTTTGTATTAAAAGTCACACTTGTCTGCGCAAACCAAAGGTCAAATCACGAGAAAATAAATTCTTGAAAAATAAGTTCTTATATAATACTTTTCACTTGAAATTCACTGTGAAGTGTACGTTAGGCCGCCCTCGACCGTGGCTCAGGCCAATGCCCGCCCCGAGGGCTTGAAAGACCGCGTGACCGTAAGATTTTTGCAATCACCACCGTACCGCCGCCGGGGGTTATCTTTACGCACAGTTCAATGTCGTTGTGTGATTATCGTCTAGTTACGCTGGGGCTTTGAATCAACGTTCTTGGTAGGGTTATAGGACTTTCGTACTTTATTGCCCCCGCGGTACCTTCGACCGCAGTTACAGTATATGCGGTTGACTTTTATTTTACGCCTATAAATTGTGGAGGGTTGACATATTGATTTATTGAATGTTGGCGTTTTAAATGAATTATTATTGGTCAAGTTAAATTAAGGTATATTTTAAGATGTAATTAATTATGTTATTGCCTCACTTCTTTACCAAAAATCAACCAGAACTTAATATAGTTTTAGATGGATCACATTTGTAAACAATCTTTGGTTAATATTTTCTTGAATGTCTAATAAAAGTAGGCAAAAAGTTTTAAATCTACTACTTTTTTTACCGCCTATAGTAAAGTTCAGAGGGTAGATAATACTTTACAATGTTACCTAATCTTCTCACACAATATATTTTTACTTCATTTTTTCACTAAAATGAAGGAAATTAGCATTACATTTTTCATAAAATTTACTTCTGCAGCGGACCATCTCTTTTTAAAGGGAAAATGTAGTAGTTCGTGATTCGTGGGTTTTTAGGTCACTTAGAGATTACGCAATCTGCTCTTGCGTATAATAAAACGTGGACGGGCTTTCTTTTTAATAATGTTGAGTAGTTTAGCCACTATACAGGATGTACCAAGACTAGTACCGAGAACGAAGCCGGGTGGTAGGTTTAGTGACACACACAAAGCAATTAAAATGTATGTGACGATAGTTTAAAATATCATCGTTGTTAGTGGTAAATCCATAGTTTTTGATAAAGTAATAAACTAAATTTAAGCCCGTGCTTACATTATTATTTTAGATAAAGCTATGGATTCAACACTGAAATAAGACGAAAGGAAAAAATATCACGTCTTTTTGCAAAAGTTTTAGTTGCATTGTGTCTGAAGTCACTAAAACTACCACCGGCTTCATTTTGTATAGCAGTCTTGGTATACCCTGTATGACCGGAATGTGTCTAGAATATTTCTTTTAAATTTCCCTATCCTACCACTATTTAGATTATTTGTAATAATTTACTTGTATTAGACGGTAGCCATCAGTAGAGGATTTTGTGCAGCTAAATGATAGAAGTAGAGATTTCACACACTTTAAGTAAGCGGTAGTTAAATCTGCATTCCGACTTTTTGAATTTCTTTGTGTATTCGTAGTTAAATATGACGTAATTTAATTGACCAGGAATATATAGCGATTTAATCTGATAACTTGAGACACCTCTATACGATTCTGAAAGTATTTTGCCAAACAGTATTGTAACCTCAGTGTTGTGTTCCGGTTTTAATGAAATTGTAGCCAGATTACCTACTATACATATTGAGACTCATTATCTTACATCCAGCAAATTGGAATGCCAAGCATGGTAGATGGTGTTACTACTGTCCATGAGCAGTCGTATCGCTTATTATCAGGCAAATGGCACAATCATCTCGCCATTCATTTTAATAAAAAAAAAAGAAAAAATTAACTAAAGCTCCCCCAACCTGAATTTAATATTATGGTGGACTGAACCTGTAACCTTTACTAATCATAGAGGCTGGTGCCCAGCTGTGTGAGAAGTATAGGCTGATATTAATAGAAAAGTCTATTTTTTACCAGACAGCCTAGCCGCTCCAAATAAAAAAGGGTTTTAATAAAGCGCGCACTAAATTCAACTAGACCCGTATCATTTTTTATTTCGCCACTTCAAGTTCTTTGTTACTTGTTTTTCTGAAACTTATTTCTATGCCTCTAAGTTAATAAAACACTCAATAATCAATTCGAAATGTTAGTCTACTGTTCACATTTCGTCAAGGTCAACCCTTGTTTTGATACTTATTGAATGTGAAAGTTTATTACAGCAATGGTTAATAGGACCAGAACATTTCTGAACTCTATTTTACTGTACTTATTATACATTAATTTATTTTAGCTATTGGTATTGTGGTATCGAATAATCTCTGACAGGATATAGTGGTTCTAGGTATCTCATATATCGGATGCCAACTGAGTAGGTACTACAAGCACACAACGGTGTGAATGCTATGTCATATTCCGGCTCGAAGGACATCGTAGCCAGAGGCTGTTCATATTGAGACACATAAGATGTTATTATGTGAGACAAAAGATGGGGTGATGGTGACTGCAGTAGCATTTTGGCATTCCAATAACATGAATCACCACGCAAATACCAAACTATTGCATTAATTCTTTTTTTTTTGTTTCTATGTATAGAGAGACGAGCATGCCGTTCACCTGATGGTAAGCGATACGACCGCTCATAAACAGTAGCAAAACCAAACAACACCTTGAATTACAAAGCAATGCGTGGCATTCCACTGCGCTCGCCATCCTGAGACATAAGATGTTAAGTCTCAATATGTCCAGTAGTTACTCTGGCTACAATGCCCTTCGATCCGAAACACAACAGTGCATTTACACTGCTGTTTGACGGGAGAAATAGACACTGTGGTGGTACCCACCCAGATGGCCTCTCACATATGAGAAACCTACCACCAGTAAAATTCATGGCGTTGATTGGTTTTGCTGTTGTATGAGTGGTTATATCACTTACCATGAGACGAATGGCATGCTAGACTCGCCATTCATTGCAAGAAAATAAAACAAAATTACTTCATTATAGCATCAGGGGGGTACTCTCTCCAATGTTATTAACTTCGAATTTTCGGATGTTGGACGTCCGGAGTAAGATATAAGTTTTCACTTCTAAAAATCAAGACTATTTTCTGATACACCTATCATTTTCTCCGAACTTAGCCTATGGATACGACGCACAAGTTTTACGAACGGCGTCCCAACATTCGAAGTTCATATTCGTTCGTTGTACGAATCGTATCAAAGAGTAACCCCCCTGGCTCGACAAAATTATGTTTCATATCCGCTCTATAGTATGTAGTCGTAATTATCTATGTATATGTATAAAACGAATACCTAAAACTTTCAGATAGTTTTCAGCAAGTTAGCATACTCCCGAGCTTAACGTTCAGGACAAATTTTACCTCAACACGGCACAAAGTTCCTTCCAGAATTATCATAAAGTTAACACTAACGACCAGTAGTTAATGTGGACGAAAAAGGGGCCCTACTATATTCATCCGAACGAACGAACGAACGAAGTTCGATACTTCGGACGATCGACATACGAATGTATCTACTCTGTAAAAGTTCGAAGTTGTATAACGTACATCGTAACCATAAGTCAATTACGACCATAAGTATATGTAGGTACAATCGTATCGTATATAAACTGCGATTATCCGAAGTTTCGAACTTCGTTTGTTCGGATGAATATAGTAGGGCCCAACTTCGTTCGTTCGTTCGTTCGTTCGTGCGTTCGTTCGTGCGTTCGTTCGGATGAATATAGTAGGGCCCAAGTATGCCCGAACAAAATACCCATTTACCTGGGATATAAAAGACATTCAGCAATTTTAATTTATCTCCATTTCCAATGGTTTGTAACCTTATAAAGGTTTTATTAGTTAAATACCTTCGAAACTTCTGTAACAAAAGATTTGTTTTTCTGCGAAATTCGAGTATTGTTATTAAGATTATATCGAACAACTCTTATTGTTAGACTAAACAAAGGCTTTAAGGAGAATTTGCTTCGAGTTTTATTAAATTAATTTCGGATACAACAAAGAGTTGAAATGTATCGGGTAAGGTATCACTTTCCGTGCCGAATTTTGACGTGATTTTACTTTGTTTCTTTTTGTTAGATATTTAAGCTATATCAGTTATAAAAGGGGTATTTGTATCGATCTTATGTTTAACATAATACTAGCTGCCCGATCGAGCCCAGCCAGGGTGTAAATACACTTTTTTGAAAATATTCTATCGACTATATTCATCAGGGGTAATGTAGGATTATAATCCATCCATCCATCCATCAACCAAAGGAAGTCCACTGCTGAACATAGGCCTCCCCCAATGATTTCCACAGAGACCTGTTGGAGGCAGCCTGCATCCAGCGACGTCCCGCGACCTTTACCAGGTCGTCGGACCATCTTGTGGATGGACGTCCAACGCTGCGCTTTCCGCTACGCGGCCTCCATTCGAGCTCTTTCCGACCCCATCGGTCATCAGATCTCCGCGCTATGATTATAATGATAAAATATATTTCTAATCGGTCCAGTAGTTTCAATGCACACAAACAATCAATTATTTCCTCTTTATAATGGAAGATAAGAGGGCTTGCTAGAAGCTCGAGCTTAAACCTAGACAAGTTAAATTCATGTTATAAGTGCTCACAAAACTAGATTACTACAATCGATGCACTGTAGGAAATAAATTTAGTAACCTCCACTTTTTATATAATTTGTAGGCTTGAAATAAAATGTTTCCGAATTTATCGAGCAAACCTGTATTTCTATATAATCAGGGACGAACATCTTAGTAGTATCGATGAAGATTACAAACCATTGGACCAGTGTCCTTGTTTAACAAATTGTAAATAAAATTTGATTGATGAGAAATTATAATTTTCAGAGTGCTAAAAGTGAGGAATAATGATTATGTCTGTGACATTCTGT
Organism: Hyles lineata; assembly: GCA_030180105.1. Taxonomy (NCBI): domain Eukaryota; kingdom Metazoa; phylum Arthropoda; class Insecta; order Lepidoptera; family Sphingidae; genus Hyles; species Hyles lineata. The sequence continues at coordinate 1,221,062 of JARJEE010000031.1, forward strand.
AACTTCCGAATCTGGGATAGCCTATCTTGATCATCTTATAATCCGTATTTGACATATGAAGAAACTAACTTGGGACATTGATATAAAAGTCTAAGAGATTACCGTTCAAGTTATATTTAGTTGGGGACTACTTGTTGGACGGAATTCTGAAAAGGTTTTTCAATATTCTAATATCTTCATGGAGGAAAATGGGCGTAAAAAATGAAAGAAGTCTTTATACACATCTTTTAAAAGATATTATACTACTTTTAGACTTGACGCTCTTTATTTCACAAATAATTTAGTGAACATATTGAACTTGGTATACATTTTATAGATGACTGCTCCACCATTGCGTCGCAGAGGCTGGCTATGGTCAATTTAACCCAACTCGCTAACTTGAGTGTGATTTAGCACCGTACCATATTGCAGGGTTGACCGAGTATCCTGGTGGTCTAAGAACAAAGGAAAATAAACCGTCATTTATTGTAATAGATTCTAATTTAGGCTACCAAGTTTGTAGCACTTTTTGTGCTAGAAGCTAAAGCCGCATTGTTTGTCCAGCCGTTGTCTTTGCGTTCTATAGCCTCAAATTGAATTAATTAATTACGTAAATTTATTTACGTCAAATTCTGTCGTGATAATTAGTGATTTTATTCGTGCAGGAGTACGGCTGAATATATAACAAAGGTTTTAGCTATACGGCCGATTAAAGTGTGTGGTTTTTGGGTTAGTTAATTGTTTTAATACCTATAATGTCAGCAAGTTTAATATATTTAATTTTTTGTTTCCGTGGGTATTTTTGCTAATCTAGGTTATTGTGTAAATTATTTAAAAATCAATTTTGTTGTATTATTTGCATAAATGAGAATTTCGCCGATGTCGACTTCTATCTGATCCTATTAGAAGGTTGTGTAGCCTACGATAGGCTATGTATCATTGATAATTAAATTCAACATAGATTCCTACAATCCCTGACGCTATCATTTTTCAACAAAGGTATCCCTAAGCCGTTCCATTCTCCTGCAAACCCTTCAAAATCTTCAGTCCTTACAAATCCGAACATACATTTTGTGTGAAACATCTGACAAGACGACTTTGGGGTATTTTTATCCCATTTGAAAAGCATCGGGAAGTCCATTTATTCCGGCACAAGATTAGACCGCTGTTACAGATAAACGTCAGATATGTTTTGACATGTCCCTTGAAAGGTTTGCAGTAGATACGGAATTTCGATGTCAATATGGCGATTAATTATTTCCTTATTATTTCGAATGTGTGTTTACATCTAGTGGTTAATATGTTCGTATAGAATATACATATAAACAATACATGACTGATAGGTACCTAACAGTTCTGCAGCAAATTTTTAATTTGGACATGAAATGAAATGAAAATATTTATTGAATCCATAACATGTCATACAGTATTTAGATTCAGTCACTTTTTTTCCACTACCACCCAGTTCACAAGGCTGTTTTTGCCACAGAAGAACCGGCAAGAAACTCTAGCGTTGCTCTTTTCAAAAAATTAGGTAGGTAGCCGTATTAGCAATACGGCAGGATTATTGAATCATCCCACTGCACGGGCATATGTCTCCTCTACAATCGAGAGTACGATTGAGAGTGGTTAGGCTATATAATCCACCACGCTGGCATAGCGCGGATTCGCGGATTCTACATACCATAGAAATTCTAACAAATCGCTATGCCATACCTATACGTTTCCTCACGATTTTTTCCTTCAGCATTATAGTGCAACAAGTAACTAGTAAGTACTTTATAGTGCTATCTTACAACAACCATCCAAAACTTTAGATTTCACTAAAAACTAACGCCTTTACATATCGGCGGCGATGTGCCAATAACACCAAACTGACAGTCATAAATTTACACAAACTGAGAAAAGTAAATTTTTGTTAAGTTAAAAAGTAGTTAGTATATTTATTAATGGGGAATAATGTAGGCTTTATATGTTGTATTGCATTCGTGTATTTTATGATAGTGTAGTAGGTATTCGGTTAGATAGGAGGCATTGCCATAAATAGATACGTTGGAAAATGACAGTTAGGAGGTATTGGTCTTCACCGTCGATATGTACGCCCTACTCTTTAATAAAGTCTAAATGTGTGTGCTGTGCATGGGGCACAGCGGTGAAGTGTGTATCTTCAAGCTTATACGAAAAACTTATAAGATAATAATAAAGTAACACAACACTCAATCATCGCTTTCTTCCACTATGATGGATATACACACTGGGAGATCGATCTGATGTTATATGCCTACGTCATTACTTCCTTAATGATGTGCTTAATCATTTATACACATACTTGGAAACTTCCGTCCTGTTATTAATATCAGTGGTTATCTTATTACTGAATAATATTTATTAGATTTACGCGAAAATTACGCATTGAAATAAAACTATTATTCACGGATTTTATCAGTTGACCACGAAAGCTGTAAAGTGGTCGAAACGTCGGGAAGATACAAAATTAAAAAAATAATAAAAAAAATATTGGATCGAGTTTTGTGTCAGGGGTAGAAATTAATTTTAGTTGGTATGCTGGCTTAGGTTTTGTTAGGTACTCTGCTCGGTAGCAATAGCCGCAGCGCGGGCTGGTGACTGCTGACATACAATTTCGGCTTCCTCTGGAGTACCAAAAGGGGAGTTTTAGAGCTTTCCTCTTGATACAAAAAGGTAGTATGAACTCTGAGAGTTTTGGTCCCACAAACACCCACATCCAAAACAAGTGCTGGAATCGAAACCGCGACCTAACCATTCACAGTCGGCGTGTAACCAACTGCGCCTCGGATGCCGTAAATTTCCATGTCAGTATGACCATTTGCATACTTGGATTATGCATGAAGTGGAAGGCATCTGAAAAGATTTCGTAAACACCGCCTGACGTGTCTGGGGCAGGCCTTGTTGCTATGAATTCTTGATGTATGTACGTAACAATTTTTTTTGATATAAAAGCTTCGCTGAATAAAAAAAATTTTCATAGTATTATTTGACTAAGAAGTCAGGTCTTTACGTATTGTTGAGAGGATATTTTTATATGTATAATTATGTAATTTTATATTTAATTATTAGTATTTAGGGGTATTTCAAATAGTCTTAAGTTTTGTTTGTTTTTTAAACTGATTGTTTATTGTACTAATTTACAATATGAAATTAAAAGACTAGACGATGTTTACATACTTATGTATTAATGCTAGTCTAGTTTCATTCGGAAATAAAGACGTTAAATGCTATACATACATAAACTCACGCTTTTTTCCCAAAAGGGGTTGACAGAGGTGGATACCTACATTTCCCCTTAAATTTTCCGTAAATATTTTACAGATCTATTAAGTTTCCTTTTTATGTGTATTATGGATTGATTTAATACAATAGTATAATACCATCAAAGAAGAAGTTTATCAAGAAACTCTCAACAAAATTGCATATATTGATACTATCCTAGCTTTCAAGACACCTTTACATTGTACTCGATGCGAGAAATAAATCAATCTTCAATCTTCAAAAATCCACGGCGACAAAGCCAGTTGGCGGGTACAGCACCGTTTCATTTTCAAGTATTGCTGTTTGTACGTGAAGATTGCTTAGCTTTGGAACTTGTCGGGCTTAGAAATTCTTTCTGGACTTGCTTTGAGCCTTCGTGTTGCCAGCTCTTCGATTCTGGTGTTGTTAATCGATAGACTTTAAAAAGAATCTAAAATATTTCTTTTTGTGATCATCTTTGCGACTTATGTTCCTAACGGAAATCAAGATTATCTTACGATAAACTTTAAAAATTTATTTTCTGAAAAAAAAAAAACAACAAGGAATTTATAATAGGCATTATAAATCGTCATTAATTTTTCCTAGAAAAGGAGTTGATCATAAATGCTCACATTAAAAATAATACTGGTTTAAAATACACAATAAAATACGTTTTTTTTTTCAATGGAATATCTCCTCTCTGAAAATTTATATCTTTATTTTACTAGCCAAAGATATAGCATCTAAAACGCTGCCCAATTTTCATCCAGCTATGAATTTACGGACAGCACTATATTCATAGTAAATAAACGTAAAATTAACGCGGGATCCAAAGCAGATTTTACGACTATAGCTTGATTTACAGTTGAGATATTAGTTACGGCTTTCCGCTTCGCCAGTTTCTATTCAATTTCTCTAGCCCCCATTCATATTTGTACGTCAGTGTAATATTAGTGTTTACGCCTCCAAGTATTTTGCAGTTGTTTTTAATTGCGATGTATGACGAGACAAGCATGCCCTTGCTGGAATACGATACGACCGCTTATGGACAGTAGAAAAACCAAACAACACCATGAATTACAAATCAACGATTGGCATTCCACTGCTAAATCCTGTGACATAAGATGTTAAGTATCATTATGTCCAGTAGTTACTTCTTAAAGTTATATGCAACTTTAATATAATTAAGTTCTATTGAAAGTCCCCATGGCGCTGTTGTGAAGATACCGCTTGTGAACGAGAGGCCGCGGGGTCGATCACCGTACTGATTCAAATTTGTGTGGGCCACAAGTATTTGTTTCGGGTCTGAGTTTTTGTGAGGCCGACATGTTTTTATTCCTGATACCCACGGCACAAGACTCGATCTTAGTGTGGGCATTCAGGGCTACGTATTTGAAAAATAATTTCACTAATGGTAGGTCTCTCATATGTGAAAGGCCATCTGGGTGGGTACCACCGCAGTGTCTATTTCTCCCGTCAAACAGCAGTGTAAACGCACTGTTGTGTTTCGGATTGAAGGGCATTGTAGTCAGAGTAACTACTGGACATATTGAGACTTAACATCTTATGTCTCAGGATGGCGAGCGCAGTAGAATACCAAGCATTGCTTTGTAATTCAAGGTGTTGTTTGGTTTTGCTACTGTTTATGAGCGGTCGTATCACTTAACATCAGGCGAACGGCATGCTCGTCTCGCTATTACCGGAAATAAAAAAAAATCTTCATCTGCATAATATTCAACCACAAGAAATTAACTGCTAAGCACCGAGTTTCACAGTTTTAAGCATCATAATAGAATGTTTAACCAATATCCACAAAGCTAGCAAAATTAATAAATAATTCATACTGTCTTCTCTCAGAGTTCCTAAAATATAATCCTATATTTATTTGAACATGATATGCAAATCCGAAAAGCATAGTCAGCATAACAGAAATTACTCCCTTCAATTACATTAAAATGAATTCGACAACTTTAATATTTATACAGAAAACGTACGTAATAATGTTGAATTTCGTTCAACTTAAACGGAATTTGCAATGAAGATGATATTTCAAAGGTAAGTGGTCTGACTACTTTGAAGTCTGGATTAACGCGAAGGCTTATGAAATGATACTTAAAAGTATTTTGCAGCTCGTCTTGAATCTTCAGTGTCGTAGTTTATTAAGTACTTTTACTTATTGAAATTAGCATTGAGTTGGATAGGTTATTATGTTATGCGTTTTATTTTTGAATATTGATTATTCAATGCTGTTTGTACTGTTTGTTTGACTGTTCAGTGGTGTAGTTCTACTAGGGTACAGCTACAAAGCTGAGGTCTCGGTTTCGAATCCCGGGTTGGGGGAAGTGATATTGGATTTTTCTATTCATTATCAGCCCAGGGTCAGGAATGTGTACCCGATATGGCGATAGGCTCGCCACCTATCACATCGTGGGACGGAACATACAAGGCGAAATGTGGGTGTCCTGGCACCTCTGCCTACCCTTTCTGGGAAAAAGGCGTGAGTTTATGCATGTATGCAATGCTTGTATAACTTGGCATAAAAGAGTATGATGCGGCGACAATTGACATTAAATAAAAACCTCTATGGCAAATATTTTAAAAATGTCATTGTTTCCGTTGAATAATTTTATATGTAGATATTTCTATACATTTTACTACGGTTTTTGTTTGTTTTGTGATTTAAAATAAACAAGGCGATTATTAACAACCAGTATTAAAAATAATATCTAAACATTTTCTGTCGTAGAATATCAGGTTGCCATATTAATACTAAATTCGATCTTAGCGCCCTCATTAAAAACAGACTCTTTTTTGGCAAGCTATGCTCGTAGAATCGAGATTTATGTAACTAGATGTGTGGGACTTGTATAGATACGTCTCGGCTGGTAGAAATAAACTCTAAGAAAATATTTAGTTGAAATTGCTTTGTTTATTTTCTTATAATTTGTTTTGTATGAGTTACATCCCACTCATATTTTCGCCTACGTTATATAGAGTGTATCTATCAACAATTTGATATCAGAAATATTTATTTCGCTTACATTTACAATGCACATTTATTTATATTAAGTTTGGAAATAATGTGACCTATCTCGAATATTCTTAAGAATATTTAAAAAAAATGTAAATTGTGGTAGTTCTAAAGATACACTGATGATATTATAAAACTCATATACGAGTAGTAAATATTAGTAGCGAATTCAACTCTATAGCAAGAAGTCTCGGTCTCTCTTTAGTCAAGCACTGCGTAAATGATTTTCAACTTTCAATAACCTTTTTCTGAAATGTCATTGAAAAAAATATCGGTCTCCAAGATAATTTTATCCGGGCATCGATTCGTTATGTAATGGCCTTCCGCTAGTCCTCATAAATCGATCAAACGTCAAGTCAGCTTTAGCCGAGCACTTTGGCACAAAAACCGCTTGCCCATGAAAATCTATGTATAGCTATCAACTTGTATTGTACAAGGTAGTAGTTTTTAGCGAGTTGCTTTTAGAATTCGAATTTGGTTAGTGTACATTGATTTTGTTGGAAAAAGATATATGTACCGGTGAAGGAAAATATCGTGAGGAAACCTGCATATCATGGCGAATTTGCATGAATTTCTATGGTATGTGAAGTCGGCCAACCCACACCGTGCTCTCGATTGTAGAGGAGGACCGTACCCTGTAGTGGGACGTACAATATGGGCTGATACATACAGAATAGTATATACAATATGTACAATCGAGTTATATAATTAAGACATTATTGATACAATTTTAAGAGTTGTATCGTTTTAAACACGTTAACAAAAACAGTGTCTAAGACATATTTAAGAAACGGTTCATTCATTTTGAAAAAAATCGATTGATTTATATCTCTCCATCCTTAAAGAACACTTTAAAAAATGATGCGGCTATTTATTGGGTATAGGTACGAAAAAATTTGATGATGATGATGAATTTTTATTAATCGCAGTTCTTATTTTTTCAAAGGATACTTGTGCTAATCATTGCATTCTGTATTTTTATGTTTTACTGAATACATCACCCGATTAATAAAGACGTATTCACAAAGCCCCGGACACGAGCCAGTAATGTATCGTAAGTTTATACTTTACACACAGTGTTACCGTACTTAAGGTACCCATATGGCGTAAACTTGTTTACATGGGTTTAATGACTTATTCAAGGGATGTTTATGGCGAAAGCCGTAAACAATGTATCAATAATTACTGGTGCCTTCATGTTTATGGTTCTATTAATATTTAGAAACTATTGGATTGGCTGGTGTGTTTCGATAGTCAAAGGACAGTTTATATTTCAGATTTTTTGTGATCCACAAGAATTTGTGTATTACTGGGGTTATTGTATTATTTATGTGTTATTATTATATTTAGACTTGTAGTTATATATTAGAAACTTCACAATTATTTTTTATAACTTCAGAATGATGTGACACTTGGTTGTATTTGTTTTGTTATAGCTTAGTTGGTACAAACTATTCTTTGATAATATTACGATATTATATCGATTTTCAACCCAATTTGAGAAGTCACAGCTACTCTGAGAAAAACTCTAATGGCAACATTGTCCTTAGTAGATTAAACATTGCACTTTTATCATTTCATTTCACAAACATTGATGCACTAGGGACTGTCAATTTCATTTTTTTTGTAATTCCCCTTCAGTAATCGTAATGCTATGCAAAATAGAATTTCGAATATTTGATGTATATTTGCTTTATTTCAATTAAAATCTCTTTCGCTTCTGACACAGACTGCACAGGCGAGTATCTTGTTAGCAAAGGCTAGATAATAAACGATTACTAAGTTTTCATGTACGAGCCCAAACATGAAGTTTGTGTTCTCTTTTCATAGACATACACTGAAACACACACCTCTCTCCGAGAATAGATAGGCCACATGAAATGGTACAATCACCCACTCTTTAAGGTAATTTAGTTTAAACTGAACTGACTAAAATCATTATCATCGCAGTGCTGAGAAATAGGCAATGGTGGAACCTAACCGTGCGGCTTCTCACTTATGAGGGACCTACCACCAGTCAATTCTGACAAAGTAGAGCTGAACCGAAGTTTTCATGACCTCATAATTTCAAATCAGCCTTTTGCAAAGCTGTAGGATCAATAGGAATTCTATAGGTATCCAATATTTTATACTGATAATTTTTGGTAGTAAAACCTCTATCCGCTTCTAACTCAGCCCATACGAACGCGTGTCTTGTTAACAAAGGCTAGATAACAAACAATTACTCAGTTTTCGTGAGCAAGCCCGTAATCTGCCCGTTTGCGTTCTCTGCTAACACGCTTCTCATATTTTCGAGCGGATGTTTTGTTTTCTTTTGTCCGGAAAATTTCAAACTAACAACTGTTGGGATAATGAGTTTGATGTAAGTGTTTGAGGGTGTGGATTCTGGGGTTATTATACTTCCACACGACGACGAATGTTCGAACTTCGTACGTAAAAATTCGTGCCTAAATACTTTACAAAGTAAGAAAAAGAAAGAAAATACTATTTATTACTTGCACAATAAATTACAGAGAAGTATAGAACAGTTAGTCACCTTAGCACCACTGCAACGCTGAATTTCGATGAGAGACCTGCATGACTTGCGGACGTTCAGTCTTTAATATTATAACTTACTTTAATTAATACTATAACTTAACATACATATTCGAATCCTCGATCGTACATCCTAACCTTATACTAAGTTCCCGGTGAATGATAAGTTTCATAGAGAATAGTATTGCTTTAGAAGTGGAAAGCTTTTATTATATTCGTGGACGTCGAATGTACGAATATTCGAATTTTGTGTCAGAGAGTAACCCCTCTGTAGCGACTAGCGAGGGTACGAAAAATGTGCATTGGAGTGAAATGTAATTCGGTTTTTGGGTCAGATCTAAGTGGCTTTTATGAGATTATTAAACATCGTTCATTAGTCTTCGGGTTTTTAAAATTGGAATTAAAAATCATTTATTTCTTTTAAAATAAGTAATACAGTATGGTTTTTTTATATACCCCGTATTCCACATAAAATGGTTTTTAGTATTGCAATAAAATATAATGTGTTAGTTTTAAAAAGTGGCACAATATAGTTTATTTACATACATACATTATATACCCTTTATTACATAAAAAAAAAAAAAACTTGAAATAATCACAATTAGAAATTAAAAAAGAAAGTACGATTGGCGGTCTTATTGCTGAAAGGAAATGTATGACAGACAACCATGGGATGGATATAAGAAAGGATAAACAGAGTGATTTGAGACTTGTTCAGTTTCATTATTTTGTAAAAAATATACAACAGTATTTGCATAAGAGCACGTCTGGATGTTGCGGTAAACAGAAGTACTACTAGTGTCATTGTTTACCCAGCCTATTTCAATTCGATTATTTAAACAGGAAAAAAGCGAGCATTTAACCAAGCATCTCACGGCTCACAGCCCATAGAAAGAAGGAAAGAAAGAAAGAAAAGTTTATTGTTGGTACAAATCGCACAACGAAAAAAGCAAACAAGAAAATAATAAAAACATTACAACACAAAGTAATATTAGGTAAACATATAAAACAAAATAATAATAATAGAAGGCAATAATATTTTCTCTTACCATACCTACTGCTATTAGAGCAGAAATGTATTCGCTATCAACCTCAACTCCGATAATGTTAAATTACCACGCCTTTCCGATTCATATGAAAGGATATACGATAGGATACAACAATAGCATGTCAAAAAAGAGTCAGTTTTTAATGAGGGCGCTAAGATCGAATTTAGTATTAACATGGCACCCGATATACTACGGCGGAAAATGTTTAGATACTTGTTATTTTTGTTTATTATTGTTAATGGTGCGTGAAGTGCATGGTGGCCTGTTGGTAAACGGACCAGACGCGGCTGCCAACATGTTCACGTTGGTTCAAATCCCAGGGCATACCTCTGACTTTTCGGAGTTATGTGTGTATTGATAGTCAATCACCACGCACTAAATCGGTGAAGGAAAACATCGTGAGGAAACCTGCATACCATAGCGATTTATAAGAATTTCTATGGTATGTAAGTCCGCCAATCCGTACTAGGCCAGCGTGGTGGACTATAAGGCCTAACCACTCTCAATCGATTGTAGATTCGATTGTAGAGGAGGCCTATGCCCTGCAGTGGGACATATATGGGCTGACACTGATACATCAAATTATTCAACAAACACAATGACATTTTTAAAGTGTTGCCGTAATTGTTTTTCTTTAATGTCAGTTGTCACCGCATCGTACACTTTTTTGCCAAATTATAAGTACCATTCATATACGCTTAGTTCGAATATCGGCGGTGTGACGTATTCGTGACATTTTATCGCTGCTCATGTGCTCTTAGCGGCACAAAGCTTTGACCACGTCAAAGGGAATGCCGGGCTCTCGCACTAATTTGCGAACAAACTGAAACAAAATCACCCATACCTTTCATTTAGGCCTAAAAGCTCTCATAAAATAGTGGCGGGATATGCGTATCTGGATATCATCGTGCATACATACATAAACTCACGCCTTTTTCTCGGATGGGATAGTCAGAGGTGTTGCCAAGGCACCAACATTTCATCTAGTGTGTTCCGTCCCAAGATGTGATAGGGTGGGAGACTACCACCATGAACATGTTGGCAGCCACGTCTCGTCGGTTTACTAACAGGCCACCACACCATTCATTAACACATTAAAACTAATTATATATTTAAACTATTTAAAAATAACCTTATTTTCACTGTATTCTTCCAGTCTGATGGTGATCAGTACTAACTTGTTATACAAATAGATGAAATTATAAATATCATATCGAAATTAGCTAAAGTTAAATTCAAGAGGCTCAGAACTTATTATAAAACAACCAAAATACATAACCCGTAATATTGTAAGTGAGAAAAGGGTAAACAGTATACAATTTTCGGAATGTAAAAAATGTATGCTCGAAATTCATCAAGTCCCCTTAACCCGCATTATTTAGTAGCCCATAAAAACTTTATTTATAGCATCCAATACAGGAATTCAAAGAACTTCAACCCGTAAATATTTAACGAGCCGACAAATCGTTTAACCCTCCAGCACATGTTTTTATTCCGGACACAAACTGCGCATTCGCCTGTGACCCAACTTTTCTTTATGACAAAATGTCTCTTTAGATCTCAAAGCCAAATATACTCGACCCCTTTATATCTCGTAAATTAAAAATAATTATAACAAGTTTTTAGTGTGGAGTGGCTCCAGGTATACTGGTTGACCTTTATACCCGGCCTGATTAAAAGTTCCATGGTTTTACGTTCCTTTGAAATAAAATAGGCTTTTTTATTCGACACTGTGTCAACTAGACCGAGCGTAAAAAGTTTGAATTTTTTAAAGGAAAGGCTTTGCTGAGCCCAGTTTTAAGAAGATAAATATAATAAGTTGATGTTGTGTAAGTTGATTTTTAAATCTGTATCTGTTTTAGCCCATATACGTCCCATTGCAGGGCAATGGCCTAATCTACAATCGACAATACGATTAAGAGTGGTTAGGCCATAAAGTCCACCACGCTAGCCTAGTGTGGGTTGGCGAACTTGTTTTATTTTAATACATAGTGGTGGTAGGTCTCTCATATGTGAGAGGCCATCTGGGTGGGTACCACCGCAGTGTCTATTTCTCCCGTCAAACAGCAGTGTAAACGCACTGTTGTGTTTCGGGTTGAAGGGCATTGTAGCCAGAGTAACTACTGGACATATTGAGACTTAACATCTTATGTCTCAGGATGGCGAGCGCAGTGGAATGCCAAGCATCGCTTTGTAATTCAAGGGGTTGTTTGGTTTTGCTACTGTTCATGAGCGGTCGTATCGCTTACCATCAGGCGAACGGCATGCTCGTCTCGCTATTCATAGCAATAAAAAAAAAAAAAACATAGTTTTTTTTACAATGTACTGGTAGGTCTCTTATATGTGAGAGGCCGCCTGGGTAGGGACCACCGCATGTTCTGTTCCGGCTTGAAGGACATTGGAGCATGAATAACTATTGAACATAACATGACTTAACATCTTATGTATCATGATGGCGAGCGCAGTAAAATGCTAAGAATTGCTTTGTAACTCATGGTGTTTTTTGGTTTTGTCACTGTCCATTATCGTTCGTGTCGCTTTCCATCATGCGTATGGTATGCTATTCTCGCCATTCAATGCAATATAAAAAAAAACATACTTATATGTCCAATGAGCAGTTCTTTATTTGGGAGTACTACTGATTACTAAACAGAGACTTAAGCATGGAACTTAAAGCATACAGCTATCTTTTATATAGTACTGTATTGAATCAGCCCATATACGTCCCACTGCAGGGCACGAACCTACTCTACAATCGAGAGTACGATTGAGAGTGGTTAGGTTATATAGTCCACCACGCTGGCCTAGTGCGGGTTGGCTACTTTTATATAGTAGTTGCAGTGATAATAATTGTTCCTATTTATGTTTGTAATAACTAAAATACTGATGTCGCTACCGGAAGAATACAAACATTTTGTGTCGCCATGGGAATTTGGCTCCTGACAATAAAAAAACCTTAGATAACTTAATAGCTGGGTGGTTGATAGAAGAAGAAAGGCTGGTCAAAAAAGAAAAGAATGAAGAACCTCAACAAAGTACGTCGTCTGTTATTCTGTTTATGTTTTTAACTTTTCGTATTAAAATAAATTTTATTATAAAGTACGTGGTCTGGAAAGTCGAACATACCTAGATAAAAATAATAACACCCACACAATTGAAAAGTCTCTCATCCTTCGTCTAAATGTACCCCTTTTATTATTTTCGTTTGTCCTTAACCACAGTTGGATCAAAACTTGGCTCACATTGGAAAAGTAATTTCCATTGGCCTCCAAACCAATATCGTTGTTTTCCAAAACTCTGTGCCAACAATTTGCGAATTCCTTTTCCTCGGCGGGAATAAAACTGTTGTGATCGTTTTATCTTACATTGTAATAGTTTTTATATATCCGTCGCGAATTTGCTAATGGATTTCAAGAAACTCTGTTTTGTTGTTTAAATTTATTTCCTGTTGCTCTTTCTTTTTTTCTTTTGTTTCTAGTCATGGGATTTGTGCAAAAAATAGTAGGAATAAATAATTTAACGTAATTTTTACCGTCTTATTGATTGGCATTTTTATTGCTATGAATGGCAATACGAGCATAACATTCGTTTGATGGTTAGCGATACCACTCATGGACAGTTATAGCAAACCAAAATATTAAATAGTATATCAAAGGTTGTAAATGACACAATTATCTTCCTGGACGTCAAGATTTTTTAATTGCAAATAAATGGCGAGAGAAACATGCCGTTCGCCTGATGGTAATAAACTGAGCTCGTCATCCTGAAACATAAGATGTTCAGCCTCAATATGTCCAGTAGGTACACTGACTACTATGTCCTTAAAACCGAAATACAACAGTACGTTTACACTGCTGTTTGGCGGGACAAATAAACATTGCGGTGGTACCTACATCGTTTACATGCCTTCATCGCTATTTTGGAATACTATAGAAGATGGATCACTATAAGTGTTATTATTATCAGCCACTAGAAATATACATAGTACTAAACACGACTATTCTCTAATTCTCTAAAAGCTATAAAAATATTCACCAGAAATCCTGTACCAACCCTATAAACTAAACCGCATCAATCCATTGCCACGTGACATCGCAATAAACCAAAAATCTAGACACATTTTCTGACACTAAACTAACAGCCCTCAATAACTCGCCAATCAACCTCTAACTCGCCGTAAAACTGACATATTGACGTTCAAAAAAGTACTGTAAATAAACACGACTGCATCGGTGGCGAAGTGGTACTACTGTACTATTACAACGCTGAGGTATCGGGTTCGAATCCCAGGTTGTTCAAAAAGAGATTTTTCAGATACTTTTCATTGTTCTCGGTCTCTCGCTACCACACCGTGAGACGGCCTTGGTCCTCTGCCTACCCATTTTGGGGAAAAATCGTGAGTGTATGTATGTATGTAAATAAACATGTGCAGTGAAATTTATGCGGCGGCAGAAGTGTCGGCTACGCGTCGCGCGACCCACTTTTGTAATACAAATATTGTGGTGCGGTGTTTATTCCCCGACACGGATGCGACCGACAATGTTTTATTTGACGCCAGTGATAGAGACGTAGCGTTAATAGCTCACGTGTTATTGAATGTTTGTTCAGCAATGGAGTTTGTTTTTCTTTCTGATTAATTTCGATGCCGGTTAAGATAAGCTAGTGTCCCTAAAGCCACATTTACACGGGGAGTTTTTCGCCTTGGAAATACGATTATCGTAAGGATATCAAAAATTGCATCGTATAAAGATTTATTTGGAAGCGATGCCTGGCATTAACTGAGCTCGCTATCCTGAGACATAAGATGTTAAGTCTCACTATGTCCAGTAGTTAATCTGACTATAATGTCCTGCAAACGTAACAGATAGAACAGAACAGCAGTGTAAATGCACTGTGATGCATTTACAATGCTGTTTGGCGGGAGAAATAGACATTGCGGTGGTACCTACCCAAGCGGCCTCTGAAATATGAGAGACCTACCAGTAAAAAGGTGACGATGATAAATCAACAAAATGATAATATTAAGTGAAAATAAATAAACAGAAAGTTAATACACAAAGGCCATTCAATTCAATTAAAACAATAATTTTCTCTGAGAGTATAAAATATCACTGAGTTAATTAAATATGCGGAATTAAGTAAAGGCAACGGTGTTTTAAAGTAATTTCCTATTTCGAAAGCAGTCTACATTTTGCGCAAACAATCTGCGCTATTTAAACCTAGAAGTAACAAGACTGCAGCGTCGGAATACTTTCAGTAAGAACCTTGTACGTTTTACTTAAAATATTTTTTGGATTTGGAACAAAGATTTAACCTTTTTGGGGAGTCTAACTTGGCGAAAAAGAGTACAATGCGTTGACAATTGGCATTAAAAAAAACAATTATGGCAACTCCATAACTTTGCGCAGAGGCAATATCGAAACCAATGAGGTTTATCCGAGGTGCGATTATTGCTAGTTTACTATGGCAACTCCATTAAAAATGTCATTGGGTCCGTTGAATAATTTTGAATGTAGGTATTTCTATACATTTTCGTACGGTTTTGTTGGTTTTATGATTTATAATAAACAAAGAGATTATTAACAACTATTAATGAAAATAATAAGGATATATTTATTTTCCGTCTTAGTATTTTTGGGTTGCCATATTAATACCAATTTCGATCTTAGCGCACTCATTAAATATAGACTCTTTTGTTGCCAATCTATATGAAATTATTTTTTTCAAATTATGGATCGTCTACGATATTAGCGTCCGAACGCGATGTTGTCATGCTTTTGTCAAAGTACTAGGTACT
Organism: Hyles lineata; assembly: GCA_030180105.1. Lineage (NCBI taxonomy): Eukaryota > Metazoa > Arthropoda > Insecta > Lepidoptera > Sphingidae > Hyles > Hyles lineata. Next base: position 1,236,720 of record JARJEE010000031.1, read on the forward strand.
TACTGTGGCTTCTTCAAAATCTAAATTCTAATATTAATACAATAAAACGCCTAAGAATTTTAAATTCCCAAAGTAGGTACTTTCTTAGCAAAAATATACAGGTTTAAGAATACGTTATATACCAACCTATTGAAAACTTAGTAGGTCACGAAAATTTGTACCGAAGTCCTACTTTAACGTACGCGGGATGTTCAAAGCATGTTATTCACTGTAAATTTCTAAAACCCATTCAATGTGAAAACATCAGTGCGACGCTGAGTGTCGCACGTTTTCTCAAAGCGGTTCATCGCGCGACGAATTAATTTACGTACATCCTTTTGACAAATGTTCAGTGCAGAATTTAGCCAGAGCATTACCCTGGCTCATTTTGCTCCCTCGTTCCTCATAATGCCGTTCAGGGGAAAAGTTGATCCGCCCTGAGCGATTAAATTCGCGCAGACCTAGCTCGAAAGATTGAAAAATGGCAGCAAGCCACGCATTTCGCTGGTGACAATTTGCATAATTTGATCTTTGCTTATTTCGTTATTCCTTGGATTGTTTGTGTCTTATTTGAACGGAATGTGTTTTGCTTAACCTTTTTGGGTAATACAATTTGATATTGCTTGGTTATTTGTTATTTACAATAAATTTATTTGTTATTGTACTTTGTTATTCGTAGTATAGAAAGCCTTCCAGTTAGGTTGAGTGATTATTTGCGAAAGGTCGCTGGCAGGTGCTGGAAGCGATAAGCCGAAGACAGGGCCAATTTGGAGGAGGCTTATGTCCAGCAGTGGACAATACAAGGCAGATGATGATGATTTTCATTGTTGATAGAATGCACGAATCATTTTATGAGCCTGATGATCCTGAATAATGCCCGATAATAAATTGTCTTTTTTGTTTCTAAATACTATTATTTATCAATAAGTAGTATATAGTCATTTCGCCAAGCACAATTTGAAAATAATAGCAATAAAGCAACAAAGTTATATTTAAAGTTTAAGTTTAAACCCCATTTCCCGTTATCTCGAATCTAATATCAGTTTCCAGGTACATTCATAGTTTGTTCTTTCTCGCAACATTAATAACTTAAAAATTGAAATCACACGAAATTAAATTTAACAGGAAATCAGCAGAACTTAACACAATCAGTATTGATCGACGTAACCAGCTTACGTAATTGAAAAACAAAGAATTCCCACTTATCCATAATAGTCGAAACACGGCTATAGGTCTGTTTGGACGTTCATTTATAATTCAATTGTGCGTCCCCCGGATTATTTGGTATAACAGAGATGAATCAATTATTCACGCCCGGCCTGCATTCTATTTACCGGTTTCACCCTTCGTCGTAAAACAAGGTGACATCCAACGGCTCTATTTGTGGATGTGAATTTTAAATTTTTCGATATTTTAATTGTTATTCAGGGGTCGTCGTTTGGAATTACGTTCTCCCGTGTTTCTTTTTAGATGTTTTAATTTTGTTATTCAAACGCGTTTGTTTTTGCATTATTAATGTTTTCAGTTCCTTTTTTGTTATTCATGCCATGTTTTAGGAATTGCATTGCTTGTATTTTTTAAATTGTATCTCTTGTTTTCGCAAGATCGTCAATTTATTTTTTAACATCTAAGGATCTATAAGTATTATCAAATATATATTTAGTATCTATATCCAGATAGAATTTATTTCAAGAACTTACACAATATACTGGTATTCAAACGTTTCAATACAATATGAAATTCGTCGATCTAACACTCCAACATCTGGCAAACCATCGAAACAGATCTTCTAAAGCGTTTCAAAATAACGCAACAAATACAAAAGCTACTAAAGCATTTATTCACTCAACAAAACGGAGCAAATAATTGAGAAAGTGCAGACGTCTGGAAGAAGTAAAGAAATGTCAATAAACGACAAGAAAATTTATCTTTTCCGTAAGGAAATTGAAATTTGGACCTCCGCTTGTCATGACGCCCGTTCATTGACACCGCAAACCTTTATGGTAACACAGAGGGAATTTTAAGGCTTTTGAAGTGAGTTATTAAACAGGCTATATTCAAAGGTGGGACGGCAATCGCTTACCACTTCAAAGGGTTTATGATGATGTTATGAAACGCAATTACATTCATAGAGTTTAATCGATTTTCTTTGTAAAAACGGCAGTGATTTTCTTTAATAAAGACACCGTACTTGGTGGTAAATACTATTCTGTGAAAACTGGAGTATTTACTAGTGAATGGTGGTTTGTTTTGGATACAATCGTGTCGGTTGGCTAACATTTTAACATAATGTATAATAAGGTTTCTATTAACTCATCAGTAAAATATGTTTGCTATTTTCTTTTTTTCAAACCTCAAGTCTTAGTATTTTACGAGTTTGAAATCCGACAACATGCAACTCCTGGCAAGTGTGGGGTAAAACAGTTAAAATATTTAAATGTTATCCATACCAAAAGGTAATAAATACGCCAAGAGATACATATATATGTACGTCGTTTAATTTAAGACATCGTAATCTAATAACTGCAGTACGAAATCGAATTCTCCCCACTCACTATTCAAATACAGAGATTTCGCCGAGCATTCCCATCAAATCCTGTGGCCGCCCGCACCACGTGAAAATTCTTGATATATCGACAGGTCACGACCTCTGAAGCGATAATATCGATAAAATTATTCATGAACATAACCACTAGACCGCAGTTTATCCTTCAGAATACTAAGCTTTCGTAACAAAAATCCAAAGGGAACTTAGATTTTTACTACTAAGCGAGAAACGATGAGACCTTTTGCCTATGTAAATGTTGTTTTACTGGCGATTTTCTTTGTGAATTGAATTCAGTTTATTCTTTCGTAACAATTGTCTTTATTCAGGGGTTTGTGCTTCACGATCTCTTGATAGGTCTATAAATGTTGGAATAGGTGTATTCAGCCTACATCATCATTGTATATGTTTCAAACTCTGTTTTTTAACGCTGTTGACAGCCTCCGTGCTGCAGTTGGTGAGAAACCAGCGAAACGAGAGGCTGCGGGTTCGATGCCCGCACCGAGACAAGTATTAATGTGATCCATTATATATGTTTAGGGTCTGGGCGTTTGTGATACTGAAAAGTCTTTCGTAGTTCCTAATACCCACGACACAAGACTCGATCTAGAACTATGTGTGTGACGTAAACGGTCACCGTTGGGTGACAAAATAAATAGTAAATGACGCCAATATCTTCCTAATTTCAAGTCGTCGCTTTTTTTGGTTCCACCCTGACGCTTTGAATCTGCTATATTCATAATCAAGCAATATATTATCAACATACGCCAGTGGTTTCCTTTATAAGAACGAACAACTTCAAGCAATACGCCTGCTTATCTACCACATCACTGATACACGAATCATGTAAATGCCATTAAATGTCAATGACGCCTATATTACCGTGCAGCATTCTCCATATAAACCAACTCACCCGCGACTTGTCGGTACGGGAATAATTCATACTTCCATTAGACTCAATGAATATTACTTGCCTAGGCGTCTGAACAGGCAAACTTTTCGCAAATACTCGTCTTCCATTTTACATGCCTTCAAGAAGTTCAGCTTTAGAATGTGTAGTCTGTGGTGGTGTTAAGAGCATAGCTATTTAAAAGTGAAGACTGAAAAATAAGCGAGTTTTGTAGGTGGTTTGAAAATAAATAATGATTTAAAATACTTTTGCTACTGATCGTACAGTTTTTAAGTCAGGCTATATCGTAATACTGTTTTAATTTTCAAATTTATGTTCTCTAGGTATAATTATAAATATAAAACTTTGGTAGTAAATAACTGATCAAATGCTATTAAAGTCTCAAAAATTCTGATTGCCGAAATTCCTTCAACATTGTTTCCGTGTCAACAATTCGATGAGTTTCGATGACTCAATTCCAATATTTGAATCATTTAACAGGGTATCAGAGAAGGGACCCAAAGCCTTTTAAAATAATAGGCTTTTAATGAAACGTATACTCAATAAGAATGCAAGAATGGTTCCGATATTTTAATTTTTCCGGATCTTAATATCAACTGAGGTGAACGAAATTAAAAACGTCCGTATTGACTCAAAATGAAATTGCGTCGAAACCAATGAATCAATTGCAAGATTTATTTTCATTTCATTATATTACAAAAGGAACAAATTGAAAACATATTTTTATTTATAAGTGCTTTGTTCACGGGGACTGGTCGAAATGAAATGTACTACTAACATCGTCTATTTATTTTTTCTGTTTTTTTATACAACTTGCTAAGCCATCATCAGGCCTTCTAATTGGTACTATAATATACGAGTATTAACAGTGAAAGTTCAGACCCATTTAATGTACTAAAACCCCAAGAGAAATTACGTTGCGAAAGCTTACTACAAGCAAATCCATCTTGTTGTTTCTAACATTGCAAGCCTTTATATCTACACTGAAACCATATTCAAATCATTTTATATACAAAACCTTAAATTCCAAGAAATGGGCTTAATTTAACATAAGATAATACAGAAAACAGATGTACAATTAGGTTGATATAAGAGAAGACATACTAGGGTAGGCATTGCAAACAAAATCTGTGTGTGCTTATCAAGCGCACGGGGAATCCAAAGAGCGAGAGGGGAGATAGTCTGACTGTGTAGGAATGAAAGAGAAAGATTTACTAATTGCGGTACCGTATCATATTTTTTGTTACAATCGTTTTATCGAGTTGCCTCTCTATAATATCTCAATGTATAATAATTACGATAGAGTTACAGACATTTTCCCTTAGGGCGCGGCATTAATTTCCTCCTTCGGTACATAAGAAGCGATCAGACGTCTTAATGTTATATTAAATGTCTATTAATGTAATATTCTATCGGTTAATTTATTATTCCATTTGTTACGTTTGCTTTGTTTTGGTAGTTGATTTTGGTTATTGATATAATTTTGATATTTTCTTTCGTGTTCTCGGTAAACGGTGTTTATTCTGAAATGTGATGTGTATTCAATGTAATTGAGTTAGATGGAAGGTTATTAATTGTACGTTTCTCAGAAGCGATACCTTCAACATAGTTGAACATTGACACCAGTTGTTTGAGACCAATGTTTACCTTAAAATGATGTTTATAATGAACCCGTTTTTACGTTAAAAATTAAGAGTTTGTTTTTAAATAAAGTAGTTAGAACACCATTTTTATACTACCTTGAATTACAATTTTATGCTATAAGAATATTCCATCGTAATTTCATTGTAAGCCATATTATAAATTGCAAGGTATCCGACTAGAAACTAAAAACCACGTTTGAAGCTTGCGCGGTGAACTCAGCACCACAGGATCTCGTGTAATGCGCGGTCAGAATTCCACTGCACTCTACAAACTTTAAAATAGTACACTGTTTGTTTATTTTCAGGGGGAGGTACTTAAATAATTTTTAAAGAATGTAGAACAGGCTTTCAACTGTCTATATTTGGCGTTAAAAAATAGTGTTTTCTCCCGGCCAAACAGCATTATAAATGTTGTTGTGTTCTGTATCTGTATCAGCCCATATACGTCCCACTGCAGGGCACGGGCCTACTCTACAATCGACAGTACGATTGAGAGTGGTTAGGCCATATAGTCCACCACGCTGGCCTAGTGCAGGTTGGCGGACTTACATACCATAGAAATTCTTCTAAACCGCTATGGTATGCAGGTTTCCTCACGATGTTTTCCTTCACCGTTTTTAGTGCGTGGTGATTGACTATCAATACACACATGACTCCGAAAAGTCAGAGGTGTGCCCTGGGATTTGAACCCGCGACCACCGTGAACATGTTGGCAGCCGCGTCTGGTCCGTTTACCAACAGGCCACCACGCACTTTTCACTTGTGTTCTGGATCGAAGGAAATTATTTTAGTCAGTGTAACTACGAGACATATTAAGACTTATTATCATAATATGTCTCAGGATGGCGAGCACAATGTATCATCATAAGCATCGCTTTGAAATTCATGATGTTGTTTGGTTCAGCTACTGTCCATGAGCAGTCGTCTTGCTTTACAGGCGAATGGTATGCTCGTCTTGCTGTTTATTGCTACAAAAATAACACATAAAAAGCGATTGATTGGGATTTGTCTTCAACCATAGCTCAAACAAAGAATGCTACGCTATTAATTTATAACTATTTCTTAAGCTTTTCCTTTTTAGCTTTTCCTAGTTCTTTTTTAGCCTTGAAAGTTTACGTCTACAACATCTCTTTCTTCTCTTTTTTGACTTAAGTTGTCTCTATGTATATTTGAAATCCCTATATCTAATCCTAGGTAAAGTTTCACGAACGAAAAAAGTACTAAAATATTTACTACAGCAAATGGAAAAATGTATTAAATCTGTTTTGGAAAGCTTGTTGCCTTTTATAAGTAGTATTACATTTTTCTACTACACTACTTCCACTGAATTATCGGGTGCACTTTATCAAAACCTAGTATCACAGAAAGAAGTGTCCCAGCGAGCGTTAGATCGATTGATTGATGGATTAACGAACCATGACCCAGAAACTCTGAACGGTATATAGCTTACCTTCCGAAAATCTAGTGCCGAAAAAGGTGCAACGGTTATTGCATTTGCTAAAATCCTCAACTGAACTATATCGTCTCCGTTGACATTCGTAAATAGAGCTATTGACTTAATTTCAACCATATTATAAATATCGAAAGGCAAAATCGTAAACAAAGATATATTTTTAATTAGTTAAGTAAATAAATACACCCAAATAAATACACTCTACAGTTACATATAAAGTCCTGAACCCACACTAAGATCGAGTCTTGTGTCGTGGGTATCAGGAGAACTACGAGAGACTTTTCGGTCTCACAAACACTCAGACCCTAAATAAATATTTGTGACTCTAATCAATATTTGTCTCGGTGCGGGGATCGAACCCGGGGCCAATCGTTTCACAGTCGGCGACTAACCAACTGCCCTACGGAGACTATCAATAACTTACAGTCAAGTAATTAAAAGTAACATATATTTTAAATTTAGTGGTAGGAGAAACAGAAAAGGATGCAATTATCGTGTTTTGACGTCATCTTCCATAAGTCGCGTGGTAAAAAAGAGAAAGCAGGTATCAGCACTCCTTAAAATATTAATATCACAGACATTTAACAACCAATTTAAATCAAATCAAATTAAATTAAAACATAATTAATTTTGGAATAGAATTTCTTATTTTGTTTTAAATTAATTTTGTTATAAGAATATTTTGCCGTGACTAAGTATCATACGAAATTAAACATTGCAAACATCTCTGTTGCGTCTATTATACAAGGGAGTTCAATAAGATTACCTGTCTACTTATGTTACTTTACGTTTGTTTTTGTACAGCTGTTTGTTCACAGAGAGCCGGAAATATTCGCTGGGATATTCATGTATTTTCTGAGCACAAAACGTTCTGTTTACTTAGGTGTAATATTGGGTTTTTTGAGTGTTCGGTACTTGTAAATATTTGTTTTAGGAGTATTTTTTATGTTCGTGAGAGATTGGATATTTTCATAAAGTTTTTAGACGATGATATAAAATATTTATTAAAATAAACAAAAGATACAGCTATGCCGCATCAAAAACGCTAAAATTGTAACACTGCAAAAATATTCTAATCTTCAATAATTTACTGTAAATACGTGCAAATAATGTTTTAATACAAATACGAGTACTAAAAATAGATCTTAAAAGTAGACAATATGTCTTAAATAATTCAAAAGAACATACCAAAAAGAAACATTAAAACTCATAAAACTACCCTACAGCAAAAAACAAACATATCCGTTCTTGTTTATGAGAACGTTAATTTATCCCTAAACAAAAAACACTTGGCACCGAAGCAATCAAATTGCTTCCTAAGTGTTATACGGTTTATGTGAAAACACATCTAACTTGAACAGCCACCAACAGCCGGGCTGCATATGTATTTTATTTTAATTTAACCCATTTTAATAACGATAAAGCTGTCATGACATTGACATAGACAGTTAAAATATACCTAAATCCAACTGGCATTCATTTGACATTACATTGACAAGCCTCTAAAGAGGTCGGGACGTTAGAGTACCTAAATGTCCTCCAAGGATAACTATAGCAAAACGAAAGAGTAGGAATAGGGGCGTGCATTTGGCGCGGGTGGTACAACCGGCATCATCCGGGCTTAGCGCAAACGTTTCTGCAGAAATACATTACTGGCGATAGAATGGCGCCACAGTGTATGCGCCGGTGAGGCAAGTCTGTTTGGCAGACTGACAATATTATAGAAAGATTAGGTTTTTTTTTCATTTAGTTGGTTTACAAAACTGGATACAATCTTAAACTACACTTATAAGAGTAAATATTCATGCAATAACAAAATATGTTGGGATAAAACACAGCATGCAATGTGGGGCAATGTTAAGGGTACAAAATAAATTAAACGGTCTAAGTTATCGGAAAATTTTAATTGACTTTTACTAGTACGTATTGCTCTTTATCTTCTTTCACTTTTTCTACTTCTATGTGGAATTGAAACATATTTTATTGTGCATGTAAAACATAGTTTGTAACTAGTTTAAACTCGTTTTCCTGATATCTGATGACGTTTTAGGATTTTAAATTAGTATTAAATAGTTTGATTAAATAACCGCAAATAACTGCGCACAGTTCATTCAAAACAATCCAAATAAAAGAAACTGAGATCATATCCTACTGATAATTGCTTTTTGTAGACTCCTTGTTAACCCTTTTTTACCCGTTATTCTTCAAAATACCACACAAAATTCATGATTTGATACATTCACCTACTGGTAACCCTCCAACTGTGCCACAAGCGATAGAACGGTACATTAGGCCGGCTGCAGATGTGCGACACGGCACAGCTCTAGCACAGAATGGGCTATTCTCGCGATAACGGCACTGTACACAAAAACTTTCGGCGGGAGTAATGTGCTCATAAAAATGTTTTGTCAACTTATTATGTTGTTGATGATGTCTGGCTTTATATGATAGTTGTGTAACTCAAAAATATGAAGCGTCAGATGGTTTTAAGGAGTGACGTCATTTTTATGTCGTAGTTTTGTAGCTATTTTTGTTGAATGATTATAAGGTTTTATCTCAACTCACTTAATTTTATCTTGAGCACGGCCATACACGTCTAAGGCTCTGGAATTCGAACCTTTGATTCCCGTTTCGATAGTTCCCGTCTGTTTGATTATTAACAGGTCATCGTGCACTTCGAATGTGCTCAAATGCTTTGAGGTATCGACAAAGTGCACTATAGAGCAATATTTGTATTTCCGAGGTTCTGATGCTACGATCTATCACGTAAAGTCCGCCAAACCGCACTATGGCAGTGTGGTGCACTATATGACCTAACCACCCTCAATCATACTATTGATTATAAAGAAGGCCCGTGTCTTGAAGTGGGACGTATATGGGTTGGTACAGTAAATGCTACCACGAGTACATTGAGACTCGATTTTCACTCAGTCTGGCATCCGTAATTTTAATCAAAACGAAAACAAAGTTGTTAATGGAACGGCGGGATGGATTTCATGTTCTATAGGGCTTTTAAAATTAAAATATTGGGTAAATAATGGGGATTGAATACGCGGCTTTTCATTATACTGACAGGTTTTTGCCAATTACGCAACGTCAGCTATTATTTTTGTATTGCCATGAGTTGCGAGACCCTCGTGCCATTCGCCTGATGGTAAGCGATACGACCGCACATGGACAATAGAAAAACAGAGCAACACCATGAATTACAAAGCAGTACTTGTTACTCCACTGAGCTCGCCATCCTGAGACATGATACGTTACGTCTCATTATGTCCAGTAGTTATTCTGGCGATAACCTCCTTCAAACCGAAACATACCTGTGCATTTACACTGCTGTTTGGCGGCAGAAATAGACATTGCAGTGGTGCCTACCCAAGCGGCCTCTCACATGTGAGAGACCACCAGTAGATAAAATAAATAATAAATAATCATTACATAAATAAACATACTAGTGGAATAGAAATCATAATTATAACCTTGAATTTAGGAGTAAAACTTTAGTTAATTTTACTCCTAAATCTAAAACATACATTACTAAACACTAAGTACCTTTCAGACTAAGTTTAAATGATGTAAGATCTGTTACCGAACATAAATTCTAGCCAGAATCTAAACTAGACAGTAATACATCACGTAAGGTACATAAGTTATTCACCCGAAATTTTATGAACCTGAACTTTCATCTTACCCTTAGTAACTTTTGTAACTTGCAAACAGTCGTTCCTAATGACTTGTATTTAGTTTTCCTAACACGTAGTGTTCTAATACAACAGAACCTTGTATCTTTTTTATCCGTATCTTTCCTTTTACGCAGTAATAAAATGGCCCTCTGTAAGTGTGACGTGCGTTGGAATTCAATATCTCTATTGTTGCTTTGTGTTATGTAGCCTTTAGGACTTCATTAGGTTCTCGGAGAATTCTTTTGAGAAAGCCATTTTGATTTGTTTGCGTATCTTTTACTTAGTCTGTTGTGCAAGATATATTGAGGTTGTATCTAGGTTTAATATTACCCAACCAAAATGTAAGATCAACATTATCAGAAAGTGTTTTAATTTGTACTATAAGCAAACGAATATTGGCAACCCATCTTTTTTCGTAGGCCATCATTTTTCTTTTTTCATGCAGTGTATAACAAACCTGCTACTGAAAACGAAACTGGGTGGTAGTTTCAGTGAATAAAACCACAATGCAACTAAAAATTTCGCAAAACAAACGCGATATTATTTTTTTGTGATTTTTTAAATATCTTTCTGTTTGGGTGGTGAATCTATAGTTTTTGCTAAAACAATGGCATACTCCCTTTTATTTTACAAGTTGCATGGCAACTACAATGTACAATGTACGCAATGGTTTGAATTATTTAAAAAAGCCCTTTATTGAGCCTATTGTAAGATAATTATAATATAATAATTTTAAGATAGTGTAGATAGAAGAAATAAAGGCAGAGCTGTCTAGATAAACTATCAACACAAAAAAGACGATTTCCCTCCAACGGCCAATAAAATTACTCACGTTTATTTTATTAAAAATCCAAGTACAAAACACAATAACCCCATTGACGTATGAAGTTTAAAATTAGTTGAATCAAACTTGCTTTCATACGACATTTTGATTTAACACGACCATTCATCGAATTGAAGCGTTGCAAAGTTTATTCATTCTTGTGCAGTCAACTTAGCACATTACATAACTTGTAATATTACTTGCTGTTCCGGCAACGCTCTAATGGTTGTAAAGTTTGTGACCACAACGTATTTAAGGCGATTGTGTTGATATTATGTTAACTGAGGGACAATTTGGCCATTGTAGAAGCGCCCCTTTTTTAAAATTATTTTCGAGTTTTAGGGAATTCCGCCATTCTCAGTGCAAATTTACTGGTGGCAGATCTCTTCCCCCAAACAGCGGTGTAAATGCAATGTGTTCCAATGCAAAGGAAATTGTAGCTAGAGTAACTACTGAACATATTTGAGGCTTAGCATCTTATGTCTCAGGATGGCGAGCACAGTGGAAAGCCAAGCATTGCTTTGTATATTGTGTGGCCAAAATAATATTTAGAGCTAATCTATGAGTTAGTACATTACAATCACGATATTTTCTGTTGTTGTTCTTTAACTTTTGAATTGTGTTCAACAGAGCCATAATTAAGTACAAATACGGACCTACTTTGGAAAATTCTCCAGCGATCTTCAGTAGTTAACACTAGACATCTAGAAAATTCTGAAATATATCTTTGGAGATACAAAAATAGTGCATAGTTTAGTTACTGTATACATGAAAAAAGCAATCTATTCTTTTGTTTTGTATTCAAATTAACGATATCAGAGGAACAGAAGAATCAAACTTCTTTTGCGCACCCACCCTTTGTTCTAACGTGTGAATAAGATAGCAATATTCATGATTTCACCACAGGCGTACATGAAATATGGTTTTAAATTAGGTCAATTTATATTCTAGCGACGGACGAAAACATTCTTCGACGCACGATACTCCGACCACTTTTATTATTTACTTGTGGCAACACCATCTTGTGAATTTCCAATGCTATTCAAACAAAAGGACTTTATGTACGTGATGGGGTGAATAGGGATTTTTTATTGAATTTCCAACACGTTCTACTTAAAGGTTTCCGTTGCGGATTTTAATTAGGTTTGCGCTTGAGTGTTTTGCTATGGGTTATAAATCAGTTTTCTAGTACGGTTTATTTTCACTGCTGAAGTAATAGAAGAGTTTTATGTTTATTTTTCCAGGAAATGAAACTTGATATTCCCATTTCAATTTTATTTTTTGTTAGATGATTTGTATTTCGAAATTCGTAATACTAAATTTAAATATTTTATATGTCTATGTAAAAAAATCATAAAACAAATTAAATGTATGAAGTTATTGTTGCAAAATTGCTGGAAGTATAAACAATATTATTTACTTATATTTATATATATCCGGTATTTATCTTGACAGTCTATTTGTTTTATTTAATGTTCATATTTCGTTGTCATACAATATGTTTTTGAAACATCTCCAAGGATGTCTATTATTTATTTACTAAATAAATCGAATAACTGATTTTCCAAGAAATAAAATAATTATCCTTATTAAGGCACACCGTACAATTCACCCACGTAATACCAACGCAGAAATAATTAGAATCGGTTACGTCATTCGTTTTCAAACACAACAATAACATCTTTGTATTCACAGTAGTGGATTTAATTACAAGAACTAGGTTTAAGTGTAGAGTTGGAACTCTAAACCAGCAACGGAACTTATATTAGCAGACAAATAATTTCAAATTCCTCTATATGCAATGTTGAAGCAACTAGTGCAATTATGGAGTTTGGTCTGCTAAATGTGTCTGTGTAGTCTAATTTGATGCTGGTTGGAAGATGTTATTAATTACTATTAAACTAGTTGTTCCCTGCGGCTCTAGTTACATTAACGAAGACTACTGTGTCAAGGAGGTTGTTTTTCAACTCTATAGGGTGAACTATTTTGTTGAAAACGGTATTGCAAAATTCTTTGATTGCTAGATTTTGGATATTGATACCTTTTAATAAATACAAAAAAACGCCGACCTTATTATATCCAGATATACACAAAATGGACACGAACACATTTAGTTCGAAACACATTTTTGGGTTATCTTGTTAGGTTTTTAATACTATGTACGACGGTTGCTATCCTACCATCTAATCCATGCTTAGATCTAATGTGGTTTAAATGATGTTCTTACTGTACAGTTTCAGCTCTTTATGCCTTCTTTAAAGGATAGGACTCCACTACAATCGGTATAATGTCTCAGTACACCACGCTAGCCTTGTGTGGGTTGTCAAGCTCTACATACCAAGTCTCCTAACGATATTTTCCTTCACCGTAAAAGATGATGCTAATTTAAGATGAATTTTCCGGTTTCTTATACGAACACAATAATAAATGTATGAACAAAGACAATAATGACTCGTGACATGCCCGAATAATATACAGCTAGTGTATATTAACGTTAATCCGTACAGATCTACCTCACAATACGGAACAATAATTTTATTGGCAATTGAGGCGTAACAAGCAAATCTATCGGAAGAAATCCCCACATACATGGAATGACCCAAATTCTCCTTCGCTAAGGCTTAAGGACGCGGCCCAAGTAATAGACGAGTGATTTTTATTATCGACTAGAGTGATATAGTGAAAAAAAAAAACAAATTTAGTTTTTAGTATGGTGTCATGATAAAGACATGTAATTATCTTTGAGTCTTAACAGGTAGTCTTATTTTTTAATTCTTATACGGTATCTACCTACGATATTTTAGTACCCTTGTTTTACTTCTTTTATGGAATTTTTTATAATATATCAATATTATATTCCGTACGAACAACAATTAAAAATACTAGACAGGACCTATAAACATTTTTTACCATATGATACTTCAAATATCAACCTAACATGTGGTTAACAAAAATATTTATGTTTTGGTAGAAGTAGTAGAGCCATGCTGTTGTCCGTCCTGACTCAATAGCATGAACAGGTAGGCTCGTTCAGGACTGTACCACTATCTCACAGGAAATCGACGTATCCCGTTTCGTTCAGTTTGTGAGATTGCCAGATGCCTTATATACGTTTCCCCTTCTCATTTTTTATTTCCCGCTTTGATGGGCCGGCAGCACATCTATAATCCAAAGTCTCTGGATGTTCATGGGCGGCAGTGATCACTTACCATCAGGGGATATGTTAGCTTGTTTGCCGGATCTATGCAAAAAATAATGCATAAAGTTAAATTGAGAATCTCCTCCTTTCTTGAAGTCAGTTTAAAAAACGTGAATATTCAAATGGCCAGTAGACTATCAGCTTATAACACAACACCAACTTAACGCATGTATTGTTTTGTATGATACAAATCCCTCGGAGTGGGTTTAGGGCAGTGCATTGAACGTTATTCGATACGTCAGACCAATGGAGGATCAATTCCGCGATGCGATGCAGCATGAACTCTCCAATACCTTCACATCCTGATGGGCTTATGGGTATGAGACTGAAGTTGTAGGAAAATTGAGGGAATAAAGGGGTCTATTTAGAGTTTATTTAGTGGTAAAAGATTAATATAACGTGCAGTATCAAAGCACTGTCTGTGAACTGTAATTAGGTATTTTGAATGAATCAATATTTTGTATCGTCATCAAATGAAAGAGGTTCGACGGGAGGCCGACAGTTAATTGAACCATCATAGTCTCATCATTCTGCTCTAGGAAGACTAGTGTGCCCCTTATACTCGTAGTTGAATATTTATTGGTGGTACGCTAAGTATTTAGCCAGATATATTTTTTCTTTATTGGTGAATGGCGACACAAGCATACCTGTCGCCTGATGGTATGCGATACTACGTTCATGGACAGTAACAAAACCAAAAAACACCATGAATTACGAAGCAATGCTTGGCATTCTAATGCGCTTGCCATCCTGAGACATAAGATGTCAATTCTCATTATGTCCAGTAGTGACTCTGGCTATGTCATTCAAACCGGAAAACAAAAGTGCATTAAACTGCTGTTTAGCGGGAGTAATAGACATTGCGCTTATACCTACCCATACGGTCTTTCACATATGAGAGACTTACCACTAGTAAAAGTATTTAGTAAAATATTTTGTGACTAGCAAATTGTAAACTTCTACGGTCAACTCCAAAACCAACTAGTTAATTACAAATAACTAACTCAATAATTACCTTTCTATTCAATCTGTATGTAAACAGTAATAACATGCAGATGATATTATGTTAATATAAATGAAAATCACCAGGAAATGTATATAAATTAAGCGACCCGCAAGGGTTCCGCGTGCTCTATTCATATTCATGATCTGACCCGGCCGTTTTGCTACCGATCAATGCTACATGTGCGTTATAAATATTCTTCAAACATTATTAATGATGAAGATACACGTATACATTTTTTAAGTTTATATTTAAGGTCTTGTCTACCTATCGATAACCTATGTTGCTATAAAATAAAAAAACAATACGCCCTTAAATAGGATACATAACACTTAATCATCGTCATTACCAGTCGTAGTATCGTTATTGTTAAACCTAGGTAGATTTCATCGATCCAAAGCGACTTATTGTAGTAGTCTGAATCCATTATATTCAGATTTTTTCTTCCAGGTTTAAGCAGAATTAAGTTTTTCACAAATAATCTTTTGAAAATCTTTTATCCTGGTAAATTTTTTATTCAATGTAACATGCAATGAATATATTTATATTTATAATAAGTATCTTATAAATAACTTCGGATTTCATAATTTTATATCCTAGGATCCATCCCGTAACCTTATTCGCATCTATTCACTTCGTTTCCTACTACGTTACCATTCATTTCGTTTGAATTAATAATATTTGAAAAGGACAAGAACACATTTTTTTGGAAATTGATCGCTATTACTCTTTGAAGGGCCGAACGGCTCGAGCAAGGAAGTCCCTTCAATATTTTTATATTAGCCCTTGAACATTGCCGTGCTAAATTGGGACTTGAGAAAATTGTTGAGGTCTAAATGAAAAAATTCAGAGACCGTGACTTTTAGATTGAAACTTTGTAGAGGTTAATCTGTTAATTTAAAATAAAATATGATTGAGTACTATAATATCTGTTTTTATTTTCTCGGCTAAAGACCGAAAAATCTCCCTTGATTTTTACAACTCACGACACAAGATTTGTATCTCAATGGGGATTCAATATTAAGTGTCTGATTGTTGAATATACATAAAGTTATTTAGTTTAAAAATATGGTCTATATGTCTATATGTCAAAAAGTATGGTCTATATCTCCAAAGAATCTGAAACAAATTGTTGTATTTGTTGAACCAAAAGGACTTTTGGTTGGTTCTAATAAACACAAAACGAAACAGAACATACTCGTATTTAATTCACGTCGTCTTTTTATCAGCCAGTGGTAACATCTCGGTCCAACCGATTTACAAGCATTTATGTTATAATCAAATCAAGCGAGAACAACTCTACCCTTTACAAAATCCTTTCAAGGAATCACCTCATTATTCTAATTACAAAAGTTTACCAGCAATTTGAATAATGCGATTTGTTCAAACATTTTTTTTTCGATTTCACGGATTTCCTTAGGAAAAAGGTACCGTAACAGCCTATTATTTCATTTATTCTCGGGATACATTTTCGTAAGCCAGTTTGAATTGCTTATCTATGTAGATGGATGGAATAAAATATACCGAAAAATACGAGGAAAATATTTCGTGATATGGATATTCTGATCGCGGAATCTATGTTATCAATATTTACGTGTTGGTTCGGTGGCCCGAATTGGGACCTCAGTCGGAATTTGCTTGAACCCATAGATGTTAACATGGAAATTATGCTGGTATTTCGCTGGTCGAGGATTTAAATCTGTTTTTTTTGCATCAGAATGGTAAGTGAATACGCAGCTTATCTGAAATCTATAGGACTTGAGGATTTGTAGGTATGTTGGCGATGTTATCAAAAGAGGCTGTTGCACTTTTTTGCTGATGGAAGTAGCGAGCTGGTTGATTTAGTATAGTAAAAGGTGGCACAGCATTGTCAGAACAAAGATTGCTCCGTGTTCAGGGGATCACAATTCTCAGCAATGAGGAAAACGATACGAGAAGGAAGTAGAAGATGAGCTGGTATCCATAAAGTAAGCAATCATCGCCCTGTATAATTATGATCTTTGACAAAAAAAACCAAGTAGGAAAAATATAATTACAAGCCAAATAAAATGGTAAATGGAGCTACTTTAGAAGTTCAAGATAGTTCAGATGAATAATCACATTGACATTATGACTTATTAAAGATTTTTAATATTCTCGTAATCCCTTTTATGAAACATTAAATGATGTTTACAACCTCAACCTTTTATGAATCAAAGTCAATATAAGCTCATCACAGACCATCAAAGACTCAAAACCAATTCTGAGAGCATTAATAACATGACATTATTATTTCGTATTTAAAGTCAAAATAAGTCTTCGATTCGTCTTTCTTGGAGATGGGTTTTTAAAGCTTCTTTCATAGCCTTTGTTTCATTCATTCTTTGAGTGGGCTTACGGTTTGTGGTATTATTTTTTGAATGACTTTCATTGCTTTTTGTGTATTGGCAAAGAAGTTATTGAGAAAAAAAATACCTATTAGTGAAGCATTGTATTGTGTTTTAACGTTAAGTATTATCTGCCAAATGAAATTACTATATTAATCTGATAAAATACAAAGTGAGTCGGCACAATAAGCACATAACAGGATATACAAAAGCTAAAATAGTAACTGCTCACACTAGAGTAGGTTATTTTGAAGACATTTCCATTGTTGGGATGATCCGGTCTGTCATCATCAATAGTTGTCTACTATTTGCATTCTTTTGAACTCATCTGTTATATTAATTACGGAAACTATTACGATGCTCTTAAAATTCTATGCGCAAAATGAACAAACATCACAGGACGACGGGATGCTACGTGTCTCTAGAAAACCTTAATATGTTTGTCGCGTCAACCTAAAAGCAAGACGCCAAAAACTAGCGCGTCTTTGGAACGTGAGAAGAACTCGCAATTTTCACATGAAAAATTAATATCTCTATGACACCATAAGCCCGTTGTATTTCAACATGAAAGTTATGTTTTGCTAGGAGTAGAATTTTGGTAATGTTCAGCTGTAGACTTTCTTTGGCTCAAGAGAGAGAGAGAGAATTTTGGTTAAATTTTGACTTGGAGTTGGACTTGGTTGTAGAGTTGTACTTCAGTACAATTACAATTCTAAGGTCTCGGTTTAAACCACGATTTGATCGAGGTCGGGCAAAGTGATTTGGAATTAGTACTTACTACTCATTATCAGTTCGGAGTCAGGAATTTGTGCCCGATATGGCGATAGGCTCGCCTCCTATCACATAGTGGGACGGAACATACAAGGCGAAATGTGGGTGTCCAGGAACCTCTGCCTACCCCTTCTGGGAAAAAAGCGTGAGTTTACTAAGTCACAAAAACAGCTACCTGCCTAGACACGAAATATTCTTTTTAACTGACCTCAAAAATAAGAAGGTTTAATGACTAACCCAATTAGGTTTTTATTATTTTTTAATATCACGTATTAAATTATTCAAAGATACATCAATGAAAATAAATATTTTATTATATCCGATTTTATTTTAATCAAACAATATAAAAGCACATTCTATAAACACTTAACAAAATTCCATCAACACCTAATTATCCACATTCAATTTAAGGAATGCTGATGAGACGGGAATCTTCACACTCGGCGCGAATCAAAAACATTCCAGTCACGTGTACAACAAAGCGACAACTTCAGACCAGTGCGAACCCTCAATTCGAACTGCTTAATGAAGTTAGCCGGGGATCGTTGTGAGACGCGTTCGAAATAACCAAGCCTGAAAGTTGCATGGATTTCACCACCTTTTGTTTTATTTATGGTTAGTTAGTGACCTTGTTCGGGATTGTTAGGGTTTTGTATGGTTGGTTTATGGTATTGTTCATAGTATGTGTTTAATGATATTTGGTGAATATGTTGTTTGTGAAGTACTTTAGAGTTAGAGGATGAAATCCGCCTTTGATACGCTAGTGTAGAAATTTTGGGGTAGGTATAAGTCTCGTAGTGGACTTCTTGTGACTGAAGATAATATTAGTTCTGAATACTACTCATTATGTGACAGATTTCATATATTAAGATGAGTGTATTCGGTCAATTCAGGAGCATTATAACTAAGACAAGCTTATATTGGTGACCAAAATTACACAAAGTTGAAAACCACGGATGTTCTCTCTATTAACACCCTTGCATTTATCACGAGATATAATATAGCCTCTGGCATCCCATCATGAAAATACACAAGTAATCACATTCTAAAACATTTTAATGGAGAATGATAAATTCACGGCAATAATTTCAAAAACACCTTCAGCTGTGTATTCCGAATTTTTAATTCCCAACTTCGCCTATAAACTTCACGGCGGAGGAAATGTGGGAACAAACCGTATTTTTTCCTTTCAAACATTTTATCGTTTTTCTCTTGTACAGCGGGCATCGTAAACTGTGAACGGAGTGGGTGAACACCTTTCTGTGCGTTTTTTGTTTGAAATAGTACGAAAAGTGCCACAATTTCTTTGTGAATGTAATGATTTGGGGAATTGAGTTTTTTATTTGCTATGGATTCATATGCAAATTTTGGATTGACTTGGCTTAAACCAAAGAGACATAAAAAATATTTCGTGGAAAGTTTAAAAAATGCATCGAATAAAAATCAACCTAGATGAAGTGGGGTTTGTTCGGGATAATATCAGGTTTTTATAAAAAATCCTTTGTAGTTTGGTCAGAGCTTTGTACAGAAAATATAATGGAATATTTCAAAAAAAGTACTGCAAAAAGTCTGACCTACAAACCAATCCAATGTTCTGGCCATTTTTGATTAGTTCTACTCCATATGGATGTAATTTCCCTTTTCTTTTTATTGCTCTCCAGACAATTTCATAGTTTGTTCGATGGGAAACAGTGCCGGCAACTTTTTAATTGTTTTTCGATCTCTTCCAATTTCGGACTAACAGACCAGTTTCATCGTTTGTATTTTTATCTTTTTCAAACTGTATCGAGTCTTGTGCTGAACGAGTAACTTCGGCATCCGGCTTAGTCGCGCCAATAAAGATTTGTTCATCGGCTGAAAAATTTAAATTCCACGCAGATATAGCTTCAGCATTCGTGGAAGGAACAAAAAAAATCGTTTCGCATTGTAAACGGCAAATTATATCTCCTTTGCGATTCTTTCGCCGGTTCATAAAACGCCTTCACTCTTTCGAAATAAGGTCGTGGGAACGTAAAGCGTGGCTCATAATACGGCAGATGCAAATTTGTGGCGCTGTATCGAAATTTATTGGTGGAGATACGTTCAAGATTTGCATTTACGGCCATATTTAATCTTTTGTTGCTCGTTCGCGAATAAATTTTATTCCATCCTTTGTACTCGATGGAATTAATTATAGAGGGCTTAATGGTGTATTTACATTAACAGCTATGTTAAAATTCGATAAAATTAATTAAATTCTGCATTTTATGAAGCATCTATCAAAGACAGAAGCTGGTAATGGAATTGCAAATTCAAAAGAAAATAATAAAAACGGTGTCATTTCTCGTACCCGAGTGATTCTTCGAACAGAATATTATGGAATAGATGAAAGAAAAGAAGCAAAACTAAAACAAGATTTCTTTGTTGATGCGAGAAATATTTCAAGTGTGAATAGTAACAGACAGGACTCAGTATTTTGTTTTTAATTTTGTTGAAGTGAAACTATGACTACATCGTCTATACATTTAATTTTCATTAAGGTTTTAAGGTTTACAGTTCGAATGATCAAGATTACCAACTATTTATTAATATTTAAAAAAATCAGATGTTACATCAATCAATCACCAATTTTCAACACATTTGTTTAGAATCGTTTAAAAATTCAATCCAATAAATTCTCGCCACTCTAGATAATGCAATAACGAAAGCGATAAATAACATCAATTTTGTTACTACAGCTCCGAAAATGAGTCTATAAATTCAAAAATTTACACCACAAATTGTGTAATGCAAAGTTGTGGCATGCAAAGCGGGCGCCTTTAATCAGGCAGAGAGGAGCGAATGCATAATTCATAATACACGAACGGAATCATTCACTCACACGTCGTGATAATGTCGGGAGTGAATGAATGTAATGATTCACGACCGGTACATGAATGTTTATCGTTCGCTCGGTTAATGCGCTCGTGGAGTGTAAAATTAGTTTAGCCTTTAAAAATCCTTTGAGAGATGCGGAATAGCTAAGTTCAAAATTGCATAAGCATTAGGGGTGTATGTAGTATTATGTTGCTACTTACCACTAACGCAGCCGAATTTATGTACACAAGAAACACTAATTGATATCAATAATGAATGACTCTAACGAATAATCGAGAAAAGAAAATTATGTTGGAGTAAAGATGAGTAATAGGTGAAAAGAATAAATATGAAGTTGCAACACGACTAAAAATCTGCAATAATTATTAAATTAATCAAGTGTTTATTATGAACGACATTCAAAATGGAAAACGCAATATGCATAGATGGACGAAGTGTCGCACGCCCGCCTACAAGGTGGACGGACGATCTAACTAAGGTTGCAGGAAGTCGCTGGATGCAGGCCGCTTCCAACAGGTCATTGTGGAGATCCTTGGGGGAGGCCTATGTTCAGCAGTGGACTTCCTGTGGCTGATATGATGATGATGATGATAGATGGACAGCGCTGAATCAAAATAAAACAAAATGAACGAACAGAGTAACCGTAGTGGCAGCATGCATAATGAATATTTAAGTTGTTACCAAAAATATGAGAAAACAACACAAGTAGGTCAGTTGCTTTAGTAAAGCCACAAAAGGAGCTATGATGCAGACGAAAGCACAAAGAGAGCTAAATAATGAATATTCCACAGTTGCTAAAGATTTGTGGAATCATTAAGATTTTTTTGTTTATGATTTTTGAAAGATAAAGATACAGGTATTTACTTTGTAAAACATGAGCGACAGTAAATATATACAAGATCTTCAGTTAAAGAAAATAGCTACATGTTTTGCCTTTTATAGCGTACTAAATTTATATTTAGCGCATAGGTGCACAGCTTATGCAAAGAAAAATTACAAAATGATAACATTTCGTAGATATTATGATTATATTAGAAGAAACATCGCGATTGTAATGAATTTATTATATTTAAGTATTCTTTTATACATACTTGTGTTTCTAGGGTTTAATTCTCATCATTTAAGCATTCTGATGAGCATGCATCATAATGTACTAACGTTTCTTTAGAGCATGACAAAGTAGAGTACGTGGAGGGAATAAAGAAAGTATCATAGAATCTTTTCAATTGTTTTTTTCTGTCCATAAAAAATGATCTAAAAATTTCAACCGGTTTTTAACCGCCATACTTTTTATCGTTCAGAGTAATATGTGTTTTCTTTAATAATTATCACTTACTGTACAGTTAAAATAATACATCCTGTAGACCTCCAAATCCAAAAAATTTCTACAAAAATATCAAAGGAATGTAAAATCCCATTCTTGTCTATCTTACACTTGCCTAGGCAGCATAATGAACGAAGTGAATATTCCACGGATCTGATATTACAATTTATTTTCATCTGAAATCCGTGACATGATCGCTGTGCTCGGCAACGACACGCATACGGGCTGGTATAAACTGTCAGAAATCTGAAACTACAACATTTTCAGTGAAGTGAACAAAGATTATTTCCATGAAAGCCAACAATTCATCAATTTACTCGCTGATTGCGCGTGCATTATTTAAGCAGGTATGCAAACGTTATTAAAACTGAACTTGCTGCCAGTATGTCGCTTTAACAGAGCGCACTTTGAAAAATAACAATGTGAGGGATCATGCATAAACTAGAAATAATAAAAATATTTTCTATGGAGTGTGAACAATAATAAACATATAAGTATCCATAACTCACATTCATAGTCATGACTCCGCACTGAGATCGAGTCTTGTGGCGTGGGTACCAGGGAATACGAGAGACTTTTCGGTACCACAAACATCTAGACAAGAAAAATGTAGTTCGGGTATCGAACTCGCGGCCTCTTGTTTCATAACTGTGCCACAGAAGCATCTGTGGCTCATTCAAAAGTGAAGTCCGTCAACCCTCACTAGGCTAGCATCGTGGAATATGACATAAACTCTTTTAATAAAACTCTCGGGACGTATATGAACTGATACAGATACAATAACCCGGGTTTGAAGTGTCAGATCTACCCAAACAGTCGAATATACCGAGAACCTTTCTTGTTAAAAGAGCCACAATAATTAACCCTCTCCGACTAATAACATTAATTTGTATGCTATGTTTGTTTATGTTACGCTAATGTTATGTCATTATGCTTGTACGATTACCCTTGAATAGGCCTGAATGTGCTTTAGAGCCCTGTAATATATACATTGCGTAATAATTAGTTATTTGATAATTACCACAATACGATCAACGAGTAGGTATTTTTTTTTCAACTGTACATTCTACCACACCTCTGATTTATAAAATATATTGTTATTATGTGTAGATATTTTTATAATAAGGTATTTAATTACGATTGTGTTTTTGTATGATTTCCAAAACAAATACGCGAATTTTAAACATTGATATAAAAGTATTATTTACGCATTTTATCGCGAAATTGGTTTAATGTCTACATATTTTTACTTCCCGATGTTTCGATTATTTTAAAGCTTTCGTGGTCACAAGGTAGACAAAAATAATTTCGTAAGAAAATCGTAAATAATTTATTTCTAAACCAAATACAATTAAAATTAAACTTTACTCTCAAAACAGTATTAAAGAAGCTTGTGACATGAGACATTTTAAATTAACGAGTGGGAGTGTAGAGGAGATAGCTAACTGTCTCTTTCACACGCGCTGACTGTAACGCATGCAAAGTCTAGTGATGTCACTAGTCTTGTTTTGCATACCTTTTCTTTTATTCCCACTACAAGAATTAAAACGTTTCTAACTTGTTTAAATATATTCTATTGTAAGGTTTTGAATGTGGATGCCTTTTGATAAATACGATAAATAAGTGGAGTATAATACTAAATTATTGCAAACTTTAATGGTGAATTCACCCATTGGGAGAAAACCTACATTCCTGGTAATTCTACAAAAGAATTCAGGGGTATATGAAGTCCATCCAAATCACAAAAACCTTTCAGTAAACTATGTACTGTGCAACCAACCGTTTATGAACTAATGTTATACCAATATTCTAATCTATTTTATTCTCATTTCAGGTAAGAAAGGACTCCAAATTTTTCCACAAGCGAACCGTGAGTCTATTTCAACTTTCATTTTGGTATTAAATTGCATACGTTATACATATACGTATTTACTGACATTACTCTAACATATTACTTGGCGTTATTTGAAAACACTTTTGGCCATTCGTACTTTTGAATATTTCATACCTTTTGTGTGTATTTTTGCATCAAACTAAGAGCTTTTGTGAATATAAAAAACATGATATTGGGTTTTATTCGAATTGGGATCTGGAATTTGTTTGAAATATTTTTTAATATCATTTTTAAAACAAGTAAATCTGTGTGCCTTACGACTATTGTAAATTCTGGTGTGTGAAACTTTAAATTAAAGTATGATATATTAACAGTATATAAAGATCATAAAATAACAGAGTACAAATTGCGGTCTTATCGCCTTAAAGTTAATTACAACTAACATAATTCAATTTGTTTTTAAAATAAAAATTCTGTGCACGAGTGTTTTGCTTAACTGGTCCTTACACTTTAAGTAACAAGATACTCATTTAGTTTATTTTTCTTTCATAGTAAACAGACTCAGAATCCATTGCAATACAACCATCAAAGCCACATTTACGAGCCTAGGCATACTTTGCCAGAAATGATTACTACATCCCATACCCCATAACAATCCATTACGATCCCACATCAATAAAAAAGTTAGACTAACAAACCTATAACATGTGAACTCCATACTAATATTAATAAACAAGAAAATAAAAGCATAATGTGGACCATTTCAGTGGCTCCCCGTGTATCATTACACGCAGTGGGCAGACCGCCAACCCTATAAAGTAAGTAATTGCTTAGCGAGAATTTTACGGCAAAATGTGTTAATATGGATACGTATGGAAAACAATTACAATTTAACTACTTTATTTTCTGACGAAATGAACACTTTAGCGGCTATTTTCTAGTAAAAGTGAGTTTATTAAAAGCTAATTTAGACACTAGCTTTTTGTTAAGGTTCATTATAAAATTGTTGTTATTATTCTCTGTATTTTAATTTTCAACTTTATGAAAAAAGCAGTTAGTTTATTACTCAGTTTTTACCTGTCACAGCCGTTAAATTTTATTTTAAGAGCAAAAAGACTTTACTGGGTTTCTTGTAATTTCTTAGCTTTAATTAATATCGCAGTGAAATAAAAAAATATAGTATTGTAGCTCAAAGTTTATGGAACGTCACTAGACTTCACTATATCTATGGAACTTGGTTTATGTAAAAAATATTTGCATTTTTACGTAAGCACTAAATTTCTTGCAGATATATTTGTTTCTGTCCCAAAATTCAAACCGAAAGTGCGAAAGCCATTATTTTTTCTTTCACCGCTCTCTTAAACCAAAGCAGGTTATACTAGCATTCAAGCAGCCAATAAACAACTTCAAACAACTTCTAAGATACAACCAAAAGAGCGTCAAAAGAAAATTCACAATATATTTGTTAAACAAAACTCCACGTAAGGAGTGAAGTTTGTTATAAAAATATATTTAAGAATCTCCTTTCAAAGATTCCTTTCGTTGAATACAAAACAAACTTTTCAGCGAGAATGGAGCTTAGCGAGCACTTAAGGATATTGCTTTCTTATTAAATATTGATGCTTAAAACGTATGATACGTGTGCTCATGTGTTTCGTAGTAGATTATGATGAAGTCTAGATTTTACTTTGTACAATTGAGTTGGAAACATTCAGTAAGTACATTAAGTTATTTTATAATTTCGCTCACTTTATTCAGCTTACTTCGGGAAAGAATTTAAAGATATATTATTTTAATAGTTTAGTTTTAGATAACCCACCGTTATTAACCAGTAATTTAGACTGAATTGTTATTTGATATTTCCACATCAAATCATCAGCATTGATACAAATTTTGGACACAGTGACCGTATTTCAGGTCTTTTAAGTCTTCATGCATACATGAGTCTGTAGTAGTCACTATTAACAATAATTAGTGAATCATTGTCCATTGCAAGTTTGTCTGACAGAAATAGTTTAAAGCGATAAGACCACAGATTTTCATGTTCATGTGAACTTGTGTGCAAGAAAGAATATTGTATTGTAGTTTTAAGCATGCCCTAAGCCTTTTTGACTCCATTATTAGAAATTATAAAAAAAAACCTGATCCTCACAAACGCTGGGTACGAGTGAAGCTGGTGCCGATTGCTGGTCACTAACAGAACCTGTTATTTATCAATACCGTCTTCCTTCCTTAGATAACTCTATGTATATCAGCCCATATACGGGACGATGCTGTATATTTCAGTATATGGGCCCCCTCTACAATCAAGAGTACGATTGAGAGTGGCTAAGCCATATAAACCACCACGTTGCCGGTGAAGGAAAACATCGTGAGGAAACCTGCATACCACAGCGATTTGTAAAACAATATAAATAAATAGTTTATAGATCCCAAGTGAATTAAATTATTTCAATCAGCATAATAATAAATAAATACACCCAACAGTCACATACATAGTCCTGACCCCACACTAAGAGCGAGTTTTGTGTCGATGGTATCAGAAACTACGAGAGACGTTTCGGTCTCACAACCACCCAGAACCTAAACAAATACCCATGGATTACACAAATATTTGTGTTGGTATGGGGATCGAACTCGTGGCCTTACGTTTCATAGACGACGTTTAAACGCACTGCAACTCGGAGGCTATCTGCCAGTTAATTTAAAAATGTATAAAATATTTCCCACATTGACCCGGCACTAAAGCAAAACGTACCATAATCTTTGCAAGAGGCAAATTATATATTGCTCCATTAGATAAGGCAAATGATAAATGTAACATGCCTTAGTTCGCGTGGGATTTACGGCCATTTTGTGTGAGGTGGTTATGACCTATTTTCTTTGTTGTTATCTGCAACTAACGTCGGCTTTTATTTGGTGAAGGTTCGTTAATAGGCAAGCAGTTTACTGCCTTTGTGGTTTAGAGGCGATGGCGGATGCTTGGACTCTAAATTAGGTACAGACAAAGAACTTTAGCGAAGAATTCGTTCTTAGCAATAGAGTTTTATTTCTTGGAAATAATTGTGATTAGAAAGTCCTTGGTGTGTTGAAGAGATAGTAACCAAGCTTGATTATGTGTCAGATAGACGACTCGCGTGGTTCCCACTGCGACCTGACTTCTTAACAATTGCTTTTCTTTACTGACTGACTGAGAGCAGAAGAAAAACGAAGTATAGCATATTAATTAAACATTATAATCAGCTGCAATACATATCTCTTAATATATCAAATTAACGTGCGCTTACAGATTTCATATTCCCAATAACTATTTTCATTTCCTCCACATTTTCCACCATTTTATGTAAAACAATATACATTCAATGTGGTAACAAGCAACCCAACGAAGTCTATAAAGTAATTTTAAAATTTTATATAGCGACATCTTTTGGCACATGCCCAAACTACTTGCCAGGAACGCTCAGTCGTCTGGGGAATAAGTTAATTAATTAGACGTTGGTTCTTGTTATTGAAAGCTTGTCTTGAACAAGTACAGGCAATATATTTCTTGTAAGTACTAAAGCAATTAATTTATCTCTATATTAATTTCGTAATTTGATAAGCAACAACCCACGGCTTGATAGTATTATATTACTTCTAACATTACTTGTATCATCCTTGCCTTAATATAACAAAGGTGTCTCTTACAAGTTTATGAACACATGAAATATTTTAGTGCCACTACACCCTCACCAGAATCTAATGTGTTGATTTCACACACATTTTTCTCGCTACGATACTCATCATAGTAGCCACTCATACCATAGTCTGCTCTTTAAAACATTATGAAAATCGATTATTCTAAAATTTCATTGATCAATGAAACGGCTATAGAAGTATAGGACTTGGGATGTTTAAACATTACTGATACATTTACTGGTTTTTGTATTCTCTCAAATATGAGTTCCACCGCGATGTCTATTACTCCCGCGTTCCGGTTTGAAGAGTATTGTAGCCAGAGCAACTATAGGTCATATTGAGGCTTAATAAGTTATGTCTCAAGATGGATTGCCAAGCATAGCTTTGAAATTCAAGCTGTTGTTTGGATGTACTTCTATACATGATACCATCGGATGAATGGCATGTTCGTCCCGACATTCCTCGCAATAAAAAAAATATAATCTATATATTAAAAAAAAACATTATATTATAAAAAAACGAACGAAAAGCATCGATTTATATCTGGAATCATATTGAAGACAACCCAAAGACAATAACACTGGATAATTTTTGAAACACTGAAACTGGATCATGACGGGAATTTTAATCGCGCAATTCCCTCAACAGAATTTAAATAAGGTCTGTTGTATTAAACATCACATTAGCACTGGGAGCTCTTTAATTTGTAACGCTATGACAGTTTGGCCTTTTGTTATTTTGTTTATTCTTTTTACTTTATACTTCATTTGCTGGTAAATTGGATTTTTGACAGCCTCTTTGGCGAAGTTGGTTAGAACTGGCATACAACACCGCACCGAGACAAATGTTTGTGTGAACCACAAATATTTGTTTAAGCAAAGCTTTTTGGCTGGTGCTAAGCGATACGACCGCTCATGGACAATAGCAATGCATGGCATTCCACTGTGCTCGCCATCCTAAGTCACAGGATGTTAAGTCCCAATAAGTTCAGTAGTTACTGTTTTGTCCTATCTTTATTTATTTATATTAAATTTATATAAATTATCAAATATTAAGTTAGTTTGTGATACGCATAAGTAAAACATATGACTGGACTCATAGTACACAAAAAAAGGAACCAACATAGTTTTCATTCGGTTAAATTATACGTGAAAATATTTACAGTTCTCCTAGTCACTATCGGAATTATTTTTAGCTTTTATCATATTTAAAATATGAAAAAACGAAAAATTAGCGGGAAAGAGTAAAAATGAGAATATTAGAAATTGTAAAACCAAAATAAAAATTACTGTTTTTTTTTTTGTTTATTTATGAAAATGGAAATATACAAACATGGGCTTTATTTAATCACGAGTCTCCAAATAAATGTTTAAATCCCATTACTGTGTATACCTTTACATAAATTACAGATATCCAAATAAATTAAATGCACCAAACAAAAAAGAAATCAAACACATTTCCTCATTCGGTTCAATAGGGAATATGCACGAGACTCCAAAATAAGTCAAATATTTATTGTTGTAATCTTTATTGATATAGAAATATATCGTTAAGATATTTTTTTAAATTCATCAACTCTAAATCGGTAAAAAAAATACTTAAAAAATGACATTTCAAAATTGCCGCGCATTTTTTTTCGAAACGTTTGAAAAGGAAAGTGACGACAAAGTACACTATCTTATGAAGTTTTAGCTTGTTGGGTGTATTGTTTTACGTTTGTTTAAGAGTTCTTTTGTGTTTTCGTTGTATAAATTAAAAAAAATTGATTATTTTGTGACGAAATACAGTTATGTAGCAATTAATAAAAGAAGCTTAATCCAAATACTACGTTGCTGACATAGTAGACTCTGACGTCACAGCGAGGTCGCGCCAAAATGGCGTTTAAATGCTCCGAAACTGATAGCAGTTTTTATTATTTTTTTGTACTTTTTTGATTGATATTTTTAAAGCCTCATATTTTTTTCTGGTAATGTAATGACATACAGAATCGATTAAAAATATAAAAAAATGGCATGCATATTCCCTATTATACGTGAAAATATTTCCCGTTCCTGCATTCAGTTCTCCGGGGCGCTATCGGAATGATTTTCACGATGTTTAAAATGTAAAGGACGGCGCTACGTTGGCGCTCTGAATTTGTTACGGGCACGTGATGAAGCGTTTAAGTAAATTGCCGATTGCAGACCGTTTGCTTTTCCAAAAGACAGATAGGTCCGATTTGCTGTTAAAGTTTTAAAAATAAATTTTGTTTGTATTGAGCAGTGAGGGAAGTTAGGTGTGGAGATTAATGTTATGGGGATTTTGAGTGTGATGAAAAGTAGTTTGAAACGTCCAAATAGTAGTAGTATAGTATGTTATCAGTAGGCTGTCTGCAAAAAATCACCAAGTGCGATAACACCGATATCTGTACTGTTTATATGTGTTTAATAGATTTTATTTTTATTTTATTATAACACCTTCAAATTTTACATGTCGACGTAAAGTTCCATAGCCCCACAAAACTGCTTGCGCAGAAATGCGATCCTCAAAAGTCTCTAACTTATTAAAATCTATTGCATTACAATTGTTTCTTATCCATTTTATATTTCAACCCAAATCCAAAATCTATCGTTTCAGTAATTGAATAATAATACAATATTTAATTTGTCGTAATTTTTTTATGGGTGCATTTAATATTAAATAAATACTGCATCTGACCACTATTATTCACTACTAAGCGAAAGAGTTATCTACAACCAGAGAATTTGATTGAAGGGGCGTAATATAGTGTATACTACTACACTGGTGTGCGGTTTTATGGACTTTATATACCATAAAAATGTTTAATCTATCAATATAGAAAGAAAGAAATGAAGAAAGTTTATTGTTGTAATATGTAACATATAATAAACACATGAATCCAAAAAGTTAGAGGATTCAGCCGGTCAGAACCGACCAGCTGCATGTGGTACGGTACCAACAGGTCATAATGAACATAAAATCCACGCAACAAGCAATTTACTGGTGGTAGGTCTCTCATATGTGAGAGGCCATCTGGGTGGGTACCACCGCAGTGTCTATTTCTCCCGTCAAACAGCAGTGTAAATGCACTGTTGTGTTTCGGATTGAAGGGCATTGTAGCCAGAATAACTACTGGACATATTGAGACTTAACATCTTATGTCTCAGGATGGCGAGCGCAATGGAATGCCAAGCATTGCTTTGTAATTCAAAGTGTTGTTTCGTTTTGCCACTGTTTATGAGCGGTCGTATCGTTTACCATCAGGCGAACGCCATGCTCGTCTCGCTATTCATTGCAATAAAAAAAAAACTCATTCATCAAATCATAACTACGACGAAAGTATTACTACTTCAGCCACAGGAAACCACTAGTAAAAAAAACATCTTCTAAATCTATAGATCTTTCAAAATTCCTGCATTTATTAGCCTGGCCCGGTTATGTGTACTCATTTTTTTTATTTTTGGCAACATAAGTGGTAGGTTTTTTGTAAGTGAGAGGCCATCTAAGTATCTATCGCAAGGTCTATTTAATGTGTGTGTGAAAAAGAGAATGTACTGTTGCATTCAAGTTTGAAGAACATTGTAGCCAAAGTAACTACTGGACATAACGAGACTTGGCATCTTAAGTCTCAGGATGGCGAACGTATCCGAATGTAAAACATTGTTTTATAATTCATGGTGTTGTTTAGTATTGCTACAGTCCATGAGCGGTCGTATCGCTTACCATCAGGCTAATGGCGTGCTCGTCTCACCAGCCATTGCAAAAAATATATGGCTAGATGTTGCTAAATGAAGCATGCAGCTTCTTACGCTGAAAACGCTGCTGTCAATCTTTAATTCTGTTAATTGGCTACCCCATTATTTGTGATGGATATCCGACGATCGTTCTTATGAATAATAAATTAATAATAACAGGAATAATTTTATCGAAATATTATGATCTTTAAAATACCTATGGATAGAAATATACTTCACTGAAGATGAAAAATTGATGTTTCATATTCTTAGAAGTGTCTACCATGTAGTAGATATCAGCTGTAACTTTCTTCTAAGAAGCAAGAATCCCATCTTCCGAGAGCGCTATATATTAAGATCTTTGAATGAAAATTGAAATCGATAAGGAGGACTAATATCCGTATAAATTCATTCAAGTCCATCTATCGCACGATTATAGCAATAGTTTTGTTGCTAATTTCACGTGCTATGCTATTCCTTAATAGTCAGTATTTATGAAAAAGCAATCAATTAAAATATCTCTGTTTTCCTTCACCACAAAATAAAGCAAAGCAAGGAGTACAAAAACCAAGTGTGTTCCAGTTTGATGGACATTGTAGCCAGAGCAACTACTGTACGTAATATCTTATGTCTCAGGATGGTGAGTGCAGTGGAATGCCAAGTATTGCTTTTGTTGGTCGTATAGCTTAACATCAGGCGAACGGAATGTTCGTCTCGTCATTTATTTAATAAAAAAACAATACTAATATCCGAGAATGGTTTCCAGGTTCTTCTCATAAATCAAGGTAACACGAACTAAGGAATGTAATTTTTTATACAAACTTGTATACGCAAGAACTCGACTGCAAAACACACCGTTTGTAGTCTTCTAGAAGTGTTTACGTAAGAAATAAGAAAAGCTAATTTCCATCCCTTTAGTTCAGCAAACTTCTCGAGTTTACTCAGACTACCTTTGTATTCGGAGAAATTTCCAACGTCATAGACAAGACAAATTCCACTTAAAGCAACCAATTAAATCTTTGTGAAATATCTTCGTCGCGTTGGAAGTTTTATTGGCGCTATCGACCTATTTTTAAGGCTTGCTTTATTTCTAAGATGTGCTTTGTGCAAATAAGCTTTGTAAATTGCAATACTAAGAGATATCGATGGAAAATATATTTTAGTTTCGACTTTCTCTAATTTTAACTAATTTGTCTTTTTTTTAATCTTTATTTAAAAATAACTGCAGATAAATTGAGATACTAAAAATTTTGTTGCAAAATATACAGTGCATTTAATATTCGCTTTTGCGTTCTGATTGCCGCTTTATCGCTTTGCGAAGATAATCCGTCGCAATAAATTTAACTAATAATTTATTTATTTCTATGGTTGAATTTATTTTGGCTAGACTCGTCGTTTATCATAAATTCTGGTATCAATATGTACTTTGCAATTTGCATCTAAAAATGTTCATATAGCCTTCTACACTTCGATGTAATAAAATGGGTTGAACAAATATTATTCTTATAGGATAAAATATCGCAAAAAAATAAAAATGCAATGTACAAATAAGTACAAAAAAATTTCGAAATTGATCATAATAAAACATGTTTTTATTTTCAATTTCATATCGACGACACTTGATAGCAATAACTTGGGAGCACCGAAGGTTCTCTAAGAACTAAACATAATATTCGCTGATGTGGAACACTGAACAAATGGAGTTGAAACTGACCTTAAGAGTACGATCGAAGGCGAATGCATAATCCATTGCTCCTTGGAGTGCATCTCAAAAGGATACTCTCGGAAAATTGTATTTCCTTCACGTCACTGGATCTTACGGAGTGGATGGAGGACGGTGAAATATAACAGTATTTTTATATTATTTTTTTTTCATGCTTTTTAGTATAGTATACGAGTATTAGACATTTTTTTGACGTTAAGTAAACCAGTGTTTTATAATTCCCGTATAACACTATAGGGAGGTAGCAATGGCGTGAAATCAATACTATTTCAACGAATATATTATTATGGTTATTAAACATAGTGCTTCTTTCGTTATTTTAAGGTATTTTTGTTGATTCAATTCAGTGTTTCATGTGTTTTTTACTTGTTGATAAGTGAAATCGAGTAATACAAACAACACAATTCGCCCTAATTCCTAAGTGGGGGCCTTTTGGTAAAAGGACAAATTTCATGGTATACTTCTGACTTTTCGGACTTATGTGTGACTGATAGTTAATAACCAAGCACTTTAGAGGTGAAAGAAAACATCGTGAGGAAACCTGCATACCATAGCGATTTGTAAGAATTTGTATGATATGTAAAGTCCGCCAACTTGCATTAGGCCAGCGTGGTGACTATACAGCCAAACCACGCTCAATCGTACTCTCTATTGTGGGGGGGGCTCGTGCCCTGCAGTGGAATGTATATGGGATGATATAATAAAATTCCTCACATCATTTATACAGTTTTTTTGATGAATTTATCCCGCATCATTAGTTCTCGATATGGTAACAAGCTATCTACTTTTCATATATTTTAAAGGCAATACTGTGGATGAAGTATTGTCTCATTAGTCATGTGGTAGGCCAGGCAATTGACTTTGGGCGAGTTTCGCTTTGCAAAACGTAATTGGCTGGGGTTATATAATTTCAAGCGGATGACAAATGGCCTACAATTTATATAAGAAATATAATATATTGCAAATTTAACATCTGTGATAACTAAGTTGAATTTTAAACTATTATAACATGTATTTTGAATTTGTGTCGTTGTTATAATATATACGTATTTCTCAATTAATGTTTTAGTTATTACAATAAGGTTGTGTCCAAGATTTAATTATAATAAATAATGGTTCCTAAAAATATCGCTAATAAAAAACCACGTATTTCAAACCAGCATCAAAATTGGATATATAATGGCTGAGTTATTTATATTTTGTTTCTTTCGCACGCATGCACCTTGTGTAAGATGACGTCACGCCGTGCATGTTGCATCCTTTTCTATTACTCCTACTACTAACTTTTGAATAATTGTAGCTTGCTTATTGCTTACGGATTTTAAAAATTCTATTGTTTCGATATAGACAATAATAAAAAGGAGAATAAATAAATAAACTTAGTATCAGTGCGAATATTGTTGTGCCATGATGAAACCTGCTTCTTTGTGTAGGGAAAAATATATATTTTCAATTAATATAAATATAATTCAGGCAGGCCCGGAGTCCTTGGAGAAATTAATTTGAAGTTAATTTTTTTTTTGTATGGAGCTCTGTGAACAAAATGTAAAATTTAATGATAATTATTTATAAAAATCTGTCGCCAGGGATGGAACAGGAAAATGTTTAAGTACACACCATAAAATGTTATAGTTAAATTTAAGCAGTATCGGTATTGGGATCATTGATATTTTTTACCGATACTATGAATGGGCTTTCTTCTTTATGACACTAGCCTATTCAACATCCTAGCGTCTCATTCACTGTTGTAAAATATCCATTATCGTGATGTCGGCGAGGAAGCATCCCATTCAAAGCGTCTCCAATTGATTCCTTAACTACATTTATATTACCATTTGGAGTTACTATTATTTTATGTAAGCTGATTTGATTTTAAATATTGATTTATAGGAAATCATTTGGAATTACGTTCATTATTAACCAAAGACTTTCTGAGTTACTTATAAAAGTAATATTTCTTTGTTATAAAATAGTATTTTTATGATTAGTTGATATGCCAGTTGTTCACAATTTACATTAAATTTTTATGGTATGTAAAGTCCGCCAACCTGCACTAGGCCAGCGTGGTGGACTATATAGCCTAACCACTCTCAATCGTACTCTCGAATATGGAGGAGGCCCGTGACCTGCAGTGGGATGTATATGGCCTGATACAGTACAAAATAGTATGTATATTGTGATCGGTTGCTCTTTATATTTCGGAATAAAACTCTTAGTACAATTTCTAGTGTTCCCTTCTCTAACTATAAAACATCTTATAGGTATCTATATACAGGGTATAATATCAAGATTGCTACTGAAATCGAAGCCGGGTGGTAGTTTTAGTGACGTCATACACAACACTTCTAAAAAGTTTGCAAAAAAAAGCGACGATATTTTTTGTTATTTTTTCCTATCATCGTATTTGGGTGGTAAATACATAGCTTTTTAAAAACCCTAGTACACCCTTTTCTTTTTAAAAACAGCATGGTGTGCAAGGGTTTAAATAATTATTTTAGCAAAAACTATTGATTAACCACCCAAACACGATAATATTTAAAAAGCGTTTTTCGGGAAATTTTCTGCTACCTAAAACGAAGCCGAAAACGAAACCCTGTATTATGTACCAATGACTTAAGGACGACACAGAATACAATTTGTCGTCTTCGGACAGTGACCCTAAATAAGAGGGGAACAAACAAAAGCCATTGAAACAAAATAAACCCATTACACGCTGTTAGGTGTGGGAAGGAAGCTTTTAATTTAATTGCGAGACAAAAACCATGGAGATGTTAAGTGGGCACGCATTAGGAGTGTTGTGGCTCCAAATAATTTATTGGTTGTCCGAGCGTTACTTATGTTTATGTCGTAATTTATAAAGAATATATAGATGAATACACCCAAGTCACATGCATAGTCCTGACCTTAGAATAATATGGAGTTTTCTATAGTGGGTATCAGAAACTACGAGAGACTTTTTTTCGGTGCGAGGATCGAACCCGTGGCCTTTCGTTTCATATAATAATATAACCTTAATAGTTAGTCTTTTTGGCTAATGTGGTATGTACCAGTATCTAAAATAACCTTGAGGTTAAAAACAAAATAATACCGGATATTATACTCGTACTACATCCATCTTCAAACTAAGTGTCAAAATTGTTATTACGTTAATGGATCAAGAATGTAAAAATATATTTGAAAATACAATTTCATCAGAGTTTAATATTATCAGCGGTAAGAACCTTTTAATTTAATTGCACGGGAACCATGGGGTTGCTTAAGTGGCTCAGCGTCCACCGTTTCATTAAAAGCATTCTCCTTCCATTAAATCTCATAAAAGCAGTCTTGTTTTGATTCCGCTACTTTCCTTTGATGTTGTAACACCGGCTTTCGTTTTAAATTAAAATAATGCGCAATTTGTCGTACATTCTATTACGTGCTAGATGAGAAAATATCGTTTGAGAAGATTTTCTGAACGTGGTCACAGTAGCTATCTTCGTTGAGATGGTAATAGGAATTAATGTGTCGAAAGATATACGACTTGCACGGCTATGGATCTTAGACCAGTTATTTATTAAGACTGCTAGATCTAAAAGCTTGTTTATTTGTAGGTTCGTCGGGTAGTAAATTGTATTTGAAAAATATTTCTAAATTGGACTAGAGCTTGACCATAATTTCATGTATAAAAGGACTGGATTTATAATTTACTTACGGTAAAATATGATGTATAGAGCGACACATAAGAACCATAATTTCGCCACCCATAATTCCAGATCAATCCATATAAAGTAAATAATATACACGCGCTGCAAAGTCCACAACTGACGAGTATTTATCACTATGAAAATATTTACATCACGCTGAAAAATACCACGATTCGGCGTGGTAATCCTGTTGTTTATACTTTTTCATGATTAACAAACGCGAACGCACCTGTTGGTACAAGAACTCATGCATATGAAGATCTACACGTAGGGAACTAGGTGTTACGCCTTTGTCTATTGTCTTTTAGAAGGGGGACGGGTAGGGATTGTTAGGACAATTGACACCATAACCCCGCGTTATACTGAAGAACACCTATGAAATGTCTATGTTACGAGAAATATACGAAAACAAAGAATACACATTTACTGGGAAATTTATACAATTTGGAGCCTGTTTAGGATATGTGTAAAATATGATTTGTAGATTCTGTAATACAAACATTTCCTATGAAAGTAAGTCTATATAATATTTCCTACGAATAGTATGCAATTCCGAGATGATGTCACGCACTAATAAACTAAGAATCTAAATGCGCGACTGTTACAAAACAATCGTTAGATTTTATTTCTATTTCATAATAAACTTTTCAATCAGTAATGCGCGGGTAATCACTGCGGTCGCACGTGTTACACACCGCTCGTTATCGTGTTTTTTGTATTAGATACGCGTTGAGTGTTTAAAAACTATAAATTTAAAGCTGTGCCAATATAAGGGTACCTCCTGGTAACAGGAGGCCCTTTGTGCTGAAATGAACTCCACCCCACCGTCTCAACAACACCCAAAGTCTCAATCACAATCTGAAGTTACTAGTTATGCAAATGTAGCATCGACAACATGTTTTCCAAAGAAAGATCAAGCTGTCATACTCGATTCAATTGACGGAATAACACTGAGGGAATATCTTATCTCATTGTCGTCTATAATTCCAGCGAACTCAATTAGATTTATATCACGAATATCAAACGCACGAGTATGTGTTTATTTAGATTCCAAAAAGACAGCTGATAGCCTTACATAAGAAAGAAAACAAATTACTATCAAAGAGAATGTGCTCGAAATAAAACCGTTAATTACTAGAAATAAAAGAATTGTATTATCAAACGTCTGCCCCGTTATACCTCATCTTGTCATCGAACAAAAGTTTCAGGAATTGAATATAAGAATTATGTCTCCTATAACCTTTATGAAAGTTGGTGTGACGGATCCAGGTTTTTCGCATATATTAAGTTTTAGACGGCAATTGTTCATTTCACCCGAGGATGAGAAACATCTACCTGAATCTTTTCAAATTAATTATGAAGGTACAAATTATTGGATTTATGTATCTACTGATTCCCTCAAATGCTTCTCATGCAATACAACAGGCCATTTGGCAAAAAATTGTCCGCAAAAATTAACTACCTCACAGCCAAATGACATTAACGACCCTACAGCAGTGGAAGAAATAAATACAATTTTTGAGAGAAATGACAACTTACCCAATGATTTTGTTTTTCCTACACCTATAATAGAAGAATACCCAAAACTAACCCAGCCAAATCAAAAAGGTAAAAAACGTATTCGTTCTCCTACAATCAGTGAAGCATCGAATACGCAACTCTCTAAACCTCAGGTTACAAAAGAAAATGAATCTGATATTATAGAAAATGAAACTGATGAAACAAGCAGTAATTTATCACTGGATGACATAGATTTAATTAAAGTTAATGCGAAGAAAAAATTAAAGAAAAATGACCGAAGAACAGAAGAAGAAGTATGGAAAGACATTGAGAGGAGCATGATAGAATTGAACCCACCATTCCCTGTCAGTTTAGATCAATTTGTAAGTTTATTAGATAACGCCCGAGGAAAACAAAATGTTAAAGAACTGGTATATTCATATACGGACAATATAAATGGCCTAATTAACATGTGTAATAACTTACATGGGAAAATGAACAAAGGTCTAAAAAACAGATGCTCTCGTTTGACAAGAAAACTACAAGAAATAGTGAACCCTGGCCCCTTCATGACTTCAGACACAGATCCTGATACATCCCTCAACTAAAGGTTTTAAAAGTCAATTCCACTATATATTATAAATCGCATATACGTTTTTCTGCATTTATTTTATACGTTTATATACACATATTTAATTATCAATTATATAAATTATAAAATATTAAGTATTATGGATTTATTACAATGGAATGTAAATGGTTTTTATAAGAGATTAGAAAACATAAAATTGTTAATATACCAGTTGAATCCAGTTTGCATTTGTTTACAAGAAACAAATTTTAGTAATCAACATTGCGGCTCATTAACAAGTTACGAACAGTTTTACAAAAACCGATCGCAAAGTTCTAGGGCCAGTGGTGGAGTTGCTACTTATATAAAATCTTATACATTCCCAGAAGAAATTAAATTGAATACACATTTAGAAGCAATAGCAATAAAAACAAAATTCCCTATACCAATTACAATATGCAATATTTACCTCCCAAATAGTCAATTGTTAAATATTAATGATTTTAATGACTTGATTATGCAGTTGCCGCCGCCTTTTCTCATCTTAGGGGATTTTAATAGCCATCATTTTTATTGGGGTTCGGTAAAATGTGACAATAGGGGTAAAATAATAGCGCAGTGGCTAGACGGTCAAGATAATATATTGTTGTTAAATATGGACAAACCTACACATTTTAATAGCAATACCGGTCTTACTAGCGCCATAGATCTAACTTTTGCTTCACAAAATATAGCATCATATTTTGAATGGAACGCTTTAGAAGATTTATATGACAGTGACCATTTTCCGATCTCAATTAAATGTAATGTGTCCAGGGAAATACAATATAATATGAAATTACCTAAAAGGTGGAAAATTGAAGATGCAAATTGGCTCAAATTTCGTAATGAAATCGATAAAAACATACCTAGTTTAATAAACCTAGACCCTTTATTCGATTCTCCTATTAACGATATCGTACAAACTTTTACAAAAATTATCTTGGATGCAGCAGAAAAATCTATACCACAGACGTCTGGAATCGTTAGAAAAAATAACTTACCTTGGTGGAACAATGAATGTAAAATTGCTATAAAAAAATCAAAAAAAGCCTTCAGATTATATAAAAGACATTCTAATAATGATCAAAATTCTACATTTTACAAAATTGAATATAAAAAGAAGAGAGCTTACGCTAGAAGAATCCTTAAACAGAGTAAGAAACGATACTGGGAAAACTGGGTAACATCTGTAAGTAGCCAAACATCAGTGAAAGAAATGTGGCAAAAGATACAAAAGGTTAGTAATCGTAATACAAAATGGAACACTATTATATTAGAAAAATCTGATGGAACTCTGACATCAAAACCATGTGAAACAGCTTCTATTTTAGCTCAAACTTTTGCAGCAAATTCAGGTTCACAAAATTACAATGAACAATTTAATACTTATAAAAATAGCATTGAAGATAGATCTACCTTTGATATAAGCAACAACTCTAACCCGATCAATGAAAAAATACAAATGCATGAATTGTTACTGACATTCTCTCAAATAGGAAATACTAGCCCTGGACCAGATAATATCTCGAATATTATGATTAAACAATTACCTCTAGCCGGAATTAAATATTTACTTGATTTGTATAATTATATATGGGTAAAACAGATTTTTCCAGATAGCTGGAAAGAAGCATTAGTAATTCCGATACTAAAACCAGGAAAAACTTCAAGTTCCAAATCAAGTTACAGACCCATATCCTTGACATGTAATCTCTGTAAAATACTTGAAAAAATTATAAGCAGAAGAATTAGATGGTATATCGAAACAAATAAATGTATATCACCTTTTCAGTATGGTTTTCGACAATTTCGATCAACAATTGACCACTTAATTAACATAGAAAGTGAAGTACTTAACTCTTTTGCAATAGATCATTGTGTAGTAGCCGTGGCGTTAGATATAGAAAAAGCTTATGAGATGGTCTGGAAGCACAGGGTTCTTACAATATTACAAGACTTTAATGTCAAAGGTAACACTCTCGCGTTTGTCAGAAACTTTTTGTCGCAAAGAACTATAAAAGTAAGAGTAAACGATGTTTTGTCGGACTCAATCTCCATAGAAAATGGTCTTCCTCAAGGCTCCGTGCTTAGTGTTATTCTGTTTCTGTTGGCTATTAATGATGTTCTCAAATATATCGACAAACCAGTAAAAGGATTCTTATTTGCTGATGATTTGACAATTATTTGTAGTGGTAGAACACTTAAACCTACGTTAAAATTAATTCAAAATACACTTAATAAACTGCAAAAATGGTCAATGGAAACTGGATTTCGATTCTCGCAAACAAAAACACAATATATTATTTTTTCTAATAAAAAAAGGAAAGAGAGAAACATAAAGTTGTTGCTAAATGAACATTATATTAATCAGGTAGACAATTTAAAAATTCTGGGAATGACATTTGATAGGAAAATGACTTGGATTACTCATATAAATCAATTAAAATCAGAATGTAACAAAAGACTAAATGTAGTTAAAATTTTATCATCTACAACTTGGGGATCCGACAAAAAATGTCTAATCAAAACATACTGTGCTCTCGTAAGACAAAAAATAGATTATGGCTCAATACTCTACGACTCGGCTAAAATTCGCACATTAAATGCCTTAGAAAGTATACAAAACACTGCTCTTCGTCTTAGTATTGGTGCCTTTAAAACCAGTCCAGTAGACAGCATTTTGGCTGAAGCTGGAGAAATGCCACTAAGTTTAAGAAGAAAGGAGTTAGCTATATCATACGGTACAAAATTGCTATCTCACCCTGATAATCCAACTTACAAATCCTACACAAATATATCAACAACAGAAACTGAATTCCAATTTCGTCCTAATTTGGCAAAACCGTTAAAAATCAGAGTAGCTAATTATTTAAATGAACTAAAACTAACCACCCCCCCTGTTATTATAAATAAATTTCTAACTTGTGGTCCTTGGGTTAAAAATGATTTCCCTATTAATCTTGATCTTACAGAATACTCTAAAAATAATACACCACGATGTGTTTATAAAGCACTATTTAATGAAATCAATTAC
This sequence comes from Hyles lineata, assembly GCA_030180105.1. Lineage (NCBI taxonomy): Eukaryota > Metazoa > Arthropoda > Insecta > Lepidoptera > Sphingidae > Hyles > Hyles lineata. The sequence continues at coordinate 1,279,074 of JARJEE010000031.1, forward strand.
AAATTTAAAAACTGGAAAACGATTTTCACTGATGGCTCAGTTTTGAATGGAAAATCAGGATGTGCAATCATATTTGAAGATAGATGTTATAAATATAGGCTTTATGATTTCTTTTCTATTTTCAGTTGTGAAGCTATAGCTATACTCAAGAGTTTGGAATTAATTTATAATAAATCAAATTCGGAAAAATATGTTATATATACAGATTCCAAATCAGTTTTAACAGCTTTACAAAATATTAATAACATACATCCACTAATCATAGAAATTAAACAAAAGATGATCGATTTACTACAAAGTAATTATCAATTTGAATTAATTTGGATTCCAAGCCACCAAGGTATATGAGGCAATGATAAAGCAGATAAAGAAGCTAGAGTGGCTACAGAAGATAATAAGATCGACAGCTCAATTAAATCAACTTCAGATGAAATTAAAAACCATTTCAAACGGGCTATCAAACTTTTTTGGGACATTAAATGGAAAACAAACAACAGAAGTAAACTTTTTGGTATTAGAAATTCTATATTTAATAAAAACGACATGTCATTCAACTGCAGGAAAGATCAAGTTATTATTACAAGATTACGCATAGGACATACAAACTTAACACATATTCATTTGATAACTAAATCTAATAAAAATAAATGCAAATGTGGACTGGATCTAACTGTGGCTCACCTTTTCGATATTAATTGTTCAGCTTATATAAATGAGAAAAAACAATGTAATTTACTAAGTACCTTAGAAGAATGTTTAAGTGAGAAAGGTTACAAGCAAACTATTTGTTATCTCAAATTGATTAATCTGTATAAATTAATATAATAAGTGTATTGTGTAAATTGTTGTAGTCGCTAATGACCTTAGATGTTAAAAAGCGACTTTAAATAAATAAATGAAAAAAAAAAAAAAAACTTTTCAATATCTTTTTATTTTATCCACTTTTGTTCTTGTGTAATTTATATCAATACTGACTTAACATTCCCTTTGTCTAGAACTCTGTATTCATTAGTGTTCGTAGACATTGATATTCAGAATGTAATACATTTCCAATAGTTATAAAGGAAATTTATCTCGCAATTGTATACGATATCGGATTACATACTTTTTTATTGCAATGAATGGCGAGACGAGCATACCTAATGATAAGCGATACGACCGCTAATGAACAGTAGCAAAACCAAACAACACCTTGAATTGCAAAGCAATATTTGGCATTCCGCTGGGCTCGCCATCCTGAGACATAAGATGTTAAGTCTCAATATATCCAGTAGTTACTCTGGCTACAATGTCTTTCAAACTGAAACACAACAGTGCATTAACACTGCTGTTTGGCGGGAGAAATAGACATTGCGGTGGTGCCTACCCAGGCGGCAACTCACATACTTTTCAGTTAGCTTATATCTTTTTATTTTGTAGTATCTCACTCACCCATCGATGAAATTTGTTAACCTGTCAAGGAAAGTTATTTTACCACAATAATACGTGCAATACATTTCAGAAAGAGTACTTAGCAATTAGTAATACCTCATCATCTCTTATTTCTCAAAACAATTGTGTCGATTTATTTTTCTGGTGTCAAGAAAAAAGCTGTCATGCTCCCCTTTCGGTACTCCGCAGGAAGCCAAAAAGGGTATGTTAATGTCACTGGCTTTCCAGCCCAGCACGCTGCGGATAATTTGGCCGAGCGGGTTCTCCGACAAATTCTTAACCAGCATTTCAACTAAAACCCCTCGGAGTTTGTCACGCATATTTCAGGTATACTGGATACCTCACGGCGAAAATCGACTCGCTCCCTTCCCTATTCCCTGTCTAGTCCCTTTTCTTCATGCTGCGATGAAAGAACCCAGGATTTTCAGATGAAATTGTCACGCTAGCCAGTTAAGGGTGTTAAGTTCCATCCATTCCATAGTTATTTTTTTATTTGGAAAACAAACAGAAAATATCACATATAGCTAACAGAGGAATGTGCTACAGAATCCAGTAAAGTATCCATCAATAAAATAACAAGTATGAAGAGAATGAACAGTAACATGATGTAAAACAAAGCAAAATAAACAAAATAATAATCATCATAATCTCAAAATCATTATCATTAATTCTCAATTATATGGAGAAATATTCAGTGAATAACTAACTAATCAATATGCACTTAAAGATTTTATTATGGACACTTAAAAATATCCATTGATATAAAAAAAACATATCAATATGGTAATGATACGAGGTTTTTTACAATCGAGAGTTGAATTGCCAGTGCAAAAGCATTAGTTCACCACGCTTATTACATATTGATGGATTTCACAGAAATTATTATAAATACCTCTATTATATCGAGTTTGTCTGTTTTCTTTCACCGTTAAATCCCCACACGGACAATTTATTCTGAATATAAAATCCTGTGTATTTAAACTAGATTTTTATTCGACTCAAAGCCTCACAGATTAAAATGTTATATACCGTCACTCCCCCAGCATTTTTCTGTGTGGAAGTTGTGATAATTCATTTGGAAGTCAATTCACCCTTGGATTTACAAGCAAGGGTTGCTCCCCTCGTGTAAACAGACTTGGAGTTCGCATATTTAATACACAGTTATGGCTATAATAAAAATATTGAAGGTTGACTGGGATTTTATTTATTTGAAGAATTGTCAAGGGGCTTCACATTTCAAATTTCAAAAAGAATTAGGTTATAAAACATGCCAAAAATTAATGTAATAATTATCATAATAAAAAACAGGTTTAAACGAACCATTTTCCGTATAGAAAATAGAATAATTTGGATTATAATTAAGTGAAACATCATTCTTATCTTCGGGCAAGTATGCTTGGGCTAATACACAACATTTTAATTTGAAAACTCATCAAAGACACTCAAAAACTTTAAAACATTTATATTAGTAATTTTCAAGCACAACGCTCCTTTGTCCCATTAAATTAAATATTCGCCTTGAAATATTTATCGAAATAGTGATTTTGTATTCGCCCAGTGGGACAAAATCCAATTTAAATTCCAAAAAAGCTTTGAAACTGAATGTTACACGGTGCCATTTTTGTTCCATCGGCTGTCAATAGGATACAGGGGTTGCCAAAAGGACTTTGTTCATATTCTGTCCACGTAACACTATGCGTGGTTTATATTATTTGTATGTATAAATTCTACGACAGGTGTGGATTTAGATGTAGGGGGCTTAAAAATATATTTTTATTTTCAATTTACAATATTTTCAAAGTTTTGACTTCAGTTAGAATTAAATCTTTGAACTGTTACAATAAGTATAAATAATTGTTTTAAATATGATTTCTTGGTGTATTATTTATCATCCTTTTGCTTTTAATAATTATTTTAAAAGATTCCGTTTGTGTAAATTACTTATCATATTATTGTTCCGAATATATTATATTCTTTTAATATTTCAAGAAGTTAACTCTTAAATATTTTAGTTGACACACACATTCTAAAACCTTTAATTTTAGATAAAATCTACTCAAGTTCTTTAAGTTATCTTAAACTTTATAGGTTTGGCAATATAACAATTCTACCATGTATATTTTCACACAAATTAAATATTAACACGATCTTTTGGGTTAAAAAAACACTAAAACTTGTTATGTAAATGTCTTGGAAGTTCTTCAATGATATGTGTCTCATCTATTTATTTTATAAAATACAGTAGATAGAATAGCGCAAGCCCAAATTCAGTCTAAGTATATACGAGTATTCAGTAATCGTATATGTCTTTATTTTAACACCAATATTAGGCAATCTACCAAGTTTCATCAGCCAGAACCTACTCCTACTACAAGCAAAAACTCAAACACACAAGTTTAAAGTAGCTGAATTTCCAAACGTTTTCTACTGGGGGCCCCCGGGCCGTCGATACTCTGGCTGTGGCTCTGTCCCAAGGGTGGCGATAAATATGTATGTTTCGGACACACCGCTTCACCTGGGACGCCGTCATTGCGTTTCACTCATATATAAATTATTCACATTTCACTGTATCTTATAAACGTGAACGTAAAGTTATTTATTAGGTCACAGCATCGAAGTTGAATTCAGTTGAAACGTAGACAAAAAGGTTATAACCAATGTTAGTTATGTACCATTTTTTTAATAACCAACCAATCTACTTGACCCTGTCCCCGGCGAACTCTTGCCATTTTGGCTCAAATTTAAGCGCATCACAAATTAAAAGAAATCAAAAACTTATTAAAAATTACCTTAGTTTTTTTAAAATGGCCGTCTGCAAAAGCTTTCAAGAGCCACAACCTAAACATAAGGGCAACGTAAGCGAATGTGAAAGTGTTTTCCACTGGGGGTCACAGCCCCCGGCGCCGCCGATACGTTCGTGTAGTGGCGCTGTCCCGCGGGTATCGATAAATATGTATGGATCGGACACATCGCTTGGGACGCCACTGCGTTTTACTAACAAATGATACACATTTCATTCTTTTTTAATGTGAATTTATAAGAGGAGTCTCGAGATATTTTTGATACTTGGGGTTATTCTATGCTGGTGCGATAAAGTGACACTTGATTTGAGGTTTCTTTATAATGCACGAAGTGACTAGTAGGGATAGTATAGTTCAAATAATTCGAGTCGAAAAAAATGTAATTTCTAATCAAAGTCGGTAAACATAGGTTGAAACTGAAACACAACACAGTTCTTAGCTTTTTAGATATCGATAATAAGAATAAGTTGGGTACATTCCATATCAATTTAGTTTTAGATCACGCCGTGTATAATTGTTACCGTTACTACTAAGTTCACAACTTAAACTAAACAACCATTAATCAAACATTTGCCCCAATTAAACCAACATTGACCGAATTCAAAATTGATAAAAGTTGGACCAAGTTATTGCCGGTAATAGTTGGCGTCAGCATTCAATAACTACGGAACACCGGCGCCGTATGAACGCGGAATAAGCAGAAATTTCGTCCAATTTCCCCCAATGTCATATATTTATTGGCGCTGGGACTTCTGTTCGGAAACGCTGGCGTGTCTTGTTCAATCTCAGTATTAACGAAGTGATCCTGACGTATCATTGGCCGAGTTATTGGTTGTATCAATTTCGTTGGTGAATTTTTGTGAGTTATCGACTTATTTTCCGGAGATATTTGAATATATTTTTTTGTTAATTTTTAGCAATGTTTCGAAATTATACAATACCGGGATAATTGTTTTAAATTGTGAGTGAAGTATCTTTATTTACCTCATTATTTTGGGTTTCTTCCCTCTGAAAATAATACCAACAAAATCATCCAATGAATATGGCTATTTAATGGTGTTGATAATTTGAAAAATAATCCTATTTTGGTTTTATCTTGTCTCGTACTCAAAAATAGTATAAATAATCTTAAAAGATTACCTAGTAACAAAGAAACTACAAGGACCTTGGGCTAATTACGTGTCTGGGGAGAGCAAAAATCTTGTGAACAAAACTTGTCCTATTATAGAAATTACATTCGTCTGGGACGTAAAAACACGTTAACGAAACTTTACTAAAAACTAAATTACTAAGTAGTTGCCTCGTTGGTATTGTTGGTGCTCGGCTAGCTGTATATAGTGTGATCTTAGATTCGATTCTGATGTCAGTTTTTGAGTTTTTAAATTTTTAGGTCTAAAACGATCCATGAAGGAGGCCTATGTTCAACCATGGAAGTCCTTTTGCTGAAGAGTGAGAGAGAATAAGATTTCAAATTGAAAAAAAAAACATATGATATAGCGTGGTCTCCTTTCTCACCTTGGAATAGAAATAAGCCCGTTATGATGTTAGCATTAGCCATATCCAGGCCCAAATTTGGAGAATTTAAACAGTAGCTATAATTTTACCAACCCATATATGAACGTCCCACTTTAGGGCACCAGCGTCTTCTAGAATCTTAAGTACGATTGAAAGCGGTTAGGCCATAAAGTCTACCTCGCTGGCCCAGAATATATCATGGGTTTAGTTATTATTTCTTAAATTTTTAAATAGATTTAGCAATCGGTCAATCAATCAGGTCAATTTATCCATCGCCAGAATACTGTCTATTCGTACAATAACTACGTTCAAAAAGAACATTGTAAACAATTCCTAGCGTTCCTAACTAACTGCAACTTTTAACTATCACCAATTGGTACCAGACACGAGGATTAGTTTTTATTCTGTCCTTTTGCAGTGAGACCATATAGATGCATGCATTTGGCGTTGGCTCAAACCGAGAACCCTTTGGTTGGCAAAAAAAGTATTGTTTGTTGACGCAATGCCAAGCCACGTTTGGCGGAAGGTTTAACGTGAGGTGCATGTGCCAATGCCAGTTTATGTTGAAATAAATAAACATAGCCAGATATACTCGACTGGTATAATCCATAAATACTTCAGGGCAAATATTTGTAACAAGTTTCACACTTAGAATTTTTTTATTGATGAGGAGACACTTATTTTGATTCGTATAGGAATTTGCCATTAACATCGAATATTACCTAAGATTATGGTCCATATACGTCTTGCGGTATAAGGGACAAATAGCTAGTACATACATATGTGAATATAAGTTGCAAAGGCTAAACTTCTGCTAAATAATAACAATATTTAAAACTTCAACTAAATAGTGGACTTAATTCATGAGCATAAAATTTAAAGCCTTGGATTTATAACTGCACTAATATCATCATCATCATTCGCCCGTTCCAGTCCACTGCTGGACATAGGCCTCTCCCAAGATACGCCACAGTGCCCGAAATGCCGCTTTGTGCATCTAATAGTTGCCAACCCTGTTGTGCAAGTCATCCCGCCTGTCGTTGTGTCATCTATCCATCTGGCCAGAGGAATTCGTCCTCTTGTCTTTGTCCTAAGAAAAAATTAACATTTAGAAGACGAGTGTTTTATACCTACCTTCACTTCTTAAGACAGTAATCCAGGAGACTCCATCACTAGTTAAATCAACTACAGCGTAAATCTAGGCCTATGTTGTTTTTAACAAAATAACCTTTTTAAACGAAAGTTCCTTTGTTATTTAATAAGTCCCAGACAAAAGAGTCGATTAAAAGTCACAAGCTGAACAAAGTTATTAAGATAAGGAAAGCATGGCGCTAAAAATAGTCGTCGGTAGATAGCGGGCCTTTGTGGGTCGAATAAAGTTAGCTTTCGGCGTAAGTTGTAAGTTGGGAGCGAGAACGGAATGAGACTTTAAATTGATAAATAAAATGAAATAATCGCGACCAACAAAATATTATAATACGAGGGTTCTGATTGTAGCATAGAAATCTTTGTTTTATAAAACGCTGCATTATCTAGTGTAGGTAAATAATTAATATTTTAGGTTCTGAAAAGTAAAATAATGTAATAGAATATGATCCGATCGGATTAATATCCTCATAATAAAGAAAATTAACAATTACTCTTTGTCAAGTATTATTCTTCTTCAATGCGTGCATTGCTTTCCGATGTTTACCGCCTTACTCAGAGACATTTAATTTTAATTTAATAATTTCTCTGTTAAGTTTTTATGAACAAAAATCTTTACTTAGGGACAATTTAATAGACATTAAACTTCTATAAGTTTGTCGCCGAAACTTTACGCTCTCAATGTGGTTCTAAGGTACGGCAGAAATAAAAGAATGCGCCTGAATTCTAAACTCCCTCATTGAATATCAGAGCTGTGGTACTGCTTATTCTGTACTGTAGTAATAAGCTGAATGAGGAACCCCTATTCTGCTTATTGAGTTGTTGGCACAAATAGTAAAAGAGAATATTATTATCTTTATATATTTTATATGAAAATACGTTATATTTTCTATTCTCTCTAATTGGAATATTTTTATAATAATTATTATTATTTCTTTGTTTTGCTTTTGTATTTGTACCAACAATTAACTTTTCTTTCTTTCTTTCTTACCTACGAACTTCTGTGCCTCGCACCACCCATCAGAGGCGAGGACTTAGCCGCGAGCTATTGGCAATTATAGTAGCCTATCGCACTTCAAAGAGGCGAGGAACACCGAGATGAGAAGCTTTTCACGCGCTCAGTGCAACATCCGCAAGCAGGTGTTGATATGCGACAAACTGATACCTTTAAACAGCGACGCACTACATTATCTCGGTTAATAGCTGTGAGAAAGAAGATTTTTTATTGCAATTAATAGCGAAATGAGCATGTCGTTCGCGTTTTCTCCCGCCAAACAGCAGTGTAAATGCACTGTTTTGTTTCGGATTGAATGACAATGTATCCAGAGTAACTACTGGACATATTGAGACATAACATCTTGTGTCTCAGGATGGTGAGCACAGTGATATGCCAAGCATTGCTTTGTAATTCAAGGTGTTGTTTGGTTTTGTTCCTGTCCATGAGCGGTCGTATCGCTTACCATCAGGCGAACGGCATGCACGTCTCGCCATTCATAGCAATAAAAAAAAAAGTTAAAGATAGATTATTTTTACCCCTCTTTATTGAAGGGGAGGCTGGGGTAAAACATCGAGACGTATATAGGTTAATAAAAAAAAGAAAAGACGTTTTCTTTGAACATTAAACTAATAAAAATGATAAACAACGTCTTGTATGTGCTGAAATAGGCGTAATGTTTAGTTACACGACCGTTTTCGTATAAAAACTAGAACTAAACGAGGTCGTTTTTTTCGTTTGAGCGTCTGTTCAGTATTCCGTAAGTAGTTCGGAACCATTTTTATAAACGCCTGTAGGTACTAAATACAATTGATAATTTTTTAACACATATTATAAAGTAATTTACCTGCGTACCATAATGTTACTGGTATGTTGGTTGCAATTACATGGCTTATGTAGTTCCAAACACAAAATACGTATGATTCTATCCTAATTTATCATTAAAAATGTTTTTATTGGGTGTATTTAAACATTTATTTTCTTTATTAACTTTCACATATAGCTATAAATTCGACGAACAAAAAGTTATGTCATAAACAAAAAAATATACAAAGCATAATAGTGTTCTAGAGGATTACTATACTACGAGTATATGTTTTATTGTCACTTACTTACTTCAAGGAGTAAAGGCCCAAGTTTAAATAATAAAATAAAAGTATTACATTTCAAAAACAATTGTTTTCTAAAGCATTTCTCTCAATTCAATCACAATTGTTTCAAAATGGACAGAACCCTCATATCAGTTACAAATTTCACAGATCTATAAATTGGACAAATGTCAGACATAGGACGCAGACGGGCACCTTAGAATCTGTATTGCATGTAGACATTTGTCCCAAATAAATAAATATCAAAGGAGGGTCATTAACCCCGCTGGATCTTCGCAAGTTTTAATTAAGCCCGACTAGTAAGTGCTCTGATTTCGATTAATGGTACTGCGTTTGAATGTTAAGTAATTACAATCATTAGATATCGTTTTTGTTCGATTAATTACCGTAATGCGTTTAATGTGATTGAGTTAGGTTTACAATGAATTAATTGGTGTTTGATAGCCTATATTAAATAGACAACAATATTAAGCTGGTTTCTGAACATTTTAAGTTACGTATGTATATTATGTTGTTATGAAACTATATTTTTCTATGACAAAAGAGGATATTAAATGTATTTAAGAATATATTAGTGAAAAGGTAAGAAACCCACTATTCACCACAAAAAAAAATTGAAGGTATTATGTGAAACTCTACCGTGCTAGTCAACGATGGTTTACAAAGATATTCCCAAGTAGGCTGACGTTGGGCAGGCGTGAGGTGGCTGATTATTAAATCACCCAAATTATTTTTAAATCTGATGGTAGAATCGGCACTACGATGGTATAACTCTAGAGCTATTCCAAAACTCTCCCAAATAGCAGCCCAAGGCCTTTTGTAATTTATATAAAGATTGACTGTAAGAAATCGCCTAGAGCGTTAAGACCGTCATCTGTACTTTTTATATGGATTAATGTTTTTTTAGTTTTCTATCTAAATGTGCAGTTTAGAATATACATAAAAATAAAAGATACCGCTAAAATCAAAGCAAAATATGGTTCCCAAACGGCCTTTTTACGTGAAAGTTAAGTCTTTAATTATAAATGCATGCAATTTCCGATAGCCAATCTACAACAAGCGAGCCGCAGTCCAAAGCTGAGTACGAATCACCCCAGAGACCCAATCAAACGTCGGAAACTAAGTTTACTAATGTTACTGAACTGCAAACTACTGCACTCTCAGAGGATGTTCTTATTACCTTGTTGGAAATTTCAGTTTCCCATCGGATCTTTTACTTGCACGCTTCAACTGAGAGCACTGAAACAAGTTGAATTTATGCGAGAATAAAGTTGGAATCGACTGTTTGTTTGAAATTATGAAATGGCCGTTCTGTTGCTAGAATACGCGGTATTATTAGTAGTGTTTTAAATTGATGATAGGATCAGAAAAGAAGATAGAAAAATATAACAAAGATAAATATTGATGGATGCCCAAAATTTAGCTCCACGAACGAAACGTGGCAGCTAAATTGTTGGTTCACCTTACTTCTTTGAGACATGCAAGCCGGGTGGATCAATTTGGATTAATTTTAAAAGCATATTTCTTCTTATTTTAACGTAAAACAATAAAAAAATCTCATAAGCCACTCTAACCCATCATATTATATAGCCAGAAAAAAACAATATTATATAAAATTATACTTAAATATTATATACTTAAATATTATATATGAATATCAGTCATAAGTCTAAAGCTTAATTCGGTTAGCTGCCCAGAGACACGTACGCGATGCCATCGGCTGGAGGACAACCAAACAATTGTCGTGTAACGAACCCCAATTAGGGCCTAGCCGTTCCCTGCGGTTAGGCAACTCTTGTGCTATGAGGATGTACACTTTGATACTGATAGCTCAACTATACGGTTAACTACTATCGAGCAATAGCAAAGGGTTTATTTTTTTAAATAAGAAGTCGAAGTTCAATATGGCATATATTTGATAAATTACGATAAAGATATTTTTATACTATGATGAAGCGTCGTTATGTTTCTCCTTAAATTCTAGCCATGATTTATTTAAATAATAATGCGTGCCATTTTAAAAAGTTATATATGTTAAGATACATATCATGTTACAAAAGGGAAGCCAACAGGAATCGGGTTGTATGGATAATTCGCCACTAGTATTGATTTATTTTGATAAGTTAAAAAGTGCTGTTGCTCCACTTATGGGCATGCATGATGCTAATTAACAGACGAAGGACCTCCCCATCTCGTCATTGTCGCTATTATTATTATTACAAGACTTGATCTTAGTATGGGATCTGGACTATTTATTCACAGAAACGCCAAACACTTTTGTTTCGACAGTACCAAATGTTTATGAACATGTATTAACTGAACGCATAATTTGTACCATGCCAATATGAGTAACGTTAACATCAGAAGTGTACGCAACGCACACACAAACAGGCATTGAGCTAATCAAACAAGGGTTTGTGGAGCCCGCCAGTCAGTTTGATGGTTTACAAACAACGTTTATTTTGCCTTCCGCACTAATACAGTCACTTTGAAATGTTATTAATTTTAATTAGTTCATTAATGATTATTGGATTAGCTGTTGACTCTGTTGGTTGCGAAGAAGAGAGGTATTCTATTCGTTTTCTAAGTCAAAATACTTTGAGATTTCAGTTCAGAGAATTTTATTTCGATCTTGTTTCCTAAAAGGTCCTTGTTTTATTAGATGATATCAAAATATAATCGACGTATATTGTATGGAGTAATATGTCAATTAACTAACGCCAGCAATATGCTATAACTTCATATTTGTATTTTTAGGAATTATTTGGATATTGCGGTTTTATAGTAATATGATACGAAATCTATTTATATTATACTTCATCCTTTTAAAGTACGGTACTGTATTATATTAATCCATATAGCAGGGCACGGGCCTCCTTTACAATTGAGAGTACGTTTGGGAGGGGTTAGGCTATATAGTCCACCATGCTCGCCTTCTTCTTCATTAAAAACGGTAAAAATATATCAGACATTCCAACTAAACGAATCAGAACGAGGGATGTTGCAATATTTTTATAATAAAATAGACTTTCTTTAATGATACGGCTAATTGGCCTGCCGGGATCGGATGGCGAAACATTTACCGGATAAGCCGGAGATAGTTTCTCGATATCTGCGTCTCTAATTAATGTTCGATGTTTTATCGCAGATATTTATATTTGTTTAAGATCTGAGGAAATTGCCAGCGCATTTACTGAGAATATTTACATTAATTTAAATTAAAAAAGAAATAATTGTAACAAATGTAAGAATAATTTATAAATATATATCGAAATAATTCTTTTATAGCCGTTTGCAGAGATAATGTGAATGAACGTTGAACGTAACGTTAATATGCGAGCATAATTGCTGGAGTAAATTCGAGTTTAATTATACTTTAGTAGGTTAGTTTTAGTTAATGATATTTTATTATTCAACTAGGTAAAGGCGTTAGGTTTTTCATGAATTATTAACAAACCGGCCTTGACAACGAATCTACAATTGAGAATACTACGATTTTACAGTCAAACGGAAAGTGACATTCAACTATTGTTGTCATCAGGTGCCGTATAAGACAAAATATTCCAGGCGTACATACCTTATTTAATATTGATGATTCATTTAAAAAGGACCCAATTAGAACTGTTCATAACTAGTATGGTATTATCTTAAGCGGAACAATGTATATCTATTCTGCGATATGGGCAACCTTACTTAACTAAACCGTATAAAATGACCTAACTAATATTGAATTAATATTATAAAACATTTATGAACTGCTCTGAATCAAATCAAGCAGCGACTCATTTATAATCACTGTATTGTAAACTTTTTTAAAGAGAGCAATGCTAAAGTTTTTTTCTCGTTCTTCTCTGGCGAACTTGTCTTGTGAACTCTCCGGTAGAGAAAAAAAGTTAATCTAAATGACATCATAAAGATTTAATAAAGTATTTTCTTTTCATTATAGTATGCCGAATCGAGAACTCTTGATTGTTACTACCTTATAACTGCATAGCTCTTTGCCACAGCAACCGTCCGTAGTTTGCAAAGAACAATATGCTTGTAAAGACACAAGTCACAGCCACATCCCATCTAGCCAAACAGTATCATGACACTCCACTACCGCAGGGAAGCTACCAGTAAATCCCATTGTACTGTGTGAAGGCAAAATGTTAATTAGTGAATTAATGTCGGGGTCGCTTCCTTCATGAATACGTATAAGCTAACCTACATTTACACCAATATTGATCCGGCTCCTATTTGCTAGATTTAATTGTGTTGACACTATGTGGAATTGAGCCATCTTCTTTTTTAGGGTAGGATATTTGAATCTGCCGCAATGGTAGAGACTATACAAATTGGTAGGAAATGCATCATAGACCACGCAATTATGTTGTGTTTGAGGTTTAGCTTATGTAGAGATAAACATTTTATTAAATAGTACATATTTTGAAGTAAATAGAAAATTTACGTTTAGGGACTTTGCCATGCAGGGATAATCATCTTTCGTTGTAAGATACCCAATTTAAACTGAATTATAGTCACTTTTATCATGCCAGTTTAAGAAAATTTCACTTTTGTATGCTTTACGAACAACAAGTGAGAAAAATCGACATAAACATGAGAACTAGAGAAAGTGTAGCAAATCAAGATTATCCAGCTAGGTCCAATGATATTGAAACTATCACAATATTTATTCTAAACTAGCGGCCCGGCCCGGCTTCGCCCGGGTACAGATACGATTCCAGTTCATATTTTATCTAAACTCAACATGACTGCCGCTTTCGATAATGCTTATCCAATTTCGAGACCAATTGGATCAATAACAAAAAAGTTCAAAATGGCGGCCTCAATTTCAATTCTGACTCCGAATTTAGGTTATTTGGACAAAGGGTGGTTAATATATTCATTTTGAGGTCAATCGGATCAATAACAAAGAAGTTCAAAATGGCTGCCACCATTTCAATTCTGACTCCGAATTTAGGTTATTCTGAAAAAGGGTGACTTCGAAATTTCCGATTCCGACTATGAATTTGGATTATTTACACAAAAAGTATCTCAGGTATCGATTTTGACACCTATTAGATCAATAACTAAAAAGTTCAATGTTTCATCCCTTATTTCACCCCCATGTGCTGTTTTTCCAAAATTGTTCAACGCCATTAATTTGCGTTTGTAATAAATAAAAATAAAAAAAGCCTTATATTTCCAGTTTAACAAAAAAAGAGATGATGTTTCCTACCAATACTTACTAACAAATGACAAAAAAAAATAAAAAATATAGAGAAATTAATATCTATGTACCTTAAAATTATCCTAATATCATTATCTAATTTTTACTAATATGAATGAGATCACTTTTTAAGTAGTTAGGCAGTAGTATTTTACTGTACTGGAACCCCTCTCAGGTAAAGGCCTCCTCCAAAGCTTTCCATTTTTCTCGGTCTTGGGCTGTTTGTTGCCATTTTGTACCGGCATTTTTTTTTAATGTCGTCTTCCCATCTGGTGAACGGCCTTCCTCTATGTCTTTTGCCTGGTGGACCTTTCCATGAAGTAACAGTTTTGGTCCATCTATGATCTTTAAGACGTGCCACATGACCGGCCCATTTCCACTTTAACTTTTGGCTGTATTTGAGAGCATCTATTGCTTTTGTTTTTGACCGTATTTTGTTGTGTCTTATTTTTTGAATTTTCTTGATATTTAACATACTGCGCTCCATTCCTCGCTGGCATGTATTTATTTGGAACGAAATTTTTATAGGGTTACTATTCCGTGACGAGTTATTTTCAAAATTTAATAAATTAGTGCAATAGAATTTAATTAAGTAACCACGTTTCCGAACAAACTTAATTAAGTAACCACATTTCCGAACAAACGATGCTCTTTCAATATAGTCTATGGCTGTGAATGACGTTGACATTCGTTACGCGCGTCTTTTAAAATATGCAAAATTAAATGTATATTTTTCAATATTTCTGAAAGATTTTCTTAATATTTTTTTTTCCGTAAAAACCATCCTTGGACTTGAAAGTCCAAACATTTTAAAAAAAGAATTATCGAAATCGGTTTAGCCGTTCACACGTGATGCCGTGACAACGCGAAACGGGTTTCATTTTTATATATATAGATTTTTCAGAACCGAGATTATGATATAATGTTTGTGTTTTTAGCTAATATACAACATCGGTGTATCAGCATAATAATTACTGTACTGGAAAGCGCTTTCCATTGTTTAAAACCCGAAATCGAGTGTGTCATTGTCATCGTCCGAATAAACATCAATAACGTCTGCCATGTTTATAACCGTACTCGGATTTATCATCAGAAATCCGAGGCCCATGTCTATCCGAGCGCTATCAATACATTATTCCTTTGACACTACGCTGATAGCGGGTAATTTATGATTTGATAAGGGAACCGTTTCCTTAATGGATTGCTTTGTTGTGTCAAGAATAATTGGTCGGGTTTTGGTTAAATTTTAATTATTCTTGAGTGGATTGTTTTAAGTTTAAATTGGCACGTCAAAGCTAGTTCACTAGATTGACAAATGAGTCAATCAAGGGTAATTATGAGAAAGGGCTTCCAATGAAACGGTCTCGATGCCTTTTATGTTTATTTATGTTCAATAGCGATCAAATTACAAGGCCAATCTTATAACTTAATAACAAGTATCATCCAAAAAGTATAAATATCACTAAAATAGATTTATTAATTTTATTTATTCATTATTTACACAATTAACAAAACAGTATACACAAATAATATAATGACAACAAGGTTCAAACCTTACGTCTTACGCACTAAGGCAATCTCTACCAGACAACCATGGATGTATTTATGAGAAAAAGAAAGAAAGGACCGTGTATAATAAAAAACAAAAGCACAAATAGATAATACTATTAACCCATATAAGTACATAACATATATACATTAATACATGTCGTTCATTAGACTCTCAAAACGTCCATCCATAGATATGCTAAATACCTGTCATCTCACAAGGTGGAAAGACAAAGACTAACCATTTGCTCCGAAATCTTTGAATCTATCCTACACACTCCCTTCTTCAATAAGTGAAGATTTGCAGAATAAAAAGATTGCTACTAATTGCCTTGAATAGCGGGTCTCTTGGAGTCACTTACAAATTTTAAATCCACATAAAAAATTGTCCTAAAATAGACCAATTAAAACTAAATATTATTTATGTTTAAATGAGAGAATCTAAAGGCGGCGTGAATAAATCTAAATATTGACTTAAATTGATGTTTAAAATATCTTTGCATCGGAGCAACTATTAATCGGTTTAGCTGGGTAATCTAGTTTACTCTTAGTCTTACGAGCTGATATAAGTTGACCTAGTCTGGTCCGATAACGATCAGATCATCTTTATACTCTTGTGGACTATGGAGATGATGTTATGACACGTTTTACTGGTGGTAGGTCTCTCATATGTAAGAGGTCATGTGGGTTGATACCACCGCATTGTCTATTTCTTCCGCCGAACAGCAGTATAAATGCAATGTTGTGTTTCGGTTTGAAGGACATTGTAGCCTGAATACGTACTACATATCGCTCCTTGAATACAAAAGGGACACAAATCGAAATCCATAAATTTTACAGGAGAGCCTAAACAAATTTTTGAAACTGTTATTTTATAATATTTCATATATTTATTAATTAAATATAAGATGTTAATATATCATTAGATGCGTATTTTTTAGCTCTATCTATCTATAATATAAACTTTGTAATAGGTGTTACCTATTAAGAAAAAAAAGCATAAAAGTCCCTTTTGCATTCAAAATTTGAACCAATATTATAAAAAATATGTCAAAAATTAAACACAGTTTTACAAATAAAAGTTTATTGTATCTTTTTGGTAAAAAACCGTACCAAAATGTTTAATCTTATTACTAAGTAAAAACATAAGTGAATGGACACCAGGAAAACTTTGTATTAAAAAATCTAAACTAAAAAATCTTAACTTATTATTAAGTAAGTAATATAATTGAGATCAACTTTGTACGTAACTTTTATTCAGTAAAATTAAACATCTCTCTGAAACAATTATATTTGTAAGAATAATAGAAAAAACAAGAGATAAAACTGTAATAATCATTATCAAAATATACATAAAATAACCATATTCATTAATAAATTCTCTAAATAACTCAAAAAATAGTCAACTGACGACACTAATTTGTCTCTCTTTAAAATTAATAATTTAAACAAAAAAAATCCAGATCAGTTCTAAAGGCACATAATTCAGTAGCAAAATATTATAGCTTATATGTAATAATACTATTGCACAATAACAATCTAAGTAGTCTTACAAAATACACAGTTATAAACAATTTAAGGCACTTTTTACGTAAACTATTTTAAGTTACAATTTATAATCGTTATTTGTTATTGTTATGTAAAAGTTTGTATGAAATTTATAAGTCTTTATTATAAAAAGGAACTTTTAAAATTAACTATTCTAAATATTATCACAATTAGGTATCTATTATTTAAATTACAAATTTTCGTAAAAGCTTTGGTAATACTTAGGAATGATATATTTCTCAATAAGTTTAAGAATAACCTGTTTTTAATTTCAGTTATTTTTGGCACTATAGGATTAGCAGACCTTATTTTTGTCAGCGTGGCTATCGAGGTAAACTCTTCAGTTTCGTGCTCTATTCATTTTGTCAATCTGTAAAAAAATCTTTAACGTTTTATTACTAAAAAACATAAAATACCCACAATTCTATACATATATTATACAGTCCTTAGTACATACATACACACAATCAAATACATAACAATCCTTATTATGACATTTTCAATACTAATTTGCCAGGAATAACACCTTGGGTCCTACTATATTCATCCGAAACGAAAACCGAAACTTCGGATGATCGAAGTTTATATACGATACGAATGTACCTACATATACTTATGGTCGTTATTGACTTATGGTCGTAAACATAGACATATGGTTACGATGTACGTTATACATATTCGAACTTTTACAGAGCAGATACATTCGTATCGTATAAAAAACTTCGATCGTCCGAAGTTTCGAACTTCGTTTCGGATCAATATAGTAAGGCCCCTTAATTATATTTAACAAATTTAAGCTACCACCTCATATTTAACATTCAAATTCACAGAAAATATGGGGCAATGCATCTTGATCACATATTTTGCAACATTTACGAATATCTACCCATATTATTATAGTGTCCCTATAAACACTCACTGATATTATTTAAAAAACTTTAAATTAGTGACAAAAGCTACAGGGACAGGGCTTTAATTTAGTTTATATTATTAATTTACAAACAAATTTGTATGATTTTTAAGTTAAAAATCACTGAAGTAATAAGAATAGAACAAAATTAACATCAAAATGGTAATTTTTATTTTTAAAATTGGAACGAAAACTAAAATTATGATCATGCAAAACGGCCATATTTCTGGCCTTCCCATTCTAGCACGCTAAAAATAATTATTTATTCCACTATAATTTAATGCAAAAGGGACGTATTTCAAAATATGCTACTGTTGTATTATAAAATATAATCATACGTAACTAATATTGGATTACAAAAAGGACGCATTTCAAATTTGGCAATTTTGTATTAGAAAATATAATAACAAATACTAATATTAGAATGCAAAACGGACGTTTTCCAAAATATGGCACTTTTGTATTATATATTATGGTTACAAATACTAATGTTAGAATGCAAAACGGACGTTTTTCAAAATATGGCACTTTTGCACTGTAAAATATAATCACACTTACCTGAAATTTTGAATCCAACAGACGTATTTTGGATTGTGGCACTTTTTCACGCAACCGACGTGCGTTTGCGTTGAATCTCCGGGCTCAACTAACAAAATGGCAGTTTTGCACTGACATTACCTGTCAAAGTGAGCTAATGCAAAAATGGCGGTAAGTCAATGCAGCCATAATATAAGCAAAAATGATGGGAGTTTTTTTTTCGCTATAAAATATAGGTGGCTTAGGTGTCATTTTTGCAATAAAACGATTTCCATTTTTTTTTTAATTGTGGCCCTTTTGTATTCAAGGAGCGATATGTAAATATCAACATTTACCTAAAATCTAGCAAAGTTTTAAATTCTACCGACAACAACTGTTCACACATTTTTACAACGTCCCGCTGCACATTGCTTGTTAGTTGTTACCGACGCTGTTATTACCAGTGTAATGTGAGTTTTCTTATTATTTAATTGATTTTATTAAGCATATTTTTTATCATATTATGTGAAACTGATCTTTTAAATAGAACACATTAATGATGCCTGATAACACATTTATTGACCGGACAGAGTTTTTTATCACCCTGTATAATCACATCAAAAAGCTCCAAATAAAATCACTGAATTTCAGCACGCACTACAAAGCTGCCATATAATCGTGTTAGGTGCAACTGAAAGGGCTTGAGGATGCTATTTATAGAAAAACGTAAGCTCCGCTGATCATACGCGTCAAGTCATGTGTTATTGATTCGGTGAGGCTTATTGAGAGGCGAGGGTGCTGGCTTGTTATGTAATATCTGTTACAACTTGTATAGAGGTAGGAGTGGGAAAATAATGAAGAATGTGTAAACTAAGTTTTAGTAGGTAAATTGGAGGAATATGCAGGTCTTATTGAAGATAGAGATGAGAATATGTAATTGTTCGAATGTAATAGACATTGAGCGCTTCGATGTATTTATATAGATATATTATGTTGATTTTAGCCTTGGTAATCATAAAAATAATAACATGTGTTTTCATAGGTGTTTACAAATAAAAATGTACTCGAAACGAAAAATGTACTCGTATATACATTATTTAGTTAAGAAATCATATATATTTTTTTAATGTCATCCCGTCTCGTTAAAAACTTGTCATTAGTTTTTAAATTAAGTATTATTTAAAACCTAAAACTCAACAAGATATTGAGAATCTCTATTGTTGACAAATTGGCAGCTGTAACAAAAAATAGCCCGATTTATAACCCTAGATATCCAGCAAAAATATATTCCCCATTACTCACATAGCGACCTAGACAACACAATAAAATACTTTGAAATATGACTTTGACATAGATTCGTAACGTAAACACGAAAAAACTTCTGGAATAACAAACATTGAAATCGATGGATTTTGGGTCCCCTCCAGTCGTCATGACGATCGTAGCACATTATCTCACTTTGAAGTAAAAGATGAAGGAAAAAATCGTGAGGAAACCTGCTTACCTACTATAAATATTTTCAATGTATTTTCTATTATGTGTGAAGCTAACCTGGATTGGGCCAGCATGGTCGATGGCCTAAGCTCTCTCAGTTGAGGAGTCTTAGCTCAGTTGAGGAGGACTAAAAGCTGATATATAACAAATTGACAATTACAAAATATGTATTTTTAATAGAATAAAAATATAATTTCTTTTGTAATGATGACCAGTATGTAAACATTAATGTTACAATCGATTAATTGATATCATTAAATTAAAATAAACTGTAGACACAGATGCTTTAAGTATAAAAAAACAATTTTTCCATAGCCTACCTCATCTGTTTATTTGAGTTTTGGTTGCAATACCGAATGTGTGATAACTATAACATCCCTAAATTTGAATCATTCACCGATGTTCCATCAAACCCATTAGCGGTACCGCACTGCACCCATACTCAAGGGATAAGTCCAAATCCATTACGATAGTCCGTTCCGCTGTAGCTTTTACAATACTTGTAGTTTTGGCAACACATACAGATTTTGATGTATAAAACTTGGACTTAGTTTGAAGTCTGTAATTTCCTACATGAACTTTTATTGTCGTGTTTTAAGGTAGTTTTAGTAATTTTAATCCATAGCTATAGAAAAAATATAATTATAAAAGAATCTATGATGCTGTTTTTGGTTGTAACTGATGTATAGTAGCGAATAAATGTAACATTTACATGTTCAAAAGGCCATCACCTTTTGTTAACGAACCGAATGCAATTTCAGGCGCTGCAGTTATGTATTTCATGCCAATTGTGAAACATTTGGATAACAAAACTAACAAACCAATCCAATTCAGGAATTCTCAAAGAAAGGTACTATGGATAATGAAGCAAGTAATAAATTTAGTATTGATAATAATAGACGCATTATTCATAATCAATGCAACGATAAAGCAAGTAGTAAGTCCTCACGCAAAGTTGTACGGAAGGTAATACACCGTCTTATCGGAGGCATGTTTACGATCCCTCACCTATAACGAGCAGGGGTGGGTAGGGAGCGCCTATTTACAAATACATAATCAATAGAGGCGTGTCTTTCAGTTGCTACAATTCTTTGAATAATGTCAGTTGGAATCTTCAGGGGCTAAAAAATATTGAGACACTTAGGCTCAGAAGAATTAATTGAAATTGAGGTTTGAATTTTTGATCACTAATTATCATTTAAATTCTTGTAAAGAGCTCGATGTGAAAGTCATTTCACGTTTTCCTTAATAACTGAACCAGGTGACATTTCATGAATAAAGTCGCAGACTCACAACGCCAAAAAATCGTATCCGTCATCGCTAGCATCGGTAGCATCTTCAAACTGAGCTATTCTTCGAGTAATTCTTATTATGTCTATCCTTATAAACTAACAAACGGGTGACGTGAATCAATCAGCAGAAGCAAACAAACCTTTCCTCCTCGGACGCGCAAATGAATTTCGAACTGATCTAATGCGGATGTCCAAGTTCTGTCCGGTTACATTGCATTAGCGCGCTGTCTGCGAAGACAAATGGTGTTTGCTCGACAAATTCTCCAACGTTTGATACTTTGTTTGACTCTTATGTGGATTGTTTGAGTTGGCCAACCGCTTCCCAATTTAAAGTGCTGTAATTTCTTGGATGTGGGTATATGACTTCGTGATTTATGTCGTTTCTAACGAAATCACTTCTATAATTATAATATAATTCATTCACGTTACATCATTTGTTCTATTTATGATCATTATCTTTTAGCTCTCGATAGATTTCAAGCTTTTCTATGCATACATTTTGGATGATGTATGCTTAATAATGTTTAAAACGAATATTGGTCCGTCAGTTCCAAACATTATTTAATAATTGCAAACATAGCGTGGGACGCCCTCTGGCCAGATGGCTGAAATACTTGCATAAGAGAGCCGGCAATGACTGGATGCTTAAAGCAGCAGACCGGGCTCTGTGGCGTACCTTGCGAGAGGCCTATGTCCAGTAACGGACTGAAACAGCTATGACGATGATGATGATGAATATAAAAATAAATAAAATAAACCCAACAGTCGCATACATAGTCGTGACCCCATACTAAGATCGAGTCTTGTGTCGTGGGTATCAAGAACTACGAGAGACTTTTCGGTCTCATAAACACCCAGACCCGAAGCAAATACCAGTGGTTCGCCCAAATATTTGCTTCGCTGCGGGGATCGAATTCGCGGCCTCTCGTTTCGGTGTGTAACCAATTGTGCCACGGAGACTGTCAATATGAGTCGATAATTTATTAAAATAATATGATGACGATGAGAATTATATTTTTTATCCATAAGAAGTGGCCTGTTACGTTTATGTCTCCCTTAAAGTTTTCCACAACTTTTATCTTACATTAACTTTTATTTAGACTAACTTAATTTACACAGACATAAAAAGGTCTTGCTAAGAAACTTGCGCAACTCTTAATTTTCTCAGTTAAGTTAAATTAGTTTAATTTTTACGGAATACAGCTGTGTACTCACAGGTGCATCTAATTTCATTATACTGGGTTATTTTTTTAACTTTACGCATTTTAAACACTTTGAGAAACACAGAGTTGGAATAATTTTATGTTGTGTACGTCTTTGAAGGTTATAATAAGTAATAACCAACCCACTCAAAAATAAATTGTGTATGAATGTATTCTAAAGGTGATATATTACGAAGCGAGCATTCGTACAGCCAGTACGTCGAAATGAGAATAGAATAGAATAGAAAAAGGCTTATATGTTCATTCATATACACAGTTAATAATTAAGGGGGAAAATAGTATAATAAACACAAAAAGTATAGCAGTATAATACGAGTATGTGATTCAGGAGAAGAAAAGGGTGAAGACTCATTATACGTTTACTCATACAAGCAAACACTAATATTATGCCATTACCAGTACGAACATTGGATAGTAATAATAATATATATCTAGCAATACAAAAGATCATTTCTGACAAAAATACTATTTTATGGATTTTTATTATTTATCAAAAATATCATTTCCAAGAAAGCATACTAAACATACTTGATCGATCAAGTCATAATTGCCGAAGCAGAAGCCACATTACCTGTCAAGAAAAGTAAGTTACCGCAGTTGGTAACAATGAACCGTATCACATAAAGCTCTGGGGTTTATGCCCGCATTACGCTAACCGCGCCTCGTGTGGTACAAGACAAATTTATTTAATGTTTACGTTGGCATTGTTTGTGTGACTCAGATTTTTTTATCCTACTAATTATAATCGAAAGTATGTATGTTTGTTATCTTTTCACGCTCAAACCGCTGGACCAATTTTTATTGAAATTTACTATTGAGGTAGCTGATACCCTGGATTAACACACAGGCTACTTTTTATCCCGGCAAAATGTAATGTTCCTATGAGCTATACATGAAATTGAAATATATTCGATACTCTTTCAAACTGAAAAAATGAGATGGGTTCGGCAGTAACGTTGAGTTTAAGTATAGCTTATCACGCAAAATAGTTCAAAATATTAAAATAAAATTACCCTTCGGTGGTGAAGACCTAAGCCACCGGTGGTTAGGGAGAAAAATAGAGAAACCGCCTCACAATGCCTGCCGTGTCCAGTAATACTACCTTCTGTATTGGACTCTTGACCCAACAGCCAATTGAGAGCCTATGTAGATGTTGGTCGAGGCTCTTTGGTATCAACCCATGAGCAGAAACAACAATCGGGTAAGATAATTTATTATTAATACTTCTATTTCTAAAACTACACCATACGACCTTATTACCGCTCATCTCCTATACCTGAGACCGTACTCACAACAAGAGCACGGTAATTGGACACATTCAGATATGCAAAAAAGGGCGGTTCCTGAGTACCAAATGGCCCTACTGAAAAATTTATGTGAGCCCGTTTGATGCCATGCGTACGGGGTTGTTGGGACCATTTTTAACCCAGATTAATGTGAGGATTTATGACATCAATATTGTTTACTCTGGGATTATTTCTGTATCAAAGGGATAAATGTGTTCAAAAGCATTTTTCATGAAATAAAAAAATTGGACCTAATGGTGATGAAGCAACGCTTAGAAGGAACTGCAATATTAATAAAATATAAATAAAAGGTACTCTATCATAAGAGAAGGAGAAAAAGAAGAGGATTTAAACATCCTAGCGGAAAACAGTTTCTCTTTCCCATTTTTTTTTTGGTGTCCGCTCATATATATATGTCTCACTGCAGGGCACGAGCCTACTCATATTTGTACGTCCCACTCAAGGGCACAGGCCTACTTTTCAAACGAGAGAACGATTGAGAATGGTTAGGCCATATAGTCCACCACGTAAGCCTAGTATTAGTTGGCGGACTTAATATTAAAAGTAACGTGATCCCATCACAAATTTGGATGGAAATATCTAGAAACCTCAAGATCATTATGTTTCCTTGATACGTTTCGACGCTTACTTACCTTACGGCTGAGTAGGGAGCTCTAACCACACCACTATGTTTAATGCCTGTACCTTAGTTACCTATTGGACTAATTCGGTGATATATACGCACATAAACTTCATTACCCACTAATAGGAAGGCAGAGTAACATTGAGATAAAATACTAGAGGGGACACTCAAAACAATTTTTTTGTAACATAATTAAACGGTACCACTCCTTCTTTTTCTGTCTGCGTCAGGCCTACGCAGTAGCATCGTCTTCACTGGGTTTTGTAGTTTTTTTATTGCTATAATAATTATTGCATTAATCATAATAACAAGTATAAGTGCGTGGTGGCCTGTTGGTAAACGGACCAGACGCGGCAAGCCGACGGTGAACATGTTGGTATGTTCACGGTGGTCGCGGGTTCAAATTCCAAGGCACATCTCTGACTTTTCGGAGTCATGTGTGTATTGATAGTCAATCAACACACACTAAAACGGTGAAGGATAACATCGTGAGGAAACCTGCATACCATAGCGGTTTATAAGAATTTCTATGGTATGTAAGTCCGCCAACCCGCACTAGGCCAGCGTGGTGGACTATATGGCCTAGCCACTCTCAATCGTACTGTCGATTGTACAGTAGGCCCGTGCCCTGCAGTGAGACGTATATGGGCTGATACAGATACATACATAATAACAACACCCAACACACAGTAGCACAACCAAATAGCACCTTGACTTACAAAACAATGCTTGGCATTCCACTGCGCTCACCATCCTGAGACATAAGATGTTAAGTGTGCATATGCCCAGTAGTTACT
This sequence comes from Hyles lineata, assembly GCA_030180105.1. Taxonomy (NCBI): domain Eukaryota; kingdom Metazoa; phylum Arthropoda; class Insecta; order Lepidoptera; family Sphingidae; genus Hyles; species Hyles lineata. The sequence goes on from JARJEE010000031.1 coordinate 1,304,539, forward strand.
CTGGCTACAATATCCTTCAAACCAAAATACAACGGTACATTTACACTGCTGTTTGGTGGGACAAATAGACATTGCGGTGGTACCTACCCAGACGGCATCTCACATAATTTTTGATTTTGTTTCCGATGTCCGCTCTAATATAATACTTTAATGAAAAGTGGATATACATTACTTATACCTTCATTACGATACTATAATTAAATCAAAATTAATTATTCTAGGTATAAAATACATGAAAAATATTATTTTCATAGCTAACGAAAAGATATCTATTTTTAACCGCCACAATTATTTTCTTCTCAGGATTTTTCGTATTTCTAAAACCTGTTGCCCTTAACAAAAGTTCAAAAGTCAATTTATTATTTATAGGAATAGGATTATGTTTTTTATAACTGTTCATTGTACCTGTTTAAAGACTTTATACGTAAAAAGCAGCTTAGTACAAAGAGCAACAGATTGCCTTTTTTATAAATAATATTTTATCTCGTCTCAAGGATATTTTATTATAAGAGCTATTTTATTCTTGAAATTAGTTTTTATTCATGTTTCTATAAAAGACTTAGACGTTTCATAATGTTTTTAATCATTTCATATTACATTTTTAATCATTTTATATTACGTTTTTTCTTGCCTTATTAAAGCCAATCGTGCTTATAGAAATTAATTTAGAGGTTCTATTGGTTAAATAGCACTTATAACAAATTGATTCCAACTTGTAGCTAGCTGGTTGCTAAAATACAAATTATTAATAAATTCTTATATAATATGAACATATTTTAAGGCCCGCTCCATTAAGTCAATTAGTCTGGTCTAATGCGTATTGTTGTTGTCTGAAAGATTGCCTTAATCACTAGAATGCAATAGAAACTTTGAAATACAGCATAATATTGAAAACTTAATAATCCCAATTTTTCATGTCATTTACTTTTACCGCTCGCCATCAAGATAGATCCACGATGCATAAAAAAACTATAACTCAACCATTCGAGTCTGAGAATTTGAGACCTAAAAGTATCTCGTAGTTTCTGATACCTACGACACAAGACTCGATCTTAGTGTAGGGTTAGGCCTATGTATGTGGCTGTTTATTTTATTTATCGTAGGATATCACATCTGAATGTTAAGCCATGTCCTGCCTATGTCCGATCAATAAACAAAGCAATTTAACTTCTCAAGAAAACTGAAGGAACTCGTAAATCCATCACCGAAACTAAACTTGGGACTAATCGTGCGTCGACCAATACGGGTCAAAGGTCGTTCATACTTAATCGGGGTAATCCATTTGGCAGACAAGTTTTATAAACCGTCCAATTTACATTGATCTACTCTTCCCCTCTGGAGCGAACGGCCAAGTACCGCGCAGGGGTAAACCGATTTGTCAAGAAAGGTCTTCTGTACTTGGTGATGTTTTATCAGGTCGTAAATTTGAACGGGTATCTGGCGAAACGTCAACTTTTCGGACGGTTAGTATAGAATTTTAGTGGGAAAAGGAGCGTCGTAGTTTAGCTGGTAAATACGATGTTTAGATAAAGGCTGTACAGGATATTTGCGGGAAAATAAGGAAGCAAAGAATATTTGACAACTGTCTAGACGTTGCGTTGTTTTGGTATTTACTTTTATATAAAAAGTACCTTCTATATTATACACATAATATAATACTAATTTATTAATTTAGTCTTACTAAAAGTTTGTTCTCAAAAAATGTACTGGAATAACTCTTTAAATGACTTGAATGATTTTCATTGAAGTATATACCTAAATACAAAATTTAGAGATTAACTTAATAAAGCTGTAAGAAATTTGACAGAAAATACTAAAACCTTTTTTCCACACCATTAATATCACAGAACGGTCCGCCATCACGCACTAGGCCAGCGTGGTGACATCTCAATAGTTCTTACGGTTGTAGAAGAGGCCTGTGCCCTGCAGTGGTACGTCTATGGGCTGATACAGAAATAAATAAAATCACCATTATCTTCAACTACACAACATCCACTATCGATAATAAAATAACCCTCTTCCAAAAATACTCCTGATTAAAAATATCTAACATTACAAGAACCTACCATACAGAAATCGGCACGAATGCTACCCCGGCCACGTGAAACCGCAGCAGTAGTTTTATATCTCGAAAGGGTGTGAAAATTAGTGCGTTTCACCGCACTAGACAAAGTCTAAAGTGGTGCTTATCTTCATAAGAGTGCGGGTGTACGCTACACACGGGCGCGCGTTGGGAGCGTCCGCGCTTGAAGCAATTTACAGCGGCTTTAATATTTTTAGTGAGGTATTGGGCCTGTATTTTGAATGTTTAGTATGGTTATATATGTTATGTTAATAGATAAGTAAAGTAAATATGACAACGGGTTGGGATATCAAATCAGATTTTTTTAAGAAACAGTTAAGTTATATAAATTGGATAGGTCGATTTACTAGCAATGTAGAATGCCTATATGTGCCGTCTTTATTTTGTACAAAAAAATTATATATAATATACGCCTATAAAGCATCCCAATATATCCCACTAGTACTAGACATAATTTATAAATAGACCAAGTACTTGCGTTATATTACAAAGGGTATATATTAAGGTTTATTCAAAGTTCTGTGTTTGTTATTATACCTCTAAGTTGTCGAAGTAAATACACATTCAATCAATTAATTCTAATCATAATATGTTAGATATACTTTCCACAATATGATGATATTAACAAAGTTTCAAAGCGATTGAAGTACAGAGATATTATTTTTATATAAATAACTTAAAAGTAGGACTCGCTTTCAAGGAATATGAATAACACCTAACAGTCACAATATACCATCTTGAACCCACAGACAAAAAGATACCAAGTCTTGTACCAATTACAACGGGAGGGTTATTACTTTCAAACAGCCATGTTACTTATTTATTCTCGTCTAAATAGAAACTATTCAATTTAAATACAAACCTCTTCAACTACTGACCCTATAAAATCAACCATCAACATTTCCAATAAAAGCATGATTAATATCAAAACCGACGCGTTCAAAAACACAAAATCTCCCCGTGTGTACTCAATGTGTGTAAAGTTTGAGCGTCGCATTACCCCAGTACCGCCGGCCTAGTTTTATGTTAACACGTCCTCTGCGGAATTTATAAAAGTTTTTAAGACCACAATGGTCTTGGTAGTTAATGAAATATAATTAGGTCAAGTGGCAAGCCAGCGCGAATTTTTGCGAATTGTCTTCATTTTCATTTTGACTTTGTTTTGGGATAGGATTAAGAGTAATTATGTACTGTGGCTTTACAATTTTCTTCAGATTGTAGATTTTATGAATTGCAGGTTTTATAGACTAGTTTTATATTCCACATTATTTATAGATTTTATGTTAATAACCACATCAAATTATACTTCGTTTAGATTAAAGTATGAAATTGAAATAATATTTATATGTCATAAGTCCATTATTTCCCTATTTATCAAGCTTTACTAAGCTCTGTTATATTATTAGTTATTCAGATGATTAGGACCATTATCAAACACCTTTGTTTCAGTTAAATTACTCCCATTTAATCATCCATTTCCCCACTCCACAACTTTTAAAACATCAACTTTAATAAATTAAAAAAACATCTCGCATTTTAGATAGGAAATTTACGCGCAATTACGTAAAACATCAACATGCAGACATCAACAAATTCCGTCGCATTTTTAACTTCAAAGTTACGGAACCATTAGCCTGAGAGGCGAAGAGTACTCGCTGTGAGGGTCGCCATCCCAGCTAATTAATAAAAGTGTCGCAAAAAAGTTGTCTCATAAATTGCGACACTGCCGCCGTTGTGACTTCACAAAACGGTTTTATGTCGCCTTAAACGATACGTCAGATGTATTTTTAATATTAGATTATGGTTTTAATTATGGTCAGGGTTAGCTTAGATACTGGAAATCGCGGATTTAATACAGGAAAGTCGTCTCTAATTTCGAAGGTACTTGTGCGTTCATACTTAACAAAGTCTAGACGTAAAATAATTTGCATTACATCCACTGAATAGAAACGTATCCAAGGTATGATTTTAAGCAGTATTAAATGATACCTAAAAGTATCGCTTAGGAAAAACATAAATTCGAAAACACGGTTTTCAGTTTATACATGATATTCCATTTTATACTTTTTAAGTGTAAGACTTTAACCCAATCGGCTTCGTAAAACAGAACAAAAACATTACTGTAGCCTATTTTTCTTCTTAGAAGACTTGAGAACACAATATTCGCCAGCCCGTCAAGGTCGAACAAATCCCTCTTTATTTTTCCGGTTAGCGCATGGAAGCGGAACGTTCGCGAGACGGCGCCGTGCTCTCAAGTCTGCTTTATTCTCTTGTACATCTCAAACGCTTGGTTATACACTCAATAAGTCTCGCATAATTTAGACTGTTGTTCATTTTCTTGATGATTTCTTTAATGGAATGTTTTGTCTATTTCTTCCACCAAAAAGCAGTGTGAATGCACTGTTGGGTTTCGGTCTGAAGGATATTATAGCTAGAGTAACTACTGGACATATTGAGAGTTAACATGTTTCAGGGTGGCGAGCGCGGTGGAATACCAAGCATTGCTTTGGAATTCAAGGTTTTGCTACTGTTCATAAAGAGAAATAGACATTGCGGTGGTACCTTCCCTAGCGGCCTCCCGCATGTGTGAGACTTGCCACCAGTTGACTTGAAGTCTTCAACAATGATAGAATAGTTAATATTCTTACAATCCACGACTCTAAAAATGAAACCGTAAAGGTTTTCCTATTGAAAGCCTAGCTATATCACTGAACAAACGAACGAACTAACGTCGCGGGCCGTATAGATTATGTCACATTGAATATTAAGGAATATACGTACGATGAATACTATTCCTAAACAAACAAACAACAAAGAAAATCATTAGTAACATATCAAACACTATTTCATAAACCACACAAACGTTTCCGTACAAAAACACTGCAAGAAAGATGGTTTAATTAATTATCTTTTCATGACTCAACCGTTACCGCTGTATGAACGCCTTATGTCCGGGGACGGAGCGGAAAGGATACCCGGGGGCGCGGACCCTCACATATTAATACGCGAGTGTATTTTACTAGCGGTCCGGCCCGGCTTCGCCCGGGTGCAGATACTTCTTGAGTCCAGTCCACTTTATAAACAGGAATAATTTCGAGTGGTAACCATTTTAAATATTTAAACCCAACGTTTCTGCCGTACTTTAAACTTCCTATCCTATTCCTTTGGGTGTGAAAGAGTTTCGAATGTGTTTCAATTCCTTGCACATCCCACGGAAACATTAAATGTTGTCGGATTAAAAAGTAGCCTATGTGTTAATCTAGGGTGTAAGCTACCTCCATACCAAATTTCGTTAAATTTGATCCAGTGGTTTGAGCGTGGTAGCAAACACACAAACTTTCGCATTTATAATATTAGTAGAATTAACGGAACTTGGCATTTGAAGGCAAAATATGTTTGGACCGAACTCTGAGGATAATTTTATTATTTTCCGCATACTGAATTTGTTTTTAGCATCTACATTTATATTATTTATATACGATAAATATAATAAAACAGTAAATAAACAAGAAGCCTGCCACAAAATATAAGATTACCTTGTCTTCATGTACATAAAAAAGGAATATGAAAAATTCTACACATTCTCCCGCGCGTGTAAACAAGAATGTTATTTTCTAGTTAACTCTACTTGAGTATCCGCGCATACTGAAGTTCTCGGAGAAATTCTTGCGTCCTGCCCAGTAGATTCTTTGAATTTCTACATAAAATACTTATCAACATATTACACAATCTTAATCGAAAAGATCCGTATTATTATTAACAGTAAGATATATAATTATAATGGTGTCTTCAACAATATCTTAGTCTTAAATTCCATTACCTACTAGTTCTCGTATATACAACAATATAGGTATCATGGTGCATTATGAACTCAACAGAGAGAATTATTGTCACGCCCCTGACAATGTAATTCTTTTGTCCAATTTTATTTCTCCCAAGCCATTGATTACGTCCCTGCCACGTCATTACTCCGACCCTAGGGTACTTTTGTAATATGTGTCCTCAAAAGGGCGCCGCAATTTATATTTCACCTGTCTTGCACAGCCGAGTGCGGCCCCTTATTCAAATCCTTGTTGGGGCCTTAAACGCTTTACATCTCTGTGCGTTAGGGCTTACGTGAGCATGGGCACAGATTTCCCTTTGTAGTGTATTCGTTCAATTTCTTTCGCAAAGGGTTGTAATTTGTTTTTTTAATGAATTTAATCCCGTGTACTTGGGTTTTAAAGGAGGTTGACAACGTTTTTCTTGAATTGACCTTTTGGTTAAGATAAGAATGAGGGTGGGGTGCCTTTGATAGTATAAAGATTTTATGACTTGGGATCTACCTTTTGATTATATGCCTGTATAGTAACAGAAAATGAGAAACTTTATTGAATTAATTACCGTATAAAAATTATTCAATTCGTGAACAGTCATAAATAATTTCCTTTTTACTCGGAGTGTTTAGACAAAACTATTAAATAATATAAACATTAATATTTAATATAAAAATTAATAGTTCTATAAATCAATGAAAACAATCAAACAACCAGTTTGTCACGTTCCATTTCAATTGTGAAAATCGCTTGAAACATCCACTCAGGCAATTAAAAGAAAATGTCCAGAAAATTCTTTCACAGTCCATCTACAATGCTGTACTGAGTCCAAATCGGATTCACTCAATAGCCTCTATAGTTTCACTCTATTGAGCTAGTCTCGATACAATAGTCCAGCGTTTGTGATCGAGCGGTCCCATTGTATGGTCTGTCTAATTGAAATTGTTAGCTGCTCATTGTGCTAGAAGAAAGATAATACGGCGCAATCTAAGCGACGTTTGTATTTTAGATCTGCGCTTTAGGAATTTTGCTTGTATTGTTGGTTGTCTTTGAGCTGGAATTTTGAAACAAGAGTTGATTGTGAGGTTCTAGGGTTTAGTCTAAATTATTGTACGTAAAACGTGACTGCAATACATTGATTACATCTGTACGTATCTTTAACTTTTGGGAATACTTCGAGTAGGAAGTTTGTTTTTTAATGCATTTTCCAATTAAAGTTTTGAGTTATTTCCCTAAATATATATTTTTTTACAATAAATGGCGAGACCAGAAAGCAATTCACCTGATGGTAAGCGATACGACCGCCCATGAACAGTAGCAAAGCCAAACGACACCATGAATTACAAAGCAATGTTTGGCTTTCAACTGCGCTCGCGATACTGAGACGTAAGATGTTCAGTTTCAATGTAAGTATATAAATACACCCAACAGACACATACATAATCCTGACTGCACACCAAGATCGAGTCTTGTGCCGTGGGTATCAGAAACTATGAGAGACATTTTGGTCTCATAAACACTGTGACCCGAAACAAATACATGTGGATCACACAAATATTTGTTTCGATGCGGGGATCGAACCCGCGGCCTCTCGTTGCACAGGCGGCCTCTGACTAACTGCCACACGGAAGTTATCTCTCTATAATATCCAGTAGTTACTCTGGCTCATAAAAAACAACGTCCATAAAAACAAATTTACATATACTAACACGAAAATATAAACAAATCCAAAAAGCAAGCAAACAATAAACAAATAATAAAAACGGGGTGAAATATCAATAATATTTTTTTACAAAGCTTTACGTATTTCGTATTTCAATGGAACAATGTAATAAATACATCACATTATGTATAGTAAATAATTGTATTACGCAAGTCTGTATTACACAACGAACTAAGCGATACAATTATCAACCAAGGAATATCATAAATCGAAATTGTTAATTAGCACAAACATTAATGAGAGAATCGCTGGGGAATTCTGTTAATCACTGTTTCCCGGTAATTGTTCATTCCCCCCTTGTAATTATACCCTCCCCTTCCCCCTAGTAATTTTCACCCAACCTTCTTCAACTTTACCCTTTTTTACGTCTTTTTTACAACAATTACTGTGAAGTTGCCAAGGTTATGTCTCTAGAGTGAATTCTTTAGGTTTGATAACTGAATTCACTGTATTCTTTAGAGTAAGGTTACTTTTGTTGCTATAAATATTTTAGAGTTTATTGTTGGACGGCAAGTGAGGTATCATTTAGGTACCTAATATGGCTTTTTTTTTATTGCTATAAATGGCGAGACGAGCATGCCGTTCGCCTGATGGTAAGCGATACGACCGCTCATGAACAGTAGCAAAACCAAACAACACCTTGAATTACAAAGCAATGCTTGGCACTCCACTGCGCTCGCCATCCTGAGACATAAGATGTTAAGTCACAATATGTCCAGTAGTTACTCTGGCTACAATGCCCTTCAACCCGAAACACAACAGTGCGTTTACACTGCCGCACTGGCTTAATTTATTCCAGATCTGGGAAAGTAAAATGGTATATTGATACTTTAATTTAATGATAGAACGTGTACACGTAGGTTCATTATATTAAAATATTAAAGACACATACTTATCTTTGCTTTATATTTTTCACCACAGTAATTGTAAATTAGATCAAAACGTTATTAATTAATTTAGATTTTTTAAATATCTTCGTTTCGTAAGTATTAAAAAATTGAAATGATGCAAAAATTCCTCAGCGACGCAAACTACATTTTTATTTTCTTTTTTATCTCTCATTACATCAATAAATATATCTGTAATTACATTAATCATTCTTATATCTTATGCATTTTAGACCCGTCTCATTTTTCCTATTTTTAATCCATCCAAATGTTGCCTGGAAGAATCTACTGTAAATTTATTTACTGTAATAGTTGCTCTATGTAGTCCATTAAAAGTTAAATAACCAACACCAATATTTCCCCAAATATTGGATACAAAACACCAGTAATCATCGTAACTGATCGACTAAACGCGCATGTTGTTACAGATTGCGGCTCGACGCAGCAATATCCTGAGGAAATGCGCTGACCTGCTACATAATGGCTGCGGAAGCGTTCATACTGCTCGTGCAACTGGCACTGGTCAGCGCCGGGAAGTGTACCACGTGAGTAGAACTTTATTAAATTGTTGTTATGTAAAAGGATGGGGATTGCAACTTTGAGCGACTCAGGAATATTTAAAAACAAATATGCAACGCCAACGGTTCAAAGTGTAATGTTCAAAAAATTATAGTTAAAAATATGGGCTACTTATAATAAAGTGCCTGCAGGAATTATCATATGTGATTATTTTTTTATTTAATTGATATGAATAATATATAAGAGTGTAATTATTATAAAGAATTAGCTACAACAGAAAAATTAATGAAAAAAATGTCGCTACAGTTGTTTTGCTGTTTATTTATGTATAAATTTGATCCTCTTTATAGAGTGATGGAAGTATTTTAACTCTAATTGAAAGAACATTAACTGTACAGCGTTCGTCGTTAGAACAACAAATAGTAAAATTATACATGGTTATAGCTACTGGATATTTTTTCATCTATTATGGAATATATGGCCTAACCACTCTCAATCGTTCTCTCGATTGTAGAGGAGGCCCGTGCGCTGCAGTGAGACGTATATGGGCTGATATAGACCCATCTATCGTAAAAATCTTACGGCAAGAGGAAATTTCAAAAAAAAAAATTAAATTTTTTATTTCATAATTGGTGAATTCGAATCGTGCTATAGATTAATTGTCACATGTTTCCACCGTCTCGGCCTAGTTAATAATTATATACTTACGATGACATTGTCATAATTATATCAATAGGTATCGTCAAATCGTATGCAACTAGGCCTTAATAACTATTTCTTATATTCAAAAATAATAGCTTATTTTTCCTATTTTAAAAAAAAAAACAAAACAATTGCTCAACGGACAATTTACAACTAAAAATAGGCTTGAAATAAAGCATGGTTACCAATATACCTACGTACTACATAAACACAGATACATAAGCTCAAGCTATATCTTCAAAGGTACAGGCAAACTACCAGTGTCACCCAAACTTCCCTGACCTTATTTTCATCCCATGATGTGATAAGGAACGAGTTTATTGCCATATCGTGCATAAGTTCAAATCTGTACATCTGACAAGCTTCTATAAAATGGGTTGCAATATTTAAGTTCGATTAATCCTAATTTATGGTGCGATAAATACGTAACAGATACACTTTCCATTGAAGTACAAAATTGTGCTATCAAAACATTTCAGCGTAGCTTCATCAGTTACTTAAAAATAAATCGTAAATCCCAAGAAACTCGCAAGACCGCGCTTCTTAAACACGATTCAAAAAAGGTTCATTTAAAGACTTAAAACCTTTTCACTTTCGTTAAAAGTTCCGAATAAAAACCACTTGACCTTATGCGGCGTGTGGGAACCTTTTGGCCGCGTGGAGCCTCATTCGGGCAGTGGGCCGGGGGCGAAAAAGGGAAAAGGGGGGTAAGGGGGTGAAAGGGGGAGGAGGAAAAGTGAAAACGTGTCAAGCGCCGCCGGCACACACTGCACTGTTTTAACAAGTGCAGTTACACCGCCGGTGGCGCGGAATGTTTGCGTGTTTTTAATTCGTTGTTTATTTGCATGGTTGGCAGGTGAAAAAACGAAGACAGTTAACCCACTTAAAAGGAGGTTGGTTGGTTTGGAGTACTGTTGTTTTTAGTTTTCGATGGAGATTTCACAGATTCGGAGACGTAGGTTAAATGGATGCTATTGTTTTCCACACTTATGATTTGCGTATAATTAAACACTTTAAGTTAAAAATAATAAAAAAATAACTTACCAAAAAGACCTAATTATATGAGCTGTTGGTTGTTACAGAGAAAGATTTCAAAATACAAATTTTTGTATATTATGGAGTCATTTATTTAATTGAATCATATCCTCTTTCGAAAATTATTTGTTTTTGTTTTAGTGGAACCATCGCTTTATTAGTTATAGGGACCGGGACGGACTGCCTAGGTGGCGTTGTTGTACTATGGTAAGGTTACAACGCTGAGGTATTGGGTTCGATTCCCGGGTCGATACTGGATTTTTCTGTTCATTATCAGCAAGGAGTTAGGAATTTTTGGCTTATATTGTGTTAGGCTCGCCCCCTATCACATCGTGGGATGGAACGGACAAGGTGAAATGTGTGTCCTGGTAGCACCTCTGCCTACCCCTTCTGGGAAAAAGACGTGAGTTTATGTATGAATGTATGTATGTAGGGGTATACGGAATAACCTTTTACGACATGGTTAAGGGGCGAAGGAAAACTTTAGACAGGTTTCACACGAGTTTACTAGTAGTATAAAGTATAAAGCTGTCTTATTTGAGAAGCTTGTGTGAAAGCTTTAAAGATTTTCCAGCACCATGTAAATAGAGTTTAAAATTAGTTTTGCTTTAATTAAGTCGGACATGACGGAAAAGCTTTAAAGATAGGATTAGCACGGCTTAGCTCGAAATGGCTTTATACATATTTAATTATGTCAGCGTCTAGAGTAAATGGCTTATTCTAGTGATTTTAATCGCGCAGCTTGTAATTAAATATGTTTTCTTAAAGTTATTGAGTGGAAGCCCCGTAAGGACTAGCGCAGTTCGGACGCCCACTGATAAGGTGGACGGACGACCTGGTTAAGATTGCAAGATGTCGCTGGATTCAGGCAACTTCCAATAGGGCGATGTGGAAATCCTTGGGGGAGGCCTATGTTCAAGTGTAGACTTCCTGTGGCTGAAGAGAGAGGGAGGGAGGGAGAAATAGTTTGACCGATTCGAGCACTTGTAAAAAAGTGGTTATTTTATGCCAAATGTTCCAGTTCATTCGTTTTCGTTTTTCGGTCTGTTATACCCTGAAAATGTAAGGCTTAATGCCTATTCCAGCCTAACTATCTCGCAGTCAGCATTTTGTCATTTGTTCCATTAGTCATAACAGATCCTCCAGAGCCAGTCTACATCTCGATCTCGGTCTGAGCGGTTGTCCAAAATAATTAAGTCAATAATTAATTGTATTTCTTTTTCTTAAATAATTAATTTTCTTTTTTAAAAAGTGAGTTTTATTTCCCGGGCTAACATTTTGGTGGCAGCGGTGGGATACGGAATTCCCCAGTGCCAGACACCGCTCACGTAGACTCGCCCGTATCCTAAAAGTGTGTAAATTCTGTGCTTGTGGAAATAACTCAAAAGTGTTCATATCCGTAATTGATCCGTGCGGCAAGTGTATAGTGCCCCAAAGTCGGACTTCTTCGGCCCTAATTGTGTGGGACCAGCTTCGTGTCAAATCCGTGCCAGCTCCGTGCCAGCTCCGTATCAGCTCCGTGTCAACTCCGTGCCAACTTCGAGCCAGCTCCGTGTCAGCTCCGTGCCAGCTCCTACCTGTAATAGGAGACCTACATACTTACTTCATACTCACCTCGTCACATCATTCGACGTGTATCCTGCGTGTGTCCTGGGATCCAGTGTGACCTACCTGTGAAAGAAAAATTCGTCGTTGCGTCATCCCAAACGAATCGAGTCGCCCGTCGCCGATCAACATCCAGATAAATTCAAGCGTCAGCGGAATGTTACTATCAAGCATTGTCGTGCTCGTATCTGTCGCCCACGCGTAAGTCTTTGGTCATTGTTTAGACTAACGGATTAGGGTTCTTTGAGATACATTTAACAACCCATCTTAGTTTTTTGTGTATTGTTGTGCATACTATTTTTTATATTTTTGTGCCGTATTCTAATTATGCCAAAACTGCCGAAATCAGAGGACGGCAAACTTCACATTGAGATTCCTGAATTAGACCAAGGCGTTAGCGACATTACCAGTAAATCTCCTACAAATTCTCCACGCATCACAAGGCGAACTGCTGCTACTATTGCCATGGCTGAACTAGACTTGAATATCCTATTTAAATTCATTAAATCATACGATGGCAGTAGAGAGACTCTTAATTCATTTCTTGTGAATTGCGATAACGCGTTTGAACTCGCATCAGATTTGCAGAAACCTATTTTATTCAAATTCATTCTTGCACAGCTAAATGGAAAAGCGGAAGTTGCCTGTTCCATTAAAGAATTCACGAACTGGGAACAACTCAAGGAATTTCTTAAGACCCAGTTCAGTGAAAGGAAGCATTATTCCCACTTATTAATGGAACTTCAGGAGAGCAGGCAGGGTCCGCAAGAAAATGTCAGTCAATTTGCCCTACGCATGGAAACCTACCTCTCGCAATTACTAACAGAAATATCGCTTTCTACCACAAAATTAAAGGAGATTCCTGGACGCACAGCATCTATGGAAGATCTCGCGCTCCATTACTTCGTCATGGGTCTTCAACCCCGAATCTCGAATATAATAAGGTGCAAATCTCCCAAGACATTGAACGAAGCTATTAACTTTGCCGTTTCAGAGGAACGAATACAACAAACTCTGTATAGGCGACCACAAACAGAGCAAAGACCTAACAACAACAACAACAAGTTTAGGGGTAATCCTAGGCCAAATTTCAATGCACCTCAATCATTACGACCAAATTCGAGCTTCACCCCTTTCCAAAGATCTCCTTCAAATGCACCCCCACAAAGACCATCCAATAATTATAACCCGACCCTCTTCTGTCGTTATTGCAAAATGAACGGTCACGAAATCTCAAATTGTAAAAGACGCGAATATAATAATTCTAGAACCCAGGACTACCAAAATAGGACTCCGCGTATTAACTTTGTTGAGCCGCCTAACGAAGAAGCTAGTTATGATGAAGTTGATGAGGTAGAACAATCCCAACCTAATTTAAACGAGTAGAGGTCTCGTCCCGGTGCCGCTCGAGACAAAATACAAAGACAGGCACCGAACCCAATAAAAAGGGTCCTGAACAGGGTAACCAGCCCCAAACTCGCACCCTCTCTAATCCACTGAGCCACGAACAGGGTAACCAGCCCCAAACTCTCGCTCATTCAAAATCTAATATAAAGGGTCATGAACAGGGTAACCAGCCCCAAACTCGCACCCTCTCTAATCCACTGAGCCACGAACAGGGTAACCAGCCCCAAACTCTCGCTCATTCAAAATCTAATATAAAGGGTCATGAACAGGGTAACCAGCCCCAAACTCGCACCCTCTCTAATCCATTGAGCCACGAACAGGGTAACCAGCCCCAAACTCTCGCTCATCCTAAATCTAATGTAAAGGGTCATGAACAGGGTAACCAGCCCCAAACTCGCACCCTCTCTAATCCATTGAGCCACGAACAGGGTAACCAGCCCCAAACTCTTGCTCATTCTAAGGAAATATACGAAATACACATAGACACAACCAAGAGACTATTACCACATGTTCTATTAGAATCCCAAGCGTCGGATATTCCTTTATCTCTATTAGTTGATTCAGGCTCTGCAATATGCCTTATTAAGGAATCGAGTATTCGCGCTAACCAAAAATTAGTCAAAGAATCCATTAAACTCAAGGGTATAGACCCTAGTGACGAACCAACTCCTACCACTGGACACTTTCAATTAAAACTGCAATTAGGAAACAATAAACACATTTCATATAAATTTCATGTTGTTCGAAACATTAATTTACCTTACGACGGAATTATCGGTACAAACTTTCTAACCGAATTCGGCTGTAAGATAGATTATACCCGTGACATCCTAAAAATAGGTAAACACGAAGTCAAATTATTGTTTTCTGAACCATTTTACGTCATTCCACCCAGGACTGAAGCCGTAATAGAATGTTCAGTCCAGAAGACCGATCTAAGTGAAGGACTCATTATAGATCAACATATTTCCGAAGATGTCCTTGTATCCAATTGTGTTGCTAAAATAAAGGATAACGAACGTGTTAACATTACCGTAGCTAATACGTCTGAGCGCTTTATAAATATCAAAGCTAACCTTGTGCTCCATGTAGAACCTATACATTCAACCTTATATCCGGTAAACATGTCCAATTTAGAAACGTCTAAACGAACCGACGAAGTCATAAATTCACTAAGAACGGAACATTTGAACTGTGAAGAAAGAGATGTCCTTATAGAACTTTGCTCCCAATATTCAGATATTTTTCACCTACCTGATGACCAACTTACTTACACCTCTGCTATTGAACATAGCATTAAAACTAGTAGTGATACTCCCATTCACACCAAATCGTACCGATTTCCAGAATATCATAAGAAGGAGGTGGAAACACAAATAAATAAAATGCTAGACCAGAATATCATAGAACCTTCAATATCACCCTGGAGCTCGCCGATATGGGTGGTACCCAAAAAGGCAGACTCAGAAGGACATCGTAAATGGCGAATCGTTATAGATTATCGAAAATTAAACGACATCACGATAGGCGAAACTTATCCAATTCCACAGATATCCGAAATTCTCGATCAGCTAGGAAAAAGCAAATATTTTAGCACCCTAGATCTTACTTCCGGTTTCCATCAAATCCTAATTTCCCGAGACGATGCTCCCAAAACCGCTTTCTCCGTACCTCAAGGTCATTTTCAATTCAACCGCATGCCATTCGGACTAAAGAATGCACCATCGACTTTTCAGAAACTGATGAACACCTGCCTTACAGGTCTTCAGGGTACTAGGTGTTTTGTTTATCTTGATGACATTGTAGTCTATT